>OX421367.1:10523571-11789642 GCA_949126905.1 Amorpha juglandis
GAAATCGAACCCGCGGCCTCTCTGTTCACAGCCGGCAACCCCCCACTGCGCCATGGAGGCTGTCAAAAATGGCACATACTATAGGTAGTATATAAATATAGCGTATTTAATCACTGAAATCTCTCTTCCTTGTACTTTTGTAACCCCCATTGTTATTGCTGCACAACCTTGGCCTGCGATCGTTGACTGCGTCTTGCTTTTGCGAACAAAAGTTATCAAACATGTTATCAACGTTTGTTTGAGCTTGTTGATTTGAGATCACTAATTTTAGATAAAATTGATAGACTATTGATATTTTAATTATATATTTTTGCAAAGCGAATATTTTTGAATATGTTTGTGTACATGAATAACATACTTTTATGTAAGTATATTAATGTGGGAACAATAAGGTAGATACGGCTATTGTGTATGTGCGTGTGCTCTGTAATTTCGTACCTAGCGTAAATATGTGGACAAGTCGATAAGCAGTAATTTATATTGTATCTATGGGTGAACATACATTGAATTTGATGTGATGATTGCGCTCGATAAGGTGTGCAGGATTACATTAAGTAGTTGCATACGACATACAACTAATACTTAAATTCTATGACGATGGTGCGTGCGGGTTGTACAGTGTGTGTACGTCTACCATAAATAAACTTATCAAGTTTATTTGGTTGTGAATTTGGTGTCTCTAATAATCCATCTGACAATCTCGACTATCTTCTCTCTCTTTCTTTCTCACTATCTACGAAGGTTAATCTCTCATTAGGGACATACAGACACACATAGACATGGTACATTTACCACATACGGAGGGTAGTAAATAACTACGTACCAAGTTCATGAAACAAATTTCGAAACCGCCAATCATCTTTTCAGGTGGAATTCTACCAGCCCCGTTTGCCGATCCTGAATCGTGACAACATCGGTATGATGGTGAAACTGATACACCACTCTCTGCCCAGTACCCCGGTGGTAGTAGCCACCACGCATTTGCTCTACAATCCAAAGCGGTCCGACGTTAGGCTGGCACAATTACAGCTGTTTCTCGCCGAGATAGACAGATTCTCATACTACAATAATGGCAAGGAGTGAGTATCGTTCTAGTGAGTTTCATTGCTAAGTTTTCATTTCAGTGATGTGTCTTATATGTATTGGCTGATATGTGCATGTCTTGCTTTGTGTGCGTGACCTTGTCAACATGTAGTTTTAATTTGTGTTAAAATGATGCGTCAGCAGTTATCCTATGCCTATTGCCAGGGCACTAAGTAATTGTATACATATATGTAAACATGTCACGCACATATCGTAAGTCGTACAATGATGAGTAGTATAGTATATCATATCACACATCCTTATCTGCACTATTTTTTTATTTTGTAGCAATCTTACGGATATTTTATGTCTTGGACATTGGTTTTTAAAATATTTTTAAAAATGTTATACTTTTTTTTTTAGCATAGGCCGGCAAACGAGCAAGTGGGTCACCTGATGGTAAGTGATCTCCACCGCCCATGTACGGGCGTACACCAAGAAGTAACCACCAGAAGAATCATGGGCGCGTTGCCGACCTTAAAGGAAAGGGATAATTAGGGATTGGGAAGGGGAGGGGCTTTGGACTTCCGATTATCTCACTCACCGTACGAAACACAGCAGCGAGCCGCTACTTTACGTCGGTTTTCTGTGAGACAGTGGTAACGACCCGGTCGAGCCAGCCCATTCATGCTGTAGACAAAACTGTCTACAGCGTGGCTCTACCACTCAAATTATATTCATTATGTTTGAAGATTGTTGAGCTCTTGAGAAGTGACAGATATTTTTCAAATTTAATAGTAGGTTTTTAGCGGTGAAGTAATCGCGTTACAAGTAAAGGAAATATGATTTGTGAATATTCATCAGATCGGGCCACTTTCCTACGATCCTGACGGGTGATTTGAATTCGACGCCAGAGAGCGCTGTGATACAACTATTAGAGCAGGGACATGCTGGGTAAGATTTTATATTTTACAATCATTTTATTAATAATACCCTAAGGTACTACCCATAATACATTTCTAGTATTCATCGAAGTTTAACGAAGATTTTTTACATGCCTACATGCATTTTTTGTCTTCAAAAGTTTGTCAGTTACAATGTTACTAGGTTGTATGCCTCCCAAATAAACGCGTATGCGAGATACCGTCTCTGTTATGTATCAGCCCTTTCTATATTACTACGACCAGCCAAAATACAGTATAAGTACGATTGTGTTCCAGTGTGAAGATTCAAGCCAGTAAAATTACTGCACATCGAAAATTATCATCTTATGTGTCGCAATTATGAGTTTAGTGCAGTTTGGAGCAGTTGTTTATAAGTCAAAGTTCTGGGTGATATTACTACTGCTTTTAGGCCGGAGGCTAGGCTTCGCACTTGCCATCATTCATGCAATCTGTTCGTTTCGCCATACAATACTATAACAATAATTAAATATTGTGAGTGGTAGAAAAAAAATCAAACTTAACTTATTCGTGGTTTAAAATCTTCTCTAGTTACCATGATGTGTCCGATGTGCCACCTCAAATACCTGATCATACCTGTCCACGAACAAAATAAATTGCCCGGCATGAAGTTAGTCACGAGTGATAAAAATAAATAAATTACCCGCCATGAAATTATGAACATTGACATAGGTATAAATAAAAATCTCAAATATATAAAAAACTATAAGCGATAATTAATCACTCAATTTAATAAATTAAATGAAAGAACGAATAATATGAACGATTTAAAGAATGAAGTATTACCAACAAAATGTTATACTAACAGTAATAATTGACAGTCGCACGTCATACTAGAATATCCGTGAACTGCGTTACTTATCGTTAAAAAAATTTCTTCGTGACGAACTGCAATCATCAAATACTAACAGAAATATCCCAATTGCAGTCGAATAAATGCTCTGCGGGAGGCATCAGATTGGAAGAGGATAGGCGTCACTGACAACTGTCAGCACTTATCCGTGTACTTGAACAGACAAAAAGGTGAAGCGACTGAGTTTGGCGATGTACAGGTAATTTCAAACGAATAAACAATGCGCGCAGATAATTTGGCTGGGCTGAAGTTAGTCCATTCACTCGCCATCTACACCTCCAGTCGGCCTTTACTCTCTGAAAACGATTACTGCCAGTACCGTTCGTGACTTACTTCAGACCAGCCAATTTATTTTGCGAGTATTGTACAGTACTATGGTAAAAAGTCTATGGTAAAAGTTACGTGCAGCAATCTTCAACTATATTCGAAGACATGTAAATTTAAATGCCTAACAGTTGTGTGCGTATCACCATTATCAGCCTCATGACGTCCACTGCTGAACATAGGCCTCCCCCAAAGATTTCCAGATCGACCTGTTGGAAGTGGCCTGCATCCAACAACTTAGTTTAGTTTGACTTTAGTTGTTCGCGTGCTGTAATATTTTTTCTAGCAGTTGTAAAGTATACACATAGACCAATACATATAATGATTATTTCGAAAATTCCGTCTTCATAAATGACATTGGAAGACACTATAAATCATTTAAATTATGGACCGATTTGTGAGAGTTAACTACGCTTCTAGCAACTCAATTCTGACTTGACTTGAGATTAGACAGACGATCAGTTAAATTTTATATTGAGCAGCCTTTCAGAAACCGGGCGAGAATTTCATTCTATTTATTTAATTGTGACAAACACACATAATCATAAAGAGATACAAACATATCACACATACACAACAAGGTGAGCAAGGAAGACGAAATTTAAGGAGACGTGTGAAAATAAACGAAACATAACATAACATACTTTATTATCTTATATTCAGATATTCAACTCAGAGTATAGCGTGACGTCATCGGAGCTAGATTCAGACCATCCGGACGACTCGTGTTCAGAGTTTAGTGATATGTTCAACAGCGGTGTCATCGGACACTCGTTGAAGTTCGTCTCCGCATACGACAAATGCAAGAGCGACGGACAACACGAAGCGTCCACCTTCCAGGATTACTGGCTAACTGTCGATTATATTTATTTTAGGTAAGTTACGCAATCTATATTACAATCCTACTAATATTATAAACGCGAAAGTTTGTAAGTATGGATGGATGGATGGATGTATGTTTGTTACTCTTTCACGTAGAAACTACTGAATGGATTTTAATGAAACTTTACAATAATATAGCTTATACATCAGAATATATAGGCTACTTTTTATCCCGGAAAAAGCAGATCACGCGGGCGGAGCCGCGAGCAAAAGCTAGTAATAATTAAACTCAAAAGGCATTTTGTACATTGAATAATTTGTCAATATTTTGATTGGATATTTATAATATCGATATAAAACTCAAATATTTTATTTATGTCTGTCTGTCAAGGAATCACGTTAGAAGAGCTGAATGCATTCAAACGAATCGTATAAATACAATAAAGTCAACAGTACAGCGTATCTCGTATACATTTAGTCTTTGTTTCATTAAAATTGGTTCATATTATCATAAGTTATGAGTATTTTTTGTAAAATACTCGCCATATGACTGACCGGCCTGAAATTAGTCACTGCACAATGGTGAAGGTGCAGTTCGTGAATAACTTCAGGCGGGTTAAGTTGAATAATTTTACTTATATTGTGTAAAGCGTCGATGGTGTTGTTTAGTTGCTGCAGTGCTCTACGGCTAGTGGAGCGTCTTCGGTTGCCGACGGAAACGGAATGCGAAGTTCTCGGCAGTCTTCCCAACAACGTATATGGCTCCGACCATCTCGCCCTCGCAGCACTCTTCGAACTTGTGCCTTGCACCACCGCATTATAACCAACCAATCACCCCTAAAAATACACTTTGAACGTACAAACCGGGCGCGCTCTTTTTGTAATCATATTATTAAACCATTTTAAATGTTTTATGCTGGAAACGCGACCATGTTCAGAGATTACTCCCAATAGATACTGCAGTCATAACACATACGTCATTGCAAGTATTGATTATCCGTAACATTCTTAAGTAAATCATATCGTAATTTATGTGTGGTATCTATTTAAGGTAATCAGTTTTGTTAGTGCTCAGACAACAAGACAGTTTCTTAGCACTAACCTGAAAATCCTTATTTCATGAGCCAAAGAAAGTATATTATTATGTAGATATTTAAAAATTATAATGACTTGGTTCAATATAGGCTAGAGTTTTAAATATGTATTTTACAATTGGTTAAAGTAGTATTATGTAATATGCGAATGATAAATGTTATTATAATAATTAAATCATTATTAAGAGAATATTTTTAAATAAAATATTTTGTGATCTCTCTACATCTATTTTAGTGGAATAGTTACCTTTCAGGGCTAAAGTAGTTTCATACAAGATCACGAGAGGAAGTTCAGTCAAGAATTGTTCGAATAAAACATACGAATATTAAATAATGTAGTCTCGGTAAGTCCGGTAAAGTGGCGCCCAACTTAGGGCTTCAACTTTTATACAACTACTTTTACGATCTTGCAACTTTTTAATATATGTAACAAACTAAGCCGGATTGTTATATTGCATTCAAGATTGTTCAACAATTATAAGAATTAGAGTTTCACAATGTCTTAAATCACCGTTATTTGATGAGTAAAATATATGACACGTGTGAGGTTACTCTCTCACTAGTGTTCATTCATAGTTTACACAAAACTAGCTACAAAGCGATTCTTATCATGTATAGAAGCCTTGGGAATTTTTAGCGCGTGGTAACTATGTGACCTATTTGTACTTATGTTTTTGTATGTAATATGTTTTAAAAAATGCCTCGTGGTTGTTACATTTTAGGTCATTATAATCGGTAGAAAAAGAATGTTCACTGCAATTTTAAAAGTAACAAGCTATAGACATTATACCGATTTACCGGCAATCGATTATTATTTTAATATTAGTAATGATGATTTCATAATGTTGGGCGATAGCAGTGATAAACATTTGTTTTGTATATGATAATATTTTAAAGATATATTTTATAACAAAACATTTTATGTTTTTAACATATTGTGACTTAAGTTTTATATAACATTTTATTTCACATGCATTTATTATAGCGTGGTAGTGGCCCTTTTTGTACGTTTAGAGGACAAGTTCGGAACTGCGATTAAAGTAATGCGCTGCGGCAATCCTCGTTTTTTTAGGGCTGTCAATGCCCGGCCATTTAAAAAAATAAACACATTCTAATACTTTAAAAGGTCTGTTATGCCTCGACATCGGTACGTGTTGGTAAAATTTAAATAGACGACGACTGCTAATGCGCATAACATTAATCACAGTATTGTATTTTATTGTACAATTAAACTTTTAATACATTTTAGCAATCTCTATTGTTTTAATCGTTTGTAAATATATGAATTTTGTCAATAATGTTATCACAATTTCTCCAGAATCCAGATTATCCATATAGTATTCCATATTTATGTTCCTAATCAACTCATAGTAAGATGTTTGTGGTTTGATGGTTGATACGGAGTGGTTAAAGGCAAACTGTCAAGTTTACTTTTTATGTTGTTTGTTGGCGCCTACGTTACTCTCTAATTTTTGTCAATACCGTGATGGTTCGTTAAGATTTGGGAAATGTTATTTTTATTTAACTTTCTTTCTACTCTACTGCATACATATGTTTCGAGTATAACATGTATGCTGTGTTGGAGAACAAACACAAAGGCACCAGGGTATATTTATTGTAAATATATATGAAATATAGGTTCCTTAAAGCAAAGCAATTCATTACGTGATGTGTCACAGCCGTCGGGTCTGCAAGCTGCACGTTCGTGTATTATATTTATATTGAGAGTGCAACTGATTTCCGACTCAAACTGTACATCAATATAATAAAACTTATTTGTATACATAGACTTAATACATCTTACGAAATAAGTATAGCGGTAAATTTTCTCTAACTGCAATATGCATCCCTATGACAATGGGCTAAAAAAAGAGTAGGTACAGTTTGTGCATTTCACGAAGACGTACACTCTGAGGCGTAAAGTTTAGTCAGGTCCATATTAGGCCATGCCCTTAGGATCGCAGTATGGCCCTTATATGCTTTTAAAAATTATGTCATCTCCCAGGTTACTCTCAAATAGTGAAAAGCGAATCGTTTATTTAAAAACAAAAATATTTATGGTTACTGGGTTCCATAGGGTACTGTGCCAATAGTGCCCACGGAATAAAGACTCAAATGCTTACAATGCGCACGTATGTGCATGTTTTTTCTCATAGAGTATTATTCTTCCTATTCGTATTATTACTCTGTTGTATTGTAGTACATATAGCAATAGGTACAACACGCAAGAATTGTGAAATTATTTAGATTTCCGAATTGGAATTGCGGGCTTTGTGGCAAATATGCACCAATTAATAATGCAATTTTATTTGATTATTATTGAAAAATCTTTATCAATATTGTTTATATTGTGAATTTGTTATTTCTGCCTACTTGGTTTGAAGATTTCTGCTTGTGATTGATTTATTTGGTACATTGGCGGTGCAGATGTAAAATTAATTAAGTACTAATACTACTACATGATCCGAACGGTGACTGACGAGTTGCTTTTATTATTTGTATTAATTATTGACGTGTAGATTTGTTTATGCAGATATTTTACGTACGATTATTATAATAAATAGTATTTTTGAACTGTGTTGTTTTGCATATCTATTCCCAAAAATCTATACTTTTATTTTGCAAATTCCATTTATTTTTATTAATCCTAGTGTTGATGTCTCAAGAGCAATTTGATAATGACAAACACCCTGATTCAAGGTTGCCCTGGCCTTGAACCGCTTTTGTAGATATCGTCTTCGACTAATGTCTCTATTGCGGTGAATTAGAGTACGTCTATAGATTAAATCAGAGCCATCGTATCAAATAGCGAGGCCCCGCCCTCCACCGGTTAGCTCACCCCCACAAACGCATTACACCACACAGCGACATTTGATAATGACAAACACCTTGATTCAAGGTTTCCCTGGCTTTGAACCACTTTTGTGGATATCGTCTTCGACTGATGTCTCTATTGCGGTAAATTCAAGTACGTCTACGGATTAAATCAGAGCCATCGTATCAAATAGCGAGGCCCCACCCTCTACATGTTAGCTCTACCCCCCACAAACACGCATTACACCACACAGCGACTTCTACATACATATAACAATAAAACAAAGGAAAATCAGAGTATGTACCTAAATGTGCTCAGGATTTCGTTTCAATTTCGGCACGCGAAGTAGATACATTTCCGGCACCCTAGTAGTAAGCGGGTCACAAATGGGGAACATATTTTAAGATATCTTATAAAGTATAGTAAGTAATACCATTAGATTATAAGCACTTTGAGACATTAAATTATAAAACATTTAGATCCTAAAAGTCTGTCTTGTAATCGTGATTTTCTGTTCAACAATTTGTATACTGATATAAACTAGCGTATAGTGCCTTGCTTCTTCATTTGTTAGACAATTCATTAGAGGGTGATTAAGATTGTGAATTGGGAGTGCAGATTGCGTTGTTAAATTTCAAATATTAGAGAACTTGGCTAAATTATTACATAATAGAAATAGAAAAGAAACAAGAAACTAATTGCTTAAACAAGAATAATCTGTTTTGCTCGAAAACTTAGGATACTATAAAACTAAATATACCTAATTTCAAAGCTCCATACGTAATAATTTGAAGAAATGTACCTATGCTATGCGATTTTGTGAAATATGTTTTTTATTATAATATGTAGCAATATTATCTTCAAAGTCTGTAATGTGCTTGAGATTCTACGTTTGTTCATGAAATAAAACATCAATGTTGACTTTATTTGAATATTTATTACAATTCATGTAGTTCTTTTTTGATCCACAACTTATAAAGGAAATCCTTCATTACAGCACGGCAAGCACTGTTACAACTCAAGTACAAAATTTGGATAAAGCTCCAGATACATTTTGGAAATATTCGAATTTTTTTACAAGCAATACCAGAAGATTTGCTCAGATTTGCAATTACACGGCCTAGTTTAATGCGAAGTAACCATAGCGATATGAACAATTTAGTGATGTTAATTATACATTTTCTAAGATTGCCTTTTGTGAGGCGAAATTTTAATTTTTAATCATTCAACATCGTTTACGCAATAAGTAGTCTCTTTTTTAGCATTGAAATCTTAAAAGGCTTCAACAAACTATTAAGTATGATCATTTCATTCCATATGTTCGAAATTAATTATTTTCTAATCTTGACAATAAGTAATTAAACATTCATCAGCCACAAGGATGTAATAGCAGTACAGGCTTTTATACTTTTCTAAGTTCTTCAAACTAATTAAATTGACCGAAGATATTGTAGCCGTGTAATGAGCAATATCCGAACAGATCATCCACAAACGTTATCAGAAAATATTTTTATATCCAAAAACTCGTCTCTACAGAGACTTAATAGCACTCCACAAGCGCGATTTAATGTTATCATGTCGCACTGACATTTCCGTGCCAGCCGAGTTGCCAGCCACCGTTTGGTAAAATAATGGCTATATTCCACTATGTGAGCAAATTAATACATAGGCTATTTCTAACAGTGCTAACAGTTACGTTGGTGCGTACAAACGTGCGTAGTCGTGACGATGGTTTGTCATCAATCTATTGACTTTTATATCGACATCCATGTTGAGTTGGTTAATAGGTAACTTTATCAAATAATCAGTTGGTTAAGAATAAAATGTTCACCCAAATATATCCAGTCTATATGGTTAGATATAAGTGGTTAGAGATTTGTCGAATAAAATAGGGTTTATGAATAATTAAAATCGTTAAATATTCCTATTATTGATGCTAATATAGCCAATGGGTCGTCTCTGCATGCAATTGACAAAAGTTGGTAAACTGTGTTACAGACAGCAGCAAATACGTAGGTATGTTTAATTAGGCGCATTCTAGTCTGAGTAGTCGGATAGAACCAAATGTTGTGTTGCAACGGGATTTTATATTTAAACCACTATGGTAATTCTTTTTATCAGAGTGTTATTAGACCAGACTTTCGTACTTTTTTCGAGTGCAGTAAACGGTATTATGCTAAGAAATGAAAAATTATATAATTGTATTAGTACGATGTCACTTAATTTTGATGTAAAATCATAATAGGTACGGCCAAAACGAAATAAATGAGAGTAAAATCATCATAGTGACGAACTTAATATCATATCATTGGTGACGAATCACTATTTGAGTTCCAGCAATCGCACTTCAATAAATAAACCATCGATATAACAACACGTTGACCATTTCAATGGATCTTTCAGGGGCCATCTAATTTTCTGATTAACCAATGCCTCAACCTTAAGTCTTACTATCAAAGAGGTAAGATTATTTTAATTTCGTACTTTCATTTGAAAAGGATAGTTCGTCTTCTGGTTGATCCAATAAATTATACAGGGTTATTTTTAAAACACCAGCAACCTCGCAGGGGTAGATACCTAAGGTTATAAGCTACTACTTTTGTTCTACGACTTTTGATAATTTGTTAGATTTTATTTTCATACAAAAATAAGTATTCATTTAATTTCCGTCTTGAATGTTACCTACACGCATCGCAGATTACGTAAGCAAACACGCGAAGCGTGGGGAACTGGGCTAGCGTTGAAGGTCATCGCCCGAGCCAGCTGAGCGGCTTCTTTGAGTCGCGCGCGCACGCCGAACGCTACGAAGAAAAATACGACACAACAAAAACTTGTAAAATCATTTTTTTTTAAATATATTGAGTTATATACAAACTCGTAGAACAAAAGTTGTTCCGTATGGGGTCAGCTATCTGGTCCTGCGAGGTTGCTGGTGTTTTAAAATTAACCCTGTATACATATATATTATTACGTTATGAGCATTTGGAATTTTTAATGAAAGCGACCATGGATGTCAACTTGATTTTCAAACCTGAAATCACAACTCGCTCGCACTTTACATTGAATAACAAAAAAATAGCATCGTGAAAACTATTCAATTCGGCGTTATGAGGAATATTGTGGATTATACATATGTATTACATAGGCGTACTAACGTGCATACGCTGTCGTTGTACAGGACCTTTAGTTCGATGAAATCCGAAACCGTCTCGTGTAGACGTTTATGCCTTGTAGACTATACATACTGCTCGATACATGTAAGATTAGATTTATGGAAGTGAAGATTTAGGCTGCGAACTCGAAGCCAGCGGGCGCGGAGCGGCGGCGGCGGCGGCGCGGGAGCGGCGCGTTTCAATGCATAGACTTATATGAACCTGGCCTCGGCGAGGAGCGGCGTACGAGCGATGCGCATCAGTCAAGCGGTGCCCGCGCGTCTGCATTGACGTAGTGTTGTGCATTTTCAAAAATGCCCACCGACGTGGTAGAGCAAATTATTTCAATGATTTTTGATAGGACACCGATATGGAACATCATATTCACATCAATTTCATTCGCGAACAGATCTAGCGCCGCGCGATCTGCCCGCTGTCTTCGGGACCGGGTCTGTGCCGCACCCGCGCCGCCCCCGCCGCCGCCTTGCGCCGATGCCGCCGCCGTCTCGCGCCCGTTGGCTTCGAGTCCGCACCCTCAAAGACAAAGAGTGTTCTATATACTCATGGTAACGATGTACCTATGACATTGTACTATTTTTAGAGTAGGTAGTCATTTTGTTCTCCTTTACAAGTAAAGTTGCTATAATCGGGAGCAGTACGGTATTGCTATATAATGTTGCAATTGAGGGCGCTCCATAAAATAGATAATAGTAGTTTTGTAAGATTTATTTTAGGATTGATCACTATTGTGTTTAACATTGTAGAGGTTGTCTTACAGTGTAACTTTATTAATCGTTGTGATTTCCTATTCACAATCTCAAAACACCTTTTAAAATAGTAGGTATTATCGTCTGCATGTTAATTTTATAATTACCACATAGTTGCAGTGTATATTTGTGTACTAACAATTTTGTTTATATATATGTATCTGTTCTCAAGAGTATTTTGTTGAAACATCTCATTCAAACATCATATTGAATATATAATAAACAACGTGTTACAGAAAGGTGTGATAATATTTAAGGGTCGTTACATACACCTGACAATTAGTGTTTATGTATCGGGTCTTATCAAAATATAGACATCCTAAAATTTCACGCTAAATTTAATCACTCGTTTATTAAAACTGATTGCATTCCTATAATTTAAGTGTACATGATCGAGAATTGTTGTTAGTTAGCTGTTCATCCTTTAGTGCTGTCCAAAGTTGCAAGTCGAATATGGACATGTTATACATTCGATAAAAAAGTAAATGCTTTAGGTTCTAGCAATGCAATCGGATTTGGTACTACGAGGGGAAATATTGATATCATAAATTACGTTAATTAAATTTGACTACACCTTTATGTAACACGTTGTTTATAATTATATAGAATAAAGGACATAGATTGCAATTATTAAAATTGTTAGTTTACAAGAACCGACACGAGCGATGGGACCGGGCTGAATAACGATAATTAAAATCAAGGATCGGCAGAAAATTACTTAAAAAATTATCTTGTTGGCCAATCATTGTTACCTTATTATTACGGTAAAGGAGCTAAAACGGCAATTTTTGAACCATTACAACCTATTCATCTAATAATACTGGATGGATAATAATATATTTAAATTATCGCGAAAAATTCTGATTATTTCATAAGATCTCATATTTTTTTCCGTTAGTATACTAGTCAAAAAGCCCTTAATCTTATTAATTCTTAATTTTAGATATTGTTAGAGGTTAACGTATTTTAAGTTTGTAAAGATTCGCTCCTTGTATAACTTACATTACATGATTGAATACAATACACACATAATAATATAGTACATGGTGTATTGTTATATAATTGTAAAATTATATATAAGCTCGTAGCTAGCGTAATACAAATGTATATATGTGTTCAATGATCAATTTAACGAAATAAATTAATGCTTTCAAGCAGAATAGCCGAACTTTCTATGGACACCTCAAAAAAGTACTCAACAATTTATGAGAATAAATTACAATAATAAATATATATATTGTAATCACCGAAAATCATATCAGTTCCAATTAAAAATTATAATTGAATTGTGAATTTATATTTGATATACATATTGTGTATATATTGAACACGCTTTGACCTGGACGGAAAGGGGGCAAGTGATACGAGAAATTATACCTACTAGTAAATAATGGTAGCATTAGCCTTGTTATACCCTTTGTAAACGATAAAATTCATATAAAATGTACTGCCGTGACGTTACAAGCTTTAAATTGTGTGCATAATAATATATGAACGATCTGCCTACTTGAGGAATGCAAAATGAAATGAAATTTGTATTGGAGAAGACATCGATTGTTATTAGAGCTAAGGTGATCATTTTGAAATTAATGTGGATTTATTTTAAAATTAATGGGGCAGATTCACGCACCGACTTGTGGTAGAGTCGTTGATTCGGGCTAAAGGTCTTGGTGTTAAGGCTTAAATAAATTATATATTGATCTCGCTCCATCCTAAAATTAATCTCTGTTTTGACAGTAGATAATCTTACAATCGTGCGTTCATACCAAGGTGTACATAAACACTATGATGAGGATGATGGCATATAGAAAAATGTAGGTGAGCGGATCAGTTATGTTTATAACAACTACAGACAAAGATATATTGTATGATCAAAAATGGCAGGGAAACATCGAGAAATAAGACCGTAATAATTTTATTTCACATTCCTTAGTAGTCAGTTATATTATGTACGTACTCGTACATATATCAGCTGTATTACAAGCAGGTCGGAGTGTAAAGCGCTATTTAAATGTAAAGAAGTCGTCGAAAACGTATCAATAAATTCCCCGCAATACATAGGTATAGGTCCCATCTTAGGTTTCGGAGTTCATGCAAACGTAGGGCCGCAGCGCTTTAGCGCTTCAGTCGATACTACCAAGCAAAATGTAAACGTAAATTTCCACATACGGACCGCATGTACCACACACCGCTAAGTTTTGCAGATATCACCTAACTATAAATCTTAAAACAAATCGAATTTTATAGATAAAATTATCCATAACCTTTGCGCCCTACGGACCATATTAAATACAGTCGTACAGGGCTTATTCAGACTTCTTAATTAAATTTAAAAAATTTCAACTCCATCCTAACTACGAGATTGATATTACCCAAGTAAATAGAAAAGTGTGATTCCATGATGAAGCGAAATCAATGTGGGCTCATCTATCTAAGATAATTTCCATTCGTTAGGATATAAAAAAATTGTACGGAGTGGTATTAAACTAAAAACATTGGTGAATGCACCGGGCCCGTGTCATCGCCTCTATTGGGTACATTACACTACGTACGATAAAAACTAATAATACTGAGCGAAAATCATAATACGCCCGTGTAGACGGCGTTACTACAATTTTGGCCAACATGAGTAATTCACAAATACTTCTAATATGCATCGTGTCTGCGAAAATTGACAGTTGATTGGGTATAGACTACTATTCTCCGTACGTACCGACGCGTCGCGACGTGCCAACGAGTGGGTTGAGGCGGCGCACAGCAGCGCCTGCGAGTACCTATGCCCTGTGCATAGCGCGTGCTGAGCATATTCCAAACTCGAAACACGCGCAACTTTCTACAGCATAGGCGCGGATGTGCGCTGTCGTGGGCCGCCCACCTTATGGGCGGATTGCACATTTCTTTTAGTACTGAAGTGGGGGTTACAGTGTGACAAACAGCAGACTCAAATATACATGGACGTGGAACACATGCGTGTTTATTTGAAAATAGTTTCATAAAGTTTCTTTATAGAACGTTACGTTTCGCATTAATTGAGAGTATTTGACAAAAAGTCATAAAGTAACCCCCGGTAACGCGGTACGCAAGGCGTTCCAAATAGCTGCAAATTCACTATTATGTGCTGCAATCCATTTCGATGTTTACATTTTATACATTCAAAACATAGGCAGCTATTCAGTACAGATCGATACTATTTTCATGGCGTTGAAATAATGTGTACACCATAAAATGACCCACAGCTTATTAGTCACATTATACACCGATACATACGACCACATTGGCGATTACATTACAGGCAGTATTTACGATGGGGACCAGTTCCATAAATTTAGATTTTTTTATGTAGATACACAGGTGTAAGGATGTGAACGTATGACAGCGCACGGGCGAACGGGCGCACGAGCGCACCGCGCAACGAGACGTACATATATCAGTTCCATTCATATCTATGTACACGTGCTGACACGTACCGGCACAGACAAAACATTCTTGCCGAAAATTTTAATCCGGTGGCGGCCCGTGTCTACACACTACATGTGAATACTATCATAGAAAATATGAAATAATATTTCTATATTTTTACTGGTACGTCTGCCAATTAAGATATTCGTACATATATATGGAGATCTATGCTCTTACAGATAACTTGTTATTGAGGGCATTCTCGGTTGAGTTGCGTGAATGGTAGTGCACTGTCATAGTTCGTAACCTTCCGATACATCGCGACAGTCGACACAGATATACACAGACTAATATCGAGAGTACACACCGGTTACGAATTGCCGGATTTATTTATACTATTAAACTAACATATAACACCAACAATGAACTAATACCAAGCTTACTTACTGTTATACATACACCTTGCGGACATAATAGGGTATTTTACTGAATCTTGTAAGGTAGCGTCAAAACGGCATATTTATGTGCAAATTAAAATTAACAACATTCTTAACAACAGCTATGACATCAATTTATATTTAAATACAGAATAAATTAAAAAGGAATTTCCACGATAAATTAATTACAAATTATTTTTAAAATGTAAGTAACAAAAAAATATAACATGTTTTTATTAAACTACTAAATTTTCATTTCAACAGAGAAAAACAAACTCAAAAAATACTAGTCTTAATATCTTATTGTGGCATCAGTCAGTTTGGAGCATATATTAAATGCCATTTATCTGATCACATCATACGGTGATATAAGGTGGTGAGTGTTCTGAAGCCGCACTACAGTGGTTTTGTGGCGAAATTGCTTTGTGGATAAATATCTACATTTTTATTTTTATATATTTCATCATCATTAAAATAATGAAAATACAAAACGACAGAAAGCTACGTAGGTATAGGTACTAAATCATAATGATTCGAACTCCTCTTGTCATCTAAATGCAAATAAATTATTACCGTAGGTACAGCTCAGATAAAGCTATACACAAGTAGGTGCTATATTACATGTTTTTGGAACCATACTCGCTTAGGGGCAGCGGGACATTTCGGCCTACGTTGATTCTTCATCTAGTGAAGAACATTCAAAACGGCCCTAACAGTCGCTCATTTCCAATCCGATTAGATCACAGCATACGTGATCATAATCGATGGTAAGAGTCCAGAAGCCACACTAAATGAATATGGGGCCAACTTTGTACCTACACAGAAAATTGCTTTCATCTACATCATAATAATTGAGTATTATGACGACATGAAATTATTGAGTGTAACGTAAACCTATTACGAGTGAATTAAATTGAAACAAAAAGTCGTTTTGAAAAAAATACTTGTTAATTATATCGACGTCCATAAATACCCTATTCAGTTTTTCCTTTTTCATATCAATTAGTTTTATCTTATGGGACTTTATGACTACTGGAAACACAATAAAATTTCAATAGGGGCAGCGGGCCATTACCTATAATTGTTTGCTCTTAATTAGGTATTGTAATAATTGAGCTGTTTTTTATGGCGCTTACTCATTCTACGTAGTTTACATATAAATTACGGTGAGTCCAGAAGCCACGCTACATTTTATTATATGTCCAGGGTCTTATATGGCCGTCCATGTGTTCTGTTAATACAATGTTAACGAGCTAAAAACCGTTGATTATCAATTAATAATAATTTGTAAAATAACATAAACAATAATATAATAGAGTTAAAAAATACTGTAAAAAATATACGAGATAATTAAAGATAGGTAAGAAATAATAATAAATTGTGTAAAAAATATAACGAAAATGACATTTTTTTCCTTTTTTCTCTTTTGTTTACAGCGATAGACATAATATATTACATGAAATGCCAACGTCTTCGTCAAATACCCTACAAATGCATTTGATTTTCCGATAGTACAATACATACAACTTACAAAGTGACTATTGGAGTAATAATATAGTCTTGGCGTACTATGTGACCTACGTTGGATTTCTTCGGTTACTGGCATGTCATGTTCTGGCACTGACCCATCTACATCTTAACTGTCTCAGCAAACTGTCAAAGAATGTTCAAAAGTTTCACTAAATTGACGTAACTCCATTTGTCCATAATGATGCTTTGCACTGCACTATCGAAATGTATTCATACCATAAAACCAACCAACAGGACCCGCGTGCTTAATCGTATCATTAAATTAACACTTCCTTTGCTTGCTTTTATACAATTATAATATTGACACATAATATATTCTAGCAACAGTCTCGGCCACAGTGTCACGAGTCACGATGTACATATAAAATGTAACGACACACGATCTACTAGATGCTGTACAATTAACATAACACCGATTAATAATATTACCATTGTTATATTGACAAATCAAATAACTACGTAAGTAATAAGTAGTATTTTTACAGATTGAGCACTGATTACATTATATCAGATTATTCCATAGCTATGCTTTATTTTGAGTGTCCATTCATATATAATTTTGCTCTTTAACGCATTATAAGCGACATATAGAAGAATCAACGATAAAGCTTTAAAACAACGTGTCAAATAATTATCATTAAACTAAGTGATAAGTCTAAATTAATTGACCGATTCCATTGATATATTCATCAGACATTACGAACATACGTAGGTACATACATAATATGTGTATGAAATGCAGCAAGAATTAAAGAACACGTTGGAAGCAGCACGACGTGAAGGGGATTACCGATAGTCGCACATAGTCATGCTGCTTGGGAATGCCTTGTTCCAAATATACATACATCTACATATCCGAGGTCGTATAATATGCCTTATCCCTTCTAACGCTAGCACCCATAATATAGACAATATCACTGTAGAAAACTAAGGACTGGACATTAGCAAAATAATTACTCAAGAGTGCGTATTTTTTTTTACAGTGACTGTTTCGTGTTTACAAGTCAAAAGGGCATTAATAATCTTATAGTCTGAGTGATACTGATGGATGGAAAAACATCAAATTGGGTATATAGAACGGGTCAGTGTTTCGGTTTGTCGAAGATAATGCTATAACGACCTGTTTCTTATCGAAGTAGTCACCGTAACAAGATACTTCTTTTTTGTATTTATTTAAAAAAGTTTATCGTAATCTATTCACATTTATATTGACGGACATTTAAACACAGCAATATCCTGTATAATATGTACATAATCATATAATTTATACCTACACACTGACGGATTGTTTAGATTATGAAGGAATGCTCGGATTGGGAATTGTAATTCTTACTGTAGATTATTTGTCAAATATTATAATAATTTAATGAAAACCCAATGCCAATAATGTAAACTAGCAAAACAACAATGTTTGGAATGGGTGATATTTGAAGAGTTAAACTTGAAAGAAGAATACTATGCCTCTTTATTTTTTTTAGCAAAATGAGGATGTCAAATCAGCTAGAAAGGAAAATGCCCAGTAAAAGGGCTAGACTTAAATGCTACAAATAGTATAATTACAAACTACACTACATTAATTACGTAGGGCATAAATATAATTAATGTCTTTTCACCTAGATGTATTAAACGCTATGACATGTTTTGTAATGATATGAAGATATTAGGTATCGGATGTACTACCTACATCTAATTTTTACTTTTATAACTCAAGTTTACATAACAAAGACACGAATAAGGAGGGCCGGTGACTGGCTAAATACCTTTACTACTTTTCTTGGCATTTTATATTATTTTAATCAACCTTTCTATATTCTGATTTTACCTTGAAACTGTAATTATTAGCGAAAATAATTTTATAAATTATTTCTGTTTTGACATATCAATTCAACTTAACAACAACAACGTCCATCCAAGATATAGGTTAGGTTGAAGAATATTAGAACTGTGAGGGAAGCTTGTCACCGGCCTCATACACAAACAGTTATAATCCATACTAGATATGTTTAAATGATAATATTATAAGCTAATTAAAAATATCATCAACATATACGTAACTTTCCTTTCAAACGATACGCGTAATCTTATTTACGTACACACGGAAACACTTTTAACTATCAATTTTTTGTATATTATTGTCTACAATTGATATCCCGAATAATAAAGATGTCTATGAGCTTGTAGAGTTTTCAGCTACGAGTCACATATATAATTTAAATATGTTGTCTATCTGCAGTAAAACCACTCAATACCAGCTTGTATTTATTAACTCATGTCACCGTGTGTAGTCACAGCCATTCTTTGATTTTTAACGTTACAATCAATCAACATCAATAAGTTACCAATTTAAAATAATAATTACTATGATTCTGGAAAACCCCTCTTGGGTGCATACTAAATCCGTTACAGGTTCGTCTAAACAACTACAATTAAATAAAATATTGTATCGCCGAGACTGTTGCGCGGTACCATGAGGGGGCATTGGACGTACTGGACACAGAACGATTACATCATATTGCTAATGTTCCAACTCCCACGCACGACATCATATAAAGTAAATAACTATAAACTATTGCACGAGGTTGATTTCACTTTTTTCACTATGAAGTTTTAATTACCAAATCTTCACCGAGACTGCACATTAGACGACGTAAACCAGTTAACGTGTCACATTCAAAACTTAATATGAGCTATTGTATGTATGTTACGCGCGAAGTCTACTGCAGTGACGAGAACGCGCCGTGTGGTGCGTTGTGCCCGCACGTGCAGGCTGGCCAACCGCAGTTCGCAACGGTCGAGGTAGCTCGGGATCGGAGCGCTGTCACCTGTCAATCCTGGGGGGCTCAAGGGCTCAGGGGCCCTGTGTGTGTCACGTCTGGGCAGTGGCTAGGGATTAGTGTCGGGAAGCGGCGGTCGGCTTGAAGTGCGTGCGACGCGCGCACCTACCGCCACACTAACATATTATTTACAATCTATTGTCAAGCGTTCAAGCGACATCCCCCGCGAACGCAACGATAACTTCTATAGGCCTATTTTCGATTATTATTTTTCTCGAAGAACCAATTCTAAATATTATTACACGTGTGTCGAAAATGTAGAAAGTGTCTGAAGCAGTAGTCAAGCTGTTTCGATAATCAATATTTACAAAAGGGGCCAGGGCCGCGGCGGGTCGCGATCGCAGTACAAGCATATATTTAAAAAGTTTTTTTTTATTTTTTTCATTTTATATAGTATTCGAAAACACTTGTTTGCTAATTTACCATAATATTCTAACTAATGGGTTCCTTGGAATCTTGTAAGTTAAGCATCTAGTGGTTGTAATATTCACAAATCTGTTTTTTTGGTGGGGCGATCGGGGCGTGTTCGGTCGGTAGTTGTGGTTAGTGGTCGAATAGGTGAGTTGTCGGCGGGGTTGCAGAGTGCACGTCACACGTGACAGGGTGGCGGGGAGCGGGCCGGCAGCCGGCCACGCCACACTGCGTGCGCGCAGTCGCGCCGGCTCGCCTTATCTGAAAACATACACATAGTACATATTACCTGTTATTACTGTTCAATAACAATTAAGTTTCTGACAATGCATGCGAATTACATCACGGCGTTAAGCAATTTACAGAAAAATACCATGCACATGTAATATGCCTTTTTAAAAATCTAGATCTGTACGACGAGTCCCAAGAGAGTATGTATAATAGATAATTGTAAAGTATATATATATAATACATTGCTTCAAAATAATTTAGACATACGAGTAAACAGCAAAAAGATTTTGTTTATTTTGGTTTCCGAAATAGAGTCAAGTAAGTAAATACTAATTGGTATTACAATACTGATAATCACGACACAGACCAAGTTTTATGGTGCTGCCACACCGGTGTTATAAAATGTTTACTAACATTTTCTAACATTAAACATTTACCTACTAACATTATCTAACATTGTGATAAAATGTATCAAATTTCTGTTATCAAATGTTTAATAATGTTTTGTAAACATTTTATAACATTTTATAACAGCGGTGTGGCAGCACCATTACAGACAAACCGCCTGAGCTTATGAAACGAAGTATTGGTTTTTACTATAATTGAGGGTTTTCAGTAATAAGTGTACCTTGTCCGAAATGAAACTTAATTTTTAAATATTACATTATAAATGATTATTTGATTTAGATATAATTTAGATACATGATAGATTTTGAAATAACGTTTAATTGCTTGCATATTAATTTATTTTACGAGACATTACCATTTGTAAGTGATACAGTGAAAAAAAAATCAGTTTTGCGACTTTCCTTAAATGCCAAAATATCTATTAATTATAAAAAATACGCAAATGATAACGCTAGAGTATTGTTCACCTTTAAAAATAGTTTATGTATGTATATTAACCTGTATATCAGTGGATATTGTCCCAAACCGGACATAAAAATCTTGACGTCCCTGGCACTCACATAAAACACGTCTGTTTCTCCGAATTGTTTGAAAATACTACCAATTTTAACATAGTGTTCGTACAGTACAGGTCAATTTTATCATTTAAAAAAGGAAAATAAAATATCGTAAATTCATAAATAACAGTTTTAACCGTGACAAAACTGACATGTTCGCTCGGTACCACTTAATACGTTTTTTTAAAATCCAACTGTATACAGTATGCAGGTCACATGTACCCTCAACTGGCGAAAACGTATGAGAAGCTGTATAAATGTGGAAGAGGCGAAAAAGATCGTAGCTTGTGGCGCTTTTTCTTCCTACCTACACCCATGGGATAGAGGCGTGTGTGCATATAAATGTAAAGAGAATAAAGTTATGTGGAGGTTGATATTTTTGTGTAGTATATTTCTCGTCCTACTACTATTTTAAATGTGAAAGCTTAGATGTTTGTGAATTTAAATGTTTGTTAGTCAATCACGTTTTAATGTGTGAACAGATTTGGATGAAATTTGATACACATAGACCACATTTTATACTGGAAAATTTTTACTCAAAATTCAAGCTAGTGTATTCCTACCACATAGACTTAGTTTTATAACAAATATGAGGTTAATTGCAGCATTCCAGTATTAAAAACTCATTCCTGCACATTTTCTTGAATCTACATTTATTTATCAATAGATACGCATGTAGCCATACGTATATAATACACTAAAACTATTGTCAGAATGTCTATACAGGAGGTATGAAAGCTCAAATAGCTATATAGAGCATAAAGTCTTTTTAAGTATGTCACTATAAACAACACAAGGAACCGTTCCAAGGCCGCCTCGATAACAATTCGTGATGTGCGGCCGAAACGGCACGGCGGGGCGGGAATCCGAGGGTGGACCCGGGATCGATTCGATGCGACCCCGTGCATCGGGTACCCAGGGGTAGTGCGGTGCGCGGGGCGCCCGTGTGACGTCACGGGCACGCCGCCGCACCGCGCCGCGCCGGGATGCGGTGCGAAATCTAAATGTTAAACTCTTAGTTTAACATTGAAATGCTATTAATTTTGAGCTATATCCTATCTGACATATAATAAGCAGTAATGCCGACGCTGTTCTTTGAACCTGTTCCAAACAAAAATACAGAACCACCAACATCCAATTATTGCAACAAATTATTACACAACTGACAATTACTGTATACAACTACTATTATAGAGATACATAGCTTCGGATCAGTATTTATATTTGATAAAATATTTATTTATGTATTCAGTATAATTTTCTTTAAATTTTTGTTTTATCTCGATAGATTATGACAAAAGAACACTAAAACATGAAAATGAGGTACTGATCTTAACTACGCAACTCTAAAGTGGAATTGGGCCGGACAGGTTTGTCTAACGCACTACAAATTGTGGATTAACACACAGTGGGTTCCAATGTACGGATGATGACTTGGATGATCCAGGAGGCGGTGACAATAAAAGCTTGACTTCCGTCTAACCAGTTCCCAGTCGTAGTCGTCGAGGACGAGTTCAGAGAGGAAAATGTTGGTGCTGCAGTATGGTAGCCATGCACTGATCACAATGACGACTCGTTAATTCTAATTTATACATTGCGAAGGCTAGCATCTAATATATTCGTTTTGAAGGGTTTCCGTTTAACGACACTTTTACATGGGCGACAATGTCGCGAAAAAAAGCTGGTGTAAGGTGAAGGCACTTAATTCCGAGGAGTTCTAGAAATGGCATCATATTCCGAGGTATTTTGAAAAACGGTGTTTTCAAACAAATTAAAAGTTTATTTTGTCTACAAGATACCTTAATCAATTAATAATTTATCTGTTGTTTTATTTGTTTTAATATAATCGGTTGGTTTTACGCTAGCAGCCGACTCGAATGCGCGCCTTATATATTTTGGAGCTTATGCACGGGAGTACACTACTATTTGCTAAATAGTGTTTTAGATGATAGTTTCTATATGCGTATTTTTCTCACAAAATAAGGAAAAAATACATTTTTAAAAAACCGCGGCATTAGCTGCTAAATATTTCAGTTGGTTCCTAAATGCCGATTTATACCACGGAATTGTAATTGCATACCTGTTTTTTTTGTTTATGAAGGTTGTTTTATTATTACGAACTTATTGTTTTGGTTTGGATTACTTAAATAGCCAATAAATATAAAAATCTGTTTTATTTAAAAGTTCTGGGCTCACAGGAATGTTGAGATGAGATTAATGAGATTAATTAACTATGTTTTAGTTTCCATCTATAATTATTATAATGTTATTTATTATCTAGGCAAATAACATATTGTGATGCCATTTTATTAATCATTTATGAAACATGAGGCTGACTTAAAAACCAAAGTCAATAAAGAGATTTGATTTTTTAACACCATGTGTCATTCTACCCACCCCCTTTACTTTGTATTTTGAACACTCGGGATTAGGAACCAAATGCATCGGAGTTAGGATTTTTACATCGAATAAGGTGTCTCGGACTTTTTTTATATCTTACATTATTTAACATGTTAAATCAATTTTTAATTGTCAACCTCTTTAATATATATATTTCAAGAGTATATTAAAAACATAATCATATAAATAACCAATTTTACAGAAACCTATAGTAAATGCTTAATCTCCTTTTAAGTTATGGTGAAAACAACGCGGAATTAGGTGCCTTTATCTTATATATTAATATTCTTGAATATTAAATAGAGCCTTGGATATCGTCGTTTTGATTCTCTTATTTTGATATTATTAGTACTCACAAAAATACAAGTAAACAAACTAAAACGGGAACACATAAATCCTCCGAAATATTTTATTCCGAATTTCGATGTTCCGATTTTCAAAAGTTTGTAGAATTATAATGTCTATTATTAAAATACACGATTTTTTTTACCGAAAGTCGTAAATACGATTTGTTTGAGTTCCGATATTTATACGTTCGAAGAATCAAATACTCGATAGATTCTCGGTCGGAAAAACGACATTCAGATTTTCAATACTCCGAGCGCCAGATCCCCTCTATTTTTAGTGAATCATTTGGGTTAAGTTAGGTTATGAACAGGGAGCCCTCGGGTAGCTGATCCACTTGACTACTATCAAGCTCATTTTCCGTGAGTAGCTTCGTTTCGATGAGACGACCAACTATTCCCTATGCGAAAATTCTCTATTGTGGTAGCTAACAGAGGTAGCAAGGATAGAATATTTCGATTTGATGATACTCAAAAAATTATTATTTTATTTGTAGGACAATATGACAGTTAAATTATATAAATATTAACTAAGTAAATACAAAAAAATCAGCTGGTTAGTAATCATTCTTATGACCTCGTTATCGATACCTATTGGAAGCCCTGCCTGAAAGCCCTATCGATACCTGTTGGAGAAAGTCATAAACGTTAGGAATATTGAATTTTTTTTAAGAATATTGATATTTTAAAAATAGGATGAATGATAAATCGGAGTTGTTACCTATATTACGAATTTTGAACCATTCGGAATTATGAAAATCCGTATTTGTGACTGACGGAATAAAGTTTTTCGTATCTATGTAGTGTACCCAACTAAAACATAGGTGGCGTAAAGTTATAAAATTGAACATTCACGTTTATTACTACAAGGGATGCGTACGGTCGTTCAGGATATTATGACTTACCAGATGTTTACGGCTGCCTCCGCAGACCGCTTTCCGTTTCTCGGCCTATTATAGATTCATTAAACATTATTTTTATAATTTTAAAATGATTTATATTTATCTTATTTTTTAAATACAAACACCACGCCGTCCAGCCGAGAAGCTGTTTGCAAAAAATATATTATGACGCTTTTCTTTCCTGGAATATTTTTTTTTCAACATTCTTGCCAGTTCACATACCAGTTCCGAATATTTTATTCGTTATTTTTTCAAAGAGATATTTTATTGCTTGCGTCACCTTGTCTGTTGAATATTTACCTTGATAATTTAATCATATTATACCCTAAGAGAAATGGTTCCGGAAACGAAGACAGGTTGTAGTGCTTACTGGTGATTAGACTCGATACCACTAAGCATCATTGACTTAGAAAAAAAGGAGGACACCACGTCTCATACTCATAGTGTGCCAGAATGCTGTACGTATACGGGCCTCACGCACACACTCTCATGATAGTGCACCAGTTTCTGCCACTACGCGACACGACCGCGCGCCGTGTGTTATTGTGTTATCTAAAGTAGTAAAAACAATTTAACAACTAAACAAAAGTTTCAAGGAATTACTTATCACAGGTAAAATATGAATTTATAGTTAGTTATATTTATAATGTTTTTGGTCAAATTATTTATGTAATATTCGGAATATAAATCCTCAACTATACGTGCATGTGTTACCAGAGAATAAATGCGGCATTTTCCTTAAAGTGGGAGTATTCCGTTGTGTTTAAGAACATTAGTTCAAACATTACTAACCGACTTTAAAGCAGGAGGAGGTTGTGAATTAAGCGTATATATTATTTTTAATGTATGTACATCGATTTTTACAAGTTTAGGTACAATGCGGTCTCATATATACAGTGGCGTAGCTAGCACGGGTGACAGCCGGAGCGGACCGCCGCCCCCTCTAGGTACGCTATTACATACATATTTTGTTAAAATTTGATGACGGGTTATGAAGTAAAGATATGAAACTTCAACAAATAAACTAAAAATAAAAAAATCTCGCTGGATTGAGAACCTCCTCCTTTTTTGAAGCCGGATTTGTAACAGTAATTTGAGTGGTAGAGCCACGATGTAGACAATTTTGTTTACAGCTTAAATGAGTGTGTTTCTACCACTATCTCACAGAAAACCAGCGTAACGTAGCGGTTCGCAGCTGCCTTTCATATGGTGAGTGAGATATCCGGAGAGCCAAATCTCCCAAAATCTTCCAAATCCCTTAATTATACCTTTCCTTTAAGGTTGGCAATTCGTTCCTGATTCTTCGAGTATTGTGGGCGTTCATGGGCGGCTTAGTGTAGTAATATATCTACTAATTAATATTTAAAATAAGTATACTTTCATTGTCGGTAGTAGATATTATGTACACCGATAAATCTTCACATGACATACACATCTTAATTATTCATATACCTACCCCACAGTTACACGAAACAATTATGTAATTGGTTGACCTTAGTAGGTACATAATACTATCTGCATACTTTATTCAATACATAGGGGCCGGATTGATTTATCTGGTATTCTTCAACTTTCGCACACATAGATAAAAACCTACCTCATTGTCGATATTAGTAGCGTGGCTTCCTTTTTTTCTAAGTCGATGCTAAACATGAAGTCTTCAAGTTATTTATTGTTCTTGGGTCAGATAAATACAAAGAGTATTGCCGAGAATGCGTTCGCGCTTCCTCATTTCATTGAGCCCAATTTTACTACAGTTTACATTGCGGGTTTAAGAAATATTAAATTACTAAAATGACAAGAAAACACCAAAAGAATAGCGTTTTCCATCTATGTTATGATAGTGTTTTATTAACCTTTAGGCTGCGGAAACTTTTCCTTACACCCAGTAGGTATATAGATATCCAGTACATAGGTATATAGATAATATATGTTTTATTGTTATTACCGTTTACTCTTGGGTTATCGTGTATGTGCAAATACAAACAACACATGCTTTTCATTTTGGTATGTGCTTCGGGTTTTAAGAAAGCATTAATTAATGCTTTTTTATAATTCATTATTTGTTCATAATTCAAATTTAATATTGATTTATAAATCATAAACCAGTGTACGCGTCATATTAAATTGCACACATTTGAAAATAAGTATAACTTTAAATTAAAATATTCACAAACATGAAACAAACCTAGAGAAGAAATTTTATAATGCGTTTTGAAGGGCACAATTATTGTCATTTCGGTAAAAAGTTATATAGTGGAGCGCCTGGGGGTTTTCACCTCGGATTAGAGTTACAGTGAATGAATTAATATGATCGATGTGGGATATTGTTTTTTAAACTATAAATTGCAATGTTTACCCAATTTTTTTTTGTGCAAACCATTGTTTCATTGTTAAAAAAAAATATTATGAAAAATTAATGTTTGACCATATATTTTCACTTTAAACAGAATTTTTATTTTATTTATATGTTAAATCTTACCTGAGTAGACATATAGGAACATTTTTCAAAGATACCTGTATATAAAAATAGCAGTAGGGATCTCGAACAGGTAGAAAAACGTGGGGGGCAGAGCGGAGTGACAGCTGCTATGTACAATGGAATTTCTCGGCCAGTTTAATTATAAATGAAACGTACTCTATTGTGTACATTTAAAAAATAAGGCAATTAATTACGACTAATGAAAAGAAAAAAAAAATAGTACAAAATCAGTTTATTTAAATATATTAAACTAGCTTTTGCTCGCGGCTCCGCCCGCGTGAACAGCATTTTCCGGCATAAAAGTAGCCTGTAACCGTCTCCAGGATCCTATCGGTCTATGTAGATAAATTCATCAAAATCGGCTCAGTGATTTAGGCGTGAAAGCGTAACAAACAAACTCACTTTCGCATTTACTTTCACCCCCTTTTTCATCCCTTAATAAATGAAATTTCCATAATTCCTGAAACACCTATTTATTTATTTTACGTCAATAATCGAAATACAAAATTTTGTTTATGTAACTTTCAAAATGATGGACTTTCATACATATTATCATCCCCTATTTTGACCCCTTAGGGGTGGAATTTTCTAAAATCCTTTCTTAGTGGATGCCTACATAACAAAATGAATATACAGTTCGAATTTCATGCTTGTAGCCTTGATAGTTTGCGCTCGGCGATGATGAATCAGTCAGTCAGTCAGGACATGTTATTTTATTTATAGATTGTTGTCTACATCAAATATTTTCTTCTACTTCATCTATCTGTATAATAGGTGAAGTATTGGAACAACTATTTCCGCTGCACTGTAAACATGCTACACTGCAGTATAAACCACTTTTTCGGCATCCACACGCAGCTCCACATCCCTTTTTGCAATTACAAAATAACATTTGCAATAAATTATCCGGAGCAGGTAATTGATTCATTGTTATTGGGATGTACATGTTATTGGAATACTTCCATCCCCAATTTTCAATAACTACGTAATTTCCTAACCATATCTGAATTTGTAGGTACACACTCTTTTAAGGTGCTCAAACGCTGCATCAGTTGTTGGAGGCAGTGATGACAAAAGAACACTCGTATTTTTGGCTGTTGCTTTTACGAAAGAATTGAACCTCAATGTATTTAAATCATAAGTTTTAGACGG
The DNA here is from genome assembly GCA_949126905.1 of Amorpha juglandis. Taxonomy (NCBI): domain Eukaryota; kingdom Metazoa; phylum Arthropoda; class Insecta; order Lepidoptera; family Sphingidae; genus Amorpha; species Amorpha juglandis. The sequence continues at coordinate 10,552,471 of OX421367.1, forward strand.
AGCTCCGTATAAACTCAAAATACATGCTACACCTGCTTGCAATATATTATTGGGGTGTTCATTGATATTTTTAAATACTTTTACTGAGTCGTGTAAATCAATCCGTAAAAAGACAAGATAAGATAAGATAAGAATACTCAGGCAAGATTTAACATATTATATAAATAAAAAACAAACTGTTTAAAGTGAAAATATATGGTCAAACATTAATTTCTCATAATATTTTTTTTAAACAATGAAACAATGGTTTGCACAATTTTTTTTTGGGTAAACATTGCAATTTATAGTTTAAAAAACAATATCCCACATCGATCATATTAATTCATTCACTATAACTCTAATCCGAGGTTTTACAGTTTTGAATGCTCCAGGCACTCCACTAATATTGTTTATTTGAAGTGATATTATCGATGGTGTTTTCCGGTATGGCACTGCCTCTCGTGCCGGAGACCGTGACACCTGCCACGGGCTCACATAGGGAACAGTACTCAATAAACTGTTTGTTTATAGATCTGTGTCTGATAATATAAAGCATAGAAAATTGACATTTTACCCGAATTTAGAACAAGGAATCAAGTTTGAGTCAAATAGCTAACATGGGAACGATTTACCTTCTTTGTCTATTTTTTTTGCTAAGAGAATAAAGGGTATTTCCCTCTACTATATTTTTTTATTGAAGTACAAAACTTTTTAGAAACTTAAAATAAACCTTTTGACACATAAATCAAGGTATGTATGCTAGGTATTCTTTGATTATAACACAATCTTTCCACGTAATATAATTATTGTAATAAACTAAATGTTTCGTAACCAATAATACTTAACAAACATTTTGAAATAATGTTCAATTTTAAACTTTATTGCCAATTGGGTTTCTAATATTAATAATTGTTGTTAGCAATTGTCGATATAAAAATATGGAGTTTAAAAACAACTACATTCTAATTTGATTTAAAGAATAAGATAAGAAAAAAATATTATAAAATTGAAAAGCATTCGCGAATAGGTATAATGCATGGCATGGGTGATTATACCCTAAAGTGGATGATGAGAGTAAATAGATATAAAAGTACTAATGAAGTGCAATGTCGGCAGAAAGCCCAAATCCTTGATCAGTTCGACCCGGTCAAATTATTGTAGAGCGGTTAAAACACGCAGCAAAAAGTGCAGTATCTAATTTTTAACGGAGGTTAAAATGTAAGGTGGATCCACGTCTTTCTTGCGATGGTGTCAATGCATGTAGCATAGTATAGTATTTTTTTCTAACAAATCTACAAACAGTGATTTAACTGAGCATCTCCGTGCTTCGGCGGGCTCGGTAAAAAATCGCTCTCGGCTGTCATCAACTGACAGTAGCCGTTAAGCCAAGGCCTTCGGGCGGCTTGAAACTTCGCGCTACATTGGCTACAAGTCATAGAGAAGATATTAATATATCTCTTAATATTCTTTGGATCCACCGTTAGTTTAACATAATATACCTAGCTGATGCTGAGCCTGAAGTGCGTCGATTATAGACTACGCTCGATAAAAATATACGGCAAGCATATAATAAGCCGAAAACTTGAATAAAAGTTATTTATGATTCATCATCGTATGTACTGTACGGAACTGGCGTGAATGCGGTTAGATGATAGTGCACGAATTGAAAGCGATATGTAAGAGAGAATCAGTGCTCTCGTTCTCATTCTATCCGTCAGTAGCACGGCGTGATGTCCATGTATTGGAAACTTGACTTAAATGATGGCAGATCAAGTTATACCATTTAATTATGTATTCATTATCGTACTACAAATACACATCTGCATTAAAAAGGACTCTGGTTTAATATGGAATATGGAGCGAGTTTCTCGTATGATATAGACGAAAATATATAAGATTTAAAATTGCATGACGCGGCCCCGTTACTTTTCTTTTCTATTCGTTGTAATTATGCATCGTGCAATAAACTCTTTCCATATACAAAATGATATTTATGATTTTTGACAAAAAGTCAAATAACTCAGTAGTAATACGACATAATATAATCACAGAGAAATGTGATAACTATAGCTGTACGTTAAGAATTACAATGAAGAAAATATAGGCGTATATTAATTGGTATAACTTCACCTTTACTGTCCTAGTAGAATATGAGCGATTTAGGTACGGATCCAGAATATCATGGCGAATTTTAAGAAGAGGGATTGGACTACAAATCAACCTTCCCGTAATTTATTGATTAGGAATATAAAATCTTTACTCCAAAATAAAGTAGTTAGGTTTTACTTGGTCGGAGAAACGGGTGGGGCATATTTTATTGCTTTAATTCTCGCTCTGGATCAGTATCTGAACAGTTACCTAATAGTCAGACGTCAGTCTCGATGGCGTCAGCGGCGTGGAGGTTGTTGACGCGGACGGTGCAGGTGGCGCGGCGTCGCTCGCGGCGAGGTCCGGCGCCCTCGTGCCGCAGCGCCAGTCGGGCAGCCTGCGCTGCTTGCTGCTTCTGCAGTTCGGCTTGCTGCAGCTGCGGGAGGCGGCAGTAACGTAACATCATAGTGACCACTCACCCTCCCGCTCGCTCCGCTCGGTCTATGCTATTTAGGCATACTCACATGGTTGAGACGCAAAGCGTCCTGATGCTCGAGTGCAGCGATGTCGTCGAAGGCTCCGGCCTCCATAGCAGCCTGCTGTTCAAGAAGCAGCCGCTCCTCTTCGCGCAGCCGCCGCAAATTTTGCTCCAGGTTGGGGTACGCAAGCAAGGCGGTTTCGTCCAGCTCCATCATCTCCGAGGATGAGTCGTCGCTCATCGACGATTTCTTCTGGATCGGCCCTGAAACTATCGCCAGCTGTGTTGCCTTGCATCCTAAACATACAGCGGTTACAACGTGTGGTGACTCGGTGACATCGAACCCAGCTAATGTGCCTACCACGTATTTCATAGGTTAATAAATGAAATTGGCTTTGGACATGAAATAAAAAAAAGAGATAATAAATCCACGATCTAATATAAATGTAGTCACGTATATTAAATATGTGGCAGAGCGCGGACATTTTCGGAGCAGATACTTTAATTTCAAATAGGATCCCGTTGCTGTTGAAACTTGGTCAAGTCGCCAACACCACGACGCGTAACCACAACTGGACTTAAATATTAGCGGCCGAATCAGCTACGTTAATTAACTTTTGCTCTAATTATTAATGTAGGTACCTATACCTAATTTTATTCACTTAGCTATTATAATATTACTTATACCTAATGATCACACTCTTATAATTACTGCTTTAGGAATTACTGGCATACTAAATAAAAGCAAGAAAGGAAGTTTCAATAAAAAAAATGCTAAAAGAAATGAGTTAAATAAGCCAACTCTTACGAATGTAATGTACTTGTATTTTAGTATATGAATTATACATACGTAATATTAATTACTATGATAATGACGCTTTAAAAAACTACTTCATACAAAAGTCACACTGACATATTTCATGAAAGGAAGATATCTACTAGATACTTTTAAAAATATCTATCAAAAACGTTATTTGGTGGTTAAATCTCACTCGAACATTGTGAAATAGGCCCTAAATAGCAGATGGTGCACTCATGAACAAAAGAACTAATGATTTTTGCGATCGGGTAGGACGCACTTAATAAATTCCTGTCACTGTACTACATTCGTAATCAAACATTCGCCGAGTGAACAACTTTAAATAAAATAAGGTTGTACTCTGTAAGTGCGTACAAAGCTTTGGGTATATATTTTACAAAGCATATGTACCATATACACTTGCTTTGACTCATATTAAAAATAGTCCAATGGATGGAAATAAATATTTACCAATTCTTATTTGCTTATAGTTTCAGTAAGTACTTACATAGATCGCGGACAATGAAAATCTATACCTTACTCGCAGTTATTTAAATAATATTTGTGTCCCACAGCTGGGCACTGTACTCTTCTACTAATGAAAGGGTTAAGCCTCACCACCACAATAGCCTAAAGCGGATTGGTAGACTGATTTAAAGCGTCTATTGATTACGAAGGCACTAAGCGTAATAAAATAAAACATAAACACAGAAACTAAAACAAAACTTACTTTTAATCCATTACACATCGAGTTCACGTTGAGTTTCCCCATAAAAATAAAGGGGAAACGTACTCTATATAATGGAACGGACGAAAACAGTAAAAGCGGCGTATTCATGCGCCGACGTCGACGATGCGTCGCGTCGGAGCGGTGCGGCGCGTGTGGACTGACATCAATATGTGGTAGTGTGGGCGAATAATAGAAGCGTGTGACTAAACATTTGAATATTCGTATGCCGACAAGGCAGCGCTTGATTGACAGTTTCACAACATGCCAAACGAACGCGGACGGGAGGGCGGGCGGATAGCATAAGATCCCATTGCATGATTTCTACATAATGAACATTTTTATTATACATAATAGGGTAGATGACTTGATAGTTTTTATTATTTTAATAAATAAATTACGTTACCCTAAACCTATTGCAGAAAGATTTTCATTAATTCGTCAGCAAATAAATAAATTAGAAGTCATTCAAATCTGTTGGAGAGGGCACGTCAAATAACAGATTCATCCAAATTGTGGTCTTTTTCTCACTTAACTGCGACCTATTAGCAGCCAAGTGTACACAATTACTCATAACATCATACATCATCATACAAGATATATTACGAATTTGTAAGTACGTAAAATGTTTTAATAAATGATAAATCAAATGAAGGGGAGTTTTTTCTCTAGGCCGTGGAAAAAAATCCTCTGTAAAAGTAGACAAGTGGTTGTAATTTTAAGTGAAACTACTTATGGTCATATTTTGATATCAACCCGGCTTAACTGTATTCTATTATTAATTATCTATAAAAATAATTTAAATAAAAAACAGATGGACGTAGAAATGACGCAGTGGATCCTAGACTATGACCGGCGTCCAACCCAGAGCCGCGCAGTGCCTGAATGGTATCTCATTAAACAAACTTACTGCCAACTGCTAGCGCGTAATCGGAAATGATAATTTGTTGTGTAACGTAAACAAATAGTAAAAACAAATTTTATATATTATTTGTGTTATTATATGCTGCCATGAACTGATCCGAAGCTGATCTATACAGATAATATAATTGATCAGAAATTCAATGACTCCTAAATCTGTCACTTTGGATCAATATTTGAGATAAATTGCATAACATTGACGGTGGAAATAGAACGCGCATGGTATATCGCATAAACTGCCTAATATTTCATAATAAAGATAAAAGAAATATTCTCAAGAAATATGTTTCCACCCAAACATAACTAAAAAGAAAATAAATAACATTTTTTATTATCCTATTTTTTACATCTCTTACTAACTAAAATATTTACATAAATGAGAGAAAAATTAACACAAGGCACTCTTTCGTCTCTTACACGTTAATATCACAATGATCGTCTCTCTCGATTTAAATTATGTTTGTCCATATTAAAATGAAACGAACACAAATGTCAGACAGTCAGTGGTCACTGCAGACCTCCTCCTTCTCATCGTCTCTCCCACCTGAAATTACCGAAAACCAACGTAAAGGAAACAAATAAAAAACAAAAGAAACAGAGGAAAAAACATGCGGTGAAATAAAATCTTTGAAGCTTCGACCATGCCATTACGAAAGGGACACAACGTTTAACTATATATTATGACAATATAATATAGGATATTATGTCGACATTCGCTCATGTTGGCTCGTGCAGACAGTAGATGATGTGAGGTTAGATTGTAAGGAACCTGGCAACTTACTCAAATACGGCTCGCCCATAGTCCCAGGTAGGTAAGGGCAGCTGGTGACATGGTTGAAGTTCTGCGACTGCATTTCCTCTTGATCAGTCTCACGATGATAGAAGTAGTTGAAGTTTGACACGATGACGGGCACCGGCAGCGCGATGGTAAGTACACCGGCGATGGCGCATAGCGAGCCCACGATCTTTCCCCACACGCCGACCGGCCTGCGCCGCAAACCACACGATCAAACATATGCACACACTTTTCGACATTGAGCCTACGTTATTAAATCAAACGTGGGGTGTAAATTAATAAATAAACATATAATCCGGTAATAATAAATGGTTAAATTATAAATGACCGCAATGACGATGTACCTACATGCATCAGTAGTACATACTGGCGCTCTACACGACAACGCCTGTTAATAATGAAGTAAAAAATAATAATCTAGTACCTGGAAACTCGGTTCGGCAAAAATGTGATGAAATATATTATGTGTATACACGTGTAACATTCGCAATGCTATGTTCGAATCGCGAGCATTACAATTTCATTCGTCACCTCTCATACTCGCCAGCTGGTTACAGATATTCTGTAACGGCGTTTATCGCAATGCAATATAGTATTTAACGCAAGCACTGCACCGAGTGTAAGAGTCGGAGCACGGGACAAGCACAAGTATCGAGATACGCAACTTGCGCCCAACGAGACAACGCTCAACTCTCATCGATGTAGCAAATTCACGCAGCGCGATACATTCTGTCCGACATGCGCTCCCGCTCTAGCACTGAGCGCAGCAACGTTCAAGTATATCCATAACTAATCAAAAATAATCAGTAAAACATGGAGTACGAATACTTATCAATATCTAAACAAAACCTAAAACATTAACATCTACGTAAGGCTTCCTGCTTACAATAAGGTGAACAGAGTTGCAGTCATGCAGATCCACATTGAATTCTATCTAGTAACTATTGTTCTCTATCGAAAATGGTGTAATATGATGATGGTAGTGCAAACAATTAACAAGCATCTGAACAACAATTTTACATAGTAGCATACACGTGTAAAAGACCATAACATCATCCTACTACATGAGAACACACGAGCCTTGGCCATTCCGGACGGAGAGATGTACAAACAGATAGAAACACTAATGAGAGTGGATATTGGTGGGAAAATTGGGTGTTAAAGCGATAGGACAGGCCCTCTACACGGCGTGTACACAATATTTGAGTGCGTTTGTGGGGATGACGTTCACCATTTTCGATGAGTTAAAGTAACGTGGAGTACGTCGAACCAACAACAACATTGACACACGGTGACAGGGGCACATCGAGTGGTAGGCATAAGCTTCCGAACGTCACAACGCGGGGGTTGCGGTTCTCGATCGCGCGAAATGAGCGGAAGCAGTCTCATAACAATACGCTTTGGGACGGGCGATTGTCACACCGACGCCGAGACGCGCTGCCGCGGTCGCGAGCTCCCGGTGGCTCATTTCACAATACGCTTCCATGTAAAATTGTGGAGGTCCAGGGTATGATAGAAAAAGAATGAAAATAAAATAATAAAAAAGACAACAAGGAACGTTTTTGAACGTGCAATAGTAATCCTTAAAAAAAAAGTGAATAAGAAAACGTGTACGTGGTAGGTTTAGTTCCAAGCGAACCGACGGTAAAAACCAAACTGAAGCGTTTATTTAGTTACATGATGCCAAAGAAAATCACTGTAGTGTTAAGATGCCAATGTAAGATAGAGGGATAAAATGAAATGACGAGAAGGCAAAATATGAAACTTAGGGTGATGTCGCTGTATCATACGTCATGTCTCCGTATCCTACGGTCGTCATTGTCACGACCGCCCACCAAAACGCATCAGGTATGGATTTGAAGAAGCTGTTCTCGCTTCCGGCCTCAGCGAAGTACACCGCGGACGAAAACAGCACCACACCTTTAAGAACAAGCACACACCAACGGAGAATACAGTGCGACATACATGGCGGGGAGCATTGCGAGCGGGCGGGGCGTCGAGCTCGACGGGGTTACCTCATGTCTCCATAGCCAACGGTGGTCATCGTTATGACCGCCCACCAAAAGGCGTCGGGTATTGAGGAAAAATTTGTATCGAGGCAATCTTTATCCGCAAAGAATACGGCGCTGGAGAACACTACCACCCCTGCGAACACAATACATGATGTGCGAGCGGCCCGCAGAGCGGCGTACCGCTGCCGCCGCTCGCACTACCTCACTCGTCATGGCAACGGTCCATGGGCACCCCTCTGGTATCTGTCGTTTCCTCTATAGAATTCTTTACTTTAATCAAATTATTTTTAAATTCGTATTTATTAAATAGAAAGGTTTATATCATAAATGTTATTAAAATATTATATTGATTAATCAGCATAATAATATATGGATTACATGGCAAAATACTACGTGAGACTTACCGATGAACAGGAAAAATATCAACAGGCCGAGCTCGCGCATGGACGCTTTGAGTGTGCGTCCAAGGATCTGTAGGCCCTTGGAGTGACGCGACAGCTTGAAGATTCGGAAGACCCGGACGAGCCGGATCACCCGCAGAATGGCGAGACTCATAGCCTGATTGGTGGACTTGTCTTGCGGCGAGACCGGAGCGCGTGGTAGATTTAGCGTGTCCTCTTCTTCGGCAACGACGGTTGCGAGCGTGATGAAGTACGGTATGATGGCTATTATGTCTATAATGTTCATTACGTCCCTAAAGAAATTAAACTTGTTCGGACATGCCAAAAACCGCACTATCAACTCGAATGTAAACCAGATTATGCAGAGGGTCTCGATGAGGAAGAATGGGTCAGTGATGTCCGGAACTTCATCCTCCTCGATCTTGGTGCCGTTGGTGGTGGTGTTAAATACTTTGTAGTGCTTGAACTCGGGCAGGGTCTCCAAGCAGAAGATGACGATGGACAAGAGGATAACGAATACCGAGATAATGGCAACCACACGAGCGGCCTGGGAGCTCTCCGGGTATTCGAAGAGCAGCCAGATTTTGCGCTGGCGCTCGTTGGAGGGCAGAGGTTTCTCTTCCTCCTTTATGAAGCCCTCATCCTCACTGTAACCAAAAGATCATATTTGCAAATGATCACGGAATGACTATACTCATGCAATTAAAATATTTGTGACAATATGCTAGTTCATATTACACTAATCCACAATGGCTCACCGGAATTTGTTGGTGGCCTGCTCGCCGAGTTCGTAGAATTTGATCTCCTCGGAAAAGACATCGAGGGGTACATTGACGGGGCGCCTGAGGCGCCCCCCGCTCTGGTAGTAATACAGGATGGCGTCAAAGGATGGGCGGTTCCTGTCGAAAAAATATTCGTTCCTGTAACAAAAAAAGGGTATAATTTTTTTAAAATATTCGACATCTGCAATGTGTTTCTTTTATAGCTACCAATTAGTTTGATATGAAAACACTTAATATGCCATTAGCGTTTTTTTTATCCTTTGCAATATAAGACCTCTTTTTAATTGTACTTTGAAATAAATTGCATTTTCCTATATAAATCACTAAAAAATACAGAACTGTCACAAATATTTGTGAAATATGTAGAATGTCTCCTAAATATTTACAATGTCTTCATAATCGCTGCTGCTACTTCGCCGGAAATGGCCATTCTCTTCTCGAATTTTGTATGAAATACTTGTCCGAGCCTGGTAAATTTTAGCGATTAGAATAAAAATGTTATACTTGACATTCATTAGATATCTTTCACGAGATAACACAGCGGGACAAGTGGGATAGGCTCGTTTATATTCTTTTAGCCATTGCATACAATACTGAGATACAGTGTGACTATTGTATGAATACTTGTTCACGCTCCATAGAGGGAAGGAGTAAATCGACAACCTGCGACAGGATTTACCCCTGTATCCGCCCCGACCAAGTATTAAGATATATCGCAAGCCCCTCGGATAGATAATACAAGTAACCTCGGAGTTTTATACAACATAAAAAAAGATACACTCATATATGAAACTTTTGGAATTATTTAATATGAGCTCTCTAGATAAACGTAGTCAAATAAATGTCAAATAAGGCTTAAAACAGTCAACTGACTGTTCACGGTTAGGTACTTATCTACATTTAATTTATTTTTAAGAATTCCTTGCACCTTAACACACCACTTTGTCTTCCATTGAGAAGTACGTTGTTAGGTGCTAACTCCTTCTATGGAAGATCATATACTTGTGCAGCGACCGAATAGATATACACTTTCAAGAACCCATAAAGCAAAAGAAATCTATTTGTAACTGTTTATCTGATTTTGGATAGATATTATGAATCGCTAATTACATTAGTCCCACAGTTAGAAGCTGTTTAATACCACTATTTCGTGTCAATTAGTAGGCAATTTCACAAATTAAAGTCATTATCCATGACTACTTTTCTCTCACTTGTTATTTTTCACAGAAGCCTGTGAAGTGAGAATGTAAAGATCTTTTCAGGTAGATTTTACTGCGTGGTGACACATACAGCGGTCTGTTTTCAATATATTGTTTATTTTGTGCATGTGGTGTTTGCCGGTAAATGGCTGTTGCACTTAGATGGTATTTTCTTTTTTTTTTTGTATATTTTATTTTGTATTAGTGTAAACAACCGTTGGTGAACCTTAATAAATAAAATAAATAAATAAATATATCAGGGAGCTCATTTATAACATTGCTTTATACATGATGTTACAGTTCAGGGTACAGCTCTGCCGGATATTGGTATGTTTATCCATAACTTTTTTTCGTGTACAAGTTAATTTTCATTTTTGGCCTCTTTTTACACATGTATTTTAGATGGGATAGGTATCTTACAGTTATAACTTACCTTAAAGGATCGAAGTAGCGGATCCGTCTTGACGGATCTCCAAGTAGTGTTTCTGGGAATTGGTTCAGTGTACGTAGTTGAGTCTCAAATTTGAGACCGCTTACCTGAGAAAGAGGACAAAATATATTGTCAATAAAACGAATTAAACTGAAAATAAATCCTAACACAGTGTCATTTTGTGATAAGTATATTCAGCAGCGGAGAGTGAGCAGATAGAATCACGGTAGAACGATAGTACATAAAAACGAAATAAAAGTAGGTTTATAAAAAGTTGTCTCCTGTGGTAGCGGGCGGACGACGCGGCACGGTGCGGCGGTGTTGTGAGCAGCGGTCGCGCGGCCGCTTTCCAAAATAGACGTATCGCCTTGACCTTTATTTATTCTGCGGATTCTGGCGACTTCGCCCACTGATAACGCTGCAAGGAACGTTTTTACGCCACCGTAGTAATATTCTTGAACGCTGCGTGGTCGCTGACGGGAGTTGGCCAATCTAATGATACTAGCTGAAATATTATGATTTGCGGTGCCATCGTTGGGCACGCGACTGATCAACCAGATGTTACTGAACAAATTATATCGCAACAATCTTGTTTACGTTGTCCTGGTTCCTTGTTACAGATATCCAATAAATCGAATTATTTTCAGATTACATTAGCTATTTACTAACTTTTACTTGCGGCTTCACTTACGTGAGTCTCCTTTTGGGATGATTGTGGGACACGTGTCTCATTTTTAATAATTAATATTAGTACTCAACTTCACAGTCGTATTCAGTTCCATAAAGAAGTTTCATACAAAGTTCAATCCACCCCTGATCCCCCTTAAAATGTATGTTTCCAAAAATCCTTTTTTATGGACCACTATTTTACAAAAAATACCATCTGACAAAATTTCATTATCATGACTAACAGTTTCTGATACATCTTGATCAATCAGGCAATCAGTGAGTGAGTATTTCGCTTTAAATTGTTTCGTTTACATACTATTTGTTTATTTTCCAAAGATTTAGAAATTCAAAAAACCTTTTATTATTATAAACCGCAAAGAGGAACTTAAATCATTGCACAATTCGTGCTGTTAAGTGTCAACGGTGCTGTAGAGCAGTAGACCTGTAAAACGTCTAGACGTCACTATCGCGTCGCCAGCACCTCCGTCACTTTAAAGTTTACTTATAATTTTCATATATTTATATGTATTTCTATTTAGAATGAAAAAAACAAAAAATAAGCTCTGTAATCATTAATTTTATTTGAGCAATGTAACATAATATAAAGTTTTGCAGGCGTTAGAGGTTCAAACCCATCAAGCCGTTTAGTTTACAGAGTGTGTCAAAGAAATAGTACATACATACTTGCAATACTATCTTCCTCCTAGGGCAGTCGGATAAAACTATACGGTTTCTTTTGGGGCAGTCGGGTAAAAATATAATGTACATGTACGTAAATGTAATAAATAATGTACGTATATTATTATCCATTAGGTAAATGTAGTTTAATGATATACCTTGTAACAACAAACACACATTATACATATAACATTGAAGACAAGGTTTACCAGGTACAACTACCTTCCCTCATAATCGAGATGCCATCTGGGTTACTATTACCTTGCCGCTTTGCCTATCTCCGCCGATAAGCAGCAGTGTGTAAGCACTGTTGTGTTTCGGTTTAAAGGATATTGAAACCAGTAAAATTACTGGGCACTGTGAGACATAACAACTTATGTCTCGGCATGACGAACGCAGTCCAGTGTACCAGTGCTTTGTGATTGAAAGTTCTGTGGTGTTGTTTATGTATAATGGTGCTGCCACACCGATGTTATAAAATGTTTACAAAACATTATTAAACATTTGTTAACAAAAATTTCATACATTTTATCACAATGTTAGATAATGTTAGTAAATGTTTAATGTTATAAAACGTTTGTAAACATTTTATAACACCGGTGTGGCAGCACCATAAGGGCGGGCGTTGCGCTTACCATCAGCCGAGCGACCTGCTCGTTTTGTAATTCAAGCTATAAAAAAAGAAAATTTCTATATTATGTATTATTTTTATTGAACTGGTTTGTATTAACGGTAATTACAGAAATATAAAAGGTATAAATTTGCCTGTAATATCAATAAGTCACATTCGACCGGAATGTCATTATCATTGTAATAGGGCCGCGGCCGTAGGCATGACTATGACAATGGTACGGTCACTGGTAGCCTGTAGGCGCGTGGTATACTGTCTTGCAAAGTACGGTTATATGTTGTTGATTAGTCGTTGGTATTGAAAGCGATAGAGCAGCGAGAATGTACGAAAATACTATCCAACAATATAGTACTATATTAATACCACCTTAATAAACTCTTCGATACAATATGAAGTACATAACTCAACGTTTTAAAATAACACACTTTGATTCGGAGTACATTCGCATGCACGTTAGAAAAAAGGACGTGACGATATTTATCGACATCGATAAATCTAAATAGACAGAAATATAAATGTGTAACGTTCGATTGTTTATCTAATAGATTTGTATCGTATCTCCACATAGCGCAGATGGAATCGTCTGTATGTGTGTTTGATTTAACGTAACCTGAGGTACTTTAGTTTTAAACACAGACATTAGATGGTTATTTTTTTTATGATATCACTTTTTTTAATCAATTTATTGATGTATTAAGCGATTATGTAGCGCAAGAATGTGTGTTCGTAATGCTCATTAACTAAAATAAGTACTACAAGCATCGAACTACAAGACAATAGTCATGTGTTATAGAGGTTGACATAATTAAACACTTCTATTTATATCTATTTCGGTTTGAAGGTCCAATATAGACTTAATAATGAAGGTGTCAATCCATAAATAGTCCATTGAAATGTTACATTTTTTAGGCCTCACCTTGCGTTTCTTAGAGGACGCAATTTTATTTTTTTGATGTGTAGGGGGGGTAAGTGTAAAGCTAAAATCAAGTTTGTGGGGTCGCCACCCTTGTCCCACGGCCGCCATCTTGAAAATAGGGGTTGAAACGGTTTTTACGATATATCTCTTAAACTATTTATCTGATAAAAAAAATTGTTAACGTTTTTTGTTGCTAATTAAATTCTCTATAACTTTGGTCCAGTAACTTTTTGTCGTAAAACTATAAATAAAAAAGTTATAAGTGAAAATGTAATAAAGAAAAAAATAAAGATGATAATTCTCTTGACAGCCTAAGATACAAACAATTCGCCAAGGCAGTGACAAAAAGTACATTTAATTTCTCTTCACTTCCTCCAACACAAGACACAGCTGGCTTTCATACTTTCCGAGTCTACCATCAGGTCCAGTCGTGGCTTGGTAATAATAATGATCCTGAAGACTGGGGCTGGAAAAAATGTGGAAAATTATTGATGCCAGTGCAGAGCTCTAAACCTCCAGCACCCCCTGAGCTTCTTAAATTGATCTTTTGTAAATGCAAAGGAAACTGTGGAGGGATGTGTGGATGTCGAAAAGCAGGGCTAAAATGTTCCGCAGTGTGCTTCCATTGTTCTGGAGAGACTTGCAGTAACGTAATGGAACTCTCAGAATTAACAAATGAAAATGACTTCGATGATGAACCGCCGACATTGACACCCCTTCCTTCTCCAGTTCTCCCACTGATATTTGATTCAGAAAACCGATCAGATGCTGAGCTGCAGCCTGGTCCATCGAAAAGACCGAGGACGAAGTAGTTCAAATTTATAAAATCACCGTGGATTAGGCCTATTGGGGATACCACGTAAAAAAAAACGCGCCTCCAGACTCTACCTCGTGGGTGGTGAGGAAAAGAGTCAATAATTAATTATTAATAACATTGCAAAATTACTAATTAAAAGAATTATAATAACAAAATAAAAAAAATAAATAAATAACTGATGACACATTATTAGTACCCATGTATAAAATATGTATAGTTAAGAGTACTGAAAAATAGTACTCACTTCGGAGCGCTGTAAAACCTACAGCGCTCCGAAGTGAGTACTATTTTTCAGTACTCTGAAATTCGCTATTGACTTAATGAAAAAATGTTGCTTATAAACGTTGTTCCTTAAAAAACGATCTACAAAAATGGTCTGATATTGTTTTTTCGTAAAATGATAAAAAAAAAGTTATATCGAAAAATATAAATTTCTTTCTCGAATTTCTGAACATTTTCACTTATAACTTTTTTATTTATAGTTTTACGACAAAAAGTTACTGGACCAAAGTTATAGAGAATTTAATTAGCAACAAAAAACGTTAACAAATTTTTTTATCAGATAAATAGTTTAAGAGATATATCGTAAAAACCGTTTCAACCCCTATTTTCAAGATGGCGGCCGTGGGACAAGGGTGGCGACCCCACAAACTTGATTTTAGCTTTACACTTACCCCCCCTACACATCAAAAAAATAAAATTGCGTCCTCTAAGAAACGCAACCCCAAATGTAACTTTTCAATGGACTAAAAATGTTAGGAAAACTTATTATATTGATTAATTCTTAATGTCATAATGACCCATTCATACGATCTAGTTTTAAATTATTTTGTATTTATCAAAATTGACGCGGTTGTCAAAGGACAGCAGCATAAGATAATCCATTTTTAAGTGACAATATAATAATATATTATTGCGTGGTAGAGTTAAAAGTGAATAAGAGTACCGGCGAGTGAGTACGCAGTTACGTTTATATTCGGCCGGTAACGCTCCACTGTATTGACGTTTTTATATTGATTTATTATAACGAAATCTATACAATTTATTTGTTTTTCTCGCGCCCACTCTCATTATACTTTCGACTCGACGAGCGTCGTTTATTAAATTTGCATTTATTTATCACTTTTAGAACAATAACATTCAGTTTAGCATGGTGAATTGTTTAGTTTAAAGAATTCTTGATACAAGAAACCATGACTTTATTATCTTATGGATTAATGAGTTTAATAACTTAGCCAAGAGAAGTGGAAAATCTGATGCAATATTGTTGCCGACATCCTTATTTAAGGCATGAGGAAGTAATTGTACATATTATACTAACGGCATAACCGACTGAATTTTAAAACAAAAATAGACACTAGTAATGTAATACAATACATTTTCATCGGAGAGACTTATAAAACACTATGTTTGTTTGTTTATAAAATAATATATGCGTAACGTTCCCTATTTTGCGTTATTTCGTACATGAGGATACTAATGCGTATTTGAGGTCATGTGCGAGTATTTGCACAGGCGAATGCAAATATAAATAACATCAACTAGTCTATCATATCGAGACCGAAGATAGGTAAACGAACAAATCATCACGTGATATTATGTTAAAATAATCATTTGAGATGCGCTGACATATTTTCAGTACAGTACTACGAATTATGCGCTTTGGCAATCTTCGTATTAATATTTTTTTTTATTTATTAAGTAAATAACCACAGTTACATTTAATACAAAATAGCAAAACTGTGCACACCGTTTGTTGGCGAAAGCAGCGCTGCTATAGTTAAATACATACAACTTAATTAAAGGCAAGGATCGACAGCTATAAGGATTCATGCACATATAGACTAATATCGACAGAAAACGGGCATAGATTTTACCATATATTATATTCAAGTAGTTCTTTAGTTACGTTTCTGAGGAAATCTATTTTATTAAATATTACCGAAGTAATTTCGTGTTCTTATACCATAATAGTTTTTTTACAGACGGTATCACATATTTACCTTGTTTGACCTGCTTGGTATAATATTTGTGTGTTCTCGGTTCTTTATCTATTTATGTAGTATTGTTTTACAGCGAGAAGTCTAATATATAATATGTAAACTTATACAACATTAGACTATATAATTACTATTTTTTTCTAGTTAGTTACTGAGCGAATCCAGACGTCTGGACAATCATTACTAACTTCGTAGCTGTCTTAGGTTTTTACGAATCAAGCAGCGCGTAAATTAAATCGCCGTACTGTACCTACACAATTTCTCATAATTCATCTCGATGATAAAGCAATCACACTACAAAAAGTTCATAATATCTTACAGGTCTGTTTTGTGGTACGCAACCAACACAGGTAGGCCGCAATGCGTGATGCGAATCAGACAAGATTGACACGTCCGTATTGCATAAAATCGCGCGTCTCTTGTTTCGGTCGCATAAGTACCTAAAAGCCTAAAAACCGTTCGTGCCTAGCTCTTATGTCTCGATATTGCAAAAAGAAAGAAAGAAAGAAATAAATAATTTATTTAAACTCTAACCTGAGACATAAGACAGTCTTAAAAAACTATGCATTCAAAACAGGCCTCTTCTCGTACCGGTCGATAACATCATATAACACAGTCGAGCGACAAATACGAGCCGTCATAAAACGTTTCCCAATAATCGTTAAGCACATAAATTAACGCACGATTGGTAGCGCGCCGGGAGTCGGGGTTATGTGCGATATTTCTTTCGGCGGGCGCGTGGATGTTACTCGCCGGCTGGCAATGGACGAGTCCCAAAATAAATTTTACAGTGTGTTCCCCAAGGGCGGATCACGCTGTGATTGTCCAACAGCCGAAAGTGGTTAAAATTACGTGATATCAACAAATATATAAAATATCCCTCCGCGGCACAGAGGCGCGGGCGAGTAGGCGGTTGTGAAACGAGAGGCCGCGGGTTCGATTCCGGACCGAAACATATGTTTGTGTGAGCCACAAATATTTGATTCAGATCTGGCTGTTGTAAGATTGTTGTCCTTGTAGTAATTGTTGTCTCTTGTAGTTTTTGGTCCCCACGACAGAAGACTCGTAACTTGCTGTGGAGTCAGGACTATGTGTATTTGTATAAATACACGCAATATTTGTTACAACCGCGATAGATAATCAATAGTAACTATAATGTTATCTGTCAAGGAATATAATAAAATTGTAAGGAGCTCCACTAAATCGAGTTGTGTCTCACTCATACGATTGTTGAAGGTTGCATCAATTTTAAAATGTGTATACAGAATTTAAAATGTTATTGGCACGGTTTTGATTCCGCATGTCTTGGAGTTATTAGAGAAGTAAATACACATATGCATACCAAGTACACAATGTTGAAATCGTATTTGGCAGTTTCATTACTAGAATTCGAAATTGGGAACAGATTGACGACATCTGAAAAGTCGTTTGATCATGAAGGTGCCGGTAAATGTTATTTTCTTTTTATTATAAATTTTATCTTTATAATGACAAAAGAAAGGCAAAAACATATTGAAAATACACGTTTTGTAAAATCAATTCAGTGAGTTACATTTTTTTTTCAATTTTGTAAAATCCATTACGTAAGTGTTATTGTGGCGAGCTCCTTGACCG
This sequence comes from Amorpha juglandis, assembly GCA_949126905.1. Taxonomy (NCBI): domain Eukaryota; kingdom Metazoa; phylum Arthropoda; class Insecta; order Lepidoptera; family Sphingidae; genus Amorpha; species Amorpha juglandis. Next base: position 10,570,408 of record OX421367.1, read on the forward strand.
TGACTGCGGCAAATGGCTTCACGGCTTTATGAAGAAATTTTAATTAATTCTTCCCGTTGTAAACGTAAACCGCGAATGGTGGCAGTTTTAAGGTCGGTTCAATTTTGATGAGCTTTGTGACGTAATATGCTGTGGTGGACGGTTTGTACCGAGAGGCCTCATGAGCCGTTTGTTTTGTAGAATATGCATTTAAAGCCTATATCATGATTTTTAAATTACGAATGCAATGTGCTCTCATGACGTTGCTGTGCTTTTCCTTAAGCGACACCGGTGCACATTTTGAGTGCTTAAAATTTTATATCATGATATTTTTTCAAAAAGTTAATACAATTTCATTATTTTACAAGTCTAGTTTATCGCGTTTAATAGTGTCAGATGTCGCCGGCACGTGGCAGCGCTTGCAAGTTCCGTGACACTTCGGGAGCACGACGCCGATTGTTATTGCGACGTGCGTACTGTGTACACAAACAATAATACACTTCTATAGCATTTTCCACTTCGATGGCAATTGCAACTATAGCAAGATAATTATTTTTAAGTACTTTTTCTTCTAAGAAATTATAGGTGCGTGTTTGGACAATGGTCATTGACTCCTCCTTTTTCCTGCTTCTGTCTATTGGCAGTACCTTAAAACCGATATAAAATTTATTTTACTATGGGCGATGGTCATTACTGATTGACCGACATCGTTTGTTTGTGAAATATACAGTAATATTTATTATTTATCTTCTTGTGTGATGTTTTGTTTGTTTAATTGAAAATATTTTGATTGCTGCCGGTTAATGCACACAAAATAAGTTATCAAAATACAAGTGCTTTTAATGAAAAGGAAAACGATGAATCATGCAAAATAGGAGTAAGTTTGAATATGAATAGGATTAGGTTTCAGATAAACATTTGTATTAAGATATTACTTATATTGAAACAAATTGATTGGCTATTGATTTGTTAAAAAGATTATAAAAAAGAAATCGATTCATAATTAAATCTATTATTATTCATTGAAATACTAATTTCCTTTCACTCTTTGCATCTTATGTACTTAATATGAACTTAATAATAAATATTTAGGATATAGTCTTATTTAACATGCGAAAAAATGGTTATAAAGTTATGTTTTTTTATAGCATAGACCAGTAAACGAGCAAGTAGGTCAAGACATATTAAGTGATCTCGTGGCTCTACCAATCATAAAATCATCATGTAATTAAGTTATGATACAGTTTGTTTTCCAAATAAAAGGTAATAAATGAAAATTTGCTCCTTATCTGGTGGTACTACTAGGTGGTAGGACACTCATAAGCTTAAGGCCGTCTACTTTGTCTATTTGTTTGTCTGCCTTATTGTTTAACGATGTCCAAGTAAACGCCACATATTATTATATAAATATAAAGTAGTAAAATACAAAATTATGAAGGCGTATTGTGAAATAGGCCCTTGTTTGCATTTCAGGTAATATTCATTTTTCATTTGATAAAATACCTCTAGCAAAAGAAACTTGTTTTATAACCGAAGCCTAGCGCGTTACGTTAGTAAAGTACATTTTTTTCCCCGCTCTACCTCAACGTATTTTCCACATCATCTGCGCTGTTTGATGTAGAGGACTTACAGTGATTTGTCATAAGCGTGAAATATTTTGCAATTTACGATTATAGCTCTACATAGAGCTGTTATAATGTTGATGTGGTATCGCCTGTGGAGGAGCGGAAGGCGTTAAATTGTAACGAGCGCTAAACGTTTGAAATTTAATAAAATTTCGGCCTTTACGAGTGTGTTACGATGTTTTTGTTATTGGCCGGCTAGAGATATTAGCTTCTTTATTGAATGTTGAACTAATTACCGAGGACGTGTTTAATTTTAAATACTTATTTCGCAAACATTTGGTATACTACCAATAAATAGTTTATAAACCTTTTATAACACATATTTTTAGTATAATATTTTCATTCTCTTTTATTTAATTTGATCGCATAAATGGAAAAGCATAAATATAGATAGAATAGATACTACTGTTGTTCGCGGCGCCGCCCGCATAAATGTCTGTTTCTAGGATAAAAAGTAAAAGTATGGTCATAGTCCAGTTTAAGTACATTCAAAGTCCAGTAATTATCCATTCAAAGTCCAGGAAACAAAATAAATGTCCGCTATGTTTGTTTTGAAAATGAATGTCGTCGTTGTACCGCTTAAAACTTGTAACGGCAATTGTGTATTTTTAATTTGTCACATTCATGTTTCAGTTGGTCCGTAAGCCTTACTAAAAGAAAAAAAAACCGTCACCAACTTTTTCAGTTACCTCCTCCTATACGCGCCTAAAAAAGGTTTGCTAAAAAAGGAATTACGAATATCCATCATTCGAATCGTAAGTTCATGCAAAATTCCCATAGAAAAAAGTACCTTCAGTTTTTAGCAAATTTTCCAATTTTCCGGGCGAAGATTTTCCGTTTTTATATTCTCGGACTTTAACGAATAATTTAAGAAAATAGTCGAATTGTGCCAGCCGTTCTCGAGTTTAGGGATTTTGATTAAACGAACATTAAAGTTTTATATCTTTATATATAAAAATTTCGTGTCACGTTGTTTATCCGCGATGAACTCCTAAACAACTGAGCCGATTTTAATCAAATTTTGCAAACTGCGTGCAGTTTGATCTAACTTGAGAGATAGGATAGTTTACATCTCAATTTATAGTAGTAATATATTTTTATTTCAAATTATTTTTTTATTTAGATTTTTCATATAGAAAAAGAGTTATAATTATATATTTGTGAGTTCCATAAGATTTTAACAGATGGCTGTGTAAGGTAATTTATCGGCTGGACTGAGTAAGTATCCAATAGATGGTGCGTACTGTTTTGAATAGTTTACTACAATATCATTTAACATAAACCTTAGCCACAGCAACGCGTGGGCGGGTCTGCTAGTACATATATAGATTATACAAGGTACAATAATTTAATAGTATTGATAAGACATTGCAGCCACACGCAACATCTTCCTTAAAATAGTCAATCCGATATAATTTACGATAAAACTGAAGGTACCTCACAATCCTTATAATTTGTGAAAAAGGGTACATACTTGACTTGATTCTTTTTATTATTTTAATCAACAAGCTACGTTCTAGAAAATCTTTTACCGAATGAATTATATAAATCAAGTCAAAAATAAATAAAGTTATTTAAGTTAAATAAAGTAAAAATCTAGTTGAATAGTGTTCTACGGATCACATTGGTTCACATTCGAGTATTGACTCGGATTATGTAAATGTGACGAACGCTGGAACTTTTAAGGATTCTTACACAGCATTGAATTTATCATGCCGTCGACAACGTAAACATCTGCACGGCGGCTAATGGCGCTCTTCGTCGCATGAAGCTATTGCATTCCTCGATGGTACCTAACTGTACTACTATTGTGTACTCGGTAATACGAGACTCAAGAATTTCAAGAATTTCTACATTGGTTTTAAACGTTGAACAGAGACATTGATTTGGAATTATGTACTGAATGGGTAAAATGTTACGTAACCAAGCACAGCGGTCAAATGTATTGTCAATGGTATTTAACAAAATATTTGAATCGAATATTATTAAAATTTTTATTGGTTTTAATTTTTTTCGTGAGATTCTACTTTTTTTTTTAAAAAAAGTTTCTAAATTAACAGTAGCCTAAGTTACTCCTTATATATAGCTATCTGCCAGTAAAAGTCGCGTTGAAATCAAGGCAGCCATTTCAGAGATTGGTCGAAACAGAAAGACAAAAATTGTAAAAAAAATGTTTTGGTATATGTACCGTGTATTGATCCAAAAACACTTAGTAAAAAGCGGTTATTTTAATATTACAAACAGACACTCCAATTTTATTTATTTGTATAGATTAGAATTATATAGGTACGTTTATAATATACTTAATTTATATTGGTGAAGTAAGTTACTTACATATTATCGTAGGTGTGAGTATTGTTTGTAATAACGCAGTAAAAACGAACAATGGGAATTGGTTACTCATTGTATAATTTGTGAACATTAAACGTTTGTTTTAAAATTGTTATCGTATTTTAAATATAATTTTAATTATCATTGTTGAATTTTGATTGGTATGATTGTACTTTGTTGTTAATTAATAAATTTATGTAATTCGTAAAACGCCGTTTTAAATTAATTTAATATCGATAACCAATTCATTTGCGCTTCGAACCCGCAGTAATAGCGCGGCATGGCTGCAAAAATCAATATTGTATTTATTATCAACCTCATTTTGCTGTTGCTTAAATATTATTTATCAATTTTTATTAATAAACGTTCCATGTTATTGGTGAATACACAACTATTTCTTAATATGGCAGACATAACAATTTATTCCAACACACACATAGTTTATAATAGACACAATAAAGTTGCCTCGCATGATACTTGTGTGTTTTTATTTTTTTTATTTAGCTGTCTCATATATTATTTGATTAGTAGATTTCTTTGTAGCTGAGACCGGCAAACGAGCAAGGGAGTCATCTGATGGTAAGTGAACTCCACAACCCATGAACACCCACAATACCAGACGAATAAAGGAAGCGTTGCCGATGTCAAAGGTAAGGGATAATCAAGGGATTGGGAAGGGGAGAGGGTTTTGGCCTTCCGGAAATCTTTTACGGTCCGAAACGCAATAGCTAGTTGCTACTTGACATCAATTTTCTGAAAGACACTGGTAAAAATCCGGTCGAGCCGGTCCACTCATGCTGTAGACAAAAATGTCTACAGCACGGTTTTACCACTCACATTATATATTTTTTATGGAATGGAATATGACTATAAAATTGAGTACAGACATTGCATATTGAAAAGAATGAAACACGTAATTCACTATTTTGTGAATTTCAACTTGATAAAGGGACACACAGGGACAGGACAGGCGGATGACCATTGCAAGCAGAGGAATGCAGTGATGTAACATTATATTAAGGCATGCCGCAACTGCATACCTCGATAGGTACATGTGCAACGTTACTAAGTCTACTTACATACTAAGTACCAACGTATGAAATTATAGGAAAAAGTGTTTGTACGAGCGAGTGACAACTATCTGTATATATATGAAAAATATAAATTAAATTAAAAGTTAGTTCAATACTCACGCAGTAATTAAAGGGCGCATTCAAACATGGCCATCTGAGAGGGTCACACCATATTTACCAACAAGCCACTACTCGTTTACAAAATTTTAACGTGCTAAATCAACAGGTAAGTGCCGTCATTATTAACGTAGGCCATTGGGCGGCGCCGCGTACTGGACTTTGTGGGAGGTCAAGGGGGCCGTGACCTATCGTCACGTTAAAGCAATCAACGGCTCTAAATAGTTTTATATTATGGTAAGAACATTGGTTTCTAGGTCAATAAATACAAATTCCTTAATGTGCAACGGGCCAATGCGTACTGCGCACTATACAATCTATGTGCATTGCGACGACAGTGTACGTGCTGAAAATGGGCATGCTTTGTTTCTATATTATTAAATAGATCAATGTAATTATGGAGTTATTATAGTGATCTGTTATTATAGTGTCTGAGGATATTAAATATTTAGCTATGTAATCGTGTACTGTGCATTTATTTAACTCCACTTTACGGCATCGTACTTCGGTTGTGAAAACATTGAGTATATAAAATATATTGTATGGTATAATATATTATTATATTGTACATGTATAAGATGGTAGGTAGGCATTGTCTATTTCTACCGGCAAGCAATAGCGTTTTAGCACTGTGGAGTTCCTGCTTAAAGGTCATTGAAGCCAGTAACATTACTGGGCATTATAAGACCAGTGCCATGAAGTGATTTGTAATTCAAAGTTCTGTAAGGCGTGGAGCTTACCACCAGGCGAGCGACCCGTTCTTCTCGTCATGCAAGAGCTAATAAAAAAAATTCAGTAACAATATCCGTGCGAGCCTCTCGATTTAAAAAATAAAAATTAATCTAGATTCAACTGGAATTCGTGATAGATGGGGAGATAGGATCGCTCCTATAGAGATAATGGTCATTGAAGGAACATAGGCTCGGCAAAACATAGTAGCTAGTTATATCTTTGTCTTCCCATAAGGATACTGATGTGATCTTAGAATGAATGAATGAATTAAATGTTACTGATCTAGCACAATAGTACACACGAAGTATGAATAGAAGTATATGAAATTTGAAACGAGTGATGTATTTATTGGAAATTAAATGAAAAATAAAAATATCCCTGATAACTTGCAAGTCCTAAGTCTTCTTTTTGAATGCCCGACGTTCAATTCCTAGTCATTAAGTTTTAATTAGTCCATAATGCTTTATAATGGAGCCATTAAACGCGCAAATAGAAGTGTTTTGCGAATAACTGTTTTGAGATTAACTACCTTCAAAGTGTTTATTTACCGACGAAAAAAGCCCAGAAGCTTCACAATTCGATGTGTATATTAGTTTTTCTTGGATGTGTAACCAGTAAACACGCATTACTCCGCCAAATGTGAACCGATTTAGATGATTCTTTATTCATTTGAAAGAGTATTTGTTAATCAAACTTGGTTCTATTCAAATTTCAAGTAGAGATGTCACCCTTAAGGGGGCGAAATGGAGGGTTAAAGAGTAAAATTTCGTAATTTATTCATATTATGATTCTTTCACTAAGGCCGACTTGTATGATAGATCCTTAAATCGTATTTAAATACGATTCAGGATCGTCATGCAAGTCGCTCTAAAAATGGTAAATATATCTATATAATAATATATCCATTTATAAATAGATAAATAATAAAACATAAAAATAACAATAATTTATTTTAATCTCGCACAAAAGAGCTTTATTACAATAATGAGTTAGATCTTACAAAAGACATTATTAATTATCATATCATTTCATATCATATTTTCATATCATATCATTATTTATTCTTTGTTTTCCGATTTTTATACATTCGAATTAGCTGCTAAAATTACTATATTCAGTTAGTATAATATTCACTTACGCATATATATTCAAAATCTATAAGTAAGGTTTAATGTATGTAATTTAAAAACGTCTGCTTTGTTATTAATATTTTTTTTTGTATTTTGTTCTTTTCCTGCGTTGGGTACCATCTACTGTTATTGAATTATTTAAAGTTAGATTAGACCAGATCCTCTCTATGGTTGGAAAACAATTTAATCGCATTTATGACTTTCGGTAAAATTAATTCCGTGAATTTCCGTGAACATTGCAATTCTTAGGTATTATGAAATTCGGACTTTTGAAAATCGGAACATTGAAATTCGGGATAAAATATTTCTGAGTATTTGGGTGTTCCCATCCCATTGTCCATGGGTGCCGTCGCGCCGTACGCCGCGGGACGTAGCGGCGTAAACACCTCTCGCATGGACGAGTGCGCTACGCACCACACTCCGCGCGTAGATCACGTTCGCACTCCGGCTTCAGTACAATCGCGGTTAATTATTTATAGAAATTTACCAGTATTAATGGGCAGCTATTCACCATATATTTTATAGTAATACGCGCAATGCAGCTGATTTATCAGTTATTTATACTAAAGATTATTCAGTTAGTTTAAAAACATATAGATTAATCAAGGCAACGAATGATTAGTCACTGTTATTATTCTACGCAAATAAGTTCATTAATTTACAGGCCTGAATATGAAAGGAAAACGAAGGATGAATTCAAGATGTTTGGTGTAATACTCATAAGATTTTACTAAGGACTACTTATTAGAATTTGATCATTAAAGGACATTGTTCGTCGTCCATACAAGGTTGGCCTAAGAACCAACAGGGAGGTGAATTTACTTTTTGGGTTTTAGATAATGTATATATTTGATTGAAAGTAAATTAAAACTACGGACACTTGAGAATTCGGAAAAATAAATAAAATACTTTCGGATTTTGAGGTTATAATTAGGCCAATAAATACTATCAAATGTCAAATGTTGACATCTGTTAATTCATTTTGACGGAGTTTTGGCGGGAATTCTGACAGTGCGGTTCATCGCTGATTTTAATTTATTTCAAAAACTAGTTTAATGTTGTGTTTGTTGTATAAAAGTGGTGTGGATTTGTGCAATAAACATTTACGGCGATGAACAGTGTATGGAAATATTGAAATACCTAAGTGAATTAAGTATCGTACTGGAAAGAATGCACACCAAAACTCCAACAAGTCCTTGAAAACTTCCACACCGATATGTCATCGTTCTTGTGAAGAATAAATTACACTTGTCATTGGCGAAATGCATAACAATGCGAAGCCATAAATAAATTAAAATATCATTTTGACAAGCTATATTATGGTTCCGCGACATCATATCGGACTGTTTGTGAATAAAAACCATAATCATGGTTAATAAAATAATGGTTTTTAATTACACAGACATGCGTCAGTATTTTCAACACTTGAGTTTTGAGAATACTGACGTTTGTCTGTGTCAAACTCTTATTAAGAATGCTGTTACAAAGACTTGGCTGTATGAGCTGCAATACCTTTGCCTATTAAAAACCCGAATTTGAACCAAAAATTATAATACCGAGGACTATGACGGAAGTGAATACTTTTTAAATTGTTTTCGAAATTAATAAGTGTCCGTTCTATTGAAATTATTATAATGTACATTATAAATTATAATAATAATTATAGTAAATGTTTCATGCGTGTTGATTCATAGGCCATTTTTGTCAATGTCCTTTGTATTTTTGATTCGATTCGTATCATTAACTCATGTTTAATAAATGCTTCCAGGTTAATTTATATTTTTTTTATAGTATAGGCCGGCAAACGAGCAAGTGGGTCATCTGATCGTAAGTGATCTCCACCGCCCATGTACGCCCACATGTACGTGCATTAAACTCATTTTAATAAGTATTAACCCTGAAGTATACGTGTGAAGTATAAATCGATTTTACATAGCGAACTTTAAATTAATTCTCGGGTACGTTTCAAGCACTTGAAACTGTATGCACTTGACCCAAAGGCATCTTGGATCACTCTGCTCTATCGTAGCGAAGATTATAGCGCGGGTTTGTGAAATTTTATGTCAGATAAAATGATCTCCAGCGCACTAGCCTAAGCACGTTTTTAATGTTACTAAGGAACACGCTTACTTACATTGCGATGAAATTTGATTTAAATCAATTAGTTTTGTTCGATATTGGTTCTGATTAGCTGAGATATGGTCCATATAAATTTGGTTAAGTTCTGATAACGAAGTATGAAACAAAAAATGAAACTTCTCAAAGGGTAACAGCACACTCGGCGTGAATGTGTCATTGTATTAGAATTTAAATACCATAGACGTTATAACAACTAAAGTTAAAACAAGTTTGATCAAAACTCTAAACTGTAGTCGCTACTGGATAACTGAAATTACGCCGACTCCAAAAAGATCTTTAGAAATTATTGTAATTTTTGGGATTTGCTTTTGTTTTTGAAGAGTTATTGAGTACATATTATTGTAAAATATATATTAACATAATATGTGTACATGAATTAATTCAAACATTTAATTTTACAAACATACAAACATCTAATAACTTTCATATTATTCATTAATATTAGTAAGAGAACATTTCAATTCATATTATTGATTCCCAAAATATTCCGTGATGAAAGGTCAAGGGTGAACAGATATGCGCATACAAAGCAACGTTGAATGGTGTAATTTAGTTTGACTATTTTTCGGCCAGTGTTTTGTCAGCTGCGCCTGTGGCCTGTGACATTGACTAAAAAAGCTTTCAGCCCGTTTGATATGGAAATTGCAATTTGTTGGCAAATTGAAAAAAAATTAAAGCTTTTATTCTGTATATAAAGTACGCTTCCATTGTGAAGAACAATAATGTGTGATCATACATTAATCACTCTAACCTAAAGGCCTATTAGTAATAAGTATACTACCAAGACAGACAGACAGTGACGCTTGACGCGAATTAGGTGATAGCGACATGTCAGCTTTGTATGAATTTGTATGGAAACAATCACGCATCGTGTCGTCTTGTCCCGGCTCATACCTCAAAACATATCTATAAACTCACTTACAAAGCGGACAGGCTGCTGTCATCGCGCGTAGCGGTCTCGTCTCGGTTGCGTTCCTCAAAACGTGACCAATAGGGCAGTATATTCATGAGGCCATACACGTGCTACTTATCACAATAATAACAATGATACGAGCCCTGTATTATATACTGCCCCACTGCTGAGCGCGGGGTTGAACTCTACTAATGAGGGGATTAAGCCTTGTTCAATGACGCTGGTCGAATTCGAGTGGAGTATCAATTTCGAAGTTATGCAAGTTTCCTCACGATGTTGTCCATGATCGGTAAAGTGAGCGATAATAATAATTGCGTTATTGGTCTAGTCGTAGTCTATTCGGGCTGAGAAACCGTGAAGTCCTGAGTTGAGATGGCAGATGATGTAATCACAATTTGTGTTTGTGTTTTCGATCCGAAAAATCACTCACTAGGTGTTCGTGGTTGGGATTTTTGGCCAGCATGGCGATAGATCACCCCCTATCACATCATGGAACGGAACTTAGCCGAGCGAATGCGCTAGTTTGTCTGTCTACCTCTTCAGGGATAAATGCCTCAGCTTATTTTTATACTTATTAACAATGAAAGCAAATGTAATATTATAAAGTCAGGAATCCCCTCCATCGAACCAGCGATTATTATTGTAGCCGTTCGGTTCCACTTCCACTTTTTTATTATTTTCATGGCTGTGTTTTTTTATTTATTTCATATAACCTTTACTAGGAAATGTAATGTATATTTTATTTAACACTCGAAATAGGTAAAGTAGCTTCGACGGACTCTTCGACGTCATGTAAGTACGTAACTTCGATTAACTGTAAAATGTAAGGGCAGTGTTTACGTCACGCGAATTTCGTGCAGCACGGATTCCGTCGACAGTCGTCAAAGTCAAAGTCAAATATTAATCATGTTGGCTAAATTATACATAACGTTTCCGTAAACATGCTTCGAGGCAAAATCCAGTAAAATAAATTCATGTAGGATTTTATAATCTCATACGATATCATCCTGTTATTCCAGAACCAAAACAGAGAAATCGAAAGCTCGTTTGAGTAGGACTTCGATCGATGGTGAAATAAAATTTCACTCTCAGCCGATAGCATCAAACGGATTCTATTTTTAACATCGTATAATGGACACAAATTATATCAGAAAATAGAAATTAATCCTCTTTATTTTACGTTTTGTTAACTCATTCTACAATTAACGTATTTTGATTTACTCCTATAACTAATTTCATAAGTTCACATACAGGACCCCGAATATTAACGACTGTTAACTAAAAACTCACATTTTGAAATATTAATCTCAATATATTTGGAATGAAACGATAGCCCAGCGCAATCTCAAAATCATTTAGAACATAACCACAATACACAATGTTTTATAAAAACACACATTGGAATAAAATATAGATACATTGAATGTTTGATGATAAATTAGCAACTTTGTGTTCAAGGGCTGAAACCAGTAGTGTATTCTAGAACCCGTTCATTTTTGACCCCTTGAAACAGATGAAAGCACTGCTTTTGCTAGATCAAACCAATTCACAAACCATCGCAGTCTCACTAAGTGTATCAGAATACGTAATATATAATTAACAGTTATAAATGTACTTACATTAATAACTACTCTCTCGCAAAAGTCATGGTCGTGTTGAATAGGCTCAAAGGTGACTACCCCACCCTGGGGTGGACGGGCAGTTTCCTCTTCCTGGGAGCAGAGCTTTGGCAGTGACCTGTCGACAAACGTTAATAAATTAAAATCGCACATAATTACTTCACTTGATTACGTCTATAAAACCACAGGCTTATTTTTTTATTTTTATAAATTAAAATCTCGACTGCGCTGCGCCGTAACTTACAAGTCTCACTTTTGCGATAAAATCAATAAATCCAACACTGTCCAGTCTTATATTAAATTCCACCGTCAATTCTTTATTTAAATCTGTACAGCACTTGATATTAATTAAATAAATGAAAGCCATAAATATTTTTTTGTAATCGCACACAATTGGATCTAATAAGAAATCAAAAAACACAAAGTCACATAATGTCTGCTCTAATATAGATACTAACGCATTTGATCTCCTTTTTATCCTAACTAAAACCACCACAAACGAAATTAAACACCCCATTTTGATGTGAGTGCAGCACTAGGCGAGAAAGGATTGCATCAACAACCTATCCGGTCGGGTGCCTGACGCGTTCTACCCGAAGCCTCGTAAATAAATAACACGGTCCCGCGACATCCCAGGTACTGGGAACAAGCTATTCCTCCCTGACCGGTATTTAAAACCTTTTAGTTGGAATTTTAAAAAGATCAGAGTGAAATTTTATTTTTACTGGACTTTGTGATCTTTTTCCCTTTTATATTAGTAAAAGGATTGCGATGGTAATAATCCACAATCTACAATATACAGTTATTTTAAAAATGGTTCTGTTGACATTTGCCGTCTGTGGGAAGAGACCCGTGGGCGCGTTCTGGAGTTACTGTCCATGACATGGCGTCTTATTAAAAATAAACGAAAATTGAAGGATGGTGGGGTTGTAAGCTGTCATTTATATATCGATCATAAACCAAAAATACAATACATTTCTATATCTTTGTCATTTGTATTTATTATTTTATTATTGTATAGTACTTATTAGTCTAATTTTGAAAATACAACTCAGTTGCAGAGCCATATTTAAATATTTTCTGAATATAATGTAATTATTCAAATTAATATAAGACTTGGAGGTCGATCGTTCAAATCTGTATCACAAATGTTGTGAGTGAGAGAATAGTAGTGAATCCATTAGCCTTAAGGGTAAACGCATTGCATGTGTTCACTGGGGATTAGCAAAGTGAGGCTCGTACATAGTAAGTTAATACATTCATAACGTGGAATATTTTTTTGTGAATTTCATTTATAGCTTAATATATCCAATATTTACTTATAAAATCATGCACAATATGTAATATTGATCCTACCACCTGCCGCTCGCACGTCGTTTTCATAGGTTATTGCAGTTATTTTTGTCTTTTACTTATCTGACTCTGCAAAGTGACTACACTGTACCTAATGTTAACTGTAGTGCAGTCCATCAACAGACATTATGTTCCTCGACAGACGGCAAAATTATGTCGGCCTGAAGTTATTAGATGTAAACTGGTTGACTCCGGAACAAAACTGAATCGAACCTTTATGGTGGGATTTTCAACATGTGTACGGTGGTCGATATCCATGTCTACGCACAAAACTGAAATATCCTGTCCTTATATCTAACTTAGACGATTATCTATAAATTTTAAATACATATGATAAGAAAGCTCTCAGGACGATCTAAATCTTCCTGCAGTCGTTTGATATTCAATATTGTATTTTTTTATGTAGAACAAAAAGTTTTCATCATAATAATATTTTCGCAGCAAAGCATATAATTTACGAAGTAACAAATAAACACAAACATTGTATATAAAGTGAGTGCTAAATATAGAAGTGCCCTTCCAGCATATTTGCGGAGGCGCGTCGCGTTGCGCATCGGAGCGCGGCGCGGCGCGGCGCGGCCACCGACCACTCGATCACGCGCAGCTCTTAACACTCGCAACCACTCTATTCTACTAAAACAATTTTAGGCTATTGTTCCTATTTATCTGAAACGATTAAACTGTGGTCTATTTTATATCTTCGGGACCTAAAAGTGCCACTCATATATTTCGAGGACTAAGTGCAACGTTATTATCTTAACTATATACTTTGCTTCGCTCAGTGTACTCTCTTCTGTTTGTTTTATTTATGCCGCAACGGAAAAATTTTGTGGGGCTATTTGTTCCTTTTAGCTTTATTTGCATACATAAAAGCAGCAATAACACGTGTTTTCACCTACTAGTCGGTCATAATGCCAAAAAACACTGCAAATGAGCAAATCCACGTTGATTGCCCATGCTAATTTCGTTAGTTCTCACAAAAACAAAATCTATTTGTGTTGTGTTATATAAAAATATCTGAATCCCATCATGGTCTAAAACTAAAGAATATTAAAACTATAACTAGAAGAACAAAACCTGACTAATCAAAGCCAAAGTCACGTTTGGGAGTGGTAGAGTCAAGCTGTAGAAAAAACTGTCTGCAGCATGAATAGGCCAGCTCGACCGCGTAGTTAACATTGTATCAAAGTAACTGATGTGAAATAGCAGAGCTTGCTCTTGCATTCCGAATGATCAGTTAAAAAATCAATCTCAATACATGCATTTAGAAATGGTTAGTTAGACGTCCTGTGGTTATTTCCGCTTGTTCTTATATCATATTTGGTGTATATCCGTATACGCTGATTCAATATTCATATTGGCACGTCTACAAACTGGCAGGCCAAGTACGTGCCGATGAGCAAGCTGCGGCCTGCTGCGCCAGCACTCACCTTGAGAGGCTTCGATAATGCTGTTTTGTACAAAACAATACTTTATCGCTGATCTCCGAGAACACTACGCAATATCTCGACGAGAGTAATGGTTCATCTTTTGTTGAAACGAGGCTTGACAGCGCTTGAGATCATTAAGTGCGGACCGGGACTCAGTGTGCCGGATATTATGTGAAGGGTACGATGAAAATTAGGTATAAGGTGTCATTGCCAATCTTAATCGCCTAGTAAAGATATAGTTTAGACATCACTTATGCTCATGATTGCAGTAACTCTTATATATAACTAAGTATTATTTCATCTTTATATATACTTTACTATTGTAGAGTATCAGTTTATTTATTATATTATAATCATTTAATTCGTTAATCCCTAAAATCGTTACAAACGAAAGGTAGAATTTAATCATAAACTTAAATTCCTGAGAGAGTAAATGTAAGATTAAAAGTTCATAGCGTTGTTTTGTCCATTGGCAGGGTAGAGCGCTGCGTTAAGAAATTTAAATGTTAAATAAGAAATTGAATAGTTAACTGCTTTAAAAAGAAATTACTTTTTCTATGGATGCCAAAGAGATTACAGATTAATTTGTTAAGCAAAACATTCTTTGACGTTAACAGGTTAGTGAATAAAACGAACTAATTAAAGTATGGTAAGTTTCTTTTTTATTGAATACGTTTAAAATATGATTCAGACCAGTGGGTCGTAGATTGAAGCTTTTAGATCTTTTAGACTTAGTCGTCTACAACCGCAAGTTACCACTACGGCATTTCAAATAAATATATTTTTTTATCAGATTATTGAATATTGAAATAATAGGGAATAAATTATTTGTAGTATAGTAAATCCAGGCAAATATGCGCTGCGAGATTCCAAATAACTTGAAAGCAGGTCAGGAGAATTATCATGAAAGGACACGTTGTTCAGTGCGTGCGCGTCACACGTCCGTGGTGTTGACTCCTGCCAAGCACGCAGCCCAACTGACACATTCCATTTTATACACAACATCTTTATGTGGCATTGAGATAAAACGAGCCTCAGATTAAAAAAATTGTATAAGAAATGCAATCATGAACAATTGATTTAAAAATTGATTTTTTAGGGCTTTTTTAATAAATAGTTAGGCCAAAACTCGATTATCAGTCGGACCCACCTACACCCATACTTTGTGTTCTTTTTAACCCCGAAGAAAAAGAAGGGTTATGAGTTAAACCGCTTTGTTTGTCTTTGGGTGTGAGTGTGGGTGTGTATCTGTCAGTGTATCTGTGGGTGTGTAATTCAGACGGCGCGGCGTAAGCTCTGTAATAAGGTTCCATTCGTAACTTCGAATATGGAACCCTAAAATTTTTGTTTATGCTCGTTGATATATAGGGTTATTTTATGTTTTCACTGTTTGATAGTTAAGATGACAATATACTTCACAGCCTCCGTGGTGCAATGGGCACAGTAGCCGGCTGTGAAGCGAGAGGCCACAGCTTCGATTTGCGCACCTAAACATTTGTCTAGATTAATCTAGATTAAATAGGTTAATCAAATTTGTTTGTGTGATCTACAAATATTTGTTTCGGATCTAGATGTGTTTTTTCCCCCGAGGGATTGACGTCAGATAGGTGATCGGTCGTAAAAATAACAATCCAAATCTTTCTGCGACATGTCTTTAAAGTATCTCACGCCGACCCCACTGCGAGTGAAATAAGTGAAAGTGGAAGAAGAAACGCCGATAAGATACCTACAGTTAACTTTATTGCATTTCAATACTTGAATGCTGGGCTATGTAATAAAACGTGTTACGGAGTTGGGTATTTATTGTGTGCGTCGAGTTTAAAAGGCAATATCACATTGAAGATTTCAATTCTTGTAGGTAATATGAATGTTGTATCATATTTAATATTAAAATCCCAGCCCGTATATGTGACGCAATCTAAATTATATTGCCTTATACCCTGAGTTAGCTGCTGAAGGAATGAAGGAATGAACGAAGGAAGTTTTGTTAGATATTTGTGGCTTAAACGATGTTGATTCGGTTGTTTTTTAAAAACTGTAAAAATATATTCGCTTAGTATTTAAAATGCTTGAAACTTGTCAATAAGTATTCGCCCATTAAACGGAGTTATTACGATCAAATTGACGTCTTGGTGCGAAGTCATTTGTGAACTGTTAAACTGCGCTGTGGTAATAAAATTATCATAGGTACCTACTTTTCCAATAAACCATTTTCCTATGCATAAGTACGTTCAACTAGTTTATTGTTGAATGCGAGACATTTCAGTTGGCGAAGTTGAAAGAAAATAATATATTTTCACTAATCTAATGCTGTCCAGACTAGTTACGATACAAGAACAAATTTCCAACCGCACAATAGTGGTTTGTATTAATGACAGGACATATCGATGAGATGAGGCTTCTATGCCACTTTTATAGTTGACTCCTTAGTCATTACCCATCTTTTATCATACATATTAATTCAGAATCAAACAAACGATACTGAGTCAAATCTCGATATATCCAAAGCTGCAATAACACGACCAGCTGACTGGTAACTCTCCATAGTGAGGACGCACGACTCACTAAAATAAGTACGTTTTATATTTAGGCGCGTGCGTTTAACGCGCGCTGTAATACAATAAATAGAGGCGACGATGCGTGGGCGGCCTCACGACACGCCGCGACACTCGCCGATAGCAGCCGACATCCGCCGACATCCACCGACACAACACTACCACGACACTGCATCGCTTTCTCATTTAATATTAGTGTTTAATTATTTTTGGGCGAGTCTGGGTGTTGAGTTGTGTATGCGTATGTTGACCTCACGAAATATTCAGGTATATCCGGTCCGAATTGTGGAGTTTGTTTCGATACAGATAGAAATATTTGATGTATGAAGGCAGAATTGTCTTTGTTTAGTGGAATATTGTGCTGAATAGTGTAGGAACAAAAAACTTTCCGTTGTGACTATCTAAAAGGCAGAATGAAATTTCAAGAGAAATCAGCTCAACCCAATTGATATATTGATATTTTATTACAAAATAAATCCTGTTTTACACGGAGGGAGTATATGGAATGACAGAATATAACAGAAAATTGATATTTATGAGACCGCATTATACAGTTTATAAAAGGAACTGTATACCACGGCCTCGTAAATGACGGTTTTCTGTTACATTCTCGTCTATGTCGTACGAGAAACTATCCTTCTACATGGGGCATAACGTTAAAGATTGGTTTTAGAACGTTGCCATTAGAAATATAAACCTATATCTAGAGATATATGGATAGACATAGATTCAGATAACCTCGTCCCAAAATGATAAAATTGAATATCATCACAAGAATGGCCAATAAGGATACAAAAAAATGAATATTACTGATATTAGTAGAATCTGTTGAATATTTGCATTTAAAGTTGCTACTATTATCGCTCACTGGAGTGAGGCACGTCTAGAAGAGGTAGAGTTGTGTTACGACGGTATATCACGTATAAGATTAAAACTAGACTAAAAATGGCTGACCCAGATTGAGCCGCGTTGCTTTTTACCCTTTTGCGGTATAAACGAGGACAAATGATAAACGTTCAAAGAATAACTCGTTTCCACAAGATGTATTTTAGAAATAACACTACAATAATATATGAATTTTAAACTTTGAAGGGATCAGATTAATTCCATATGATCTTAAATTTTATCATAAATTCTAAAGATAAATCTAAGATAGAAGTTATAGACGAAGTTATATATATGTTGTGTGTTCGTTCCTCGAAAGTAAAGTCTAATGTAATTTTATTTAAACAAAGAGAGGCACGTAAACATTTTCCATTCTACACACCTACAGCACGAGGACATAAATTATGTGTAATTGTTAGTTTTATGAATTAGTACGCCCATGAATGCCCAGTCATCTAGTTGCAGTCAGTTAGGTACTGAAAAGGCAAATAATTAAGTACATAATCTATTTAATTAGGTATTATCACCAAATGCCCATATTTTCAATATATTTTAAGATTGCCGAAGTGGATACTTCTGATCATAGCACTGTATTAAATGTAACCTAAATACTTTCAACTTTAATGATTCTTGATAAATATATAATTACAGAATAATACTCAAAACTGATATAAGACCTCAGTTGCATGTAAAGCTTTTACATTAAATTACGTAAGTTGTAACATATTATGTCAAATCTAGAAATTTGACTGAATAAGAAACTTATAAACCACTTGTGTAAGTCTTATGTCAGTCGTAAGAAAACTATACAAATGAAATTCAGCTAAAGAGGTAAAGTTTTTGACTTTGTGAGTGTGTTTTATGTAACCGCTGGAATCTACAGACACTGATCCTATTTTAAAAATCTTCTACCTATAAGAAGCTACATTCTTGAGTTTTATGTGCTATTTAATTGTGGTAAACTTACGCGAGCAAATGATAGTTGGATATTTAATACGGGTTGTTGTTAGTAGTAGGAACCAAACTGCGTTTAAATGAAAATTAATACCGAATTTCTGCGAATTAGACTATAAGACTACTTAATACTACTTTATAACTACTTAATAATACTATAAAGTTTCAAGCCAGTGAAACTACTGGACAATAAGAGACTTTAAACTTATGTTTTGGGGTGACAAACGCATTCTAATGCCATGCAGTGCTTTGTTATTCAAAGTAGTTCTGTGTTGTTTAAAGCCTTACGTGTAGGCTAGCAGCCTGTTTGTTTCATCATTCGGGCTAGGAAAAAATCAAATTAAAACATACTTATCAAATTAATAAAACATATGATATGGTAAAATGCAAATTATCACGCTGTCAATGGCCGAGCGTATGTCAAATTACTATTTTAATCACACATAGTCCTAAATTTAATAAGATTCATAGAAACAATACGTAGTCAAGGACTTAAAATTTTTGTATACAGTATGGACCCGCTGCAATTTTGGATATCATGTGAGCTAATAAATTGATTATGAATGTTAATGTAAAAAGAACGCATTTTTACTAGCCACTTCTTATTCATAGCATTGAGAATGTATAATATATTGGAACGACACTATCTAAATGTATAGGGGTCTATTAAAAGTACACAATTCGCTTTTTAATATTTCTCCTAGAAACGAAATTCTTAACCCTCCACTTATTCCAAATCTAAAGCCAGCCAACCAAATTTAGTTTTACTATTAATTTTATATAAATCTTTAAGCGATTAAGTATATTCACGGGACGTGTTAATTAAGTGCACTCACTTTCATAACCTAATTTACTTTGAAAAGTAATGTTGAGTTGAAAATCTCAATTAAAAGGGGTGTGAAGTGCAAACTGCCGAGTGTAGGCTCCGAGACGTGTGTGACGTCAGCTCGAACAGTTATTTCAGTTTATTGTTATCAAGAGCACTTAAAATTTTCACGTGTCTCGTTTTAAAGGGATTTAATTATCTGTTACTATATTACTTGTATTAATTTACGAGAATTTGTTTATTTAATGATCGGTTACCTGTGCTAAAAGTACTTTTTTGTATGCATACCCTAGTGTATGCACATATTATTAATAATTTTTCAACCGCATAGAACCGGCACTCCAATTAACTTATCATTTAATTAAGGGATTTATGTCATAACTAGCTTTTGCTCGCGGCTTCGCCCGCGTGAACGTTTAAAATTGACAAAGTTTCATACAAACTTTGATCCCCTATTTTATCTCCTTGTGGGTAGAATTTGTCAAAATCCTTTCTTAGCGTATGCCTACGTCATAACATCTACCTGCATGCCAAATTTCAGCCCGATCCCTCAGTGGTTTGGGTTGTGCGTTGATAGATTACTATGTCAATCAGTCACCTTTGAGTTTTATATATTTAGATATGCATTGTATATTATAGTAACAAGACAAACATTAAGCCATATGTCGAGTCGAGTAATTAATTGCGAGAAACATTCTCATTACGCTGGAATAATCAAATTAAATTGATGAAGAAATGGCAAGAAAAATCTCAGCAGTTATTAAAGTGCACCATTGTGAGACCAAAAAAGTCTCTCGTAGTTCCTGATACCCACGACACAAGACTTGTAGCTTACTGTGGGGTCAGGGCTATGTGTGTGACTGTTGGGTGTTATTTATTTATTTATTATTTATTTATTCGAAGAACCCTGAATGAAGAGACGAATTTAAATTAATTTTTCCGATTTATCTTAATTTCAATACAAACTAACATCGGATTGATTATGGGTTTTCATATAGCGTTTATACCAGACGCTTCAGCCGAGTCACGGACGGACGGCCGCACACTGTTTGTACGAATTATCAACGTAGCGTGGAAACAAACATTTTTACAGGAACGGTGTTTTTACGATGATAAAATGATTTTACGCCATTAATTTATGTTTGTGAGTTACACAAATACTACGGTGATTGTGTAGGTGATTATGTAATATGATCCAAACATTTTTGGAGTTACAAAAGCATACTGGTGAATTTATTTTTCTTGGTTTTGCCAATCCACTATGAATAGGTTACAACTAATGACTCATATTTGTTTCTTACGTTAACAACTGAAATGTCACTTTAATCACGAAAAAAGACAAAAGTAAGCCATTTTTAAAGGTTTTTTTCTCTGTAATGAATGTCGCTATCCCAGCTGGTGCTCGCTAGGTAAATGGGGACACTTAATTTGCGCAAATGATGCTGAATTGAATGCTATTGAATTTGTTAATGTACATTCTTTGAATATTCTTTTTAAAGTCGAATCAAGACTAATTTGAATTAACTGATCGTAATACCTAATTAACCAACGATCAAGCGATCTATGTTCCACAGTACAGTGCCACAGGGCTGCACGTTTTCGCCATTATGTTATCATCATTTTTATTTTGTCTGCAGTCCCTCCGATGTAGGTCCGAGAACCTATGAGAGGTTTCCTGAAAGTTCAAGGACCCCAATATGGGAAACCCTGCTGTAGGTGATTAATTCGCTAATGTGGGTTCAAATCCAGAAGTTCGGTCCCATTTCTTATTATAGTATGGAATTATCAGGCTTCAAATTTATTTCTAGGTGGTAGGTGAGTAAATTGTATCAAAAAGATACGTAGATATAAAGATACGTAGACGCGACAATATATTTTTATAATTCCTTCCGAATAATGTTATTACGTGGCAAATACTTTTTTTTCTGCCCTAAGTAACCCCGCAATCTGATTTAACGGCACCGTTCAACAGCGCGGCGGTCTGAATTATATTAAGCCATTCAATCAAACAACTAGGGAAATGTACTTGATTCGATAACGTTAAACAACTTGCCTAGTCGAGGCATTTACATTTAACTCAATTTTTGTCGCCTGGAGGCAATTTTCCCGTACTCAAATTCGAAAAAAAATCTCGGAACTTTTTTAGAATTAAATTCAAGCTAAGTTATTCTAGAAATGTCGGGCTCGACTTTTCTCGTAGGTTAGCTGATTGAGCTACTTCGACTGGGGGAGAGGGTTCGAAATATAAATGTAGTATTGATTTAACCATATCAAACGCCAAACGTAGTGTTTATTAATGATTTCTTATGTTTCGCGAATATTACTCATTGAAATAAAACTAATTTAATGGCGGAGTCCACTCCGTCACCACGATGGCGGAAAAGTCTTCGAAATGTCGGAATCAAAATTAATAAAAAACCGCGATAAAATCCGTTTCAATTAGTTTTATAGTAAATGTCTCGACAAGGTCACCACGTCGACGACGAAGGTATATCATTGATGCGTTTGAATTAAACGATGAGTATAAAAAAGAATTTTATAGGTTTACTAGGAATTTATAAAAACTATAATGAAATACCAGTGCTCTTACTACGAATGCAACATTAATTGGAGCAGTAATACAAAAATGGAAAGTAATTTCGTCTTGTATTTTATGTAATTTATGTCAACCCTTAACGGATTTGTTTGCACCTTTTAGAACATTAAATATTTCTGCTATATAATGCATTTTTTCACCTTCTACTTTTGATAATTATCGAGGAAATTTGCTGCTTCTAAGGTGTGGATCCACTTTTACCATTTGAATAAGGAAATGCTACTTCTAGCCACTAGGATAGTTTCTTATGGATTGTATTCGTTTTAATGGGTAAAATTGGCGCGGCGGGAACAACATGAACTCCTTAAATTAATCATTTAATTTATACATTATATTAACTACGCAACCTATATTAAGAGTTAGTCAGGTTTTGCGATAGTTAAAAGTTCGACGATGAGCCGAGAAATTATTAAAGTCAACTGCACCGTCTTAATCCCCGCTAAACATTAATTGTTTTGCATATTGCGTTCCATTACTGCAAGTCTAGAGGGTTGGAAATATATAAACTTATTATAAAATCTTCTCTAATCGACCATATAATTATTTGTGTTAAATAAATTAAAACACCTATGCTAATTACTAATTATATTGTTCGTGGTAACTTCACGCATGCGATTTTAAATCGCATTATTTACGTTGAACGGAACGCCTCCCGCGCTGTTAAGTGTTTTTGTTTGTTTTAGTGTTAGTTTGTTGTTTGATTTTGCACCTTCAAGTAGAGATATATACGAATTTGATTTCTATCGTTGATGAGAATACAAGAATTGACAAAACTTCTTTATCATTCGAAATGATACAGTAGAGAACCGACTCGAATTGCTGGTTCTAGTCCGAGACTATTTCGAGGGAAATGAGAATTGCCTCCCTAGCGTTGAAGCCCACACTGTCAATATAGCGCCGACGCGACGAACGGCAATATCTGGTGTTTTTCACAATTTACATGTTGTGTTTAGGTAAGAAAATTGTACTATGGACGTGTGTGAATGATAAAAATAATGTTGATTTAGCTGTTATATCTCGAACAGTTTAAGTTATAAATATTTTTTTATATTAGGTTAGGGTTTTTAATCACTGTTACCTGCTGCTTCGACTTGACGCAGTAATTTTCAATCCTTTATTCTCAATAAATCTTTATTTTCATATCTCTTTTTTATATGGTTTTTATGAACGGCCTAAGCATCAGCCAACTTGTTCACTAAATATTGTATTACATTTATTGGCTGAATATCATTCAGCCCGCAGGTCGAACTGGGTACTTTAGTAAAAAGCCTTAGCTGATAATTGAAAACGAATTAAGTTAGCTTAGCTGCGATATCTACATATCAGTCAAAGTCGTAACGAGTATTTATGAGTGTAGATGAATCAGTAATATCAGGCGAAACTATTGAGTTATAGTCAACGGGATAAAGGCGTTCATTTTATTATTGTTCGGGTTCTTTGAGTCGGCATAGTACTCCCGTCTCTTATGCCATTGAATCTGGACGTATTGTGTCTCACAAATAGGGGGTAGATGAAAGTGCACGTGTATGCCTATTATAACACCATCTATCAGAAGTAATACGTTTTAAATTAGATATTGTGTAAGTGTAGATATATTTCATAAAGATTTCTTGTATGACAATGTTCTATGGAACGAACGAATCTATTGTATGATCTCCCTAGACTTTTGAGATATTAATGTTTAATTATGTTGGGATATTATTATATCAGTCCTATCTTCCTATTCTATCTTTATCCAATTGCACAGATTTTTTTTAAGGTGCAATCTATTACATTGGCGAATCTCGGCGCAAAGTCTTTTATAATAAACATCCCCGCTTTGTATTGAGAACTACGTCTGAACACTATTCAATTAATGGGAAATGGGTTTAACTAAGTTCATTCATACAATTAGTCTCACGATGTAGAGATTTCGCGGGGCGTTGCCGCAGTGGTTTCATTGCTTTCTTTAAGTTATTTAAAAATTTTGTTGATAATGTAAACGTTTATTATATTTTTAAAGTCATATGGTTTTTTTTTTCGTTTTAGCAAAGGATGACCGATGCTCCGCAACCGATACCATGTAACGTAAATTTATAGCACTTATTTAAAACGCTTGTGTTTGCGAAAAAACAGGAAACAATTTGTTTAATTACACGTGGCTATGGGTTGTTCACTTGTTGTGTTTAATTTTGTAAATAAAATTAATTTTGTAGAAGATTTTTATTAAAATAATTATTTAAATAACATTTACAATCATTCTATTTTTACATTGGCAAGATCACGGGGCATGCTTAATATTGACCTAGAAATAAGCGAGGTGAATCGTAAACTATGAACAAAATGAAATTATTCGAATCAAAGTAAAGAGGCGTCAAAGAAAGCAAGCGGGACCAATTTCCATTCCAAATATTTAATTAAAAATATTTCAGTCGGACATAGCCCATTTAATTTCCCACTTTTTAGTATAATTCAACAACAGAACAAGGTAGACAGGCATTGATAGATATGACCTAATTTCCAGCGGTAATCGTAACCTGGATGTGACGCGATGACGGTTGGCGCAATCCATCATTGTATCGGAAATTCATTCGTTTGATACAGCCAGCCAGTATAGTAGAGTTATTAATATTCATTGCCAATATATATGTTAAGTGTACCGTGACCAGGAATAGCGAGGCTGCTGGGAACTGGGGGCTGTAAATTCTGGGAGACTGCCATTTGGGGGGTTTTGTCATAGTCACCACGCTTAGCAGGCGGGTTGGTGACCGCAGTGACTGGAATGTTTAGCCAATGGCGCTGCTGCCCACCAAAGGTACGAGTATTTGAGGCATTCCAGCTCATTCATGTGGTTATGCCACCACGAGTCGGCCGCCAGGGCCTCATTCGTTAACCAGCAGGGTACACCGCCAGCAGGTAGGGCTGGCAATTGGGGACTTGAGGTGTTATTCGCCCCCCTTACACCCCAGTGTCGACTTGAAAAAGATGGCCGGTAGCAGATGGATGCGGATTGCCCAAGACCGGGATGGTTGGTGCTTACTTGAGGAGGCTTACGTCCAACAGTGGACGGCAATAAGCTGAGATGATGATGATGATGTTAAGTGTGACAACTACAGTCTAACGACTTTCGTAAGCTATTGCGAAAGTCATAAGAACGTAGTATGGGAGCTGATAGGGTTATACCTAGCAAGTGGCAGGGTACTTGATTATTTTTGTGCCCGAATGGGGGCAGACATGATAAAAAATCAGCCGCCTAGGCAGCAGGGTAACCGCAGGGTAGGCAGAGATGCAATTAGTGCACCCAGTGCATTCCTGACCGTGGGTTGAACCCTGGACATCATTTCCCAGTTTAAGTGTAGAGGTAGAGCAAAATCGAAACGGTACATAATATTTCTTTAAAGCAAAAGCCGCCAAACCGACGCATGATGGGATGTGATCTTCAACCTGCCATGAACACCCAGTTTCAGAAAAATCATGGACGCGTGGCTGGACTTAAAGGAAAGGGATAATTGAGGGATGAGGAAGGGCAGGGAAGATTTGGATATCTCACTGTACGAAACGTAAAAGTTTACGTCGTTTTTTGTGATTAGTGCTAACAACTCGGTCAAGCTGGCCTAATCGTGTTGTAGACTAAAACTGTCTACAATATGGCTCTACCACTTAATTAAATTACCTAACCTAACCGATAAAAGATCTCACATTAATTAGAAAGCGAAATCGGTAATTTCTAAAATGTCTTAACAGATTTCTCTCAATTTTACCTAAGAAATATATATATAAAATGACCTTTCAAACGAAAACCCTGCAACTTAAATCGGCCTATTCAGCGTTATAGTGCAACACACATACACAAACAAACACCGATAAACAAAGGGGTCTTTATAAAACATGCCTTTTTTGTCGGGGTAAAAACCAGCAATTTTGTAAATGTGTGGCGAGGCTCTAACTGTCGGACTTAACCTCGTCATCATTCAGGTAACCCGCAAAAAAAAGCGGAGATTGCATGACAAAAATGCTTACTCATTCACAGGAGACAGTTATGGGCTTAGAATACGGCATATTAGCTTAAATAACATTTTATTATGTGTTTCCGCTATTACAAGGTGGTAGGTCCCTCGTATGCGAGAGACCATCTGGATTGGTACCACCGCTTTATCTATTTCTGCCGCCAAGCAACAGTATATAAGCACTGTTGTGTTTCGATTTGAAGGTCATTAAAGCCCGTGAATTACTGGGCATTATAAGACTTAACATCTTATATCTCGGGGTGACGAGCGCAGTTCAGTGCCATGCTGTGCTTTATAATTCAAAGTTTTAGTACTGCTTCTGTTTATGGGCAGGCGTGGCGCTTAACATCAGGCGAGCGCCTTGCTCGTCTCATCATTCAATCAATTAAAACAATACATGAATGTTCAGTTTTGTGGCAAGATGACTTGACCGCATTTTGAATATGAGCATGTTTAAATTGTAATGTTATTAATTTGTGTTAATGAGTATGTCATGAAAGCCGTAAAAAGTTGCGTAGACTTAAAAATCACATTTTTGTGTTTATTTACGTATCTTCAAACAAAAGTGTTTACCATTAACATGTCGTTGTAAATTCCGCTTTGAAACACTTTTTGTCATGGTATGTTGTGATGTATCAAAATTTCAACGTATATTTAAGTACCTCTAAAACATAAGATAAAGAAATGTCGTAATTTTTTTGTTGATGTCGGGGCTTTTTTTAACAGTTAGGTTATTTGTTTATCAAATATTACTGTATTATCTATTTTTATTCTCATTACTTATTTTAATAAATTAATTGATTATATTTATAAGATTTGATTATACTATTTTACTATGTGAAGTAACGACATACATTATACGACATATAACATTTTAATTAAAAAAAAAAAATCATTTTATAAAAACCTCTACTAAAATGTGGATTTTTTTAATGCGTCTTTGTTGTCCGACAGTGTCGTAATGTGGGCGTACTAAATAATATTAATTAAAGAAATGGTTCAAAAATATAACATACTATTAAAGGTTGATGGGAGTATATTAAGCAAAAAGACGAAAAGTCATTAACAAAACATTATAACATAGAAAAATAAAAACTTTTTAGGGTTCCGTAGTAAAAAAGCAAAAAAGGAACTCTTATGTCCATCTCTTCGTCTGACGTGACGACGACGAATAATAAAATAAAAATTATGAAATTTCTTTCTACCCGATTATTCCCTCACCGTTCAAGTAGGCGATAATTAACAATGAATACACGCGTAACTTAGAAAAGCCAGAAGGCATGCTCTTGAGGCTGGTTCCAAAACTGCGAACTTCATAAAATAAAATATTATTTGAATAACTTATACGGGTGTTTATTTCTTGATTATATTGAGAATGCCCTACTGTTCTCCCTTGATGCGTAATATACTATTATTCAAGCCCATTAAATACCTAGCCAGTTGTATTTTATTACAAATGCTTTAATTTTAAATCAGGAAATTGATTCCGATTTTTAAAATTATCGATTGATAAGCTACACAGACACTATAAAACTCGGAAAAAAAGAAAAACCTGGATAGCATTTCGGAATTCTTGAAGCGTTGTACTAGCGAAGGTGCAGTCGGAACCGGCAGCTTCTAACACTAACACCGTCCGTTCTCCGCGAGTGACGTGATACTACCACGGCTCTTGACGACTTTATGATCTAGTAACCAACCCTAACATTGTAACATGAACTAGTTCCATAGCGACTGCGTTTACTGTGGGTATCACTCTATATGATAATCGAGGACGTGAAAACTCTCCTTAGGTGATTATGCAACAATGTAATGTTTTCTGTCGTAGTTAAATAATACAATTTATATCTAGTAAAATTTGAAATTCCTTATGTATAATATATTGCAAATATGATCTTCGTCTAAAGATCAGCTCTTCAAACTGAATGGTTTAATTGATTAATTAATTTACTTTATTTTAATTTTAATATTTTTTTTGCGGCCTAGCCATGCTTGTGCCAGATCAATTATGATCAGACGAATTATCAGTTATGATAATACGTCTACCTTATGTATTCTTGCACAACCACAAGAGCGCCATCACTTACGAGTCTTACGACTACAGTTCTCGGAATCGTGTCAAGATTCATCCCGAGACCTAACCGTCTTGAGAAATGGTTGGGGCTGTTCAGCATTTTTTCAAATCCCGTAGAGTCTCTGTTATGATGATAATTTCATCCGCAAATCGACATACATACATAATACATAAATCATAGATGTATTTGCCGTTGATATTGATGCCCCGTCTTTTCTAATCAAGCGTCTTAAAGGCGTCCTCCAACGCGTTGTTAAACAGTATCGGAGAGATTACCTCCCCCGTCTTACCACTCGTCGCATTTGTATTGACTTTATGCTCTGTTCTTGTACTTGGACGGTCATCATTGCGGTTCCGTGCGTTCCGCGGTTCGGGACCGCGACGTCGACGGCGTCGACGATACGATCAGATGTCATAAGAACAGAAGTTAATATTATAACTGTTTTATAACGGACGGAGAAAGGAACGGTTTGAATACGGTTAGTGGTTGCAAACATAGTTACAAACCCAATACTATACCCATATTTGTAAAATAGATTGATTTTATTTGTAGCGAATAACAACCACCACAATTACCGATTGACATACCAGCTCGGATATTGCAGTAGATGATATTTCTGACTTGGATATCACATTATCTCATAAGTAAAAAGTTATAGCACCAGATTAATTTTATTATCGATATTAACAACAGTTGCCAGATATTTTTAGTGATAGTGTGCTTGTGCCTTTAATACGTTTTTTATATCATTTACGTCCTGTGTTTTCGTTTTGTATAACTAGCGATGTTCAGTTTTTATGTGTTCGAAGTGATTAGGTATAATAAGTTAATATGATGTTTTCGTGTTTTATCCCGATGCAATGTGATTTGTTGTTTAATTTGAAATATTAGGACATAAGGCATTTTTAAGTAATTACGCGTACGAATAAATAAATCAGGTCGATATATTTGTTATAAAACGTATGCTGCTATTTAATGTATATATTTATTTACTTGCAAGGGATACTTATTCATAATAATAATGTAGTTATAAAAATGTATCTTAAAGAATTTCAAGCAATATAATAAAACATGTTCTACACTGGGCGAAATAAATGAGTCTTTAATGCAATTTAGAATCAATTTTCTGCAGTTGCAGCAAGAAGGAAAGCCGGGATTTGTGAGGAACAGCGATAAATGTCGTGCGAATAATTCTCAGTTTTAATTATTTTGTTTTAAAGTTACGACGTGTGGCTGTTTTAGTGTATACCATGTTTATGCGTACATCACCACAGCAGACTACATCAGTAAATTTTATGTTTTAAATAGCTCACATTTCATTGAAGCGTAACAAGCATACGTATTGTGCAGATTAAGGTCGTTACGCCTTTATATAGATTCATCACATTGGGAAGTGCTTTTCCTATGATAAATTTGTCGATGATTGATAGACACAAATTAATTCAGCAGGTTGTGAAAATGATAAAATTAATTAATATTAGCAGATGCTTGAATTGCGATTTTGTTACGAGTTTTTTTGAGTATAACGCAGTCTGTATCTGGAGTACCAATTCTCCCAGTTCTAGTTGCATCGATGTTCTCGCATTATATTGGTATAAAACAAAACACATTACGAACATCTTCATATATCGACTTAATTGAAAATTTACGATATACTAAACTTATTTTATGGTGTATTTTATATATATCGTCTTTAGTTGTGCCGGTTTATCATTCAATTGGAGGTGTTTGGAGTGGGGAGGGCGATCCTCGAGCTGCATTTTGGTAGCGAAGACCACCTTATGATTGATGTGCCGCGTACCACCCAACGGCTTCCGACCACTTGTTTATCAAAACATGAAACTTAAGTATTGACTCACGCCTATTATATTATATCTGTATTGATACAGATCAAAAGAGTCAATCTGTGAGGACTACGGATTGTGCTGGACATAGTTTGTGTTGCTTTTACGATGGATATCATCGATATTTTTGTAGCAGCTGCAGGACATTTGGGAAACGTCGACCGAAAAGGTTTGTGGCGCAGGCGCGCCTGCGCCGGCAGTCGCTCGCCCCAGACATTGGGCCGCGCTCCTGCATAAGAATGCATGCAATTATACGAAGAATTGATGGAAAGATGACAGTACCCGTTTGACATTGCGGTTTAATTCAATAGCTTCAACGGTCGCTAACTGCAACTTATTTGTGTCGAATTTAATCGGGAGGACATGCGCCGCGAACACAGACGCCCACTTGCCGAGTAGGACTCACTGGCTGTCGAGTAGTAATTGTAAGTACATGCAGGGGTTGCAGGGTTAGTAGTGCAGCAACTGAATCGGATGCTACGGACGCGGTAGTTACGGCGGCGCATTCACCACTCACCAGCACATATCAAAGTAGTCCATGGCAAAGGGCGCGCGAAGTGGTACGGTGTAGTACGGGCGCGTGCAACGTGCGCGCCGCGGGCAGCGTGTGCCCGCCGCGTGCGCCGCGGCGCGCGCGTTTTTTTAATGACGCAAGCGGAACCCATGCTGACCGCAGGCCGGTTTACGAGCGCCGCACCACGTCGCCGCCCCAATTTCTATCGATACTGCCGCCCATACATACCTCTGGTCTCCGCCTTGCTCCTGGGCCCGGGGGCATTCCTGCCTCGGCCTGAGGACAGGCGTCAGCCCCCATTTCTCGACCAACTCTATGCGAGCAATGGTGGCTGCTCAAGTTCAATGTGTCATCGGGTCGGAGCGCGCGCCCGGTGGGGACGCGACAGCGTGGCCGGCTGGTCCGCGGCGTCCCCCGGCCGGCTGTCGGCGCGCGCCTCGCCCGCCACCTTACTCGCGGGCCGGCGGCGAGCCCGCGCGCGCTCCGGGGTCGGCAGCGCTGCTCATACTGTGCTCACTCGCATGGCGCCCGCCGCCCGCGGACACTGCGGCACGCCCGTAAGGTGTCGCGATCGGCCGCCTCGCGCAACGCGCACTTGCTGAGGATGCGCAATCTGGCCGAAGCTCGTGCGGATCAAACGCCCGTCCCGACCGTTCTAGCGCGGGATCACCGCCGCGCGCAACCTTACTTTTGGTCGTGCGCTCTTTTCGGCTCGCGATACTTTCGGTTTTGATTATGTACGTGCGATATGCTTTCAGATATGTATGATGATGCGATGGCGTCGCGTGAGAGTCGTCCGCGATGACGGCTCCTTACGTAATGCTTGTGCGGGGCGCGTGCGGCGGCGCCTCATCGAGCACGACGAGTCATGGCCTCGACGGATAGCCGCGTGGCGATCGCGAGGCGCAGGCGGACGAGTGTATCGCCGTAGCGCGGCAGTAGCGTACTGATGCGGGCGCGCGTGCGTCCTCCCGCGCCGGGTGCTCTCCGCCCTCCTCCTGCCCCGCGCCCGCCGCCCGCGCGTGCTCTCCGCCCGCCTTTCCGCGGTCGCTACTGTACGGGCCTGCCCCCGTCCCCGTCTCCGGCCCCGTCCCAGCTGCCCCGTCCCGCGCGCCACACGCGTATTGACACCAAGCGCCAACCACTGCATCGCGGCCGACGCGGGGCGCGCCTGCCACGCGCTCGGCACGCCGCGCCGCGCCGCTCACTGTGGCACGCAACCCATGAACCTTCTACTTCCTAACAAAACATTCGCTTTCCTTGCCCTTATTATAGTTTTCTGGAACGTTATTCACTTTCAGGCGATCATACAGAACCGCGTATGTGTATTTTCTTGATTTGGCTGGTGAATGGGGACGTTGGCTGGCAAGTCAGGTACGGGGTTGCGGTACGCTAGTAAAAATTTGGCGAATGGGGTCGTTGGTCGGCAAGTCAGGTACCGGGATGCGGCACGGTAATAAAAATTGAAAATGGTTTTGCAGCAGAATAAAGTTACAAAAAAGGGTTACATAATAGTCGATTTACATGGATGTGGGGTCGCGCGGGTGCGGTCCGGGACGCAGATTGGCGTGTTGGCGGGCTGCGGCTGGCGGCCGGATCGGCTGGCTAGTGGTACGAGTGCACCGGCCAGCACGCCTGCCGGTGCCGACACATTCACTGAACAAAGTTTACGGAAATACAATTTGGCCCAAAATCTATGTGATATTTTAATGACTGCCAACTTGCAACTGTTAACTTATATGCTTACTAGTATCTGCATGCATTTAGTGATTTACAAAATAGATAATGCGAGTTAATCAACACGGTTATCCGTGTCATGGTCCACCGTCTTAGCAATATTATGTTTAGTGATTATCACATATGGTGCTGCCACACCGGTGTTAGAAAATGTTATATAACATTTTATAACACCGGTGTGGCAGCATCATTTAGTAAACATTTCTTAACAATTTGTAACATTTTGTAACATTTCTTAACATTTTATAACCGCAGGCGGCGGTACTTTTGAGAGCGGCGCCGTCAAAGAAGCCGACAAAGAAGAATGTTCAGAAATGTTAGAAAATGTTAAGAAATGTTATAAAATGTTAAGAAATGTTATAAAATGTTAGATTTAATGTTAGAAAATGTTTGTAAACATTTTATAACATCGGTGTGGCAGCACCAATAGAATGCTTACTTATCAAAGTAAGGCTACGGCGCTACGTGACGCTACGTTTTCGTAGCGCTGATGTATCCCTGCGTAGTACACAAGCAACTACGGATCCAAATAATTGTTTGAAAGCGGCCGGTTTCTGTTGCTACAAGAAAGCGTAGCGTATAAATACACGGTAAGCTCTCATCCTGATGCGCTTTTTTATCTTCACGAAAATAAGATAGTGGGATTTAATTCTGCCAATTCCGGTAATTTAAATGACACAATGGTATCGCAACGGTGCATTATAAATCGTAACATCCGGATGGCGAAGCCACTCTGTTATGTAACTATAGCGGATACATTACAATATTGTTGTTTGCTCTTCTAACTTTAACTTAAAACATTAATGAATACAATTAAACAAGCTCTATGGAACACTTTTTAGAAGACATCATTATTTTTTTTATTAATTATTATTGATTCTACATTCATCCAATTATAATTGTCATATTATATTAACTATAAATAAAAATGACTAAGAAGTATATAATTAATATTTTTTTTCTACATATATATTTAATTTTCCCACTAGTTATAGGATAATTAAAAATGCAGTAAGTTTTTGTTTCAATATTTTTTTCAATAAGAGAATTAATACGAAATGTTTGAAAAAATATATATTTAAACATGACAAATTTTGGCTGGGCGAAAAGTTGAGCCGCAGCTCCAAGGAGCGTAGGGATTTTTATGGGTGGTTTGAAAACTAGGTCAGGGTTTTGACTACATCTGCAATACACATCTTGCCGATCGATCCCGGGAATGTTTGTTGTACTAATAGTAGGAATACGAGATAGCAGCGCTCGGATTGCTATGTTGTATGTGTAATCGGAGATTAATGTATTTTCTTATTATATTGTGAGATTTCAAATTGAAAATGACTTTACACATAAATATAGATTATTATTTAAAATCTATTGCTCTATTCTCTCTATTCTCTATTACTCTATTATTTATATATTTTTTGCTAAATACAATAATAATATGTTATTAATATTTAAACGATATTACACATACGTAACCGTCCCGTGATAAATGACGAAGCTAGAGTAATATTCAAGTAAGTCCGTACTGTTTTCCAATCAGAGAACTTCAAACATTAGTACGAGCTCATTACCTATTTTTACAGCCCAAGAAAGGCTCATGAGGCGATAACCAGTTTAACGCATAAGTAGAGAACAACTTGGTAAAATAAAAATAACAACTATTTTATTTTTAATAATTCATTAATACATTTATCTTGGCTCTGCAAATGACTAAGCTTCACTAATCCAAGAATAGTGCCGACTAACGATAGACAATTAGTGTCCATCGTAGGTATTCAAAATTATGCCGGCCTGCCTAATTGTCCCTTCAGACTCCGCTTATAGTACCACATATCGTAGGAAGGCAATCTAAAAGAAACTTGTGTGCCGGAAAACAGTTCCACAGTTTAATGATACGGCAGAAGTACGACTTTTTTACCACTACGTGTAAAATGGGGTTCAGCTATACACGGATAAGACAGGTTACTTAATTAGTTAATGAAATTATTCTATCCTGCTTAATATTGTAAATATGGTAATTTGTATGTTTGTTAATTTGTATGTTTGTTAGTCAATCACACCAAGAGTTGAACAGAATTGGATGGAATGGATGAAATTTGTCACAAGGAGAACATGATGTTGATGAGGGAATAAGTTAGTAGCGACAGTATCTTCTAATAGCCACAGTTATAATGTTCGCAGTGACAGTATATATTGCAAAAAAATTTCGATGTGGACATAACATTAATATAATTCAACGACACTGGACAAAATAGCGAACAATAAATAGCGAAAATATTGATGAATTAATATGATGTTATTCCCGAACACGTTATAGTTGTTATTACAGGTGCTCTTGTAATTAATAATTGTCGTAGACATAAATGTACACGTCGCAAACGCACACGCCTAGCAAACGACAACTAGGACGGATGGCAGCCTTACCGATTCTTGTAGTTGCAAAGGTTTCGCCTTAGTCCACTTTATTGAGTCGCGTGGCGCACGTAATTACATTTGAAAGTAAATGAAGTTGTTTTATGAAGAATCACGTGGATTGGTTAGCTTACATGGTGATGCAATTTCACATCCCATATTTTAGGTAGACCAGTATGGCTACAGGAGGCTGGGTTATTACAAAAGTTGACAGGTGTAAATATCTAGAAAAGAATTTTGTGGTCTAGCCGTGCATCAGCACTTCAAAGAAAAAGGGAGAATATCCTACCGTGGCTACAGATCCATACCTAAATTTTGACATTCTTATTGATACGACATCCTTTCCGCCACCGCTTTTTATAAACCATAGGGTGTTGAACTCTTTTCTTGCAGAAAATAGAGTCCCTCTAGAAAATATAAGACTAATAGTTTAACAAATTTTGTTCATTCAGTGTCATGAACATTCAATTGTAGTAAACATATTGTGGATAAATATGTATAACAATGTAACTGTAAGTTGTCTGGGGCTTGCGCTTGCAGTTGAATTACAAAAAAAAAAGATACAGTAAAACAGGTTAAAAAAGTGTAAAACTTGCACTGAGTAAACAGAATAGGGGACGTTATGTACAAGATACTGACAATTTTGCCCGGAGCCTCGCGCGACTCGCAAGAACTAGGTTATCGCGCTTGGAATGGCTCGCACATCAAAGGTGTACTGTAAAAACGGCTTATAATAGCAGGGAGGTAGTTTAGTTACCTTAGGAGTAAATCAGGCGGGATGTCCGATCGATGGTCATTGATTTAGAAAAAGAAAAACCCGACTAAGTATAAGTCTGAGTCGCACAAGGAGATTTACCTTTTTATATTTGCCAGAATGTCTAGTAGGATGTCATAGTAACACATATTGTGTGAAAATGATCTTTCTTAATTAATAAAGTAAAATAATTGGTAATTTAATTAAAACTACGCTATGAAACTACAGTGAAACCTGGTTAAGTGAGACATCAAAGGACCTGCAATGTTGTTTCACTTATAGAGGTATTCCACTTACCCAGTGTCTCAGATATCCAGGTATTAATAAATATCTGTCTCAATTACAGAGGGTTCCATTAATAGTGATCAGAATACAGGTTATTTCGGTAGAATAAGAATAAATAAATAAACAAACAAAACTATCTTATCTCAGTTACAGAGGTTTACGCATGTAGAATTCCCTCGCTGTCTCAGTTATAGAGGTAACTATGATGATAAATCGAAAGAACGAATCCCAGATATAGAGGTTTGCTTCGTCCCACTAACAGGGGTAATTCAGTGCCAAAGTGTTGGGACCTCAGCATGAGTTCCAGTTTTGGAGGTTTCTCACTTATCCAGGTACCATTTAACCAAGTTTCACTGTATTTGTTTTCATAACTTTTATCTATAATATACCCAACGCAATTGCAATCGAATAGCTTGCATTTGATATAAGAAAGCGTTTTGTATCGAATCCTTTGCCTATTTACGTTTACGTGACGTACATATACGTGATTTTACATGCCTCAACGGCAATTAAAAATGTGCTATTTTTTTAAATGCTTAAGTTTAATTTCCCTATTATATTATAATTGCTACTATAACAAGGTATCAATAAATTGATGATTGCGTATATATTGCTGTGTTCAAACGTTCTTGCTATTTAATAACTAGACTATAAGTTAGTAAACTAAACTCAAGAACTACGACAACTCATAAAAGTATAATAAAAGTTGCGCAGTCAGTTGGAATAATGTATATAACCTAACTTATTCTCACAAGTTGTACCGACTCGAGGACATAGTTGGAGATGGTGCGTGGCGAGTTGGAAAAATTATGTTTGAAACTTTAAAGAGACGCTGATTTTACATGTCAATCATACTTACACTATTATTATTTATTTTTATTATAAACTAGCAGACCTTCTCGGTTTCATCCACTTGCATGCTACTGTTCCACTCCCGTAGGTCATAGCATGATGTTATGTAGCCATAAACCAACGTCTCGACAAAAAACATTGGTGTGAATATGACCTGAACCGTTCTAGGTGTTCAAAAGTTCCCAATTGGTTATTTAGTGACGAAAAATTTATTTTGTTGTTTATTTTCAGTTGAAATAAGTATGATTATACCGAAATTAATTTACCTGGAAATGTTTCCAGAACCATAATGACCAAGACAAAAAACTATAATTACTTTTATTCCGGAAACAGCCGCTTACGCGGGCGGAGCCGTGAGCAAGAGATAGTTATATTTAAGACACCTAGCACCTGTTTTACCACCTCTGAGTAAATGATACTTACGAAATAAAATATGACAAGTTTAAATACAAACTGGCACACTCTGGCATAATATATACCGGAAGAAAGTTGCCTATTAGGTACTTAAAAACTAAGTAAGCTTATACGTTAACTGGTTGTCAAATTATACTCGAATATTGTGAAATGGGTCTTAAGTATAGTTTCATAATGTTTCGATATTTCTTAATATAAGAATATAAATATAAAGACAAATGTTGGGTTTCTCACTTAATATCCACCTGTTATTAGTTATTATCGGAATCAGGCGATATTTATTTATATCGAGTTTGATTTCGATAATGCATTTTTAAACTAGAGACTGATTTAATTGATTATTAGGGATCATAAAAACACCGCTCTTGAATAACTTCAGAGCGATCAAGACTCTAAGACTTTGGGTCCAAGTCGACCCAATGTTCATTTGAATGATAGAACCACGTTGTGGCAGTTGTGTCTACAGCGTAATCGGGCCGGCTCAACCGGGTAATTACCACAAAAGTTATTACTACTATCTCACAGAAACCCGACGTGAAGTAACCGCTTGCTGCTTAACATGTCCATGATTCTTCTAGAATGGTGGGCATTCATGGGCGGTGTGACCCACTTACAGTTGCCGGCCTATGCTATAAAAAGAGCCTCTACATTCTTATGCCACTAGCTAATTAATATTTTCATAACATTTTAAAGAAGAGGAAAAATATACACAGTCTTAGGACATATGACAAATAATATTTTACGGTATTTTTACTAACATAGATTAACGACTTACACCAGAATCCTTAATCGTAATTAACCACTAAACATGTTTATTAATATTAAATTTTCACACGATTTGATGTTTCATAAAACACGTTTAGTGGTTCAACACGATTGTGTTGTGTATGGAGCTTTTTTGCATTATAGTGTTACCTAAGGATCTTAGGTTATCCGTGAATAAATGATTGAATTAAATTAGGGAATTTTCGAGGATATGAGTGACAATCTATATTTTTATCCCACATGGGAACAAATTCCACCTCCGAATGAGGCATACTGCTGCGGAACTACTAAAAGGATCATTTTCAAGAGATAGGTAGTATATTCGATTGTTTTATTGTTTTTAAACGGTATATAACTAAATATGATACTTCTTACATAACATAGTAATGGAGCCAAAATTTCGTACAGCGGAGGTCGGCGGAATGACGCAAGTGCAGCGAGATTGCGACGTGTGACGTCATCTGGCCCGGGACCGTGTCCCGGATAACCAGACCTTTATCCGGATAATCTTTTCTGTGTGGTAATATTGTGTATTAAGTATTATATTTTTTTACATATTTATAGTGGGAGGGTCTGGCGGTGAGAGGGTTTCATGGTCGCGTTGGCACTTAATGGAATAAGTGTCGGAATTTTAAAGTTTATTTATACGTTACGTGTCTTTATGATCCTGCAAATATTGCTTATGTTGTATAGTATCTGTTACTAAAAGAACGTACATTTATCTGTAATACTCGAGTCGTTACGAGTGTCGCGCGCGAAGCTACTAGAGATAACTACTCGTTTTCTTTATTAAGATTAGAAACAGATTGTGTATTAACGGTGAAACCTCGAGAGACTAATTAGGAGAGGAACTAATTATTTAAATTAATAGGTATAGATAAATGACAACATACGAGTAAACACTTATTCTAATGATAGCTTCACCAGGTTCAATTTACCGAGAATATTCGATCATCTCACCCTATTCTTTCGATACATCTTACAGTCATAACAATTTAATGTATCTACAAAATGTTTTGGCTAAAAATTTTAAAGCTTTGCAGAAAATAAATTACAATAAAACTTGATTCGATAAAATTTTGATTTTATTTTTTAAATTTTCACTAATTTAATGAAAAAAAAAATACCGAGATTGCGGAACGAAAAAATAAAAAAAAGACCTTTAGGTCCATGGAGAACCTTTTAAAATTAAAATTTGAAGCTGCATTTTTGAGAGAACGTTTGTTTCAATATCTACGATATTTTAGAGCGAGAGTGAAAACAATTTTTTTATGGCACAGCCTTATATACAGGGTTAATTTTAAAACACCAGCAACCTCGCAGGACCAGATAGCTGACCCCATACGGAACAACTTTTGTTCTACGAGTTTGGATATAAATCAATATATTTAAAAAAAATGATTTTACATGTTTTTGTTGTGTCGTGTTTTTCTTCGTAGAGTGCGGCGCGGTGCGGCGTGCGCGCGCGACATCAAACGCGCCGCTCAGCTGCTCGGGCGTTGACCTTTAAAGGAACTAGGCCGGTTCCCCACGCTTCGCGTATTTGTTTACGTAATCTGCGATGCGCGTTGTAACGTTCAAGACGGAAATTAAATGAATACTTATTTTTGTATGAAAATAAAATCTAACAAATTATCAAAAGTCGTAGAACAAAAGTAGTAGCTTATAACCTTAGGAATCTACCCCTGCGAGGTTGCTGGTGTTTTAAAAATAACCCTGTATAATATATATGACCCAGTCACGGAGTCTCGGGGCGTCAAAAGTCACAAACGTAGACGAAAGTTATTCAAACTGGCGCACGTGGTACTGTTTTGGTGGTGTATGATGGTATATAAGTTAGAACATTTATTCAGTCTGTTTAAAAAACAATGAGATAATCAAGGCAATGTAAATAAACAATACTTACAGAGTTATCTATATAAGACAAACTTGTTTAAAGACTAAAACCCATGACTAATAGTAGTTTTACGTTTTAAACAAGTTTGTTTCATTCATGATGCAAGCAGCATTTCGCTGCAATGCGTCCAAGCATAGAGATCGCTTCGCGGAACCGTGCCAAAGGAGAAACGGTATAGCATGCCAAGCCAAATACGCTGAACATATATCACAGGGACGTCCTACTATACACTACGGACTTATGACTAAATTATCATATACTTATTTCCATAGTTCAAGTTTTTTTTTATAGATAATGAAGTAATATATAGGAGAAGGAATCATGAAGTTCTTTTCACTTTACACCAGCATTTTTATAATTATCATTAAAGTTACGAAGCTGATTATTTTTAGCAATAAGGTACAACTTATGATAATTTAGTTGCAGAAAAATATTTCGAAAAGGTGTTTAAAAAAAATAAGTTCAGATTGAAAATTCTCAAAAGTTCTGAAAAATATTCATAACTCGAAAACAATGTAAAATCGCGGAGCATAATGGGGGTGATTCGGATACCCGAAGGGTGCTCAATTTCTGGACCTCCGCTTGATAATATTTTTTGGGACACCTGTATATAATGTTGGGTTGTTTATATGTGTGGGCCTTAGTAATATCGAACCGAACCTAGAGAAAAGGCGTAGTATATTCCTAACACTACTTCGGCCCAAGCACTCTACGTATATATGTTTGTACGTATCCTATCA
The DNA here is from genome assembly GCA_949126905.1 of Amorpha juglandis. Taxonomy (NCBI): domain Eukaryota; kingdom Metazoa; phylum Arthropoda; class Insecta; order Lepidoptera; family Sphingidae; genus Amorpha; species Amorpha juglandis. The sequence continues at coordinate 10,610,937 of OX421367.1, forward strand.
CGTGCTTTGCGCCTGTGTACGACGAAGCCTTCGGAAAATGTGTCATAACAACGTGGTGCATCATTCACGTATTTCATTTTTTGCATTTGCGTATTAAAATAATAATATTATAAAAATAATAAATCTTTTTATTATCCTAATACTCCTGATACTCTATATTTATCTCATTATTCTCAAGTATTTCATTCATATATCTTAAGTATTTTAACAGACGGACAAGACACATACACACAAGACACATACACTAAGGCAGTGACGAAGATTCCATACAGCACAATCCCCTCCGGCTTCCCTTTATAAACTACTATGAATTACTGCATCCTATAAATCGTTTATAATTTAAATAAATAAGCGAAAAAATATCATCTTCATTGATAATATTGTTAGCAATCCGTAAAAAAAAATCGCAATCGTCTATTAAAATTAAAATATACCCTTCGCTACTGCAACACAATGATCCCATAATGGTATTATATTTTTCTTTGAGGTATAGGATCATAAAAAAAAACGTCGCATATATCTCCAAAATATGTGCCCTGCATACTCAACAAAATCAATTTTCATACTTCTTTTCTTTTCTGATCTTTATCACGTAGAAATAGCCTTCAAGTAATCTTGGGATTCAAATGAGGCCCACAGAAATTGACGTAACAGTACTAAGGCAATGTTAATAATAATGTAAAAAATTATGTACTAAGTATCTTCAGTAGGATTTTTTATGTTTTAGGTAGTAGTGACCTCGTTTTTAGAAGAACTCTTATAATAATTTACAACAGAACATTTAGTCTTAATATTGCTGATTTGCAATCTAATGTTTCATATCGCTATTAATTAAAAGCTATCACGTCCTACGTTAGCTCTTAAATATAATTATTCCGGGTCATAGTCGAGACTAGGCTGGCCGAAATACAAGATACAATTTGTCAATAGGAGTTGAAATTGAGGCGGCCTGAAGTTTACCCCCATCCGGGGCCCGGGTCAGTGCCGCACTGCCGCAGCGTTCCCGGGCGTCCCGCGCCGCCTTGCCGCGTCGCGATGCCCGCCGACGCCCGAATTTGCGCCAATTCTCCACTGCTTTATATCGGCCACTGTTACATCTTTATTGACGGATACACGCAATGTAGAACACTGTCGGAGTATGCAGTATAATCGCGTTACAAAATGTGAATTAAAAGTACGTCGTGTTTTTCGTTAATATTCGTGTGTATGTAAACTGATAATAGTGTGGAATTCGTACAAGTAATAGATAATTTCAGTTTAAATTATAGTGTCGGTCCTACGATAGTGTAGATAGGCTTATATAACTGAATACTAACGACGCGACGCGATGCGAGCAATATTGAATCGATTGTCTATAGATCTATACATGATCGCGATTTTCAACTCATATTACTTATTTGAAGCGATACGATATACATCGTTCGATTCGCGTCATTAACCAAAGATATAAATTAAAATTAAACTTCAAGTGTCATACTACACTTTATTATTTTTGTATTTAGGAATCGGATAAACAAACTTATTTTGTGAAAATTCTTACGCTATTTCGCACCAAATGGAACGATATTTCACATTCAATGATATTTCGAAAATTCAACTTGAAAATTCAACTTTTTCCATAATGTCATTTGAAAATTGTAATTATAAATGAATTCACTTCTCAAACGAAAAATTGGCAATGGTAAAACTAATTAGTGTAGCTAACATTTAAGTAATCGATTATAAAATCCATTTTTTTATCTCCGTTAGGTAATAAATAAGTAAAAGGTAATTCACGAGTTAGTGATTTTAGATTTTCCTTTAAGAGTAATATCTAAATTAGGCCTATGTATGTTATTTTAATATATTATTAAGATCAAAGAAATACATTTAGAAAAAAGAAGGTTAATGTATGTATTCTTCGCAAATTAAAAATAATTCGTAATTCGTTAAGAGCGATCATTTTGACTATATTAAAAAATAGGAAATATCGGATTTGCTGACTCAAAGTGAAATTTTACCCGTACGAAAAATGTTGTTATAAATTGATAATATATATTTCTTTTTCGTAAAATGAATGTCAATAAAGTATATTTAATAAATTAAATCGGTTTACCTACTCATGTACAAACTTCGATCCACAATTTCCATTTACTAAACCTTCTAGTCTTGGGTTAATGACCTTTTTGTTTACATGAATTCCAAAAAGGAAAACAATGACTGTAGTTCGCGTGCCGATATCTTGAGCAAAATTTAGTTTTTTTATCTTGGCACTGATGTTATGATCAGTCCAAATATTATGCCTACCGTCAAGAGATATTGCGTCCCTAGTCGCCAGGATTATGCCTGTCTAAAGTTACCGAATTTATACTTAGGCCGCGGACTCGAAGTCAGCGGGTGCGGGGCGGCGGCGGCGGCGCGGGTGCGGGCAGATCGCGCGGCGCTAAAGCGGCGTAGTGTCGTACTATGAGAAATTAGTGTCTGTTCGCGAACGAAATTGATGTGAATATGATGTTCCATATAAAAAATCATTGAAATAGTTTGCTCCTCCACGTCGGCTGGCATTTTTGAAAATACACAGCACTACGTCAATGCAGACGCGTAGTTGCCGCTCAATTGGCGCGCGCCGCTCGTACGTCGCTCCTCGCGCCCGCGCCGCGCCGCTGCTTTCGAGACCGGGCCCATTTAAATCTATGCATTTGAATGCGCCACACCCGCGTCGCCGCCGCTTGCCGCAGACTTCGAGTCCGCGGCCTTACTGGCTTGTGGGTGGTTATGGGTAGTCAGATCAGATGCCGTCAGGTGACATACTTATTCTTTTGCCAGCGTATCTTATACATGAAGACATGGTTTTGCGGTCCGTCCCATTTCCCGCTTTGGGTGTTAAACTAAAGTAAAACAACAGAATAGTATGTTTAGTACACATCAACCACTATTAGGGTAGCCCTTTTTTCGGGCGTGTTAATGTTATTCGTTTATTTACGTTGAGTTATTTAAAATTATTAGTTTAGAACATTTTGCCCGCACAACCGCAATGCTACAAACTAAATCTGTATGCATGAGCATTTAGCATTCTGATTTTGAAGTCGGTGGAAGGACTGAGGACGAATGGAGGAATTGTAATTTCCTTATGTTCGTACATTACGTGCAAAATATATTCTGCCTACATTTAAAAATTATTAAGTGATAGTATTTCAATAAATTTTATTCAATAAGTCAGTATAATAATTATTTAATTTGTATCTTTAGTATTCTATATCTGTGACGTAAAATTCCTGGTCAATCGACGTATCGATTAAAATCACTCCTTAAAAAATCATTAATATAATCGAATGAACTAATAAACAATACACGCGATGTCTAACTTATACAAGACCCTTACCTTACATAACGTAATGCTTGGTTATGCACCGCTTTAGAGAAAAAAAAATAGGTAAATGATTACTTATTAATTCTATCCTAAGTAAGCGGCCGCATAGGCTGAAATCCGTAGGGTCATGGATTCAATCCCAAGCTGTGGTTTGCGGTGTTCCACAGGGCTCAGTTCTAGGCCCTCTGCTGTGGAACATCGGCTACGATTGGATGCTCCGTGGTACCAATCTGTCGTCTGCTACACGGACTATACCAGGTCAATGACATTTGAATACTCCAGTAAAAAAATTGTAGGTACCTAATCTAGTTGGAATCATAATTTATAATTGCGAATTATGATGTGACAACCAATAAACGTGTATGAAAATCATTGCTTATCAACATCACTAACATTGTCATCGTCATTGTTCTGAGGTACAATTTTAAGTCTCTTATTACAAGGAAGTGTTTATAAATACGTCAGTGATATAGTTCTTCACACTACGCGTGAGACTTCTAAGTTTTGCGACAGAATGAAATGTTTTCCAATTCTGCAGTTTAGATGTAAGTAACGCCATCTATGGACTTACTCTGAAAACATAAAAACTGACACCCAGCGGCAAAGAGCTGAACTACTTCATTGCTCGTTTGTTTGAAAACGGAGTGCATTATTTCGTTTTTTTTTTAGTGTAGAAAATATGAAGTAATAAATAGCATTTTTAATGTTGTTTTAAGTGTAAAGAGTTAGAAATGATTTAAATTGTAAATGTTAGCAAATAAACACTACTGAATGTTGTCATAGTTCAACTACTTACTGCTAGGTGGCGCTGTTCAGCATTTACGAAGGTACGATAAATACTGCACGTAGGATCACTACCGACATTAAAATACTTTTATTACGCTCAATGTTACTCTTAGAGTGCCCACGTTTTACGTAATGACGTAATAGAAGAGCATATTGCCCTTCATGACTAATCAATCACTTCCGTATTCACACCGCAATCACTTAAGCCACAATATACAAACTAAGTAATTTACAATTATAAGTTGCTCATATATTTTTTCACTGACTTCTACAGACGATTTTCTTTCAATAATTATTTTTTACTCAGTGTATCGCAAAACCATCTTCAAGAGTGTTGATGAAGATAAGCGACGTTTTATGATATTAAATTTTACATGAAAAATATTTTTCTATAAAATCACTGTACCTATTGAATAATACCGTAATGCACTCATTATACAACTTGTATGTGTTGAGTATTCATTATTTATAGGTTTGATTACAGTATGTGATTTTATATATTTTAGTATTCTAAGTATTACCTACATCGTAATGTCGATAATTATATACAACAATATTTTAATTATTAAAATATTATATATTGCGCAATACGAGGTCACTGTACCTATTTGTTTTTTGTACTAAATACGCTAGGTACTATAAAGGTTTTACTCGAATAAAAAATCGTAATATTGCCCTGCAGACAGTAGCTACGCTGGGCATCGTAATAATATGTAGTACTGATAATTCGTTTCCCAGATATCCCACAATTAGGGGTTTATAGTCAATTGTTTAAACCATTTGACTAAATTGTTTATTAAACAATTGGCTATAAACAATTGAATGCTCGATTTATCGGCAAAAAATTGTAATATTCGGATTTCAGTGGATCAAAATACATGATAATTTTAGCTTCATTCATCGAGCTCCTAAATTATACGAAAATATAATACTGTATCTACATAGAAAAATTTTAAATGCGTTTTTCTCGCAAGTATGTTATATATGCTGGTGGTAGGATTTCTATATCCGCCCGGATAGCGACCACCGTACACATGGTGTTAAAACCTGTCATAGTGATCCACACGCCTTGTGTGGATTGCGTTCCAGGATCAGCCAGTGTATATCTGGTTATCCCGAGGGGTTAGCGACATGACTTGGTGGTTGGTTGGAGAGGGTATAGGGGCACATCTTTGTATCCCTGTGACTGCATCAGTCATCCGTCTGTCCTGTCACAGCCCCCTCAATTTGCATCTTCCCTCTCCGAAGGGGGAAGTAATTTCCAAAAATGATCTAATAATTATTATTAGTACCATACTCATTTGTTTCACTATTTCTGTTATTACTAAATGCGTAATTTATCATTTCAATTTACATTGCTTTAAAAAGTTTATTAGCTACGAACGTTAATAACCACGCACATCTACGACGTAGCTCATCTACACTGTATTTAAATTATAATGCAGCATAAACCGTCTACGCATCGCGTCGTAGCTTCCGTTATTTACTGCTAAAATAAATAAATACACCCAACAGTCACATACATAGTCCTGACCCCACAGTAAGATACGAATCTTGTGTCGTGGGTATCAAGGACTACGAGAGACTTTCGGTTTCACAACACCCAGACCCTGAAACAAATATTTGTGGATCACACAAACATTTGTTTCGGTGCGGAGATCGAACCCGCGGCCTCTTGCTTCACAGCCGGCTACTCGCCCGCTGCGCCACGGAGGCTGTCAAAAATGAAGCACTATTAATTATAATAATTGTATAATGTAGTTAATAGATTAAACATTATAAAATCCGTGACTAGAGACGGGATAAGTCGTACAAATCTGTGATTGATTACTGGTTACATAGTGGTAACATGACACTGAATCTAATTTGTGATAACCTCAAAAACTTGCAACAACCTTATGCATGTTTAATAAATACTTTTTATATTTTCTTTTGTATCGATACAATAAAATAAATATTTTTCTTAGATATAGTTTTACTATTGTTTCGTCACTGATTAATAAGATATGTATGTTGTTTATCGATTTATGTTATGCAGGACAGGTACAGTGTTTTTATAGATACATTCATTACAGTATGATACGAGTCTTGTGTCGCCCTCGACATGTATCAGGAAGAACAGGAAACTTTCAGTCTCACCTAGACCCGAAACAATTAATATTTGAGATTCACGCAAACATTTGCCTCGGTATAGTGATACAACTCGCAGCCTCTCGTTTAAATGTTAACATTCTTGTTTTCGATTAAGTAGATTTCTGTTGTATCCAAATGATAATAGTGTGTACGAGAAAATTGTATACAGCTTGTTGTAAAGGCCGCAGAGAAGAATATTGGCTTCCACTTGCTGCATGAAAATTATGTTCGGAGTATTTTAGAAGGGAGCCTTCTATTTTGAAAAGAAAGGTTGAATAGTTTCAAAAAAGGATCGGTACCCGGCAATGAGATAGAAGAGGCATGCGATGCTCAATCACTGATTACATTAATTGTACTCTGTTCTATAAAAAAGTTTATAATTTAAAATTCTATAATTGATAATTACGTACATTATCGTCTTACCAAATTACATGATCTCAGCTTCAGTAGTTTTGGAGATTTTGTGATTAATCGGTCCGTAAGTGAGTGAGCGGTATTTCGCTTTTGTATAATATATTATAGAGTATTTTTATTACCAGATATATACCTGAAGTAATAATTAGGATTAAACAATATAATTGCTGAATACACCAAATATATTCCAGAATATTGTGTATAAAGTTTATTGTTATTACATAAAATACGACTTACTTTCTATTTCATGACTGCGGTGGAGGAAGGTTCGCTTTATTCAGTTCTCCCGAGTGCGGTATAATCACAAACGTGCTAAAAGCGTCGGAAATTATTGAGAATCAATCTTATGTGGAGATATTCATTTATATCAGTTTGAAGTACTTCCTGACCTTGAGATTTTCGATTTTACTCACCTAGGACGTACCATCAGTTAAACGTAACAGAACATACCCAATGAGTTCGGTAAACTTATGGCGTTTAGTTTCTATTACCCCTATTGCCAAGAGGATTATAGAAATAATTTTAGATCATAAAAACAATATTAAAGATAGCGATCTTATCGCTTTAATCGGATTATCTCTAAATCTCCATGTTTTTAAACAGATTAACAGAACAACAATGTATATATAGTACAAGATTATAACTGAGAACAACGCTAATTAGTTGTTATTATAGAAAGATAATTTTAGGATAAGTAGAAACACGTTTTTAAATATTCAGAAAAAAGATTTAATCGGTACTAACGAAATAATTTGATTTCGCTGTAAAATCGTACTCTATTCTTAGATTAATAATCAATTCAAAGGAAAAGGTATTAAATTATACCTATTTGATGGTACATAATCCAAATAAATAGAATCTTAAGGATTCAGAAAATAACTTTCAAAACGTTTCAAACCTTTTAAGCCGTATCAATTTCGCGGAACAAATGAACAAATAACCATTTTGCCGCGACATTATCGCGTTTATTTGACCTTGTGGGACGGGAATGCATGTGTCCAAATGTGCCGCAAGAGTTAAGACCCCGCCAATTACAGCAAAGTGCTATGCATGCAAATAGTATGGCGTAAACGGCAGCCTCGTATTTAGAGATGTGCCATTATGGGACAAATTGGTGTGAATCGGGACTGAGTCTTTATTTGTCACAAAAATGTTAGTGCAGAAGCAAGCACCGAAGTACGAATATTATTATAACTACAAGTGATATATATATATTATCATATTTAAAATTTGGCGTATTCAAAATACGCGTTATTTGTGCACTATTTAAGTGAGTATTGTAATAAGAAAAATATATTCAACTTTCAATTGTTTACTCGCACAACAATGCATAGATAAACATATTTAGCCGCTAAACAAGTTTACGATACGTTTAAATCATATGAAAAGTTGACATTACTAACCATTGTTAACGATTAAAATATAAATCGTGAATTTAAGATATGATAGAAAGATGAGGCTATAACTCTTATTCTTATTTGGATCAAATATTTACAGTTATGTGGTATTTAGTATAGTATGAATATTCGTAAATACACCGTGTTACACACAACACGTATTTGATTTGGATTGTAACGATTCAATTCCTTTTCCCCACTAGGATAGGGGACGCTCTTTGTCCAGTACTCAGCAGAGGGACAAATGAATCAATTTAAAGATAGTACTCACGCCTCAGTGTTATCATCCCTGGACTCGGAGCGCTCGGCGTTGGCTTGGCCCCGGCGATGACGCGCCCGCTGCTCGTCCCCCAGCCCGTACAGGCCGGCGACTGCTGCCATCTCGCGTTGCCGCCCTCAACGCTATCACCACTCACATACTCACTTGGCCTCTTAATCTCTCCACTGAACACTCATGTCTTACTCTTTAACCATCACAACCTACGCAGTTCTCAACCGCTTTACGTTAACGATTAATAAGAAAATTTGGACGCATAATTTGGTATAGTTCATATAATATTTAATTTTCTTTATAATTTTTTTTAATAAAATCACTATTTAATTATTGTATTTTGTCATAAGTTTGATAGAAGCGATAATTTAATCTACGTTACGATGTTTTTATTCTTCATTTATTGTTGCTGGATCTGTTGGATTAATATAGTAGGCATCTGTCAGTTAGACGCTTATAGTATCGATCCTCACAAGTTGTACACTACACAGGGAGCACGTATCGCGGATGTACACTAATGAGGAAAATGATTATATGTATAGTATAATGAACGATTCATACATTTCGACAAACCGGTGTAATTTGTATGTTCCATCATCATCTCATCATAGTTTTTGTTATATCAGAGGCCGGTAAACGAACAAGTGGGTCACATGATCGTAAGTGATTTCCTTTGCGAATGAGCATCCACAATGCTTGAAGAAAGAGTTGATTAGGGGGTTTGGAAGGGGAAGGAGATTTGAGCCTTCGCACATAATAATATAGTCATGTTATATTAATGTATACGAAAGATACAAATTGATCAATTAAACGCCGACAAAGTGAAGGACAATCGATACCTTAACAATTAAAAGTGCTGTTTATGCCGATAGAATTTCGAACATAAAGCGAGAAACAATTAAATCTAGCCTAATTGATGATCCATTTAAAACTTTCCACTTGTCAAGCGAGGAAATACAACGGGACACATAATGGAAATTGTCCATCAAAAGCTACTAGTATAAAATAATTTAGAAACTATTGTGTTCAGTTGTTTTTAGAATTTAATAGCTTTTCCTCGCAACTCCGCTTGCGTGATTAGGTCTAACGGCTCCCTAAAGGACTGTGCCGTGAACAATAAATAGGTACACCCAACAGTTTTTAATTATACAACTAATAATATTATATAATAGCATTTTTTTGTAAGTTCTAGTGCCACGCTGTAAACAGTTTTGTCTAACATAAATGGGCTATCTCTACCGGGTTAGTGGCACTGTCACACGGAAAAAAGTTAAGTGTCAGTTTGCTGTTGCATTTCTTTCGGTGATTGAGATCCTCTGTCCTTCATTAATCCATATTACAATCCTTTATGGTTGGTAACGCATCCATAATCCATTTGATATTGTAGGTACGGATAACAAACAAACAGACAAAAGCCGTTTAATAATAGTTACAATGCCCGAAGAAATGAACAAATGGATATTAAAATCTTGTAAATATATTAAAGTCTCATAATCCCTGACGCTATTTACTAATATATTATAAGCGTTATGAATGTGGAAGTATAAATCACATTACAAGATATAGTCTTGTTATCGTAACACAAGCTTTTGCGAGTAGTATGAAACACCTAGTTCATGAGTTCAACTAAAATGGATGACTTCCGTATATCATAAAAAATTATGTTCTGACACGGCAGCGACGAATGTTATGCAAATAGTCTTTGCACCTCTGTGATTTAAATCTAGGAGAATAATCAACCAAAAATTAAAACAAATATGATCATTAGATCCAAATTCAACTAATACTGCATTGTTATTCGCAGTCGTATTTTCACATATTGACTAGAAATTGTGTACTTCTAAAAAATAATTGAAACCTTATAGTTCTATAAGCAACGTTGTATTAGAACGGCAGGTGGTACAAAATGCTGTCGGTTGTTTTATTTTAGTATTATGGAATCGCACAGAACATTGCATTTATTTTTACAGTTACTGTAATCAATCTTTCAATTGAAATCTTTTGTTATACTTTTTTACATATTTATCTATTTGCTAAATACCTAAGCTAAGAAACTCCCATGTAGTTTGCTTCCGAAGTAAATGTATGCGGGAAGTTTATTTTTCACATTTCTATCTGGAGATGTTTTATTGTACAAGAGTCCACTTTGTGAATATATACCACTACGTTGAAGTATCTACTTGATATGTTTCCTAGTTTGTTCTCTTTGAACAAAAAAGACAATTTTAAGGCGAGTTTAGTATTGACTCAGTGGTGCAGTCTGATGCTACATTTCGCTTTAATAAAGTGAGCCTAGTTCCGTGCTTTATCGTGACGGAATATTTTTTATTTAAAGACATGATACAGTTCTATAAGCCTGTATAAGTTGATGTCAATTGACTGAGAGACTAAGAAGAGTGTGCGATCATTGGGACTCGTATGGCTTGTGGACAAAAAATTATAGGCATACAAAAATATCTTTCCAGAACACCCTGATAAGCTTAATACGAAATAAGACAATTTCGATGCCAATGAACCATTTGTTGACAAAAGTTCTAAAGTTAAGAAAACCTACAAAACTTGAAACTCAATCAAGTATCCTTTTGCCCAACATCAAGTTGGTGTAAGGAAACTACGCTTCAAACTATTATATATAACATTACAAAATCAGTAGCCAGCTTGTTCGACGAGCAACTAGGTATTACGACAGCTTATCCAATTTGCATCGGAATGAGTTGATAACAAGTTTAACCAAGGAGCGTAGGATTTGTTATTAAAAAATTTGAGTGAATTAATGTTTGAGTATGCTTGCGCGTTATGAAATAAGCCAAAGTCAAAGCCATTCTAGTACTTTGTTCTGTGATTACATTTGTCAGTATATTATTTTAGAGTTATTAGTTAGCTATCACGACGTGTTCATTATTGTATTTCGAACTATTTCTTGTCGTACAGCTTAGGCAAATGAAACATTAGAAAATTATTCAAGTTGTCATTCATTCTTTGATAGTCGAAATAATTAATTCAATGAAATAATTATGAAATATCCACTGTCATTGTTTGCAAAGTGCGTTAAATTTTGTGCTTTTATATTTTTGAAGTGAAACTTCTTTAGAATCGTTGTGATTTGAAACTCGATGAAACTAAAATGTGTCACGACGAAGAAAAACATATTCATAAATAGGATTTAGCCTGCGCGAGAATGAGATAGATTACAAATATCGTATCACGTGTCTTTGCGTCTGCGTACATTCATTGTTGTTGCCTTCAGAAAATGTGTCATAAACAACGTGGTGTATTATTCACGTGTTTTATTTTTTTGCATAATATGCGTATTAAAATTCGTTGGTTAATTAATTTATTTCAATAATTCTGTAGTTTTACTTCTGCCATGTGAAAACCCACACTATTTTTTAAATCATAATTTGAAGGAACAACTAGTTTCAAACTGAAAAATATAATCCATATTTTATTGACGAAAATGAAATAGCCTCGATAGTTATTTTGTAGCAGAAATTCATTCAGGTAAACACTCAAAATAACTGCGAGGTCAACTCCAGCCCGAGTTATGTCGGTGTGGGATTGAAACCGTTGTCGCAGAGATTCAAATAGTAATATATCTGCCGGTCCGCCGCCAATTAAACTCATTAGTTTTCAATTCTAGACCACTCTAACTAAACCTGTAGTAACTTACTAAAGCCAATCACCAGTCCAATTATCCTCGAAGACTCGTAAGCGTGTCTGCAAGCATGCCACTCTACATTTACAGTGGTGTGGTAATGACAGGCGCCACTTCGATATGTGTCAAAATATTCCGAACTGCTTGCAACTTTAAATTGCCCTCTACCGGATTACTGCTCAGTTAGTTTAGGGAACTGAAATGTACTCGAAAACTGGTCTAATTCAAACGTCACCTTCCAAATTAGGCAGTGAGAACGTTAGTCCAGTTTGGTTAGCCTATCCAACGCCAAACGCATGCTTGCGTGAAGCGCGAATATTAATTAAAGCTCTCGAACAAGGCTGGTAAGAGTTGCAACAATGCAATATTCGATTTGGCTTCGTGCAACTGTGGTTTTCCACTGGCGGAAATAGAGCAGAGCCGAAAACGGCAGAGCCAGCTGGCCATCCGGTTTCATGGAATGGCTTATGGATAAACAATTGGTTCCTTGACTTGGCTAGTTGAATTTAATGAGAAATACATTTTTTTATCTATTATAGGGCGTTGTTTTCTGTTTCATATCAATTCAATAGAAATGTCACAATATTGGGGCCCTTTTATATCTTTAGATAACGTGTTACAGAATGGTGTGGTCAAATTTAAGCAACGTATAGTGTACAAGTATTTCAACCCCGTAGTACCACATCCGATTGCGTTGTTAAGACATAAATGTAGCATTTTACAAATGAGTAACACGTCGATATGCGACTTGCAACTTTGGAAAACATTAAATGATAAATAGTTCAGCTTTTGTCTTATCTATCTTATTTGGACAGACTCCGTGGCGCAGCGGGCGAGTAGCCGGCTGTGAAACGAGAGGCCGCGGGTTCGATCCTCGCACCGAGACAAACATTTGTGTGATCTGCAGATATTAATTGTTTCGGGGTCTGGGTGTTGTGAGACCGAAAGTCTCTCGTAGTTCCTGATACCCACGACACAAGACTCGTATCTTACTGTGGGGTCAGGACTATGTATGTGACTGTTGGGTGTATTTATTTATTTATTATTATTATTTATTCAAGTATTGTTGTTCTCATTCAAGTATTTCACTTAATTTATAGGAATGTGATCGTAATAAACAAGTGAAATATGCTTAAAATTCGAAAATGTCTAGATTTTTTAAAGATTCTCTACAACATATTTATCAGGTGTATGCAACGAACCTTAAATATGACTACAACTTTTTGTAACACGTTGTATAAAATGTATTACTTTTTTATAAGCTAGTTTTATATATTATATGATAGCTTTAATAATGCTATTATTAACCAGAGTAATTGCGGGACAACTGTATTCGTGAAAGTTAGACTAAATTAGAAAAAGTAATTAATATACTAAAACAGATTCAATAGGAACAAAACTGGTAAAAATAAACTAATCAACTTTATTAGACTAAGAAAATATTTATATTTACATTTTAGACAAAAATTTATCTACGTAATAATTTCAATTTAAGTTTTATCCCGATTCACCATCATATTTTAAAGCGATTATTTTTATGATTATAATGTAGGATACTAGGATTAATATTTAAAACATATCGCAAAATGAACAGCATAAATACATATACATACGCATTCATGCCTGTAATCCTCGAAGGAATAGGCAGAGGTGTAACCTATACAACTACATTTCGCCGAGCATAACGTGATATGCAGCAAGCCTATCGCCATGCCGCGCCGGGCACAAATTTCAAACTCCGGACTGATTTTGAGCATTTCGTGATAGTAAAACCCAATACCGCTTTTACCCGAACCGGGGATCGAACCCTAGACCTCAGGATAGTAATCGAACTGCTACGCATTACAACTGCGCCACCGAGGTAGTCATAAATAACATAAAGAGATGAAAATATATGTGTCGGAGGACAAAAATAAAATAAGGAAGTAAACACTAGTTAATTAGGGACGCCTATGCTTTTTGCTTACGTATTGCTATTAATATATAAGTTATATTATTAAATTTTGCAATGCTCTAATACCGACTTTATGAACATTTATCTCGAAATATGTGACATTTTCAACAAACAGCGCTACATTTTATAAATATATAAATTCAGCAGCTGATATAGAAATTCATTAAGAAGTTCCGCCACAGCGTTTCTTCTCTTAATTGCTACAAGCGTTATAAATATAAATGAAGAGACAGACATTTATAAGTTACTCTATTAATTAACTTCCATTAACTTAAATATTTGATACCAAAATGAAATTAAAGACTTTATTACTAAACTAGCTGTCCCTTGCGGTTTCAACGCAGACATATTACTGTCCTGCTTTTATGTCATAGTATAATAAACATGTAAACATTTCAAATATTATTTTTCTAAATGGTACATAGTTAAAATGGTATTTAAATCCGATGAATCGTTTAGAAGAAATAAGCGGAATAAATAGACCTACAAATGCAGAGTGCTAATTTGTTTTATTCTATGTATTGATGGTAATTTTAAAGGTATTGAGGTTTGTCTTTGAATAATCATATTATGTAACAAATTATCGTGCAAAACACAAAAAGTACAAAATACTAAATATTATTTAAAGACACAGTGAATCGTAAAAATATAACTTTATTTATTTAAATAAATGAAAAAAATAACTAGGCATTATTTTCAAAACTACTCAAAAGTTTAAAGATATGCTGTCGTCTTATTTATGAAAGTTTTGTAATATTACACCCACAACTGAATAAAAATATAAAATTGATATGAATTAATCCGTTAAATATTTTCAGTCATAAATATTTAAACTTATTTTAGTTAAAATATTTTTTATTTAAGCTTAATTTTTTTTTGTTAGAAGTTTATATTACTTTTTATTTCATCTATGTGTTGAAAACGAGACACGGTATGTTTTAAAATAAGTTTATATCATTTTAAAATCATTATTCCATTACTTACTTATGTAAATTAATTATTGACCACAGCAACACATATGCGTCCAAATTTTATTAAAACTCAAAAGAGCACTGATAATATGAATCAAGAGGCAATAAAATAAAATAAAAAGGAATAAAATGAAATAAATTAAGAAGGTAGGTTGTTAAACGGAAATTTCTTGAGCAGAATATTGTAACTGACCTATTGCGAATCACATTATTTTCGATAATTTATTCCGAAAAATATAGTAAAATCATATCTGAAATAATATAATGTTATGAAATAAAAGTAACTTTTTCACAATAATATTCACTCAGATCAGTTACGGTCGACTCGGCGTCTAGAAGGAAACTGAGGCGGATTATTCGAAAGCCTCCGTTGCAAGCTTTTACCCCACATTATTGAGGGCGTTTTACACGATGGTTCAAAATACATTTTTTTAAAACTTAATAGATAAAGCTAAGTACAATGGACGTGTTTAAATGTAATTAGTTTGCAATATAGAAATAAATAAATATTTATTTGTCAGAGATAAAACAGTCAGATAAATGTTACTAAAATGAATTTATCTACAGAATAGTAAATAACTGTAAAAAAATACCGGAGATAATGAATTTTTAATTAAAAACAATAAAGCTAACTGTAGATTCTATTGTATAGAAACCGGTGAATAAGTCAGTATCGTTTCAAATAAGATACATAATTAGTATCTACTTATACAATTTGCCACTGATTCTTACTGGTATAATTATCTTTTTATTTGAATAGAAAGTAAGCGAAAATTACTAAGAATTGTTAAAATATTATCTGTTCTTTTAGAAATAGAGAGATTTTTAAATTAAGCATAATAATTTCCTTCTGGAGCTCAATTTTTAACTAGCTTAGCTAAAGGTTTTTATCTATTCACATATTCATGAAAGCAGAATCCGCTTTATTATATTTCCTTTTAGGAGTTAATTATTAAAATAACACATTAAAGAATTTGCTTATCTATAATACTGAAATTGATGAGAAACAACATAGAGACAAATTCGAATCTACGTTTATAGTAACTATTAAATACATATTAAATACATTCAGAGTAAATATAGTGGATTTAGATGTCGGGTTACAAGGCTATTGGACTCCAAATGTAGACCACCACTTACTACAAGACGTGGGATCTGCTCGTTTCGTTATTCAGGCTAGTATCATCACTATTAGAAACTACGTTGATATTTTCCCAGGAATTCAGGAGTTCTATAAACATAATAGGTGAGCACGAAAAAATATTTTTTGTAAATCCCTCAAGGGTGGCGGAATTATATATGGGAAGTGCGTAACTCTTAAAATTAGAATCGTGGTAGTTGGCATTCAGGCTTCTGAAGAACTTGCCTAATAAAAATAATTATAAAAAATGATTTAAGGGTTCATTTATCAAAAGAGAAATGTCACGAAATTTACATTACACGTTACCTCGTCGCGACCGAAACATAATTAAGTTGGTTAAAAAATAGGGCATGGGTGCAGCAGGTCTGTCAATATCTCTAAGCGTCTGTTTCAATAACTCTAAGCAAATGTTACTTATTAAATAAAACGAAATACGTTCAAATATAAATCTCATTCTGATATAATACCGGAAGAAAGTTGTTGACTCGGTACTTTCAAAAAGCTTCTTTAGCTGTCTTACGTGTCGTACGTAATTGGTGGATAAAGCTTACTGAATCATTTTGGCATAGGTTGTTAGTCGAATTTGCACCATGTGTCGGTTAAAGTAATTGTATAAAGCAATGGTTCGTGTTATTTAAAGGCTTAGTTTTTCAGTACTATGAGAATATCAAACTTTGTAGATCTGTAGTCTTTGCTTGTTGCAAAAACTATACTGACGAATGGCGCAATTCACGTTATCATTCGAGAAAAGTCGAATAGTCCCTGAGATGTTGACAATAGAAAATCTTATCCAGTATAATATGACTTATACTTACTTGTAAATATATTTTAAAGTATTATTGAAGTACGAAAATATCATATAATACGTATTTATTGCATATACGGATATTCCTATAGGAGTCGAACTGAATTATTAGCCCAACACGATTTTTGTATTTTGGCGCTACGTGAAATAACTAAAATTGATCCATAATTAATTTTAGATGATACGTTATTGAATAGACAAGAGACTTGAATAGAGAAAAGGCAAGTTAATACAAAAACACGGGTACAAAATGAACGCTACAAAGACAAATTAGATTTCTAGATTTTATGATATGACCTGAAATCGCACCGACTCCAAAATACCATAATAAATTAACTTTGCTTTTGACTTTTAGGTGTTAATTTTGGAGACTGTTTAAATAACAAAAATGTTTATTGAGAACTTTACTCTCATTAAGTAGAGTAAGTAAAGAGGATTTAGCATCAGCTTCTTTGACCCGTCGCCGCTTGGGGTCAAACTTGTGAACTACTATAATGTCTATCGTTATCGACCCAGAGAGTAATCAATCGTAAGAGTGGTAGAGCCACGCTGTAGACAGTTTTGTCTACAGCATGAATGGTCTGGCTCGCCCGGGTCATTACCACTGTCTCACAGAAAACCGACGTAAAGTAGCGGCTTGCTGCTGGGTTTCGTACGGTGAGTGAGATATCCGGAAGCCCAAATCCCCTCCCCTTCCCTATCCATAATTATCCCTTTCCTTTATGGTTGGCAACGCGCCCATGATTCTTCTGGTGGTGGGCGTACATGGGCGGTGGAGATCACTTACCATCAGGTGACCCACTTGCTCGTTTGCCGGCCTATGCCAAAACGAAAAAAAAAAAAATCGCGACCCCTGACTGACGTGATAGATATATTATTATTGTTGTTAATTGACTGAGTTTTATAAATGTGTTCAGTACACTGGAATAAGGTTTTTGACTTGATTATTTTAACTAATAAGTTATATTCCCCAAAATTTATTATCGAAAGAATTATATAAATGGTACTTCGTGCTATTGTAGATTACACATTAAATTAGAAATGAATAATTATAATGTATTAAATTAGAAATAATCAAATACGTAGGGTATTTGAAGACAGGAACAGGCAGTATATAAAGTACTGAAAGTTGTGTTTGGCGTCGCGAACCCCGACACGTTAAAATATTTAACAGAAGGAGCACACACTAACAGTGTTAAATAATTTTCCGCAGCTAGCTCACCGCGTATGGTAGGTAAGTCAGTTTCGCTCCACTAAAGAGATTCAATTAATTAGATGCGGTTCCTGTACGCTGTGTATCCGTTACGCAAATCTGTTTTTAGTGATGAGATACTATGCATTCACTGTTTAGAAGAGACAATATAGATTGACGAGTCATAATATCCTAGACCTAATATCCTAATAATATGTAATATCCTAGATAACGTGGCTACGACTACGCTTGATGCAGTTCCGATTCTTAAAACCCAGAAAACAATGCCAAATAAATGTATCGTCTTACTGAAATAATTTATGTTTTAATATGGCGACTTTGTGCATTGCGAACGAATCTTTCATACATAAGACCGAGATAATAAATATAATTAGGTTATGGAATAAAAATAATGACACACAAAGAAACAGTGCAAAATAGTTCATTTCTAGAATTTTATTCAGTATGTCCATTACCACATTACGTTAGCAGTGCGATACAGAATTGAGAGATATTTTCTTAATCATATTATTTATTCCAAGTTAAAAGCTGAAGCATATTTCATTCCAATATAAGATTAGAAAGCTGAGTGGTTAAATCATTTATAGCGAGAGAAAAATAAGTAACAAACCATATTCTATTTAATTTCTTACACTAAAGGTTAAAATAGATTAGTACTTTAATGCAGGTGAAAATTTTGGCGAAAATATATCAATGATGTGACGACTATCTGTCGTCACATCATTGATTTGATTTAGAATAATGATGTTGTTTTTGAGAAAATGGTGGACAGAATCACATACATAAATACATACACAATACATAAGTCAAATACAGAACCTTCTTTTTAAGTTAGTTAAAAATACTGAATAATAATATTATATTTTATAAATCAGAATGCCGAGGCGCCGCAAATTATCTAAATCCATATTTTCACGGTCAAAATGTAGTGATTTCAAAAGTACTTAAAATGTGTGATAGTGGTCCATTCAAAGATTTCATTCAATAGAAATGCATTCTGAACAGAATGAAAGTGGTACATGACAGCGGCTGCAAGTGGGAAAGAGATAACTGTTAACCTTTCACCGTTACAAAGCTGTAGTACTACGTTCTCTTCACGACATTTTCGATATACGAGACAACTACCAAAAAACTTACACTGGCGCCATTATAAAATACCATATAAATAAAGAAATTTACTAGTCACATATCACAAAAAGCTGACATTTGCGGGACGCATCAAAATATTTTAATTTTCAAGTTGCGTGACGCGGCCTGCGAATGACAGTTTTATTTATTGTAAAATTGTTGATACCGTCAATCTTTTGTTAACTTTAGGGTGGTTTACCTCTAAGTGGGGCATAATGAGAATCTTGCTGTGGCATTTGAACGGCAGTGTAGTAGTGGGTCTGTGAGTAGAAACAGTTGGGAATTATTATCTCGGTTAGAAATATAGTGGTCGTTATGCTGAAATTATAGCAGACCAGTGTTGCTTATGTTCAGGATCGATCCCACTTATTAATCACTTTTTAGTAAAGTGACGCGTTACCGTAAACCATGTCGGTTAGTAGCGACAAGTATAACTGTGCCTCGATAATTTTAATGTGATGTGTGTAACGTGTGAAAAGAGCAGTACTAGGGTTTCTTACACGTTCTTCCCTAATGAAACGAACGGGTAGTAGCTTAACATATGAAGTAATAATCCTGTGATATAATTATAGAACCTATAATATGCAGTGCATGTTGACTATATTGGAGATCGGAGAGGCATGCAAATCCTTCTCATGACCACAATATAACGGACCTTGTTACGACATATGTATAAACACCGCAATGTTGAAATTTAAGTAGATTTTAACTTATTTGACTATTGTCTCATTCTCTAGTTATTAAACTAGCTAAACTAGCTCTGACAGAATAACAATATTGCAACTGCAATAAAATATAAATTATTTTGTCCGAGTCGGAAGCGAGGACTGAAACGCGCGACTATTTGTTTTCGGATCGAAACCAAACGTTGGTTTTCAGTTTTCGTCGGTCTTATTTT
This sequence comes from Amorpha juglandis, assembly GCA_949126905.1. Classification (NCBI taxonomy): domain Eukaryota; kingdom Metazoa; phylum Arthropoda; class Insecta; order Lepidoptera; family Sphingidae; genus Amorpha; species Amorpha juglandis. The sequence continues at coordinate 10,631,052 of OX421367.1, forward strand.
GCCAAAATATACGAGTTCCAGTTGCGAATGTACAATTTCGCAAACAACCTAAATTGTATAAAGTTTTAATTAATAAAATTTGTAAGTGGAAGTTTTGTGTCATTTCGGATCATCGTTTGCGACGTATGACTCGCGTCAATGAAACTATAGCAAAGTTAAACACACACACTTTGTGGATTTGGATTATAGTATGACTTTGATCTATAGTGACGATGTTTCCGGATAATGTTATTTCTTTGTGGGAATCGAACGGGTGTTTTATGATTTTGGAGACAACTAATAGTCCATTAGCAGTAGCACTAGGCACTATACCGAGAAGAACTGATGGATCGTGGTTACAGCCAAAGTTAAACTCGTTAAACGTCAGACCACAGAATATAATAGATCACATAAGTACTACAATCTGTATGGCAACCAGGCGTGCCAAATTTCACTACGTAAACTAACGTTGTCATTACGATGCGTACAGTTTATACTATATTGCGTGATGGCATGTTACGCAAACAGTTGTGATAAAAGGGTAGTGTCCTATGTAGAATTTTATAAATAATTTTATACGCTACAGAATAGTAATACGAAAAAGAAAATAATCTTTTGATAAAAAACAATTAAAATTGGGTAATATTTTAGTCCGAAATTATGATTTTAAATATTGGCAGCGATAGCTCAGCAAGGAGTGGTACGGACTGTTGTGATAAAAGTCGCAGGTTCGAAACCAACCCCAAGAGTACACCTCTGACTTTTATAAGTTACGTTATATTAATTGTTAATTCTCGCTTGCTTTAATGGTGAAGAAAACATCATGACGAAACCTGCATACCCGAGAACTCGATAAGATTTTTCTAAGGTATGTAAAGTCTGCCAACCTGCATTAGGCCAGCGTGGTGGATTAAGGTCTAACCCCTCTCATTCAGTAGAGGAGGCCAGTGCCCAGCAGTGGGACATATATAATACAGGGCTAGTATTAATAATATTATTATTAAATATTGGTATGAAAATTGTCGCGCCTTTTGTCATTTGACAGGTACCCTTTTATTATATTTGAATGTCTTCTAACTAATTTTTGGACGGATTTATAAAAATGTTACTGCAATAGGTTTTGGGCGATGTAGCTTATTGATTTAAATAATAACAACGTCGGCACGCGATGTAGCGTAACAGTGTCTTTTGTATTATTTTTATTATGTGCGCTGACCAAATGCTGTTTGGCGGTAGGGCGAAACTTTTTTAGTTACAAAGTTATGTTTTGGCCACTTTCATATACAATACGTACACAAAATTTGACCGGCCTGAAGTTAGACATAGGTGGCGTCACGGGTGTCGGTTACAGAGAGTATAGGAATATGTACATATTCTACAAGGTGGTAGGTCCCTCGTATACGAGAGGCCGTCTATGTTGGTACCAACATTTTGTCGTTATTTCTGCGCCAAACAACAGTGTGCAAGCACTATTGTGTTTTGGTTTGAAGAACATTGAAGCCAGTGAAATTACTGGGCATGAGACTTAACATCTTATGTCGGGTGACAAGCGCAGTTCATGTCATGCAGTGCTTTGTAATTCAAAGTTCTGTGTGGTGTTGCTTCTATTCATGGCCCTTGATCGTCTCGTCATTCAATCAAATACAAAAAAAGTAAACGTCGGGGGAAGAGGCTAACTTCAGCTTGGCCAAGTTAAATGGCGCGTCATTACTATCAACAAGAGCTTGTACGGGGAAAATGTCCTTTATCTACTTAGTTGCAGATGCTTAGACAGCGCGGCGTCCACATTATCACTCACAATTGAGGCTGCTAGAACCAGAGTGGCCTAACTGCATTTTATAATGACTATAGACCTATTTGTATTTTCGTAATTTAAAATGTTAATCTACAAGACCAGACCGGCCTAAAATTGGTAACATCATCTTGACATAGATGGCAGTACAAGTTCATTTCGACCGTGGTTGACGAAAATACAAATAAGTCTAAAGTCATGAAATTGCAGTTAGGCCAGTTAGGTTCTAGCAGCCTAAATTGTAATGTTAAGCGTCTATACCACAGAGTTGAGAGCTTATCATCTGTAACACAAGGTTATTTTGTCGAATCGTTTTATTGTGAAATCTGATTTGTTTTTTTTATAGCATAGACCGACAAACGAGCAGGTGGGTCACCTGATGGTAAGAGATCTCCACCGCCCATGTACGCCCACAATACCAGAAGAATCACAGGCGCGTTGCCGATCTTAAAGGAAACGGATAATTAGGGATTACGAAGGGGAGGGTGATTTGGACCTCTGGATATCTCACTCACCGTACGAAACGCAGCAGCAAGCCGGTACTTTAAGTCGGTTTTCTGTTAAACAGTTGTAACGACCCGATCGAGCCGGCCCATTCATGCTGTAGACAAAACTGTCTGTAGCGTGGCTCTACCACTCAAAAAATTACTGATCATTTGTATGTATATAATATAATCTAATATGGTTATATGGTCATGGTTATATAGAAAACACGATCCGTTATGATGAAAGTAGAGAAAATAGTACTTTCATCCTCTTTATGATATTTAGTTTTATTTAAGATAGCTTTTGCTCGCGGCTCCGCCCGCGTGATCTGCTTTTCCAGGGATAAAAAGTAGCCTATGTCTTATTCTGATGTATAAGCTATATTATTGTAAAGTTTCATTAAAATCCATTCAGTAGTTTTTACGTGAAAGAGTAACAAACATACATCCATCCATACTTACAAACTTTCGCGTTTATAATATTAGTAGGATTATTTAATTTTACCGAATGTTGACACTTTTATTCGAAACATTCGTCGTCGATAGTTAACTCCGTCGCGCACAAGATATGTCATCTATATGTTATGCCCCCTGGCCCGGTTTATTTTACGTAACTAATAATTATTGTCATGTACGTCTGAGCAACAGACATTATTTATTAGGTTAACGTACTCGCTGTATGTTCCAGTTTGAATTGAAGGCGTCCGTTTGATAATATTACATTTACATTGTATATTTTATTTACACCAGCTGGCGTTTTTCTCAAACGTCCTAGGTCAATGTCGTTATTAATGTAACTCACAGATGTCGCTATTCCGATATAGGTAATTACATAAAGAGCTTGTTTGACACTATCCAGTAAGATTTCATCAGGTATTACTGTATAAGGTAGCTATTTTTGAATGTATGTACTAGACGTATACGAGGTGGTAGGTCCCTCATATGCGAGAGGCCCTCTGGGTTGGTACCACCGCTTTGCCTATTTCTGCCGCCAAGCAACAGTGTGTAACCACTGTTGTGTTTCGGTTTGAAGCACATTGAAGGCAGTGAAAATACTAGATATTATGGGAATTAAGATCTTATGTCTCGGGGTGACGAGCGCAGTTCAGTGCCAAGCAGTGCTTTGTAATTCAAAATTCTGTCTGGTGTTGCTTCTGTTTATGGGCGTGCGTGTTGAATATAGTTATACAACCTGCTCTCGTTCATGATATCATAACAACTTTCTGACGATTACAAAACGTGTATGACCTTATTTACTAAAGTAAGGACTCTATGTAACTCTATCCGTTGAAAATATGATATTCTTGTTTCGACTAAAGTTCTTGGAACTAAATCAAACCAAATTGACAATATACTAGCTGATCACTGAGTTTGCAGGTGTTCTCGTTATGATCATAACTCTTAGAACTTAGGATTCATTGTCAACAGATGAACGGTATAAATAAGGATATTTGTTAATTTTTATTTAGTACGAAATAAAGCTTTATTGTGAGGACTAGTATTCTTTTAAATACCTCCGGGCGCTCCCGCTTAACTTATCTACATAATGTCGATTATTGAGTGTTTTGTATCACTCAACATTGGCTGGAATAACTCTGGAGTAACTGATATACAGTGTTTGACTCAGGAACCTATCAACTACCCTCCCAGCACTTTACAAACACAACATTTTTATTGTCTATTTTTTTTTATTTTATATATTTTTTAAGGTTTTTGTCCACATGGACACACCAACCATATTGTACCCTACTTGTCTATAAAATGTAAAAAGCATACGAGTAACCCGGACACACAAACTCATATCAAACTCTAAATCTATCCAATAGCATTGACGTGTCTCCTACCAAAAATGATCTCACATTTTATGATTTTGATTTTTTTGTTTATAAATATATAGGGAAGAAATCATATTCAAAAACTGTCACTAAAGACATCTGGCATGATCAAGTGCTTCTCTTGTTACGGAATAGAGTGGCGTAAATCAATATATTATATTACCAATTGTCAAATATACTTAAAATTTGACAATAAACGGAAACAATGGTCGACGGTATCGAATTATCGCAAAAATTTCGTCCTTCTGAGAGAATTGTATTAGACGAATTACGAGGCAAAGACAATAATAAATAATGCTTCTCAAATTATGTCGACTTTTTAATAAAATTAGGAGGAAATATTTAATTATTCATATAAAGTAATCAACACTGTAATAGCACCTAAAATTATTATTGTATTCTCTACGTTGTGTTTCCTGACCTTAAATTGTATTTATCTTTGAAGGGCGAAGGAAGGAATTCCCCAGCTGTGGATTTTCACAAACAATTTTACAATTATTGTATCATCAAAAGCGGGTTTTGCACTTTACTATGCCGAACAAAAGTAATTTGTTTCTAATGACGAACCATATACGACTGATCGGTCTCCAATTCGACTTTTTCTCTTTTCTCATAAAAAGTCGAAAATATAATAATAAATACATAACAGTCAATACACAGTCGTGTCTCCACACTAGGTTAAACCTGTATCGCAGGTATCAAGAACTACAAGGGACTTGCGGTCCTACAAAACACAGGCCCAAAACACACATACGTGGATCACACAAATATTTGTCTCTATGTGGGAATCAAACCCACGGCCTCTTGCTTCGCAGCCATAGCATTGGGCTACGGTGCTTGTCTAACAGATAACGGCAGCCCCATACATTTATTTATTTATTTAATTACTAAGGAAATGGAAACTTATTACTTAACTATTGCTAAGGAAATTTCAGTCGCAGTAAGCAATTAACATGTAATGCGGCATCAATGCAACTCCAAAAGTAATAAGTTATAAATAGTATCGACTGTGTTGTGGCCTTTACTATAATAAATATGAGTTTAAGAAATTGTTCAATTACGTAACCCAATGAGTTTGTATGTTTAAGGGCTGACTTATCAATATCTGAATCCATGATATCTGCCAGAAAATGCATTAAACAGTCAACTTAGGTAATACGAATTTATCATACACTTCCTTGTATAGATATTAAAATTTCATATCTGATAAATAACGTTTAATTGAAGACTGAATAATCGACCCTAAATCAAATGTGTCACAAGATATTAATACCTTTACAGAATAGATTTAAAATTAATATTCAATCATTTTTTGCCGTAGATAAGTAATATTATTTTATTTAATTACTTAGCGCGTCAGCGATGCTGCGGCTGCGATAATTTAATGAGTTTTTCAAATAGACGAGCAAACGACAGAACTCAGTATTGCACGCAAGCGGTCGTTTTGCTTTACTTAGCTCGTTAGCTCGCCGTGTCAAATACTGAATAACTATTTTTTTCCACGTTCCTATAGGAATGTTTGCTTTCATTACGAGTAGAACGTCAGTTGCATCAGACCGGGAAAAATATTTTAACGAATACGGTATCTGTAGTTCGGCGGTTACGTGGAAACCTACATTTATCGCCGATGTTTTATTAAAATTGTTCTTGTATTAAATATTGCGTAAATATTATTGTGTAAAAAGTTGTAAAGATTGGGGCGAGCGCCCTGATATTACTGTAGGGAACGTAGGTAATGTTTGTTGCATTTAAATTTCAAAGAACTTTAAAAAAAAATTGTGCCGTGAATTTAGTGTCAAAATTATTCAAAATATTTCCAACAATGAAATATAATTTGTTATAGTGTGCAAAACCTAGGTTGAGAAACCATGAGGTATTCATTTCAAATTCTGTCAGGCAATTACAGATGGTGTTTTAGTTAACTATACAGAAAATTAAACATAAGTTACTCGGGATTGGAATGTGTGTCTGATGTGATGATAGGCTCGCCCCTATCACGTCGTCGGTCGGAAATAAAGTCGACGACTCATAGGGGCCTGGTGGATATAGGCGTGAGCTTATGTAATGTAGTTATGTTTTGAAAAATAGTGACTCATATAACATCCAGAATGCTTACAGGGTCTGGCGCATTGCACAATATGAAAGGAAGCAATACAGGCATGAGTCGTGACCGAATGAATCTGTGCGCTAACCGAAAATGCGAGGTCGGCTCGAAGTGAGGAAATACTCTATTACTCTATTGTAATCATTTCAATGCGATTTATGCAAAATTCTTCACTATGCTGAACAGATTAAAGTCGTGCTTTGTAAAATAAAAGTTAATATTGACTGTTAAAAATAAGCGATCGAATAAAAAATGGCGTGTAACAGGAAACATGACGGTTAATATTTAAACACTTTGTTATAGTTTCGTTATGAATTGCGCAATTATAATGCCGATAATATGGTTTATTGTATGAAACTTTGTATTATGGTTGAGAGTATTTATTTGTAGAATGATCTTTAATTACTGGGCAATTTGGGATGGTATTTTGTATTTTGATCAGTTTGGGAGACCACTGGGAGCGTATCGGAGTAATTTAACTTATGATAAGTTGATGATTTATTCACAACCATCGTTACGAAACGTCTGCTCATAAAGATATCTTTGTTTTGGTAGAGAGGTGTTGATGCAAACCGTATTGTAGTATGAAACTGGAAAAACAACTGAGTTTCAATTTTCCTCTAATAAAATGCCTTCGTCTGTATCTTTTACTAAAAAGGAGATTAGTCTAGCAATTGGCTTTATGCCAGCATTATAACACAGTAACTGGATATTTACGAACTAATCGCAGTTCTGAGAGTCAAGGCATTATCATTTAATTTTACGATACTATTACCGATATTCTAAAAACGATATAAGCAGTTTTATACCTTCATATCGTTTCAATTGTAATATGCTTGGTTAATGAAATATTTGATGCTAGAGCTGCGTGAGGACAGCTTTATTGAATACCAAGTGCGATTCTCTTATCAAAACTGATATATTTATAATATAATTGCCATGTACCTCCGAACTTATCTTGATATACATTTATTAGATTTAAGAGTAAAATATGCAATTAGTAAAAAAAACTTGAGAGGTGTCAAGGGACACCCGGATGGAACGAAGTTCCTTTCGATTAATTAGTGAAGGAATTTTAATAAAATTTTATTTGTCTATCTATTGTAGTTTCTGAGATATTTGAATTTTTAGAGATATTTTTACAGATCTTTCTTACTGGGGGGTCGAAATTTATTTTCATTGGGGCCAAAGTGTCGGGCTCAATAAGCCGATTGCGACAAGCCGTCGCACGACCCTCTAGCCTCAAAAATTACCGATTTAGGCCGAGGGGGGGTGAGGACAAATTGGGTGGGGGTAGGGGGAACGGGTTTGAACACCTGGTACTTCCATAATTCTCGAAGCTCCAGGGAGGTCGGCTAGCGTTGGCTGGTCAATCGGCGCGCGTGACATCACCCGGAAGGTTCTCGATTTCTCTCGAACCTTCCGTTGATCGATGGACTGCTCGCGCTTGACCACCTCTCGGGCTTGACTAAAATGATCTCGATCTCGGGGGGGACAGAGGGTCCGAAGGGAGCACACCGGCTGCTACGTCGCCCAGCCCGTAAATCGGCGAGCACCGGCCGGTCTTACAGTCTACGTGACGTCACACCGAACGTTCTAGAGAGTTCCAGAACATTCGATGTGAGTCGTAATATTAAACAGTCATCCCGTAGACTATATATTAGACACTGTATAATCTGGAAGCAGCCAACATTCAAATATTTTATGATAGGTAATTTGGTGACTGGCTACTAAGGGCGCATTTATATGACAAGGAATCCCACCGCGTTGTGGCCGCGCGGCGGCCGCGCGGCCGCCGCGCTCGAATCACTCGAAAAACTAATGTAAACTCTATTGACTAAGCCATAATGTTTAATACTTCGCAACGCTCCAACCACGCGGCGACTGCGCGATCGTGTAAACGGCCGCACGAAATTTTTCGCGTCGTCTAAACGCAGCCTAAACGGTGGACCGCCGCGCCGTGTTCGATAATCAAAAATTCAAATTTCAAACCACGTCTACATTTCCATATGTCATAAGTTTTACTTTTATTAACGGAATTTCGACTTTAACTTTGTGTGCTAGATATCAAATTAATATTATATTTATTCTTGGTCGGAGAATTATGTCGTGACAAAAATTTCGTGCCAACTTTTCGTACCAATTTTTTCCGTCTAGCCCCCTTTCGCAACGCGCGATAAGGAACTACGTTCCAATACTTTTTCTAGAATTGGACATGGACATTTGAAATTGATTTATATTGAAGCAAACGTGCATAAATAAATAACGAAGCATTTCTATTGAAATATGATTACATAGTAAAAGAAACCTTAAACCGGTAGATCTCAAACAAAGTTCAATAAAAGTTGAAAGCAGGGCAAGTAGTTTCAGGTGTTAGAGCAAAAGGTGAAAATCGCGAGTCGATGACGGCAGTGAGGTAGTACATAAACACTGCAGGCAACACATAATAGTGGATGTGAACTACATGATACTGGATGTGATATTATAGATAGGACCTAAATATATTACCCTAAGCCTCTTTTAGGCCATCATGTTAAAGATACGATTAGAGTATTACGAGTATATAAGTATTAGAAGTGCCCGGCATGCATTGCAATGCCTCTTATTCTTTGTAAGTAGGTAAACTCAAACATAATTCGTACTATGAGTAATCAAAGTTTCATTACATTCGCATCGTGGTATTGGCACGCATATACGACAAACAAACATTAATTTTAATATTTATGAGAAAGAAGATAACAAACATTTGTGACAGTCTATACTTGACATATTAAACGCATGCATACATTTTCATATAATTTGTTATTTTATAACATGTTTAGCGGCTTTTAAAGATTACGGATCGTGTGCAAGTAGGCTAATTAACAAACAAAACAAACTAGAAAACGAATAAAACAGAAAAAATATAGTTATAAAGTATCCCAAGTACGTATCCCAAGTATAAGTTTTTCATGTAATATATAAACTGTAGTAATTATGAAACAATACGTGGTAAATTTTATATAAATAATCTTATGTGTTATTTACGAACAAATATATGATTATTAATATTTGATAGCCTCGGTGGCGCAGTGAGCGAGTAGCGGACTATAAAACAGGCCCCGGATTCAATCCTAGTATCGAGGCAAATGTGTGTGTGATATAAAATATTTGTTTCGAGTTTGGGTGTTGTGAACGTAAGTCCCTTATAGTTCCTGACTCCCACGATACCGGTTAACTTAGTGTGGGGTCAGGACTATATGTGTGACTGTTTGATGTATTTTTTATAATTATTTATTATTATTATACAAACTGTATTGTAACAGTAGGGCTGCGCAAAGCTTGATGCAATAAATAAATTTAATTTTCATTGTAGTAGGTAACTTTGAAGTACAAAGCACATAGATATATAGATAGATATACGATGTTAAGTTTCATAACGCCAAGTTATTTCACTGGCATTAATATCCTTCAAACCGAAACATAACTTTAATTTCAGTTAATCCTTTTAACTTTTCTTTTAGTAAATAGCTCGATTATATAGAGATGAGATTATGTTGTATTATTTACTATATAATGCCACTAAAATGACATAAAAAACTCCAGCATCGAAAATGTTTTAACTCCTAAACAGCTTAATAGATTTTCTTCATACTTACCTAAGCACAAAATACAGTGGGATTTATTGCAAAACTTATTATAACTTTGAACTAGGTTTCTAAGAACTAGTAACTATGGTTACTCATAAAAATTGGCCAATATAAAACTAGTTTTAAGTTAGACTACTTTTTGTAATGAGGCCCAGTGTTTTTGTAATAATACCGTATATTCTATACGGTATTTGAAATTATTGCTTTTTATTTTTCTAATTTTAACTTCAAATATGTCGTAAGGAGGGGTTATGTATGTTTTGGGGGAGGGCCTTAGTCCATCACGCTGGCCTATTTAATTGTATATTGGAAGATATTCTTTAAGCCTCTTATTTAGTAGAGGAGGCTCATGCCCAGCAGTGAGACGTGTTTATACCGGGCTTGTAATATTTTATGCCATAAGATCTCATTACGAGCTAAATTTTAACATTTTAAGAAAGGGGAGTACACTATAGGTTTTAGTGAGTGAGTATCAAAATATGTGACATAAACAAGTAATAATATTTTTTTATTACGTTGGATAGAAGTTTGAATTTTGTACACTACCACGAGACCGTGGATCTTACGAGTAGTATCTGATTTTAATTTAAGCTTTATATCTCTACCCATTTCTGAGCAAATGGATCTTGATAGACGGACGGGCAGACCGATTGACAGTAAAGTAACCCTATATTTTATTCCGTTTGTTCATTTTAAAGTACAATGGAGTAATAAGAAACTGAGAAACTCATTTTTTAGGTGGGTTAAAAAGCGTTGGAGATGGGTCGATAAACAGATGTTCGAACTATATAAATATGTTAACTCGAAAATAATTCAAAACGTACATTCCGGATAATGATAGACGACATCGAAAATATTTTGCACGTTTTACAAAGCATCTCTGTGAAGTATCAACACGAGACATGAAAAAAGTTACTATGCATGCTTTAAAAAAATATTACATTTATATTTAGACGTGCGAAGCATGAAACCGAAATTCAGACGGAAATATGATTACAACAGCAGCTGTTCAATTAATGGCCGAACACCACGTGGCATTTGGAATTAATGGTGTGTTATTACCAGAGTCAGTAGGCGTTCGAGATTTATATATTCAACGAGAAAATTTTTTTTTATTAATAATCAGTCGTTGTTAAAATAATCACTAATAAATATTACAAAAACGCGCAGCTGGACTGCTCGATCCGCGCATTGTAGTATCTCTGATTAGAGGTTTGTTAAACTTGTTTCAATGTTATCGTTTGTATTATTTATTGAATTAATAAATCCGAATGATTTAAATACGAGAATACCAATTCGAATACATAATAATAACCTTTAAATGTTTCGTAAAAAAACAAAAAAAAATTGTTTCCCTAAATACATTACATAATATAAGCCCAGTAATATACTGTTCTACTTCTGCGCACCTATCTTCTCTACTAATAATTAAGATCTAATCCATCTTTATCAGGCCTGACTCTACTACGCTGGGCTAAAGTGGGGGCCAATGTTTGAGGGTATGTAGACATACCCTCTAAATTCTTGTTGACAATTCTTAGGTATGCAAATTCCATGTTTTAAATATTGGTACGAGCAAAGGTGGGCGCGTAGTGGGAAAATCTCACGCGTCTTGGCACGCGTGAATCGTAATGGCGTAACCTGTCTTGTGACTTAATATGACATGTCGTGCATCCTTTTTCCATTATTTGACAACTACCCCCTCCAGCAGATCTAACTTGCCATTTTTGGCTTCATTTATATAATTCTTTCGTTAATAGATTTTGGGGAACGTAACTTATTGGTTAAAATAATAAAAATAATCAAATCATCAAATACCCTATTCACAAAATCTCTAAATTCAAACTTTGAAGCATGCAAATTTACACATATTTATTATATAATATTACTAGCTTTCGCTCGCGGCTACGCCCGCGTGATCTTCTTTTTCCGGGATAAAAAGTAGCCTATCACCCAAGTCAGCTCATACCCTGTCTGTATATCAAATTTCATCAAAATCCGTTTAGTAGTTTCAGCGTGATTGACGGACAAACATCCAAACAAACAAACTTTCACATTTATAATATTAGTAGGATTAAGAAGTAGGATAGTAGGAAGTAGGCAACAGGATTATCCTCATATAAACGGAGAGTCACGATATTAAAGCAACATAGTGCTGTGGTTGCTCGCGGTGTTTGGGATGGGCCTTAACTAATCAGTTGATGGATTGAAGTGATTAATTGGTGTGGATTTTCTACTGAACACGATAATAAAACGAAGTCGCTAGCTTAATACGTCTTTCTATATATTTTCTTTCGTAGGATAATAAATATAGATATACCCATGAAATATGTATAATTTCTTAAAATTATAATCTGTTTACATAAATTTAATATCGTGATTCGTAAAAGATTTGTGAGAAAAGTTCAGAAAAAGAGTAATTTTAGTATATAGGCTAGTATTTACTTAACAACAATTTCAAAACAAGATTAAGTGAAGAAAAATGTGGTAAAGCTAATATTATATTAAGTATAAAAAGTATACAGTAATATGGCGACGAATTTTTATATTGGAAATTTTCGTTTTTATAATTTCGAACGAATATGCAAACAATGTCCGGCTTTCCCGGCCTTGTGAGGCACTTGAAAAAATTAATGCAAAATTTAATGATATCACTTATATTGGTATCCTTATCATCGCCCTTCCTATTTCTCAAGATAAACAAAGATCGCTGAAGCGCATAATTTAAATGCAGTATGCCATCATAATATTTCGAAACACATTCCCTATGCTAATTTGTAAATCGAAGTTTGAAATATACGTACCTATGTAATTGTTGTTTGAGTTTTAACCCATAACAAAAAAGAGGGCTGTCATAAGCTTAATCCCTTTGTCTGTGGCGAATCGACCGATTTGAATGTAGTTTTTTCATATGTAAGCTGGTTTAATCAGATAACTATTAGCTATGTTTGAAGAAAATCTGTTCATAAAAAGTACAAATGTTTTTGTAATTGGTTTCGAGGTTTTGTAACGGTTAGTTTATCATAGTTCTTATGTTACGCGATAAGATTGATGTAGGTACTGTTTTATATACGCACATTCATACAAACAAAGCTAAATTAATACTCTAGTATAACTTCACGAATGACTGTTTCCAGTTTTATTTTACCAGCCCGTTGATTACGTTAAGATATGAAGAAAGGGAACCACTCCACAATTTTCAACTTTATTCGGTTTTTCGTGGCTGTCAGGGAAGTGTACGTGTGTTTACGTAAAGAAAAATGTTGTCATATCCTCGCTTCTTTTACTTAAAAGTTTGTTGAAAATATTGCCGAGTGCTTACTGAAGCAAATCTTAATAAAGAAAATTTTATTCACTAGCCGGCTCTTGCTGCGCCATATGCGTATACATTTTGTATTTTTAACTACTTAAATAATTTAGAATTTATCTCTTGTTTTAACATCGGACCAATTCTTACAATGCAATACTTAAATGAAAGAGTATAACTGCTAATTTACATGCTTAATTGCATTGTGGCGGCATGTACACTCTGGCGGTGTGTGGACATGTATTGTCATGCAAAAGCTGAATTGAAACGCCTAATTGGATCAGCAAACGAATGAAAACATCCGACACAATCATTTCAGTAAATCTGAGCACTGAGATTGCGTCTGATCCAAATCGGTTCGGTTCTTCCACCGATCCAAGTACCCGCCCATATCATGATTGATCTAATACGCGCATCGACTTTCGGGCAATCTTAAACGTTCTAGACGTCCAAAAGTCCTGCAATACTGTATAGGATAAGTATCTGGTCTTATGCCAAAGTGACTTTCATCAAAAAGGCATACATAACGCAGTCCTGCAATACTGTATAGGATAAGTATCTGGTCTTATGCCAAAGTGACTTTCATCAAAAAGGCATACATAACGCTTCGCTAAAACGTGCTTGATCCCTAAATACCTTTGATTTGTTTATGTGACTTAACGTTGTACAAATGTACATTAGCAGCACACTTGATACTTGTTGATTGCCCTTCAAAACGTTTGACTTTTCCCTTCTGAAGAGGTATTCAACTTGTGTTCTTGAGAAACAGCGAAATTTCACTGCCTACCGTACATTGACTTTTGCTGTGGTAATTTTGTTAGTTGAAAGATCATTCTGCCATCATTTCCAGTTATGGTATGACAGTTAGTGTAGGATCAAATCATCATCGCTGCATACCTTTATTTTTGCAGTCTTTAAGAGCTTATAAATCTGAACATAATGTTTTCAAAGTGATGTAAAATGTTTTACTCGTAAAGTATCTAATAAAATTGCAGCGTGTTAAATATTTAAAACGGAGGAAGAAAGTGCTCTTACACGCCGCAACCGTTTGGAAAATCAACGTTTATAACCCGACACGAAAGTCAGTCACCTTGCACTACGTAAAAGTTAGGGATGTTAACAACTTCAACGATAATATCTTTAACATTATAATTATTAGACAAGTGTATGTACCTAACCATATTTTGATTATTTTTTAAACAGATATATCAAATTTATCGCGTATATTAGGTATGCATATATATTATGTACAATCTTTATCGCCTTTTCTTTCTCCTACCCTTAGCTTCATTCAATAGTTGCTATAACGCACCGAGCGATAAGCTCAGCAATTGTATTCATTCATTGTATTGATCCCATTTATTTTAAGTGTAAAATAAAGATATTATATATGTGCTAAGACGCAACGACGAAACAAGGTTCTTCAATATGGCCACACGGTGCCTTAATAACCATTAAATAAGTACAACATACTAAGTAAATATCTAAGTATAGTACTACTATATATTATGCGCTTCGACCGTATTTTCGGATTAAAACAAACACGCAACTAAAGTCGAACTGTCTTCAACTCTTCAGTTATAATATGCACATAAATACGTCTATAAAACTTGATACAACTTGTTTTTTTTTTGGAACGGTGGTATCACTAGTAAAGAGTATGCGCCTTTGTATTAAACATGAGTAAAATGTCATTATAGTTAGACCAACCCGCGTGAAGACTTAAGCACGCGATATTGCATTCCTACACCTTGTTCACCGATCCTCAAAATCTTTCGGTTGATTTAAACGATTCGCTTTGTTCCCTTTTCCATTTAAACACATTTTAAATCTGCGATGTATTTAAGCAGTAGACGAAAAGATAAAATTATATTAGAAATGATCACAATGTTGATAACAACAAGCTTGTTTGGTGATTATCTGTTTAAATAATATTTATTAAGGATTAATGAAGTTATGATGCCAAAAATATCCTTTATAGGCCTCAGATATATTAATAAATAGTTTTTAGATACTGTGATTTAGAGATACAAACGCCGACTTCCCTTCACGGTTCGCCACTAGCTGATTATATGCACTCAAGATGACTTATTTCACAAT
Organism: Amorpha juglandis; assembly: GCA_949126905.1. Taxonomy (NCBI): domain Eukaryota; kingdom Metazoa; phylum Arthropoda; class Insecta; order Lepidoptera; family Sphingidae; genus Amorpha; species Amorpha juglandis. The sequence continues at coordinate 10,646,283 of OX421367.1, forward strand.
ACTGGTATATAAAGTACAGTCGTCCAGAATTTTAATAATCTATTGACCCTTGCTGTTTGTTTTTTATATCAGAAGCCGGCGAAGAGCAAGTGGGTCACCTATTGGTAAGTGATCTCTACAACCCATGAACATCCACAATACCTGAAGAATCACGGGCACGTTGACGACCATATACGTGAAGGATGATTAATGGATGGAGAAGCGGATTTAAGCCGGCGGATATATTACTCATAGTATGAAACGCAACAGTAAACTGCTACTTCACGTCAGTTTTCTGTGAGACAGTGCTAATAACTCGGTTCAGCTAACCCATTCATGCTGTTGATAAAACTGTCCACAGCGTGGACTCTACCACTTAATGTTGATGGAATATTCAAGGCGGAGGCGAAGAAACTCCGGGATATTGTAACTAAATGGAAGGTAACAAACAGACGGTCGCAATTCAATTATGCGGACACAGATTTAACTAAAACTGTACAGAATAAAAACACGTTGAAAGTTTATAAAACAACGGTCTGCCGGGCACTAAACTAGAAACTGTCGCCGTCCGAAGCCCAACTGCTTTTATTTTCGTACAAACTGCGAAACGAGGAAGTGGCTTTTTAGCCATTTTTCAGTCTTTTGTTTGATGAGTGATGTCTCTCTGAGTATTACGCGCAGATTTCGCGCCTCAGTTATATTGATTACATTCCATTGAATCATATCGTAATTGTTCAGTTGAATCGTTTTGCGAGGGAAAAAACGGTCATTGTAGCAAATTGTGACGAAGGATGGAGGGAAGCCTGAGCTAGTTTCTCTGAATAATAGCATCTTTAAAACCTTTTACTAAAATGTTTGATGTTTGTAAAAAAGTCATTTGATAACACAATTAAATGACGCATTTATAATTTTTTTATTTCATTGCGTACGAATCGGCTAGTCGCATTAAGTTTTCGACTAGATTTTTTGAAATATTCATTTGTACTGTATCCACATATAGTAGTAGTCCTCCTTGACCAACCACGTAATTATTATCTAACTAGCGACCCGCGCCGGCTTCGCACGGGTTGTTACGACATCACATTACAAATCTTTTAAATTATCGGCTGTTCTGTACTATAATATGTATGTATTATACGTATATACCTTCCTCATGAATTACTCTATCTATTGCTGAAAACTGCATTGAAATATGTTAAATAGTTTAATAGATCTAAGAGAACAGACAGCGGAAGCGACTTCATTTTATACTATGTAAAGACTATACTCATTAATAAAAACCTTCAACCTGTAAACTAAAATCGATCACGTGCATAATATTATTCATTACTTTCCCACGTTTGCATGAACATCTTTACTCAATGTCTTTAGATGGATATTCAAATAAAATCTCCATATGAAGCTCGGAGATACAGGTTAAAATATGTACACAATGTACACCACATTTATATTCTAAACATATTACTGAATACGTAACAATAATAATCTAACGTATCATATACTATGTAGGTTACGATAATGTAAGAATCATAAAATTTTATATATTAGTTTTAGAAAAAATAACGAACAAATTTTCTTACATACATAAGAACAGAACGCTTTTTTAATATGTTAAAAATCTCCACCGTCCCAAAATTTTGATTTTTTTATCCATAACGATTTAGGCGGAGGGACGATAAATTCAGATAATTATTTTCCGCGTAAGCAGCTATTACAGTATACTATCTGTTTTGTCTAATTTCTAGGTCATCCTGTTCCCAGGCTAGTGCCCGTGGTTATAACCTTCTAACATTACCCTGTTGATTGCTTTCTGAGTCGATGGCGAACGTGGGTACCGATGCTATGGCGCCCTCTTTCCTAAAGCTTCGGTATTTCCAATTCGGCTACTACAAAATGTGATGAAGGGAGGTTAATAAAAACTAAAATGCAATTTATAAAATTAATAAATTTTGAGTCGGTGCTATTGCAATTCTATGGTCAATCATTGATAGAAACCATCAACTCAAAAGTGGGTAATTTTATATTTCTCTTAATAGCCTTTTTTACTTATATATTCTTTCCATGTGGGCAAGCACTTATGGCGACGAGGTTCAATCAGTCAGTTAGTTACGGGATCTTACTCCCTGTTTCTTGTTACACCACCTTATCCCGAGAGATTAGACCCGAGAAATCGTGAAATGTAACAGCCGGTTAATTCATGATGTTTAGTTTTAACAAGTTTATATTATAAAGAAGATTCGACGAATCATGTAATAAGGAGCCTTCGTTATTAAAGAGTAGGCAGCTATGGGTGTAACCGTGATGCTATGCATTCTCACAGTTATTGCTAAAAATCGGTCAAATGTAGCGTAGTCGTTTATAATTAACAAGCGTCGTCGGCTTTCCTTTTGAATTTTTTTACCCATCGTCGCTAATAGATGACTAGCTTTTGTTTGTAGCTTCTCCCGTGTGAAATTTCTGGGATAAGACCTATTGTCTCCTTATCCGTTAAAATTTGTGAATTGCCGAAATACGTGTTACATTAATTGTGTTGAAAAGCTTTTAAGTGCGTGCCACTTGTGACATTTTGCCACATTGAGAGGCGTGTCTGTAACATACACGCGTGACTGAACTTGAACGTGACTTCTCAATTCTTGTCAAATGTCACGAATGTCAGGAGAACAGCCAAGCCGCTGCTTATAGTGAAAATACCTGTTTAAGCCTTGTATGAAGAAGAACATGTCATAACGCTGAGGAAAACCGCAGGCATAAGTTCATTCCAGAGGCTGCATGTGCGTGGAAAATATAACCTCTGAAATTTGGAGGACTAAAAACCATGTCTTTTCAGTTTTTATTCTAAGCGTAGACAAATAAGTTAGGACAATACATTAATTATAATTTAAAAGACAAAGTGGCTATTGCGCCGACATATGAACATATATATCGGCGCCTATGATGATCGTGATATATGATTATCGTGATAGGAAATAAATATGATCCGCAATGTAATTATGTATTTTTTTTACGAAACATATTTTTGATTAGCTCTCCTGTAACGTTCATCTATTTGTGATTGAGCCATTTTACCTTTCTACTATCGATATGTATAAATGTGACGCTAGTATGGTAAATTCGGTGGGAATGATGTATAAATGTGGTCTGCGCTCGATTATGCACAGGTCACGTAACATGGCGTGGGTAAAATCGATGGTGACCATGCCGAGCTTATCATGACCTTCGCACCTGCCCAGGGTTGCCAAGGAAACTGTCCAGTACTATTTTTTGAAATATTTATGCATTATATTTTTATCAATTATTTTTTGAATTATTATTTCACCGCCTCCGTGGCGCGTAGGGCGAGTAGCCGGCTGTGAAACGAAAGTCCGCGGATTCAATTCCCGAACCGAGAAAATGTTGGTGTGATACACAAATATTTGTTTTGGTCAGGGTCTGTTTCCTACCTAGAAGGGTTGACGTCAGGCGGCTGGTCGTAAAAAATATAAGCTCAATCTTTCTGTAACATGTTAAATGCATGTTGCGCCACTGCGAGTGTAATAAGGGCAAGTAGAAGAAAAATAATTCTTAATTATCTCTATATATTTATCTGCATCTGCAAAAATAAGGATCTTTTAGATCTGTTATTTATGAAATAGTATCAATTGGCAATACATGTCTCGTCTTTTAGTAAATATATAAATAATTGTAACAGGTTCACTATGATAACATAGCATATGCGTATTTTCGAAATTTTCGAAGATTGCCGAATTTTAATCATAGTACTGTACAATGTACATGGTGTTGAAGTAGTCACGTGTTACATTGCTCAATGTGCTACTCTAAAGTACTCTATACTAACATTTACAGCGTTAAAATCAACGCCTCGAGCTATCTAAAGATGTTTCGGGGTCTGCGAGTGTAGTAAGTAAATTTCTTGCCGAGACCGTCGACAGGGTTCGATAGAGCCGAGATAAGATTGATACAGACGGATGGCCTTGTAAGTGCGAGTTCACTTTAAAAGTTTATATTTTATCGAATTTAATATTTATTTACAGTTTTAAACAGCCGAATGTAGTAAATGCTTACATATTGATGTAGGTAGCACCAAATTTTCATAATGGCTTTTGATGTCGCTTCCCACCGGCAACTTTTGCATTTAATATTAATATCTTTTAAATTATTATTTAGTTATTATTATCATTATTTAGTTTGTAAGATATACATAGAAACCATAAATTATATAATATAGATAATAGTGAAAACGGTATCTAAATCTGTTACATAGTGTACGAGAAATGCGCTATAATAATCAAACAGAGAGACGCGGATAGCGATTTTGTTTTATATTGTCTTTTATTATTTTTATTCTTTTTTTTAATGTTATTATGCTCGAGACACTTGTAAGATTAATCTAGCTATGATAATAACTATTTCGACGAAAATACAAATTGGTCAATCAGTTTAGGTCAGTTAGTCATCAAAATGCAGTTAGGCCACTCTAGTTCTAGCAGCCTCAATTGTAATCTGTCTTGTGTACTATAAATAAATTAAAATGTGACTTTTGTATTTCAACATGCCATATACAATTTGATATGCGGTATTTACTTATGAAGGAACTATCACTGTATAAACAAAAAAAATAACCAATTTGTTTGTAATGCAATTATAGTACAAACTAAAAAATTAGGGGATCTCTGGCAATTTCACCAAGTAGCAATTTCGTTATATCCCGGCGACGTATATGCACGTAAGTTGTTTACATACAAAACTAAGCAGACATCGGTCTTCTTTGGCTTGAAGGCTTTCACACCCCAAGGATAATTCAATTACGCTGACAAGAAATATTGGGACTTTATACAACACAACAAGGCTTAAACTAAAAAAACATAGCCTATTCTAATTCAGATTTCTTGATATAAAAGACACTATAATTGATCATATTTCTGGCATCTTTTATATAAATTATTTTTGAAGTGTTAGGGGTCACAAAGTTGTCAAAGACGTTTTCAGGAAAATTGCCTTTATTTCTTACAGAGGTGTTTGTTTTCTTTAAACTGTCCCATTCTGGTAAATGCGTGTATTAAGTTATACTTGTTTAAAAGCACTATACAAATATATTTTTGACATTGTACCATTAGAAAAGCTTATTAACAGTGTGAAAAATATGATTTGGTCATAGTGAAGTAGAGTATTAAATGCAAAAATTTTATTGTATGTAACTAACATAACACAACACATTAAAGATATTTTTTAATTCCAACGTACATCTTAATCTCTTCGCAGAACGCACCGACGCACTCATGAGAGCCTGTATAAAATGATAGTAGCATCCCACAGACAGTCAATTAAAAAGTTAGTTCAGATGACCACAGTTCTGAGTTGTTAAGTTTGATACAGCTTAAACGACGCGTAAAGTTTTGTTAGTTTGACTCTTACATTAGTTGTATATCTATTGAATATAATTATGAAAACAGATGATATTAAGCAAGATAAGCCCTGTACGATAAAAGGTAGGTTAGGTATTTTGAGAGTTTAACTTAGATTACTCAGAAGTTTGGTCGTTCCAACACGCCCATATTTTTTTGTCAAACAATCTAAACAATACATCAATCACACACTAACAATCAGGCTAAATCACCGACGCGCCAAATGTCACCTGCGTTTGTCACACAATCGCAATCGACATTGCGCCGTGACATCCACACAATTCGTCTTACGTAACAGCTGTGTGAAGACACTGAATCAACGGGGGTCGGGGTGGTCGGAAGTGATGTAAGGCCCACCCCCTCTGAACTTAGTCAGACATATCTATAGAGCATGCTTTGTTTAACTGACAAAAATGTTTACATCATACTAGCTTCATTTAGGTCAACTGGCCGGAATAGAGCCCAAGTCGCCTCCCCCAAAACAGTGGCATTGTTCTGAAGATTAATAATACATAGCAATTTTTGTGTGCCACGTGATTTAATATTAATTGTACTATACTGTGAACTATAATCTAAATTCACGCACTACGTAGATATATTAATCTACTTACACATATTTGATTCTATAATTAAAACAATGTAACAAAAGAACTGAAGTAATAATTACCAAACATTATCCAGAAACCATTTTCCGACATGATAAAAGTATAACAGTGCATTTAGGAATCATTAAACAATTACTACCAATATCGGTGGTGACTACGTCATTGAAATGACGTCTTATGCCGCTTTTGCTATAAGAATAGTACCTGTCGCCTCACCGACTTATTAATAAGTTCTATTTATACGAGGAATAATGTCAATATGATTTGCCCTTGTCCTTTAAAATCAATTCTATATACTGTAGAGGAGCAGTCCCCTCATTGTCCGTCAAAAAATTAATCAATATTTTACTACGAGACGTAGCTTTGAAAATAATAACCATTTTAAAGTGAACTTATATCTATCTACGTCAAAAGTAACGTTGTGTCATCGATTTTTTCAGAGACAGCTAATGGTCAGGGGGCCCTCGGGTAGCTGATCCACTTGATTACTATCAAGCTCATTTTCCGTGAGTAGCTTCGTTTCGATGAGACGACCAACAATTCCCTATGCGAAAATTCTCTGTTGTGGTAGCTAAGAGAGGTAGCAAGGATAGAATATTTCGATTTGATGATACTCAAAAAATTATTATTTTATTTGTAGGACAATATGACAGTTAAATTATATCTATAAATATTAACTAAGTAAAATCAAAAAAATCAGCTGGTTAGTAATCATACCTATTGGAAGGAGGGGCTTCCAATAGGTATCGATAACGAGGTCATAAGAATGATTACTAACCAGCTGATTTTTTTTGTTTTTACTTAGTTAATATTTATATAATTTAACTGTCATATTGTCCTACAAATAAAATAATAATTTTTTGAGTATCATCAAATCGAAATATTCTATCCTTGCTACCTCTGTTAGCTATAGAGAATTTTCGCATAGGGAATTGTTGGTCGTCTCATCGAAACGAAGCTACTCACGGAAAATGAGCTTGATAGTAATCAAGTGGATCAGCTACCCGAGGGCCCCCTGACCATAATATTTTTGAATTAAAAAAAATAAGTGTTCCCGACTCTCAGTAATTTTTCCCCGGTTTGATTTAAATTTATAACACCAACGATCCAACCTAGGTTTCTGCAATTTAGAAAACAAGCCTACACATAAAGAAACATTTTTATTATTTTTTTTAAACTTTAAAGCGAAGTTTGGGTAACTTTACGATCTGAGAGGGATGGGTGCCTCAAAGACACTTATCGTTCTCCTCCCAAAACGAAAAGGTCGCATAACATCCTACTAATATTATAAACGCGAAAGTTTGTAAGTATGGATGTATGTTTGTTAGTTTTTCACGTAAACACTACTGGATGGATTTTAATGAAACTTTACAATAACATAGCTTATACATACATCAGAATAGGACATAGGCTACTTTTTATCCCGGAAAAAGCAGATCACGCGGGCGGAGCCGCGAGCAAAAGCTAGTGATATTATAAAGCGGAAGTTTTACAATTGGTTATGTCATATCAGTAAAATATTTAAATCCCTGACAAATAATGTGTATATTTCAATCTTCGAAAAAACAACACAAATTTTGATTACCCGACCTGAACTCAGGGCCGCACTCGTTTTACAGCTTATGCACCTGCGTCTAGACTAGTAACTACTGAAAGAAATAATTATCCAATTGTATAGATTATTCGAGGTTTTTTATAAAACAACACATTAGGTACCTACATGCATAGTATGTATCCTTTAATACAAGTCGACGCAGATTATAAAATTTCTCTTTTACATCAAGGCGAAAACACGAAATGATTAATGGACAATTTATAAAAAACAAACAGTAAAATGTTATTTATTCCTTCTTTTAATCTGCAAAGATATTAATTCATATCAGCATATAAAAATATTAACGCAATGATGAGTGGTATCCTCGCCGTACCAGTTGGTTCATTAAGATAGCAGCCTATGAGTTACAACGCATGTATATATTTAAAATTACTAAATTATAGTTAATAACGTTCAAAGGGCAGTAAATCAATTCAACATGAACTATCCTTTTTAAATTCACAGTAAGCTATAAAAGTGTCTTGCGTCGTTGATAATCGTAGTATGTGACGATTTTATGACGCGATCTCACCAAGTGGAAATGATTAAAGTCACCAGGTGGTAGGAACATTTAGAAAATATTATATTTATTTTTAAATGTTAGACTTTTTTTCGGCCTCGGAAGCGTTTTAATGTCGCGCGATACGAAAGCCGTACGCCAAGGTTGTACGGAGCTGTCCTAAGGTCTTGGTGTTTTGGCATAGTGCCAACAAAGCTTAGGGTGCCGTCGAAATATACGATGCCATCGGTGCGAGAGTACATTAAATACACTCGTTTTGACAGCCACCGTGTTGAATTATATTTTAATATGGGCGGCACTGCGGTCGGCCGCGCGTTAGCGCCTGTGGTCACTGGGGTGCCTGCCCTGCGGGAGCGCCATTTTGTACGTTTATGTAACCATCGAATCATCTTTGCTTTTGTTTGATGTTGGCGTTTCGAATGTGTATTTTATGACACGAGTTAGTTTTGCGATGGCGTCGCGCTGTTGCCCTAAGATGTGGTACTCTCGCTGGGATGGCCTAGGGTTCCGAAGTTTGAGGAAGTTTGCTGGTGGTAGATGAATATCCATGTCCGCCCGGGTAGTGACCACCGTCCACATGGTGTTAAAACCTGCCATAGTGACCCACACACCATGTGTGGATCGCGTTTCGGGATCAGCCGATGTATATCCGGTTCTCCCGAGGGGCTTACCACACGACTTGATGGTTGGTTGGGGCGGGTATGCTTCCCTCTCCGAAGAGGGAAGAAGCATTTATACAGGCCGGCATGATTCTGGTGACCACCGATGAACTAATTGTTTGTTTGTGGTCGCTAGTTTTTTGGACTGACTGAACTACTATCAGGTTTAGTGCAGTCATTTTGGCGTGTTCGGATCAAAAAAACAAATTAGACGTTTAACGGCTCAACGTTTGACGTTTGGCTATCGGTCGGTATTGTCATAGAAATGTATATATTTTATACGAGTATAATATTATATTAATGCGTATAATCAATAGCACATATTTTGATATTAAAATATACCCAAAATAAATATTGCACTTAAAAATATAGTTATGTATTATGCAATAACGCTTTGTACTCAGGCTCGTACTCGAATGTTTTTATTCTACGAGACGTGTTCGTTGGCATTGACAACACACCACAAACATTAGGATTATAAAGCAACACACATGACTTTAAAAACGTTTTGTCGAACCAGAAACAAATAGTTAGGTCCCTAAGAATTCAGTTTGGATATTTGACTTAATCATGTTTAATAAGTACATGTAGCATAATTAATATGAATTTATAGAAATACTCAAAATTGCAGTTCGATTTATCAAATCCAACATTTTAACATGGTATAACCTTATTCAGATTTGTTTTTATATATTACTAGCGTCCCGTGCCGACTTCGCACGGCTAGTAGAGCATAGTATGACTACTTGTTTTGTCTGTGGGCGACAGTGGTGGGCGAACGCGGCGCGCCGCGGATTGACTTTTTCCAATTATATTTATATTTCAACCAATTAACACCAACTTTGAAAAATTTCATACTTAAACCTTTCTCATGAATCACTCTATCTATTGGAAAATCGCATGAAAATCCATTAGGTTCGTTCGTTCAGTAGTTTTTGAGTTTATCGAGACCTTACAGACGCGGCGCAGGACTTATTTTATAATATGCAGTGATATCTCTGTATACTTTTAGAAAGGTCCAACCGATTTTGACGGGATTTTCATTGACAAGGTAAGTGTTTTAGTAGCTACTTATTGCTAACCCGGAAAGTTTAGTAACTGAGTCAATTCATAATTACCTTTTTTAAATTTTTCATCCAACGGGATTTTTCATGTAGGTGTAAAAAAGCTAGTGTTAAGTTATTTTTGATAATCGCTTTCTGTGATAGCAGTAGAAAACAATCTTGCCCTATAAATTGAGACATAGAAAATAATTTATTGATTGTATAAATAAATAAAGTATAATCAAACAATGATTTAAAATGTACGCTGGTTCATGTTATCAATATAATTTGCATGGATAGGTTCCCAAAGGGTAATGATAACAGTGGAGTTAACGCAATGCGCAATTTGTCTGTATCACTGATGACACCTGTCAATATAAACAGATATCTTGACGTGTGTATATTCCCTTAGGCATCGACAGTCGCACAAACAGGTACCCCCGTATCGCCAAAAGTATGTCCGACCAATTATGTGATGGAGGTGATGTTTGTCACTAATCGGGCATTAATTACATCCCAATGAAATTATTTACGACTCCTAACTGACATTGTGGTTGTATGTATCTTCTATAGTGCGATTGGGTCGGCTTGACCTGGGTGGTACTACTTTGTCACAATAAACCTTTGTTAAGTCATGACCTTGTGGCTGTTTCATGAAATCTGCGAGATTAGCAGAGGCCCAGGAAGATTAGTGTCACACCGATGCGACGGTTCCTCTGGTTGTTTCTTTATCGGCAGCGGTGATGACTTCCCATTTATGTGCACTTTCATGATAATCCTCTCTCCTATTAATATATGGTATTTTAAACAAGAACGTTGTTATTCCTTTTTCATGAGCCTCAATGTCGAAACAAGCAGGTCGCTCGCCTAATGGTAAGTGCCACGCCTGCCCATAAACAAAAGCATCTTCACACAGAACTTGACATTATATGGCGCCAGTCACCTCAAGACATCTTATATAGTATCAGTACTAAAAATAGGGGAGGGGAGCAACTTATAAAAGTTGTAAGCATTATGTCTATATGAATATATTCTTGTACTTTGTAAATCATCTATTTCACCTGTCAATGCATTAATCAGCACTAAATTTATGCAATTTAAATACACTTTCGCTACTGTATACTGAAACCGTGATTTGAATAAACTTGTATCCCGATCATTCAAAAACTCTTTGTCCATTCACTGTAGAAACTACAGTAAATTAAAATGAAGCCAGCCAGCATTTTTTGTTTTTCCTGACCTTTTTTATAATTTGAAAGAGCGCAGCGGTCGGGTTCGTTAAGTCAGCCGGTGCGCCCCCAGTGGACGCGTCATGTCAGCAAATACTAATACACTATCGACTCGACTGCTGTCTATGTAAAATATTATTGTTTCGGTTGGTCTATTTCCATTCTATATTCATAATTTTCCCCAGTTTCAGTGTATATAACTAACTTTATTGAACGTAAGCGTTCGTATTCACGAACTCTACTCCACTAGTCGTAGATTAATAGAGCATGATGGGATTTCTGTAGATTATGTGATACATTACTTACTTTTCTGTCTGGCGTTAACCCGGCTTAGTGCCAGTGCCCGCGTTCCTTATACGACGCCTTAACTTCGCACTATCTTGAGCATTCTCCGTAGTGAGCCTATACATTACTTAAAAGTCATAAATATATATTACAATATTATATAATATATTGTCTACACAATATATATTACAGGTAAATATTGTGAACATTTTTTCTATAAACCAAGACTAACTATAATCAGCAATTTTAAGAGCCATAATTTTATTTAGAAACATAATAAAATAACTAAAATGATATGAATAATGAAATAAATATAGTAAAGCATTAAATTAAATTATTATTAAATTCCTTATTAAATGCATTATTTGTTAAAGTTGGGGATTAAACTCTACTTAAATTCAATTAAATTTACCTTCAATTCTAAACCTAGGAGACGATACTATATCGATAATTTTTGAATTATATAATAACCATATAAGCAAAGCTTCCACATTTGCCAGCAGTTCGACAGTGCAGACCAACTTGCCGATATATACTTTTAGTTTTTCAAATCGCCGCATTAAAAATAATCTTTCAGGCGCGAGTAGAGGGGCTATTTTCTCTTGGCAAGAGAAAATCATTTTGTCGAGGCGACGTTAAGGCGATTTTCAATCAATGTCTAGTTTAAAGTGTGACCAAAAAGTATTTTTGCTGTAGGGAATTGAGATGTACGACGATGTGATGTACAAGTAGAAGTTTCAGTTCCCGGCGTTGGTTAAAAATTAACTTGTGATTAAACTATACATTTTCTCTTTAATGTTGCATTAGCTACTTATAAGGTCCTACCCAAGACTATACTACATATATCCGGTGGCATAGACCTTGACGTCAGGGCCCGTATTGGCACCGCTTGCGCTACATTTTCTTGGTTATAGCATAGGCCGGAAAACAAACAAGCCCTTGTACGCCCACCACCAGAAGAATCAAATAAACATATACTCATATCCAATGACTTGGGATAAAAATTCAGGAGAGCACCGGTTTTGCATCCAAATACGCTACCACTGCATCAATGAGGCGGTTTATCATTTATGTTATTGACTCCAAAAACAGCAACAAAATAACAACTTTATAGGAGAAAAATTAAATTGTCTACCTTTGGCTGAAATATCTGATTCAACTACGGTCTTCAGAAATATTATGTCTCAAATATGACGGAATGTATTTTAAGTAAACCTCTTTAAGCTCTTCTTTTTGTTGCTTCTCTTTTTATGCATCCGAAATCATAAATCAACAATAGTTTAGCATGCGCTCCTATTAATGATGCTCTGAAATATAACAATCTATCCCTACATTTCCAATCAAACTAAACCAAATCGAAACTTAAGTAAAATTAAAAAAAAATCTGTAATAGAACCATAAGAAAATCGACGGATCCTAAATTTAATAAAAGCTTTAACTTGGTTTAGTTAGTAAATATTATCAACTCTTTAGATTTGAATTAAACTTCAGTTCAATGGCACTTGTTTAACACCACAACAGCCTGACCGCGTGGAAGAATGTATTACAATTAAGACTTATAAAAATTAGGGTCAGCACAGACGTGGCGGAAAACTACGTGCATTTTACTACTATTATAATTCAGCTACAATTTTAATGGTGTTGGAAATATCAAAAATTTATTGCGCAATCATATGCTAAAATATCTTGCAATTTGTATGCTTTATTTTTACTCTAAATGATTTTTTTATGGGCTACTAGCTGTCCCGCGCGGCTCCGCCCGCGTGATCTGTATTTTCCGGGATAAAAGTAGCCTAACAGTGGCGCCATCTGTCAGCAATGTGTCACGCACCGACGCCATCTACTTAAAATATTGGTTTGTAGTACATGCTATGTATCAGAGATGGCGCTGTATTTAAAAAATGATTTTCCCTATTTTCCCGCTTTTCTATTGAAATTTTTCCTAGATTTTCGTTGCTATAAACCTCACGGAGCCCGAGACCTTTCCAACGAATGCAAAACCGTGGAAATCGGTTCGTGCGTTCTGGAGTTATATCGTCAGGAAGGAAAACCCGACTTATTTTTATATAATAGATTAGTCGACTAATGCGCGACCATTATCAAGCAGGTCTTCCTCAGATCCGGCCAGTCTCCGGGTTGTCGCGTCAAGCGACAGGCCGAACCGTCAGAAATACCTTGACTGCACGTTTGTGAAGTCCATTGGTATGATATGATAGCGAAAGCATGGCATTATTTATTAACGCTGACAGATGATGGCGCCACAGATGGTCGCGTTCGTCAATTGAAGCGACCATCGAAAGCCTTTACACGTGATTTATTACATGTTATGCCGTTTGTTTCACGCGCACCTCGGCTTTATTTGACTTCGTGTAACACGCAGCATGATTCTAATTGTTTTCTTTTATTGCTCAGCTTTCAAACATTATATCAGAAGTTATAGGGAGCAATTACACTATGTTATTGATTCGTCAAAAATCTTATGTAGGACGATAAATTTACTCATTTAGACAGCGATCGGCGACTGCGGTTAATATACTTAAGCGATTTATGTTCAAAAATTTATAACAATATAATAGTGCCAAGTTAGCGTTTAAGATCATGTGTTGCCATGCGACCTGTCTTCAACCAGATTTGGGTTATTAGAACAAATATGGCCACTAATCAATGCAAATGACGACTGGCTATTAAGGGTGATGTATATTATGTTCATACACCCATTAACAACAAGATACTGTTGTTTGCCAAAATTGTACAGCTGTTACTGCGAAGCGATCTTAACCTCTGGCATTACAGTCGTTACTGCCCCCAATTCGAGGTAACCTTTGCTAATCGTGTATACACCTTGTCTGGGTACACTCAGTCACCTTTTCCTCGCAGAAATATTATATTCTGTTTTTATTATAAATAGCTAACTTTCAAGATTTTGTTTGTGTGGATTAAGTTAAGTCATCTTGACCAGTAAAAAACGAGAGGCACAATAATTACAGAACAAAAGGCATTTCATCAAGTTGAGTTCGATTATAATTGCCAATAGCATTTCAGCAATGGGCCTTCTGTTTGCCGATAAGTAAGTCATTGCTGATGAACTATCTGAATATAATCAATTGCACGCATTTGAAAAAGTTTATTTTGAAAATAGTAGATTAGTAGATATGTGTATTGAAGTAAGACACTTTTAAGAGTTATTACTGTAGTAATAGCAAGATATTATTTTTTTTTAGCGGAAAAAACACATTGTATACCTATGTACTAGAACCTAACTGAGAATAAGTTTGGATATGTAATAAACACGGGTATTAAAAGGTCATCGGACTGACTATTGCGTAAAAGAAAGCTGCAATATCAGCTTAGTTATCTAATAATATACACTACTTATGTTAAAGTTCAACGGAACAACAAAAGCTTAATACCGACTTAAAATGTAGTTCTCATGAGACTAGACACTGCAGTCGCAATAGATTAAAGCAATACAAATCTTTTGGATATGGGAAAACAAATCGTTAATATAATTGCATAATTTGGCAAAGCTTTTTGTCCTACCTGTCGTTTCAAAGTTAGTTAAATAAATTGTGGTGAATCAATAAACCAACAAAATGATGCGGTCTACACCATTGTGAAATATTTGGTTAATTATTGTTGAGTTTTAATTTCACATCATGGCATTATTATTCGAAATTTAATCAATTACTGTTAGTTATAGTGTACTTTTTTCGAATTGTACTATGCCGTTTGCTGTTGTAGATTGTACAGCTTCATTTGGCAAGGATACTTGCGCTTATGGAGATATAGGCAAAAAATAAATATTTGGCAGCGACTAGTCTTAAGAGCGCCTTTTATGAGGCTCGGTTTTTGGTCTGAGCCATCCATGAGGAGTGTAGAGCCGGAAAAATTACCCCTCTGAAGGACATTGTGCTGAGAGACAGAAATGGAAATTCTTCGTCCTCGCCGGCGAATCTATCCATCCGTAGATGGTATGCTGATGGTACACGCTTGAATTATTATTGCGGTTGGAGTTGGACAATGGCATTGCTTTTCCGTGATACGGCATCGTTTAAATCTCCTAAACCATGTTTGGAGCGACGGCAGAGGATAACTGGGTCGCCGACAGGGGCGTAATCGGCGGCGGTCATAATACGAGGGTTCCGAGAGCGCGTGGCTTTGTAGAAGTATTGCATAAACCTATTGAACGTCTGAAGTGAGTGATGGGATAAGTGTGTCAATTTGACACAAGTATAGGTAATAATTGGAAAAATGCATATTTGACACTTTATTACTTACTTATATTAGTAAGTTTAACTAAAAAATAGAATAAAATTTGAAAAAAAAAGCATTTTATTGTAAAAAAAAGCGTGAAAAACGTCTAAAAGCGTCTAAAACCGATCAGCTATTAAGGCGTTATTAACTAACAAACATCCAATTTCAAATATTTGGATACTCACAAACATCTAAACACTGTATATATAAATAAGACATGATTACTGTTTTAAGTACACATTTCACTGTTATTAAGTTAGCTTTGTTAAATTGGCTATTATTGTAAAATAATAATTAAAAATAATTGAGTGGGTACACACAAAATGTTAAATAATTATAAAATATTATTAAAATATAGCAACCGGTCGGTTAAAAATCAATAGCTATTCTACTTTACAAACACGGTGGTACAAATTCTGTAGAGCGTGCGATTTATGCGCCAATAAAATAACAGCTATCTCTCATAAAATATGGGGATTGGAGAATGCAAGTGGAACAGATATGACTTTTATGAATTGTCACCAATTAACAATTACCGTAAAACGGGGTGAATAGGGATACAGGGGTGAGTAGGGACAAAATTGGTTAGTTTCTTTACTGATATAAACAGGGATGAACTCTACTATCATATAAAAGAATAAAACCTACTATACATATTGGACAATAATTAAGCTATGGTTAACATTTTAATGGATCCATATACGTAATATTCTCAATACGAGTTTCGTCCCCATCCACCCCACCATCCCTATTAACCCCGTTTTACTGTATAGAAAAAGGCTTTTTTATGGAAAATGGATAAATATATGTACTGTGTTTAAATACTGTTTATTTCAAGTGTTTGTCAAATGAGGTAGTAAACGTCTTTTAAAGGCATCAATATAGAGAATACCTTGACGTTACTACTTAATAACTTCTACTATGGCTACATCTTTAACTGACTTTAATCATAAAATAACATAAAGTAAGTCATTCTAAATATTACTGGGTAGTTACTTGCATTGGCATATAAACATATTCATTAAGATTAAGGCATAATATGAGAAGTGGGGCGCACTTTAGACACACAACGCTCTAGTTTTTTTGTATTACAATAAATATTGAAATAAAACTAATTTAGAAGGAGTTTATAGCGGTTTTTTATTAATTTTGATCCCGACGTTTCGAAAGCTTTTCAGCATTCGTGGTCACGGGGTGGACCCCTTTATTTTATTTATTATTTATCTGAAGGCTGTTTTGCAATGTGTAATGTTCGCGTAAACATAAGAACACATTACAATAAATAGTTTGGTCACAATAACTGATATTTATGTAAGTTCTGATAGTTTCATTCTTAATTTAAAAACAGCAATAATATATAAAAAATCTTTTATAAAATTATCTTTTTACACTTGCCCCTATTCCACTTGCAGTGGAGTCGGTGCAACATGCATTTAAACACATATTACAGAAATATTTGGCTTGTAGTTTCTACGACCGACCGCCTGCCTAACGTAAGTCCCTCTAGGTAGAAAACTGGATATAAATATTTGTGGATTACACAAACATTTGGCTGGGTGCGAGAATTGAATTTGCGGCATCTTTACAGCCTACACCCTACAGGCTACTCGCCCACTGCACCACGGAGGCTTTTTTAATATGATATTACACAAATACCATGAGAAATTATCTTGGATACCTACATATATTATGTATTTACATTAATTATAGATTTAAAACTAAACATGTATTTCTCTTTCATTAATTTTCTCTAAACATTATTTCCTAATTTATATAAGTAATCCAGACTTAAGTATGTATAACATAAAGCGTATGTTAGTTCAAATAATTGAGATAACGAAAAAAGGGCATTTTATTACGATTTTAATGTTAAAATATACAACGTGTTTTAATATATTTATCGGTATCTCAGGCCTCTGAATACTCCGTATAAAGAAAATGTTTTTGAGGAAAATTCCGGATTGCGGAGAATTTGCTTTATCGCTTTGTCACTAGTGTGAATACATGGAATATAGAAAAATATATTCCGTATTTGGAATAATTTCACATAAGATTTTTACAGTACGCAACAAGTACGACAAGTCTGCCCCTTTAGATGTTATAAGGGGGCAATATTTGCATCACTATAATATATGCCCCGCAAATATTTAATTCTTATTAGTAACTTTTTGTATCCTGACACCGTATAGTGGCTATAATGGTTGTGATGTTAGGCGCAGTGTAGTCCTTATATAATGACGACCGTCAAGAGACCACGCGTCCCTCGACGATCGGCAGAATTATGCGGCCTGAAGTTATGTGACATAGGTTCATTGGCTGATCCCGGGACACAACTAGCCGTAACGAGCCACTATGGCCTGCATGGTCTATCTGTGAGAACTAATTTAATTCAAATTAGTCCAGTAATTTTGCGTGATGTTCAAACACGTCCAGTCATTTCTTTGCCAGAAACATTCACGCAGGTGCCAACACCAAATCGACGCTGGAAAGCATACTTGTTGCATCACGAAAAAAACGAATATGATTCAAGTATATCATTGGAATCAGAAAAAAACTGCATCTAATAGATTGACTACTGTTGTCCTGCCACAAAATAAAAATCAGATAAAACGTTAAAAAACATATATAGTTTGTAAATATACGCATAAATGTTGTACTAAGTAAAAACAATCAGCATAAAAAAAATATTGACACGCATAAATTGCTTACACTTTTTAATACAACACACAACATCTGTATTCGACTAGTTAAAAAGAGTTATGGTTTCACATGAGTATTAATTTACGATTGAGTTACGACAATTCTGCGGCCCAAATATTTCATGCCAACTGGCTGCCTGGAAGTTCAGAGTAATTTTAATGTCTCATACACTAGCATCTCAGAGATACAACGTCTCTGTTATTTAAGATTTAGTTACTGTATATAAGGAAGTCTCATTTAAAACTGAAATTAGGTCTATTCAAGTAATTGCACATAATGAGTTTAAATTGAAAGGATCCGTATTATAAGTTTTTTGGGTCTCCTGTAGAGTTGGTACTTCCTAGATACAAAAAAATAGCTTTCAAGTATCAAAATGTAAATGATAAACGGTAAACGACTAGAAGACAAATAAACTAATAAATATCTACTCGTTTTTATATTAGAAGAAGAAGATAAATGTAGTTAAAATCAAAGACAGGAATATTATTAACCAAAGTAAGCGATATCAATATTTAACCATAAAAACTAGCAATTGTCCTTTTAACCTGATACATTATAGCTGTATTAATAGCAATAACTTCAGTTAGTTTTATTTCAGTATTGAATGTCAAACCAAGTTTGCACTACAGTCTGTGCTCTATCTTTTGTTTGTCTCATTCCGTTGGAGTAACAACTTGTCACGTAAGTATACAGTAATAAATATTTGAAAGCTATAAAATCATGCTTATAGAGAAAATGGTGGCAATATTATGTCGGTACTTTCTATTCCTTTAGATTTCCAAGCACAAAGACGGTGTGGAAGAGATTAACGCAATGTTCACTTAAAAATGGATAAACTATAATTAGTAGTTGGGAAGTCGCACAGTTTATTTTTCTGTATGGATTATAAAGTTTATAAGCTCACATAAATATACCAAAAAATTAAATATATTTATTATGTACTAATAATTTAGATACATGCAAATAAAAAACGACTTTTCAAATTTCGAGCGAAAACGCTTACTGGATTGTGCGTCATAACTCCGTAAGGCGTAAACGTTTCATGGCGCGTGATTATAATTTACCTACCACAGAAATAATATGTTTTCAGTTTTATTTAATAAATTACACTTTTTCACTGCGATGAATAATCCTTCAACTTCAAATCCTTCAACAAGTAAAGATAAATCTTATAGACAAAAAACGTGCAGTGCCTTATTTCTTGTACTTAAGTACCTTTCCAATCCCATCAAGTTTATTGTCAAAGTATATTTTACCTCAAGAATCTAAACATAGAGAGAAGTGGATTGGATGAAAGTGATAGAAGACAAAATTAACCTTCTCACAATTCTTTTGAAATGTCGTGAAAATCATCTAGACGTAAATTCTATTCATAGAGATCACAATACTGTAGGTGTGTACTTTATTAACAGAGCGTAGGTATAAAGTATAAAGACATTTTCTTGAAGCTTAAACTTATTTTCTATTTTTAAACGATTTCTTAAAAGGAGGCTGTCATTAATTCAGAAAGATTTTTTTATGTCTGTACTCGTACATCGATTTCTCCTTCAACTGTGGACTGATTTTATTGAAAAAATTTCATTCGATAGAATTTATCTGCGATATAATTTTGTTCATGGCGTAAAGAAATAAAACTACTCAGCGGATAACAGCGCACTCGTCGCGATTGTAGATATTATTGTATTGCATTGACACGCCATATAGCTGTATCTAGAAAAAACAAAAATAAAAAAACACTTAACAAGTACCGACACAGACTCCAGAAAGACCTATAGAAATTATTACTTCAGATTTTCAGTATTATTTTTTGATGTCGGTATTATTAACTAATGTTTAAACTTATTTTTAAGTATTTTTCTCTTTACTCACTAATTTGTAGGTAAACAAGAGCTTAAAGAGTGACGTCACTTCGCACCGATCGAAGTTTGAAATTACGTTCCAATTTACGTAAAATTTAAATGTAATATTTATATAATGCTAAAGCATAGTCAACACTCTTCCACAATGTAATATTTTTGTCCTTAACGGATTGAGCTGGGCAATGATGAGTCAGGCAGGTTTATGCCTTTATATGCTATTAAAGTTATAAATGTGAAAGTTTGGATGTTAGTTAGCAAATCACACCTTAACGGCAGAACAGTTTTGAATATAATTAGGCACACAGCTACTTTTTATCCCGAATAAGGTCGTTAATACGAAGAACAAAAGGGAGTATAGTTATCAATCCAGAATTCCCATATTCTACTTGAAAAAGGAGTGGGTACAATATTTCGTCTCACACCTCTCTGCTCAGAAATTTTCGTTAAGCTACCGTTCATTTACTGGTTACAACCAAGTTGGAAACACGAGCGAGTAATTAATTCGAGATTACATATGTTTATGTATATAAGGACGTTTGCATTTGCCAGAAGCCTATACTTGAAATTTGAAACTACTTTTATATCATGACTAATGAAAAATTCCATTATCAATACACCAGATTGTGGATACATAATGTTAGTGTGATAGGTTTAACAATAACTGTTATGATTACTCAACTTATTTACTTATTAAATTATAGTCTTTGGCTGGACACGGCCACCACCAGGTACACCGGCTTTGTCAATTCCTGCCAGCAAGCAACAGTGTTTAAGCAGTTGTATTCCGATTTGAAGGATATTGAAGCCCATGAAATTATTAGGCATTATGAGATTTGACTCGAAGTGACGAGGGCAGTCCAATGTCATGCAGTACTTCATAATTAGAAGTTCTGATTGGTATTTCTTATATTTATTGGCAGGAGTGACGCAAATCATCAATCGAGGTACTTACTCGACTCGTTAATCCTAATAAAAAAATTGTAAATACCTTTTCTGAAGTAATTTCTTTAAGTTTGAAATGTGGTGAGTTAGGTATCAGTTTCCGCATCCATTCTAAAGTTTTCGAGTTACACTTAGAGCGACTGTCTCAATCGGGTTCCATCGGACATGTTTCTTTCTTCTTGGTTCTTGTCAACCTTTTAACCTATTAACCTCGAAGTGTCTCGTTTATCACTTTTTTTGTAATATAGAGTATTTACTGAAAGTATTTTGTGTAAGTTAAAATATTAATCCGTTGACACCATTAAGTTAATACGAAATTAATCTGTAGAATTACGCTGTCATTGAAAAACCATCGTAATATTTATTAAGGATAAAACGCCATATACATTATGTATATATGTAAAAAAAAATCGTGTCACGTTTTTTGTCCGCGATGAACTCCTAAATTACTGAACGGATTTTAATAAAATTTTGCAAAATGTGTGCAGTTTAACCCAAATTGAGAGATAGGATAGTTCATATCTCAATTTATAGTCGCAATTATTGAACTGAACTGTCAATTCCATAAGATTAGAACAGACGGCGGTATTATAACATAAAAACTGGACGTAGTAGACACTAATTAAAAATTGCTTCTTATTAGGAATAGTTAAATATATCAGAAATAGAAAGCATCTTGCTTGTTACAAAAATTTGTTGATTAGTGCAATTGATACTTTATTGCATTATATTATTAAATTTTCAAAATAAATTAATAAAACTGATTAAACCCTTGTAGATAAGATAGCGAGAAAATGGGGAAACCCACCAGCCACAAATTTAAAATAAAGCGTAACCCTTTGATAACATAGACAATTGCTGTCTGCTTAAAATATACTGTTGACCTGCTTTCAATGTTCTATTTACAAGACTTGAATATTTGCAAATATTTACCACTACGCCTTTAAAAATTTAATAATACGCATCAAAATATTATAGCTAATAGATGAATAACCAAATATTATTGATATTATTTATTTAAGATATAATTTCAGTTTCTCTCTTCATCAGTGGTTCATATTATGGTATTTGCTATTCACTTTTCTCTGTTATTGTTATGTACGCAAGATGAGAATTCTAATTTTAAATGCTAAGGAATTTATAAAGGCAGTAAAAGAGAGTTGTGAAAAAAAGTTTGGACTTCCGAACTATGGTATGAGTTGCACCTGGTGCAATCGAGTTTGGCATTTTACTCGAGTTAGGCACTTTATATTCAGTAACTGTGACGAAATTAAGGTAAATTGTGCCATTCAATACTGAGAAATAATTTCCGTGTGTAATGAAACAATTAAATGTTTAATAAACCTCCAATGTATCGTAGAAATCTGTTGAAATAATAGTATTAAACAGCGGTTATACATGTCCACATGTTAGTTCAATGTTAATTGTGGTTTTTATACAAGTGTATTGATTAGTGTCTTTTGAGTTTCGTAGATAAATGTTTGATAATATCTATATATATCTTTTTTTATATTGATTTAGATATTGTTTTATGGACTACACTACGCTTACCATCAAGTGTAATGCAGTCACTATGCCGTGCTCGAATAAAAAAAGGTATAAATATTAATGGAAATGCAGTATTTTTTAGCGTAGTATGGTACGGACCGCACGGTTAGTAGTAAGTAAGGAATGAAGCAAATTGTGATATTTTGCACGATTGCGATAATGCAGAAGGTTGCTTGAATTTCTTCTAGTCTGTCCTGTACTGTCCTTTATTCCGTTGTTATATAATTTCAAGTGGACGTAGTGGCAGGCTAAAGCTGTAAGACGTAACAATAGAGAATCCGTATGAGTACCTACAATATCATGTGATATAGGAGTTGACGTTAGGTTTCATATTTTATGTGTTTATTATTATGATATGTGATAAACAATAATTGTACGTAATTTAGTGTAAAAATGTCGAAATAAAAAGATAAACTAGACTGAGAAACCCTGGTCCTGGGTTTAAATACCAGGTTGAGCAATCACAATTTGTTTTTGAGTCGATTCGAAAAATCACTCATGAGGTGCTCATGATTAGAATGTATGCCCTATATGGAGATATATTTGCACCTAACATATCATGTGACGGAAATAAGCTCGGCGAACTGTGGGTGCAGCACTAGTTGCACCGCTGCCTATCCATTCGGGAGATACAGGCGTCAACTCATGTTTTTTATGTTAATATAAAAAATACCCTTATTATGTTAAGCTGATAATGACGTTAAAGAATATGAAATAGTAAAAAGTTGGTGACAACGTAATCATGTCAAAAAGTTTAGTCAAGATTAAAGACCAAAATTTTCATGAATTTTAGTAATAATCGTATTGTTTTTAATTCAGTATACGGAAAGATAAAGCACAAATCAATTCTATTTATTTCGCGTGTTTTGCACGTATATAAAAGTTGGGTGTTTTACCGTACACGGCAAAAAACGGCAAATGACTAAGCAAAGTCTGGGTTTAGTAAACCGGGGGCAAATATAGAGGCATTAAATGGGAATAGGTTACGATGAAATTGCTACAACATTTAACGGAAATGTATTCCAATAGAAAAATAGACCCCTAATAGCGAAGCCAAAACGGCCTCAAAAAACTGGGTATATTCAACAGAGCCAAAGATACCTCATAGCAGGTCTAAGACTCAAGCTTTTCAATGCGAAGGCCCGGCTGCCCATAGAGTAATGTTCACGCTTCTATACAGGAGTACCTAAATATCAGCTTCTTTCATTTGACTTTTTACATGGGTGGACCGGTAGTGTACGACCGTAGTCTCACGTGTGGTGTGGAACCCTCAGGCTTACGGAGGTACATCTGATCTATCTGCGTGCTCTAGCGTCTGTTCCATGCGGACTTGTTCGAGATGATCATGTTATCTTTTTTTTCATTCGTCACCGAAGGGAACTTCATCCATACCATCTGGAAAACGTAGGAACCTCCAGTACAGTGCGCTACCAGGGGTAATTTCTCTCACGCATTTTAAGACTCCGGAAACAAAGTCCTACCTGGGTGTTCCCTTAGCGCTATCATATGTTTCTGAGTATCAGTGTCTGTTTGCGAAAATTATGGTAAATGGTAGAGATAGTAGGAAAGTAAACTTTTTTATTCTATTATAAATAATAGGTTAAAACAAAAGAACAACTAACGTCACATTTTGCTTCGTTTTCTAACAAACTAAAAACAATTTTGTTTCTTACTATGTCTGGATATTAATGATAGATCTTATAGAAAATGTGCATTGACTTCACCAAGTATTTACATATTGAAATGTAATTTTGCTATATTGCCATAAAATATCGTAGAATTATATGAAATATCATTTATCGTGGAGATAAAATGATTATAATATTATATGTGTTAATGAGTTGAAATATGCATATTACGTAGATCGCGATCAAATGCGACGGCCAACTTTAAAATTTATCTTCGTTTCATAATGAAGCAATTGGAGCGAGTTTCAATTGGCAGGAAAGGGTGCGAGAGGAAGATTTAATGACGCTAATCCGGTGTATCCATCCACACCTCAGTTTAGTTATGAAGCAATAATTTTTAGTCTTGAGTATAATTTGAGAAAAAACGACGATTTCACACGCCAAAATAGAAGTAGTGACACACTACGATTATTAACTATATAAATAGTGGCAAGCGGAAATCAACGTATGTGTTTATTTTAATGATAAAGGACATTTTAAAATATAGGTTAAATTATGACGTGGGGGGCTATCTTCGCTTTAGTGGCTCGTTTAGTGACATTAATATTTCTTGATGGTGATGTCTACCGAAAACTTGGCGGCATTTCAAATACAACTGCAAAACTATATTTATATTACGTTTCTGATATATCTTAAATCAAAGGTATCCCGTTCTATCAGAATGACACATTTTTGAACAAAATGATCCTTTCCTCGTCACCCACGGAAACCACAACCACTTACGTACCGATATTTTCAAAAACAATTCACAGCGACTGACTGGCTTCTGATTTTGTCTACACGAAAGTCAAAGGGTCGACGTTGAGACGAGTCATTTCAAAATCATTACCATTTATATAACTTTAGCGCTGTTTGACGGCTGTCGTTTTACTTCGCAAGTCGATATATTTGGATAGATAGGAACGTGATAAGAAAGCGACGCGATGTGCCAGAGGTTTCGGCAAGCAGAAGCCTTGACGCGCAACAATGAAGAGTCGCACGCTTTGTCCGACACGGTCCCTCCAGGATATTGGCGCTGACACTCAACCTGACCGAAATTTGAACGTGCTCCTTGTGCTATCAGGTGCGATACTGGTGCCACTAAGCACATGCCGATGGATGAAGCGCGGGAACTAGCATCGGTCGCACGGCTGAGGTGACGCGATGCGGACGGGTTCGGATGGCGCGGCGGCGGCGGCGGCGGCGGAGAGTCCGCACTCCGCGCTCGCATCGGGCGGCGGCTGGGCGCCGGGAGCTGGCGACTGTGCCGAGCGGCCGCGGCGGCGCTTACACGCTACTGCGGCACGCGCCCGACCCGCGCTTGCCCCGCGCCACACGACGCATCCCCCGGCCACTCCGCGCACCCCTTGCGGGCGCCCTCCATCCCGCACCGCGCCCCGCACGCACGCCGCATTCTTGCCTTCAACCCGCCCGACACCCTCGAGCGTGAATTCGGCCCGCACAAAGAGCTTAAACCGCTCTCCGGGCGCCTACGTCACAGCGGCGACGTCCTGTACGGCTGAAAGTTACACTGCAGATAACGTTAGCGATGCAGCAAGCACCAGGCCATGCTGCTGTTCGCACTGAAATAACTACACAGAATTTTGAAATGCGCTGCGGTGCAATTAATCTCCGGCCGCGCTTAGGCGTCGTGGCGCTAATTAGCGCCGACGAGCTGTTGCACAGAGACGTTGGAAGGCTGCAAAACCTTCATCAGATGCGGAGGTATTAAATTTTGTATTCAATCAAGTGAAACTACGTCTAATTAAACCAAAGTAGTAGTTGGCGGAACGATAACTTTTCTCTCTTTGGAATTTCCACCTTCCGATGCTTTAAACAACGCAGTAGGTATAAGCAGCTGCAGACGAAAGATTTAATCATTAATTATATGTAATATTACTGTTGGCGATATGCATAAATAATTATACTAGCCCTATATTACTGATACACGTGATTATGAAACGTCAGTCATGGGTGACCACGTATTGAAACCGAACCCGTGACCTCTGTCCGAGCACCCGTTCCAGTCCCCGTTAAGTTACTGATGCTTTTAGAGCAGCTTTAGGGTGATACATATTTATTTGTCTCATTATAAGTTTAAAACTTCAAACCCGAGTAAAAAACCTAAATAGAAGTGCATTTACTTTTTCCCCTTTACGAGTCTCCCCTTTTGTCCTCGTACGGGCCCAAACTAGGAGTAATAAATTCCATCGAACACAAAAATTATCAAAAACGAATATATTTACATTTCCTAATATTCGCGTTATGTCCAAGGCCAGTTAAAATGCATAAAATTTCCAAAAGCCAAAATCCAGTAACTATATTTTTTTTTATTTAAATCCTGAATGCGCTTCATAAAATTTTACAATAATTTCAGTGACGACTTAAAATGTGAAAATAAAAATATTTTCTTTACTTTTTAATTACGTGTCCGGATGACCTAAGACGGCCCTCGTATATATTGTCGTGATCGTCGTATATATTATACCGATGTAGGATATATGTGCCAATATTTTCTTCGATACTCGTAGTCTGACACGAAAATAGTAGGACACTGATAGTACGGCCACAGCCCTGTCACATAACTGACACTACACGGATGTGGGTCGATAGGTTACTGATGAATAATTTAGTACAAACTTTAGTTCTGTTAAAACATTCTCATAATACACTTAAACATTGTTTATACTACAGAGAAAAAGAGCTCTTAAGAGCCGGAAATAGTAAGGATCTTTGAAGTGAGAGAATTTGGCTGCAATGTAATCACTGTTCAACTTGGTAAATATTCGTAATACTGCGTTGTTGAGAGAAAATGCAATTCGTTATTTGCTTCATTTTGGTTTTAGGAATATTGTATAATAATCAATCTCTTCATGCAGGGTTTATATTATATTGTCATTTTAGATATAAATCGTCTAGAATATTATTATGGTCACCGTAACTTAATTTGACTCTTTCACGACCCGACGTACCCTTGATTCATTCCTAAAGTGTATTTGTTTGTGCCTCATCATTCATACTTATTTAACGAACGAATTAAGATTCATTCGAAGATTTCCAAATTATATTTTATAGCAAAGAGATTACTCAAATTTTCGCCTGAGAATGCTTTCGAGGCAAATATACACGATTGCATATAAAAAAGGTTACGACCAGTGCTGATAATTATTAATGGTTACAAAAACATTAAATCTACAGTTATAAATTATTCAATAACTTTAATTTGGGAGCGAGTGACGTTCCTAAAACGGGTTTAATCATAATAGCTTAGTTATAAGAATCACAAATAATATATTGTATTCAATTCAATTCACTCATCGAATACATTATTCGATCAACATAAATTATTTCATGATTCCATGTTTTTCAACACGTATCTGGTGAATATTAAAACAAACTTAAAATAAGTAGTTCAAGAGTTTTGTGCTCGTCCAGTATTGTTCATTATTGAGCATTATTTTTTGAACATCGTGCGCTTGAACTTTATTTTAGTTTGTCCAACTATCCGCGTCGGTTGATTACTTACTCAGCAGGGTCATATCTTAAATGACCCGTTAACCGCGGGTATAAGCAGAGTTAAATATAGTAGAGTTTTCCTAATATAAATTGGTCAAAATACCCTAACCGTTAAAACTCGACATCAGTTAGAAAAACATATGTAACTTTTAAACGGCTGATTAGGTGTTCTTCAAACTAAGCTGAGAACTATCTTGAAAACTAGCTTTCAAACGAAAACACCGAATTAAAATCCATTTAATCATTCGAGACGATACTATATTCAGACAGTTTTCTGCTAATTCCTACCTCAAATACGCAATAAATATTAATAAAATCGAATAAATCAAATTAAAAATTCGGATCTGGAATACGATTGTATAAAGCGTTGAATAAAACAACACGTTGGTGAACTCACAACTGAATCAAATTTTATTATAACATATGCATATTATGTAACAGAATTAGACGCTTTGTGCGTTGGTAATAATACAACTACGTAACAAGTTGATATTGGAAGAAGTGCGACATCTGTAACTATCAAAGTTTTAGTACACTATATACACTTATCTAAATATTAAATACTAATAATAGAGGTTTTCATATTGAACCGGTTATCAAATATTAATCAAAACCTTGATTGATAACAAAAAAAGTCTTTGAAATTCGAAATCAATCCATATGGCACAGACATAACGCGTAGCACTCTATTAAAATATAGTAGAATTGGAACACCTGTTTTGTAACTCGATTTGTTATTTTTTTTAATAATAAATTGCATTTTCAACACTTTGCATTTGGTAGGTGACTCTTAAGCGAAAGGCCGTCTGAGTTTATAGTATATACTGCTGTCTTGCCTATTTCTGCCGCCAAATAGCAATGTGTAAGCACTATTGTGTTTCGGTTTGAAGAACATTGAAGCAAAAGAAATTACTGTACATTATGAGACTTAACGTTTTATGTCCCGGAGTGACAAGCGCACTCCGTTGCTTTGCACTGCTTTGAAACAAAAAGTTTTATGTAGTGTGGTTTCTATCTATGCGCAGGCACTGTGGTTACAATGAAATGAGCGTTTCATCATTCAAGCTATTAAAAAAATACAATGCGTTTTGTCTGTCCTAAACATATAGATAGATAGAAGTTTTATTTCGGCTTATGTAACACATCATACAAAGTTATATAAGGATAAACTAAAATAACATAGTAAAAATAAATCTGTAGTATCGATTGCAAACGATAGAAAAGTTAGCAGTACTTACTAATTTTCTTTGTTTTTAACCGATTTCATTAACATAACCAAACTTACTGGCACGTTCGGAAATAAAACCTTAAGATTTACAACTCTGGTAGCTTTCAATTCTGAAAGTTTTGCAAAATTGCACCGACTTAATTGCTGTAATAAAAATAAATCCATAAGCTGAAATTCGTTTGATATCGTACTATTAAAATGACAGCCTTCGTGGCGCCGTCGATTAGTAGTCAGCTTCGAATCGACGGCGCGGGTACTATTCCGGCACCCAAACAAATGTTTGTGTGATGCACAAATATTTGTATCGGGTCTGGGTTTATTTTCTTCCTAGCGGTCTTGACATCAGGTAGACGGCCGGTTGGAAATCTACAAGCTGTATTGTAAATTATATGTCTCAAAATCATACAAGGTCGACCACACTGCGAATGGGATAAAGGCAACTGAAAGAAGAATCAAAAATGTAATGAATAAAATTCATCTAAGGCTACCAGAACTTACCTGCTCTGCCTACCCCTTGAGAGGACATAATAATAAACAGATAACGTCATACAAAACAGCATGTCATCCTTTTACTTGTACAATCAAGACTCGCTGCACAAGACAACTTTTGACAGCTTGAAAATAATAGCTCAGCTTCAGCAAACTCCCATCGTTGCTTCTTTTTACATCGCTGTTTTATATCTAAATAACGTATTCGAGACGTTATTCCTCAACGAAAATGTTGCTTGGTGAATGTGCATAAACGAATGTACCACCGAGTGCACACTGCGTCCGTAATTTCATGATTCATGAGCATTTTCCGCGTTGAAACTAAAAATTCTTTCTATGCACCAAAGAGAAACGCCAGGTCATATAAGGTTTTGCTAATGACATCACTTAGATTGCGTGTTTACCGTTTTTTATATAAAAATGTTTTACGTTGGCTCTTGACACAGTTTGGCTGTAGGTGATGGCTCCGAGGCTCGAGTCAGCACTTCTTGCGGGAGGATTATAAGTCTAGTCAATTAATTAGTTGTACATATTTATCGTGATAACTTCTATGTCGGTAGTTATAGTGATTACTGCAGAGAAACAAAAAAGTTTATAGTTCGTAATTTAGTTATAGTTTAGCGCTCATAGAAGTAATTAAAATACTTTAATGGCTTTATAACTAAATAAGCATTTTTTTTTTAAATTAGTATAAAAGAATTTAATGTTCTTCTTCAGTATTTCATTCATTTTCATATCAAACATCCAAATCGGTGCAGCGGTTCAACCTTGAAGACACACATAGAGTCACTCTCGCGTTTCTAACATTAATTAGGTCCGTCATTCAGCCATGCGTTTTACTGTCATATTGCTGGGCATGGGTCTTCTTAACGAATGAGAGGGGCTAATCCATATTTACCTCACTTACCATACTTGCCTAATGCAGGTTGGCAGGCTTCACACACCTTCGAAATTCTAATAAGGATAATCTGGAAAAAATCTAACAAAGTGTATATTTTATTTAAGCTTACTTACATTGTCTAAAGGTTAATTATCTGTATGTGTATTAATAATAAACCTAAAAGTTTCTTCATAATATTGTGCTTATCACGCTGGAACGTACTTTCAGCAGATGTTAGTAAAACAATTTGCTTCTCCGTACAATATGAATATAATATTAATAGGTGTTTTGTAAGTAGTTGATTTGCGCTGTAGTAAATAATTTCGGCCGTATTCAAGAACAACTACATATAACATAAATGAGCTCTTTATAAGTGTGGATATTTGTATAAATTATGAATAGTTCATTTAGGCTTATCGCCAAAAAAGGACTGTCCAAATATACAGAAGTCGCCAATATGCGTTCGCGCGCAATTCTGTACTATAAGCCTAGTTTACATAAGGAAATTCGTGGCATAAAATTAGTTTTGTGACAATAATTTCAATAAAATTTCCATGTGTAAACATCAATTTTTACAATGCAGATATTAACATCATGATACTGAAATAGTTTCGTGTGATCCGCATTTTTTTAACAAAGCTAATGTTCTGCAACCAATTTCACCTTCTAAACGCTATACCTACGAAACTAGTGTCGCGAAAACAGCTGCGTCAAGTGAACTTGTACTGCATCATAAAACTCCGAAGCTGACGCGGCGCCATAGTCTTAACGATACTGTTGATTTCATGACACCTATTATTTTAATGAAACAAGTTTCACAAGTATATACTGTAACAAGTTTAATGAACTTCAATATTCGATTCATCATGCATGACACTTGTTGACAAATGTCCTGCATGTCATGAATTAAAATTTGCCGTATTTACATAACGAATAATGTAAATATAGTAAAATACTTAATAGCGAGTTCCCACGATTCGATTATAGTTGATCAATTGACTAGATGGAATAAATGCACCTATGGGTTTTATTGACCTACTCGATTTTAGTCTGTTCAGACGATTCAAATCGCTCGCAGTTTCGAAGTTGATCAACTAATTTCGTAACTTGTAAACCTACTTAGTAACAATAGCTACCTACCTATCAGTAATAATAGCACTATTAAAATAAATTTATGTAAAATAACTTGCTAAACTAATTTAAAAACTAAAACCAGATCCGCTTCAGTACAGTAAAGTAAGTAAAATAAAGGTTCACAAGTTTCTCGAATAGGAAAATATATTTTTTCTCCAAATATTTAAATGAAATTATTTTGCGGTTGCGCAAGCTAGTGACTTTGACGACCAAAAAATTTAGAGGTCTGGAAAAATATATATCAACGAGACAAAATCAATGTAAAAATGTGAAATGAATCAATAAAACAAACAATATAAGGTGTCGTGGCTCATTTAGAAACGCCTAGACGCGTAGACTCGCAGATCTACAATGAATGCTGCGGCGTAGTTGCTAAAGCATTTTTTTTTGTTATATATACAAATAAATAAATAAATAAATACACCCAACAGTCACATACATAATCCTGACCCTGCACTAAGATACAAGTCTTGTGTCGCAGGTATCAGAAACTACGAGAGACTTTTTGGTCTCACAACACCCAGACCCGAGACAAATATTTGTGGGCCACACAAACATTTGTCTCGGTGCGGGGATCGAACCCGCGGCCTCACGTTTCACAGCCGGCTGCTAACCAACTGCGCCACGGAGGCTGTCAACGGAGGCTGTATACGAATTCCCTATTTACACGGATAGTTTCTCGTACGTCATAGACGAGAATTTAAAATAATACTCTGGTTTATGATGCCACACCTAATGATTACCACTGAGACGTTGAATGACTCGGTCACGTTGACGAAGTAGTTAAGTAGAGTCACGCTGTAGACGGTTTTTACAGTATAAATGGGTCGGCTCGACAAGGTAGTTACCACTGTCTTACAAAAAATCGACGTGGAGGACGATGAGTGAGGTATGTGGAGGTCCAAATCCCCTTTCCTTTCCATTGGGAAGGGCAAATGGAATCGAATGGGTGAAAGGAATTGATCTTAATCACATGCCTTTCTTTTAAACACGGCAATGCATATATGATTCCGCAGGTGTTATATGTGTTAACTGTCCCCTTCCAACGTGCCAGGTTGCCCAAGCTTAAGTCTATGAGATAGACTACGTCTGTAACTTGGTAGTTTCATATCTTATACGTCAATTGGTGGATTAATGTTTCCGATACATTGTGAAATAGACTCTAAGTCAATGAAATTGTTTCATCTTAGAAGAAACATGAGGGATTTTAAAGTTCCAGTAACCCGTGAAGCTATTGCTTTTTTACAGTTAGACACGTGTAAATAAATACCAAATTCTTAATTAATTAATTTATATAAGCCATTACTTAGTCATGATAAAATATTTTTCAGTTCCTAAACCTACGTTATCGAATAAAAATTTCTTCAAACATTTTCATGTAGTACACTTCATCGTTCGAGGCAAAGGAATGAACTATATCCTTGGCATCGGGGCCTCAGTTGTACTTCTAATCCAGCGCAAGGTGATACGGCTTCTTTTCTGTAATAGCACAACAAGGCAATCCCCTTCATTATTACATGATAGCACGAGACGCTATTTAAAACCAAAAACAATACCATCATTGTAACATTTGTATGGTCGTTTACCTTATGTATGACTAGCTTTTTCTCGCAGCTCTGCCCGCATGAATAGCTTTTCTGGGATAAAAACTGCCAGGATAAAATGTGGCCTATAACCGTCTCCAGGATCGCATGTATCTTTGTACCAAAATTCATCAAAATCGGTTCAGTGATTTAGGCGTGAAAGCATAACAAACAAACTCATTTAATAATATTAGTTAGGATGCTACAAGCCATGTAGACATACAGCACTGTTCCTCTATCCGGAAAATTATTTCAATAACTTTGTCTATTTATCGCAAAGTATATGAAACTTCATCTCTTCGAGTCTTTTCAATTAGACGATATATTTCGATTCATTTTTCTTGTTTGCTCGACAAATATACAGAATTCTGGTACTAAATATTATATGAAGGCGCTTTGATCTTCAAATACTCAAACTATATAGGGTAAAAATGTGAGGGTAGTTGATCGATGAGATTTCTCATATAAGCTGATTTAGGGGAAGGAACCAGCACTCATGTATAGTTCAATTTGTATTTTTAGCATGAGTTGGCACACGTGCAAGTTGGTCACCTGATAGTAAGTGATCTCCACCGCGCATTAACACCCACAATACGAGGATATGCACGCGTTGGCGAGCATAAAGGAAAGGGATTATAAATTAAAGGGTTGGGAAGGGGCGAGGGAATTCAGCTTACGGATATTTCAGTCATCGTACGAAATACAAATTCGAGCTGCTGCTTCACGTCGTTTTCTATGAGACAGTATTAACGAAAGAGTCGACTCTTTCGTAGTTCCTGATACCCACGACACAAAACTCGTATTTTACTGTGGAGTCAGGACTATATGCGTGACTGTTGGGTGTACTTATTATTATAAATACACCGCATTTCGAAACTTAGCAACCAATGTTGGTGCGGACAACGGGCGCCATGGGAAGCCAGCTGCCAAACCGGAAGATCCCTTGTCGAAGTTTGTATCGTTGGATCTACGGCCCATTATGGGTGTCTCGTTTGGGTTGAGCCCCTGAACGCCCGCTGTCTTGCTTTATTAGGTAAACCACAACGTTTAGTGGCACACTGCATCGTGAGAGGTTATCTCACGATCTCTGATAAGGCGGCCTGCATATTGAGACTGGCACACCGACAGCAATCCAGGTATACAACAGCATAGAAAAATTAATTAGGGCCTCAATATAAGAGTCACTCTTGAGTGAACAAGGTCGGCAGGTTAGTGAGTCCCTCATAACCATCCCTCCACCACCGGATCAGGTAGGAATTCCTAAGATGGATATTGCCCGCGGCAAAAAAAAAGTAATTTAATGTACGATACATTACAGATATATTACAGAAATACAGCTTAAATATTTCGCATATTGTACCCGTTTTTTAGAGTGTTTTTTATTAGAGAATTTAAACAAAAAATTGTCCACAATTGCTATTTTACAATACTGCGTCCACACAATTTTGGAATGATTAGGTTAGGGTCATGGGTCATTTAATATTTAAAATTATACGAAATAATTAATTTTAATTCGTAAAATTAGAATAACAGAATTTGGAGAAACAAAAAAATCTGTTATATTTATAAAATACAGTTGATTCTAATGGAGTGCGGCTGTCATTGGCTAGGATATACTCTCTTCATAGAGAGATAAAAGAGATACCTTTACTAACGGGTAATTGCAGCGAAATAGAAGAATGCAGCATAGTCTTCGATGAAATAAAATCTTAAACTTTTGGATTTATCATCACATTATGTATCCTCTACAGAGTAGAGGCACTTGTTACACAAAAATACTCGCATTTGGGCGCAGGTTTCTCGTTCAATGATATTATTATATGGGAAGAGCCTGCCAACATAGCATTTACCTTCCTCAAATTCGAAATCATATTTGTTTAATGAGATATCAGTTATTCTGTTTTGCATCTATTAAAAGAATCTTTAATTTTTTCGATACTTTGAAAATAGTAAAATAGTTTAATTAATGTATAAATCACACATTTCCAGACGCTTAATAGAAATACAAATAAAACTGCGTACGAATTCGTTTACCCAATTACCCACAAAGTTATTTTTGAATACGCCGAAGACAAAGTTGACAGTTGCGGACGGTCATAATAAAAAAATATATTAAACGCGTGTAAACACAGTCTAAGCAGACACTTCCACGTACATTTTATTGACACTGAAACTGAAAATAAACCATAGACAATATAAAAATAATCTTACAGTCCACTCCGGATTTACAGCGATGTGATTGGCGACGTATGACGAATATTAAACGTCAAAACGATTTACTGGCTTATGTAACCGAGCGTCAGTGTTTATTGATAACTATTTTATCCATTTCATGTTTCTTTATGGATATTTAAATATTTCAGTGGTTTGTTTGCAGTTCAACGTTAAAGTTATAGTTTTAAAGTTTTATATTGTGCAAATAAGTACCTTTAAATTTTTATGCTTTACTTTCTGAAAATGACTAGTTGACCTCTTGTTCTAATTCCAGGGTATTCATAACTATATGTATTAATCATTATAAAATAATATAGGTTACCTATAAGCAAATGACATAATAACAACATTTTTTTACACGTTATATACCACAGAAATTTCAAAAATAAATATCCACTTTATTACACCTTATGATTAAATAAATAATCCCAAATCCCATAATTTCAAAATACATGAATGTATTTTTTAAAACAACAACATTTTTCTGGAAAACCCCGAATTTACCATCATAATTAATCTTTATTCCTAAGTAAAAATAAAAGGAGACTCATTAAATAGTAGTCCGTGGGACTGTGTTTAATCGAAACGACTGTTTCAGTTGATAGAGTATACGCACGTTCATAAAATGGATATTAATGTAATGAATCACGTGTTACGGCCGATTATATCTACTTGGGACGAATTGCGAAATGCGCAGACGCGACTATGAATGACGCGCAACCGTAGTACATACTGCCTAAATGTCACACAGTGCATTGTTTACGACGTTGGTAGTTTTTTATCGGTAACATTAACAATCTTCTCATTGACGCTAGTGTTTAATGGATGGCTCTCTCATTAACACGGAAGTAAGCACGAAAACTAAATGTAGTTCACTTTGAAAAATTATATTAACCTCACCATAATACTGCATTAAATCTATAAGACGTAAATCAGTGATATAATTCATAGTTACTAATTTTACAAAACGGTTTTAAATAATTAGAAGGTTCGGTCTGATTTTATTATTATAACAGATCATATATTTGTTCTTTTGATAAACAGGGTTTGCCCACTCACAATTTGAGCTTTCGGCTGTATAAGAAACCCAAAAAATTAATTATCACATTGTTACAGACATTAAACAAAATTATTTGCTTCATATCTTCTTATGAAAAGAATACACCGAGTTCACAAAGTGTCTTAGATATATGAAATATTTTTTAATTTTTTCTTAAAAGCTGTTTTTTTTCCTTTTTTTTTTTGCGTGTAATGTGAAAATATTTATGAATCGGATGGAATTACTGGGATGTGAAAAACCTGAAGATATTCATTACTTCAATATAATTATCGATAAACAAATCTGTACTGAGAACGATTTTGTAAAAAATGATAATATATACATCCTGTATGATAATGAGGTCATGATTATGTACCTGGACGGTGTGGAACGGAATTTTTGAATGGTTGCTTGTAAACCCATCGAGTTCGGTCTCATTAGACTTGACTTAACGAGTTCTTTAAATTCAATACACAAAAAGTATAAATTGCTTATTTTTGCTTGCGGCTCCGCCCGCGCAAACAGCCTTTTCCGGGAAAAAATAGTCTATAACCGTGTCCAGGGTCCCATTTATTTATCTACCAAAATTCAACGAAATCAGTTTTGCGATTTTGGCGTGAAAGCGTAACAAAAAAAAAAAATTCACTTTCGAATCTGTAATATTATGATTTAAGATTCAGTGTAATTTAGTTATTATGAATTTAGTATCTATCATCATCATCATCTCAGCTTATTGCCGTCCACTGTTGGACGTAAGCTTCCCCAAGTCAACCAAGCCAACCATCCCGGTCTTGGGCAACCCGCATCCATCCGCTACCTGCCATCTTATTCAAGTCGTCGGTTCACCATGTAGCCGAGCGCCCTACATTACGTTTGCATAAGCGTGGTCTCCACTCTAGCACCTGTCTGCTCCACCGACCATCTGTCCGTCTGCAGACATGACCGGCCCACTTCCATTTTTCACACTACGTAACATTTTCGAATCGTCAATCGTCGTCAGTCGTCAGTCCTCAGTCGTCTCAATGTTTAGTATCTATAATTTGTTTGAATCCCAAAATATTAAATAGTCCAATGTTCTTATTGAAATGCCTGTAATATAAGAAACATTTTGAAGGTGGTTTTAGTATGAATGACGTCAGAACGTCCGGTGCCAAGGGCGTATGTGAGCTACGGCACCAAATGTGTTATATATATATATATATATATATATATATATATATATATATATATATATATATATATATATATATATTACAAGAAAGAAAATCGTGTGAAACGGCAGGTTCTGCCATCTACCATCATTATAGTAAATGATACCTTGATATTTTAATACTATTTAATAGTCGACATGTGACTCTTCCTCAAACGTACAATAAACGAATATATATACGTATATTATTCTTGTAAGGTATTTGGTATAATTAAACTTATAACATAAATAAGTCCTCGAAATAGTATCTTTACATTATTTTATACGTTCTATTGATAATTTTTGAATAAGTAGAATATTTATATAAATGAAAGTGTCTTTATCATTTTTAACGGGCTCAAAATATTTAGAGGTTCTCAATAATAATTCATCTGTATATTAGTTTTTTTATATATTGTCAGGTATAATTTCTCCAAATGAATTAGATCCATTTGGATGATTATTTTTATATTAGTTTACTTTCGTGGAAGTCCCATTTGAATTAAAAATAATTCCACCCCTAACGGCGTGAAATTGGAAGACTACAACTTCTACATTTATGCATTTTGATGATTCCTTTACTATGAAATCCAGTTGAATCTCTTTCAACAATAGATTAGAATCAATAAAAGCTGTTAGAAGGATTCCAGGGAACAATTCGATTGAAACTTTGTTCAGACATTGCAAATCGCAAACGATTTAGCAGTTAAATATTGAACCGTTATAACTACGGCTTAGTACCTTAGATGTACCGTTCCGTAGACGGAAAATGTAGAGGTGTTCCAGGTAAATTTATAAAAATCAGTTACATACATGTTTATCATGTTTTTATGTAACTAATTACTTTAACTATTTATATATTGTTTTTTAGAGTTCTGATTTGGATCATTTAATGCAGTTTTATATTATTAATTATATTTCATAGCACACTGCTTTATTTAATTATTTCCATTAATATTTTAGAGACTTTGCTTTTATTCCTGTTGCCAAAGAAGCTTATTCTTTGACGGGATTTTCTCCGTAGAAATCAACTCCACAATCAAAATGGAGATTACTTTGACTAGTTGTTGGACAATTAAAAGCTTAACAACAAAGAGGTTCGCTGTTATAACATTATAATGCAGAATTTGATGCTTAAACTTATTTCTTGTTTTCGAAATGGTCTGTTTTAAAAGAAATGGAAGTAATTATTTGAATCAGTATATTAGGCAAAATGTTAAATACTTTTTGCTTGGTAATAATTGTTACCTGGTAACACCAAGAATTAATGGTCCAAAACATACTCATGGTCCTGAAGATTTTTTCATTAAACGTAGTCCATCCACACATAAAAGAATCGTCTATACGTTATCCAAGAAATCGTTTAATAAAGTGATTTATGAACCGTATACATTTCTCATCTGTTATTCTTGACACTTTCATACAATAACTAGGTTTCTCTTCACTACTCTAAAATTCCGCTGACTTAACTGCGACACTTACCTGCAAGTTTCGGGTGCAGCAATTAATAATAGCAAGAATATTGAAGTAGTTTGAGTCACAGAACAGGGCCGTGCTTTGTAGGTCGAGACTTCATGACCCAGCGTCTAAGTAAATACTCAGGAAAACGCAAAGGTATGGTAAAGCAGTTAAACGATTGCCTATACCGTACGATATGCTCTCTTGATGAAATACACTATTATATAAGAAATATACTAATAAAAGAAGTCCACAACTTATTATGGTCGTTATATTATTAAACTACTAATGGATATGGTTAAAGTTTATGGTAAATCAAAGAGACTACCAAAAAACCCACATTGAAAATACTTTATTTAAGTCAATTAAAAACAAGATATTACTAATGGATCAGAATGAATGTAATAACAAAATCTGATATTAACATGAATTCACATACTAAACAATTGCAATCAGAAAAAATATATTATGTTCATAATGACGGCTCATGCGAATTCCGAAAAGCTTGAAGTGAGAAAGGACCAGACGGATAGAAAATTATAGCAATGACACGATAATTATTATATTATGTAATTTCCATATCTACGTGGGTACATTAATATTTTTTTTAATAAAGTACATTAGCATAGTTCATTAAAATTACATGCGTCGTAAACCTTAACAAATACGCCGCGCCGTGTTATTTACAAAAGTGGCCACTCTAAATGAGAATATAAAAATAACATTCTGTTATAATCTATTCTGCACAAAGTGCTGTTTTTAGTTTAAAATGATATGTATGCACGATATGCTGTTATAATTGTAATAAGTTAGTTATTTATGGATATAAAAGTGTTGGTAAAACAGAAATTGATATAGTTTAATGTTGATAACAGTGTAACCACTGGGACTCGTGGGTACAGTTTATATTTAACTGGTCGTTATGAGATTTAACATCTTGCCCCGAAATGACGAGCGCAGTACGCTGAAATGCAGTATTTCATAATTCAAGGTTCCGATTGGTGTTGCTCCTTGTGGTCAAGCGTGATTCTTAACATCAGGTGTCTTGTATTTAAAGCTAATAAAAACTTAAAAGATATTTTTTTCCGAGTAAGATGAAAGGATTACACTACACTTAATGGTAAGTGCAATGCAGTCCAAAAAACCAGCGACCACCGACAAACAGTGAGTTTATCGGCGGTTAGCAGTATCATGCCGGCCTATGTAAATGCTTCTTCACATTCTGTAGAGGGAAGAAACAAATCCAGGGGTCTACGACAGCAGAGGCGGATATCCGATGCAGGCATAGAGATACAGAGATGCACCCTGCACCCGCCCCAAGCAACTATCATGTCATGTCGCAAGCCTCTCTGGAGAACCGGATATACTCTGGCTGACCCTGGAACGTGATTCCCACAAGATACACATCTTGTCACTATAACAGGTTTTAACACTATGTGTACGATGGTCGCTATCTGGGCCGAAAGCAAAAGGTTATAGCATCGGAAAATGTATGCTCACGAGTAAGTTTCCTGCGACGTAAGATGTAGAATTATTTATTTTACACCCTAGTAGAAAGTAGCTGACGTCATTAAATCAAACCGCTATACGATCTTATTCACAGTCTGTCCGTTTAAGTTAATCTTATTTACTATGCGCCGGTTTTCGTTACGGTATTCATTATTTATTTTACGAGAGTTGTAGAGGTAAGTACATAAATCATTAAGCTATGACCAAGGATTTAAAGGCAATTGTTTCGAGTCCAATAAAATTAAGAATGCGACGGAGGCTTCGATATCTGAGAAATACATTTGTAAATAATTAAATTAATAAATTAACCAATGCATTTAACGATTACTTATTTATTTGCGTTAAAATCAATCAATCAATAATAAATTACTTTTAAATTCGGGCGGCTGTTAGATTCGGTATTAAAATTTATTTTTCAGTCGAGTGTGACTGGCGGGGCATTCAAAACTTCGTGCTAATTCGTAAATACCGAAAATTACCGAAGCTCACGATTGAAATATTAGTAACGGAGTTGATGTGTTATACCTTAATATCATAAATGGTTTGTTACATTATAATATTTGTGTTAACAATCCATTTTTCATATTATTAATGAACTGGAAGGCCAGAGTGAATTAAGCCAGTAAAATAAATTAGAAAATGAAATTCCGACGGAATTGGCGAATAGTGCCAAAGAAGTAATCTACACCCCGCTGCATAACAAACCATAGAAAGAGCCAGAATCAAACGAATTTACTAATACCTATTTCTTAGAACTTCTTAGATTTGTTCTTACAAAATATAAAAATTTTACCTTCCAATAAAATTTGTATTATGTTTCCTAAGACGTCTGAAGTCCCTTATGAGAGAGTACATCGCTTCCTTCCGTCGGTTTTCGGCTAGGTGTCGCTACTTTCCGTACACTTCCGGCCTAAGCGCCCTCTGCTGGCCCTAGCTGTAAACTAATTTACACGAGACAAACCACCATTTTCTTTTTTGTCATTGTTAGGCTCATAATGCATTGATGGATGTAATATTCACCAGGAAGACATCACTTGGACTTCAGACGTCTTAGGAAACATAATACAAATTTTATTGGAAGGTACAATTTTTATATTATGTGTTCCGTTTGACGTCTGAAGTCCCTTATGAGAGATCTGTTTGTTATCTCCTGGTGGTTTGTATGTAAAGACGCAATAATGTGATCTACTGTAGTGAAAATTTGAATGAAGCTATTATGGAACTACCAATAATTTACTTTGATGTGCATTAGATAAATGTACTACATTTAACAAAAAATAGTTTTGTTAATCAGCAAAACAATATACTTAAACTTTAACTAAGAATAAAGGTACAGAAAAATATTGAGATAGCGATTTCTCAGAATTATTTGGAACATTAGAAATCAAGTATATGCCATTGGTAATATTTTCGGAACGTTGTTTCGTGCATCCAATTTGCTTTAGCCAATATTTAATTGATAGGATAGTTTTCAATCCAATTCAAAGAAGATACAGCTGCTCGAAAGCTGCCCGGTGAGGCTTCTACTCCTGCTTCCGACAGAAGTCGTTTCACCCAGCCACCAATTATAGTGGGTGAGGCAGGTTTGTAAGGTGCTTTGGTTGTAAGAAACAAATTCAATACAGAGTCCCTGATGTCTCGAGTCAAGTTTAAAAGCCTCTTAAGTCTATAGACAGGGTCAATATTTCGATCTGGCTATACTGGTTACTGTTTTACTATGTCAGGGCAGTCCTGGATTAGTTAATAGGCCGTATAGGCCGCGGCCTATGAGTGGCAGCCTCATAGGGGCGGCAGATTTTAGAGGACGCTCACTCGATTTAAGTATAAAAGTACTAATTATCTTTAAATAATTAATAATTCCATAAATAAATTTCTAACTCATTCGTTTATTTAACTTTAGTGCCTTCCATAATATTTGTATTATGGAAGGAAATGGAAAATTATTAAGTATTTTAGAAACCTATACACACATATATAAACTGTTTACATGGGGCGGCGGAAATAAAGTGGCCTACACTCAAAAAAATATAAATCCGGTACTGTGTCAGGGGGAGCTACTTCATGGAAGAGTAGAAAGCAGAGGACAGTACTCTCTCCAGCATGAAGCATGGAGGCCGAGTACATGTCTATGGCAGAGTCTTGCAAAGAAGCAATGTATCTCAAAGCTCTGCAATATGAAATTACTAATCACATGTACCCCATAGTGTTATATAATGATAGAGTGCACAAAAGCTCGTAGATAATAATTGTACTTTACATAAAAGAAGTAAACATATTGATTTCCATTATCATTTCTTAAAAGATGCTGTTAAAGAAAAAAAATATTATTATAAAGTATTTGCAAACTGATGAGCTGCCGGCTGATGTACTTACTAAAGCTCTCAGTCCCAGAAAGCATTATAACTGTGTTAAAAGCTTAGGACTTGTAGAAAAATAACTATTTATGGTTGCATATTGTGCAATTATAGTTTCATTTGATGTAGTGGATGAGATTATTAAAAAGTTACAATACATTAAGGAAACGAACGCCATCTATTACCTATATTATGTACTAAGTTTACAAGTAATTGCCATTGTCTATGATCCCAGATCTGAATTGTCTTTTTATATGTAATAAAGTCAGTTGTTGTTCTTCGCAATTGCAGCCAATGTCTTTTAATAATATCCAAGCGAGATCGTAATGCCAACCCCTACTGAACGCGTCGTGAAAGCAAGCGTTGGAGACTGACAAGTCTTGAGAAACAAATGGGAACGACATGAGCGTTCTGCTAGGCAAACAGATCTATAACAGGAGTTCCCCAATGTTTGAAGATTTCTTCGCTTACCAAGTACCATTCTGCGATGCTTAGATGTCTCGACAAGTGGTCTGCCTCTGTATTGTACACTCCTGGACAGGTGGTGAGGTTGTGATGTTGTGATCGTCCACCAGTGTCAGTAGTTTCATGGTCAAGTCCAATAGTTTTTGTGAACTGGTCACGCCTTCCTTCTTTATATAGGCCACCACAATCTTGTTGTCGCTCTGTAATAAGACTTCCGAGTCTTTTAGAGCTGTGGCTTTGGCTGATAAAGCCGCACATCTCCTCAGCGTATATCTCCTTTAAGTTACAATGCCAGTTTATTTGATGGTGTCCCCAGGTACCTTGAATTCTCTAGGTTCAGCACAGCACCCCATCGTATGTCCGAGGCATCTGTGATCAAATAGTTTGTTGGTCCTGGACTTGGGTGAATCTCTGTTCCCAGGGAGATATTGCCTACCACCATTGTATCTCGGGCCACACTTCCATCGAAAATGGTTTGCTGGCGCTAGGAAACTTTCGAAGTTGAGTGCTGTGTCTGCAGCGTGCGGCAATGCAACCTTCCCCGGTGGGTGATGAAGGTCGCAGAGTTGACATACCCTAAGAGGCGTTGCGCCTGCTTGAGGGACCAACTGCCGGCTGTGAGGGGATCCACTAAATACTGGCAGACCTTGTTTTCTTGGTCTAACGGCAGGGACTTTGTATTTGTTTGTGTGTCCCCTAGAACGCCTAGAAATTCGACCGTGCTTGTTGGAGTGATGCTGTGTCTCTGCAGCGTGAGGCAATGCAACCTTCCCCGGTGGGTGATGAAGGTCGCAAAGTTGACATACCCTAAGAGACGTTGCGCCTGCTTAAGGGCCCAACTGCCGGCTGCGAGACGATCCAATAATGATGACGGAAATCTCTAGATTGACGCACCAACCCAAACTTTCTAGTAGGTGAAGTGCTAAAGTTATTTGGGTGGCGCGAGTGCTCTGTGATTGGTGAGCAATCAAAAAATCGTCAAGGTATACTACGACACGTAGAGCCTTGGATCGTAAAACCTCTGCTATCCAGTAGGTCACTATTGTGAACCTCTTTGGAGCTGCTGCCAAACCGATGGGAAAGCATCTGCAGCAGCTGGCCCATGTAATTGAATCGGAGAAAGCGCCTGTGCTCCGATTTTATGGACATATGATAATA
Organism: Amorpha juglandis; assembly: GCA_949126905.1. NCBI lineage: Eukaryota > Metazoa > Arthropoda > Insecta > Lepidoptera > Sphingidae > Amorpha > Amorpha juglandis. Next base: position 10,690,785 of record OX421367.1, read on the forward strand.
AGCTTGGGAAATATCGAGCTATTTATCTCTACGCTTAGTTCTACTACCCGACTTCTCCTTTCGCCCACCCTTTCTTTTTTAAAACGGTATTTTCGGAATTTCTACGCGCTTTGAATTCTCTTTGATCGTTTTGGCTTGATTTCGGTTTGTTGAAAGAGCCACGACAATTTTAAGACATAGATGGCTCTGGAGACTTAGCTTTAGGCCGTCCAGAATTGGTTTGCTTTGCAATTTCATCGACCCCACTAATCTTTTGAAGAAGCCTAGCCATCAGGATTGAACATATATTCTACCGAAGGGGGAATTCTAGCCAAGCCTTCTTGTATAAACTTATCTTTTACAGCTTTCAACAAGGACCGACGACGTTGTCCTGAGATATAAATTTATAATCTGAGCCATTACCGGCCTCTTTAAGTTTATTGGAAATTGCAGATGAGTTTATAGCAGTATCCGACTTTGCTGACCAAATCAGTAAAAGTTTGCAAAGCAATATTAACCAATTCGTTTTGAGCCAAAAAAGCATTTGAAAGCGCTGCCAAACTACGTTCCATTTGAAACTAACGTAGTAGGGCGAAAGGATCTTCAAACCGTCTCAATTCTTCATTTACTCTTAACTCAGTAAATGCTGGAAATGCCACGTACTTTTTCTGGATATCTGAGTAACGTACTGCATTCCATTACGGCGAGTCAAATCGTTGTATGGAAGAAATTTTTGCTATACGGTCAGGAATCGCTTTAGAGACCCTTAATTCTAACATCTTTAATTCTAACATTTAAATTAGCAATATAATAAAACGTATTAGTATCTGAGGGTAGATGCAAAAATATTCATAGTACTGGAATGAAAATGTCTAGAAGCCGATGGCTGAGCACTCGTATTGAATGAATTTGTCAATAAAATTTGCACACAAAATATTATTTACATGACTCACCAGCTGTTGAAAAAGAATTTCAAACCTCCTTTCCAAGCTACGTTCCCGCTGTTATACTTACGAGCCGGTGTTTGATGCCGATGATGAATCGCTATGCTCCTCGGATGCTCCATTCAAATCCGTAGGTGGTGGTGAAGCCGGCCGTTTTCTTGAAGAACCCGAACACGCGATACTTTCATCACCCTTATCACTATTTTTATCCATATTGGAATAAATGCGTACGGAAAACCAAAATATTCAAAACTCTTATCGAAATTTCTACTTTATTCTCGAAATATCGAAGATTTAATTATTCTTAATACTTAAGATCACCTAACCGTCACGACTGTTTGAAAAACGACGCAACAATGACAAAAAGAAAATGGTGGTTTGTCTCGTGTAAATTAGTTTACAGCTAGGGCCAGCAGAGGGCGCTTAGGCCGGAAGTGTACGGAAAGTAGCGACACCTAGCCGAAAACCGACGGAAGGAAGCGATGTACTCTCTCATAAGGGACTTCAGACGTCAAACGGAACACATAATATAATTTGTGTATCCTTCTAATTAATTGTTACATTTGTTCTGATAATTTGATAAGAATGCAAAATCAAAATCTTCTAGTATGTCTGATGGCAACTGATCTTTTTTGATTTTTGATTTTTTTAATAAATGAAGAATCATGGACGCGGTGCTGACCTTAAGAGAAAGGGATGATTGAAGGATCGGGAAGGAGAAGGGGATTTAAGGCTACGGATATGTCACTTAACAGCAAGCTGCTATAGCACGTCAGTTTTCTATGATATAATGGTAACATCTTTGTCTAGCCGGCTTATTTATACTGTAGCGAAAATTGTTTATTATGTGGCTTTTTTATTTTAAATAGTATGTAATACTGCGTATAGCACTATAATGAAGATAACACGCTTCGCAGTCATTCTTCGGAAATTTTGAAAATACGCACATGAGATGAGGATGACGATTACGACATTAGATTATGTAATAAGTCGCAATACTTACCCTTTTTCTGGGGTGACTGACCGGACCCGGATGGCATGGCATGATGAGCATTTTGTGATAGAAAAATCCAATATCACTTTTACCAGACCCGGGGATCGAACCCGAGACCCTAGCACAGCAGTCGTACTGCGTACACAATACAACTGCGTCGAGGCAGTCGATGACGCCATTGAGGCAACGGTTTTTCTATAAATGCAAAGGAGTAAAATCCATATTGGTCATACGTATATGTGAACCTTTCGCCAATAGTTACTAAGATGACTTACAAAAAAAACCTTCTCTACGCTTACATATTAATTAGGAAACTTGTGAGACAAGATCTTGTTTATCATAATAATCCAAGTGAAGTAATCATCATTAAGTTATATTTATGTATTCATATGCGTATTTATTTAGTTAAATATTTCTTTAGTATATTTACATTTTCATTTATTTTATTAAGCACCTGCCTCAGTTATGATCTCCACCACCCTAATGTCGACTAGGAAAAAAATGCCTAAGGCATTAAAGTCCGCCTGTATACCTTGTGTACAAAGTTTTAATAAATAAATAAATTAAGTAAAACAAAGATGGTTCCAATCGATTCACCTCAGCCTTCTATAATGAAGGCAAGTCTAGGACGGAACTATTAATACAAGTGTCGTTTTTATAAGAAACAGATTAGACCGCTTGGCGTCGAGTCTCCCGCGCCAACGGGATTTGATCCGGCTGTATTACGTAACTCCAGTTTCAAGGACGCATCGAACATTCAAGCTTTCGCAATGGTTTCATGAAATACTTAATTTGGTTCTTTATATTCTTAGGTTTTGATCGGAATTATATTGGTAGTTTTGAGTTGGTCGTTAATTATGTTGATTGAATGTTTGGTTTTATTTTTAACCTCCGACAAAAAAGTGTTTTTTTAGTTTAAATCTTTTGTCTGTCTGCGGATGTCTATGTCACGATGAGCTTCTCTAAGCGAGATTAAAGAGATTAATATGTTTACTTATTATTAATGTTAAAGACAGCTTCCGTGGTACAATGGGCGAGTAGCCGGCTGTGAAACGAGAGGCCGCGGGTTTGATTCCCGCTTCGAGACAAATATTTGTATGATCCAAAATATTTATTTCGCGTCTGGGTTTTTTCTCTCCAGAGCGGTTGACGCAGGCAGGCAGGTGGCCGGAAGGAAGATGGAAGCCGAAAAGAATCGTGTTGTACAGAGCCTGCACAATTGTTCTACCTGAAAGTCCAGTCCTCGACAAACAGCTAAAAAATGGTTCACCCTTCAATGCAACGAATAGGTTAACAAAAGGCTTTGACGTTCTAGCCAAAGTAAAATAAATAACATGTAACGGTCACACCCATAACCCTGACACCACAGTAAGACACACGAGTTGTGTCGTGGGCATCAGGAACAACGAGAGACTTTCGGTTTCATAACACTTAGACCCGAAACAAATATTTGTGGATCAGACAAATATTTTGTCTCGGTCCGGGGATCGAACCCTCAAACTACTAAAATATAATGCAACTATCTCAAGCCCACTTCTATAAGATTACGAACTCAGGTTAGGCTGTTGCTAAGAGAAAAGTACATTATAGTCCATTTTAAATAAGTTGTCACTTGACGGCTCGATGTTTGTCGTATAAATCCGTAATATCATCAAAAGATCAACAATCATTGAATTGATTTTACAACATTTTATTAAATGTCGGCTATCCTGTATGCACATACGGAACCCATAGAGTAGGTTACCAAAGATTGCGAAGGGTCCATTTTTGCTTATAATTCTCAATACATTATTATACTTATAGAAGATAGCTAGAGCCAGTAACAGCTACTGGTTGCTGAGTCGAGTCGTTAGCCGAAAATTTTGTCTAAAGCGCTCTTAATACGAAAACGTTGCCGAGAATATTCGGGAATACATTTATTGTACACACTTAATGAAACTATGTTTCTGTATTAATGAAACACAATGTGGTAGGTCCCTAGTGTGCGTGAGGCCGTCTGGGTTGGTTCCAACGCTTTGTATATTTCGGCCGTCAAGCAACAGTGTGTAAGCACTGTTGTGTTTTGGTTTGAAGGACATTGAAGCCAGTGAAATTATTGGACATTATGAGACTTAACATCTTATATCTTGGAGTGATGAGTTATTAGTGCCATGCAGTGCATTGTAATTCAAAGCTCCGTGTGGTGTTGATTTTGTTTGTAAGCAGGCATGGCGTTAACCACTAGGCGAGCGCATTTCTCGTTTCGTCATTCAATAAAATAAAATAAAAAATTACACATTTGATATTGTCATTACAGGAACTGGTGCAATTTATATTTGTTTGTACTTTTACCATGATTGTGATAACTACACTAAATTATATATTTAAAAATTAATCGTTAAACATATTCCAACCATTATCCTCTTGCATCATTTTACCTTTATCCTGCTGTAACTTTTAAACTTGTTGCAGATATATAAACAGTTTAGTGTTTATGACCAGCTCCTCTAATAAAGAATCAAAGTCACACCAAAAGACCCAAATCCAAAGTATGCTGTAATATACGTACACATATTATACTGCCGTAATATACCTATATCAAAACTGATTAGTTTCAGTTATTTAAGGCCTACTCCCACATCTACAACTAGTAAAATTAGTTCCAATTAAGATGACTCATGGCCTTCTCAACAGTAGAAGAGGTATGTGCTTAACAGTGCGACAGTATTAATAAAGCATTGATAATATTATTCTTTTATGATTTAAGTGTAACCCAGTAAATATTCTAAAAAATGCAAACATGTTAAACTGCGGATAATTTATGTCACTGTTAAAATGAAAAATTATTTCTATTTATTCCAACAAGCAAACCTCGTTTAATACTTATATTTACAACCGATTCGAAACTGATCGACTGAATAGAAAGAAATATGCAGTTGAAATGGATGATAGCGGTACAGTTTCAATAGGTGATATTTTAGGCACGCGCACGGAACTTTCGACCATCCTTTTGTGGACCCGAACGTAATACATTGCAAATAAAATATACTATAGTGACTTTATTTAGCCGGCTTACTTTGTGGTTTCCATATCCACAACAAGAGATATAGACGCTTTGGTGTCGTCCGAGATGGGTCGCTGGAATGTTAGGTAAAAAAAAAACCGATGCCTAAACAATGCGCATTTCAATATGGATGAATTCCATTAAAACATTGTATCCTGGTGATTCTGTTTGTATTTTGTAGAATAATAGGTTTTCTCTAATATTCGCTAAATATGACATTTTCATTAAAGGAAACGTACTGAAAAAGGTTGTTCAAATTCGTTATACTTCATTTGGTATATAATATCCTTTAAAAAATAAATGATCTCATAACTTCTAAACTATTACCGAGTTTAGTGCAACGGTAGCAAAAACCTGTTTTCCTCGAAAAATTAAAACAAATTAAATAACTTTCCTGGATACTAATCAACTTCTCTCGCAGTCAATATAAAATAGTAAAAACAATAATAATACCATAAGGTCGAAAGTGGATACAGTCAAGTGCTTTTAGGGCCGTGCCTCGTATACTTTTTGCCCATTGTTCTTTTTCTATTCCGCTTTTCTAAACAAGACATCCATATTGCATATTGGTTTTATCGTTTATTTGCCTTCATTTGACCCATTACAAAATAGATTTGTTTCCCTTCAGTTTATAGCAAAACTTCGGTCAGCTTTCGGTAGTTCTTACCACTATCGTTCTTTGTCACTTTTCCTGTGCAACTGTATAGTTTATCTATTTCAAAATTTGTATGGTAAAACTGAGTTGCGAATGGATCATGCGAAAGTTTCACGTTACCTTAAAACGATTTTGTGAAAATCTTTCTAATAAAATAAGGCACACATCAGTAAACAATAAATCTGAATAAGCGACCATGAGATTTATTGCGAGCTGTATAAAATAATAAAAAATAAAGTGTGCAGAACAAAAGGCTACCAATAAAGTGTGCTTTCAATATTGTCAGCTAACAGTGGTGGAGTTACGAAACAGGACTGGTCGGTGCCCGATGCACCGATAAGCTGTATCGATTCTGAATCCGCATTTCTTTTATGCGTATTTTGTTATAGTTTTTCTTTTATGACAATTGGGTAATAATGGAGGTGAAGTAATGGTACGTAATAATATTATTCTTCTTAATTATTCACTCCATCTTCTATCTTTTTCTTTCTTCTGTCGTCGATCATTGAGATCTTATTTTGAAGACTGCTAAACGGAACGATTATTTGGAAAATTTTAAACCATTACATTATCCTCCTGTCACGGGAACTGCCTCCTGCCGTTTATTTGCTTAATATTAGTATATTGAAATTTATGTACATATAATTCAAAAATAGTACCCGATAAATACGATTAGAAAATTTGAGCTGTCTCCTGAGGTGACAGATTAAATATAATCAGGGTAAATTGGAAATAGCGTATACTGGTATCAGTGTACCCAAGAAGTTAGTAATATGTAAGTGTTAGAGCCACGCTGGAGACTGTTTTGTCTACAGAATGAATGGGCCCGCTCTACCAGGTTGTTACCACTGTGTTACTGGAAATTGTCGGGAAGGAGCTAAAAAATTGCTGTTGCGTTTCGTATGGTGAGTGAGATATCCGGGGGCGCAAGTCCCCTTCCCCTTTCCATTCCCTTAATTATCCTATTCTATTATGGTCGACAAAGCATCCACGATTCCTCTGATATTATAGATATTCAGGGATGGTGGAGATCACTTACCATCAGGTGACTGACTTACTCGATAGCCGGACTCTGGTAAAAGAAAATGCTAAGATTTTCTTAATACATGATCCTTCGTATTTTATTTCATCATATCAATTTTCCAGATGTCATTTCCGTACACATAAAATACATTTGTCAAACAAATTCATTTTCATATTTGCCACAGCAGGTTAAATGAAACTGCACTCTGGCAGCGCGATGTCACGTCTCGGAGCGATTTAGTATGGACCGGGAGTTGAGCTAAGCGAGCTTTTGCTGGTAAACCGAGTTACCTGTAAGGTATCTTGAAGCCGGATTGGGTATGTTGGCGACATGATATAAACTGAAACATAATTTTATATCATTTTCATGACAGTGGTGACAAACGAGTGGGTTATTTAATGGTAAGTACTCAATTCCGCTCATGAACACCCATTAGAAGAATTGAGGATATATTATCGTACGCTGAGAAAAGGCGAGAAAGTCTCGCTGAGCGGGTTTCTTTCGAGAGGATTTGTTCAATAAGTGAACTGTTCGGTTTTAAAGGATCTTAACTATTTTGAAAGCAGAAAACTACTTCGCAAGGTAAGTAAATTCAACAATGTTTATAAAGGTCTACGATTTAATATAAATTTATAATAATACTCATAAATTTTTATGTCGGCGCACGGGATAACTATTCGCTGGTATTTTTCAAGCCACCTGTGAAATTTTTGTTTGACATACAATTAATTAATGTGTTTGATTGATTTGGAAGATATGTTTTTAAAGAAAACATTACATATTTTAAAATTACAATGTATGATTTTATATAAATAAATAAATATACTCATGACTTGACTATTAAAAAATATTCGCTTGACGGGTCAGGCTCGCCGAAGCGGTTTAAACAGTTCATTCACAATAATTATAATTTCTCATATCGGTGAATATTATAATAAAATACAATTTTTATAAAGGCTCGAGAATTGGATGTTACAGTCGGGTGCGCTGGTATCGGTTGGTTTTATCTGATGGTACAATTTATAAATTCGAACTTATGTTGAGTAAAGTCGGCACGTAGCCGCATACATTTTGAGAGTTCAAACTCCAGTAGCTTGCTTTAAATCTTTATGAGCGGCGAAATAAGATTGCAGTTAGAATGTATGCCTCAAAACATAACTATCGTCACACGTCGCGGTCTTATGTCTCGGTTGCGAACTTCGAAATAGTTCTATATATCATAATAGTGAGCGTCCAAACAATTTAGCATGCATGATTAGGCCAGTTTGACTAGGATGGTACTACCACTGTCTTAATGAAATAGCAGCTTCTTGTTGCGTGCGGTGAAATTTCTGAAGGCCCAAATCTCCTTCTCCTGGAAATCACTGTTCCTTTTCTTCAAGGTCGTTTGCCAGGCATTGCTCGATAAATACTTATTTATCAAACATATAATAAATCAATGTAGTAAATTTAAAAATGTTTAAATTATTATTTTCAGGTAATACGCAAATCAGATTAACAATAGTCATCTATACTAATATTATAAAGCTGTAGAGTTTGATTGTTTGTTTGAACGCGCTAATCTCAGGAACTACTGGTTCGAATTGAAAAATTCTTTCTGTGTTGGATAATTCATTTATCGAGGAAGGCTTTAGGCTATATAACATTACGCTGCGACCATTAGGAGCGAAGCATCAGTGAAAAATGTTGCAATAACGAGGAAAATTATTTATATTTGAAGGCTTCCGTTGCTATGGTAATCAATTTTGTCCAAAATGATGCATTATTGCTAATTATTTTCCAAAGTGTTATCAACATAATATTATTCCTGATCCAAATAAATGTACTGTTGATTAAGAGTATTTCATTGTAAACAATCTATACTAATATTATAAAGCTGTAGAGTTTGATTGTTTGTTTGTTTGTTTGATCACGTGGGCGGAGCCGCGAGCAAAAGCTAGTAATTTATAAAGAAGAAATATTTGTATTTTTGTATATAACGAATTAACTTAAAAACTACTGGACCGATTTGAAAAATTCTTTCACCATTATAGAATCCTACATTATACCTGATAAACATAGGCTACTTTTTATGCCGGAAAAAGCAGTTCACGCGTGCGGAGCCGCGAGGAAAAGCTAGTTTAAAATAAAAGCACCGTGGATGAGCAATGCTCGTTATCCAAGAGACAATGAAATACAGTAAAGCGATCGGAGTCGACCACTAGCACTCGACCAAAATCCACTTAACCGATGTTATGTAAACTGCAACGATTGGAACCAAATTTAATAACGCAATAACAACGTGATACAGGCACTGATCTTGGGATCAATTGTATAATCCCACAGAAGTTGTGTTCGTTTACAGAAACAAACAAAGCGACAAATTAACCCCAACATATATAGCTGCAACTTTCAATGAGCGTCAGCGCGGATTTTCCGCGTGCAGTGTAACTACAGTATAAAGAATACATCTCTCTAGTATTACCCCACAAAATCCCCTAACATAAGCACATGGTATATTAAAAATTCAGACAATTTACTTACTTAGTTAATATTCATATAATGTAACAGTCATACTGTCCTACAAATAAAATAATAAATTTTTGAGTATCATCAAATCGAAATATTCTATCCTTGCTACCTCTGTTAGCTACCACAATAGAGAATTTTCGCATAGGGAATTGTTGGGCGTCTCATCGAAACGAAGCTACTCACGGAAAATTAGCTTTATTGTAATCAAGTGCATCAGCTGGCCCAGGGACTCCGGACCATAATATGTCTCATCAAAATTCAAAAGCCTGCTTGACAACAAAGTAATGAGAGCTCCGATGGATGGCTACACGTTCCTCATGGATTTATTTTGGCAAATGAGTATTTAGGAGGGATCTAGAGGGTGTTGGGTAGGGTGGCACGGGGCACGGGTTAACAGCGTGACGATAATAATTAGAACTGTGCGGTTCCCGGCGTCAGATACTTTGTTACCGAATTGTTACTAGCCGAGTCGCCAATAGTTTTACCATAATGACATTATGTGTATATAGGTCATTATTTATAGAGTTAGTGCCACATATATAGTTTAATGTTTGATGGAAAAGACCCCAGTGACTATACGTTTATTTGGATATTTACCTATACATATCTGTTTATGGAAGACCTAGTTAAGATTGGTTTATTAGTCAGCACTTAGATATGGCGTAAAAGAACAGAGTTTAAAATATTTAGGATTAGCTAAATTTAAATAAATAAACGAATAAATAATTTAAATCATAATCCATATAAATAATTTACCACAGAACATTAAAATTTATTTATATGGTTTACGACAACTAGGTATCATATCCTGAATTAAAGAGTTTAAACTAATCAAGTTTATTGTTTACTAACTTTTCTTCGCCCACGTGATCTGCTTTTTCCGTGATAAAAAGTAACCTACGTTCATCAAGAATAAGGTAGGATTCTAATGGTGAAAGAAATTTTTCAAATCGGTTCAGTAGTTTTTAAGTTTATTCGTTACACAGAAAAATACAAATCTTTCCTCTTTATACTATTAATGTAGATAGAGTCACGGGATTTCAAACATATTTGTCTGATAACTTAATATGCCAAAAAGGGGAACAGTACGGACTGTTGAGGCGCATATTTGAAATTACCCCCAAGAGCATGCACCTCTGACTTTTTTAAGTTATGTGTCTTTTATCGCTTGATTTACGGTGAAAGAAACGTCATCAGAAAATCTGCATACCTGAGAAGTTTTCCGTAGGCATTTCGAAGATATGTGTAGTCTGCCAATCCGCATTATGGCAGCGTGGTCCACCACTTAATCACTTAATCAATTAAGACCTAATACCTCTCACTCTGCAGAGGAGGCCTGGCTCAGCAGTGGGGTATGTATAAAGTAGGGATGGTATTTATTTGGTAGTATCTATGTTCTTTGTACTAGACAAACGAAAAAAACTCAACATGTCCTCGATTTTTTAAATTTAACAAACTGTGACTAGTGTGCTACATCGTATTTTGGCGGAAACATCCGTCTGATAATTGAATAAAACGGTTAAATTCAAGCACAGCCCGATTCTGGGGTACATCGGAACGGGTGCGGCTGTGTCTGCGCGAGGCAGCACAGTGACGTATTAAGACAGAGCAAAATTGTGTTCAAAATATTTAAGCAAGGATATACGTTTACTTTTGGAATTTATGTCGGGAGTATTATGTAGGTTACAATTGATTTGGTTACTCATTAAAATGTGCATTTAATATTTTTTTCTCGAATTTCCCAGACATTATAAGAAACAACATTAAATTAATAATCATCTAGCTCAACGAACGAATTGTTAAAGTAGAAACGATTTATATTTACGACATTTATTATCTTTTTATATTTTTTCGAAACACATTAGTGTTTTTGATTTAGCACGATATTCATTTCCATAAGTAACACATCCGTAGGAGGCTTGGCCCCCGCATTACCACCAATTACGTGCCCGCTCGAACCATTCTGATTGTGATTAGAGTCATGATTCAGCAACAGTTTATATTTGGCACGAACACAATAAGGAATATATTTTTCCGTTTTTTGGTTGAAAATACGGTGACATCGAACGTCTGTTGGATGCTTTTCTATTGACGAATGATAACAATGGACAACAAATAAGCAGTGCTCATATAATAAATCTTACATTTGGTTTTATTGTTACCTTATATAATAGCTCCTCAAATAAATTGGTACTATTTTAGGAAAAGTGAAATTGTTGTATATATCGCGAAAACAGAAATTTATTGGTTATATTTAGGTTTTACTTAAATAAATTAATAAATCAAGAATTACTGTGTGTGAATCGCCGCGAAGATAAACTGGAACTAATAGTTATTGATCGTGAGATAGGGTTTTATGAATAAATTTAATGACTTGCAGTGTCTAAAGTAAGTAGTATTAATTTATTTCCTTCAAGATATTTTACAGTTATTCCTTGTACTCTGACTGTAATTATCAATTTAAATCTTCAGTTCTAACTATATATTGGATCAGATCGCAATTGATACTTCACATGAACAGATCTAAAACTAGCGATCCAGTTTTAGACATGTTAGTCTAGACTGGTTGAATTTACAATGCCCATATTTTTGGACTGCCTCGGTGACGCAGTTGTAATGCGTACGCGGTACGACTGAGGTACCGACGGTACCGACGGTAGCTGAGGTCTCGGGTTTGATCTCCGGGTCGGATAAAAGAGATATAGGGCTTTTTCCACGGGGTTGGTCTATCTCGAAATGATCTATATCAACCCGGAATCTGGAATTCTGCCCGGTATTGCGATAAGCTCGTCCCTATGAATACGTGTGGTTTTTTGGATTGGACTGGGCTTAACCTCAGGTGTAGTGCAATCACTTTGCCGTGCTCGGATAAAAAAAATCTGTTGTTTTCCGTCTGCCAGTCTTCATATCTTGGCTTATACTCATCACTCGCCAATTATGCTGAGCGTTTATATTATCATATACACTAATAAAGAGAAAATATTTGTATTTTTGTATGTAACGAATCAACTTAAAAACTACTGGCCCGATTTGAAAAATTCTTTCACCATTAGAATCCTATATTATCCCTGATGAACATAGGCTACTTTTTATCCCGTTTTTTCCGATCACGCGGGTGGAGCCGCGAGGAAAAGCTAGTGTTTGGATATGTTTAAAAAAAGAAATTGTGTAATTGGACCGGCGTAAAAACCGTTGGATGTCATGTGAGAAATCGATCGCGACCACATTCGTAGAGGGTGTTCATCGACCGTTCCGCGCACGATGCTTATTAAAACAATAACGCGGTACTTACGCAAGTGTTTTGACAACTTTTACACGTGCGCTTATTTAATGTTATTCACACGCCATTTGTAGTTGATACATCATGTTCCATTTTATTTCCATGACTATAGTGGTAAGCGTAGCGCTTATAATTCACAAATATCGAGATTTTGTTTGTATTTTACCTATATATTATTTATAATTTTATATATCGATTTCAACATCGTTGAAAATATTTTGCTATTTGACTTTACTGTACATATAATGCGTGAACTTTTATTAGAACATTTTTTTTCATTGAATGACGAGACGAGCAAGGCGCTCGCCTGATGGTAAGCGTCACGCCTGCCCTTAAACAGAAGCGACACCACCCAGAATTTAGAATTACAAAGCACTGTCACCCCGAGACATAAGATGTTAAGTCTCATAATGCCCAGTAATTTCACTGGCTTCAATGTCTTTCAAAGCGAAACACAACAGTGCTTACACACTGTTGCTTAGCGGCAGGAATAGACAAAGCGGTGGTACCAACCCAGACGGCCTCTCGCATACGAGGGACCTAACTTGTGTAAAACCATCATATAATAAAGCCAGCCCTGTGGCGCAGCGGGCGAGCAGTGAACCAAGAGTCCGCGGGTTCTATTTCCGTATCGAGACGACTGTTTGCGTGATCCACATATATTTGATTTGCGACTGGAAGTTGTGGGACCGTAATTCCCTCGTAGTTTCTGATACCCACGATACAGGAAAATCGAGTGTCTGGGCAAGACTATATTTGTGACTATTAGGTCTCTTTTTAAAGCACGGTTATACAAAACCGATGTTTAATACGCTGTCTGTAATTAGGTAAGTATCTCATAAAAATACTCACTAAACTATTCACGCAAATAAATGGCCCAATTACACTATTATCGTTGACTTAAATATTGACAAACAAGCCTATAATACGTAATTTCCTTACGTTTTCCTAGCACGGTGGTCCGGTTCTTTCAGGTTGGAGGCAGTGTCGCGTGCCACTAGCGCCGGAACTGGGGCGGAAATGTCTGTTTGATTTGTCGGGCCATGTTCCGCATATAGCCGGTGACAACTTTCTAATGCCTACTTTACTCGATAATAACTAACGCAGAACAACGCCACGGTGTTCGGTTACTTTACTTTGATTTATCGCCACTTCGGGCTATTGTAGAGTGGATATTGACGGGACCTAATGGCGAGTTTACACGGTTCGATTTTAGCTAATCATCGCATTTGAATCAGCAAAAACTGTATGGTTTTTGTTGATCAGTTCGATTGAAAGTCCTATCAGACAATTCCAATTGTTGATCAACTAAAATGGAATCGTGTGAACCCGCTATGAGGTTCTATAATATCGATTGTTCAAGGGAAGCCGACGTTAGTTTTCCAATCATAATGTTTATAAAATGTTATAAAAACACGATATCACAATAATTCACCATAATATCATAACGCTGATATCCCCTTATTGATTTAGTGATTATCTAGCCCGAGAAACGTGAAGTCCTGGGTTCAAACGCCAACTCGGTCAATTACAATTCGGAAAATCACCCGTGAAACTCCTGGGATAGTAATTTGTGCCTGGTATGGCAATTGAATTTAATTTATTTTAATTAAATTTAATTCAAACATGTTTCCTGGAAATAAATACGTTTATTATTTACTCGTAAGGTACTTAAGGCGTCGAATTAGTCTTATCAATCCATATCTTTTTGGGAACTGATGGTTTTTAGGGCTACAGAATCAATACTGCCATGTACAGTTTAGTCCCTTACGATTGTATTGTATTGTATTTATGGTGGGGACGTCTGCGAGGTGCACAGACGGGTGATCATTTTCATCCTTAATCCCGGTAAGTACCATAAGATACAAATATATTGTACCTTGTTACTCGGAATAGGAAGATTTGGTTCTCGTAACAGTTACCCGTTTGGTTGGCTCGTAATGTGTTTATAGCTCAGTTCAAAATAAATATTAATTCGTTTCTGTTAAATGATATCACATTTTTATCGTCTACTGTTAAACGTAGGCCTTTACAAGTGAACCCTAATCGTCTAGGTCAAGGACAGACCGTATCCTTAGGTCACCTGCCTATAATTTTCGTCCGTCTGTCGTAAAGCAAGTGCAATACTACGTCTGCTAAAGCTTGGTCGCCACTCCAGCAGATGTTTACACCATTCTTTCATCTGCTGACATGACCAACACATACTTACTGCAGCGTGTTAATCCTGCAAGTAAATTTATCAAAATTTGTACATTTGTCCTTTGCCGGATGACGCGAACAACTGATCCAATCGTATTTTATGAAAAAAAGGCTCGTAAGTAGTGCTTGTGGATAGAACCTGATCATGACTGGATAGCGACCACCGTTCACATAATGTAATACTTGCAATAGTGGCTCGCTCAGGCAAGTCGCATTCTGGGGCAAGCTAGTGTATATCCAGTAACCAGAGATCGGATAATTAAGGCAAACGTAATGCCTCTTGACGGTTGACATTATATATGGACTACACTGTACTTAACATTGACTCCACTTTGCCGTGCCAGGATAAAAAAAAAACTAGGCATTTAATGAAACCGTTTTAGAACCGCATTAAATCCCAGCTACATTTCCTCTACATCCGTGCTACGTGGTTCCGACTGCTACGTGGTTCCGACTACTACGTGGTTCCGACTTCTACGTGGCCCGACGGCTACGTGGTTCCGACTGCTACGTGGTTTCGACTGCTACGTGGTTCCTACTGCTACGTGGTCCCTACTGCTACGTGGTTCCGACTGCTACGTGGTTCCGAATGCTACGTTGTTCCTACTGCTACGTGGTGCTGACTGCTACGTGGTTCCGACTGCTACGCGGTTCATAGTATTGTCACCCAGATCGCGCCGTGACTTACATACAAGCCATGTACAGTGGACGGCAATGGGCTGAATGGTGGCGGTGAATAGAGCCCAGAATATGTATCTTAATTTGAGACATTTCGACGCACAGAGACTCCGTGACCCTTTCTTAGACAAATGTGAACGGTTGTGAAATATTACCACCTAATGTTACCTTGTTTAAACTAATATGTTGTCATGTCATATCACAACTCTCACATTAAGGTTATTGTGAATCAAATAGTAAATCTATCACATATATTGTCCAAAACACACAAGCTAGAGACCTCTATCAGACAATACACCGATATTCAAATATATCTATTGAACCCGCACTGGTGAGATAAACGTGATTTATGGGATAACGTCACTAGTGTCATAGTGTAAGCTATTGATTTACTGATGCTGGACATCTGTTGTTAGCTGACAGTCTGCTTACATAATATATTCTTTACATTAATTATTGTTTGATTGGGTTTGAGAAGGCAAGATAATCGAGTTGAGTTTAGAAAAAAAAATAATGAACGAATTATGATAACCCGAACTTAGATTTGAACTGATGACGTCACTGTTACTAAGCCTTCGTACGCTACCATTATAATAGAATATAATCGTAGAATTACGTTTGGTGTCATAAGCATGGTAGAATACGATTCCTTTCTATGTTGCGGTTGACATGAAACAAGGTTGTCACAAACAGGTCCTCTATTTAAATGCAACATTACTGCTAAACTACGCGGCTTTTGGAATGAGTTACGCTTCATATGTAACGTTATATAAGTAATAATATGTAATAAAACTATTATATTTTCCTACTGCTAGATAGCGGCGTCCACTACGAATGAACAACCATCGAACTGGCTTAATGCGTATTAGTAGGTTAAACATACCTTCGAAATTCATACGAAAACTCTCAGGTATGCAGTTTTTGTAACGATTTTAAGTAACTAGCGGTAATTATTAACACATGATTATGGAAAGTCAAAGGTGCGAGTCCTTAGATCTTAGTCTTAGCAGTCCGACGATACCCGCTAGGCTATCGTTGCTTTTCGGGTTTGAATCTATAGTCTATCTTTTGAAGGTTGCCTATATCGTATTTTTGCGAAACACTAACCGCATTCTGGGCATTATGCTAAGTTCTTTTTTATATGACGCGTATCTTTCCACACTTTCTATGTTGCGGTTAAAATGTTTGTTTCTTAAATTGTTTAGGATCTGATCTGTATTAGAAGGATGTAAGTAAATTCTCAAGGTCACGGTCAAGAACGCGATTTGAAGTCGATAGCGCTGCCCGGAGCGGGGACTGCGTTTCAAGCCCTTTAACGAAATTTTTAACCTAAAATGCAGCAGAGTTGTTCCAAATATTGTAGCTATATTTTTGATGTTACCGCATAAGGAAATTAGCATAATATTGCAATCTCTCCTTGTTCTGTTGGCTCGCAAAAGTGATCAAGCGAAAATAGATTCTAGAAGTGTCTTCCCATAATAACGCCAATGAAAGTAGTTAATGAATTAAAATAATATGAGGTAGATGGTTTGTATGCAACAGTGAATGTAATTAATGATTATATGTACTTACATGCTTATGTCTTAGAAATATACATAATTATTGTATGCATAAATATTGCCTTGCCTATATTATATTGCCTAATAATAAGTCTTCACAAAATTGTTACAGAAAATGTCGTTTAATATACTCACGTATCCATTATGTACTTACTCCTGCTATAATACGTCTTATTAAGTACCTTACCTTCGACATAACAGATGCTCCAATAAATGAACTTACCTGAAAAGAAACACAATAATTAGTGAAATTAATATAATCACATGACACTGTGTCACATACCTACGATAGTTGAAATAAAATAGACAGCATTTAACATAACCTTACACCCATGGGAACAAAATATCCCGAAGGGATGGGCAGATGAGGAACTAGTGCTGCACCTACATTTCGTAGAGCTTATATCCGAACCATGATGTGATAGAGGGTGAGCCTATCGCCATTCCGGGTACAAATTCAAGTATCATTATTCGAATCAAAAACTCCTATAAAAGGATCCCTATTCTATAAATCCGAAATAAAGCAACGAAGTTCGGAACAAACATAGAGTAAAAATACATAGGTCTATAATAGTCATTACAACAATTATATTTTGATATAAATTACTACAACAAAACTTAATTTGTAAGTAAAAACGTATATGAAAAATACTTGATTTTTCTTATTTAATGATGTTTCCTAGATTATTTTTGTTCGATTGATAATAAAGAATTAAAAAATACATAATAATTCCAATATAACACGTTGCAATGGTGAAACATATTCTCCCTTATAAACATTTTTTTACCAACTGCTTTATTGTAGCCATCGATTTTTTATTATTAACTATATTAACGAACTTCGTCGCTTCGTATTGTTTTTTAGCATATGAGCCTTGATGTTAAGTATCCAGTCCGAATATAATGTGGACCGTCAAGAGACCAACAGGATTATGATTATGAAGTAACTGGACATTCATTAAGTAAATTCGGAACGGCACTCACCTAAACAAGCAACTATGGTAGGTATTTCACGCGTACAGTCGTATACAACAGAATACAATACTTGTAATTAAATGTGACATCCATTAATGCAAATGATAACGTTATGGAAGGTAAAAGTATAAAAGAACATCGCTACATATTTGAAGACCGATTGAATCGATAACCATACGGGGTCGACTGCATGGTAAATACGTCCAATACATTTTTCCATGCTATTGTTAACCCTAATGGACCTATTCTTTAATTATAAATAGAATATTGTTGTTTTTTTTCTGTCGACGCGCGACGGTTTAAATGTATGTATGGTATGGACATTGTGACGCCTCGTTTTAAAATATAATAAATAAATACCAGAAATTTTGTTCAAATATAATTTCGATCAATTTTATTCTGAAATGGTAAAGTCACAAATGGTTATTTCTATTCTGTGAATAGGTTCGGCCAGGGTGGCATGGTTTGACTGTGACGGTAGGTCGTACTTCAAATTCTTATCATTATTTTTACTCCAGACAAAAATAGTGTTGTTATAAATTTAATGCTTTGTTTTGTCTATCTATCCAGAGTTACTTTCTTTCTGTTTCAGTGGCAAAAGGTAAAATAATTCAAAAGGAAAGCCGACTTTACTTAATTACAAACGATTTACACTACAGTCGATCGGTGTTCTGTCAACATTTTCAATAAAACGTTATTTTTCGCAAGTTAGTTCAATAATATAATAAAATTATAGGGTATAGTAATTATATTATAATATTATATTTTTGTAAAGTTTTCAAGAGAAGCCGAATCGAATCGTGTTGGGCGGAGCCTGCGCCACTAGTCTGTGGCATTGTAGTGTCTAATACTCTAAGGGAAAGGACCGATTTGAATGCAAGTTTTTCGTTTGAATGCTGGTTTAATCAAGTTGCTACTTAGTTATGCTATAAGGAAATCTGTTTAGCCAATTAAAATTTATAGATTTTTCAATAATTGCCGTCAGGTGTTCTAAACAGTTAGGTGAGTTTGTTCTGTTAGTTGGTTTATCTTTCTTTCACTCAGCAACAGATCAACATGATTTCCTACATATTGATATAATATGGGCGGAGAGCTGAGGATTAATTATTATTTATCAATAATCTAGTTAGCATTTAATATTCCTAAAGATTTTAACGTCGTAAGTATTTTTTAAACACGTTTGTGCCCATATTAAGGTCCACTTGCACACCGATCCTTAAATTGTATTTAGCCACTAAACGTGTAGGTTTATGAAACTTCAAAATGTATGAAAAGTTAACATTACTAAACATATTTAGCGGTTAAATACAATTAAGGATCGTCGTGCAAGTCACCCTTATTTTCTACATTTACCTAATAATGTAAAGCTTTATATTATTTAAAAAAACCGCTAGATTTATTTAAGAAATCCGTCATCAATACAAATACGAAAGAGAATAAAATAAAAGCAGACATTGTAAACGCTTTTTCATTACACTCAGACAGCTCAATTAGAAATATATTGATTGCAGACGAAAAAGAATTAAGTTGAAGTTTTCTAACTTATGCCAGTTCCAAGGCATTTTTTAATTTCCGCGAATAAATAGTGCAGACTTGGCCACAGGCTACAGCAGGCGAAACTGTAAATTAATGTAGATATGACAAAATTGAGCCTTAATCGTTAGTCGCTTCCACCCAATATTTTATCTTTTAACCTCATACGATAAGTTCGGTCATTAAAGACCTCATTCGCTATTCAGTCAGCTACACGCCTACACTCATGCAGGTGACTGATGTAGTTCTCTACTAATGTTCATTGCACCCTAGTTTGAGCATTAAACTTTAAGTAGCCGACGACTTGCATAACATCCACTTTATCGATTTCAACCAACCGTTAATGCATTTGCTATTTATAATCGTACCTAATAAGTTTCAGTTTCGAAAAGCCGAATAATAAAAATTACCTTACAATGCCTTAGATTTTGTTAGTCGTGTTGCGTTACGTAACAAATTCAATGGCATTAGAAATCTAAGTTTAAAAGCAAGGCGTTCAAAGCGGTTTATTCATTTTATAAGAATTTAACAAATTCTAAGTGCAGCTGTGACGTCAACAAAACGTCTTGTACGATAGTTAACCGAGTAGGTATATATTATATACCTACAAAGCTTCCAGTATGGCAATAAAGTGAATGTTTCTTTACCAGTCGATATGAATGCGGCAGAGTGTTACTGCCATCTAGTAGGAAGTAGCATTACAAAATCAAAAGTAGTCCTCTGGCGGTAAGAATCTGAATTTCAATATTCAGTGATGCTTTGAAGCCAACTTAGTACAGCGCCATCTAGTGACACACTACTCAACTCATGCTGCAACTAGCTCTGGTTTTCACATACGGATGCGAATTCCGTCCAATTCGCCGGTAGATGGCGTTAAGAACAACGGAGTTCATTTACAACGACATAGATGGCGCTGTTCGCAATTGTTTAAATAAATAAACACTAGGCTGCCGTGCGTTTTAGAGTGATATTTACAGTGGCGGATTTACCAGTAGGCTGAGTAGGCTGGAGCCTAGGGCGGCAAATTTTAAGGGGCGGCAAATTTAGTTTATAAATTTTTTATTCCGGTTTACAAATTTAAAAAATAAATTTATACACACACATAATACAAATTTCGAAAATTGGAGAGACATTTAACATATTTAACAAAAATCTAAATATTCTCATATACAGTGCTAATTAATAAATATTTCAACATCTCTGCATGAACAATTCCTAAACGCTTTACTAATTATACATTAATGATTATGAACTTTTAGAATATCACAATAGCGATTCGATATTATAATCGAAATTTAGTAATTTTTACGTATATTCTTCACTGATAACTGCTATAATTTTTTCTCCGTGTACCTAATAATTATGAGATCTGCTTACCCAATTCAATCTTGATATAATATCGATGGTCTAATCATGATTGCTGCAGCAAGTTTGCAACTTGTCAAATTCAATTTCAAAAAGTAATTTCTTTATGCGTAAAAAATACTGACTAAAATTGACTAATTTTTAGTTTTTAATAGGTAATGGTTGTTGTAAGGGATGTTTTTTAGAGAAAAGTTAGTTTTTTTAACTCAAAACAAACAAACTAGAAAAAAGTCTTTTTTTTAAATTCAGACTTCTAACATAGATTTGATTACCGTTGCTGATCTTTACGAATCACTTCGTAAGTTTTTCATAGCTGAACGAGAGAATTTCAAGTACTTCGAGAAGGCGATCGAGTTAAGTGTATCGAAAGAATATACAAGAGAGATGAAAAAAAGACAACCAAAAAGAAAAAAAAGATTTGACACCAGATGAAGATATTGGAATAGCTGCGAGTGATAGCTGTGAGTGATTACTTCAGGGTTAATACGTTTCTCGTTGTCATAGATAGACTCATACCCGAGTTAGCAAAACGGCAAGAGGTTTATCAAGGATTTAACGAAAGATTTTCATTTCTTACCAAAATGAATGAGTTGTTACCATCAGTTCTGACGGAAAAAGCCAGTTTTATAGAAAAAATGTATCCTAATGATTTAGAAACAGACTTAGTTTAGGAATTACTACACTTTCAAAGCTACCTTTCGTCTGAAAGAATTTCAATAAAACCAATTTCTGGATCATTAATAAGTCTGTCTTCATTCCTGCGAAAACAGAATCTAGGAAACATTTATCCAAACTTGGATATAGCACTTCGTATGGCTCTTTGTAAGGTCTAAAAAAATGGCGATGTAAAATCAGCGAAATTAAAAAAAAAAAACACCGAAATTTGTTGCTTTTTTGTTGCCAATTAGTTGCTAGAAAATTAATTTTTTTGCTTCAACCGATCGCAAAAAATCGGCAATAACGCTAACTTTTCAATAAGATAGCGTGGAAATCACTGGATGTGGGCTGATCGATCAAGCGAATAGTGGTCAATTTGTTGCTAATTTGTTGCTGAAAAATGCTAGGGAGAAAAAAAAATAATTTAAAATAAAAATTGATTTTTTTTCAATTATGCCAAAATAAATACTGTCCACGCTAGCTTCACTCTTGACTTTGCCGTGGAAGTTCTATAGTTAAAATTTGTTGCTGCTCATACTACAGCTTCTTTTAGCATAGAGAGTCAGCAACAAAATAAATACCGGAAGTCAAGAGAAGTTGGAGATCGGCTTATAAACAAACCGGCCACGCTAGCTTAACCAACGATTTTTCAACACCGTAGTAGTATTTAGTATTTCATTATGCGAACGTTGCGAACTTTATTTGTATATAAAAAAAACGCTATTTTGATGATTGATAAATTCAAATTACTTGTACAATTAGAATACAATTAAGACTTTGGATTGTTATAAAAAAAAAATAACCTTCTCTTGCTTGAAGAGAGTAAAGAACTACCTACGATCGACTTTAAGTCAAGAAAAGCTAAACGCTTTAGCTCTCTTGTGCATAGAGTCAGAGCTAATGAACAAGATTTCGTACGAATTCAAAGTCTCGCAAAAAAGTATTGCAATGCTTTTATAATTTAACTTAAATCATAATGCTAACAAATAATTAAGAAAAGATATATTTATTGTATTGTTTTTAAACTGTGAGTGTAATAATAAATGTTAATCAATGTTCGCCAAATGTATGTTTTTTACGTAAGCTTAATTCATATTATGTAAGTATTGTATAGTTTTAAGACATACCTTACCTTACTTTAAAAGTGGTATATGAATAATGTTTTTTGATAATTCTTTGCTGTAAAAATAATCAAGGATCTAACACGGTACCATAGTTCTCAATAATAATAACTATATGGGAAAAGTTGATGTAACGAGGATGATGGAGCACAAATTATAAAGTTGGACTTTTATTGATAGAAAATTGATATGATTGTGTACTAAGATATCAAAATTTAGAGGCGGCAAAAATTGAATAGCCTACGGGCGGCAAATCTATAAATCCGCCACTGGATATTTATGATGTAAAAACTGCAAATCAATTTATGCTTGTTATCAAAAAAAATCGGAGTGGCATACTATCCTAACATATTTGCTCGCTTTGGTCTTTACACCTAATTTTCTAAGGCACCCTGGAAAGGTTGCTCAGCCCCAATTCACTTTGACACTGGTAGCTTGTAAGCTTTTCTTAGTAACAATAATTGTTGTCATGGAAAATATTGTACGATGTTTATGGTGGGCGTAGACCCATTGGCTCACGTAACGTTAAGAAATTAATTAACTAATTAACGTTAAAAAAAAAAAATAAAAAAAATAAAAAAAAACATATTAATGTTTTTACAAAAACCAGCGACATTCATATGTTAAATACTAGAAATAAGAATAAACTGATATTGCCCAAGACCAGACTTCAAAAGATTAGTAATTCATTCAAATGTCAAAGTATACGTTTCTACAACAAAATTCCTAGCCATATTCAACAATTAAGTCTAAATAACTTTAAATTATTTATTAAACAGAACCTTTGCCAAAAAGGTTACTATAATGTTAAAGATTATTTGGAAGACAAAACGGCTTGGAATTGAGCCGCTCACTCCATACAAAATATGGCTGTCCATGGTCCTCTGGTAAATTATTATACTTGACTGCTCTATTGGCGCATTTTTAGTATCTAAGATACATAATATGTAAAGTTGACATTTTTAATATTTTTTAAGAAAAATATTAAATTTATATTTGTTAATTTTCATTTTTTAATTTGTGAGTGCGAGTGCCATGTATGTTGGTTATACTGAGGACTATTTCTAATAGTCAATCCAGGAATTCCTGTACATTGTACTCGCACAGTTCTGGAAAATCAATGTCTGGACATTAAAAGAGGCCATAACCCATGAGTTTGTTTCGGCATTTCTTCTCATGGCTAGCCACGAAATGCCGAAAAAAGATAAATAAATGTAATCTAATTTTAGTATAAAATTATTGACATGTAAAAGTGATATTTATGATCCAATTTACAGAATAAATGATTTGAATTTGAATTTGAATTTAATATTGTGCCATAAATTTCACCAACAATTTCACGTGTAAATATCTAGTTTAAAATGTATACATTAATTTCATGACACTATAATAGGTTTTTTGATAAAAGTCTAAGTTAATTTCCTGCAACTAATTTCATCATGTAAACGCGACACGATACTAATGCCGCGAAAGCACCTGCGCATAGTGTACGTGTACATTAAAATAAAGCCCCGATGCTGACGGCGCTATAATCTTATATTTTAACGGAACATAATAATATTATTTTAACGAAACTAGTTTCACAAGTACCTACTGCAACAAGTTTCATGAAATTAATTTCATCATGCATGACACTGATTCCATAATGGAAATTCGGCTTTATGAAATAAAATGTATTTCGGAGGTCTATGGCATTTCTTTTTATTTAAATATGTATTTGTTTGAATTCTCGGTTAAGGTATATACTAATCTAGGACATGATGTAACAGTGACCATTTCATCGAATCAGGTCGGCTGTTAAGGTGTGTTTGATTTACAAACATCCAAATTCTAAAATCACAAACTTTCATATTTAGAATACTAGGATGCGAGACTTCCATGCCTTTCGCAATATCTTTAATAAACGAGTTAGTGTTCCATGTTAGCTCTTGAGTTAATATTCAATCTTGTTACTTTTACTCAAGCTAAATCAGTATTTGCATTTAGATGGAGCTTATTGCCTGACAAATATGAGATTATTACTCAGAGCTCTTGTTTACGAGGCCGCGTCATACAGTTATAAAAAAATATATAAATTACGGGTTTCTGATAAATTCTCGCGCACGTCGTATACGAAACTCTCTCTCAATCTAAAATTCTAAATGGGGATTTATATTAAGCAATTAAAGTACGTGCAGTGGTAGTTCTAGGTTGAAATGTGCGTGTCTAAATACCTACTTAGCTACCTAGACCCAACGGTTACAGACATAGTCCTGACCCCACAGTAAGATACGAGTCTTGTATCATGGGAATCAGGAGTCACTGGAGACTTTCGATCTCACAACACACAGTCCCGAAATAAATATTTTTGGATCACACAAACATTTGTTTTGGGGCGGGTATCAACCCGCGGCCCGTTGTTCCACAGCCGGCTTCTCGCCCATTGCATCACGGAGGCTGTCAAACCAAGTTTAGTGATTAAACTCCTGGTGCTTTCCGTGCTTGTTAGAGTGGACCGACGGCAGCGCTGTTTGTTTGTTGTTGAGTAGAGTGAAGAGTAAAGTTACACATTGAACTTGCGACATTGGATTAAACACGAGTGATGCAATACGTTGAACGTATTAATTGCCTATTTATTATATTATGCAGAAAATAAAAAATGTCCCTTAGCAAGATTAATAATTATGTTTTATTTACGATACATACATAGTCACGCATGTTTCTCATAGGGGTGGGCAGAGACAAAGGACAACAGACACCTGCTAGGATCGTAGCACACGTCTTCCATTTATAATTAAAATAATGATAATTAGTACATATATAACTAAAATACATATTATGGTGCCATTTTATTAATCATATAAGAGATATACTAAGACTGATTTAAAACCAAAGTCAATAAATATATTTAATTTTTCAACACCATGGTTCATTGTATCTACTCTTTTACTTTTTTTGAATTTACAATACTGGGAATTATGAATCAAATGCATCGCAGTTAGGATTTTTACATCGGATTGAGGTGCCTCGGACGTTTTCATATTTAACATTTTAAATAAATTTTTAATTGTCTAAATTTTAATATATTTTAAGAGTGAGTTAAACAACACTGATAAAAATAACCAAATTTACAGAAAGGTACATATAGTAAATGCTTAATAATAAATTTTCTTTTAAGTTATGATGAAAATACCACGGAATTAGGTATCATAATATGTTAGTAGTGAGTTAGGGTGAAAAATAAAAAGATGATTCGACTTGTGTGTGATGTGTGATTCGACTTGAACTTCCAGTGTCTATCGTCGTATCTCAAAGTCGTGAATAAGTAACAGATTTACCACTGATCGTTGTGCTCATACAAGTATAGCCCTGAATCTATTGTGTGAGGTTGAATGGGCTCCTTTACAATTCAAGCTATAAATTATTCTACTTAGCGCCATATCTTAAAACATAACTTACATGTTTTAAGATATGGCGCTACAACAACGATATACTTAAGTAGCTCTCTGAAATAACTTGAAAGTGAAAAAGTCCCGATGTTAATTAGAAAAAAAACATTTGCGACTATTAACGGCTGAACATATTTTTTGTACTGAACACATTCACAACATTATGTGTACGAAACTCTGTAAAGGGAGCAATGTGAATTCTGCTATCAGCTAAAAAGTTATATTTCAATTTCAAGCAACTGCACACATGCAAAGTGTATATATGTATATGATTGGCCAATTAAATGGCATGCCAAACGTTGTTTGCCAATTCAGCGCCGAAATAAACATAGACGCCGCTAACTAGTCGTATCATTGGAAAGTTTTGCAGTTCTTACTAACCGATTTCAGAAATGAGGATTTTCTCATTTCATCTGTAGCTTCATGTTTAATGTTAATACACGAATTTTCAACAAATATAAAGGGGTTTGAATGTTTCTTTGGTTTGAGTGAGACTTCTTTTCGTTGGTGGTCTCAATAAATTATGATTAGTAAGTTTCTTTTTATTAGCTTGAAAGATGTGACAAGTAGGTCACTCGTCAGATGATAAGCGCCACGCCTGCCCATAAACAGTAGCGACAGCATACAAAACTTTGAAGTACAAAGTACTGCATGGTACTGGCCTGCTCTTGATACCCCGAATATAAGATGCTAAGTCTCATAATGCCCAATAATTTTACTGGTTTCAATATCGTACAGATTAAAACATAACAAATAGACAACGCGGTGGTATCAACATTGAACCCAGAAGGCTTCTCGCATACGAGGGACCTATCATATCATATAATAAAATATATACGTATTTTTATAAATTGCTATAAGACAACATTATAATACCAGCACTGTATTACATACGTCCCACTGCTTTGCATTCTCTATTAATGAAAGGGGTTAGGTTTGTCCACCACGCTGGCCTAATGTAGCTTGGTAAACTACATATAAATACCTTCAACCTTCTTATAAACGCTTCTCAGGTACGGAGATGCCCTCGTGATGTTTTCCTAGCGCAATTAAAGAGAATGGTAACTAACAACGAACACACACGTAACTGAAAAAAGGCACATGGTTTATCCCCTTTCGTTGACATTTCCAAAAATCCTTCCTTAGTGGATGCTTACAACATAAAAGGCATCAACTGCCAAAATTTCAAGTTTATGGCCGTAGCGGTTTAGGCTCTGCGTTGATAGTCAGTCAGGACAAGCAATTATATATGTATATATCAGTAAGTAATTATGTAAGTAGGTATGTAGACATATAGAATAGAGTCAGCCTCCGTAGGACAGAGGGCGAGTAGCTGACTCAAGCACAAGGCTACGGGTTTGATTCCCGCATTGAAACAAATGTTTGTGTGATCCACAAATATTTATTTCGGATCTTGGCGGTTTTCCCCTCAGAGGGGTTAACGTCAGGCAGGCGGCCGATAGTATAAACTACAAGCGAATTCTTTCTGTACCATGTGTTCCAAAGTATGTTGCGCCGACCCCACTGCGAGTGGGATAAGGGCTGGTGCAAGAATGTAATAGGGAAATTGTCTTACCCGCCGGCAGTGGCCCATATCATCTGCATGTTGGTGAATGTCTGCTGTCTCCTCTTCCGATACACTCATCACAATGTTCTTACGGACAACTTACACTTTTTTTTGCACATAATATTTTCCGCATCCATTGTTTTGACAATCTTCGGGTCTCTATGTATAAAAAGAATTTATTTTAAATCGTTACGTTTAGAAAATTACAATCGAAGTTATTTTAAATAAAATTTTAAATAAATATAATAATTTTATATTCTGCTGAAAGTTTCACTAACAGATAATAGTCAAACAGGAATGATAGGTATCATAACTCCAAGGAATTGGGATTTTACTTAACGAAGACGATATTCAATAATAATAATTATAATATACTTAAGTATTGTATATGACAGTAAATGTGTAAGTAGAGGTTGTTTGCGACATAACAACATTATCAAAAAATCATAAGTTGCAGAGAAGTCTTTCTTTGTCCCGGTTTAATGCCTACTCCACCTTCGTCCATCATGATTTGACCGTTGAATCGGTATTATGTGGGGCGACTCCCAAATGCCAATATGTTGGTGGCTCCACTTGCATTTCTAGTTGCACAGTAAGCAAGGCTGCAAAATTGCTTTATCCATTTTACGCTGATGAAAAATATGGCAATGGAAAGCTTATACCTCGCACACAAGTATTGTGTAGGACAGAAAAAGTGTAAAGGTTTTCAAAATAACGGGAGTAATTCAAATTCAAAGTTACTCTACCTACTTTACACTAATGAAATATATGTCACGGCTTAGCTTAAACAGCCTTCGTGGCGCAAGTTGACTTGCCCTCTATCACATCATGGGTTGAAAAATAGCTCGACTATCTGGGGTGTGACACTAGTTGCATCTCTGCCCACCCCTTAGGGATACATGCGTGAGCTTGTGTTTTGTTACACACACCTATAATATGCACTCGTTTATATAAAACTGTAAAACACAGCATACTATTAAATTACGGACTATTTTCGCCACCATTACTATTAACACCTATTTGACCACTTCTGAGTAAATGCCACTGACCAGATAATATATGACTCATTCCAATACAAAAGTATCATACTGACATATAACACTAGAAGAACTACTAGGTACTTTCAACAATAACTGTACACACTAAATCTACTAAAGCTAAAGCTACACCTTACCCTAACATTGTGAAATAGACCTTTGAGTGACGAAACATTTTCTAATTAAGCTAATGATTGCGAAATACGAGAGATATCCATCTTTGTAATCGTACTGGCCAGTATAGTCTTATTATTAAGGCGCTGACATATAAAAACATCAGGTTTCCAACGGTAGACGGTGACAATTCGCAATAGGTCACGTATGTTAAGTTAATTAACAAATGGATTGGGACGTGTTGACCGTCGCTTCCCAATACTGAGTCACGCGATATCCACCTCTTGAATATTACACATTAATCGTTACATATTTGTCAACAATTGGTTATGAAAGAGTATTTTATTTTTATGCGGTATTGTTTACGCTCATGAAAGTGAGATCGAAAGATTGTTTTATGAAGAACCGACATGTACCGATTAGAATACAAGGAGGTAGTATATATGTCGTAGTCGCATTGTATAAATCGCAGTATTACATTACGGCTAGCCGTTTCCAAAAACAGGGCCGTTTTGTATTGCGGCGTGTCAACGATTAGCCGGATTGAATACGGCTGATTCAAAGTCCGTCAGAAAGTGTTGCCAGTACGCATTGATCTGACTCGGACCGGTTAGGTTAGAACGCTAAAAAAAATCACGGACGCTAAGACGGGAGCTTCGCTAGTGTTTTAAGTATAGAAGCGTATAATTGCTCATTAATAGGTCTACATCGCCAATTACCAACGCCAGAAGAATCATGGATGCGTTGCCGGCATTAAAAGAAAAGAAAGAAGAGGGGTAGACCTGAACTCGTTGTTGCCAATGTCTCATAGTAAATCGACGTGTTCTAGCAGCTTGCTGTTGTGTGTCGTAAGGTGAATCCAGCGGCCCATATCCCTCTCTCCTTCCCAAACCCTTAATTATCTCTCTCCTTTAAGGTTAGCAATGCAGCTATGATTGCTCTGATATTGTGAATGTTCATGGGCGGTGGAGATCACTTACCATCAGGTGACCCATTTGCTTGTTTGCCGACCTCTGCTATAAAAATATGGGCCTCGGAAAGTCTATTTCACCATATGAAAAACAAAAGAACTCCACGTTGGTTTTCTGTGAGGCAGTTGTAAATCGAGCCGGCCCATTCATGCTGCAGACAAAACTGTCTATAGCGACGCTCTGGCATTAAACTTTAGCTTGCGGGCAGCATGACATGTTACGTGTATTGACAGCTTACATCGACCGTGTTAATGTAGCAAAGGCGTCCAATTTACATACGTGTCAGTGAAATATCTCATTCGATCGTTGAGGAAACATTGAATATAATAGAATTAATTAGTTCCTATTCATAAGGGTATGTATTGATACTTGATTGCACGATACATTCATGTAATATTTTATTTATTATACATAATTATATTTAATTGTGAGGAACAGTTTTAATGAGACACGGTATAATATTGATACTACCTACTTGTATTCTAATTGTTACATGTCCGTTCTTCATAAAATGATCTTTCGATCTCACTTTCATAAGCGTAAATACCACTATAAATAAACGTACAGTCATAATTAATTGTTGACAAATATGTAACAATTAATGTGTAATATTTAAGAGGTGAAAGTCGCGTATATATCACGATTTATTGTGTGGTAAAATTTAGTTTGTGTATTTTGTGATATAAGTTTATTTGCGATTAATTGAGATAATTTTAATCATAATTAATATTGAAATATATTTTTAATAAACCTACTATAAAAATAATAATGAATAAAAATGTTAAAAATAACACGTAGATACATGTATTTTGTATTTTTTTTTTTTTTTTTTTTTTATCCTGTCACGGCAAAGTGACTACGCTACACCTGATGGTAAGTGTAGCGCAATCCAAGAAAAGTGTCGACCAACGATAAACAATGGTCCATCGTTGGTCGGCAAGATCATGCCGGCCTGCCAAAGGGCCAAGGGGGAGGGGAAGGAAAAGGGATGGGAAAAGGGTTAGGATCAGGGGGCAAGCCCCCTGGGGAGAACCGGATATACACTGGCTGACCCTGGAACGCGACCCACACAAGGCGGGCCACTATGGCAGGTTTTAGCACCAGTGTACGGTGGTCGCTATCCGGTCGGATACAAGTATCCTCCCACCAGCAAAATTATTATTATCATTTACCAGTATTTTATTATTGTATAATATAAAATATTTTTTAATAAAGTTTATGCTTCATTAAGATCTGTAGCGAAGTTACGTCTTGTATATAATAAAGTTCTTACATAATATTCACATAAGTATTATGTATGATATATGATTAAAACGTGTCACAAATGAAACTAACTCTTCCAATAATCAACGCTCCCCTTTTTCTGACTAGTGACACAAATGTAAAAATACACACTACGTTACAAAAACCCATATTACCTTCGCAACGGCTTTGGATGCGTCACAAAAACGTTCGACTATCAGGCGCCACACTCGACCTCACCAGTCTCGCTGGCGCCGACATCCTTGTGAGTGAGATGAAAGTTCTAGTGGGATTATTATCTACTTCACATATAAATTGGATTAATTTAATTAACGTTAACAGGATTTTATATTAAAATATTGGTGTTTTATCAATTACGTATATTATTATGGGATTATTATCTGCTTTAACGGATATGCACATATCAATTGGATAAATTTACTTTCATCATCAGCCATAGGACGTTCACTGCTGAACATAGGCCTTCCCCAAATATTTGACAGACCGACCTGTTGGAAGCGGCCTGAATCCAGCGACTTCCTGCGACCTTTATCAGGTCGTCTGTCCACCTTGTAGGAGGACGTCCAACACTGCGCTTGCCAGTACGTGGCCTCCATTCTAGAACCTTTCTGCCCATATTTACCATGATATTATATAAAAATATATGCTACGTATTATATACAAAACCAGTGTAGGTACCTTCTTAATATTAATATTATATTACTAGCTCTTCCAAGATACCTACAACATGTGTTATCGCGTAATGACTTGTTGCTATCCCAACATAATCCACTATACACCCTAAGCTTATTAATCATTTTCTGACGAGACGCTCTCAGACTTGATAATAAACTATTAAATGTAGACTCGAGTACCTATATCTAGCATATTGCGATACATGTAGCATATAATATACATTTACTTGTAACAATTAACTACATGATATACAACTTACAGACATAATACCACAACGAAATTCCGTTTACAATTTATTTACTTTCGTTATATGTTTTAAATACAAGTTAATTCAATATAAAGGTAAAGATCTGATCACGGAGTAAAAAATATAAACCCCTCAACGAATATACACACGCGTCGCGATTTGTTTAATGTATATATACAGCTATACCTGACACTAAAAGTACAAAATTAATCAACAAACAATATTAATGTGAAATATCAATAGCGGCAGGGACAGTCATTTTACTGTACAATTACACATCACGCACTTCATTATAGCAAGATCAACACGGATAAATTAAATAGCATGTTGACTGGATTAATTTTATCGTTTTAATCAATAAGTCAGCTAATTGACAGCCTCCGTGGCGCTGTGGGCGAGTAGCCGACTGTGAAACGTGAGGCCGTGGGTTCGATTTCCGCACCGAGCAAATATTTGTCTGATCCACAAATATTTGTTTCGGGGTCTGGGTGTTGTGAGACCGAAAGTCTCTCGTAGTTCCTGATACCCACGACACAAGACTCGTATCTTACTGTGGGGTCAGGGCTATGTGTGTGACTGTTGGGTGTTATTTAAAAAAAAAAAGTCACGTTCTCCAAAATCTATGGTCGAAAGAACTATAGAAATAAAGTTAAAAATAACTTGACGACCATTAAAATCTGCTAGAAGTGGTAGCGGTAGTAGTGGTAGTGGTAGAAAAAGGATGCACAACGGTCGTGTTACGTCACAAGACAGGTTACGCCCATTACGGTACTGTGGGACAAGGAAATAGTGAGATTTCCCCACTACGCGCCTACCTTCTCTTATGCCAACCTATACATATATTATTCCTTGATGACTAACTGACTGAGAGATCAACACAACTTAAACCACTGAAACTGCAAATTTAGTTTTTATGAAATTTAAGCAGTTGATGCCTTTTATGTTGCATCCACTAAAGAAGGATTTTACACCAAAGGGTGTATAATAAGGAATGAACGGTTGTGTGAAAGCATGCCTTTAACGCGGGCGGAGACACGATCAAATGATAGTATTTAAATATGAACTACGGCCTACTTTATCCCCAATTTTAATTCTGATGTCGCAAAATATTTATTTTTCCGGTTGCATATAAAATAATGAATAAAATTATACATAGTGAAATACCCTATTACCTATACATACACACTCCTGTAAGAAAGGAAATGCATACATTTTTAGGGCGACTCGATTATGTCTAACATAATACTCCAAAATAATTCACCCTTAAATCAAATTACTTATATATTATTTTACTGAAGCTTAAACCAATCAAAACAACATCAAGATTATTAACAGCTCATGTCAATTAATTTATTACGTTAATACCATTGAATAAATAATCTTCATTATTGCTTTGCAGTACTATTTATTAACAAAGGGATTAATTTTATATTATTGCTCAGTACACATTATTCTAAAAGCTTTTTTGTATTGGAGATTATTATTAAAATTATTTTCATTAACTCTGGTTCTCTAAGTTTAATTATCTGATTAATTAAATGTACCAGAGGAGTAAAGTACCAAATGATTGAAATAGTAAAATTAAAAAATCAATCAACTGAAATAATTAGGAAAATCTAACTCTAAGTCGGAATGAATACCTCTGGTACCTCTGGTTTACCAATACCAATATCTTGTGAATATTGCAGAAGTTCAAGTTCAAGATTCCAATTAAAATTAAATATTTCAGCTGAGACGCAAAGTCCAATTAAGTAGGTGAGTGCCGGAATGCCACATAGTTATTGAAAATATCTGAGACAGTTGTAGAATGAAGGAAACGTTTTATTTATACCCTGTATCGTAATCGTTGTTTGATTTCCATTTGATAACGACGAATGCTATGCAGTTCTAAGTTTATATCAAGGGAATAGAGACTTTAGCATCTTCACGCCAGCCTACAATCTTTTTTTACTTTTTTTATGATTTAGCAAGTATGGTATTTAGCAGGTATCGTCCTACATCTATTTTAAATCACAAGACGCATTGACGACGTATTAATGTGACGCTGGTTGATGCTGTAGGCAGTCGCCTACCCCTCACGAGAGACAAGCGACTTTATTATCAACCCATATTCACATTACAATAAAGTACATGTATTTAAACCCATGTTTATTTTAAAATAAACAAACAATACACAGCTACACTGTAATATTTTTCTCCAATGACATTAGATCATCGCTATGGAACTCTATTAGACTCGCAGCTTCAACTTCCGTTCGAAGCGTCGCGCTGCAGTTACTAATATATGTTCAAGCCATTCTCAAATATGGAACATGGCTTATAGGCTAGTTTCAGAGGCAAAATGAAGGGATGTAGCAATTGTAGCGGAAAACGGAAGAACTGCCAACGAGTGGTGTCGTGGAAATAACCTTTTTGTAGGATGCAAATATGTTTTAAGTTTTATATTGAAGTATACCTTAGGCCGGCATAACTCTGCAGACTGTTGAGGGCAGTAAAGTCGCTTATCAGTCGACATTTTACTTGGTAAGCATTGTACTTAGTAAAAATAAAATTTGAAAATAAGTCATTATTACCTATTTAGTTATTTTTGAGAAATGGAGTTGTTGCAAAATCCGACTTCAAAAATTAACAATTATTCTATGCAATTTCAGTTATTCCGTAGATTTATCAGCACTATATAACATTATCCCCGAAGGGGTAGGTAAAGGTGCAGCTAGTGCACCCACATGAATGAAAACATTAGCTTTACCGTTTATATATAAAAGATTAAAACATATTTGTATACATTGCGGCAGGTGCACACGGGTCGGGGTAGCGGCCTAACGGGTCGCGTATGTTTGGAAAACAATAAAAATTGATGGTGGGGTTCGTGCGCAGAGGTTGCCAGGCAGTGCCAAGCACCGCCATGTTGTTGGGACAGTGAAAAAATATGAAGTACACTCCTACGATTAAAGATACGCGCGTCGGCAATCTCGATTATGAACATCCGATAAAAAGAGGTGTGTTATAGGTTTGACCCCTTTGTCTGTCTGTGGGTACGTAACAGTGTGTATCTGTGTGGAATTGTAGCGCCTCAACCTCAACTCAACCTCAATTGGACCGATTAAATGGATGATTTTTCTGTTTAAATAAAAGTTTGATTGAGATGGTTCTTGCCTATGTTAAAGAAAATCTGTTTAGGTTCGATCGTTCAATTTTATAGTATTAGCGGCAGTAGTAGAATGGCCCTGCCTACTTCGCGACGTAC
This sequence comes from Amorpha juglandis, assembly GCA_949126905.1. Classification (NCBI taxonomy): domain Eukaryota; kingdom Metazoa; phylum Arthropoda; class Insecta; order Lepidoptera; family Sphingidae; genus Amorpha; species Amorpha juglandis. The sequence goes on from OX421367.1 coordinate 10,725,851, forward strand.
GATCTTTGCATTACAAGCGGATGTGCCGTTGTCGATCGACACGTGTCGCGCGTTGGTTAGAAGAGTTACCATTTGTAACTATCTTCATAAAGGCAGAGTAAAACCCTATCATACTGGACGGGACGTTGCTTAATGTTCCCAATAATGCCCGTATTCCCCAACAACATCATCACATATTATGCACAACAAGCTATTTGTGAAGTGTCAATTTCTGTGTACACGAATGGTCTGTTTTTATTTAGTGCCAAAAACTAACCAATGACGTTTAGAGATGAATCATCACTATGCGTCCGCGCTCACTATGACGCCTCATAGCAATATTTATGAATACAGCGGTCAGTCACTTATACATGCAGGTCAGCGTCAAAATTGAGTCGATCTAAAGAGTTACGATTCTAAACATTCAAATTGAAACAAACATACGTGTAAATTTAGATTCTTGATAAACAGATCGTAGTAGAATATAACATAAAACAACCTGAATAAATGTTATATTTTGTCAACACCGGTGCATAAATGTAAAGACAAAATTCACCACAAAAACTCCATTGTTGCGGTGTCATAACTTGTTTTTAAAAAGCGTACGTCTATTTTCGCGGTTCAAACTATTTTCATACCAAATTTTATCGAAACTGATTCATTGGTTTAACTATGAAAAGATAATAGACAGGCTGACAGAGTTACTTTAGCGTTAAAAACATTTTATGTAGAGTAGAGACGGAGCTGATGTTCGTATGCATTTATTATTTAGGACGTAAATGTGTAACAACATTTTAACCCACAACAAGTAAAATATGAGATATTAATTTTATTTTGCTAAATTTATTAACGTAAATCAATTTCGAATGGTAGAGCCACGCTGTAGATAGTTTTGTCTACAGCATGAATGGGCCGGCTCGACCGGGTCGTTACCACTGTCTCACAGAAAACCGACGTAAAGTAGCGGCTTGCTGCTGCGTTTCGTGCGTTGAGTGAGAGAGATATCTGGAGGCCTAAATCCCCCTCCCTTTCCCAATCCCTAATTATCCCTTTCCTTTAAGGTCGGCAACGCGCCCGTGATTCTTCTGGTATTGTGGGCGAATATGGGCAGTGGAGATCACTTACCATCAGGTGACCTACTTGCTCGTGTGCCGGCATATGCTATAAAAAAAAGTTTCCCAATTCTATTTGACATAATGGCACATGGGGAATGTTTCATTCATGATTAAAAATTTGGAATTCAATCTATTTAAATCTAATGGCTAGCAAAATAAATCAAAATCTCAATTTTAACTTCATGTGGGTTCAAATGTTATTGCGTATTTGCATCAATTGAATGTTTATATAAGTTTTTCTGTAAAGAATCCTAAATTACGTACGTGGTAAGTAGAGACAAGTCACTAGATATTTCACTTTTTTTATCATTGATTGGTGCAAGTTATAATAAACGAATTTATGATACCCGCAACGTACACGTATTTTTTTTACTTGTAGGCGAGATTTTATACATTTTTATACCCGACTGAATAGCCACCACCGAACATCATGAAATTTACATTATGAAAAACCCACCATAGGGGCTCGTTCAAGTGAGTCGCGCTTCGGGTTCCAATTTATATCCAGCTATATCGATAAACACAATGTCTCTTGACGGTAGACATTTTATTTGGACTATACAGTGTAATTAAGTTCAATTTAATAGTCAAGATAAATAGAACTTTATCAAGTATCTCTAGAAATGATATATAATATTATATCAATCATGACTCACCCTGAGTTAAAGAAATTTAAAACCTCTTTTTAATTATTCATATTAAATCGCAAAATATATTGTTAATAACTATTACAGAGTCCATTTATTCTTTGTTAATGTTCGTATGTACTAATATTATATATGACTAGATTTCCTCGAGGCTCCGCCCGCGTGATTTGCTTTTTACGGGTAAAAATGTAGCCTATGTTACTCAGTGATAATGTAGCTTTCAAACGGCAAAAGATTTTTTTGAAATCGGTCAAATAGTTTTCAAGTTTATTTGTTACATACAATAATACAAATTTCTCTCGTCTTAATAATATTATTAGTATAGATTTAATCCATGCGTAGATCCGTATATTGATACACCGAACTAACAATATTACGCCTAACATTTGTCTATATTCACTGAACAGGATGTCCAATTTTGGCCGAGGATTTTCCGATTACGATACATGCACTGTTTCACTTTATTTACTGACGTTGCAGTATTAGATTCGACTATATGAAATAGTATACTCACACTCTTGGACTTGTTAAGTTCCTGCTGGATTTTACGAAGCGAACGTATTTCGTAAATTGAATGTACTAAGCCAGTTCATTCGTATGTTTACTCTAATAAAAACTTCTGACGTCAATTAGAAAAGAATAAGAAAAGCAGATTCTCGAAGTACATAGATTTAATCGTTGTAGAATGTACGTAATATCTCCTCCTTAAATAATACAAAACAAAAAAATGATATAAAATAAAAAAATATATGAAATGATAGTTATTTGAAGATTAGGTACACCAAAAAATGGATCTTGTTACAAAGTATGTATGTATATTAAATAAATTTTATCTAACTTTTATTGGACGCAGCTGCTTTGAAGGGAACTATGTTAGGAATTTTCTTTTAAACCAACAGGGCTTGTTTTCTCGGGGGAAACACAACTATTTAAAATATTTGATGTTTGGGTTTTGTTTATGTTCTATAAATTATTATTCATATTTAACCGACGAAAAAATAAGAAGTAGGTACTCAATTCTATGAGTTTATTATTTTTCTTTGTATGCACAAATCGCATAACTCCGCCAAATGAGGACCGCGATTTGGATGATACTTTTTTCATTCGGAAGAGCATAGCTCAAAGTTGTTCCCTATCAATTTGTGTGAAATAGGTTAATAATGTCTGTAACATAAACGTTTAGTTAAAGCTCGTTGAAAGTTCATTCAAAATCCAGTTAAAACCCATGAAAGTGCAGTCAAAGTTTTTTTTTATTTTATTTTTATCGTGGCTCGGCAAAGTGACTACGCTACACCTGATGGTATGTGTAGCGCAATCCAATAATAGTGTCGACCAACGATAAACAATTTGTCCATCGTAGGTCGGCAAGATTATGCCGGCCTGCCAAAGGGCCAAGGGGGAGGGGAAGGAAACAGGGATGGGAAAAGGGTTAGGATCAGGGGGCAAGCCCCCTGGGGAGAACCGGATATACACTGGCTGACCTTGGAACGCGACCCACACAAGGTGGGCCACTATGGCAGGTTTTAGCACCAGTATACGGTGGTCGCTATCCGGTCGGATACAAGTATCCTCCCACCAGCAAAAACCAATGTTCAATTAAAGTCTCAGGTAAGTCCGGTCAAATTCCAGTCAATGACCAGTTAAAGTCCATTCAATGTCCTGTGAAAGTCTAGTCAAAGCTTAGTAAAAGTACATTCAAAGTTCAGTCAAAATTGAGATAAAGTCAAAGTACAGTGAAAGTCCAGACAAAGTCAAAGTCCTGTAAAAGTACAGTTAAGTACAGTCCAGTGGATGTCCAGTGAGTCCGGTGAAAGTCTACACAAAGTCACCCCATAAAGCTCAAAACTGATACCCATAACGAATTATTAAAAAAAGAAATCAATTCTAATAATAATAAATAATAAAGAAATAATAATTCCAGGTAACTTTACCAATATTTCTCCTCATAAGAATATTTCTCAAACTTCAAGGAATAATAAATAAAAAAAATCGAATTAGTCGAACCGTTTTTTTATTTATAAAGATATTATTAATATTTATACTCTAGCATTTTTATATTTTCTAAAAAAATCTAGGGATATACGTTTCCCTTTATTTTTATACATATATACATTTACTACAGATAGCTTCGTCACATTTGACAAAACCCCCAATAAATTAATAAAGAATAAAAAAAGATATTATTAATATTTATACTCTAGCATTTTTATATTTTCTAAAAAAATCTAGGGATATACGTTTCCCTTTATTTTTATACATATATACATTTACTACAGATAGCTATGTGTGATAGCAGATACCTAATTAAGTTAAATAAGTTTTGCGGTGTTGTATTACAATTATTTACAATCTATAAATTTCGACCTGCCTGGCAAAACGCACGCTGTTACGTCAGTCTTGATGAAACGTAATACTTGACGACATAATCATATTCTGTTTCCGCTTCGGCCGTAACTAAATAAATTATGCAAAATGTGCATCTTGCATACCGTTATCGATTTTCTATTAATATCAATTCATGCGCTACGAGACAACAAGATACTAGCTCAAGCATCGGGTAAAGAAGTGATTTGATATAATATGAAAACGATAGTAGCACTAATAATACTGTGATAGTAGCGCGCAATGTAGCAAAAAAAAGAAACAAATGTCGGAAAAATGGCATCGAACAACCAGTAATTGGTAATCTACACATTTCTTTGCATTGCATTGGAAATATTAAATGTAGTCTAATGAACATAACATATTCTATAAGAATTTAATTAGTGTTAGCAAATCAACATTCTTCTATATTTTCGAAAAATAATGCGTTGTATTTTATGTTCCTTCAATAATATTTAATTAAAATAAAAGTTTCATAATAATAAATATCCATTTTAATAACACAATGGCACCACTTAGCGATTTAAATATGTTGAAGATAATAATATTTGCAAGTTCTATATAATTTATAGATACATTAATGCATCTATACATCTGTACATGTAACTTCAAAAAGTCAGAGGTATGTGTTCCTGTGGTTGCGATCGAACCCGCGAGTGTCATTGCTTCCCACTTTTTTACCACTACTTAAAGTAGTTATTACTTTAATGACCTTTTAGGAGAATGACGGCAGAAATGTGGAGCGATTTTAACGATTATTTTTTCGAAAGAAATACAGCCTAAAGTTTGTACCATTCATTTTCAATTTCGATTCTATCCACAAGGAGGTAAAATCATGGATGAAAGACAAAAAATAATCATTTATTTTCCGATTGTGATGTTTCTTTTGCTAAAAGTAGTAAAATAATACATTTATCAGAAATAACACCAACTTAAAAAACGAAATTTTATACATAAAAAAAGAAGTTTTCACCAATAATTTTTTTCCGATCAAGACCATCTAGTACGTAAATTCTATATAATGATACTAATTGAAGAATTAAGGTCTTGTAATAATGTATAATTACAGTACAATTGTGGAGATTAGGAGGCGGATTAGAAAAAGTCCGAGAGCAATTAAATACATTTATATTTTAGTCACAAATAAGCTCATTAAATAAATTAGATGGGCGGTAAATGAAACTATTATGTTTGTAGCTCGTGGTAGATCAAAAGGTAATTTTAGTAGTGTCGGTTATATTGTCAAGACACTTGCCCACGAATTCACAAACGTAACTATGGCACCTCGTCGTGCACGCGAACGCATAGTGGCGACGTACGAACACGACATTGGTTAGTTTTTGGCGCTAAATAAAAAGTAACACATCATGTATACTAAAATTAACACGAGCACAAAGCTTACTTAACTGTTGCTATGACGGGCCTAAGTATTTTTAATATTGCACTGAGTGTTAGAGTCACGCTGTATACAGTTTTATCTACAGCATGAATGGGCCGACTTGACTATGATTCATCTGGTATTGTGGGCGGTGGAGATCACTTACCATCAGGTGACCCACTTGCTCATTTGCCAGTGCCAATGCTATAAAAAATACAACAGTTCTAGGCTGTCAATGTTGCCTTAAGTATATTGATAAAATATGGTAGTCAGTAATATTTCTTCCCATGGATAAAGATAGTGACGCTTGTATCGTAAGTAATAATCTACATTGGAAACGTTAAGTATTTTAGAAATTTGTATTGAATGCCTTCAATTAATGACTTGTGGTAGTCGTACCGCCGAGCCGTATCGTAAGTATTTAAGCCCTCATACCGATCCGCATGTAAATCCGCTTAGTGTATTGTCGTCGACACACTTATTGTTATTTTGATTAAAAAAAGAATTTCAACATTTCGATGCATGCTAATATGAATGAGGGAATAATTGCTTTTATTCTTGAATTAGAAGCCTTACGGATATAGTATATAAAGGCTAGGACATAACAACATTAAATTGAGTGAAACACGCGTTAATGTCGCTTGTCTCCTGTCATACTACATCGCGTATTAGATTAAATGCTATTAAATTTTCACTGGACTCCCCCTTTCGCTCTGAACGTTGATCGTAAATTCTTAATCGGATCCTCATATGAGTTGGTTATTCATAAAAAGTTCACGCAGAGCGGAAGAGTGATAAAATCGATAAGTGTGGAAAATTCAACATGATACAGTCACACTAAAATACAATGTTTTTCGCAATCGGTAAACTAAGTAGTGGTAAGAAGTGTTTCATATTTAAAATATATTTAGCAGTATGGTTTATGTTTAGTATTTATTTATCTTGAAGTGAAAAGGGAATATGATATTGTTGGTGAATTTAAATATAGGAAAGACTTAGATATAATACAAGCATTGGATGTACATATTATAATACTTGTCTTTTGACAAAATTCGCTTCGACACTGCCGACGCGAAATAGATTTCTCTAGAGGTTCGTTACTAAATCCTATCTGCCGTTCCTTTCATTCAGCACTGTTTACACAACTTTGTCTCACTTCTTAGTAAATTAAATGTTAATGCAGTTCCGTTAACCAGTGACTTAAGACAAATGATAATAGAAGAACTGCATAAAATAAAATATTCTTCCCATTTATATTATTTTAGCTTCTACTAAAAAGTGTGTTCAGAGATATCTAGATTTATTAATATGTATAACATTTAGTTTAACTCTAATAACATTTAGTTGGAAAAGTAAATGAATATGTAAATCAAATTAACTTCTTCCAACTGTTTGTCTAGTTTGTAGATGTCATTTTTTAAGTAATGTTGCTTTGTGCGTACCAGCGGAAGTTTTATTAAAAAATCTCTTGTGACTCTGTGTTATGCAATTTGTAAGAACTACTGCATTTAGAATTAATTATGGTAGGTTAATATTTTCCTCATATTTTGTTCGCCTTCATGAACATGTATTAATATTAATGTATTTCTTGATGATGATGCTCTAATATTAATTTATTATGTAATATTTTTTTAATTCTATTAAATAGCAAGAATATTGTTATAGCGGAGTTTTACTTTTATTTCTACTTATAGCAATGAGATTAATAGCAGACAGAAGCAGCGATATCTCAATGGGGTGTAATACGGACTGTCGAGACAAAGTCGCAGGTTCAAATCCAGCTCTAAGAACATGCATCTTTAACTTTTCTAAGATACGTGTGTGTTTATTGTTAATTATCGCTTGTTTAGTAACAAAGGAAACATCGGGTTCAAAACTACATACTTACAAAGTTCTCCTTAAGAACTTTGAAGATATGTGAAGTGTGCCAAGGTGTACTTAGGCCTAACTCATTTTATTCAGTAGGGAAGCGTTGTTTAGAAGAATTAAGCAAACAGACGTGGATAGCGACTTTATTTTATACTATTTAAGAAGTTGTAGTAGCTGCTACAATTAGTTTCCAGTTAAACGTACACTAAGCCCCGCTCCTAATTTCGGTGCCTTCAATAAAAAAAGGACTCAATCTATAACATTTACACAGAATCGATACAACCGGTATTGTCCCAAAGTCGCACATAATCATGAGTGCAGAGTTTGGCAAACTTTAATTTACTCAGGAGCGGAAGTTGTGACATCAAAGTTTGGTGTACTGTGTTAATTAATTTAATTTAGGTACAGAAATTCATCAGATTTTGTACAGTTAGTTCGTGTATAGTAAAGTTTTCATCTAGGTTTGACTAAATGTCATTAACAAAGTTTGTACTGTATGATTCTATTACGGTAAAATGTTTAGATTGGGGCTGCTGGGAACTGGAAGGGTTTTCGTGTAGTTTTTATATGATTGGATATATATATGTGTAACGTAGATATGTATATATGTGTGAAACGCTGGCTATAGTGGCACGTTCTAGTCAGTTGGAGTTTATCTAGTTACTTTAGGCCAGCATAATTCCAGCTACTGTCAACAGGCGCAACGTCTCTCGTCCTGCGACGAATATTGTTTAAGAATTAAGTTCTACAATTTTTTTGTATGTTACCACCTATTTCCACTTAGTAAAAATTTAAGTATAAAAATAAGTAAAAAATTAAGTATAATATAATAAGTAAAAAAAATGATTTCTTAATATTCTGTGCGTAATTAACTCAATATCTTGAGTGAAATAGCTATTTACTATTGAGTAACGTAAGGTATTGAGATATCCGGAGGCCCAAATTATCTTTTTCCCTTCCAACCCCTTAACTATCCCTTGCCTTTCAGGTCGGCAACGCATTCGTATTATGTATGTGGGTTTTCATGGGCGGTAGAGATCTCTTACCATCAAGTAACCCACTTGCTCGTTTGTCAGCCTATGCTATAAAAAAGACAACTGTTTACAACGTGGCTCTATTGTTTATAATTCTAATTTTGAAAATGATCGTTGTAATATTTTATCTTTCTATCAATCATTTGGCAAGTGCTAACATTGCTAGCTCCTAGGCTAGCCTACTGTGTGTATGTCCATTTTATTGTACATGGGTGGTAGCCTGTTTGCACCTAATTGATCAATATGCGTAGGTACGTGTTGCGAGGTCTTGTAGCAAATTATGCATCGACTTCTATTAACGGTCTGCGGAACATGAAAGCGACATGGCACATCTTTACCTGAGTTTCATCTAGATAATATACTCTTAAACTTATGATTTTACTGCCTATAGCTAGTAGTAGCTAGTAGCCTAGCTATGTGATAAGCTAAGTAAACAATTCAAGGAATTAATTCTTTATAATATTTATCGCCTATTTCACCACCTATGAATAAATGCTATTGACACGTTCAAAAATCACACTCTATAGACAAAAAAAATATGTATGGGCATTTTCAATAATAACTCTTTTATATGTTAAAGTATGATTGCAGCTTATTCGAACATTAAACATTATTGACAAAATGTGACTAAAATAATATAAATCCGAACTACGATTGTGACAATCTTCGTTTTTTACGAATTAGTATGAAATGTGACTAATTTCCTGCTATACGAACATAGTCAGTTACCCAAGTGAAATTTTTTCATCATTTTCATGGAGATTATTTCCTTCGATTTTCTATATCAACGAAAGGAAAAAAGTTTTATTGGATATACTTAGGATTTCGTACCCCAAGCGTGCCAACAGAAATTTATTATTAATTCTACGTCGTGTCTGTCAGTCTATTGTAAAGATAGAAAACGATAGCTGACTGAAATATTTACATAGCCATAGTACTATATTGCCGTAGTGTAGGGCGCCCGGCTACACGGCGGACCGACGACTTGAAAAAGATGGCAGGTAGCGGATGGATGCGGGGTGCCCAAGACAGGGATGGTTGGCGCTTACTTGGGAGGCTTACGTCCAACAGTGGAAGGCAATAAGCTGAGATGATGATGAGCACTATATACTAATACAGTACTATGGCAGATATTAAAAAAAATAAGTTTGTCTCTGGATGCAGGCCGCTTCCAACAGGTCGGTCTGGGAATCTTTGGGGGAGGCCTATGTTCCGCAGTGGACGTCATGTGGCTGATGATGTTAATGATGAACACTCGGTGCATGTGTTCGACCTGTATTTGGCCGGTTTTTATATTCGACGTGGGGCTGGGCTTTCAAATATAATTGGTTTCAGGTTAATTTGACGGCTATTATGGGCCTCTCCTAACCGACACAAAGAGACAGGACGGCAAACGATTTTAAACATGCAATATTTCCAATAAATTGGTTATTAAATAAAATGAATAATATCTCATTTGTTACCGGTAAGTTATTATATCTTTAGCTACGCTTTTTATAAAATACATATATAGTAAATAGTACACAAATTATAGATTAAAACTTAAGTAGATATTTTATTAACGTGCGTGGAAGAGTATTAGTCAAAATTATTTTACAGGGAAACTAATTATTTGTAGTTTGTATGTAACATTCATATTTAAATGATGGGACCTAATTTGCAGTGCGCAATCGGTTTAACCGCCAAATCACAAAGCCAATTTACGAAGTATCTATTTGTCATACTGTACCGACAGCGTAATAATTATTTTTAACTGACAAAAAAATACTGAGTATGTTTTACAATTTTTAAGCTGGTACTATTTATCGTCAACTTTATTTTTTGATGATTTAATTTTGGTTAAAATGTTCACGTGAATATCATGAAACAGTCATTATCTACTAATTTCTACATAAACATAAGTAGATATCTCGTGTCCACAGAAAACGTAATTAGTCTCTCCTTTTACACCAATTTTATGGGCATAAATAAAACACAAAAATTACATTATTATTAATTTAAATTATTACAAATGATTTAAGATACTGTATGGTATTTGACTTCATATTTTGTATCACTTTGATAATGTTTATGAATGAATGAAAGTACACGTGATTGTTCCTTTATATTATGTACTGTGATGTTGCACTCTGAATTTGCGTAAACCGAACCTAATTTATTAATTAATTCAACGTGGAGTAATAATATACAGACATTTTATTTAATTTGATTTTAATTAGCGAGCGTTTAAAAAACCTGTTTAGGATACAAATCAGTTGGAACAAACATATTTTACGAAATTATCAATTTATTTTGGCTTTAGTATTTTTTACACCTGAATGACGAGACGAGCAGGTCGTTTGATAACAGCCACACCTGCTCATCAACAGTAGCAACACCAAGAACTTACAAAGTACACTGTCCTGCACTGCCCGCGTCGCCTTGACATATAAAATGTCAAGTCTCATAATTCTCAGTTGTTACACAAGGTCCTTCCAGTTGTATACGATCCGTCGCCGTTCGTGTTTTACGCAGTTTTACTTTGAAAGTAATTTGTTTTTTAATTTGATTAAATGACGAGACGAGCAAGGCGCTCGCCTAATGGTAAGCGCCACGCCTGCCCACAAACAGAAGCAACACCACACAGAACTTTGAATTAAAAAGCACTGCATGGCACTGAACTGCGCTCGTCACCCCGTGACATAAAATGTTAAGTCTCATAGAGCCCAGTAATTTCACTGGATTCAATGTCCTTCAAACCGAAACACGACAGTGCTTACACACTGTTGCTTGGCGGCAGAAATAGACAAAGCGTTGGTACCAACCCAGCCGGCCTCTCGCATACGAGGGACCTACAACCTTGTCAGTTTATTAATATATCTTTATCCGAATGCTTTGAAAATGAATGGCAGTTTGTTATCTGTGACTTCCAGGCGATTGCTGATATAGAGGGCGCCATTGAGTCAGTGGAAATCATTCAGAATTTTTACAGTTACTACCAAATGGCTTACTAATAGCCGTCCTATTTTACTGGATCATAAAGCTGAATATGAAGCAGACAGAATGAATAATTTTCAGTAACTTTTAGCATTCGAATGTTATTGAAACTACTAAAACTACTTATCCAAATAAAATACTATTGTTCTAGAGATCAATTTGTCTGGTAAACTTGGTACGACTATTTACACTTGTATAAAAGTTTTCGAGCGTCAGCTTCTGAGTGAGGGACGGAGCAAATCTTTCTGCTTTATGGATTTTCATCACAGAAAACTCATAACAAACAATACAAAGAACATCTAGTTTTAGTACTCTCTTACTTACAAACATTTATTTAACACGAAAATATATTTTAAAACTGGGTCAAAACATCGCTTTTCGAATTATAAAGACGCCCAGGAGGCCTAGACAAGTGGCAAACGCTCGGTGTCGATTCTATTCGAATAAACCCAAACGTCTAAGCGTAAGCGATAATAGATTGGTAGCCAAGTGTAACTTCATTTGTCGAACGCTCATTCTATTCGATTGGTAGAAAAAAATAATGAATATTGTTTATGGTTGCGTCGACGAACGTCAATTTGTCATTACGATACCGCGAAGTTCCGAATGTTTACCAAGTTGTGAACAGCATATTAGTAAACTTGTGGCTTGTGAGTGAAGAATTAAGTTTTATTTATTGATTTAATACCAACGTACAGTTCTATACGGTAAGTCCCAAATGAATTTAAAAACAATAACCAACTTTATGTTAGCTAATTACGTCTTGTAAACATTGTTTCTTAACTCATGCTTAATCATCTTAGTTTTTAAAATTAAATACTTGGTTTTTATTAATGGAACCAAGGGCATGGGCCAGTCCGGAGCAGTTTGCACTTATTGTAGAATTCATGGAAAGGAAGTTATTTATTTGCAGAAACTAATTACAATTTGTATTATAGGAATTACTAATAGTTGAATTGTAGATGATATAAACAATGATGTAGTCCAGCAACATAATACACAATGGGACTTCATGCTTCGTTTGTTTATGTTAAAGGCACGGCGATCTTTCGAGCCCCAGCCGGGTCCTCAAGGTCGGATAAGAGATGATCGACTGTGATTGAAACTGAGTGGCCTCTTAAATTCCAATGGGTACAAGTGTCCAAAAATCATAAGTCTAAATGGTAAGTCAAATAAAATAAATTTATGTGCACAGTAAAGAAATATGTGTATTTAATTTAAAAATAATTATTTTTCAGTTGCAGTAGCTTTACCATCACCACCAGGCCCACTAATATGAACACCACTACTAATTCAGCACACAAAAGCATCATGACCACCATCATCGCCCATGTAGAATTGGCTCAGCAATAATTTGCCAGTTTACCATCGACAGACACTGAACAAAAATACTGAAAAAGGCAGTGAAAGGAAAGCAACAATATTTGACATCTACTGGTAATTTGATCAAGATCAATTTGTTATCGATAAATCAGTTAGAACTGAAGCAGTAATAACTTAATTGGGGTAATAGAAGAATATGATAATACAGCACCTATTGTGAGCCCTGCTACATAGCTGAAGCTTATACATGACTTATTTCATTTACTGGTATGTAGTATGTACATATATTATAAACAATTAGCTATATCCCACTTCATGTTTATATAAAAATATTTGCCATAAGTACTGAAATTGTTTGGAACCATTACTTAAAGGATATTAATTTAGAAAGTCTGTTATTTAAACAATAGTTATGAATGAAAGATAATTTTGAAATAATAATACACCAGTATATGTATTTTAATATTATTTTGTATAGGGTTCAGAATCTATGTATATGTATTTACAAAGACTATTTTAGTATACAAATATACATGTATATATGCAGAGATGTAAGACCGCCTCTTTTACACACATTTTACTTTATTGAAGTGATTTCTTTATTATTTGTGTAAATAATATATAATAAAGAGTTTCAATCTTTTAATTAATATATTCATAAGGTTTAGAATTAAGAATGCCATGCCAAAGATTTATTTTAGATACTTATTATAGACAATAAGTGTATCTGGTTATTACTTTTAGTTAAATTTCATGTTTGTTTTATGTTACTTAGTTATTAATATTTATAAATTTACAAAGATTTTTGGATACAAATGTATATTCATAAGTTTCACAAATGAGATTTTCATGCCAGACATGATTTAAGTACTTATTATTAGCATAATTAATATTGCAATTAATACTGTTTGATTAAATTTTATTTTGTTATTTAGTTAATGATGGTTGTAATTTTAGGACACATATATTAGATGCAAGGTTCAAAATTGAGACAAAAGACTTATGATACAAATACTTATTAATTTTTGTTATGTAATTACTGATATTTATATGTATATTTTAAAAAATATGAAATATATTCTTAAGGTTCAGAAATGAGACTGCTACGCCAAAGATTTATGATTTAAATATTAGTTACATACATAGAATTAAAAAAAATATTGTACTGGTTAACTAAATTTTATGTTTGTATTTTTTATTTCAAATGACATTTATTGTATGTTTGTTTTTCTATTAATAAGTAAATTATTGCCAAAACCTTGAAATTTGTTTACAAACTTATTAATTAGTGTGCTATTATTAATTAGTAATTCTTGGTGATTTATATTTCAGATCTAGATTAGATTTAATAATCTCTAGATATTTTACAAATATGTTGTGTAACATTAGTGTGATATTATGTAATAGTGGGTTATAAAATAAAAAGGTTTTATCAAAGTACAATTTTATTCAATGTTCTATTTTCAATTTTATCACATAATTTTAGTAAAACAATGTTTACAAAGAATAAAAATTTAAAGAACTAACAATATATAAAAGTTAACATACTATATGACTAAAAGGAGTAAATTATCTAACATGCTGTGAATAAAACACACACAATATACTCACCCACCCCTGTAAGCCCCAAAGGGGTAGACATAGGGTGTATACCCACATTTTTATTTCTGACCCATGATAGAAGAGCGAGCCTATAGTTATGCCAGGCACAATTCCAATTCATACATAAAACATTATTGTTCATATCATAAATAATTAAAAAAATTACCTAATTATACATTATCACTAGATGACCTGGTGAACTTCGTATCACCTACATAATATATTTGTGTAAAATGTGGTCAAAATTTAATACAAATGTTTTATTTAAATTAAATGCAATTAAGTGAGGTACTGCGCCATTGCACGTGAGGTAGCCCGTCGCAAATTTAATTGACTTCGACAACCTAAGTCAGGTCGTCTCCCACCTCCCTCCGGTTGGACAGTCCTGTCCCCGTCCCGTCCCCGTCCTGTCCCCGTCCTGTCCGCGTCCCGTCCCCGTCCTGTCCCCGTCCTGTCCCCGTCTTGTCCTGTCCTGTCTCACTGTCCTGTCTCTCTGTCATGTCTCTCTGTCCTGTCTCACTGTCCTGTCTCACTGTCCTGTCTCACTGTCCTGTCTCACTGTCCTGTCTCACTGTCCTGTCTCACTGTCCTGTCTCACTGTCCTGTCTCACTGACCTGTCTCACTGGCCTGTCTCACTGGCCTGTCTCACTGGCCTGTCTCTCTGTCCTGTCTCTCTGTCCTGTCTCACTGTCCTGTCTCACTGTCCTGTCTCACTATCCTGTCTCACTGGCTTGTCTCACTGTCCTGTCTCAATGTCCTGTCTCAATGTCCTGTCTCACTGTCCGGTCTCACTGTCCGGTCTCACTGTCCGGTCTCACTGTCCTGTCTCAATGTCCTGTCCCTGTCCTGTCCCTGTTCAGTCTAGACGCTATACGACCCGTCATCACGGCAAGCTTCGCAACGACAACCATCCGGTTTATACCTGCGCTTATAGTACCCAGGAACAGTTTGTACTGGAAAATGAACATTCCAAAATCAACAACTACTAATAAATTAAAAATTAATTAAAAAAACATTGTCCAGTGGACAAAATTGTGAATCTAAACCATTCTCAGATCCCCTTGAACACACACAAAAAATTTCATCAAAATCGGTCCAGTCGTTTAAGAGAAGTTCAGTGACATACACACTCACAGAAGAATTATATATATAAAGATTATATTAATAAACCCACCTATACAATAAAATCCATGTAGATAAAACAACACAACACATAATAATAAAAATATCATAATTTTAGTATAAAAAGCATTAATCTCAGTAGTCCTGAGCGTAAAAATAAAATATGTTACATTTCCCCCCTGTTGACATAAGCATGAGTATGAGTGTATTTTATATTCTTATTAGCAAGGAACTGAGCATTGTTCTGCCTTGCATAAGGTCGTCTTGGCTGTTGAGATTGGATGGGCCAGCTTGAACATAAAAATCATCACCATCATCAGGTTGCTCAACAATATTGCTTGGTGGTGGCAGATGAGCTTGCAGTGCAATGTTATGCAATACATACACCATGAGGATGATAATTAAGAGTTCGATGTTTAGGCAGACATTTCCAGCGTCCTTTGAGCACCAAAACAACGGTCAACACAATTTCTTGCTTGTACATGACGCCTCGTATATTCCTCTTCACGGGAACCAGGTGCAGCATTTAATGTAGGTGTCATTAACCAGGCTCTTTGTGGGTATCCAGAATCACCTAGAAATATAAGTTGTTTATGTTTATGGCTAATCTATATCTATACTCAATTTAAAGTTTTCAACTCTTTAATTAATATATTAGTTACATACCTAATAACCACATTTGTTCACCACTGTGATGAAGTCCACGCATGAATGGTTCTACTTGACTTCTAGTCCATATAAAAGAGGCATGTGGCTCCACCATATTTTGTACTAACATTTATGATTTTTAAGTTATGATCACAAATCTGAAATAAAAAAAATAGTTTTTTTATTCACAAAACAATTAATATTAATGAGTACTTTTTTGTAGGATCTAGTAAGAATGTATTTAGAAGCATAGTATGGTGTATCTATTGGAAACTTGGTTGCCATGGGTAGCAGTTAACATTCAGCATCAGGTGACACTCTTGTGTGTTTGCTCCCTACTTTATAAAAAACTTAGCATTTATACATTTTATGAGTGGTATCCTTTCCTATTAAAACAGATGTTCATCTTGAGCAGGTTTTACAATTGCTATATGGGTCCAGTCTATACAACCTATACACCAAGTAAATTATATCTCCTATGGAACTTATAAAATCATAATAAGTACTTTAAAAAACATAAAAATAAAACAACTTTATAATAAAATATGAATTGAATTTAGTTACTCCTGTCTTATTCTTGACCTTTCTTGTTGACTTTGGGGAAACTGAATATATTTGGCCAAGATGTAATCATTGTTGATTGCCGCCACAACTTGTCTGATGCAATGACTTGCTATTCGTTGCGGCAAGTGTTGTGTGACACCTACTATCCTTTGATAAAACCCCGTAGCCATAAAACTTAGGGCAACTTATATGATTTCACAAATAAAATGTATAGTGATATATACCTTTACTTCCAAAGGAATTTCTTTAGTTCCTCGTAATGAGGTATGGGTACGTAAATCCACACAAAGCTTCTTAAATGTTTTTTTTATCTAGTCTAAATCACTCCACAAATAGTAACTCCGGCATTTCGCTTATTTGTTCTAAGCAACGACGGGAAACGTTTCTTCCGTGGAGCTTAAGCCATACTTCTTCATTGTGCGCAGCCCACAACAGTCTGAGCGAGTGCATTTTTATTAAACAGTCAGATTTGTACAAACAAACACAACACTAACACCGGTTGATTTTTTTTTTTTTTTTTGTTTTATTTGTTCCTTACAGGAACCGGCTAAGGTCGTAGACCATGCTGCCAAGTCTTCAGTCATATAATTTCATACGTAGACTATATCTAATGTCAGAACGATGAAACACGTGTGCGGTCGATTTCAAGGTCCTGTCGGATTCCAGGTGCTAACTCCTTTCAGTACTTCTCTTAAATCACTTATTTCAATGTTTCCATACACTGTTCATCACCGTCGATGTTTAATGAACAAAACCGCACAACTTTTATACAACAAACACAACTCTAAACTAGTTTATGGAATAAATTAAACAAGCGACGACACGCCGCTGTCAGAGTTCTAACCTCGAATCCTCTAACACCGGTTGATTAAACAATCGCCATCTTGTTTGTTTCCTTTCTACAGGGTCTCGGCGTTCGCTTCGTGTCGATCATAAAGTACGCTCAAGTTATCTATTCTCTTGTCAAAACTGCCATTTGGCTACGGTTTTGTATGGGGGAAGTCGTTCGACTCTGACGTTTCGTTTCATCGAATAGAATTATTAACACTTGGCTACCAATTTAAAGTTCGATACGCTAGATAAAATTACGTATCGTAATGTAATGTCAATTTCATACATTTATCATTCTATTCGTCTAGCGTTTATGCCACTTGTCTAGGGCCGCAGTACAACTGCGCTGGAATGAATTGAGTTTCAAATAGAGAGTGATTATATTTTGCAGAAATTGTATTATTTCAGGACGCATTTGGTTTTAGTTATTGCCATATTTATACGGTATAATACTCGTAGGTTAACTATGACTGAGGTAAAAATATAGATACATAAAATATGTCATACATTGAAATAAAATGCTCTTGGGGCAATTGGGGTGTTGTGCTAATTTGGCGCTAGTCTTGTTGAGCGACTTATGTATCATTAGGTGTATAGGATTTTCGAACATCTGAATGTATTCATCAACTTTTGGTGCAGACCGTACAAAGGTATTAATATTAAAACCAATAATATGAATGTAGTTTCATGACAGATTGTTTAAGCTTTTTGGTGCACTTTCGTAATGACTACGATACGCTATCGATAAGCTTCAATTTGGTTAATAGGATTTTTTCCTCTTTTTACTTTTGTTGATAGTGATTGAATTAAAAAAGTCAATCAATTAATTTGCTCCCTGATCCTCTCTCTCATTCGATTTTGAAGTAGATTTTTACGGATTTCAATTTTTATATTACATCGTCACAATAGTCACATGATTAAGCGCCTATTTCAGTCTCCAAGTAAACGTTACTTGCGAAATAAATAAAAGATGGCCACATACAAAATTATATATTATTCAAAACTCAAATGTATATATACATATTATAGATACTGAAAGACGTATTATTTAGAAAATAATCTGACCCAACTGTCGCACTTAGAAGTGTTCATTAACCATTTCTTAGATTTCAATCATTTCCTAGAGACGTCAATTAACATTATTTCTGTATTCCGTAACAGAAAATAAAGCATTTCTGTACTCAGTAATGAAGCATAAGCCATTAATGTAAATTAAACTTGATTATCGTTCCTGAGTACTACGAAATATGTATATAGTTGCAGATATCTTTTGAGTATAGGTGACATTAATTCAGTTAGACTGCATCTTATAAACCATTTTTAAAACAAAAACCATATTTTTTGTTTAATATCTATTCGATTTACATCATAAATCTTAGTTTATATAGTCGCCACATATTTATTTCCCGCCTGATATCCCATTAAAGTGTAATATTACTCCCTCACTCACAATGAAATCTCCAAGTCCACAAGCTTTAAATTTTGCTTGCATTTTTATAGATTTCCTGCGATGCGGGATGTCTATGGTTTTTACAGATATGCAAGTTTACGTTAGATTTGTTTTGAAACAATCTGCCAGAAATTATAATAAACCAACCATCTAATACTTCTGTATTATATTATTGATATTATTTGCTACTACAATTAATTAGTATCTGGTGCCGTAACACTAGATAATTAATCCGCAAACTGAATTTCGAATAGGTATTATGGTGGAAATATAGTACGTATATGAGGTGGTAGGTCCTCATATCCGAAAGGTTATTACCACTTTGTCGATTCTGCTACCAAGCAGTAGTTTGTAAGCAATGTTATATTTCGGATTGAAGGATATTTAAGCCTGAACTCAAAACTTTTAACCTCTTATGGCTAGGTTGATATACGCAGCCTAATACTATACATTGCTTTGTAATGCAAAGTTCTGTAACAGCTTACCATCAGGCAGGCGACTCGTTTACTTTCTCAGTAAAAAATAAATAAATTTCATATATTGACGCAGGAATAAAAATCAGTTGTACTGAAAACTTCTATCTACGCTGAATACTTTATTATAATTTCTATACACCTTGTTGGTGCACCTAGTTATAACTTTCTCAAGAGGTTCGTATTTCATGCTTTATTTTTTTTGTTACTACAAACATATTGGTATATATGAATACAAATATATATGTGGCTTATTTAAGAGGATATATTATGTTACTGAATTGCCTCTGGTCGGCAGTATTTATATAGGTTAGCTATACTATTAAGCATAAATCTCGGTAACGACATAGTAGACTATGCCATACATATTTGACATATACATGAGTTGGAGCCAAGTCATTCTTTGCCAAACTTTATGAGTAATTTATTGTCATAGGCATTGTTAATTTAACCGGATTGTAGTACGAAAAACGACACACGAGCTGTATGGAAATCGTTGGTAATATAATATTATGATAATACAATATTTGGTGAATAAAAAAAAAAGAAATGTCGGAAAGTATAGTCAAGAATAGCTTAGTTCTCAATCATCATACTTCTGTTGTCGTGCCTCGTACCTGTTAATTATTAGTGTATTATTCACTTCATCCTTTTTATTTTTTGTAAAATATATAGTCAATTTTCTATTTTTAACCCTCGCCAAAAAAAGGGATGTTATAAGTTTGTCCTGTGGTCAATTTGTGCGTGTGTATATGTATTTGTCTGTGGCATCGCAAGGCCAAGACGAATGGACCAATTTAAATGCATTTTTTTCGTTTGAATATTTAAACGGGATGGATCTTAGCTTAGCTTGCTTGTAGCTTGTTAGCTTGTATACAAAGGTAGGCTTTTAAATTTAAATTTCAACTACTAATAGAACTCTCTCTAGGTTGAATAGATGGTGTTCTCTGTGACGTCCCGAAGTAAGACAAGTGCTTTAGCGGCATAAAACGCAAATGAAAAGTCAGTCCTTGCGATACTATGGTATTCGAACGGTATTCCTTTATGCAACAGGCAGTGCATATTATAAGTACTGAATGATACAAGTAAAAATATAACATTCCTAATTGCGTTATGGGTTCAGCAGAATATTGGCTTTAAATTTGTGATTTTTTTACATACACACATTGCGCTAAGGTTGCTACTTTAACATGAATGTCACGTAGGCCATATGATTGCCATATTGTGAAATGCAAAGCTACATGGATGCCATGTGTGGCTCAATAAATATATTAACCAAGACTAACTACCGGTCACGCGTCTGAAATAGAAATACTATGGTAACTTATGTTTGATCATACTTTATACTCACATATATTTGTGAAAGATATTCAATATCATTACATTATATACGGAACATCGTAATTGGGTACTCTAGTATCCATTTATTGCAATGTTCAATAAATCGATATGCAGCATTCTTTATTCAAACACAACAAAGCACCGGAGCTTCCGCTAATGTTATTCGTGAGCATGGACGGCGGCGATCTCATAGTATCAGTAGTATAGTAGTATTCTTAATAAAAAAACGGCTGACCCACGTAACTAACTCATGACATGGCAATAATAGAAAGAAAGAAAGAAAGCTTTATTTATGCAAATCTGTACACTACAACAAACATTAATATATTATAGTACTATTAATACAATTTAAGATCCTGCACGTTAGTCTCTGCTATGTACAGTTAGACAATTATCGTATATTTAGGACATATAAACACAACGCGATGACCTGTTACATTAGAGTATATGCTTATTTTTTCCTCGAGTAACTCACCGGGCAGGTTGCAGGCCTGATGGCGCCACTCCTGCCCATCAACAGAAACAACACTACATAAAACTTTGAAGCATCTTCGTGCTAAGTCGTAAAAACGAACATTGCCGAAGCGCATAATTTTAATAGTGTCTTTTTAGTTTTTTGAGACTATATATTTTTATATATTATTTAAGAATATTATTTTAGCTATCAGACAATACTAGTTATAGTAACATGTCACAAAGGTTTACTTTTTAGAGACGCAATCACAACCAAATTCGTTATTTCGGGAGATTGTGTTGGAAAAATAAGGATATGGATAATGTTTTTGTCATATTAGCTTAATTTATTATTAAAACCAATTAATTGATTTTGTAATACTCGTTAAATAATGCAGCAAAAACGCGAAATCGTTTTCCACGCTTACATTAAATACCGACCCGTTCAAGTGACTGTTGACAAGTAGACTTCATTACCTATAAATCTACATA
The DNA here is from genome assembly GCA_949126905.1 of Amorpha juglandis. NCBI lineage: Eukaryota > Metazoa > Arthropoda > Insecta > Lepidoptera > Sphingidae > Amorpha > Amorpha juglandis. Next base: position 10,747,531 of record OX421367.1, read on the forward strand.
CAATCTCATGATAATACATAAAATACCTAGTTTTTGGGTGTACATGTGACATTTTACTAATAATAAAACTTCAATAGAGTTATTTTAAAATACAACTTGTCACTCCTACCGCAGATAGTTGAAAGTCTCACCATTATAATGTATGAGGAAAGCGACGAGTGTGCGAGATGGAATAAAAAACGCGGCATCTCAGGGGCATACGATTCTAACTTACCCACGTAACATCACTAGGTTAGAACACTAATGAACGAGACGCGAAGAAGATTACATTCTAGAGGCAAGCTATTGAAACTGTTAGGGGCGCAATCACGTCGTCTTAACAAGGTGCCATTAATTTAAGCCTAAGAGATCAACATTATGAGAACTTGCTATGTTGTATTCGATGTATGATTTCGTGTAGATTGTTCTGGTGTGATTTAAAAATAGAAAAAATATTGCGGGAAAATAACAAAGACTTTTTTGAAAAAAGAATCTTAGGACGTGGTCTAAGTGATAGCTTTTTTGTATTCTCGTGTATGTAGAGACGTTCTCTCCATCTAAATATGGCTTTAGCATTCGTATTGTCATTCGTAAGTTAAATGCAATGTATGCATGAATTAATGGAATGCTCTACTGCATGAACCCAATTTCCCATCAGCTCCCGCATTGTTAGAGAAAGGCTTTGATATATAATAATTTCTTACGTTTACGCGAATGTTACTCATTGAAATAAAACTGATTTAAACGGATTTTATCTCGGTTTTTCATTTTAATTTTGGCCTCGACGTTTCGTAAGCTTTTCAGCCTTCATGGTCACGGGGTGCACTGACAGTCCAAATCCGTTTGAATTTCCGGCTTTGGTCTGGAATGTTTAAGAATTCGATGAATGAGTTTTTTTTTCTTTAATAGTGGCGCAACTTTACGCTACACTAGCTTTTGCTCGCGGCTCTGCCCGCGTGAACAGCATTTAAATATTATCATCCCCTATTTTGACCCCTTTGGGGTAGAATTTATCAAAATCCTTTCTTAGCGGATGCCTACGTTATAACATCTACCTGCATACCAAATTTCAGCCCGATCCCTCCAGTGGTTTGGGCTGTGCGTTGATAGATCACTATGTCAGTCAGTCAGTCACTTTTGCGTTTTATATATTTAGATAAAGCGGAAATCTTGGCAAATCAAACGCATAATACAGATTTTAAGTTAAGTGGAATGAAGAATCATGAACTCCTTAACGTAAATTCTCTTTGAAATGTCTTGGACAGATTACATTATTTATTATTGGAGCATATACACGATTTAAGCAATCCTTTTGCATTAATAATGGTTTAACTTACGCCTAAAGTTTTATCGATCATTCAGCGCACGAAAAAAATTTTTTAGATAATGATTTCTTATTTTTACGTGAATATTACTCATTGAAATAAAACTAATTTAAACGGATTTTATCGCGGATTTTTATTAATTTTGGTCCCGTCGTTTCGAAGACTTTTCAGCATTCGTGGTCACGGGGTGGTCCATTAGATTAATAAACCATTAGAAAAATAAGGTCAATTAGTTTTAAATCAATATTTTTTTAGATTTGCCTTTTGATAGTCTCATCGCGGTATGAAAAAATAATGTCAGGTATATTAATTGTGATGGCATAAAAACATTTAAAAACAGCGGTAGGGATGACAATTGAAAGACAAGAATTTGGCAATTAGTATAGTTTAGGCCAGCTAAAGTGGGTTTCGTGGAAGTCACTAAAATTCCACGATATAGTCATTAAATTGCGCCGAATGTCTGATTGGCTTTACAAAGTATTCAAACATATTGAATATGAATCATACACCGATTAAGTTCTTCTATGTTTGCAACTCAACGTGATGAAAGTACAGTTATTGCTGATATATCAATATTATTTGTATAGTATTCATAAGGTATAATTTCGATACATCTGTCAAAGAAGATTTGGTACATAAAATTCACGCTAATTCACGCTAAAATTCGCGTTTTTTTTATTACTCTCGTACGATAAAGCGACTACACTGAACATGGTGTAAAGTACAGTGCGGTCCAAATAAAATAACCCAGTGTCAAATATGACAGTGACTGTCAAGATGCAATACGTAACTCAACAGTCGACAGAATTACCCGGCCTACTGGATATACACTGGCAAACCCTGGAACGCGACTCGCCTGAACGAACCATAGTGGCCGGTTTTCACCATGTGTACGGTGGCCGCTATCCAGTCAGGTACAAAATATATGGTACCTTCCCACTTAATTGTAGTATTGTAATGCACTCACTATGAGCTATACGGCTTAATATCTTTGCGTCAACGTAAAGCATACAAATTGTACTTAGCAACTCCAGTTGATCATTATGTGTAAACGTATGTAAACATAAGCAGTTTTCGGCAATAATAGTATAAAAAAGTCACCATCTGCGAATGTCCGTATGTTTGACCGTTTATTTCTCCTAAACTATGCCACGGATTTAGATGCCATTTTCACTACCATCTAAAAAAAATCCGAAAGGTTTATATGCATATCCTACTATAAGCTATCGGAGCAAGGCGAACATTACATTTACACGCCTGTGGTGAAACCGCGAGGGACAATTCTCGCCTCTGTTCCATCTAAATAGAGCTTTAGACACATTGTTCTCAGTGATTAAGTAATAAAATAGTGTTGTGATAAAAAATATGATGTTCCACATCAAAGCAGTTGTCATTGCTGGCAGCGAACCGGCAACCGATAAACCTTATCCGAAGGGCTGGTCATGCTATATCTACGAACATTTATGTTCGAGTTGGATATCACTACGCACGCGCTATTAATTAGTGATGGACATAGAATGTGTGTCTCCATTGGCGAGATAACAGTTTATTTGGATATTAGTTTCGAAAATCTTTTTTTTCTGCTTGGCGTTTTCTAGTGGATTTGATATTATATGGGTCGACCCGCCGTCTGACTCCCACTACCAGTGAAGGGAACCAAGTTTCCCCATTGCCTTGTACGTTAATCAGCAGAGCATACCACATGCAGGTGCGATTGGCTTTCAGTCATGATGTTGGGGGCTCAATCATGCTCACTTAACAGTGCTTATAATAAATTATTAAGATCTGTATTCTGTATTTTACTTTAAACCAGTTATTAGGACAGCGGTTTGTTTTGATTTGATCGTTACAGGTATCTTTTACCGCTTGTTTCACACACATGTACATTGTACATGTATAAGTACCTAGTAGTAAGTACTAACAGAGAATACGTATCATATATTTTGACTTTTAATAGCGTTTACTCAGAGGTTGTAAAACATGCGCTCAGTGTAATCTAAAAACCCAAACGTTATAGAAGACTTGTTTTATACTATGTATTGATTAGTTTGAGTACACCGGAACGGATTTCAATGTTTCACTGTCATATTAAACGAAACTTCAGGAAACATAAAGAAATTAAAGCGAATACATGGGAAGGCAGTCAGGGGTTTTTTTTATCTCAGGTCTTTTTTGCGCCGGAACAATAATATTGGAGCCACGAGCAAAAGCTATTAACGTAATGCAGCCGTAATCACTACAAAGAGCACGAACGATATATTATACTTATAGTTAGTTGTCTTACTGGGCTTAACGGATATGCAAAACAAAAAATGTGACACTTAAAAAGATAAACAGCAAATGTCGAATGAGTACACGGCGCATAAGGACTAATCTAAAAATCAATATTGATCTTTCATGAATACAGGTAATTAATTAATTTTTAAAGTAGCCACCGTCGATAAAAACGTATTTTTAAGAGCCCTCCACTTCCATAAGCATTTAATTAAAGATTTTTCAGATTGCATCAGGTGGCGTTCAGTATTTTAAGTATTTAAAAGATTTGCATATCCATCGGTGCGGATTGAAATGAATGAATGAAATGAAAGGAGACTATAATACCCTCTAAAAAATCTAACGGGATGAGTTCACTCGGATGGTGTCACGCCCATACTGCGCGGCGTGATAAGTAGAGTTCCAGCGATTCTGGACTGCATGCCGGACTCAACTTCAAGGTACAAAGGATTCAGTTAACTAATCATGGCTCTATGAATGCTGGAATATTGTGTTTGACGGCTTAAAACTTCACGTAATAACGAGAATTTGTATTCGTACAATGAATTTCCATAAAGTTATTCCGCGCTACTTTGAGCGGATGTTTCTCGGAAGATAATTTTTATAGAGTTAATTGATTGGATGCATTGGCTTGAGCAAAGTTATCTGAATAATTGCTACGATAATATAGTTTTTGTATTAGTTTCATTTGTGAGAATGCTTATGAACGCACCAAAATTAATTTGGCGTCAGCTAGAACAATGCTGTGATAATAAGAAGACTATACTAATTAGAATATCAAGACTGTATTTATTAAAATTAAGGTAATATTATTTCCATCTATTTAAGACCACAGAAAAATGTTCAGATTATAGAATTCGTTTGGTTTTAAAAATTTACAACTAATTGAATAAATTCTACAGAAGCATTAAAAATATATCAGACAGTATTTTACAATTTAACACCATATATTATGCGGAAGTAGAGCAGGGCAAATACACCAATTGCACCAATAAAATGTGTTATTGAATTTATGTGAAATACTAACTGTATATTTATTTATTTCATTATCTATTAAGGTTCACCAACGGTTGACCACACTAATTCAACACAGAATATGCAAAGTAAACTTATTTAGACATCTAAGTGCAACAGTCATTTACCGGCAAACACCACATGCACAAAATAAATGGAACGGCTAACAGATAATATAATTACAATTAAAAAAAACTTGAAACCAACTTATACTCATGAGTAAAGAAAACACAACAAAAAAAAGTCGGTAAAAAAGATGGTACTAGTATTCCTGCCGGTCAACTGAAATTGCATCTACTATAACTTTCTTTGATGTCGTTTTTAAAGTTTTATTAAAACTTGATTTATTAAAACTATCATGATGAGCGTTTGTGCGTTGAGGAGTTTCATTTTTTTTAATTCATACTTCATCATCAGTTCTTAATTAACATTATTATATGGGACTACATGTTATATAAACTCTACCGAATGATTTTTTATATCAAAGTGGTCCATAATTGGATTAAATAAATTAATGTAAATACATAAAAAATCAAAAAATATATACGCGCTGAATTGAGGACCTCCTTTTTTTCGCAGTCTAAAAAAAAATAAGACGAATTGAGAAACACCTCGTTTTTGAATATGATAAACGTAGGTTCTAACATCGATTATAGTGTAGTATGCAGTTTTCAACGTATTGATCTAATTTGCCAAGTCTATTAAAAGGTAGTGAGTTGAAGGGTCATTACGATAGGGTGGCTAATCGTTGAGTGAGTGAACAAATGATCGAGTATAACATGTGTAATATTATGATAGATAATTATATAGGTTAAGTTGGTAATGTACAGTTGTTTTAATTTAGTAATGGTTTATTATCATTTGAATTGGGTAGGTGGTAAAGAATATTTAGTAGTTTATAGGAATTGCAGACAAAACTACAAATAACACATCGATGATAAATAGATGAAATGTTTGAAATACATGAAAATAATTGCATGATGTCATTATTATAATAATATTATGTCTGCCGAAAAACCTAAATAAATAATAAAAGTCCTAAGGTGTATAGTTTAACCCTACATGATACAAATTATAATACCAAATAACTTATCATGTATTACCCGATACTGTGCAAAGGGTTAACACATAAATTTCTGCACGACTACCGTCGTTTATTTTAAACATAAAGCAATATAAATGTGGTTTGTAGACATAACGCAATTTTCTCGCGCATCCAATATACTCGCATTCCTTCACATACACCGTCGCTTGTGCTTTTAGACTAGTCTAATAAATATTTTCATGTACATGTATGAAAAATTTAATTTAAAACATTGGCGGACCGACTTTTATAATAATGTTGTATGTGTAGGCGATACGTCAAGTTTTGTTAAGTAAACTTTTGTACTGTGGGAAAAAAAATTGGGATGTATAGGAAAAACTCATTAAGGAAAGGTTAAATTTAAAAGTGGCTTAGTTAAGTAAATAATTAGATCATAATAATACTCATAATGAATCAAAATTGTCTAATAAATAATATTTATAAAATTAAAATACATATTTGTAAATTATGTTTAAATGTTATTAGTTGTAACATATTGCAAATTTAAAACTTTACCTGAGCTGGTCGCGATGGATGTTTATTATTTTTATAAAAATTAAATAAAGAAACTACATTATAATTATAATGGCTAAACTCCAGCAATAAATTGTAAGTTTTTTACACCACATGCGATGTGTGTATACGTGACACCTGAGACATATTGCTACAACAAACACAAAGTTGCTTCGTTGAATACCTATGTTTATCATATAATCAAATTAAAAAGTATAATTAATTTTACAAAAGTCATGAGTTTTGTTAATTGCATAAGAAAGTTATTATTAATGTCGTTTAATTGGAAGATGATGTCAATAGAATAATGATTAATTTTAAATGATAAGTAATTCGCGCGCGAATGTTCGCACGATCTCAGCGAACGGTAGCGACTAGCGACTGTATCGCGTTGTTTACTTGAAGCGACTGTATGAGTGGAGCGTGGACAGCGCACGACGCATGCGCCACGCACACCCCATGAAATATTCTATGACGAAATGGCCATACAACCCCCAAATTTAATTAATTTAAGTTTCAAAGTAATTGCTTAGACAGGTCTACGTTTGTCAATTGCGTTTGACTCCACGCAGACAACTTTCGCTTTTTTTATTGGATAAGTACGAAAGGATACTAATTTACTTTAATGGATGTTTCAGCAGCGTTTTTTATGTTAAGTATTGCCACAAACTGTTTTTATGTCATCGTTCGGTATATGTTAATACTTGGTTTAAATACAATTTGTGAACGGAAGGATTATTTCAGTTCCTTAAAAATTAGGAACCTTATATATAAATTAGCTAATATAATTTACACTGCAATCCGTTAATATTGAATTATAACTTTAAGATTCGTTTATTATTTTGTACTGTCTTATTGTCATCATGCATGATGGTAAGCAGAGTTGTTAAGTATTTTGGTAGGAACCATATAAATTTAATGCAAGAGAACGTAACAACAAAGTGAGTTTGAAATTTACAGTAATGTTTATTTAATACATATGAAACTTCGGAACTGACTGAACGAACAGCATGCCTGACTTGCGTACTATAAGCTGATTGGCTTCGACACAGCAGTTTTCAAACGTCCATACAACGACGAAATTATTTTTTTGTCTCGTCCAATCAGTATGTCACAGACCTGTTATACTTTGTTTAGAGATGGAGGATTTTTTAACAATTGCATTGATAAAAGAGAACGAAAATTGTCTAACATATTCCTTTAACATTGACACTCATCAACCCGAAAGAGGATTTTTTGATGAATGAATGTACATATAAAATAATTAATTTATGCACTAAAAATAGCTTTCATGACAAGTTAGTATTTTACCACTGCTGCTTGTTCACGGCGCAATGCAGCCCTGAATTCCAGTTAATCAAACTTTATTGGATTGTTTTGGTGCGGTTTCTTAATCCAAATCATTCAGAAAAATACATACTCCTATACTTGATTTTAGGAAACGTTGAAGATGGGTATTTCCCAATCGTTGTGATTGAAAACTACCACTAAATTTAAACGGGATCCTGACTTATGAGACCCAGCGAAACAAATTCAGTTACTTGTATTTGGCCCGATTACTATTTAAAAAAAATACTATTAAATATAAATTGCCAATTTGGCTTTTGTTTAATTGTTTTTATGTATTATCTGTAATATAGTAAAACTGGACAGGCACTTTGTTTAAATATTTTTTTTCCAAATACTGATTGGCGATCGATCGATTGCAGTGGCGGAGCGATTATGTTAAAATATCGATATCAAATACAATTTTTTTTTGACGTATTGTCTGTTTGCCTCTTAAGGCATAACGTCTAAAGTACTGAATTTATTCGAATGAATCGCCTATGAATCCATAGAGGGTACCTGGAGGTACCTTAAATCTTTGTTTCATTAAAATCGGTTCATTATATCAAGATTATTGAACATTTACATAGTATTTCTCACAAAAAAAAAATTAAATCGATAGATGGCGTCGTGCAAATGAGATTATTTTCAGAATCGCGCAAAAAAAGATGACTTACAAAAGTTATAGGTATAAGATGGATGCTGGTACCAAAACATAAAGATCGTTGGAAAAAATCTGGAGGGGGTTTTCACCATCACTTAGCGGGTTGACAAGTCAATAAAAAAGCTTGATTTAGGTATATAGATTGGAGTGGCGGATCATCCACGCCAGTAGTTACTTATTTTTGTATTCGATAAAGTGTTGTTCATTTGTAAACGCTCTAATAATTAGGATGCAAATACGTAATAACATTTCATCCTACATCAAGTTAAAATTGAATTATAGATTTTATTTTGTAAAATTCATTAGATTTAACTATGTTAAATTCTGTATATTAAAACGTAAATGAAATATTACCTTGATTTAAGTCAATGAATTTAGCTAAATAAAATTAATATCTACATTTTTACTTGATGCGGGTTAAAATGTTCTTGCATATTTGCATTCAATTGTCTGCAAAATCTTGCTTCAGCACGTCTGTCAATACGTGGTGAAAAGGTTTTCTGCATTTTGGCCCGCGGCAGCATGAAAAAAAAGGAAGTTTCAATCATCGTGTTGGATTTTCCGTAACAGAATTTCCACGTAGCCCGGATTTTGACACGTGATAGGTATTGGAAAAAAATCGTACGTGGTTTTGGTTAATTGTATCTCAAAGCGGGTTCACATGGTTTCATTTTAATTGATCAACTGGCTTGAACATCTCTAAAAGTGCCATGTGCCAAAGTCCATGCATTTTGTTAATCAATTTAATTGGAAGTCTGTTCAGATGGTTTAATTTATAGTGCTTTTGTAATTGTTCAACTAAAATCGAATCGTGTGAAATGACCGGGTTTAGTAAACAATCTTAGGCCGTGTTAGGCCATAAACTGAATACTATCAGGACTGATGCGGGTTATACCAGAAAGCGGGATTCCGGGGTCTTGAAAGAGCTTCCTCTATTTTTTAAAAAAAGTGTGCGTCTCGCGACGCTCGACAGAAGTGATAACTTAAACTAATGTGAATTAAAGTTAGAGTGGAGGAGCCTACTGCTGGCGTATGCGTGAGAGAAAGGGAAGCCAGACAGAGTGGCGCCTCAACGCGTTACGTTACGAAGCGGTTTACCCTCCCATAAAAAGTTATCACTTTATTGGATTGTTCTGCACTGCACTGCACTGCACTCCAGTCCGGTCAAAGTCCTGTCAAAGTCCAGTCAAAGTCCGATCAAAGTCCTGTTAAAGTTCGGTCAAAGCCGACTGGTCACTGTGTGACGCCACCTGGGACTTCGAGAATCCTCGAAGTTCCAGGGAGGTCGGCTAACGCTGGATGGTCATCGGGCCCACGTGACGTCTCACGGAAGGTTCGAGAATATTCGAGAACCTTCCGTTGATCGATGGACCGCTCGCGTTACGGAACGAATCGGTTCACCCTCCCATAAGAAGTTATCACTTAAAAAGCTTAAGTCATATATTCCGTAATACCGATGGCTAAGATAGTTATCGAGATATCTAAAAGATTATTATAGCATCAAGATATTTGTATTTCTTTTTTTAAATAGCATATGCCAGCAAACGAGCAAGTGGGTCACCTGATGGTAAGTAATCTCCACCGCCCATGTACGCCCACCACCAGAAGGATTTGGGCTTCCGGATATCTCACGTTTCCATTACATACTAACATACGTCTGAAGCTAATAAAAGCTTGTTGAAAAAGGTATTGCAATATGTTACCCGCACTGATATAATAAAGAGACCGTTGCTCGATGAAGAGGTAGCTTTTTGTTGCAGTGAGTAATATTTCTGAAGCCCCAAATTTCCCAGTCTTTATCATTTCTTACTTATAAGGTTGGTAATGCATCCATATATTATCTGGTATCGTGTACATTAGTTGACCCACCTGTTCGTTCTCTCTCTGTGTATTTTGATCTTAAATAAAAGAGAATAATAATAATAATTCTTACATAAGCCACGATGACACCAGTGCTGTTGTGGCGAAATGGAAGTGTACTCGTTGTATCTCTGCGTATCCAATCAGAGTCAGGGTCTCAGGGGGACGAGCGCAGTGTAGTGCCGTACAGAAGTTTAGAATTTGAAGTACTTATCGGTGTTGTTATTAGTTATGGACAGGCGCTTACAATCAGGCTATCTTTCTTGTCATTGAGCCGAATGAATATGAATATTTTATTTTTAAAGCAAATTATATTAACATTGATCTTATATTTTGCGTGTTGTGTGACAAACAGATGAAATGTCGAAGCCTTTATTTTCGTCCAGCCCCTGCGATATTTTCAGACAATCTTTAAAAAGTATCAACTAAAATGGCCTTGAGACAGTTTTATAGTAGACAGAATCTGTAAAACTCTATTGGCTCAAGGAGAAAGTTACATTTACCTACTTAATTGGAATGTAAGTAGGTAATACCACTTTTGTAAATGCAGTGATATTACATAAATAATACCACAACATTTAATTAATAACATTTTTTGTCATTGAATATATAAGGGGCGATAACTTTAAAATAATCGAATGAAAATCACCTAAAAATGAACCTTATGGTCCTTGTCAAAAAATAATGGAATGTGAAACGAAAGGCCCCGGGTTCGGTTCCCGCACCGAGACAAATGGTTTCCGGTGTGGGTGTTATGGTCCTACAAGCAAGCAAGTCCCATGTACTTTATGACACCCACTATACAGTCATGCTAAGCTAGTGTGGGTTCAAAACTATGCGTATTAATTAAATATTTCGTTCTACCTACCCTTATCCTAAACACAGTTACGGAAAGATTTGGCTTATAGTTTTTACGACCAGTCGCCTGCCTTACGTCCACCTCTCTGACATAAAGGACACTCACACCCGAAAGAAATATTTCTAAATCACACAAACGGTGCGGGAATTAAACCAACGACCTCACGCTTCACAGTCGACTAGTCGCCTACTGCGCCACGGAAGTAGTCATTTTGTTTTTAACCACCGACAAAAAATACGTACCAATAATTACTCATAAAGAAGCATTAGATCCTTTTAGGATCAACAACATTAAATAGATGCTGTTTATAAAACTGCGATGAAATTTGAAATTGTTATTTACATTACACAGGCGCGGCGCTGCATCATTTGCAACGTTAAGTAAGCCCCTCCGTTTTCTCTGTTTACTTTTGAAACACAAATGAAACTAAATAAACAACTCGGAACTCATTTCATTTATGAAATGCATTCCACTTTGCAAATGAAATCGTTTCTTGATCATGTCGCCAATTAAAATAGCGCTGATGGCAAGGCAGTACAAAAATAGACGATACTTATGGTGCTGCCACACCGGTGTTATAAAATGTTTACAAACATTTTCTAACATTAAACATTTACTAACATTATTTAACATTGTGATAAAATGTTTTAAATTTTTGTTAACAAATGTTTAATAATGTTTTGTAAACATTTTATAACATTTTATAACAGCGGTGTGGCAGCACCAGTATGTACATATCAGAAATAATACCTACTTATGTATGTAGAGCATACCTACACAACATCGTCAGTAATACACTGGATAATTTATATTTAATTTATTCTATAATTTTTATAATATTATTTTTTATCTAAGGATGAAATTCAACATAGTAATTAATTTTAAGAAGTGTCGACATGGACTATTAGTAACAACGAAACGTCACGCGTTTAAAACTACCACCTGCGGGCCAATTCTGGTAATTAAAAATGTTCAAAATATCATTCCGATCTAGTTTCAGTGCCAAGAAAGTTGCAAGTGGCATTCCGTAAACCATTAAAACTGTAATGCAATCAAAAGTATATTGCAAGTTGACTGAATTGACATCGCAATGTATAACACACAGAAATCAACTTGGCACCTCAGTGGAATGCGCGTCCCCTCCCACCACACCCCACCGCCTACCGCTCTCGCCCTCGACGCGTCATTACGGTCAGTAAATTAAATACTACCGTTACGCACGCGCCTCCTTCGAGTTTTTATCGTTGTTATTATTGTTATTTTTATGGATATAGAACTGTTACCAAAATATATACCTACATTTAACCCCCTTATTGATAAACGCTGAATAGGTATCTATTGATTAATTATTATATGTTTAGCGTCAGTCACACATTTGTCATCTGTCAGAGTGAGAATGAGACAAAACATATTTTAGTAACCAATTTAGTAGGTACGCACGCGAACCCGCGCCAGTGAACTGTGCTTGAAAATGTGCCCATCCACATTCGCAGTCACAATAACTTGTATCGATGGGTCTTATAAGGGTACTTGATTTTTGTATGCAGTTAGTACATTCCTATGACGTCATTACACCGAGGTGCCTAGTTAACTTCTGCGTGTTATAACTGAAATGATATTGTGAATTAACTAAAATATAGTCAATCATATCGATATTTGTTTATATGCATGGGTAATATTCTATGTAAATATGTAACAATCAAATCACAAAGTCGTAAGGAAACATTATATATTAACAATAAAAATACAAAACACTATTACATACACACACATATTACACATTGCAGCTGAATTCATGTTTTTTGCACTGTGTGAACACAACCTTTTGGATAATACACTGTCCTTCCTCCTTCAGGTTCAGAGTCGGCTCAAGGCCTAGAATTGGTGATCCGAATTGCTTCAGTGAAATCCACAAACAGTTCTAATTGTTTAGTCATTGTTTCACCAACACTTTACCAACAGTCCACTAATAATTAACTCACGATATTGTTTCAACTTTCAATTAGTATTTATCGCGCGCAATGGATAATCATAATTAACTTATTATAGAAATTGAAAGATACGTACTTAAATAACATACACAACAAAATTAAATCACGGAACAATAACAATAGACATTCTTTTTTAATAAAAATTTTACGGCTCTCGATCTTAGTACTTTGAGCCTGCAATAACAAAGGTGTAATCACTGGGTGACCCACCACGACAATAAATTAACGCATATATTTTCACTCACAATTCACAGAATTCCGAAAAAAAAGGGTTTTCAATTTAGGGGAAACATGAGAAATTACCTAATCAATTAATAAATTATAAAATATATTAAAAAAAAATTAAATTAATAACTTCGTGCTAGAGTAATAACTTTTCCATCCAATTCAAATCGCCAAAATTACTCACAATGCCAATATATTTTGTCCGCTGGCAACTTTATTATAACATTCGCTTTACATTTTTTATAATTTAGTCTGTGGTGGCTGACATTAGTTTGGAATTGAAATGATATCAAATTGACATCATAATGCTACCGGAATGATATTGGAACTTTAAGCGGAGCAGAATGCCACATTTTATTCAATTCGTAGTCTAATCTCAGTTTGGTTAAAGTTCAGTCTCAGTTAATGTTAAATACGAGAATTGGCCCGCTGATCTAAGGCGACGCAGTCTGAGAAGATAAAGGGAAATAAACTCAGTAGGCATGTCTTTGGTCCCTTTTTAAATACAAAAACCAATTTTTAATAGGGGTTAATATGGACCATGGGTATTTCCATATCATTATGTTTTATAACTATCACAGAACCCAAACGCGACACTGCCTGAGAAGACCCGGCGAAACAAACTCAGTAGATTTCTTTTTAACCAATTACTCTGTTCTCGAAAGTAGATGACCTGTCATAAATGCCATTATTTATTTAATATTATCACTTTATTATTATGCGATCGATTGTCTTAAATTTGCTGTATTTTATTAAAATGAGATATTACTTTTCTCAAAAAAGATTTGATTGATATTATGAATCAATGTAGGCTCTGATATTTCTTTATAACAACATTAATTTTATAACTTACCTGCTGCAGGTATAAAACAGCTTCCAAAGAAAACACTTACCTTAAACAAACATAATACGATTAGATTTAATTCTAAATTTGTATATAACTAGATATATAAAAGAGAAATACCAATCACTCACAGATTAATCATAATTATCTTAAAAACTACTAAAGCTAGGTTCATGTAGATTGTGTTATGTAAGGGCCCGCTAAGAAAGGATTGTTGGACATTTATATTTTAAGGAGGAAAAGAGGCGGTCTCCGTATGAAACTTATTTATGGAAGATGTCATGATGAGATTAAATATATGAGATTTCGACGGTACTTGTATTCCATGAACCGCTGCATAAAGGTGTATTGAAATTAAGAATTTTTGGTCGTGACTCCAAACTATTCATACATTATTATCTAAAATCTGTGCCTAAAACAGTGAATAAAGGTGTTTCACTCTTTTATACCCGATTTCACCGTTAAGGTAATTATTTCCCCAAATTAAAATGGGACCACCACCACAGTAAACTCTATCGAATACCAAAAGAATCCAGATTTGGCGTAGTAATGCGTTAAAATACATATAATTATATACTGACGAAGAGAGAGCCTTTGTTTTTTCGAGACGGTTAAAAATAACAGCCTAATGAAAACAACTCCATTAGCACTGAATGCATTAAACGACTACTGAAGGAACGAAACGTTAATCACAAAACGTAGACTTTTGTTAGATGTATAAAAATAAACTTTTTAATGAAGTAATAAAGTCGTAAGTTGTATGGCACGAGACAGGTGGTGCCCCCATTGTGTCGAGAGCGGTGGTCGTTGCTGAAGGGAAGCTCTTCATGTTTCGCTCGTTTGACACAAGGTGGCGCAACAAGTACCTTTTGTATAAAGGCCATTTAAAGAGCAACATTTGTTGCTTGCCTCGTTTTTAGGACGTTACGGTACAAGAATGAATTGTGTGGTAAACAGTGACTAATTCATAAAAAAATACAGAAAACTGAATACACCCCGTCTTTTCTACCCGTAATGTTTGCTAATTGGATTTGATTGTTTATCTAATTCTTTTACTTCCCTTTATGTCATTCGCAGCAGGGTCGGCGCAACATGGTTATAAATATTTGAGTTACAATTTTTGCGACTAGCCGCCTGCCTGACGTCAACCTCTCTGGGGAGAAACACACACCAGAAACAAGTACTTTTAGATCACATAAACATTTGTCTTGGTGCGGGAATCGAACCCGCAGCCTCTCACTTCACTGCTGGCTACTCGCCAACTGTGCCATAGAAGCTGTTATTTTATTGTTTATCTAAATATACTCAACATATTTATTTAATTACAGTCTGATAACAATCCTAATTAGGTAATCATATTCATAATAGATGTCTCGTATGTGAAAGGCCGGCTGGGTTACACAGCACACAGCTTTGTCTATTTCTGCTGCGACGTACCAGTGTGTAAGCACTGATGTGTTTCAGTTTAAAGGAAGGAAGCTAGTGCAATTACTTTGCATTATGAAACTTAACAACTTAAGTCTCGGAATGATGAACGCGGCCCATTGCCATACAGTGCTTTGTAATTCAAAGTTCTGGGTGGCGTTGTCTCTGTTTCTTTTTCTTATGACGCAAAATCTTTTTAACGATATCTACACACCCACCTGGTTTCTCAATAGTTGATTAAATCACTGTGACTGACTCAATTCGAGTGTCATTTAGTGAAAAGAAAAAAACCTTGTTTGTAATTGACACACCATTTGACGATAGAAAATTATTATTTATGAATCTTCCAGAAATTCAAAATAGCGTTTGAAATACGATTTTTTATTTTAGTTTGAACAGGTGTGTCATAGCGTCGGCAACGCTTCTAGCAACTCAATTTTGACTTGACATGAGATTTAACTTGTACAATAAAAAAAAAATCATTAATACCTGTTGGTTGTTAAATATATATGTAACTTTTTACCTGTCTACGCTACATTAATGTTTCTTATATTATATATTATGTGTAAGTGTGTATGTATGTATGAGTAAATATCTATGTATATGGTTTTTATATTTCTATACAATATATGAGTTTCTGTTGGGATTCTACACCTCTACATTTCTGTGATCCTTTAATCTCAAATCCATAACAATTCAAGGTTGTCTGGTAGAAGTAGCTTTTAGCGATTAGCCCGCTTCTTCTAACATAATTTAGTTGTAAGGGTTTAAATGTATATTTTTACTTATTGGCGTCCAATAAAGAGTTATTTCATATATATAATATTTGATTTAAAAAAATGTTTATGTGAAGTATTACAATAAATAAGATGGCGCTAGTAGTAGAACATGTACTTCATTCTTGCACATTAAACTTAGTTTAATCTGGCGGTAATTAGTTCCTTACCATATCATTTTTGCATACTTTTATGTATTTCTTAAATGTTTCACGTTTTAATTTTGCGTTATTTATTTGACTAAACGCATTCGGAGCTACTGTTTTTTTGGGATAAAAATATTTGATATTATGTGGTTCTATTGTGTTGTTTTTTTTGAAGTGATAACTTCTTATGGGAGGGTGAGTCGAAACGTTCCGTAACGCGAGCGGTCCATCGACCAGCCAGCGTTAGCCGACCTCCCTGGAACATCGATTACTTCGAAGTCCCAGGTGGCGTCACACAGTGACCAGTCAGCTTAGACCGGACTTTGACCGGACTTCAACCGGGCTTTGACCGGACTTCAACCAGACTTTGACCGGACTTTGACCGGGCTATGACCGGAGTGTGACCGGACTATGACAGGTCTTTGGCCGGACTTTGACCGGGCTTTGACCGGACTTCAACCAGACTTTGACCGGACTTTAACCGGGCTATGACCGGAGTGTGACCGGACTATGACAGGTCTTTGGCCGGACTTTGACCGGACTTAAACCGGACTTCAACCGGTATTTGACCGGACTTCGACCGGACTTTGACCGGACTTTGACCGGACTTTAACCGGACTTCAACCCGACTTCGACCGGACCGGACTTTAGTTTAAGTAATCACTTCTGTCGAGCGTCCCGAGACGCACACTTTTTTTTTTCTACATGGCGTTTTCCCAGCCTAGTAATTGAGGTACCCCACTTACACTCCATGTTGTTATTCGCGGCAGTATTTTTTGTGTGTAATTATCTCTAGCAGTGTCTTTAATATAATCCTTTTGAAACGACATTGTTGTTGCTTAGAACAACATGACGTGTTATATTAGGTTAAGCGCCTGTGTGATAACCTCTGTAAATTCTATACTTACCTAATAAAATATCACACGGTTACATATAAAAGTAACACATGTATACATTTGTACGGGGATAAAGATATTCAATACGTACTCCTATTAGCTGTCTTTTAAGTTATTTTGTGATTAAATCTTTCTCAAATATTGTTCGTCGGGCCCTAAATCAAAGGACAATGATAGTTTAAGATTTATTTAGCAGACATACTACAAACAACGTTGGTGCTTAATCCGGATTGGGTGAGCCCAATCACAGTAACAAGACTGCGGTCCATATCAGAAGCTCTCGAAGGCCACGTTTATAAATTGTCAGTTGAAAATGATTTTACCGACCCCTTTATGTATGACTTCAAAAATTAACACTACAGTGTTAAACAACCCTTGAAATTGTCACACAATAGATAAATATTGAATTGAAAATAGTTTTTTTTAGTTTGTGCAATTTCATTTGAAGATAATGGATGAAACATGCCAATGAGTTCTTTACTATTCTATTGTTCATGTAAGAAATTCATGTTACTTTTTACTGTCCAGTATTCTTTTTTTAAGTATAGCTCCGCTAGTATGATTGGTTTTATCAATACCTTAGGGGATTGTGTCCTTCACGATAAATGAGTACACCTACTTTTTATCTGTCAAGAACCAAAACGCAATTGCCAATTTCTATTGTTGAGAATCATAATTTTCTACGTTAGAGCATACATTCTTCCATATTGACGTCAGTAATTGATGAAGCAATTAGACAATTTCCCTCATCCCTTTCTCATATTTTGAGACCTTCTTCAGAATTCCGATCACTTCGGTCAAATTACGAATTCTTGCAAGCCTAATTAAATGTCTAATGAGATGCCATTCCTTTTGAGAGGCACATGTTTACTTACATAAATGTGTAAATGCACTGGGCGCCCTCGCCATGCCGACGAGGCTGCAAAAGTGCCGCACAGTAATTAGATTTGATGTAAATTATGTTAGTAAATGTACTTCACCGTGACTTATTGGGACCTTCTACATTCCCGGCTTTAGTAGAATTGTCTTATTAGACCTTTATTCTTGATAGGCGGTGGCCATAGCGATTTGGATCCATTAAAATTTGCTTCATTTTCTGTTGACGGAACCCGATGTATAAAAAATATAGCTATCGCGTCGTGTTTAGTGTAGTTATTTTGCTGGAATTGACTAGCGCTAGATGTATCTAACTGAAAATTGATGATGATGATGATTGCTAGGTAAAACTTAAAACCACTTATAAAAACTGTCATTAGAAAGTAAAGAATAACATTAATTTGTTACATTTAGGCCGACTTTCTCAAAGATCCTTGTGCTCAATTCCTGAACGAGCCTTAACTGTATTTAGCTTCTAAACATGTTTAATAGACGTCAAAGTTGTAAACATATTTAGGGTCAAATTCGATTTACGATCGTTGAGAAAGCCGGCCTTATAAATACTCTATGTAGTAGAGAGGTGAAGTGGAAGGGTCCATGTACATTATATTATTTTTGGATCCGACTGGATAGCGATTATCCTACACATGATGAAAACCTCGCCATAAAGGCCCGATTAGGCGAGTCGCATTCCGGAGTCAGCATAATTCTATGGACCGTAAAGAATAGCAATATTTCTTGACGGTCGATATTATATTTGGATTGCACTATAATTAACATCAGGTCCAGTCTAGTTATCTTGCCATAAAAAAGAGAATGCCCGAGAAAGAAAACCCTCTATTCTGTTACATATTTTGTCTTCAGTATGACTAGATCAGTGGGCAGGCCACATAGCTCGCAGAACCGATAACCGATGGGGCAGAAAGGTTCTGGAATGGAGGCCACGTACTGGCAAGCGCAGCGTTGGACGTCCACCTACAAGGTGGACAGACGACCTGATAAAGGTCGCAGGATGTCGCTGGATGCAGGCCGCTTCCAACAGGTCGGTCTGGAAATGTTTGGGGGAGGCCTATGTTCAGCAGTGGACGTCTTGTGGCTGATGATGATGATGACTAGATCGATTTCAACAGGACGGTCTACTATCAAACAGTATATGTATGAGTATTTATTTTACTTATTATTTATATATATGACATTCATAATATAAATATTTTTTTTTACAACCCTGTATTATATACGTCCCGCTGCTGGGCACGGCCTTCCTCTACTGAATAAGAGGGGTTAGGCCTTAGTCCGCCACGCTGGCCTAATACGGGTTGGCAGACTTCACATACCTTCGAAAAATCTTATCGAGTTCCAAGGTATGCAGGTTTCCTCTCGATGTATTCCTTCGCCGTTAAAGCAAGCGATAATTATCAATTAATATACACGTAACTTAGAAAAGTCAGACGTGTATGCTCTTGGGGCTGGTTTTGAACCTGCGACTTTCGTCTCGACAGTCCGTACCACTCCCCGCTGAGCTATCACATCACCTACAATATTTTTAAGCAGCCTAATATACAATTATCATTATTTAACATTTTGCTAAGTCAATATAATAAACAAAACGAAATTATACCCACTAATAAACAAACTGAAGACGGTCTTAATACTATAAACAACACGCCGCGTAATATTAAAATCGGATGAATGTAATATTTGATGATAAACACTGAAGTTGTAAGTTGGCAGCGTTTCAAACAGACGAATCACTTCCGTCGCAGGAACCATTGTTATTAGCTCTCGCACGAAAGTAAACATGGGTGAAATGAAAGGGAACTGCTTTATTGGTGCATTTGTTCCATTCAATTCACTTTATTGGTTGAGTTCCTTATTTAAACTGTACGGGAAGTCTTATACTTATATTACGGTATCCGTCGGGGACGAAATTTATAGAAATTATTATGTCAGTAAAACTTATGTGAAAATGAGGCCAAGTTCGATACAGACGGCGTTTGGCATAGTAGCGTCGTATTATTCGGTGGATACCATTTTAATAGGTGGTAGGTCCCTCGTGTGCGTAAGTATGTCTGGTTTGATTTGTACCATCACTTCCCCTATTTTTGAAGATCTTTGAAACCAGTGAAGTTACTGGTCATTATGAGACTTGAATTTTCGTTTATAACTTTTTTATTTATGATTCTACGACTAAAAGTTACTGAACAAAAGTTGTCAATAATTTTATTTGCAACAAAAAAAATCAATATTTTTTTGTGAGACCTATAGTTTGGCAGATAAACCGCAACAACCATTGAACCTCTTTTTCCAAGATGGCGGCCGTGGGACAAGGGTTGCAACCTCACAAACTTGGTTTTAACTTTACACTAATCCCCCTTCATATCTAAAAAATAAAATTGCGTCCTCTGACAAATGCACGCTAAGCCCAAAAAAAGGTAACATTTCAATGGACTATCAGTGTTTCGAGCGCTGAACCCGCCGTCATTTGTCTCCATAAACTTCAAGTAGTTATGAAAGCAGCAAACTTTAAACTCAAAAGGAAATCCTCCGACGGATGAGACGAATTAAGTAAGGATGTCAATTAGCTGAGTTTACTTTTTGAGTACAACGATTGTGTGAATAACAAAGTGCTAATTTCTAAAGACGATTAGGATAATGACATAACATAACAAGCTCACGCTTTTGTCATCCAAGGAGTAGGCAGAAGTGCAACTAAGTTTATTTTTAAACTCAAAACGAAATGCTTTGACTGATGAGACACTTTATATATTATTTACTATGTTAATTAACTGGGCATTAAGATACTTAAATATCTTATATCTGGGAATTATTAGCGGAGTCCAATGCTGTGTTGTGTTTTTTACTTCAAGGTTCTGTATGGTGTTGCTTCTATTTATGGGCAGGCGTGGCGCACCTTCAGGCAAGTGACCTGTTTATTTCGTCATAAGCCTAAAAAAACTAGAGTTGAACACGACGATGGTTTTAATGTGTCGCAAGAGATCGAGCATACGTTCGGATGCTAAGCGTGATGGTTATTACGTTACATTTTTAAACATGGTTAGGTCCCTCGCCTCGGGAACTCCCCCACAGGTATGCTTTATACCCTGGCGTCGAGCCAATATAGGATTGTTATGAAGTTTCTCTTTCAAAATAAGATTACCTTGCTACGTGAACTATATTTTGAGTGGTAGAGCCACGCTGTAGACAGTTTTGTCTACAACATGAATGGGCTGGCTCGACCGGATCGTTACCACTGTCTCACAGAAAACCGACGTAAAGTAGTGGCTTGCTGTTGCGTTTCGTACGGTGAGTGAGATAACCAGAAGCCCAAATCCCGTCCCCCTTCCCAATCCCTAATTATCCCTTTCCTTTAAGGTCGGCAACGCGCCCATGACTCATCTGGTGGTGGGCGTACATGGGCGGTGGAGATCACTTACCATCAGGTGACCCACTTGCTCGTTTTCCGGCCTATGCTATAAAAAAAAATATACACCATATAAACCATATAAGTAAATATCCGTGGTTTTTATTTGAATGAATGACGAGACTAGCAAGGCGCTCGCTTGATGGTCAGCACCACGCCTGCCCATAAAAGAAGCAACACCACACAGAACGTTGAATTACAAAGCACTGCATGATACTTCACTGCGCTCGTCACCCCGATACGTAAGATGTTAAGTCTCATAATTCCCAGTAAGTTCACTGGCTTCAATTTCCTTCAAACCGAAACACAACAGTGCAAATTGTGTAATTAATACCGTAATAGTAATAATATTAGCCCTGTATTATACACGTTCCACTACTGGGTACAGGCCTCCTGTACTGAATAAGAGGGATTAGGCCTTAGTTGACCACGCTGGCCTAATGCGGGATGGTCTAATAATATTCTAAAATGGAACCAACTATAAAAAAATGCGTACGAGCATAGTATTTGGTCGCCATTATTGTTGTATGACACGTTTCAGATATTAGAACATACTTTAAGTACAGAAAAATTAAAATCATGCACTCTCATTGTATTTTGTATAACAGTTAGTAGTTACTTTAGGTTTTTTTTTTTGGGGAAACACGTTGTTTCGACTCTTTGTCGTTTATATTTTTTGCGCTGTGATCATTGCTAACCGATTAACAAAATAAATATGGTTCAAATTAAACATTATTACAAAGAAGAATATAATAAAAAAAACGAGTTAGAAGTTATTGTAAAATGTAAGGTAATCAAATTTATGTTAAAGGTCCTTTTTAATTACATAAGTGGCTGATGATAATGATGGTGATGAATTATATAGATACAAAATATAATTAAGAAACTACTAATTGTATAAAATAACCCTTAATTAAGTCTGTATTAAAAAGCAAAAGCCGAACTCGATCGGTCAACCACTTGTTAAAGTAATCATGAACTGTTACATTATTAAAAGGCGGCAACCGCAAGTCATGCTCTACTGATAATCACTTCCCTCACTTATTTATGTGTTAATAAAAAATACCCCGCCAAATATTTAATATCTTGATACATGGATTTTAGAAAATATGTTATCTTTCGGGGAATTAACATTTTTTTTTATGTAACTACATTACACAAAGAAAAGAGTTTAACTTTAATCTACGTGAGTTTGTCGGGATTAGAATTAATGTCTAATATGGCGATTAACACATCATGGTACAGTTTTAAGCTCGGCGAACTTTGGTTACACTAATTAAATCTCTGCCCACTTTTTCACGGATACAAGCGTGATCATGCTAGGTTAATTTTATACTCCAAAACCAGAAGTCGATCTAAAAATTGGAATTTTAGAATAGTCTAAGAAGTCTTTACTGGATAGGTTATTTGAATAGTTTACTAAAGACTAATAGAAAATATTTCGAGTAATTACGTCAATTATGATTATTTCTCTAATCAGTAACTGAACATAAAAGATTTTCTGTACACCGTCTAATAACCTATTGCTGCTCGCCTCTGCCTCGATGGCGCAGTTGTATTACATACGCGGTATGACTGCTGTGCTTAAGTCTCGGTTTCGATCCCCGGGTCGAGTAAAAGTTACAGTTTCTATTACGAGGTGCTCAGTATCAGTCAATTTGTGTCCCGTATGGCGATAGGCTCACCCCCTATCACTCACTATAAGATGGAAATAAGCTCGTCGAAGTGTGGGTGTACAAGTTACACCGCTGCTTACCCCACCCGGGATTATTTTTGTTTATTTAATTGAATGACGAGACCAGCAAGTCGCTCGCCTGATGGTAAGCGCCACACCTGCCCATAAACAGAAGCAACACCACACAGAACCTATAAATCACTGCATGGCACTGAACTGCGCTCGTCACCCCGAGACATAGAATGTTAAGTCTCATAATGCCTAGTAATCACTGTATTCAATGTCCTTAAAATCAAAAAATATCAGTGTTTACATACTGTTGCTTGGCGGCAGAAATAGACAAAGCGGTGGTACCAACCCAGACGTCCTCTTGCATACAAGGGGCCTACCACCTTGTGCAAAAAATATTTTATGTGCTTGTATTTACGTGCAGATAACCATCGTGATAACGATGAATCATATACGATGCAAATCAATAAACAAATCGTCAATCTCGGCCACGGTTTGTGTATTTGGGAGGCGGCTGGACAATCGCACATCCGATTGGATAACTACATTTGTCTGCCTTTCAATAAAATAACTACTGATTCAGCGGACGAAATATGAAAAGTTTCAAAAGAAAAAAGAAATTCCATTTGAATATAGAAGTGGAACTTAATTATTGAAACTATAGGCATATGAATTCGTGTGGCTAATAAATGGCTAAAGAATCAATTCTAAAACCCTGATGGGCTCTAGAATTTTGATATCAGATAAACATTTAACATATCTAATAAATATTGTACCAGTATGTTTTATAGGTCTTAATGGCGGTGGTCGTCATTTAGCATCAAGTGACTTGCTCGTTTGCCGAGTTCTGCTATAAAAAAAACATACCCTACCTTTATTAGCGGGCGAGTAAAGAGAGAGGTCGCGGGTTCGATCCCCGCACCGAGACAAATGTTTGTGTGATCCACAAATATTTGTTTCGGGGTCTGGGTGTTGTGAGACCGAAAGTCTCTCGTAGTTCCCACGATACAAGACTCGTATCTTACTGTGGGGTCAGGGCTATGTATGTGACTGTTGGGTTTATTTATTTATTATTTATAATAAATGGTGGATGTATTAAAAAAAAATTAAATATAATCTCAGTGTAAAAATACGGAAAACTAATCATGAACCAATAACGCTAATTATCTCAACCACACTCCATTAATAATAAGCGATAAAGCGCGACGTTGTGGAATATTACGGAGGGTTGAAGAGCCGCCGCTGCTTTCATCTGTTTCGCCTCGTCAAGCGAGTGAGCCGTGCTTATACCGCACTGACATTACGACTTTTCACCTATAACCGTAGCTACAGACGGCTGTAATGTATGGGTAGTAAATTTTATTAATTATTTATTTACATTTTGTTTGAGTGGTAGAGCCACGCTGTAGGCCGTTTTGTCTACAGCATGAATGGCTCGACCGGGTCGATACCACTGTCTCACAGAAAACCGACGTAAAGTAGCGGCTTGCTGCTGCTTTTCGTACGGTGACTGAGATATCCGGAAGCCCAAATCCCCTCCCCTTTCCAATCTCTAATTATACCTTTCCTGTAAGGTCGGCAACGCGCCTATGATTCTTCTAGTGGTGGGCGTACATGGGCGGTGGAGATCACTTAACATCAGGTGACCCACTTGCTCGGTTGCCGGCCTATGCTATAAAAAAACATGGCAGCCAGATTTTTAAGAAATTTCACAAAAGGGAGAATTTCGCTGTTATTTATACTTAATTGCTGCTGCGTATTTCTATTATTACTAGACCATATTATTAATATATTCTATTATTATTAAGACTAGCAGCCACTATGGCGCACTGGCGTGGCATTTTTAAGCGTATCGTATTAAAGGGATTAAAATCATCACTAATTAATTTTTAGTTAATGGGAGTGGTAAGTGCCACCGACATCTCAGGCTAAAGTACACCTCACCTACACGTAGCACAACTCTGCTGATGTGGAATCTGCTACGGACGAGGCAATGGCGAAACTTACCGTTACGGTTTGTGGGGGACAGACGACGGATCGCCCCATGTAATACTAAATCCACCTTAAAATAATACTTAGTTATGTTCTTTATAACTGCCAACCACGGCTTGCTATTTTTTTTTTATTTGATTAAATGACGAGATGCCTGCCCATAAACAGAAGCAACACCACACAGAACTTTGAATTACAAAGTACTGCATGGCATTGAACTGCGCTCGTCACCCCGAGACATAAAATGTTAAGTGTCATAATGCCCAGTAATTTCAATTCTGGCTTCAATGTCCTTCAAACCGAAACACAACAGTGCTTACACTCTGTTGCTTGGCGGCAGAAATAGACAAAGCAGTGGTACCAACCCAGACGGCCTCTCGCATACGAGGGACCTACCACCTTGTAAAAAGAGCTTACAGATGGATTCGCGGTCCAAAATTATTATAGAAACAAACCGACCTATCCGATTAACACTAAGCTAATATAAATTCTATCTGATATAGGGAGGATTACTATCCCAAAATGTGTCTTCACGTGCGTTTATTACAACATTTCAATCTTGAACAAGACAGTTGTTACGCCGCAGTGATGGATACAGGTTAAATACAACAAGAGTTACGCACTCAGTTCTCATTAAGGTTCCCGTATATCCTTCGACGCTAAGTTTAACATACATTTATATTTGTACTTACTACTCTGACACGACAAATATTACAAACGGGATAGCATTTTCATATAATATTAACTTGTAATAAGTTGTTTTATTTCAACTTGTTTAACTCCCGGTTGTGCTATTTGGGTGTTGTGATTTTAACTATATATTTACGCTTTAGTATTATGAAATGCCGTAATATTACGTTTAGATAATGTAGGTTAGGTTGATAATTCCAAGTAAATTAATAAAATAAATAATATACCCTAGATTCACAATAGATCTAGACCCCACAATAACTATAACCTGTGTCGTGGGTATCAGTTACTACGAGGGATTTACGATACCCAATACACAGACCTGAAACAAATGTTATTAGATCACAGAAACGTTTTGTCTCGATGCGGGAATCGGACTCGTAGTCTCTCTTTTCACAGCCGGTTTTATTTGTCAGTAAAATAGTGTAATCTAATTCCATGCGCTTTATAATGTGAGCTCTGTATTATAAACTCGTATACTTCTTATGTTAGGAGTTCGACCATACTCCAACATGTTGCGGGTTGCTAAACTTAAATTCCTCGAAATACTTATGGAGACTTCTAAGGTATGCAAGTTTCGTCACAATGTTTTCCTTCACTGTTAAAATTCTATGTCTAATTATTAACAAAGAATACACACTGAACTTGGTAAAGTTGTAATAAATGTATGCTGCTTGGGGGAGTTTCGCCAAAGTACAACCAAGTACCTTAGTAATAAAATATTGACGACAATCCTAATTATTTTTATTATATTTCATAAGATCCCGGGGAACATTGACCTTCATCCATCTGTTTACCGGATAAAAATAATATTTTAGGGTATAAAATGTGTCGCTGAACACATACCAGTAGGGTTGCCTAAAAAAATATGGTCAAGGATATGTTTTACGAATTAAAAAAAAAAGATATTATTTCACCAAAAAAAATGAACCCTCAATGAAAAGTGTGCAATGTATACTACCTGCAAAAAATAGGTTGCCTACCTTTTTCTGGCCACTACTACCTGGTTGCCGTGTGCAAACAGGTAACTAAAAAGTGGTAATTGCGCTCATCTAGCTCCTAGCTTTTGCAGGTAGTATATATTGTAGGATTTCATTGAAGGTTCATTTATTTGGTGAGCAAGTCAGTGAAATAATATCTTCTTTTTTTTTTTTAAATTCGCAAAACCTATCCTTGACCATATTTTTTTAGGCAACCCTACTGGTATGTGTTCAGCAACACATTTTATGTACCCTAAAATATTATTTTTATCCGGTAAACAGATGGGTGAAGGTCAATGTTCCCCGGGATCTTAGACCATTAAACACGTTTGGTGGCTAAATACGATTTAAGGATTGTTTTGCAATTGAAGCTCAATAATAAATTAATTAATTTAATAACAAAATAAACCTAATGAGTATAAAGAAAAATAAATTTGGTAAGGTATGAATAATAAATAAATAATGATGGTATATTTTTCATTTAACTGTAAAGGGTATTGTTAGAAACATAATTAAAACTATCACATAAGTTTAAAATGTAACTTTATTATTATATAGTTTATGTATCAATCTGTCTAAACAGTAACAGTGACTGCTTTTGTCATTTCTTTATGACTTGATGCCGTGTTTTCCTGACATAATAATGAAAGAGTTGTGGACGTTTGTTTTATTAAGCATTAATAAATAAAATATGTGTTCGTCCATCTAGGAATGACCGGACATTAAAATATTATTAAGCAGCATATAAGCGCTTCCTAAATTGCTAGACCGTATGTATCACAATTAAATAGTAACGTCCTGCATTGAATTTCAAACCTTAAACATATTAGCATTAGTGACATTTTTGAACACAATGGCTCACTGGTTAAAGCACTTTTTTTCTCAGACCATCCCCTTTGTTTGGCTGTGAAAAGAGTTAAGCGGTGTTTATTATTCATGTAACTCTTTGTGCTGTACCGAGTTGAGCCTTTGAATGTTCGTCAGGTTCATATTGCTCGGCGCTACAAAGCACGACAGCATGGTAATCTGTGCGCCAGGCATACGTTAGAATCTAAATTGAAATTTAAATTAATCTCCAAAGTTTCACGACCTTCACGACGGAGTTCACCAAAATGACTAAACCGGTTGGTGCTTATGTAATAACCAGAAAGGGAAATTTAAGCACAAGTACATGTAATCGAATATCATCATCAGTATCATACAAGAATAAAAAGTCAATGACATTTTGCTTATCAACTGATACATAAAAAGTACAATTTGCAAGGAAAAACATTTCTTTACTCTTATGTATGAGATACATAAGTTTACAATTTCACCATAATTTGCACAATTGATTACTTTACTGTTATTTATGTAATGGGTTTCTGTAATTCTCTATGTAGAGGTATGCCGCTATATATCTCAAGAAAGTCATCAAGTTTGTCATTAAATTTAATTTTCATTACGATGATTAACTTATTTCAAAATTGCAAATTTGATTTGAATCTAATGTTATTTTTATTGTTTTCTGTTGTAAATGATTTGTACGGTTGTCAATAACACAAATATCAGATGCAGTAACTTATCATTTAATAAATAAATCATAATATGTAAAGGTCTTGAAGGTGGTAACCCAACATTATTTAGACAACTATCATCTGTCAACTGTATCAACCATCATAGATATTTTATCTATGCAAATTCGATATACATAACATATTTTATTATATTAAATATATAAACCTCGTAGTAAGTCATAAATAAAGTAAATAAAAACGTGCTGGAATAAAATTTTTTCTCAACAAAGCCATTGGTTCTAAATTTAGCGAAGAGTGTTCATAATAGCAACGTGACTTAGCAAAACCGTTCCCGGAAACCGTGTGCTAGCTTTAATTTTATGCCCTACTGAACAAGTTCCCTTTCGGAAGCGGTTCAGATATTATAGCAGTGTGAAGTTGAGCAAATGTAAATAAATTTAAGCGCAACTGTCTGTCCGTCTGTCTATCCTCTCATTGAATAGCTCTATTAATTTAAAATTTAGGCAGCAAGCTGAAATTTTCACGAAAATACTATAGCGGATATTTGAACAATTAATAATATTTATTTAATAATATAATTTTTAGTAAATATATTTCATAATTGAAGTTATACTTCTTTAGGCGCGTTATGAAAAAATGATGAGAGTGAAATTTTAAGATGCGCGCGCACCTGTGACACAAAAAATTAACAGTATGAAGTTAGGCGCGTTAAGAAAAAATGATGAGAGTGAAAGTAGCCGTAATTAATAAACAAATGACGATTTGGACAAAGAAAAACTCTTTAGGTTTTTTCTTATTCGGAACATGTTGCCGTAAAAAGTACCAGGCTCGCATAAACGCGAAGAGAGTAGAATGTACTTCTATCATGTCGAGTGGATATGTTGATGTAAATTAAAATACTTTTATTTAATATAATTAACACTAAATATTATTAAATTATTAATGTTACGATATTTCATCGTTGTTGTGAAGACTTGAGAATAAATTACACTTGTCTTTGGCGAAATGCATAACAATGCGAAGCTTAAGAGTGTTGTTACAAAGACTTGGCTGTATGAGCTACAATACCTTTGCCTATTAAAAACCTGAATTTGAACCAAAAATTATAATACCGAGGACTATGACGGAAGTGAATACTTTTTAAATTGTTTTCGAAATTAATAAGTGTCCGTTCTATTGAAACTATGAATCAACACGCATGAAACATTTACTATAATAATAATTATAATGTACATTATAAATAATAATTATTATTATAGTAAATGTTTCATGCGTGTTGATTCATAGGCCATTTTTGACAATGTCCTTTATAATTTATATATGTGCTAATAAATTATATTCAGTAGTGATTTAAATTGAATATTTTGATTGATATTACTTACTATTTGTGAATATTAGTGAAAAAAATTGTGCTTATATACTTTTTCAAGTGCTCCAATATAATTGAGGTTAACTATCCGTATGTATTATTTATTGATATAAATTAAAATACTTTTATTTAATATAATTAACACTAAATATTATTAAATTATTAATGTTAAATACTTATTATTATTGTAATCAATTATTTGCATGCAATATAAACTATTTTTTAATGATGCCAAAGAAGTATAACTTTTCACGCGCGTACATAAGTACACGCACCCATTTTTTATTTAATAACAATGTGTCCATCGCAGGTCGGCAATATCATGCCTAACTGCTTCTTCACACTCCGTTTAAAGAACCCTATATTATAGGAAGGAGGGATATATATGCCGGCAAACTATTCCACGGCTTAATGGTCCGGCAGAAGTAAGATTTCGCGAACTTTTCAGTTCGAGCCGAGATGGAGGAGACCACGAAGCTGTGGTAACCCAAGCCAGCACGCGGGGTTCTGTTAAGGAAAGGTGAAGATGGGATAAGGTCAAACAATTCTTCAGAGCATTCACCGTGATACAGACGGTACAAGACGCTCAGCAAGGCAATGTCCCTCCGCAATTGTAGCGGTTCTAAGTTTCTTGTAACGTCTGCATCATTCACAATACGGACAGCCCGTCGCTGCAATCCGTCCAAGGCATCGAGTATGTATTTGGGGGAACCGTTCCAAAGGTGCGAACAATGCTCCACACCCGGCCGCACTTGCGCTTTGTATAAGCGGAAAAGCTGACCTGGGATAAAAAACCGACGCACCCCAGGATTCCGACCCTGCGTGATGTGGCGCATATTATGCCCTCGATGGTGGTGGTTCCTTGGATTCAGATTGCAGCAAATATCCATGCCCAGGATATTTAGTCTATTCCGCATTGCGAGCGGGATACCCCAAAGATTAGGGAGGGGAGAGAACGGGGATTTCTTGGATGCCACCGTGTCTTCGCGAAAAATAGGTAATACAATTTAAACGTAGAGGCGAATAAATAAGCTTCTCCTTTTTTCGTCGATGAAAAATATGGATATGGATAAGTTTCAATGAATGTCAATTATTATCAACTTGCATTAACTTACGATGTTTTTAATTTTCCTACATTATGTATCTTATGTAATGAAACACCGGGAAGCGTCGGATTTTGCTTCTAAAACTATTCACAGCTCCGAAGAATTTTTACTTATTCTAGAATTTCGTAATAATCAGGAGCAATAACAGCAAGAAATAAAGTTTGTGGTCCGATGCTTCACTATAGCTATCTATAAACTGAAATAGGAAACATCACCATTTCTGCCCGCGCTCTGTGAATAAGGCTTTGAACTCACGGTGACTATAGATTAGCGATGTACAAGTAGGAAATAAAATCCATAATTAAGACTCAAAAGCGCAAATTAAGATTAAATACTTACATTAATTATAATAATTATATTATAAAACATGCCAGAGTCGCGTGCTGCGCTGCCACGTCTGTGTGTGTGTATAACATCGTCATTTAGACGCAGTTTATTTTGTCTGACAATTAGTTCTGTCTAGGTTGTTCTATTATGTTATATTCGAACAACATTAATAATTATTAATTAATAATTATTCTATTTTAGCTATGTTTGAAGGAGATTAAACGGGGAGGTTATTTCCAACAGAGTGCCAGTGCACACGGTGTACCATAAAAACAATCCAATATGTTTAAAGAAAAATTATCCCACTTGGCAATCAAATCAAGACCTTAAGGTTCAGATAGAAACTAAGCTACTGGTACAATAATTGTACCCTGTAATGCAATTATGTAACGATACGACATTCACCTGAAAGTAAGTCACAGCAGTTCATAAATAGTTCAGCACCACCCAGAACATTAAAGTACAAAGCAGTACGATGCAACGCATTACGCTTTCCACTTTAAGATGTAATATATTAAGACAAATCGTCAGTATGTACCTCGTTTGAGTTTACGATTTAAAAACACACATGGTGATTGGCCCATCATGAGAGGGAAATAATGGCAACCCATCGGTGTACCGCTGTCTACCTCTCGAAGAAACAGGACAGCCTGTGCGTGTAAATAAATTGTGGTGGAATTCACGACCAAGAAAAACAGAGAAGAATATAAATGACGGCGTTTAGACGTTGTTTTTTTTTTAAGAATTGTTTTTTTTTCAAACTTTAATTTTATTATGTAGAATTCATAGAACTCTTATTTCTATAAGTTATCTATAGTAATAGTACCCTATTTTCAGCAAGCAAATATGAGATCATGGCCAAGGTATTTAGAATCTACATTCTGTATTTATGTAATATTGAGGAAAAAATTTCACTATAAATATTATTATTGTAAAATAAACTTTAATTTAACCAAAATAACGTTACTTTCCCTTATCAGATCGGAGACCCGCAATGTCACAAAGGTCATGTAAGTTGCGTAATGTATAAGAAAAAAGGCTACGCGTCGGCGCTACGACACTACGGGGCTACGTCGTAGACGGCTACGGCACTTTAATTCGATTAGGCTTCTGCATTAGTAAAGAAAAGGTGATATAGCACTATATAATAGACTATAGTGCTGCAATAATAATTGTTTTAACAGTAATAGGAAATGAATGAGGTGACTTACCACCGGGTCAGTGAGATACTCGTTTGTTGCTGGCCTCTGCTATTAAAAAAAACAGTTTTGCGCCGTATTGACTGGAGAAGGAAAATAGTCTCACAGAAAATCGACGTATAATAATAAATTTACTGTTGTGTTTCGTGAAATGGTCGATGATATAGTAATTCATAACAACTACTGTCGTTGATTGCACTTACTATCAGGTTTAGCTCATTTACTTCGCCGAGGCAGGATAAAAAAATACCAGCAGCGTTGTTTGCGTGATTTCGTTTATCAATACACTATACAAAAAGATTAGTACACCTATGTACTTTTTGTCAAAACCCTTAACTTGCGTTACGCAGTGGGCAAATAGTCGGATGTGAAGTGAGAGGCCGCGGATTCAATTCCCGTACTACGACAAATATTTGTTTCGAGTTTGAGTGTAGTGGGATCGTAAAAACCTTGTAGTTCCTGATAGTCACGATATAGGTTTCGTCATCGATATTCACCGAGATGTAACATCGTGATGCGCGAATAAATAAACTAATAGGCATCAGAAACTGTACTATACATATATGCTCATATAAGCTAGCGCTGGCCAGTGGTTTTCCGTGCATCCACGTGAGTATAATCGTATTAGAAAATAACTAATATAGCTAACTTGTGCTCATCGCTCCGTCTGTGTGAATGTCTTTTTCCAGGATAAAAGTAATGTATGTCCTAATCAAAAGCACGGTTAACATGTGTGCCAAATTTTATCCAAATTCGTTCAAATGTTAAGGCGCGACGGAGTACAAAGATGTAAATACCCAGATTTACAAACATCCAATTTCAAAATTATTCAATGTTTTGCGTTTAATTATAAATTATATTAACCTATTAGGTATATTAATAGGTTACTATTAGTAGAAAGTAGAAATTAAAATACACATAGCTAATATTAACTCGAAGTGCAGCATTGTGTTAATAAAGTTACATTCAAGGAGTCTCATTTTTATTAATGCTTAAGTATACAGTCTTGATTTTGATATGCTCGAATCTTCACCAACAATGTATTAATCTGCTATACGTATTATGAAAAAGTTTTACACACTAACATAGCCAGCCAATTTACATTCTGGCAACTAGCCAGAAGTATATTAGATGGTCCTTTGTTGGAAATGGGTAAATCGTTACAATAATTATTATTGCGATCGATCATCATTCCCCATTCATTGATGCTTGTATAAATCATAACACTACTCTCTAAAAATTTACAAACGCGTTTCGATTCTTCAACACGTATACATCCTGGCAAGAAGCCAGACGTGCGCCAGACGGCCAGTGGTTGGAATTGGTCATACACTTGGTTCCAATAATTGTGATCGAACATCATTGGCTAAGACTGGCGTCATTGAGATCTGCAAAGTTGATTTAAAATATTCATTATATTATTTATCAAAAATATAAACAAAACCACATTTTTAAATCGATTATAGCTTTTTCGGTCGATTCGTTATTCTCAATACATAGTTTTCAGAATTTTGATTCCAAATCATGCACGCAGACTCAATTCCACGCAACCTTATTTCTAGGGTAGAGCCACGCTGTAAACAGTTTTGTCTCCAGCATGAACTGGTTGGCTCGACCGAATCGTTACCATTATCTCACAGAAAACCGACGGATAGTAGCGACTTACTGCTGCGTTTCGTACGGTGAGTGAGATATCTGGAGACCCAAATCCCCTCCCTTTCCCGATCCTTTAATTATCCCATTCCTTTAAGATCAGCAACAAGCTCATGAATCTTCCCATGTTGTGGGCGTTCATTGGTGGCGGAGATCACTTGCCATCAGGTGACCCACTTGCTTTGCCAGCCTATGTTATAAAAAACATTGTGATAAGTGCTATTAGATTAATGAACGCTTTCATTCGTTCATTCCTGTAATGAGATGGAATAAACCTTAGGGCGCATTTATATGACAAGGAATCCCATCGCGTTGCGGCCGCGCGAAATTTTTCGCGTCGTCTAAACGCAGCCTTAGTCCACCAAGATAGCCTAATGCGGATTGGTAGACTTCACATAATCGAAATTCTGATGAAGAATTCTCATGAGTGCAGACTTTCACATGATTTCCATTCACCGTTAAAGCGAGAGATACTTAAAAAAAAAGTTAAAGGTGTGTGCTGAATTCGAACACGGGATTTACGTCACTATAGCCATACCTCTACCCATTAAGCAAGCGCCGTTAAAACATCATAAAATGAAGCCAAGTAGAAGTTGAAAGCGGGCATCTTTTATTCGAGTAAAGCCATAAACCATAAAATAAGCAAAGCGGTTTACCACGTAGCTCTTGCTATAACCACGTAAACTTTAAACCTGCAGTCGTAAACTTTTTGAATCAAGTAGATGTCCTGGCAAGTAGCCAGCATGCCAGAAGAACCGCGAACGAAATTGATCATGTATTTGATAAAAGCAATTGTATCTCAAGGTACATAAAGGTACATGAAGTTGTATAACTATAAAAATATACCCAACAGTCCCACTCATTGTCCTGAACCTGTATTGGGTTAACTTGTATCGTGAGTATTAGAATTTACAAGGGATTTACAATTCTACAACCAAACCCGATACAAGTATCTGCGGGCCATACAAGCATGTTTCACAGTCGGCTACTTGCCCGCTGCGCCAAAGACTGACGATATCTGTTTAAAGTTAAAATCACAAAAAGAAGATGATCGTAGTGGATAGTTTTATTTGTTAAATTTTAAAATTATTCAACGTACATAATTGGGAAAACTACCTCCCTGCCTCCCTCCATATTACTTCGAATGTAGGTGAAAGGTATGTAAAGTTTCATCATTATCATCATCATCATCAGCCGCAGGACGTCCACTGCTGAACATAGGCCTCCCCCAAAGATTTTCAGACCGACCTGTTGGAAGCGGCCTGCATCCAGCGACTTCCTGCGACCTTTATCAGGTCGTCTGTCCACATTGTAGGCGGACGTCCAACGCAGCGCTTGCCAGAACGGGGCCACCATTCCAGAACCTTTTTGCCCCATCGATTATCGGTTATGTAAAGTTTACCAACTTGTTATAGGTCAGTGTAATAGATTGAAAGTTAGCGTGATAGATTAAATCATTCTCAATATTGTTAATACCTTGAATGACGAAACTAGCAGGTCGCTCGGCTGATGGCAAGCGCCACACCTGTCCATAAACGGAAGAACACAGAATCTTGAACCACAGAGCACTGAATAACATTGCACTGCACTTGTATTCCGAAACATAGGATATAAATTCTCATAATACCTGGTAACTTCACTGACCTCAAAGTCCTTCAAACCAAAACACAACAATAACTTACACAGTGTTGCTTAGTGGCAGATATTGACGAAATGGTGATACCTATGCGAGGGACTATCCATTTAGTATGATAATAGTAAGTAGTCCAATTACTAAGGAAACCTGTAGTGACATCATGTCAATGTTTTTTTAAAAGGTATGTACATACCGATTTAAATAAACATAAAAATGTTACATAGCCGGAAACAAATTTGTCACGTGCATTTTATATTAGGCATAAATTACCCCTAATACGAATGATAACTGATAACTCAAAACCCAAAAAAGCCCCGACTTCGGTTAGAAAGAAATCCCTAATTTCTTAATGGCTACAAAAATGTTCTTCAAAAATAGCTAAGATACATCTAGAATAAACCAGCTTTTATAAAAAAAAACGCTTTCAAACCAATCGTTTATTTAACGGAAACTATGCCACAGACATATACAGAATTTCGAAGATTTCAGGCAGATTTCGAAAAAACAGTGGTAACTACCCAGACAGCTTCTAGCAAACGAAAGATCTACCACACAAATCATCAAGTACATATGAGAAATTTTATTCTATATTTTTATTATTTACATTGTGAATGAATAATTCGCAGGATGGGATTTCGATTGAGAGTAGTTGTTTGATGTTGTGTAAACACATTTTTTGCCGTGTTGGATATCGCATTATGCCTCGTCTTTAACATGATATGTCTTGCCTGCGCATATACCTACCTGTAATTACGTACGTTGTAATTACGTACACTTTGACAAAGTAATTAATATTATTTTGCACAAAACTATTACACCTTTATTTCGCCAAACTTATTTCTCTCGCTTGATGTGATAGGAAGCGAGTTTATCGTCATACCAAAGCAAAATTCCAGATTCCATTATTTTCATTTAGAAAAACTCATTATAACTCTTAATAGATTCAGGGATCGAACCCAAGACCTTAGCACAGCAGTCGTAGAGCATATGCAAAACAACTGCACCACCGAAGCAGTATAATAAATAAATAATAAATAACACCCAACAGTCACACACATAGTCCTGACCCCACAGTAAGATACGAGTCTTGTGTCGTGGGTATCAGGAACTACGAGAGACTTTCGGTCTCACAACACCCAGACCCCGGAACAAATATTTGTGGATCACACAAACATTTGTCTCGGTGCAGGGATCGATCCCGCGGCCTCTCGCTTCACAGCTGGCTACTCGCCCGCTGCGCCACGGAGGCTGTCTGTATTAAATGAAAAAATAATTTTACATTTAATAATGTATTTTATAGATGGATCATGGAATTATCGCAATACCATCCTGGCGCACTCGCTTGGCCGTGCAAACAACTGGTTTGTACGGGCACATACACGCAGGCAGACGGAGCGTGTAGATGGGGCATTAATGGCATCGAAGTTTTGTTATATGTTCATTCGTAAATCTTTTTAATACTTAATATATTAGATAAATTGAGCTACATTACATAATTTCGGCTTCTCACATTTGCTGCCAGGATGGACTTTGTTTCGAAATGTAAGTCTGTGTAATATATTTTAAAGCTTGGCGATGTTCCATAATTTGATTTATTATGTTTGATATCGATTGAGACATCGCCGCTGAACAGCATCGACAATCCGTTTTTCTCTGAATCAGCTATAATTGTTTGCTTTCTTTTTTTTCTAGGAACATTATCGAAAGAATTGATTTGAAGTTTAGTTTGAAAAGCGAATACTGCGAATAGAGAAAAACATTATTGCGAAAAGTTAAACCTATTGAGGCAATAAAGATCTTTTTATTTTTCCTTGAAAATATAGATTCGTATCTACGTATCCCTCTGGCGAGGTATCTATTTTTATTACTAATGTTATTTACATAGAAGAATATGAGGGAAGATCCCTGAATTTTTGATTATAGCAGCCTGCGGCAAACTTGTTAATGGGTCACCTGATGGTAAGTCATCTCCAGCGGATATGAACCCCCACACCACTAAAATATCATGGACGCATTCCTGACCTTAAAGATGAAAAGGGATATTATTTTATAGCTTAGAACGGTAAACGAACAAGTGGTTGTGATGGTAAGTGATGTACACCCATAATACTAGAAGAATCATAGGCGCGTTGCCGACCTTAAAGGGAAGGGATTTGTAAGGGGAGCGGGGTTTGGGCTTCCGGATATCTCACGCGCCATATGAAATGCAAGAGCAAGTTCGGAGAGAGTCATGGTCAAGAGAGTCATGGCGGTTCTCAGTGAGATAATGAAATCCAGTCGAGCCGGCACATTTGTGCTTTTTTATTGAATGAGGAGACGAGCAAGGCGCTCGCGCCACGCCTGCCCATAAACAGAAGCAGCACCGCACAAAACGTTGAATTACAAAGCACTGCATAGCATTGAATTGCGCTCGTCATCCCGAGACATAAGATGTTAAACTCATAATGCCCAGTAATTTCACTGGCTTCAATGTCCTTCAAACCGAATCACAACAGTGCTTACACATTGTTGCTTGGTGGCAGAAATAGACAAAGCGGTGATACCAACCCAGACGGCCTTTCGCATACGAGGGACCTACCACGTAAAAAACCTACCTGTACCTAGTCAAAACTGTCTACAGCGTGGCTCAACCAGTTTGACTCTTGCTCTACATTTAAATCCCAAAAGAGGACTATGATTATAGGTTGACTATAAATAATTTACTGGGGATCGCGTATCACCCAGAGGGGGCAAAAATCAGGCAGATGACCGGTGAAGTTTAATCCTTTTTGCAAAATTGTATGAAAATCACGTTGCGGAGAACTAACGTGGTATCATATAAGGATTAGATAAAAGTCATTAAGTAACAGTAAATGTATTTTTTTAATATTTTGATGATAATAAACAGTGTGTAATTAAATAAAAAGAACTATGTATTTAAATCGTTACTGCGACTGGTGTGGCGTAAGAAATAGGTCAGACGTAACATCTCCGTTGAAAGACGAACGGCTCAATACCCGCTTATAAAAATCATTCATAAAACGCATGAAGTTGATTAACTAAAATCTAATCGTTTGAACCTGTTATCATTAGCAAGGTATATTTTGAACAACATGTTTACGTGTCAATTGTTACTCATTTAATACGAGAAACAGATAATAAAATTAAGCCTCAACCTAACCTGTTCAAACAGACGCCTGCTTGCTCAAATATTTTTACCTAAATAAAATTTGTGAAAATAAAGTCCTCGTGGAACTGCGGATAGTCGGCGAATTTTACACGGTCATTTAAATATTCAGCGCTGTTTACCGGCTGATGAATATGTAAACAGACATAATTTCATAGCGTTGGCTTAGTTAATTACTCTTCACTGAGTTTTGAAAAGTAATTTCATTCACAGAACAAATTACTTTGCATTTTTGATTTAGTTTAAGCGTATTGCATGCATTTTTGTGCATTGCGTATACTAGGCAACAATGACTAATAGAGGTTAGTGTAATATTGAAGTTTTTAAGCTATTCTGATGCTTAACCACGATTGCCATTCCATACCATACCTTCCTGAACCGAGAGTTTGATGGAAAACATCCATGATCGCGTCAACGAGCGTCAGACGCTCAGTAACGCGAAGTTTATGCGTGCATACTGTGCACTACGTAAATCTATATGGAGACCATTCCATGGCATTTGGCGAATTTTTAAATCAAATTAAATTAATACCCCCAACTGTCACATACATAGTTCTGACCACACAATAAGATACGAGTCTTGTGCCGTGGTTATCAGGAACTACGAGATACTTTCGGTCTCACAACACCCAGTTCCCGAAACAAATATTTGTGTGATCCACAATGTGTGCAGGGATCGAACCCGCGGCCTCTAGATTCACAGCCGGCTACTCGCCCGCTGCGACACGGAGGCTCTCAAAAATTATATTATATCGTCTGTAATACTTGGTTCCACTTGCAGCTTTAGTAGAAATTTTAACACGACAATCAAAACTTTGTAATTATGCTCTCTCGCAGTCAAGATTTTAGAGTCACATAATTTCTCAGAATTGCTATTTATTGAAAATAGCGTAAGTATCAATGTTTTTTAAAACTTTCGAATCACTACGAATAAACGGCGTCTACACGAGTAAGCTGCGCCTCGTCCGAGGTTCGGCTCGCTATCACGCGTCGTTATTACGTTATCTGAATTTTATGAAAATATCGTATTATTTGCGACAAAAAATAACTCAAAAAAAATACACTAAGACCTAAGTTGTTCAGACCATAAGGTCTTTGCAGCTTAGGTCTTAGTGTTATTAAATTAAACAACCGGTAACTCAAAACATTATGTAACAATACTTAGTAGTAAGGTCATAAGAATCTTTTACAGGCTTATTAATAGGCAAAAAGGCCCGTTCCGATGATAAAATCACCAATTAAGACGGTCCCATTACGGTAATGTCTTCATTGTGCCATCTCGCAATAATTGCAGGTTTTTAATGTTTGAAACTTTGTACGGGAGTTCATAATACGTAATACCTAATATGTCTATATGTAATGTAAGTAGTTATACTAACAGTGAATTTATGAGGAGAACAAAAAATGTAGTGAAACGTGTGGTAAATGTTCCTCTGTCAGGCGGGTGTTGTACCTAACCGGCTGCCATCCGATGGTTGGTGTTCGGTACTTATACATACTCATGCCTGCAATTTAGGGGTCTACGCAGATACTACGAAGTACCACAAACAAAGATTCAGGTACATCTCAAACATGTACGCCGGTTAAGAGTGCAAGGGCAAGGGCAAGGGCAAGGGCAAGGGCAAGGGCAAGGGCAAGGACAACTCATAAGCCCTTCATATAAATATGTATACACTGAAACAATCTGTAATAGTCAGAGGTCTGTAAAGTCACTGTAGCATAAAACCAACCAGTACTAAAGTCACTTTCAAGGATGCACTAACTGTAACCTCAGAATCACGAACTAGTGACCCAGTTTCGTTATCGTTTAAAAATTATCCATAATTTACATTACATGGAAATATCACTTAATAACTACAGAACACGTCAACTTTGCTGTTAATTATACACGGTTTGCTGTAGATTAATCTTTCATGTATGCATGAGGGAAATCACGGGAGGCAAATGTATTTTATCGTATACATAGAAATTAGCGGCTGATATGTGTCAATTAATTTTCATGTTCATATATTCAATAAAAGTAATATAAAAATAAAACCTGAATAAGATGACGCCGAATGAGTATGACATTCGTTGCTACTCTGCTTTATTCGTCCGTTGTGTGAGATATTGAATTCTAGACGCTGTATAGCCTAGGCTATTTTATGGATCATGAAAAATACATGTATACTTAATTTCCTTTGCGCAGTAAGCGAGCAGGTGGCTGTAAAGCGAGAGATTGCGAGTTCAACTACCGCAACGAGATAAATGTTTGTGTGATACAAAAATATTGGTTTCGGGTCTAGGTGTTGCGGCACCGCTAGTCCCTCATTCCTGATACCAATGTTATTTGGTATATACCAAGGTTTCTCCTTTGAATGTATTTATTGTTATTATATTTATTATTTTTAATTACTAAGTTATAAGGTTACTTTATATATAAACACATAACCTGTGAATTGTATATGTCCTCCGTGCCATAGTCCGATAAAAGTGACTTCATAGCTTAGAATATATTGCACATTTTGAGGTAATTAATAGCTCCAATAGGTTTAATTGCGTTTGAAATTTAAATACGGCGATTGTGTAGAGTGAATGCATCTAGTCTACAGTTGCCTACAGTTTGACAATTGATATTACACGCTCACTTACGACATGATTGCTAATCGGCATTTACATGGAAACAGAGTTAAGTACAACACTGAAATAAAACTAATTTAAACGAATTATAAAGCGGATGTCTATTAATTTTGATCTGGACGTTTCGAAAGCTTTTCAGCCTTCGTGGTCACGGGGTGGACTGTCCACCAGTTTTATTTCAATGCGTAATATTCGCGTAAACATAAGAAAATACTTAAAATTAAAAACTAAAACTTAAAATTTGCTAGAATTATAAAATCTGGAGACGACTCCAAACATTTACAGAGTGATCTCGACAGGCTGGTTCGGTGGTGCAGAGTAAACGAAATGCTCTTAAATCCGAAAAAGTGCTATCACGTCAAGTTTACAAGAAACCAACGCTTAATAAGTTCTGATTACTATATTAACAATTACAAAATCAGCCAAGTGGATACAGTCAGGGATTTAGGTGTTCTCTATGACACCAAATTAACTTTTATACCTCATCTGAATAATATTATCAAAAGATCATCCAGGATGCTGGGATTTGTCATCAGAAATTGCAAAACGTTTAAAGTTCACAAAATAAAAATAATACTTTACAACAGCCTTGTCAGAAGCATATTGGAATACTGCAGTGTGGTATGGCGACCTCATTATGCTGCACATACTCTGCGTCTTGAAAGAGTGCAAAAACGTTTTCTTTGGCATCTTACCTCTTCTTTAGGGAAGAATAAAGAACTACGCTCATATGCCTCTAGATTGGTATATTTTAATATGACTTCCCTAGCCAAACGAAGACAGGTAAACGATGCTAAGTTTGTGTACAAATTGTTTAACAACTTATTCAATTGCCCAACATTGTTGAATCTTTTCAAACTCCGTGTTCCGTCTAGAATTCCGCGACATCTCATTACACCTCTCTGTCCACCTCAGAGAAGAACAGTACTGGGTGCCAATTCCCCCTGTGCAAGAATGTGCAAAGCGATCAACAGCTGTAGCGATCAAATCGATTTACATTTCGACTCTCTTCCAAAGTTCTCCAAGACGATTTATGATTGTCTAAGCGATGTAGCCTAGAATATTATATAAATATTTTTTTTCTTTTATCGCAGTCTCAGCAGAACAACACTGTTAAAGTTTTGGTTTGTTTGGGTTTTGTTTTGTGTTTTAATTTATCCCTGCGTATAAGTTAGTTTTAAGTTTTGTTTTGTTATTGTTATCTGTTAGCCGTTCAATTCAATTTATTTTGTACATGTGGTGTTTGCCGGTAAATGGCTGTTGCACTTAGATGGTATTTTCTTTTTTTTTGTATATTTTGTTTTGTATTAGTGTAAACAACCGTTGGTGAACCTTAATAAATAAATAAAATAAATCATTAAGTACAACATTTAATGAGAAGAAGTAGAATTCAATGAACATTCGTTTAGAGAGCTCTAGAAAACGTTAACCGGAACGGTATGGTTTTGACAGTAACAGAAATGTCGTTAAGTGTTCGATATAACGCAATGTGCTCACAGCACTTTTTCAAGAAAATAACTACTGAGAGCACGTAATGAGGTTGCTAAACATAAAATCAAACTGTTTTGCTAAAAAATTCATATAAACTTTTTGGCATGCTTAATAGCCAAATTTGATATACTTAATAGCTTAACTCTAAACTAGCTCAAAATCTCAATTCAATTCAATTCTTCAGTCAATTCTTAGTCATTATTATTCATTATTCAAGTAGCAGACGTCTCATTTTATTCGTTATATCTTTAATGTGATAATATTATATAATAATCATCAAAATTGGTATTTAATTACACCGCTTTGGTGGTGAAAGTTTGTCTTCCAATTTAAATCGGGCCAACTTTGAGTTATTTAGTTAATACAGATCACTCTGAAAATCATTATGTTATGCATCACTATACACACAAAACGAGATACACGTCGGTTAAGAACCTCATAGATAGATAGAAGATTAAAAAATATCTAAATACGTAATTAGTGACAAAATACTTTTGATTTATAACCATACCAACTTTAATCGTAAAAATAAACGAAAACAATGTTTCTTTGTAATAAAATAAATTATAATACGACAAAGGTACCTTGATAAAACTTTACATATTATTTTACTTTGCCTGATTTCGTTTAGGGCCAAGGTCATTCTAGTTCTCCGACGTTACGTGTTTCACAACTACTCGAGGTGACTAACTTGAATTTTGTTTCGTAATATCCTATTATAAGTATTTGTATTAAAGGGACTTATAATTTAGATTTCATTTACAACACCAACTTATAATTCATTGTGAGAAATGTTTCATAATATTGTTTTACACACTAATTATTTTTCTATATTATACAAATTTATTTAATTTAAAATAATTTTCATCCAATTTTATTTTATATAGCGCTGTGTGTGTTGTGATAATAATTATTTCATATTTTAGGTTGAAATCGTATTTATGACTGAAGAACAGCAAATAAAAAGGCCTCGTTTAATAAATACTTTACATAAA
Source organism: Amorpha juglandis (assembly GCA_949126905.1). NCBI lineage: Eukaryota > Metazoa > Arthropoda > Insecta > Lepidoptera > Sphingidae > Amorpha > Amorpha juglandis. The sequence continues at coordinate 10,791,453 of OX421367.1, forward strand.
GACCATTTTTATTAAATTAAACAACGTCTGGTATTTGTGATATTTTAATTAGCGTACCAAATCGGTAAACAAAAGCCCTTTAAAATGTAACACATACTTTTACCTTGGATAAAAAAATATAATGTTGAACAGTATGGAACTGAATGGAATAAAATATTGTATGCCCGATCATGAATACACGAAGAGACACAAGTCAAACCGAATGAAGATCTGATAAAAGTTGGCGTCTAGTCTTGCGAGAGTGACAGAAAAAAATATACTTAGTAAATTTTACTAAACTGTACGGGTTGTTCCTAATTTATTATATTTTAATCAACCATATTTAGTCAGTTTAACCATATCAAAGTTTTAAATGTAGGTAGAAGAAAGAGAATTAAAGCTAAGTGCAGCTCTCAGAGAAGTCATTTAACTTTAATTCTGATTAACTAATTTATTACAATCCGATTACTTTACAATCAGAGCCAGTTATAAAACATCTGTAATTTCTATATAGCTAAATAAATTGTCTTCAAACCACCTCTTTTTCAAATGCAAAGAAAAAAAACTTTTCATCAGTTAAATGGCGTAGGCGATCGCAACAATGCTACAGACAGAGACAAAGGCAGGCAAAGAGGTCACACTCATAACATGAATCGTTTATGTCGGAGGATGAAAATACCATTGGTAGGCAATCCTGGATGGCCATGGAATACAATCTCGCTAATCGAATTCACACAAAGCTCTGTTTGTAATCAAACTGCATCCATTAATGGAGATACATCATCACTATATACATACATACATATCAAATTCGGCTGGAATAATGCGACTGTAGACTGAATGCTTAATTTGCATGTGATTATAATGAAGTTGTATAAATCAGACTGGCTTTTGGTCGCGGTTCCGCTACCCATGTCCTGTCTTTATATAACGTAAGGTCATGCTTGTATCCCCGAAGGGGTAGGCATAGGTGCAACTAGTGTGACACTCTCGTTTTGCATAGCTAATTTCCAACCCACACCCATGTGGTCTATCGCCACACCTGGCACAAACTCCAATCCAGGTCAAAACATGTGAGATATATGGTAATGAATGTTTAAATAAGTATAATTGCTCGATCCGAGGTTTAAACCTAGGACCTCATGTTCTCTGAATAGGTTGCCACTACGTCGATGATGGAACTGGTCTCTAAAGAAGCGGCAAAATGGATAAAGTAATAAAATGTATAACTTATGTTTTAGACAACACATCCTATAGTCCGCTAGTTTTAATTGAACTGCTAATGGACGGCAAATATCGAAGAAGTACGTCGTTTCGGTACGGGCCGGAAAAAAACTTGTACAAGGTTACTTTTAAAACACAAACAACCTCGCAGGACTAGATAGCTAACCCCATAAGGAACTACTTTTGTTCTACGAGTTCCGAATGTTCATAACTGAATACATGAAAAAAAATGATTGAATGACAGACGACTGACTCCTTTAATATGATCGATAAGATTTATCACTTTCCTATAAACTAAATGAAGTGCAAGTAGAGCAAGAATAACAATGGTGGAGTGAGACAAAAGCTCAGCTGTTTATCATTTAGTGTTGTCCAAATATAGCAACATGTTATATGTTCGATAAAGAAGAAAATGCTTTATTTATGTCCTATAAATGCGATCGAATTTCTAATTTCGTACTAAAAGGGGTGAATTACTCATATACTATACGTTGCTTAAATTAGACTAGGTTTAGTCTAATTAATAGTAGTAACACGTAAAGCTGGTTGACACATAATTATAATATAACAATATCATACATAATATTAGATCACGGCTTTATACTCGAAGGGATAAGCCGAGGTGCAACTAGAGGTGTAACCAGTAAACACATATTTCGCCGAGCCTATTTGCATCCCAAGATGTGATGGAGGGCGAGGCTATCGCATAAACTTTAATTATGCCCCATTTGTTTATCGCATACCACAAATAAATATAATTTATACAACAGAAAGCTCCTGTTTCCGAGGCTATGACATATTGTTAGAAAAAGAATCTATGGCGCGGTCTTGTAACTATTCTTTGTTATTTTTTCCCCCTATATTATACGAGAAACTATCCGTCTAAATTTTTTGAAATATTGACTGCCTCTCTGGCGCAGTTGGCTGTAAAACGAGATAAGGCGGGTTTGATTCCCGCACCGAGTCAAACTTTGGTGGGATCAACAGATATTTGTTTCGGATCTGGGTGTTATGGGACCATAAGTCCCTAGTAGTTCATGACTCCGGCGATACAGTTTACACCTGGGGTCAGGACTATGTGTGACTTTTAAATGTATTTTATGAGTTTTATTAATACCACCTCATTTCATAGACATTTTTTTATTTTGCTTTCACTATTATAATGATAATACACCCAAGGGTAGAGTCATGGTTATTTTGTTTCTGTGGTTTAGTAAAGATTTTTTTTATAATCGCCAAATGTATTATTCACGTCTTTCTATTGCACTGCGTTCCATTGTTCATACTATCATAGTACTATTGCCGTCTAAAAATAAAAACCAACCGAGATAATTCCACGTCCATATTGCGTTTCTGTACGATGTTCAAACATGAAGAAGTTATTAAGGAAAAAGTAAGTTTATTCCCATCAGTACAATGTTATACACTGTATTTTAAATCTGCACGCTTGTTTCAAAATAATGTCTAAATAAACGTTATAAAACAATACAAATGTAACTAACAAAATATCACGCTAATTATTTATACCATGATCAATTGCACACCTTATTACTTTCCATTTAAAGATTTATAAAAAAATCACCCCCTCCCCTCCCTAATTTCACATTAAAATGTAAATTTCTAAAGTTTTTTGGTAGATTGGTTTGGTAGATTTTTAGAAGTCGTGATTTATCAGCGGGTGAGTACTATTTAGCATTTGTATATATAAATAAAATGTTTGGCTATCTGTGCATGTGTTCGCAAATACGAACCCTTCCTGGATAGTAGTAAATAAATCATAACTCAGTTAACTATTGGATAAATTACGTTAAAATCACCGCTCTCTAAAGAAAGACCGGATCCTCTTGACAAATAGACGATTGGTTTAATAGAAAACTGTGGCGATGAAACACCCTAATCTGACATGTGACAACCCTACCGCGTCTCTATGACTGATGGCAACACTTGACAAAATCAAATCCGCGTGCGGTAAGTTCGATCGGGAAACGGCGCGGCAAAATGTTTTGTTTACAGTGCCAATCTCTTTAAAAAAAAACGCCAGCGAATAGATTCATTAAATCGGTGGCTTTTGATTGGCGTAAAGGAGTAATTTGTGTTGCAATGTTTATATACACGTCCTTAAGAAGGTGGGTAGTGATGTATGAAAACGTAAACGTTTTTTATGTCTTCAAAATGGATGTTCGTTGAGTGTGCCAGGCCGAAAAATTTATTCGAATAGTATGTTTATATTTTTACAATTTATGGGGTCATGACGACTGATAAAACCAGGATTGCAAACTCGACAGTTCAAATAACTAATATCCGTTTCTATTTGTATATTTTTTTAATTTTTTAGCAATTTCATGTGCACTTTATTGAATACCCACTTTAGCGTCAAACAAGCCAACTTAATTGTGTACATATGATTCCCATGTGAGAATATCAGGTTCTTTAGAATTATTGGGAGAATACAACAATAGCATTTGATGTATAATGTGTAGTCAAAAGTCTAATTCCATTTTATTACTTTTGTTTGATACAATGACATATTTTATTTATAAACTATTCCAACCAAACAACTGTTCAAACCAAATCCGCAAATTGGTTTTATATCCAATATCCCAAATAGGTGAACCTCAGTCGTTATCGAAATTTTCATTATTTTTATATACGTATCCATATAATACATTCTGTGGAAAAATTTTGCGACAGAAAATTCATTTCAGAAAATTACGACTTTTTAAATGTAGGTCAAATAGACAGACAACGTAGGCTCTGTAATAGGATTTTCCTGGTGCCCCTTGAGTGCGGAACCCTAAAAACAAGCATCATGTTGTGGATGTTCATGGATAGAGATTACTTAACATCAGGTGACACACTTGCCCTTTCGACGCTCTCTGCAATAATAAAAATATTTATTTCTTTTATTCGAAGACTCTACTCTTGTAGAATTAACATTTTCGTAATGTTTTGTAGTTTTACACAAGTGTTATAAAAGTAAATGCCCTAATTGATTGATTTATCGACATCCAAACCGCTAGACATCAAAACTGGTATATGGACAGCGTTTTCTTTCTTTCTCATAAATAATCCCTAAAAAAGAATTTAATTTTCATGTACCATCCGTACATGGGCGAAAAAATTCGTATGGGAAATTTCTTTGTGTAACTCATATTTTTCTAGACTTTACTTGAAAATAGCTATAATTGTTCTTCAGCGTAATGTACGTATTGTAGCGTTTTTAAAAGCTCAACAAATAGCTGTATAAAGAAGCTTTTTTGGGAAATTTCCTACGAGAAAACTAAATTTTATCCTAAAAGGCCCTTCACGCGGGCGAAGCTATAAGCATAAGTTAGTGGAATAAGTTAGCAAGACAGCACAATCTGGAGCACAAGGAAACGGCTCAAGTACTTCTTAACGCATGACATATCGAAAGGATGGTCTTTTGTACATGACTTGTGACCATAGAATAAATGCCTCTAACTGGCCTGAATAAAGTAATGACCTTATTATATTTATGAAAAAAAAATGCAGAATCTATGTTAATGACATGTGAAAATAAATACGCCTCATGGGTTTAGTAGCAGAGTAAATGGAATTGGTGAGGTCCCGGGTTCAAATCCCAGATCAAGTATCACCATTTCTTGCTTGGGTTTATGCCCAGTGAAATTTGTGTTTGATATGGCGATAGGCCCATCACCTATTAGTTCATGGATTGGAAATAAGCTCGGCGAAACGTAAATGCATTAGAGGTAGGTATCTCTGCCTACCTCTTCTGGTATTCAGGACAAAAAAAATATGGATCATTATTAATTATATACTTTTCATATACGTTGTTTTCGAATAGCAACTTTATTAACCCTTTAAGCAACTGTATCCATAAGGTTTCTTTGTTTTGTTAAGTCATTTCTTTGTTTTTTTAAGTTATTTCTTTGTTTTGTTAAGTCTAGACATATTGTAAACCTGTACAATGTGACCCCACCTTAAGTTGTTCAACCTCATTTATAGCTACAAAGTAAGCTTAGAATCTCATAAATAATTATTGCAGCGCTTAAAATGATTAAGTAATCGTGTGTTTCAAAATAAGAAAAGAACACGCGGGCTCTACATTATGCAGTGTACTCAATTTAGGGAATAATGATCTTAATAAATCATTTAAGAAACAATTTCCTAGCTTCCTGCTAAAAACGGTAAACCAAAAGCTATTTGTAATTATTTAATGATTTTAAAATGTGAGTTAAAGATATATCAACTTTCTATAAATAGCGAAAATGTATATGTACTTAATTGGAGGTATAAATTTTAGGTGATGCTATTAAATGAAAAATATTAAATAGAGTATAATAATAGATTATTAGTACTCAATTATACTCTTGTATAAGTGCTTGTTCCCGGAAATGACACATTCGTACCGACTTATAAAAAACGAAGACTGCCAAGCACATAGCTTGAATCTTAGTACGTACCTAACCTATATATACCTACTGTATAAATATATAAACAATATTCCCAACGTCTGCTATTTGAGAATGTGAATTTTAAAAGACATATATACTCATCGATTTCTCTATCTTGAGGTGGAATAAAAGATTTGATTGGTCGGTCCGTTACGGCATTGTCTACGTGTGATTTGCTTTACTAGAGGTCTGACTGCGGCATTGCGGCGGCGATAACACACGTGATAGCTCTTACAATGTTATTTACAATTTGATGAGATTATTTGTTTAAGTACTAGAGCCAAGCCAGCAAGCGCGGAGTACTATCTTTAATCGATTTTTCTTTCTGTTTGGTGGTATTCCGGCATAATACCAAGGTCTGCCTTCCCAACGTAGAGTGGTAGAGTCACGCTGTAGGTAGTTTTATCTACAGCATGAATGAGCCGGTTCGGAGACTATGTATTGTTTAAACTGTTTATATATTAAAATAAGTGGACAATGAAATAAATTCTACAATTATTTAAATACTCGCGAATGTACGATGATATTCCCAAAAACATATAAATAGGATACCAAAAAAGGAAGGAAATCTAGAAAATAATTATGAGCATTTATAGCATTATAATTGCTTTTACAATTATTAAAAGACACTGCTTGATTCTCTAAAACCACGAGTAGTTAAAAGTGATGCGCAACGCGTCCTTAAGTACAAACTACAATAAAGTCTTATGAAATTTATTCATTACAATTAATGGTAGAGTTACACTGTAGACATTTTTTTCTAAAACATGAGTTGGAGGACTTTAGACGTTTGTTAACATTGTCTAAAGAAAACTAATGTGTAGGAGCAGTTTGCTAATACATTTCGTATTGTGAGTATATTCAAAAGCCCACATTCTCACTCCCAATCCCTGTATTATCCCTGTCGTTTAAGATCGACAACGCATCAATGATCCCTCAGGTATTGTGGATGTTCCTAGGCGGTGGAGATCACTTACAATCAGATGATCTACTTGCTCATTTGCCGGCCGCTGCTATAAAATAAATAGGACTTTTTGTCTACAAACTATAATGTATGATCTTGTTATTAATCATATTATAATTTCTTAATAGTCCATTGAAAAGTTACATTTGGGGTTGCGTTTCTTAGAGGAGTCAATTTTATTTTTTTGATGTGTAGGGGGGGTAAGTGTAAAGCTAAAATCAAGTTTGTGGGGTCGCCACCCTTGTCCCACGGCCGCCATCTTGAAAATAGGGGTTGAAACGGTTTTTACGATATATCTCTTAAACTATTTATCTGATAAAAAAAATTTGTTAACGTTTTTTGTTGCTAATTAAATTCTCTATAACTTTGGTCCAGTAACTTTTTGTCGTAAAACTATAAATAAAAAAGTTATAAGTGAAAATGTAATAAAGAAAAAAATAAAGATGATAATTCTCTTGACAGCCTAAGATACAAACAATTCGCCAAGGCAGTGACAAAAAGTACATTTAATTTATCTTCACTTCCTCCAACACAAGACACAGCTCGCTTTCATACTTTCCGAGTCTACCATCAGGTCCAGTCGTGGCTTGGTAATAATAATGATCCTGAAGACTGGGGCTGGAAAAAATGTGGAAAATTATTGATGCCAGTGCAGAGCTCTAAACCTCCAGCACCCCCTGAGCTTCTTAAATTGATCTTTTGTAAATGCAAAGGAAACTGTGGAGCGATGTGTGGATGTCGAAAAGCAGGGCTAAAATGTTCCGCAGTGTGCTTCCATTGTTCTGGAGAACTGTGTTCTGTGTCTTGTGTTGGAGGAAGTACTTTTTGTCACTGCCTTGGCGAATTGTTTGTATCTTAGGCTGTCAAGAGAATTATCATCTTTATTTTTTTCTTTATTACATTTTCACTTATAACTTTTTTATTTATAGTTTTACGACAAAAAGTTACTGGACCAAAGTTATAGAGAATTTAATTAGCAACAAAAAACGTTAACAAATTTTTTTTATCAGATAAATAGTTTAAGAGATATATCGTAAAAACCGTTTCAACCCCTATTTTCAAGATGGCGGCCGTGGGACAAGGGTGGCGACCCCACAAACTTGATTTTAGCTTTACACTTACCCCCCTTACACATCAAAAAAATAAAATTGACTCCTCTAAGAAACGCAAGGTGAGGCCTAAAAAATGTAACATTTCAATGGACTATAATGACATGTAAAAAAGTAAGCATTGCGTTGAGACCTTTTTACAACACCGCTTTCTAATTTTGAGCCAAAATGTCATACATGATAATGGACTTGGCGCCTTGGAACTTTCAGCTTTGTACATTACTTTACAGTTTTAAAAGCTGTACATGAACGAGAACTACGCCTGTATTATTATATATGTATTTGGTGATGGTAAGTGATTTCCATCATCCATAAACGCCCACAATACCATAAGAATCATGGTAATGGCTAACCTTATAGGAAAGGCATAATTAAGATATTGGAAAGGGAGAGAGATTTGGGTCTCTGGATATCTTATTCAAGATATGAATCTCAACATGGGCTAGCCGCTATTTCATGTCATATTTCTGTGCCACAGTTGTAACAACGCGGTCGAGCCGGCCGATTCATGCTGAAGACAAAATTGTTTACAGCATGGCTCTACCTACTACTCAAAGATGGTAGTAGAACTTACAGTACCGGCTCCATACGATGTTACTAGAGACGACTTACAATAGAACTGTAAGGTCATGTACATAACACTGTAGTTAAAATTGTTTCGTCCATATAAAATACGCTTTCTAGCGCAAATCTAATCAACGTCAGAGCGCACTCCAGTCGTGTATATGACGCAGCATTTTCATTGCCAAAGTTTTCATAAGTCACTATAAACATGTACAACGGACATGATATGCTGCATCAGTGGCTCAGATCGTACTATGATGCGTCGTTCAACATATCCTCCTGATCTTTATAGCTCCTGCAGTACGTCACTATTGCTTTTTCTACAACATTGAAAGAGGGCTTTATTTTAAGACGTAATATTGACAAAATTTATGTAAAATAATGAGCATGCATAATCTCTAAGTGATGTCAGTGGTGCTACTGCAGACCTTCTTTTTTTTTATAGCATAGGCTGGCAAACGAGCAAGTGGGACACCTGATGGTAAGTGATCTCCACCGCCCATGTACGCCCACCAACAGAAGAATCATGGGTGCGTTGCCGATCTTAAAGGAAAGGGATATTTAGGGATTGGGAAGGGGAGGGGATTTGGGCTTCCGGATATCTTCCTTCCTATCATCATCTTTATTATATCATCCTTCTTTATTATTAATATTTTATTTTATGGATATTGTCGCCATAAGGTCGCTGTATTGAAATCTATCTAAAATCATGGATAGGTTCTCAGTATTGTTGCTAATAAGCTTGATATTGTGGTAGTAGATCATTTAGCGCAACGGGTAATAGATGTTGATGTCACCATTCCCTTAGATGAAGACCTCGTTAAAGCCGAAATAGACATCATGTCCAAATATTTCGATAAGGCACACAATGTTGCCGATATTTGGCACGTGGACTCAACAATCATCGTCTTGATAGTCGTTTATGCTAATGTGTTAATACCAAAGAGCTCCCACAATTAGTTCATGTATATTAATATTATATTCACATAAATACTATGTATGCATTTCAAATTCACAGCATACAATACAATTAAATTGGGTCCAGCTTAATCCTGTGAAGCGCATCGGGCTTATGTAGAGCTTCCAATGCAGACAAAATCTCTTTGGCTCTTGTTAGTATAGACAATAGGAACATAAGTCGTGGTCGACACTTTCCGTACTTAGTATATTAGTATCATGCTCTTTGGTCTGTCTAAACTTTCAACTACAGGAGTTTGGAAAATAATCCCTTTACACAATTTTATACAATTAGCGACTAAAACCTAAAATATATAAATCTTCCGTGTTTATATTATTTTCTTGTGCCTAGGACACATAGCGATCTCTGGGAAGGCAGTTACAAACAAAGACATTTATTTATTTTATTTATTTGGCCACCAACAATCGCTTACAATACATATAATAGGTACATTACATGACGCAGGAACTTTAAACAATGTTTTTATCCTGTCTTTTATTTGGTTTCCATGAGATTTGGAGTCACAAATACAGCTAGAAAAATAAAACTGTGATATGTACAATTAAACTGATAAAACTCCCAAAATATCTATGGGAAATACATACAATGATATGACATTTAGTCATATGAATAAACATGTTAATGCTATGTAACCTGTGTTTGAGAACATTTAATTTAACACGATTATAGATCGTGTTCCATCGTGCGGAAGATTTATCGAATTTAATTAAAAAGTTTTATTTGATTTACACGATACGGATACAAGGGCGAAATGGTGTAAAAATGAGCATTAAAATTGCCGTCTGGAAAAAATGATGTCTCTCTTTTAATCGCGGAGATTTAGTTTTTTGTCCGCGATAAAATTATAGAGTAGGCTTTGGCTCCGTTATGTTTATGATAACATAAAAGGGTATTTTTATAACAGCCGCTTTGTTGACATATTAATACATATGCAGTAGTTATGCAGTAGTATTAATATGAAAACTCGTGACGTGCAATTGACTTCACGAGTTTTTCGATTTGAATAAATAAACTAGATTAGCTTTGTGCTGCGCATGGGTATAGATTATTTTATTCTACAGAGCTGCAATTAAACCGGCATAAATTATATTGCATTGTCACTCTTAATTCTGCAGTAGTTCAAAATGATTTTGTAGTTTTTGTACATTGTATGCTTACATAAAAGCAACGTCAACTCAATGGAGAAGGGTACGGATTGCCGAGATGACGAATTGTAGCAAGTTCAAAACCAGCCTCAAGAGCTTAGCACCTTTTACTTTTGTTACTGTAGTGTATGTAGCTATACATGTATAGTACTGTGGCTGCGCCACGCCCCATTCTACGTCGATTAAACAGTTTGTCATTAGCAAGCAAGCCTTTCACTCGTTCCTGTGTTCCGCTACCTAACATTGGCGACGAGTACCCACGTTATAGTAAAAAAAAAAAAAAAGTACAATGTCTTTCTGCGGGATTTTGCCTAATTTCGACCATAGTATCCAAGATTGGAAGTCGTGTAAACATCGAATCCTACAATGGTTTATAGCCAACGATATAAACAATACATCGGACCCAATTGGGACGAAGAGGCGAGCAGTCTTGCTGACAACACTCACGGACGGTACTTACAAGCTTGCTGCAGATCTGGCGTTGCCTAAAGAATTACAGGAGGTGCCCTACGATGACATCATATCACTCTTGGATGCCCACTTCACGCCTAAACGAAACGGGTTTGGTGAGCGTCATAAGTTCCATACGGCAACCCAGCAACCGGGTGAAAGTCACCAGCAATGGGCAGCGAGGCTTCGGGGATTATCAGCGGACTGTGGATTCAGTAATGTGGAAGAGGCATTACGAGACCGGTTCGTCATTGGATTGCTAGTAGGCCCCGAGAGAGATAAGCTGTTCGCGCAGTCTACGGAGTCGCTAACACTAGCAGAAGCAGTGGAACTCGCAGAGAGTGTGCGGTGTGCTCGAGCCGGCGCGAGCGCGCCGGCGACTACGGGTCAACAAGTCAATCAGCTGTTCAAGATTGCGCAACACGGTAGCCGCAAGGATTCCGGCCGTCCCAACTCAGAACATTGTGCAGTGTGCGGTCGTACCAATCACAAAAGTGTTCAGTGTCGTTTTGCGAAGTTCAAATGCAATAAGTGTAACGAAAAAGGACATTTGCGTAAAATGTGCAAAAATGTTAATCACTTGGGGGTAAGCGACGTGGATGCGGGCGATGATGGTAAGTGTTTTAGTATTCGGACATTGCGAGGCGAACCCATGACAGAGTGCGTATTTATAGGTGATATATGTATTCAATTTGAAATTGATAGCGGCTCCGCAGTAACTGTAATTAATGAAACCACTTATAAAAGATATTTTAGTAACTTTAAAGTTTCACCGTCTGATAAGCGATTACTATCTTACACTGGTAATCCGATGAAATGTATTGGCGTTATTCAGTTACCAATTACGTATATGCAGAACACTCACGAGCTCGAAGTGTATGTTGTCCGCGACGGCGGGCCGCCGTTACTGGGTAGGGACTTTTTGTCATCATTTAAGTTACAATTACTGCCATGTAATTTCCTCAACAGTACGAATGCTATAGTTAACGAGCTTCAAACCCAGTTCCCTCAATTATTTTCAGACAAACTAGGAAAATTTAATAAATATGAGGTGAAATTACAATTAAAAGATAACGCTAAACCAGTGTTCTTTAAAGCTCGCCCCATTGCATTCGCGCTGCGTGATAAAATAGATAAAGAAATTGATAGGTTAGTTGATTTAGAAATTTTGAAGCCCGTAGACCACTCGGAGTATGCATCACCTATTGTCCCCGTTTTAAAGCGAAATGGTTCAGTAAGATTGTGTGTAGATTATTCGTGTTCGATTAACAAATATTTAATTATAGAACAATACCCGCTACCAACGATCCATGAGTTGTTTTCTAAATTGCACGGAGGATTGCAATTTTCTAAATTAGATCTCTCTATGGCGTATAATCAATTTGTGCTAGATGACGAGTCTCAACGTTTAACGTGTATTAATACGCACCGCGGACTATTTAAATATACGCGAATGGTGTTCGGGTTGGCGAGCGCGCCGGCTATATTTCAAAAAGCGATGGATATGGTTTTATCCGGTATGGACGGAGTGTTATGCTTGCTTGACGATATATTAATCACAGCCGATAGCACTGAATTACACCTAAAAAGGCTGCAGGAAGTCTTACAAAGACTGCAAAACGCGGGTCTTGTGTTACAGAAAGAAAAATGTGTTTTCTTTCAAAATGAAATCAATTATCTCGGGTATGTGATAGATAGACATGGTCTCAGGAAATGTAATGATAAAGTTAAAGCTATTCTAGATGCCCCGGCGCCAAGTGATGTACATAAGTTGCAATCATTTTTAGGGCTTGTCAATTATTATAGAAATTTTGTTCCCGCTGCTTCGACTATACTTAGTCCCTTATACGACCTGTTGAAAAAAGGTACCAAATGGTCTTGGGATAAATTGCATAATGATGCTTTTTGCAGGATAAAATCCATATTGGCGTCGGAACAAGTATTGGCTCATTACAATCTAGACGAGCAAGTTATATTGACGGTAGATGCGTCCCCATATGGGTTAGGGGCAGTATTATCACAAAAATGTAAGGATGGAACCGAACGGCCTATCTCATTCGCTTCTCGGACATTAAATGCAGCCGAGAAACGATATTCACAAATTCAAAAGGAGGCTACAGCCATTATTTTTGGAGTGAGGCGGTTCCATCAGTATTTATATGGTAGGACACACCCATTTGTTTTAAGAACAGATCATAAACCGCTTATTGCTATTTTCGGCCCATATCGGGGTATACCGGAGATATCGGCGAACCGGTTACAAAGGTACGCAATGTTTCTCAGTGGGTATAATTATACGATTGAGTACGTACGTAGCGAATCTAATTGTGCGGATTTTTTGTCCCGCGCCTGCTTGCCCGTCACAGGTGCGCCGTCTGGGGTGTCCGCGCGGGCGGACGTAAGTACGCATGATACCGTGGTTGAGGATCGCGCCTCCTATGTGAATTTCGTGATCGACGGGGGCTCGCCGATCACTGCGAAGGTTCTGCGTGGCGAAACCAGAAAAGACGTAACCTTGAACAGAGTCATCCAATATATTTTAAGGGGTTGGCCGAAAAAAATAGTTGACTTGCAGGTTAAGCCTTTCCACGCGTGCCGAACGCAGCTATCCTACGAGAATGGCTGTGTTATGCGCGGCCATAAAATAGTTATTCCGGTGGGGCTGCGTCACAAAATTTTAACGGAACTTCATAGGTCACATTTAGGCATTGTAAAAACTAAAGCGGAGGCCCGGTCACGGTTCTGGTTCCCCGGAATAGATAAGGAATTAGAAAAAATGATTGGCGCATGTAGTATTTGCACTCGATTGCGGCCGACGCCACCCCGCGCACCATTGGCGCCTTGGCCATACCCCCCTAAACCCTTTTATCGCGTTCATATAGACTTTTTAGGCCCTATAAACAATCGGAACTACCTAGTCATTGTTGATGCGTACTCTAAGTGGGTGGAAGTCTATGATATGTGTACAACAACTTCTGCCGCTGTACTCGATAAAATTTACGACTTTATGTCGCGATTTGGTGTACCACACACGATAGTCAGCGACAATGGGTTGGCTTTCGTGTCACAAGAATTCCAAAAGTTCTGTTTATCCAATGGGATTTCACATATTACATCGCCGGCGTATCATCCGGCTAGCAATGGCCAAGCCGAAAGTTACGTTAAAATCGTAAAAAAAGGTATTAAATGCAGTATTTTAGGTACAAATAGTATCAGGGATAGTAAACTTATGTTACTAAAATATCTTTTTGATTACCGGAATTCCATACATTCTGTTACCGGGTTTTCGCCGGCCCAACTTGTTTTTGGGAAAAAACTCAGATCGCATTTAGACTTGATAAACCCTATAGAAACAGAGTCGCCGGCATCTACGACGCTTACTCACACAGTGGAAACGAAACAGTGTTCACAGAGTAAGAATTATGGCGGGAAAAACAAACAACATTTCGGCACTGGTGATCAAATTTTGTATAAAAGATTCAAAGATAAAAACCATTATTATTGGAGTAGAGGTACAATTTTAAAACGACTAGGTAAAGTCATGTACCTAGTAAAAGACAATTTGTCCCTAGCGCATATAAGAAAACATAAGAATCAGTTAGTACCTTACAAAGGTGATATTGATATAGGCGACCGCATTCGCAAACCCGACTACGACGTCTATGATGACATTGAACTACAAGACGGAAACGACGATAAGGGCGGGTGTAACCTAGACCTCGCAGGGGAGGAGACGGGCGACGGCCAACAAACACGTGACACCTCGATCGTGGAGTCAGACCCCGGCGAGGCGACCTTGTCTTCGCTGGCATCTAGTCGGTTCAATAACAACAGCGAAAGCGATTCACCGTCAGTGGACCCTGCCACTCCAGAAGAACCATCAACACTCTCAAGACATACGTCGAGACTATTACGTAATATGCCAACAATAGATTATAAGAGATTTTTTTGAGATGTTTATTTTAGAATAGATATAGTGATTTAAGAGTTTCGAGAATTGTCGGGGAGGGAATGTAGTGTATGTAGCTATACATGTATAGTACTGTGGCTGCGCCACGCCCCATTCTACGTCGATTAAACAGTTTGTCATTAGCAAGCAAGCCTTTCACTCGTTCCTGTGTTCCGCTACCTAACAGTTACTTAAATGATCGCCTGCTTTAACCTGCTTTAAAAGAGTAAATCTGCGTTTCTGATAATTTTCTACAAGAATTTCGAAGATTATGCCATATGCTTCGACATATCTATCTTAATCCTTCAGTTAAATTAAATTTTCCTGTCAAAATCAAACCGACTCAAAAATCTAAAAAGCTAATATAGAACTAAACAAATTTGATTTGATGACATCAATCATTTACTTTTATGTTGTATCTACCACAGACTCAATTTGTTTAGTTTTTTTTTACCTTTTTGTCGTTTATATTTTTATTACTTTACTTTATGATATAAATACAAATCATATCCATGGAGAAATTTTGTCAGATAGCAAGTGATTACTACTACGAACATTTATGACACTCAAACGACAAAAGAAACAACGCCGTCTTTCTAAAAATCTGTTTATTCCTTCTTTCAACCGTCTTAATTAGATAATTTAATCGCGAACTCTATTTACCGGTACGGAAAAACATTAAAATAGCTCTTACACTATTTTCAGTATTTTCTGCAACGGAATCAAAGGGTACTTAGGAATTTCGTCCTACATTTACAGTAATTAAATCTACCTCCCTGTACCATCAATAATTCATTAGAAAATACATGCATACACACGCATTCAAGCCTGTAATCCCCAAAGGGGTAGGCAGAGATATAACTAGTACACACATTTTTGCCGAGCGTATTACTGTCCCATGATGTGATAGTGGGGCGAGCCCATCGCCATAGCAGGCCTAAGTCCCCACTTCGGGATAATACTGAGCATTTTGTGATAGAAAAACCCAAATATCACTAAAACTTTACCCGACTCGGGGATCGAACCCGAGATCTTAGCATAGCGGTCGTACCGCGTACGCAATACAACTGCGCCACCAACGCAGTTCGTTAGAAAAATAATTAGAGAATGTAAATAAATTATTTGTATAATTCTAAATTAAAAGAAATTTGTTGAAACGTGGATATTCGTTTGTGCCGTGTTCGGTGGTAATGGCGTCCTTCCGGTGCGCTGCGGTACCAAGGTCATACTCGCTGGTCGAAGTTTACTCGCACGCGAAACTCCCATCGAGCCTATCATACACTCCACGAGTTACATCGCACTCGAGCGAGAAATTATCGACGACATCTAATATCTCAGATAAAAAGTGCCAACAATCGTCGTCGATCAATCGATTTCGACGTCATGTTAAGGTTCGTGGTCAAAATACCAAAGAGAAGCTCATATGGGCATCTAAGGATAACCAGAGACTGCGTGACAAATCGAGTTAACAAAATTTTCTTGTGGCGCTCATGCTAAGCGGGCTAGTTTGTATTAACACTCAAGTTGCGGGTATTTTAATGACTTTTATCGCGTAATGCTAGGGGCTTATGAACTGCGTAGTTACTATCACATTACGAAAATCATCAGCCTATCATGTCTACTTAAAATTTAAATTCAAGGTACGATACCTTACAATAATGAATATATATACAGGGGAAAGTCCTGTCTGTAATAACTTTAGAACCAATTAACGCATTTTAGGAGACTGATATTTCATATCGCGATGATTTTTATTGATGGTTGTTTATGATACGAATACATATTTGATATTAGATAAAAGTACCAAAATAACTTTAAAATCAACCAAATATTTAAATCTACGTGCCCTTCGTGGACACAGGCGTCGGATTATAAGGATATAGTGTGCTAAGCCGGCTTTTCACTACGAGATGTATTAATAGCTTTTCCTCGCTGATCTGCCCACGTGAACGGTATCTTCTGGGATAAAAAGTAGCCTTTGTACTAGTCCAGATCATGGTCTGCCTGTTTGACAAATTTTGTTCAAAACTATTTAGTCATTATGGTAATTGGGAATATCCCTTTTTCAGAGATATAAATTATATCTCATGAATGTCATACACTCTATATATTCAATTTTTAACATCAAAGAACTAATGTCGACACGGATGCATGATAGAGTGCGAGCCGTTACAGTAACCGTAATATAGCTTAACATGTGAATCGATCGACCGAAGAAATATCTGTTATAGTCAAGTGTAAGTAAGCGTTTCTATTTTTTTTTATTTGATTGAATGACGGGACGAGCAAGGGGCTCGTTTGATGATAAGCGCCATGCCTGCCCATAAACAGAAGCAACACCACACAGAACTTTGAATTACAAAGCACTGCAAGGCACTGAACTGCTCTCGTTACCCCGAGACATAAGATGTTAAGTCTCATAATTCCCAGTAACTTCACTGGCTTCAATGTCCTTCAAACCAAAACACAACTGTGTTTAAACACTGTGGCCTGGCGGCATAAATAGACAAAGCGGTGGTACCAACCCAGACTGCCCCTTGCATACGACGGACCTATCACCTTGTAAGTTGTGTCTATTACAAATAACATTGGACAATTTTAGTTTATATCCCGGGATGTTTAATTTATTTTATCCTATAGTGAATGGCCAACTATAAGCTTGATGTTTCATAGACTTGCCGTAATATACAGTGAAGCAATTCATCATGATGACTACAACAAAAATACGGTTCAGAAACTGTTGCGTTCATAACAGTAAAACAGGCGTAAAACGAGTTTATACATCAATTTGTGACAGCCAATTTCAATAACAACGTAGTTTAACGCTTTTATTTAAACATCTATTGAATGTAATAGAGTTCTGTTATATTTTTTCCAAATATTAAAATTTTATTTATCAGTCTGTATGTAGAAACTAGCAGGTCAGCCGGCTGTTTGGCGGTTATCTCCTACACTAGAGAACACTACACTTCACTAGAGAACTACGTAATATTACGAAATATTACTTCTATACTCCATATTATGAATTGTGCGAAAACTCGAAAAATGTACCTGTGAAACAATATGCCACAGATTCGACCCTCCTAACTGACAAATATTTGTGTGATATCTAAAATTTTCGCTTTTAATTGAATAAGTCGATATATATATTTTTATCGACTAATATAGGAAACACGATAAAGCACACAGTTTAGTAACTAAAGCCCCAATTACACTCAGAGAGTTTCGTGTACTACAATATACTAACATTGATGCGGCCGCGTCATGCAATTTAATAACAAAAAACGTTTGATGCGGCCCCTTAAAGAGAGTATTATTTTATGTTCTCGCTTATGCCGTACGAATCGCTCGTCGTGTGAATAGTGCTTTAACCTGACAGCAAGTTTGGTCCATAAACTATTAAAGTTATGATGACTCTCACGTGTCCCATTCACTAATCTCCATGGAGTATTAAGTAATGGATATACACTGATTAGTTCTGCAGTACTTTAATACATGTTAGTTCTGTAGTAGGTTGACACATATGTCTTCTACGATCTTACCATTTTGTACACTAATTATTATGTATAATGGACATGCTCCCTATTGAAGTTGGTATCCACTAAAAGCCGAAATGGCCAGAGCGAAGAGGAAATGAGCAGCGCAATATGGTATCCACTGAATTTAAGTGGAGAAATATCAATAAGGATATCATATTAGTCATTTATGAAACACACGAACAAACTCTCTTACTCGCCCAACTCCGCTCTGTTGGATACGGGCCCTTAAACTGTCTGAACCCTTTTCCACAATAGATACTTCACATAAGTGGATAAGGACTTCAAATTAACACCAACCCTTTAGCCTGCCCTTACTTATAAAAAGCCTTCTGTACAATAGTATCAAAAAATTTGAACCGCAGCTTATATCATTGCGAGTAGCCGATAAAACCCGATTATGCGGCGGTCGGGTCACGACCCTCACCTTGGCCCGAGACCTTGTACACGCTGGTACAAACGGACAAAGAAACCTCGTTACGAATATTATTACTCTTTCGTGTTGTGATAAGTTCTACATTTTAACGACAGACGAAAATGGTGCTGTAATATGAAATTGAGTTGATCGCCGATAGTGTTTATGTCTTTCTAGTATTTTTTTTTATTCCAATGTATTCCACAACGTAGAATGATATTTCAGTTATAATAAAATGTGTACAAAAATATGACTGCATAAATAACAATGTAAGTGAACGTGACAATTTTAAGGTGTTGTTTTGATGAATTAATTATGTAATTTAACCCTTTACAAACTATTTCTCCCTACGTTTATAGACAATAGGTATGATATTTTACAAATGTTTAATAACTATATTCATATTAACACTAGGTTTAAGGTCGATAAATGGACCAAAGCGAAGTGTCATTGTTATAAAAAAACGACAGTTGCTATTAAAATGGCATTTAACAGCTTTGTAGGGAAGATCGTGAGTTGCGCTCGTTAACTGAATATAAATAGTTTTGTTTACCTTCATTTTACTGCGAAGATCTAATTTTAAATTAAGTCGGTTAATGAAACTCCTACACACAAATTTCTAGACCTGTATATACATCGTGCAAATGCAAATATCTTTCCTTCCTCTCTTAAGGGGTTATATACAGTTAGAAATTTCAAAAAATCGTTTTTCGTTTTATTTTATTTTCTTAATGTATATATATTTAAGAATACACACAGAAAATTTCATATCGTTCCGGTGAATATTTTCGAAGTTACACGCAAATTTGTAAAGCCGTTTCAAAGTGCTTGAAAGCTTAGCAAAGCTTCAAAGCGCTTACCTGTCCCTTTACACTGTCCCTTTTATGCACCTGCCTATTGTAAATGTTCTCTTCTAATGTATTTAGATGCGTAAAGCAACAGTGTGTAATTGTTTTTTTTATACCTGAAAGGTAAATTTTTATTTTTCTCCTCCCAAACTGGAAAATATTTAGTGCTATTCAAACTTTAAACGCGTTTTTCTCAAAATGGTGTTTTCAAAGTCGGTGACCAACATTACTCGAAAACGGCTTAACCGATTAGTCTCAAATTTTAACACGAGCTTCTTAAATATATTTTCTAGTAATTAATCGAAGATTTTTTCTCACCGATAAATATATTTTTTTTTATAAGCAATTTAAGGTCGAAATTTTGGTCAAAAATAGTTTTTTTTTTTTGAGAAGCCGGATTTTGTCAAAAAAAGTTATTTTGCTTATTCCTTCGATTAATTACTAGATTTAACATTACTTTAACGAAATCTGTTTAGTTTTTTAATTTCACAGGATCCAGTTCAGAGATATAGTGGTCACCGCAAAACGTCTTTTTTGAGAGGAGCTCCCGGATATCAGCTGTAGCTTCTTTCCAAATAAATATTTTTACTAATAGTAATTCTTAAAATACAGTTAAAAGATTCCATAATATGTATACAAATTTTTAGATCAATAACTTTAAAAGTTTTCTCAGAAATAATTCTGGAAAATTCGCTTTTTTCGGCCTTCTAACTGTATATAACCCCTTAAATCGACAATCATAATTAATAGATATAATGTGTATTTTATAAACATAGGCCAGCAAACGAACCTCTAGTCTCCTGATGGTAAGTGATCTTTATCGCTCATGAACGCCCACAGTTCCAGAAGAATCATAGACGCGTTACCGATTTTAAATGAATAATTAAGGGGTTTGGAAGGGTATGGGGAAAATAGCAGGAATCTGCTACTATACGTCGGTTTTCTGTGACACAGTGGTAACAACTCGGTCGAGCCGGCCCGTTCGTGCAGTAGACAAAAATGCCTACAACGCGGCTTTGCTAATCAAAAATATAAATTTGTGGTATATTTTTTCATAAAAAAAGATAGCAGTATCGGTCATATCATAAAGGCAAGTATGAATGTTTAATCCAGACACAATGTGCCAAAGTTAATCTATCGAAAAGAACTCACGCCACGGAATTGAGATTTTCTATAGAAAACGAATAAGATACACGAACCGCGTGGCTATATCAAAAACAAATTTATTCCTAACCGACAACTCAGCCGATAGCTTTTACAGTTTGCGAGCCAGATTATTTATTTTTGCGATTGCTTTTATGCTTTTTTACACTCGCATATAAACTCGCTGGCGTTTCATATTCGCGTGTACGAATAGTAAAGCATTTTTTGATATAGGTATGTGTAGGCAAACTGGACTGTGTTAGTGTTTATAATAAACGGCTATTTTATTAGCAATTTGAGTAATGTTTTGAAGTATTATGTGAAGAATCTTGATATATAAAAGCGATTCTTATTTTCTTTATTTGAATTCAATTTCGAGACTTTATTACAATAATAATATCTAGAATAAAATTTTAGTTATTGGGTGGATTCACAACATCGGGTTCTGTAGTCCGCAAGGTCCTTGTTGTTTCTGATACCCGCGATAGAGGTTAACCTAGTGTGTTGTATGTGTAGTTAAAAGTCAGCACGATGTGCGTAAGGCCCTTCTCTCACGAAGCTATTCAAATGCTACGCGACTGAGATGCAAACCATGATCGCCTACTGGTATGCTACTCGTTTCCGCACACGGTGCTACGCAAATGAGACTATTTTTTATCATTTGAAGAACAACATTCGTACGAGGATGTCTAGTGACTCTTTTTTTTTTATAGCATAGGCCGGCAAACAAGCAAGTGGGTCACTTGATGGTAAGTGATCTCCACTGCCCATGTACGCCCACCACCAGATGAATCATGAGCGCGTTGCCGACATTAAAGGAAAGGGATAATTAGGGATTGGGAAGGGGAGGGGATTTGGGCTTCCGGATATCTCACTCAACGTACGAAACGCAGCAGCAAGCCGCTATACGTCGGTTTTCTGTGAGACAGTGGTAACGACCCAGTCGAACCAGCCCATTCATGCTGTAGACGAAACTGTCTACAGCGTGGCTCTACCACTCAAAATCATCGCACTCTAGCAATGAAAACAATGTTCTTCTGTATTTATATTACAATAATAAACGAAAATATAAAAGAAGGTTCTGGGTGCATCCGTACATCTAAAAAATTATCAATTGTAGAGCATTCGTCGCTGCTAGAGAACTGCATGAGAATGATGACGAGAGATTTCGTCATTTTTATATAATGTCAAAAGAATCATATTATTGTTTCATGCAGTTGTTACCTCCAAACTACCTTGAAAAGTACCTACAGTAATGAGAGAATACGTGACATGTGAGAAAAGCATTTCAATAACACGCCTTTTCATTTTAATAACATGGCAGCTTATAATTATACAAATATGGATAATTTTCCTCCTCCTGGACAACATTAATATTAAAGTTTGTTCCGCCGCCATTTTGTAATGCAACGCGTATACGACTCGGGTAGCGTGCGACCAGCAAGACGGTAGCGTGCGACTGATATCAAACGCGTCGTCGACGCGTCTCGTCGTGTGCGAAACTAGCTGAATATGTATGGCGGCTACTCACAAGCGACGCGTAGGATACGCGTACGAAACACAAATCGCTTGAGAGTCGCTTCGTGAGAGAAGGGCCTAACTGTTGAGTGTATTTATTTATTTGATAATATGTTAAGACTTTTCCACACGACCGTACCGTTCCTAATCTCACTTCCGCCTATCGCGGTCTAGTTGAATTATGTACAACTTCACTAAAGCTTGCTGAAAGATAGCTTACTGCGGACAGCCATTCTCTCGATAACACAAAAAAGAATCTCAGATCAGTATTTCTCATAAATAATTTAGAAAAAATAATTTAGATAATATTTTTCTAATAGTCTTCACTCGTGATTTTTGTAGAGTGATAACAGTATAACATTATTTTCTTTTACTCTTGGACTATATTTTCTTTTTCATAGTATAGGCCAGCAAACGAGCAAATGGGTCACCTTATGGTAAGTGATCTCCACCGCCCATGTACGCCCACCACCAGAAGAAGCGTGGGCACGTTGCCGACCTGAAAGGTAAGGGATAAATAGGGATTGGGAAGGGGAGGGGCTTTGGGCTTCCGGATATCTCACTAACCGTACGAAACGCAGCTGCAAGCCGCTACTTTACGTTGGTTTTCTCTGAGACAGTGGTAACGACCCGGTCGAGCCGGCCTATTCATGCTGTAGACATAACTGTCTACAGCATGGCTTTATCACTCGGAAATTATATTTCCGTATAACAATTATATATGTATTTAATGTTCATATTGCCTGTACCGAGAAGTAACAGCTGTACAAGTAGTGTTGCCGAAACGTGACCCAATAGGGGACTAGCGGATATTTTTATATCAGAATTAACGAGGTCGCTACTCACGTGGATGGCATCGATTTGATTTTGTTATTTAAACCCCGATAAAAAAGAAGAGTATTGTAAATGATCCCATTGATCATTCTGGGTATGTCTGTATATGTGTGTTAACGTGTCTGTGGCTTAGTTTTTTTTATAGCATAGATCTACACACGAGGACGTGAGTCACCTGATGTAAAGTGATATCCACCGGTCATGTTCAACCTCAATGCCAGAAGAATCATCGACGCGTTGCCGACCTCAAAGAAAAGGGATAATTGATTGATGACTTAAGACTGGTATTGATTTTCTATAAGACAATGGTAACAACCCGGACAAGTCAGTTCTTTTATGCTGTATACACAACCATCCACAGCATGGCTTTACCACCCAAATCAATCGTAGTGTTGATTTGTCGATTTGGATGCAGTGTTATTAATTGAAAGCTAGTTTAATGGAAATGTTACTTAGCTATGTCGGAATAAAATCTGATCAGGCGTTTAGATATTACAGATATATTCCTTATAATTAGTGTCGACGGTCTGTTATGACTATGATTATTTATTTAAACTTGATATACAAAACATGTATCTATAAAGGCGGACTTAATGCCAGAGGTATTGTCTAACTGACAACCTACGGGTGATGCAGAGACGAGACAATGTGGGTGTTTAAACGGACTTAGTGCCAGAGGTATTTTCTATCAGACAACCTACGGGTGATGCAGAGACGAGACAATGTGGGTGCATAAACGGACTTAGTGCCAGAGGTATTTTCTATCAGACAACCTACGGGTGATGCAGAGACGAGACAATGTGGGTGTATAAACGGACTTAGTGCCAGAGGTATTTTCTATCAGACAACCTACGGGTGATGCAGAGACGAGACAATGTGGGTGCATAAAAGAAATTAACACAATATTAGATTTTAATACATAAATCTACTGATATAGGTATAAATTAATACTTAAAATACTATGTTAAGATACAACAAAATATGATATGAATTCAATTTCCAATATGATAAAAAATCGATACGATAATAAATATGAATAGTAAAATTATATAGATGAAAAGGCATTTGTTTACAGATTATGCACAGTTACTGGCTTGATTAGAAAGGTGGTGAACATGTTTTTCTGCTTTGCAATATTATGGACCGATTAAAATACGTATTATAGTCTATATTTATTTTAACTTCACAAGGGGCCGTGGGGAAAGCGTGCTTATTATAATTTGAAATGTTTGTATAAATCGGTGACCTAATTAATACTTACGCTACGGATATTTGAGTTAATTCCGATGAAAACCACTAACAATAGGTTGCTAACTTAAGTGCCAGTTAGTAGATTCATAAATATATTATGTGACGTAGGAATGGGGTAATATCGCCGTTCAATATTTCATTTACCGATTGGAGAACTATCTTAAATAGTACCTTAAGTACGCAACCGATACAGTAAGATATGTAATGCGAGACAGGCGATAGCGACATGTCAGTTATTATTAGTAGAGACACGTTGTATATGGTTTTGTCTATAGCATAAATGAGCCGGCTCGACCGGGTTGTTACCCCTGTTTCACAGAAACCCGACGTAAAGTAGCGGTTTGCTGCTGCATTTCGTGCGGTGAGTAAGATATCCGCAGGAACTGTGTTCTTCACACCGAGGCATAAGTTGTTAAGCCACATAATGCCCAGTAATTTTACTGGCTTCAAACTTCAGCTTCCTTTATAAGATCCTTTATATAGATACAAAGAGTAGAGTAACAATAAACACAGGTTGTAAAATAAACAGTGAACCAAAAGGAGCAAGTCGTGTTTGATCCACTATTTGCGCTACATCTGTGTCATCATCTCAGCTTATTGCCGCCCACTGTTGGATGTAAGCCTTCCCAAGTAAACGCCAACCATCCCGGTCTTAGGCAACCCGCATCCATCCGCTACCTGCCATCTTTTTCAAGTGTCATCTGTGAATCGAGTCCTAATATAATATATAATATTTTTAATTAAATTTAATGACGAGACGCCTGCCTATAGACAGAAGCAACACCACACAGAACTTTGAATTATAAATCACTGCGTGACACTGAACTATCTAAGTCTAAGTCTCATAATGCCCACTAATTTAACTAGCTTCAGAGTCCTTCAAACCGAAACGTAGCAGTGCTTACACATACAAGCAATAACTTGGCGGCAGAAATAATAATAAAATAAAATAATTGATTATTCGTACTTAGATATTTTGTATTATTTCAACTTTAAAAATCATTAGTATACGTTGCAAATTAATAACTGAGGAACTTGTAAAAATTAAGTAATTTCTTTGTAATAAAATATCTGAAACAATTATATAACACAGAATTTAACACCTACTAGGAAAATAATAGTAAGAAATTAGAAATCGCGGATACCCCAACATTAAGGAACAAAGACACAATGCTCTTGCTATGTTGTTAAAAAAGAGCGATCGAAGTGGAGAAGTTCAAGCAAATGCGTATCTTAGCGCCGCGCCGCCGCCGCGATAATGCTGGGTACAAGTTATGGCTTGTTCCAAGGTGTGAAATTTCGGGCTTGAAGTTATAGGGAGAGGTGTAAATTTATTATCTCAAACTTGCAGGAATTTCAAATATTAGTGTCATGAATGAGAGTTTAAGTATGAAATAGAACTGTTTCATACTAACTCTAACCACGTCAAATTTACAATAATGACTATCATTACTTTATTAAATCAATAGTACATATATGTCAAATATAAAGAACATTTTTTTTTCTTTTCATGGCATAGGCCGGCAAACGAGCAGGTGGGTCACCTGATGGTAAGTGATCTCCACCGCCCATGTACGCCCACCACCAGAAGAATCATGGGCGCGTTGCTGACCATATAAAGACCCTGCGGTATCTCATCCCAGGGCCAAAGGAAAGGGGAAGGAAAAAGGGATGGGAAAAGGGTTAGGATCAGGGGGCAAGCCCCCTGGGGAGAACCGGATATACACTGGCTGTCCCTGGAACGCGACCCACATAAGGTGGGGCACTATGGCAGGTTTAAGCACCAATGTACGGTGGTCACTATCCGGTCGGATACAAGTATCCTCCCACCAGCATGTCGTCTAGCAGCCCATTTCCAAATGTGCGACAGCTCAGAATTACGTTGAATACGGTGTCTACAACAACAGTAAGGTTAGCCACTCCAACCATCCACGCTACCCTCCATATTAGTGTCGCGCGATGTAAACGAATTACACAGTCAGGTCATAAGTATTGTCACAGAGTAAAAACTTTTCTTTTAGAATGCTGGTCACAAAAAAGTTTATTCAATTCGAATTCTGAATTGTTCATGAAAATAAAAATGTATACTTTTTAGAATTTTACTCATTTTTAAATATGCAGTGGATGCTTAAAGAAGACCGTGTTGCAGTTACTGCGTTGCATCGTTGCGGCTACGCGCCAATTCAATTTTTTGACATACTGAAAAATTTTAATATAACCAAAAGATTTGTTTATCGTACCATCAAACGATACAATGAAGACTCTAGTGTAGATGACAGGTCAAGAAGTGGTCGCCCTCGGTCTGTTAGGACTCCAGCAGTGATAAAAGCTGTGAAGATGCGAATTCAAAGAAATCCCAAACGTAAGCAGAAACTGTTGGCCCTTCAGATGGGGTTAAGCAGAACCACGGTAAAAAAGGTGTTAAATGAAGACTTAGGGCTTCGGGCATATTGAAGAAAAACAGTACATCGTTTGAATGCTCGTCTAATGGACCTGAGACTGAAGAAATGCCGCGCTTTGTTGAAGCGGTACGCGGGGAAAAAAATATCGGGAAATTCTTTTTTCAGATGAATTTTTTTTACCGTAGAAGAGAGCTACAATAAACAAAATGATAAGGTGTACGCACACAGTAGTGAAGAAGCGAGCATTATTGGGGCTTAACAGAGGTACATTTTTGTGAGAAAGGTGTAAAAACGAATGCAGTTGTGTATCAAAATACAGTCCTGACGAACCTTGTGGAACCTGTTTCTCGTACCATGTTCAATAACAGGCACTGGGTATTCCAACAAGATTCGGCGCCAGTTCATAGAACGAAGAGCACACAAGACTAGCTGGCAGCGCGTGAAATCGACTTCATCCGGCACGAAGACTGGCCCTCCTCTAGTCCAGATTTGAATCCGTTATATTACAAGATATGGCAACACTTGGAGGAAAAGGCATGCTCAAAGCCTTATCCCAATTTGGAGTCACTCAAGACATCCTTGATTAAGGCAGCCGCCAATATTGACATGGACCTCATTCGTGCTGCGATAGACAACTGGCCGCGCAGATTGAAGGCTTGTATTCAAAATCACGGAGGTCATTTTGAATAAACTTTAGTGTCATAAGAATCTATGTTTTGTTAAGTTCATTTTGGTATATAAATGGTTACATAATGAATAAACTTGTTTCAATTATTTTATATTAAACATGTGACAGAATTTATGACCTGACTAGGTATATTAATACATCAACATTGAATACCGTCCACCTCTTTTCGCTGATCTTAAAATTTCAAGCTAGTGTTGCACCAAGCTGTCTGCAGTTTCCAATTCTTAGTGTAGCTTGTTAGCGTTGCGTCATGCACTTGAAAATAAAACTTTATGTATTTATATATTTTATGTATAAAATATAAACGGCTTAAAGGTGACCTTGCAGTCAAGCAACAAGCCAAGGCCAATAAATGAAGACGTTAACGGAGTTCCCTCTTAAAGAGAGGAGAGACATGTCAAGGATAGATTCGAGTTCAAAACAATCGATGTTCAAACTTCGTAAGGATTTTCAAGACAGCCGCAACGTTCAATAAGTAAAACGACAAGGAACTTAGGGGAGAAGAATGAGCTATTTTTGGAATAACGTTTTCCTAAATCGATTATTTTTATTGAGTATCCTACTAATGATTTCTAATGTTTACGCAAATATTACTCATTGAATTAAAACTAATTTAAACGGATTTTATCGCGGTATGGTCCATCCCGTGACCACGAAGGCTAAAAGTCTTCGAAACGTCGCGTTGGGATCAAAATTAATAAAAAACCGCGATAAAATCCTTTTAAATTAGTTTTATTTCAATGAGTATCCTACTAATTTATGTTGAAACTTTGGATGTTTGTAGATTAATAAAGTAGATATTAACAGCTGAAGGGATTTGTAATTTATTTGTAGTTTTATAACGGAATGTAATTTATCTAGTACACAAGTAGAGCTATACTTGGATCAGGACATAAGTTACTTTTTCCCTGGGAAAACAAAATCACGTGGGCGGAGCCGCGAGTAACAGCTAGTTAAAAAATAACTCGAACGCATTAATGTCCTCGCCATGGTAATAGGTGCAGTGTGATTGCTACAGTTAAATAAACATCTCTCACCAGTCAACATAATTAAGACTTAATGGGAGTTTAACTACTTTGTTCAATCGACTGTCACAGTTATCGTTACTATTTAATTTACAAGGTGGTAGGTCCCCCGTATGCGAGAGGCCGTCTGGTTTGGTACCACCGCTTTATCTATTTCTGCCGCCAACCAAAAGTGTGTAATCACTGTTGTGTTTCGGTTTGAAGGTCATTGAAGGCAGTGAAATTACTGGGCAGTATGAGATTTAGCACCTTATGTCTCGGTGTGACGAGCGTAGTTCAGTGCCATTCAGTGTTTTGTAATTCAAAGTTTTGTGTGGTGCTGCTTCTGTTTATGAGCAGGCGTGGCGCTTACCATCAGGCGAGCGCCTTGCTCGTCTCGTCATTAAACCAAAAAAAATGCAGACATCACTTAAAGAAGGCTAAGAACTCTTACCATTATGGAAAGATTTTAGGTCATCGCCCAGTCTGGACGTATGCCAAATTTATTGTTATTGTATATATACACATTAGGATGTACTTTATATGGCCGGAATATATTTTTTAGATATCCCGCATAATCTTGCATCATTTGCAAGCTTGCGAGGCACCAGCCTACGGATTCCGTAACTCGTCGACAATAATCGTGAAAAAAATTCGTCAACTCTGCCCCCGTTTTGCAACACATTAGGTGTTATTTGTGTTTTAAGGTGGTTTATTTAAAAAAGAGAAATTACTCACTTCACAATTTCAATTTCAGCTTCTGTTTATGGGCAAGCGTAGCACTTACCATCAAGCGAGCGGCTTGCTCGTCTCGCCATTCAATCAATAAAAAAAAGGTATTTAAACATGCATTAAATATTATTTTAATTACATAATATGTTATCTGTTTGGTCATTTTATTAATTTATTTTACTATATAGCTATTAGTCTTAATAATAGTGTAAGTCTCACAGAAAACCGACGTAAAGTAGCGGCTTACTGCTGCGTTTCGTACGGTGAGTGAGATATCCGGAAGCCCAAATCCCCTCCCCTTCCCAATCCCTAATTATCCCTTTCCTTTAAGGTCGACAACGCGCCCATCATTCTTCTGGTGGTGGGCGTACATGGGTGGTGGAGATCACTTACCATCAGGTGACCCACTTGCTCGTTTGCCGGCCTATGCTATAAAAAAATAATAATAATAATGTAAGTTTAAGGGCAGGCGTAGCGCTCACCAGACAAGCAACGTGCTCGTCTCGTCGTTCAAACTAACATACTCGTACATAAATGTGATATATAATTCGCTATTACAATGGGCACTGGTGCCGTCTCGACTCCAAATTTTCTAGTTACAGCCTTCAGCTTTCGGTGTTCTTGAATGTAACAAAAATCGATTCTGTTCTCGACATCCTGCAACTTATGCTGGTGCAGTGGTAGGAAATTCATATCCGCTTGGATTACGACCACCGTACACATGGTGGTTTTTTTATAACCCTGTGGGATAAAGTGCAGGGGTCACTGCTAATGGGATACTGGCGACCCCTGCAGTATCTCAACCCAGGGTTAAGGGATTTGGGAAGGGAGGGATTTTGGGAAGGGAAAGGAAAAGGATGCAAGCCCCTCGGAAGAACCTAGAAGGATATATACTGGCTGATCCTGGAACGCGATCCACAAGAGATATCGTATTGACGATTGTTTATTGGAAATGTATCACCACTGAGACCCATTCTTTTTATTTCAGCGTGAATAATGTAAACAGAATTTCTTATGCTCCATAAAAATCTATCTCAATCCGTTTTTTGCGCAATTTTAAAATGTTGTAGACAGTCACAGGTTTCCGCGGTAACGGCTCGTTAAAACTTTCAGTACAATTACTGAATAAAAGACATTCTTTAATACTTTTCAATGAATTTTATTATCTTCAGGGAAGGCAGCTTAGACGCCATCTCTCTCTCTTCTCTTTATTTTTCTAAGAATATTTTTTCCTCCTCTATTTTAATCCTATTGTATAAATATACACTAAGTTAAACGAATTGCAATTTCTAGTCGCGAGCACTTGAAAATATTTTGAGTTTTAATTGAATTGTTTTGGAGATCTTACCCAACTTTGTTATTTTTGTAATAAACTATCTATATGTTTTAAAACACAGTAGGTAATGATTTTTATAGGTATTCTTAACTGTACGCAGAAGATAAAACATGCATGAATTACAAGATTAGCATTTACACATAAGGTTTTAACTTCCCGAAGACACAGAACTTGCTAGAACATATAGATTTTAAGACAATTTCGCACCTGTTATAATTGACTTATTTTTTACGTTGCCCACTATATACAGGGTCTTTTTTAGCATTTCTTAGTTCTAATGTCACCATTTCGAAATCAAGTTAACACAAATTCAGCACAAATTGGTACTTGGTGAAATTTGTATTGCATAACCACAACTCAGATATTAGTATTAGATGCAAGTCGGCACGGCTTCACAGTTATGCAATAAATACACTGAAATTTATTTTGTGGGGTTAATATACCATTTAAAAAAAAAAAAAGAAATGTATATTAATTGTTAATTAGCGCTTGCTTTAACGGTGAAGGAAACATCGTGAGGAAACCTGCATACCTGAGAACTCGATAAGATTTTTCGAAGATATGTGAAGTCTACCAACCCGCATTAGGCCAGCGTGGTGGACTAAGGCCTCTCATTCAGTAGAGGAGGCCCGTGCCCAGCAATGGGACATGTATAATACAGGGCTTGTAAAAAAAAATATACCATAATAAACATAATTACGATAGGCCAGTATTTCCTTTGTCTCGAAAAAAAAAACATCTTAACACACATCTTCCAAAAGTAGAAATAAGACAATTAAATATTTTATAACACGTAAGTACATTGGAAAATTTTATTACTCGTAAGGACATTGTAATTGTTATTCCAACAACATACGGGCCTCCGCAAAATCTCCCTTCACTCTGAGAGCGTACACAGTTATGTGTATTTAGGGTTCGAGACACATCGCGTTTACGCCAAAGTTTCAAGTCAGTTTGCTCGTCGTTGGCGTATACGGGCAAAAAGCATTGAAGGAAATCGACCAAAATGTTAGAATAAAGGACAATTAGATTACCTGACTTTATGGTCTAAGATCCCGCGGAACATTGACCTTCACCCATCTGTTTACCGGATGAAATTAATAATTTAGGGTATAAAAGGTGTTGCTGAACACATACAAATAGGGTTTCCTAAAAAAATATGGTCAAGAATAGGTTTTGCCAATTTAAAAAAAAAAAAGAAGATATTATTTCACCGACTTGCTCACCAAATAAATGAACCTTCAATGAAAACCTACAATGTATACTACCTGCAAAAGCTAGGAGCTAGATGAGCGCAATGACCACTTTTTAGTTTCCTGTTTGCACACGGCAACCAGGTAGTAGTGGCCAGAAAAAGGTAAGCAACCTATTTTTTACAGATAGTATACATTGTACACTTTTCATTGAAGGTTAAATTTTTTTGGTAAGTAAGTCAGGAAAATTACAAAAAAAAATATATTTTTTTAAATGTTAATTAATCATATCCTTGACCATATTTTTTTAGGCAACCCTATTGGTATGTGTTCAGCAACACATTTTATACCCTAAAATGTTATTTTGATCCGGTAAACAGATGGGTGAAGGTCAATGTTCCCCGGGATCTTGTACTATTAGTTCCATTTAGGTGGGAAGTGTACATCGCATGTTCGAGGTAAGGATTTAAAAGAAAACTGTCATTCAACGGCAGCGTTTGTCAATTTTAAAATAAGAATCATGTACTTCCTTGTAAATGACAGTTTTCTGTGATCTTCGCGCCTGTGTCGTACGGGACAATCTCTCCAACTAAATTGGGCTTTATTGAAAATAGCAAAACCTTACCACTATGCCATAGTAATCATATTTTAATATTGCATTGATATGTTATTAGCACAGATATACCGCACAGATATATTGGGAAGGGGAGGGAAATTTGGGCCTGCGAATATTTCACTCACCATACGAAACGCAGCAGCAAGCCGCTACTTTACGTCGGTTTTCTGTGAGGCAGTGCTAACGATCCGGTCGAACCGGCCAATTTAGGCTGTAGACAAAACTCTACACTTGCACATACTCTACAACTTGGCTCTACCACTCAAATGTTTACTTACCTAGTTTCTCATTCAAATTTAATTACCTAGTAATTGTTATTGTTACTAGTAAGTTAAACATCCAAATCTTCTTGGTTTTAATTAAAATTACAATATTTGTCCTAAATTACCTTTACCACACTAAGTTTTCTATTTATAATATTATGACATCTAATAAGTAAACAATAACATCGTAATATTAATAACCCTTATCACTCAAATGCTGATGTAGTCTTAAAACTTCAACTATGAAAACATAATA
Organism: Amorpha juglandis; assembly: GCA_949126905.1. NCBI lineage: Eukaryota > Metazoa > Arthropoda > Insecta > Lepidoptera > Sphingidae > Amorpha > Amorpha juglandis. Next base: position 10,824,287 of record OX421367.1, read on the forward strand.
TAAGTAAAAACATACATTGACGGTAACTTAATATTAATAATTTACATATGTGCTTCAAATAATTTGTTTTAATGTTAAAAGAAATATGGTGTGAAAACATGCTAACTACAACTAGCTATGATATTGTGATAAGGGTTAATCATTATAATCTATACTTTTCCAACAAAACATATAGTAAGTGCAGTATTTATGACGTCATTTGGCGTTTACGTCTGTTTAGAATAAAATATAATTCAAAGGAGAAATCACGAATTAAAACAATTGACCTCCGAAAAAAGGAAAGAAATGGGTCTCTTTAATTTGGATCTAATTTATATAATTTAAGTTATATTCATTTAAGCCAATGCACTAAATATTGGTTAATAAATACGAAAGGTGCGTATTTATCATCCTTATTTTTCAAACTTGTGACCTATATCTCTGAATATTCTATCAAAAATCTGATGCCAAAGATTGTTATTTCTAAGGAGATAGAATCGCTGGCAGGCAGACGATCGATCCTAAAAGCAATAAACGAAAACGTTACTAAAATATGGAAGTATCTTGTAGTAGACTACACATTACTACGCGCCTTACCCTCATCAAGTAGAATGAGGAAAGACAATAACCGAATGATATATTTTTAAAACAACCAATATCATTGTGATTTTTATTTTCATCAATATAATAAATAAATATGTATGTCTCAACTATGTCTTTCCTTTGTTTACAATTTTGATACTACATCTAAATTACAACATCGTACTATTTATTTTTCTTAATGTTTTTTTGCTTTTAGCGTTTATTGTAGAATGACCAAGCACACGTACGTTCACGACAATCGTTGATAATAATTATGACAAACAATAACAGCAGCAACTGTACAATCTCAAAGAAGACATTTGCGCGAAGCGTCAGCCCTGCCTGCTTTATCACAGCTACCCACCACTACCCGCGAAGAGTAATAAAAGTTGGGGGTAGGTGCGAACACGACCTACCCGGATCGATTATGGCCCGTTGCGGCAACCTTCTGATTTGCAAACAGCCGACGGTCCCAAGGTGAGACCGCCGGTTTCGTTCAATGTCACAAAAACCGCAGGAATAAATTGGTCAGTAAATTATACTAGCGTTCACACGAAATTATTTACAAACACGATATTGTATTAAAAGTGCGGGCGGCGAAGGCTCCAACTCAGGTAGCACTCATGAAATAAAGTATGTGTAAAAGTCGTTGTAATATTGGCTGAATTTCCTTAACAACTCCATAGTTTAAACAATAGTAGCAGTAAATTATAACAAATTATTACTGATATACTCTGTTCAGATACCCAATTATTATAGCCCAAAAATAATTTATTGATTAATTCTAATAATAGAATTGACTTCGTTATGTAATCTTATCCATAAAAAAGGATTTTTTTTATTTTTTAAAAAATAGAATTTACTTCGTTATGTAATCTTATCCATAAAAAAGGATAATTATTCCAAATACGACTACGCGGTACCTACCTCTGCTGTGCTGAGGTCTCTGGTTCAATCCATAGTCGGGTAAAAGTGATATTGAGTTTTTTATATCATGAAATGCTCAGTACCTGCCCGACGTCTGGAATTTGTACCCGGTATTGTGATAGACTCGTCCCTTATGGGATGGATTCCATGGGAAGGAAATAAGTTTGGCGAAATGTGGGTGTACTGGTATATCTCTGCCTACCCCTTCGGTAATTATAAGTGTGAGAAAGTATGTATCTAATAGCGTAAGAAAATGATTTAAACAAAGACCAAATAAAACAGCAAAGAAAATCGAATTAGACCTCACCATATAACGAACGAAAAACGAATCCCTATATTATTAAAAAAAAAAAAAGAACTAAACCCACAAAAGAATTAACCTCACTGGTTTAATAGTGGAGCGGCCGACCTTGACGCAACGCGTGTGAATCCCGTATAGAAACAACCCTTTCAAAATACTACAACAGTATAATATTTTCATTAGGTTTTGTATAAAACTTTTAAGTAATATCCGAGCTAATAAGATCCCCGCGTCGGGTGATAGTGATATTTTTATTTTTGTTTAATTGAATGACGAGATGAGCAAGGCGCTCGCCTGATGGTAAGCGCTAGGGCTGTCCATAAACAGAAGCCACACCACACAGAGCTTTGAATTACAATGCACTGCATAGCACTGAACTGCGCTCTTCACCCCGAGACATAAGAAATAAAAAAGTATAGTATCGGCCCGCAGTGTGGAATTGTGCCCGGTATAGCGATAGACTCGCCTCCTACCACATCGTGGAATGGAAATAAACTCGTCGAAATGAGGGTGTACTGGTTACACCTCTGCTTACCCCTTTGGGGCTTACACAGTCAAGGCGTCAGTTCGTATGAATAATTTATATTTAAAAGTAAAGGTATATTTTTTCTCATAAATGTAAATAAATGTTTAAGTGATATATCCAGAGTTATTGGCAACATTTTTAGAATTTAGTGTGATTTGCTCACAAAGAAAACCCAAAACGAAAAGTAGCTTTATAAATTACAAAGTTTCCACCTGTCTAGCTTGCAATAAAATTTTATTTACTCCGTGGCGCTGTGGCCGAATAGCCAACTGTGCCACGAAACGACTTTTTTTATTTTTATTTAATTGAATGACGAGACGAGTAAGGCGCTCGTCTGATGGTAAGCGTCACGCCTGCTCATAAACAGACGCAACACCACAACCACAACAACACACTGAACTGCGTTCGACACTCAGAGACATAAGATGTTAAAGTCTCATAATGCCCAGTAATTTCATTGGCTTCAAGATCCTTCAAACCGAAATACAACAGTGCTTACACACTGTTGCTTGACGGCAGAAATAGACAGAGCGGTGGTACCAACCCAGACGGCCTCTCGCATACGAGAGACCTACCACCTTGTAAACGTGACGGACGGACGCGAATGGACGTGGGTTCGATCCTCGCATCGAGACATATGTTTATGTGATCTGCAAGTATTTTGAGTTTGGATATTGTGAGATCGAATGTCTCTCAGAGTTTATACTAGCCGTGACACAATATAATCGCATCTTACTTTTGGTTCACGAATGTGTTTCTTTTATTTTTAATTGAAATATAACTAATTGAAACGGATTTTATCGCGGTTTTTTATTAATTTTGATCCCGAAATTTTGAAGACTTTTCAGCCTTCGTATCGAAATTATAAAAATATTCGTATCGTATTCGAAACGTCGGGATCAAAACTAATAAAAACCGCGATAAAATCCGTTTAAATTAGTTTTATTTCAATGAGTAATATTCGCGTAAACATAAGAAATCAGTTTAGTTTTTAAGTTTAATAAATTCAATGCAAATCGTATAATACACCCCCGGTACCAACGATGAGATAAAGTCTCAATAACATTCTACATTACCTTTTATTGCATCAAATGCACACTTGAAGTGACCATTTTTCTAGATTTAAAATAGGATGTCCGTAAATATGATAACATTTTTGAGCGCTATATATATCGTTATACTATACTTTAGGATGATTTTGATTTTAATTTAATTGCACAATGTTTTGGTGGAGCTTTCGAAGTTAAAGTTGTTGTCATCAACGATTCTAAAAAAATCCTCTAATTTTAGACGGGAGTGACAATACTGATATTTTTTTTGTCCTTTTATAAACGGCAAGAATAACATGAATAAATAAATTAATATATTTTGTCCAGAACAGGGCCTATCTATGTAATCCAAACTCTACTTTGTGTTATTACACTATCGACACAGGACATTCATTATAAAATATCCAATCGAACGTAAAGGATGACGGTACATACTGCATTTACAGAACCTATAGAGAAAATAGTTCCAATATGAATAAATGAACTGTAAATCACAACTTTTTGGAACGTGGTTAGAAACGAAGTTATAAAAGTTAGTAAGTAACATCACAGAAGCGGGGACGGCAAATTCCTTGAATTGTTTGCCGCAGTACTGATTACGAGTGGAGGATGGTCGATGGATGAACGTAACATTGATGGTATGACTTACCTTTTCCTGGGCTTACGTCTCGGGCGCCTCCGCTCGCCCTCGAGTTCGTTTTCGAGGCCCCGTCGCCTCGGCCCACCGGCAGCCCGACGTCGCTCCAGCTTGCGCTCTTGTTGAGCCTCGCGGATCGCGTCTACTACGGCCACGCGCGGTACGCACTCATCCTCCTCGATAGGTTTTGGTGTCTGCGGTGCGCCCATCCGAAGATGGCGTTGACGCCACCACAGCACCCACGAACTGATGTTGTCGCGAATCTTGGATACAGAGCACCCGGCGGGCGATATGACGTCGTCGCGTCTCGGATCTGACACGTACGAAACTTTTCAAACGTACGTTAGAGGCTCTCGAGGTGGCGGAAGCGATCGTAAAGCGATGGGCGGTGATGTCAGCAATCTTCGCGCGCGAACCTCGGACATCGCAAGCGATAAGCATCGATATATCTACTCTTAAGACTAAACTTATATAATTTGGCAGGAATGTATTGGCAGTCGATGTTCGGTGTGCATGTTACGTGTTGCCGTTGGAATGTTCTACGGTAGCCATGGCGACGGCATCTGTTGCGGTGCTCGCGGCGGGCGGCATGACTGTGCGCGCGGGATGGTCAGCGGTGGAAGCGTGCCGCGAGCTGGGTGGACTCAACAGATGTCGGGGACGGATGGCGTTACGTAACGGGCTCGTACCGGGCGCGCGGGCGTAGGTGCGCGGCGACGGCGGACGCGCGAGTGTCGCGGAGGCTTCGCTGGCACGGCACCCTCCCGCCGCCGCTGCCGCCGCCGTCCCCGCTACCCTCCAACCCGCGTCGCACCCCTACCGCCGCCCGCCTCTCGCGTAGCCGCCCTGGACTACCTGCACACGCTATTGTCCTGTGCCAAATTTTCAACCTTTTTACATCTCTGATGAATACCAAACACCTAAACTACCGTAGCCGGCTATTGCGGATGCGTGTACTCTGGCGGCTGTAAGAGTACATCGGGTTCAAGGTCGCTAAGATCGCTGCGATCTAGTTTACGAGAGCTCTCCACGGCCAGACGTATGGCTGGTATTGGACGCACTGCGTAACATTTATAGGTATTAAAACACCCGCATCTTATATTATCTTGTCTTTTTTCGCTATAAAAAATGTGTTTGGAGTGTACGTCACAGCGCGGCCGGCGCGTTCGCTGTCAATGCTTTATAGTTTGTGTGGATTGTAAAACGGTGAGCTGCCACAGATGTCTTATTATTATCCAGCTCACAAGAAATGTTGGTTTTTAAATGTTACAAAATGTACAGATCAAACTTTGTAAGTTCGAATGTAGCTATAGCTCCTGTCTTATAAAATACTGAACTAGACTTGATTAGCAAAGTTTTTTTTTCTCTCTCATAAGTAGCGAGATGTTTCGTGTATGTGTGTGTGCGTTAGTGTGTATGTGTTACAATTGTATGACCCACTCATTGTATATGCTATATCATAAACAAACGTGTAGTTTTTCGTGATAGTTTTCCTTTGCTGTAGCTTAACTCATATCTATCAGTATAAATGTACAAAAAAACACGGTAAATATAATAACGAACGTGATATTTGATAAGTAGCTATAGTAATGTATATGTAAGTTTGAGTGGTAGAGACAGTTTTGTCTACAGCATGAATGGGCTGGCTCTACCGGGTCGTTACCACTGTCTCACAGAAAACCGACGTAAAGTGGCGGCTTGCTGCTGCGTTTCGTACGGTGAGTGAGATATCCGGAAGCCCTAAACCTCTCCCCTTCCCAAGCCCTAATTATCCATTTCCTTTAAGGTCGGCAACGCGCCCATGATTCTTCTGGTGGTGGGCGTACATGGGCGGTAGAGATTACTTACCATCAGTTGACCCACTTGCTCGTTTGTCAGCCTATGCTATAAAAATAAGTAATATAGGTAGAGCAACGCTTTAGACAGATTAATCTATACCATGAATGGGCCGGCTCGTTCGGGTTGTTACCACAGGCCTCACAGATAACAGACGTGAAGTAGCGGCTTTCTGTTTTTGCGTTTCCTACAATTGAGATATCCGGAGGCCCGAGTCACCCTTCCCCATCCCAATTTCTCAATTATCCTTTTTCTTCAAGGTCGGCAACGCGTCCATAATAATTTTGATATTGGGAGCATTCACGGGCGGTGGAGATCACCTATCATCAGGTGGCCCACTAGCTTGATTTTTTATAAAATATATAAAATATCCTTTGCTATAAAATATCCATTACATATCCCTTTGTATGTCTTTGGATGTGTGTCTTTATACATATGGACAAATATAGATACCTATATAGACAGATGTCTATTTTATTACAGCACTTAAACAAGTAGACCATTTGGAATATTTTTTTGTTTGAAGGCTGCTTTAATTGAAATGGTTCCAAGCTATTTACGACGAAAATCAGTTTAAAAGTACATCTGTTTTTCTAATTTTCGTCGGGGGTTTTTAATGGAGTCGATGCAATATCAGGTGTCTGACTGGTACGGACTCTGGAAAGGTCATCATATTAATATCGTTAATGTAAGAATGTATTGTTATTATGGATTTCTCTATAAGTATAAATTTTTAACGTTCGCAATTTTTGTTACATCTACTTATTTTGAATTTAGTATACAACTACTTTAATGATATAACTAGTATTTGACTAGTATATATAGGGTGATGCGAATACATACAGAAAGAATATAGTGGTGTAGAGTAACATATGCGTCATAGTAACATATTATGTGTCTGAAAGATGTTCTTAATAAAGAAGTCTTTCGACTTGCGCGTCAAACATCAGTCGTGGGTGTCAGTGACTGTGAGGTGTCATCTCTTAATGCCCGACTGAAAACGCCAATGACGCCGAGCCTTACCGACCCTTGGGTCTAATTGTGTTACATAGTTTTGTAGTATGCATATGTATAGTGTACAGTACAATCACGTATATACATGCGGCGCCATTAACTCCACGTCATACCCTCCCTCTGATGGGTTTAGGCCTCCCCTAATAATGGTGGGGGTTAGGCCACCATGATAGCCTGATGCGGGTTCATAAGTTTCATCTTCGAAATCCTTAAGAAAAATTCTTATGTACTTATGCAGTTATTTCTTTTTTTTATGGCATGGGCCGGCAAACGAGCAAGTGGGTCACCTGATGGTAAGTGATCTCCATCACCCATGTACGCCCACAATATCAGAATCATGGGCGCGTTGCCGACCTTGAAGGAAAGGGATAATTTGGGATTGGGAAGAGGAGGGGATTTGGGCTTCCGGATATCTCACTCACCGTACGAAACGCAGCAGCAAGCCGCTACTTTACGTCGGTTTTCTGTGAGACAGTGGTAACGACCCGGTCGAGCCAGCCCATTCATGCTGTAGACAAAACAGTCTACAGCGTGGCTCTACCACTCACAAACTCTCAAAACCTAGTGTCAAAATTTTTAAGCCGACCGAAGGCCTGTCACTTGGCTTAACGTCTACTGTCCATTGATAACAGCCGATTTTTTTATATGCTAAACACACGTAAAAGTCAAACAAGTACTTAACTTGGGGACTGGGATCGAACCCGATTTCTCTGTATTGGTAGTCCGTTCCGTTTTCCGCTAAGCTATAGCTACTTTTTTTCACACCTAACATTCTTTAACTGCACCACTCAGGGTGCGCTTACATCTAAGCCTGAAGCCTTAAAAGATTGCCTCATATGAATGTGCTTATTGACGAAGCCGCTTAGAGTTTTCAGCCTCGAAGCTTAATAATTTTACAAGCCCCGTATTATACACGTCCCACTGCTGGGTACGGACCTCCTCTACTGAATGAGAGGGGCTAGACCTTAGTCCACCACGCTGGCCTAATGCGGGTTGGCAGACTTTTTTACTACTATTACTACTACTACTACTACTACATTTTTAATTCTTATGACTTCTCAGGTATGCAGGTTTCCTTGCGATGTTTCCTTCACCATTAAAATAATCACGAGGTCGATTATATGCTGGTCTTAAGTTAAGCAAGTGTTCTGAACATATAAAGCCATGCCTGAAATTAATGGTCTGAAGGAATGGAACGCTTGTAACTAGGATCTTTCATAGAATGCTATTCATTTTTGCCCACAGATGCTAGCACCATAGTGTTAACATATTAAAGAAGATATGTGTACAATTATAAGCCTAAGCCAAACTCAAGAGTCGTACGAAATGGAACAAAATTAAACTAAAGGCAAAACTAATCTTTACTTTATATTTATTATCGTAACGTTAAAAAGGAATCACATAGGACATATCGGTTAAAGAAAGGATTTGTGTCTTTATCAATTACCATAGGTACAAGGTTTTTAGTTAAAAGACGAATAACTACTTGTAATGCATTTCAGAAAAAAAAAATATGTTATCGGATTAAGTTAAATTAATGTATATGTAATTAATTTGGTTTCTTGATCAAATATAAAAAAATATATAACTGTATCTCGGCAGTCAACGCCATATCAGATTAGGCTGCGGCATTTCCCAATTTTATTCCATCTGATATAATGGAAATGTAATATTTACATCACTAGGGTATGAAATGAAGTAGTAGTAAGTAAAGTGGACGAAGGACGGTTGTGCAATTTCATTTTCAAACACAAACTAAGTAAGCGCAGGTTCAAACCGCCCCAGGGTTAAGCCAGTAGAGGCAGCAAATATTTTTTGTTGTATCACATAATTATTCTTAAGGAAAAGGGTTTAGAAAGTATAGGTATGATTCCGAGCTCGATGGCAGACAGCAAACAGCAGCGATATTGTCGTCCAACTACTGTGGCAGACCGCAGAAACCCTACTTGTTTTTATGTATTTAATGAAATTATTCCCGAAGACTGTGGCAGGTATAACTTAACCTAACATTTTTGTTGCGGTATGTATGCGGTCGGCCGCCGAGCTTCGAATCATTACGTATTTTTAAAAACTATGCGGCATTCTTGTAACATCCATTCCATTCCATAAAAAAGAAATACAAATAGCTTGACTAATCCCTAATAAATGGAGTGTCGTTGCTCACAATTAAAGTTCAAGGACCTCTGCCCAAATTTACACTAACAGTCGGCGGAAAGAGCAAGAATGCGTGGATACGTAAGTGGAAACACATGTTACGTGCCACGGGTAAAATGGGCGCGTATGCCGCAGAGTGCACATATCTGTAGGCCTTCATACAGTAAGCCGTATCATGAGAGAGTTTTAACTAGCCTGAGCTTTGATTCATCCCGTTGCGTGCTCAACTATAAAAGTCCGTCTTTAGTGCTAAATTTTGTAGAACATTAAAGACAGCCTCATGACGCAATAGGCGTGTAGCCGGCTACGAAGCAAGATGCCGTGAGTTTCGATTCTCAGACTGGATAAAAGTTTGTGTGATCCACAAGCATTTGTTTCGGTTCGCGATGTTGTGAGACGGGAAGTCCCTCGCGTTAACCTAGTGTGGGGTCAGGATTATGTGTGTTACTGTTGAGTGTACGTATAATGTTTTCAAGTTAGCTGAATGATTTTGTCTGAAATTTATAATATGGTCTGTTTTGTGATACTCATTTAAAATTAAATCTAAGTAATTTTATTGTAATGCGAAACGTCGAATTTCTTCTTCTTCCACAATTTTCTTCCAAGGCAAGACAATGCGATGAGGAAAGTTAAATCAGTCGAAAAATATATTTTATATTGCTATCTTTTTCTCTTACGATGCCTATTCACTATTGAATGGTGGCTGTCAACTCCGCATATTCTTATCTATGTCTTGCCAGGTTAAATGGTTCTTCTACCCCGGTGATTCCTTTCCATTCCCCTATATTCCTGAGCCTGGACTTCCTTCTTATGCCGACGTGTGGCTTTACTTCCACTTTACCTATAGCAATCGTATGTAGAAGACGATAATGGGAATGTCTGAGCATATTCATTGCTGATTTTCCGTTTCTTAATGGTCAACTAACAGAGAGTTCTGAGGATTTTGGAACAAGTTGTAAAATTTATTTTGTCGCATTCGGAAAATAACAAGAAACGGTAACTATGTAGTAATATTACCTAAAGATTGGTTGTAAATATGATATTATTTATTTGTAACAAAGCTTACTGATTAATAACAGAAATAAATAACAATTGTAGATGATGACAGTCGCTAATTACAAGCTTCCACATATAATGTTAACAGTACCTGGGCGACCGAGCTTTGCTCGGGTGAAAAAAAAAAAAAGTAGTATTATTATTCGCCAATAGATGTCAGGAATTAAGTCTTACCTCAGAGCAAACACTCATTTAATTAATTACTAATCTTAATCTAGATGACCCGTTGAACTTCGTATCACCTACATATTTTTGTGTAAAATGTGGTCAAAACTTAATACAAATGTTTCATTTACTTTAAATGCAATTAAGTGAGGTACTGCACCATTGCACGTGAGGTAGCCCGTCGCACATTTAATTGAATTCGACGACCTAAGTCAGGTCGTCTTCCACCTCCCCCCGTGGGACAGTCCTGTCCCTGTCCTGTCGCTGTCGCTGTCCCTGTCCCTGTCGTGTCCCTGTCTTGTCCCTGTCCTGTCGCTGTCCCTGTCCCTGTCCCTGTCCCTGTCCCTGTCCCTGTCCCTGTCCCTGTCCCTGTCCCTGTCCCTGTCCCTGTCCCTGTCCCTGTCCCTGTCCCTGTCCCTGTCCCTGTCCCTGTCCCTGTCCCTGTCCCTGTCCCTGTCCCTGTCCCTGTCCCTGTCCCTGTCCCTGTCCCTGTCCCTGTCCCTGTCCCTGTCCCTGTCCCTGTCCCTGTCCCTGTCCCTGTCCCTGTCCCTGTCCCTGTCCCTGTCCCTGTCCCTGTCCCTGTCCCTGTCCCTGTCCCTGTCCCTGTCCCTGTCCCTGTCCCTGTCCCTGTCCCTGTCCCTGTCCCTGTCCCTGTCCCTGTCCCTGTCCCTGTCCCTGTCCCTGTCCCTGTCCCTGTCCCTGTCCCTGTCCCTGTCCCTGTCCCTGTCCCTGTCCCTGTCCCTGTCCCTGTCCCTGTCCCTGTCCCTGTCCCTGTCCCTGTCCCTGTCCCTGTCCCTGTCCCTGTCCCTGTCCCTGTCCCTGTCCCTGTCCCTGTCCCTGTCCCTGTCCCTGTCCCTGTCCCTGTCCCTGTCCCTGTCCCTGTCCCTGTCCCTGTCCCTGTCCCTGTCCCTGTCCCTGTCCCTGTCCCTGTCCCTGTCCCTGTCCCTGTCCCTGTCCCTGTCCCTGTCCCTGTCCCTGTCCCTGTCCCTGTCCCTGTCCCTGTCCCTGTCCCTGTCCCTGTCCCTGTCCCTGTCCCTGTCCCTGTCCCTGTCCCTGTCCCTGTCCCTGTCCCTGTCCCTGTCCCTGTCCCTGTCCCTGTCCCTGTCCCTGTCCCTGTCCCTGTCCCTGTCCCTGTCCCTGTCCCTGTCCCTGTCCCTGTCCCTGTCCCTGTCCCTGTCCCTGTCCCTGTCCCTGTCCCTGTCCCTGTCCCTGTCCCTGTCCCTGTCCCTGTCCCTGTCCCTGTCCCTGTCCCTGTCCCTGTCCCTGTCCCTGTCCCTGTCCCTGTCCCTGTCCCTGTCCCTGTCCCTGTCCCTGTCCCTGTCCCTGTCCCTGTCCCTGTCCCTGTCCCTGTCCCTGTCCCTGTCCCTGTCCCTGTCCCTGTCCCTGTCCCTGTCCCTGTCCCTGTCCCTGTCCCTGTCCCTGTCCCTGTCCCTGTCCCTGTCCCTGTCCCTGTCCCTGTCCCTGTCCCTGTCCCTGTCCCTGTCCCTGTCCCTGTCCCTGTCCCTGTCCCTGTCCCTGTCCCTGTCCCTGTCCCTGTCCCTGTCCCTGTCCCTGTCCCTGTCCCTGTCCCTGTCCCTGTCCCTGTCCCTGTCCCTGTCCCTGTCCCTGTCCCTGTCCCTGTCCCTGTCCCTGTCCCTGTCCCTGTCCCTGTCCCTGTCCCTGTCCCTGTCCCTGTCCCTGTCCCTGTCCCTGTCCCTGTCCCTGTCCCTGTCCCTGTCCCTGTCCCTGTCCCTGTCCCTGTCCCTGTCCCTGTCCCTGTCCCTGTCCCTGTCCCTGTCCCTGTCCCTGTCCCTGTCCCTGTCCCTGTCCCTGTCCCTGTCCCTGTCCCTGTCCCTGTCCCTGTCCCTGTCCCTGTCCCTGTCCCTGTCCCTGTCCCTGTCCCTGTCCCTGTCCCTGTCCCTGTCCCTGTCCCTGTCCTGTCCTGTCCTGTCCTATCCTGTTCTGTCCCTGTCCTGTCCTGTCCTGTCCTGTCCCTGCCCTGTCCCTGTCCTGTCCTGTCCCTGCCCTGTCCCTGTCCTGTCCTGTCCCTGTCCTGTTTAGTATAGCGTGGCGACCCGTCACCACGGCAAGCTTCGCAACGCCAACAATCCCGTTTGTACCTGTGCTTATAGATGTTTCACATCAAAAAGACATCAAGTGTTTCATACCCAGGAACAGTTTGTATTGGAAAATTAAGTTGTCGTTTTTAGTGTTTTCCTTTACTTATTATTTATGTTACTCATTTTTTCTCACCGGGTAAACCTGCCCTGAACTTCCACAAATATTTCAAGATCAGAATTAGCCAAATCGGTACAGCCAGTCTCGAGTTTTGGCGAGAAACACGCACAGCGATTCATTTTTATATATATAGAGTCATATTTTTCAGTTTAAATTGGGACTACTTCAAGTTGATAAAACACGAATAAAATGACATTTTCTAAAAATGATTCCTAGCTAGATCGATTTATCGCCCCCGAAACCCCCTATCTACTAAATTTCATGAAAATCGTTGGAGCCGATTCCGAGATTCCAATTATATATAAATATATATACAAGAATTGCTCATTTAAATATATACAAGAATTGCTCATTTAAAGATATAAGATAATGTACTAATACATATTCTTTACATTATCTCTATATATACCTAGATTATCATCTAATCCTCATTAATATAAATACATACATATTAATTCAAACATATTATTTAGAACAAACGCGAAGACACGATAGTGAAGGACGAGTCATGTTGCCAAAACGGGGCTTTCGCTTTCCAGCGCCGCGCCGCGCCGTCTTGTACCATCTGGGAGTCCCTACACGCTACTCTTTGTGAGCCCTTGAACCAGTTGTTTCAAATTTTTTTTGGCTCCATAGACGATTTGGCTTTCTATCTGAAGCCATAGCGATTAACTAATTTTATATTTATTTTTTAATAATTTGCTACGTATTTCGATATTGATAAGTTTCATCATCATCATTATCAGCCACAAGACGTCCACTGCTGAACATAGGCCTCTCCCAAAGATTTCCAGACCGACCTGTTGGAAGCGGCCTGCATCCAGCGACTTCCTGCGATCTTTATCAGGTCGTCTGTCCGCCTTGTAGGTGGACGTCCAACGCTGCGCTTGCCAGTACGTGGCCTCCATTCCAGAACCTTTCTGTCCCATCGGTTATCGGTTCTGCGAGCTATGTGGCCTGCCCACTGCCACTTGAGCTTGCTAATCCGCTGAGCTATGTCGGTGACTTTCGTTCTTCTACGGATCTCCTCATTTCTGATTTGATCACGTAGAGAAACACCGAGCATAGCTCAGCGGATTGATAAGTTTAAACAACATAATTGCACGCCCTTATCCCTGAAGTGGTAGGCAGAGGTGTAACTGGTACTAAGTGTTAGCCGAGCTTTTTCCTATCATGATGTGATAGGTGGTAAGCCTATTCCAATTTCGAGCAAGATAAATTTAAAACTAACGATAATTAGGTAAAAACGAATATTTCGTTATGAGATTCATTCATTTGATCCACACGCGGTCACGTCATTGGTCCAGCGGCGGTGTAGTTAGGCTTAGAAACTACATGTACCTGAGTTCAAATCCTAGATCCGGCAATCACAATTTGTGTTTGAAATTCCATTCGCAAAAATAAAGCAAAAAAAATAAAACACGTTGCTAGGAATTAAAATTTGTGTCCGATATGGTGACAGACTCGCTAACACATCAAGTGGCGGATTAAACTCGGCGATTCATGCATCAGTTGCACTTTGCCTATCCCTTCGGGAATACAGGCGTGGTGCATGTTTTGTTTTGTATCCTGGCATGGCAGTGACTACTCTGCACCTGATGTTAAGGACAGTGTAAGCCAAATTTAATATCAACCGTCAAGAGACATCTCGCCCTGTGACGGTTGACAGGATTAGTACAGACTGATGTTACTGGATATACACTGGCTGACCCTGGGACGCGACTCGCCTGAACGAGCCACTATGGCAGTTTTTCACTATGTGTACGGTGGCCGCTATCCAGACGGGTACAAAAATATCATGTACCCTCCCACCAGCCTAGCAGTGTCCTGCTCATTGTAAAAATATGTCAATATCCTAAACATTTTTTACATGGATCTTCTAGTACTTTGTAATTGTCAAGGTGATATGCAAGCTGGCGACGTGCAGGTAATGGGGACGAGGTCGTACGTTGCGGACTATGAAATTACTTTAATTTATAACCACACTAGGGATTCTATTAAAACTTTATTGTTTGTGGATTACCGGGAAATTGACGTCGGTCGGCGGCCTGCTTTAATTCCGTTGTGACGTGATTTCAGATTATTGTTATACTCATTATCCCTCGGAAATACGTGACCACAAACATAGTATAAGAGCAATCTTACTTTAAATAAAATCAAATGAAATTATTATCATTTATTTTGCAAGTAGGCCACCAATATCTTTTACATGCCAATAATAAATCCATTCCTTTTTTTTATTTGATTGAATGACGAGACGAGCAAGGCGCTCGCCTGATGGTAGGCGCCACGCCTGCCAATAAACAGAAACAACACCACACAGAACTTTGAATTACAAAGCACTGCATAGCACTGAACTGCGTTCGTCACCCCGAGACATAAGATGTTAAGTCTCATGATGCCAAATAATGACAAAGCGGTGGTACCAACCCAGACGGCCTCTCGCAAACGAGGGACCTACCACCTTGTAAAGTAAGTAAAACTATAAGTAATTCCCAAACTACAAGAAATTGTTACAAATACTGCCAACATTCATATGCAAACTATAAAATTAGTGATTACCGTTGAAAACGTTAAAAAATTAAAGCCTTTCCAACGAATGAAAAAGAAATAATAACCTATAAATTGGTCGGCTGTCAAGGGTGTCGATTGTTATCGGTTCGTAGTACTCACCCTTCACTCGAAGAAGCAGCCTGTGGCCACTAGAAACGCGGCCAAATGAACTTGTTACACAGTTGTTAGCGTTGACTTGCGGTCTACGACTCCGATATGTATTCTAACAAAACTTGGCACTGCACTTTGGCACTTGGCACATATGACTACATCCTTTCAAGACAACGAACTTTTCCTGATGTAATAGGCGCGTTTTTAAATTAACACAAAGTAATGTCAGCACTAGATTTTTATGTTCTAAAATATTTTGCAGTTCTTTTGCGAATACCGAAAAATATTACCGTTATGTTGGCCATTGGCTCTATGGTATTAATTAGTTGTTACAATTAGACTCAGATAGCACAGTAGGCAACTGTCTTTAAAGCGGACACATACTTTATTTTGAAATAAAACTAATTTAAACAGATTTTTTATTAATTCCATAATAATTGTCCACCCCGATTGTCAATTTATTAATTGTCCATCCCGTGACCACGAAGACTGAAAAGCTTTCGAAACGTCGCGTCGGGATCAAAATTAATAAAAAGCGGCGGTAAAATCCGTTTAAATTAGTTTTATTTCAATGAGTAATATTCGCGTACACATAAGAAATCATTACATATTTTGTAGTAAAATCAGTATCAGTACCGGCAATATTTCGAATGCGGTAGTTGTGGTGAATATTGTGTGACATTACAGGTGAAATGGCCTAGTTTAAACTCAATATTGCATCAACACCTTTTTTGTTTTCGCTTGCTATTTATGTATATTAATTGCACTTTATTGATTATATATTGTTGTTCATACAGACCACGGATATGTTATATATTTCACTGGTTTAGAAAAAATATCTATCAAAGTTAGTCACTTACATTTGAACGACATTTCGTCATTAAGACTTATTTTTAGTTTACATAACTATTATTTTCAAAGGTATGTCGAATCCTCCTCACAACTCCTTACATTGATTTTGAGGTCTGGTGTAGTCAGTGTCTAGTCACCTACAAAAAAGAATTTGTTACTCCGTTTTACAAGGTGGTAGGTCCCTCGTATGCGAGACGCCGTCTGGGTTGGTACCACCGCTTTGTCTATTTCTGCAGCCAAAAAACAGTGTAGCACTGTTGTGTTTCGGTTTGAAGGACATTGAAGCCAGTGAAATTACTGGGTATTATGAGACATAACATCTTATGTCTCGGAGTGACGAGTGCAGTTCAGTGCCATGCAGTGCATTGTAATTCAAAGTTCTGTGTGGTGTCGCTGCTGTTTATGGGCATGTGTGGCGCTTATCATGAGGCGAACGCCTTGCTCGTCTCGTCATCACCTTTCTGTAGCACGTTGTATAATTAATATTGGCTATGTTTGTTCAGAATGCATTGACCGACAAACCATGCCCGGATAACCACTTAGTGGAAGACATAATAAATGGCCTTCAGCCGGATCTATGCAGCTTGGCCTCAACATTCATTTAGGATGAAAACTTTCTTTATGTATATATTTTCCAAGTATTATGCTAATTTCGTCAATTTCCACACAAAACTAAGAACGCCCTTATAGCTTGTAATTAATTAATGCTTTCCTTGAGAAACATAAATAATAAGTAAAGGAAAATTAAAACGACAATTTAATTTTCCAACACAAACTGTACCTATAGCTATGAAACAATTAATAATTTACAATTAAATAATTGTCACTTGCTTGTCAAATATTTATAGATGCATTCAGAAATTTGTCTGTTTCATAGCTGTAGTATGAAGTCCGATCTCTTTGGTTTTTTTGAATACAAAACAGTTCTGTTTCAGAAATAAAAAAGAGTAACAGTTTCAGTTGATTGTTGAAGAAAATAAATAAATAAATATCAAGACGATTATTAAAATGTATCATCAGTTTGTCAGTGCGTGAGAACTTTATTTACTGTTATTGTTTTAAAATGCCAAGGAGAAGACGATCTAAGTTAGGTCGTCGAATTCAATCAAATGTACGACGAGCTACCTCACGCGGGCGTGTCCGCGGATTAAGAGAATAACTGTGTTGCATATTTTAATGTAAATAAAAATTCGTATTAAGTTTTGACTACATTTTACACGAACATACGTAAATGATACAAAGTTCACTGGGTCATCTAGTATATTAATAAATCTGATCTCATTATGTGTCAAATTGAAATGTTTTAAAAAACGGTTCTAAAGTACGCGATATCTAGAAAGGATTTACATAATACTTCGATACACGTACACGAGTATTCCGAAAATTATAATTTGGGATATTCTTATCAATTTTTAACTTCTGTAAATAATATAACCCATTATTTAATGCCTTGCAATGTTCGCGTAATACAAAATTCAATACAGTTCAGTACTTATTTGTATAGCCTTTGAGAGGCAATGATTGTGTGCCTATTGACTTACATTTAAAGGATGCCGACTGACACTGATGCCACCGTGAAATAAATCAAAACAACAGTGCATTCACAATTATTTTACCCAGAATTTACGGAGTATTGATCTTTATTCCTAAGTGTATAAAGTTGCTCTCAGGGGTAAAATAACCGTGAACATACTGTACATTAATATAATTATATTCAAGCGCACGAACTATACAAGAGTAAAAGGTGCTAAAATGAACAGATATGTCTATACTAACGGGTGACAGGTTACCTACCGTGACAGGTTTAAAAGTAATTGCATATACATACACCGTAGGTTTTGTTGAAATGAAGTAGTCTACACTAATCTGCAAGAGTAAAGATTTGTATTGTTGTATATAACGAATAAACTTAAAAACAACTGAACCGATTTCAAAAATTCTTTTGCCGTTAAAAAGCTACAAGCTACAAGCTCGTTGAGTAACATAGGCTACCTTTTATCCCGGAAAAAGCAGATCATGCAGGCGGAGCCGCGAGGAAAAGCTAGTTATTCATAAAGCGCGTAATCCCGGCAATTAGATATAACCCATATACATTGACAGATTTACGTAAAGTGACCTGAAGACATGTGCGCTTGCTGTGTGGATATTTAAAACGTCATTGTACGGCCAGTAGAAAAGTGTGCATAAATACTTGCCAAACAAGAACGTATCCAACAAGAAGAGGCGTTACATAAGTATAAGGAAAATTGGTTGGTTTGTGAACTAAATTAATTTATTAGATATTTGGCATACTGGCAGCACAATGATATAAGACTTCTTTTAATCATATTGATTGTTATTATATGACGTACCGGTTGAGTTGTTTTTCTATAGTGAACAATATTTGAAATACCATTTTACTTTTAAGTATCTACGTATTTTCTCTATATCCTAACAGGTGATGGGTCCAGGATAACGTTATTTGTAAATTATAAAAGAATATACCCAATTTCCGATAAGAAATAAAATAGAAATGGCGTTTTATATCTTGAGAAACAAGAACTCGAGCAAAAACTAAAAAAATGTCGTAGATACGAAATGTTTTTTTGATGAAATTACCTAGTGTAATTTATTGGCTTCGCTACATAATAATTTCTGTAATTTAATCATCGATCCAATCAATTCCAAGGTTTCTTTTACGATCTTCCCTGACGAAACGGTATTCTGAATAGGTTAATAAACGATGAAGTAATAATCCTGTGTTGTTGTTAACATAATTTTATTATCATCAGCATCAATTAATTCTAAATTGTAAATATAAATCGGTACACTTACAAATGAAACTTTGACCGCGAACGAAATTGGTTTTATTAGGTCGCAAAAAATAAAGAGTGTGTTAGGGATATGCATCTACGTCGGCCTTGGAAATATTACAGCTACTATCGATCAGTGCATAGTGCTCTGTTTGTTGTGTTCGCGTGTTTAGAGGCCCACGCCTCCAAGCGACCGTGGCCTAATTCCAACAGCTGTTGCTTAACGCATCCAGCCATTTTTGCGCCATTTTCATCTGTTTTGGCAATAAACACGTGTGCCATACGCCTAACATTTTTGTGATTGATCGCAACTTAAATGTCACCATTGTTTCATCTTGAAAAATATGGCTGACGCGGACGCGGTAAAATATTATGTATTGTAATTTCACCTAGAATTTCTTGTTTTCGTCAATAAAAGTAGGTCGATCGGTCGATATAGGATCACTAAAACACATGGCAATTTGCAGTTGTAACGTTTCAAATTGAGTATTTTATCAAATGTTTCTTCGGCGTTTCATATGCAGATACTTAATACATAATAACTTTCAAATCTTGTCTAATAAGGAGATTTGAAAAAGAATTTGAAACGGCCCATTGATCTTTATAGCTTAAACAAGGATTAAGGTAAATACAATCAAGATTAAATACAGTGCAGTCTAAATATTATGACTATAGTCAAAACACATTGCGTTTCCCGACGGTCGGCAGAATTATGCTGGCTGACCCCGGGATGCGACTCGAAGGAATAAGCCAATATGGCGAGTTTTTCACCGCGTGTACGGCGGTCGCTAACCAGTCGGTTATAAATATGTTTCAGGTACCCTCCTACAAGCAAACACATGATTTTCACTTAATTGGTATTAAAGCCCTATATGGCTACAGTCACCCGCTACGACTTACGAGATGGAAACAAACTCGGTGAAACCTGCGGATGCACTATTTGCATCTGTGCCTACTACTTGGAGTATACATGCGTAAGCTTATGTCATAATAATATGTAGCAGACTCCTCGTAAACCGACAGCAATCCGTGGGCCATTACCGGCTTTAAAATACTTATAGTTAGCATTATATTATGTTTAACTCGATTTAATTGATGCAAAGTTTTATTGGCGCGTAAAATTTATGAGCACATTAATATGCACAAGTATTAACGGGTTAATAGTCAGAAGCTATTTAAAAAGAAAGGTCCGCTGAGAAATTTGAAGAATAGGTATGTATTTTGCAATAAGTAATTGCTGTCGCACACACCCCTAACTCTATTCAAATTTGAAAGGGACAATAACATTTCAGTCTGATTATATTTAAAAAAATATTAAAGTTAAGGTTTGATGCCTCCCCTGGCTCCTTTTCTATTATTGCACCGATTTGGAATATTTTTCGATAACTTACAGTCTTGTAGAAGGTTTTGTTTTATCATAAATGTCTTTATATAGTTAACGTCTATTGAAATTTAAAACATAATCAAAACGTTTATTTTGCAAGTGGCCACAAAGGGCTCTTTTACACGTCAATAATAGATAAATTTCATTGCAATGTCTCTACCGGTGCTTCGGAAATGCCCACTGGTCCGATACGAAGCACCAATAATAACCTCAGCCATAGGTGTTTTGAATTACAAGCAAGTGCAAGTGCAAGTTAGACTCGCGCACCAAGGGCCCCGTACCCACATCCTGAAACGTTCACATGTTGTTATTTTTTAAAAACTCCGCTGTAATACTATTATTATAATATTCTGTATAAGTACAGGTCAGTGTTTATTACGGTTTCAGAAATAGAGGAACCCGTAAAAGTAGGACAGATAAACTAAAAGTCTGTCATGCAATGAAATTAAGTATGTACCTAATTTATTATCCATTTGTACTGATCCGGCCGATACCAGGGATCAAAAATTACACTTTTTTACCAAAATGGCTTTGCCAGTATCAATAATTTCATAATACTAGTGAATATTTATTAATTATCTTGATAATAATAGGCAAAATTGTAATTGTCAATCAATAATATTGCGATTTGGAATCTCCGAACACAAGAATTGAAGAGTGTTTGTGTCATTTGTATGGAACTTAACGTTTGACTTTACCACCCAGCGGATTTTCTTATTTATCGGACAGGTTCGGCAGGCAGCAAGTTAATGGCATATTATAATAAAATATTATATTCAACTCTTTGTGCAAGTTTTTTCATTCCACCTAATCGTATAATACAATGTAAATGTACTACACTAATACATTTTGACTGTTATCTGAATATGATTGCGTACGATTACCATGAGACCATTCGACGGCACCGTCACTAACGCAAGGTGTCACTAGCACCTTTAGTAACGCGTTGACATACGATGTTAGTATCGCTCGCTGGAGCTTGACGCAACCATCGAAAATATATCTTTAGACGCTAGTTTCATGTCATAGAGGAAGTGAGGAACATATCTATCTACGTTACCGTGCGACTCTTGGCGGTATATCCACGACGGATATCGTTTGTCTCAGTGCCGCCAAACATGTAATGTGCATACCACATGACGTCAAATCCAACTCTATTCAGCAGCACACTGAGAGTTTTCCTCTATTTCTCTTAATAGTTATGGTTGAAAAAATAAAAATCTTCTTAAATTTATTGGAACGAAGTTCCTTACGGCAGGCTTGGAGGGGATAGGGATTTCGCTGCGTGACCGAACTGAAAAAAATGTGATAGTAAAACCGTAAGAAAAATGCGTGGAAAAAATGCGTGGAATAAAAGCGTTAAATGAGAAGTGCGCAGGCGCGACAATCGCATAATCAGCCAGCGTTAGTTCCTTTTTTAAAATGAAATTCATTCAGCCAGTTATAATTGAAGTATATAAAAATACTCCTTCGATTTTTAAAAGATTACGCTAGCTCGTTATTATTTATAATTACATAAGTTGATAAAAAACCTAAAGAGTTTTTCTTTGTCTAAATCGTCATTTGTTTATTAATTACGGCTACTTTCACTCTCATCATTTTTTCTTAACGCGCCTAACTTCATACTGTTAATTTTTTGTGTCACAGGTGCGCGCGCATCTTAAAATTTCACTCTCATCATTTTTTCATAACGCGCCTAAAGAAGTATAACTTCAAAAAATGCCATACAATAGCTTTACCGCGGCAGTCTCTGAGTGCCACACGTCTTTTTTTATTTCTATTTTTCTATTCTATTTCTATGTAATTTTATGTTGTCAAACAAAAATAAAGAGACATATTTTGTTATTTTAGTTGATAATTTGAATTTTATGCAATTTGTGTCGATTCTACATTAGCCGAAGGAACTTCGTTCCTACCTGGTGTCCCACGACACACACCAATTTTTTTTGCTTTGGTTGTTGCTGATGGTTGGTTATTTTAATGTATAAGGTTATTGTAAGAATTAAGCTGTATTTACATAGAGAGTTTATTACACAACAGATACGAGAATACAAGACTGCGTCACGTAATTTAACAGCGAGCGTGTTGCAAGTGGATGTGTTGCAGTCTCGTATATCGGAGTTTTCTGGTTTGGTATATTCTCGCATATGTCCAACAGCAAACTGTCTCCGTTCATAGCCACATTTAAATGTGAAACGGAAATTATATTCGATCATAAACATGAACTTATTATTCAATTATTTTAGATTAAAAAGTGACCGAAGCATTCTCTGCGACTATCCAGACAGTGAAAAAATAGTCGGACTCGCCTAGGCAGCTATCACCACGGAATGTGTTGTGGAAAGTGAATAATACAGAAATGTAAAAACACATTTTAAACGTAGGTAAGTACGTATTTTTTGTCACAGTTAGAAAAGTCATGAGGTGTTGATTTGGAACCTAGGACTTTTGTCCGGCTGTCAGTACCACTCCTCCTTGAGCTATAATACATAGCTAATCAAACCTAACATACCACACGTTTGTTTCTTCACGCCGCCGCTGTCATTATTCTTCCGACGATATTATATTTGGACTCGTATCAGTCCTCTATAGCCACTTACGGGGCCAGAATATAATAATATCCAATTAGCAAAGCTGTCGCAATTCTATTCTATGGCGCACCGGCCTAATTCTTGTAGGCAGTAGCGCCAAAACATTCTAAATTATTCAGTCCGATCCGACCGGAATACTTAATGGACTTTTTTAATCTGCGCACACGTTCGACCATTAAATTCCTGGCATTCAAAGCACGTGATTTTTTAAAGTATCTTTGATATAAAAGTATTTTCTAAAGTAATCACTACATGGTATTTTAAAAGCTAAAATTAAAGTAAAAATGTATAGTGTAGAATTTACTGGAGATTAAACAATCTATTCATCACTTGTCGATAGTGGATACAATACTTGGATTGTGCTGCACTTACCATTAGTTTTAGCGTAGTGACTGCCGAGCCAAAAAAAAGATTGGAGAGATACATTATTTTGATTGAAAATTTATAATTTTTTGCCTACGCGAACTACACTTATTTTCAAAGGGCGTTGAATATATTTTTGTCCACAAAAACTCTCTAGACTACAAAAACTTATAAAACACATTAAACTTCTAAAATTCAAAGGTATATTATACATATATCAAGAGTTCGGGATCGAACCCGTAACACCCGTCGCGACTTTCGGCAGATCCTCCTCTCCTTGAGGTCGCCCTGTCTCTGCTATAAAACAATAAAAAAAATATAAGACAACAAAATTATCATATTGTCAATACAGTGCGTCAAATTTTAGCGATTCACCTGAGAATACATTTAAATTTATTTCAACCCCTATTCGAAACAACTCTCGGTACCTATTTTTAATAATACCGTGCCTACAATGCCTACAATCTGGCAATGTGTGTCAGGGATACAACACTCCTGTAATGGGCCGAGGTCGAGTCCACATGCAATCACGAATATTAATTCAAAGGCTTTTTTGCGAGCGACCTAACTCACAATCGATAAGTGCCCTACTAACTCAGTTATCGTGTTCAACAAGTGTACAACGTAATCGTTGCCAAAGCTTTCAATATGCGCAGGAATTCTGTGACGCTAGATGACTCTACAGAATTATCTCGATTTGTTGACATTTGCTGGTTGAAGAATATTATTTCGAATCGCCGTGTGCCCAATGGGATTTCTCACCGGCAATAACTCAAGAACCATTTGACGCTTCTCAAATAAATAAACAAGGTAGACCAAACTGCCAGCCAACAATCACACACATTGTCCTGACCACATTCACTGTCGGATACGATTATTTTGTATCGTGAACTATTATACTCGAAACTTTATAATAAACCCTAAAAACCAGATGCAGAATGGCAGACGTATCAAATGAAATTGGGCAGGACATATATATTCATAAGTCAAGATAAATAAACCACAAACGTTACAGAGTTGTATCTTAAAAAAGGTACGAGACCATAATAAGTGAAAAAAAAACGAAAAGTATAAAATAATTGAAACTTTTTGAAGTTGGTTAATAATGTGTATACCGTTTCATGAATCGAAATATAACCAGGCATGAAATGGAGGAGGAAATCTCAATATCGGAAACTGTGGAAGATTCTGTTACGATACATAAATGCTGGAAGGCAAAACAAACGTAACTGACAATTAGCGATAACTAATTTATATAAAAATTCTTTTACCTGCCTTTATCTCACTCGCAGTGGGGTTGGCGTAACATTTTTTCTAACAAAATATGTTATAAAAAAATTTGGCTTGTAGGTTTTATGACTGGCCGCCTGCCTGACGTCAACGCTTTTAATGTTAATTATTGGTAAAACTTATATAATAGAATGCCAAGGGTTGGGAAATTAACGGATAGACGAGGCGGCGTCACACGGCGGATATTTTCCGAACTACAATATATGAACACTTTGGTTTCAAATCAACTTGTACGAAGCGCTTAGTCAAAACAAGTTTCAACCACCCTCTCACAGATGGAGCCTCTGTTTACAAACATAAACTCATCAGCGTCGCATCGCGTTTACAACTTTGACAGGTTTCACGCATCCCAATAATTTTGCCTGTAAAATGTTTTTCAGGTAAATTAAATTAATTTATTTAGCCCATCTAATAATTTCATCAAACCTTGTGCATTTTAAAATTACAATTAGTTTACATATTAGCTTTACATACTCATATCTATCATCGACATCATAAAGTATATTTGTCCGCTGCAAGCTCTCCATAAATTTTACTATCCTTTAAACTTTAATAAAACAACTCCGAATCAATTTTATTTTCTTCTATTTTTAATTAGTGATAAACGGCTATATTAGTGCATAAATAATCAAGTTTTAATCTTTCATCGCCAATTCCATCCCCTTGGGATGGAATTTCGTGAAACTTAAATAAATAAAATAAAGTAAATAAATAAAATAATATGTGGTCTCACTTTTAATGAAAAAACAATAATTTAAATCGATCCACATTTAGCGCAGCTGTGCGTTATACATACAAAAAGAAAGAATTATAATATGCGCCGAATTGAGAAACCCTTCCCTTTTTCCTCAATGAAAAATTGCATACAGTTAATAACAGACTTTTATAGGCCTTACAAGTTTATTAAAACAAGTTTTTCGTTGTTGTGAGGAGAATGAACAATGTTAAAACAGCGACAGTGCCGCTAAAGCCACGGTACTAATACCTCTACTAGTGTTCTAGAGGGTTAAGGAAAATCAATACATTATAACATTTCACAATACACTAGCCTTCAACATAATATTTAAAACTTTTCGGTAGATGGCGTAATTTAAAATATCTAATAAAAGTAGCTTTGGGGTCATTCCAGATAAAATCATCCGATTGGCAAAGCTAAAGCCTGCACTACACTACTCGCGAAGTTACCTAGACGAAGTACTCTTCGAAATTGACCGAAGTCTGAACTATGTGACCATACACTCATGCAACGTCGCGAAGAGCAACTCGGGACACTTCGAATCCTTTGACTTGGGCGCAAAAACCGACAACGACTGGAAGTCGCCCGAGGCCAGCCGAGGTTGCACGAGGCGAACCGAAGTACCTTCTACACTATCGTATTCGCTCAACTTCGATCAATTTCGCGAGTAGTGTAGTGCAGGCTTAACTAATTTTAGATTTTGCTTTAACTCTGAGGCACTGTTGTTGAGGACCCTAAAATCAATTTTCACCCTCATTTAATTTTTACATACGCCTTTTTCAGCCCAATCAGTCTAAGAGTATCAAAAATTGGTATGTTTATGCTTCATATATTTTGACTATAAGAATTTTCCTATTTAAGTTAATTTCTCGTTTAAGGCGGAATTTTAAAGAGGAAAGATAGCAACGCTATATTAACACTATATTGGGATCGATCTATTATTACGGACAGGACTATTGTTGCCAATATTCCCGAAATTGTGGTAGATCGATTAGCGCGCTAGACAATATCTACTTGTCGATGTTACCATTCCGCATGTCGATAAACCTCATTAAAGCCGAAAAAGGAAAAATGTCCAAATATTTAAACCTGGCACACGAAGTTACTGGCATGTGGGATATGGACTCGATAATTATTGTCCCGATAGTCGTTACTAGTAATCGGTTGATGCCAAAGAGCTTCGACCAACACATCCAGAGGCTCTCAATTGGTCGTTGGGTCAAAGCTCACATTCAGAAGGCGGTGTTATTAGATATGGCACGCATTGTGAGGAGGTTAACGTACCGGTCGAGCCGGCCCATTCATGCTGTAGACAAAACTGTCTTCAGTGTGACTCTACCACTCATAGGATTAATATCTATATTGAAACAAAACATACAGGAAAATGTTGAAATACAACGTGTGGTTCACTGAGGCACAGTTGAGCAACAGGTAAGGCAACAGGTTTATGTAGCTCAAACTACTGTCTGGCGCCTTAAAAATCACTCGAGTAATCAGTGCCCACACAATATGACAAAATATCCGTACAATAGTGATCAAAGTTGTACCCACAGGCGACTCATTAGGGACGCCGAGCGCTTTCGCATGATTACATAAAAGTCGTCAATACGCGAGTCGGCAAACATTACCGACGCACTGCAAAAACGGGGCAGACCCAACAACCACGGCTGGATTTAAATTTAATCCCGCTCCTGGGCACCGGAAAAAAATCCGCCCCAATACTGTAATTTGTTTAAACTTAAAGTTTATATATTTTATTTTTCATAATTAAATTAACTAATTTATTGCAGAAACTTATTATATATTCCAAAAACTAAAGAGAATAAGACAAAAAAAAATCACTTTCATAATTTTGCCGCCCTAAAAAATTTGCCGCCCTGGCTACGCACTTGCATCGACTGCCCCTATATTGTAAATTCACCGCTACCAACAACACCCATAGCCCGTTATTAAACAGAACCCGCAGTATATTATAATCTATAATCACAGGCTGCTCGTGTAAAATGAATAAACGTAAAAAAAAACAAACACATTAACAACATTTAATAATAAATAATTATTGTTAATTAAATGAAATCATAATAATTCTAAAAAAGTAAAAAGGAAATATTACAACTACACTCCCAAAAAAAGATAATGTAAGCAACATCGACAGCCTCCGTGGCGTAGCAGACCAGTAGCCGGCTGTGAAACGAGAAGCCGCAGGTTGGATTCCCTCACCGAGACAAATGTTTGTGCGATCCACAAATATTTGTTTCCGGTCTGGGTGTTATGGGACTGAAAGTCTCCCGTAGTTCCTGAAACCCGCGACACAAGACTCGTATCTTACTATGTTAGGATCCAGAACTATGTGTGTGGCTGGTGATTGTATTTATTTTATTTTACTTAGCTTGATATTATTTCCTTCCTTATTAACTTATGTTTTGTTGTTTCTGTTTTCTGTTGAGTACATATATTCTGTGTTTTTCTGAAATTCTTAAGGACTCTAGAGATTTATTTGCATGCATAAACAAACATTTCGAATTATATGCTATAAATATGATAACACTTTGTATCTAGCATACTCTTTGCTATGACTCTTATACTGCGAGCTTACTTTATACTTTAGACTTTCATACTTGTGTATATGGGCATCGATTTGTGTATCATGACGAGAAATCGTGAAGGTCCCACTATCATCACGTACGTCGTCTGATAATAATTGATTACGAATAAATAAAAAAAAAATAAAAATGTTTTATTGTATATTGCCTAAATTACTTATTTATAATTATTATTATTAAACTGAAGCATTTCCTACAAAATAAGCTCTATATTCTTTGTAATGAAGGGGAACCCGCGTACCACGATCAATTTTACTAGGTCGGTTTATCAACACGAGTGCCTAATAATAGGAATCTAAATATTATTTTCTTTAAAATTTCGCGGGTACGTCGTTAAGACAATAATCTGCTTCTTTTAAATCTGTTTACGGAGTCCGTAGTTAATTAACTTTATAATAAGTGAACTCGATATTTATTTAATCGGATAAATTATTATTTATACTGGACTCAGATGCCTATCTAATCCGGTTCACAATGCGTTATAATTTTTTTGTTCTTTATATTTTTCATCTAGTAGGTTCACACAATGATTTTTTAGTTTACGCGAATATTACTCATTGAAATAAACCTAATTTAAACGGATGTTATTTCGCGATTTTTTATTAATTTTGATTCCGACGTTTCGAAGACTTCAGCCTTCGTGGTCACGGTCTCCCCCGTGACTTAGTTTTATTTCAATCTAGTAGGTTCGTAAATAATGTCAGCCTGTTAGAGATAGATTTACGGTTGAACCTTCAATTGTTCCATTTATCGTCGGTTATACGGAAATCTATAAAATTCATTCAAACACTAGAGGGCAGCCACTGTTTGTCGCCATTTTTTTCCGTTAATAAGCGCGGTTCAAAGACCCCGTCGGGGCCGTCGATAATATTAGTAGCAAATAATAATTTAGTTTCTAGCAAACTTTATTTTGACAGCCTCCGTAGCGCAGCGGGCGAGTAGCTGGCTGTGAAGCGAGAGGCCGCAGGTTCGATCCCCGCACCGGGACAAATGTGTGTGTGATCCACAAATATTTGTTTCGGGGTCTAGGTGTTGTGAGTCCGAAAATCTCTCGTAGTTACTGATACCCACAACAAGACTCGTATCTTACTGTAGGGTCAAGATTATGTGTGCGACTGTTAGGTGTATTTATTTATTATTATTATTTTGTATATACAAACAAATTCTATTGAGCTAGAATTGAAACAGTTCAAACGAATATATCATAAACCTATATCTGTTTGTCAATTCTGTATTTTAAAATTAGTTTACAAAATAATTATATTAAAGCTATTACATACATATTATTATGTTTAATATTATATCATATATTTCATATTGAATTTTACATTAAGAACTTTTACAGTTTGAACACGTCGCTACATACAACGCCAAAACAAACCATCACTAGTGTGTAACATCTATGGAGGAGCGCTTCGAAAAATAAACAGCACTGATTCCTAATAATCTTCAATCTCACCAAAGCCGGCATATGGTACCATCACTTAAAACTTTTGGAACGTCACCTTAACTTTCGTTCTTAGTTCTTACGTGTTTAGTATAAGTATATATAATTGCTTAATAATAAGATTGTGTTGGCGGACTGTTTAATTTCTGTTAGGAATTGTCGGCACTGGAAACTGCCAGTTGATTCACAAATAAATCTCATCCAGCACATTTGTCACATACACGACGACCTTGCCGCTAGGAGCGAGTAGTCCGCACGTCCTACTACAATGCGGCGTCCCGCCGTCACATGATTGTTATCATATCATATCGTCGGTTTACTGCAAGAACTCATTAACTGACAAAACAAAACTATGCATTAAGCCACCTTCAGATTTAATTATGTATAATGTTTTCCTTATATTCATAGTTTTGTATTTGTGTTTGTTAATGAGTTCTGTAAACAGACGATATGGTCACGACATACAATAATAGCTCACTCACCAATTCGGTGCTACTTCTGTGCCTGAATTCGCATTAGTGCTCTCCCAAGGCGGCTTGGATTGCTTCTGGAATCCAGCTCCTCCGCCCGCAAACATTAATAAAGTATATATTAACACCTGAATAAGAAACACTGGCAGAAAACACAGACACCATTCAAGGTTTGATTCACCATTCACGAGTAATGCACGAGGGTGCTGGGAACTGCTAGCAGCCCGCTGCCGCTGTCATTATTCATCGCACAGCGATAGCGGTACGGGCGGCACGGACGGTACGGTACGCAGTACGGAATATGGACACCGCGATACCAGTGTACCGGCGCGGTGTACGGAGCGAGTGGCGCGTCCGACAAGTGGACGGGCGGCCGCACTCAGGCGTTTTCGTCGAATATTTTCAGAGAGAATGCGTAAAGTATTCCGGGACTCACATGTCTGCTTGCGACGATGGCTGGTTTTATTTTTGTACCGGACAGCGTTCTTTTCACATTTGCGTTATTACATAGCCCTCAGTTTTTACGTATGGATATCAGACGGCGTATTGTGCAAATGAAGCGCCGCTGTTGCCGATTTTTCCTTTGTTTATTTATTTTATTCAAACGTTTTATAAATATCTTATGCCATAACGTTTTGTCGCGCCACGTATCAGATCAATGCCGGCTGACCGAGAGAGAAGTATTATATTAAGAATCAATTACGACATTATTATAAGTGAATATGTTATACTTACTAATTAATAATTAGTGCAGTTAATAGTGTATTTAACATTGCAAATCATTCCCTATATTTCTATATTTCTCACCATTATTACTGTTCTTCTTTTGTTCAATTTATGTCTTCGCATTATTATGCATTTCACTAATGACAAGTATAACTTATTCTCAAGTCTTCACAAGAACGATGAAATATCGGTGTGGACGTTTTCAAGGTCTTGTTGGAGTTTTGGTATGAATTCCTTCCAATACGATACTTAATTCCCTTATTTCAATGTTTCTATACCTACTCTGTTCATCTAACCACACTGACCACAGCCTAAAAGTTTATCTATATAAAATATTTACGATTTTCTTTATAAAGAACTAGTAATGAACAAAGTACTAGTAATTAATATTTTATTTTAGACCTAGCTTTTGTACGCGGCCCCGCCCGCGTGAAGGTATTTTTTCTGAGATAAAGTAGCCTATATCCTAATACAACTCACGGTCTGTCTGTGTGCCAAATTTCATCCAAATCCGTTTAGCCATAAGGTGTGATTGATTCACAACCATTTAAACTTTCATAATAAAATTATAATATTAGTATGAAATAAGATTAATGTAGGGGAGCCTTAATAAAAATTTCAAAATGTTAAGTGTACGTGTACCTAACAGCTTAATAGTCCGAGCCCCTGGAGCGCGGCTCTGCAACAAGAGACAAATTTGTTTTTGTTTGTGTTAAGATAAATTGAGTACAGCATAGATATTTGAAGCACCTTAGTAGTTTACTCTAACATAGGTATTGGATGTTAGAAGTGAGATATGGTTGTAATTTTGTTTTTGTTTATGTTAAGCTGAATTGACAAGACTTTTATCTTACTTGCGGCTCAGGACTATGTATGGGACTGTTGGGTGTATTATCATTATATTCCAACCAATAGTTATACTCGATAATTTAAATAGTGCCAAACACCAAAAAAACTCATGTGGTCTTAATTTTTTATATTTCACTAGCTTTACCTCGCAGCTCTGCCCGCGTGATCCGCTTTTTCCGGTATAAAAAGTAGCCTATGTTACTTCTAATACCTCCAAGAATATGTGTACAAAGTTTCATGATGATCGGTTACGTAGTTTTCGCGTGAAAGCGTAACAAACAAACTTACATTCACATTTATAATAGTACTAGCTTTTGCTCGCGGCTCCGCCCGCGTGATCTGCTTTTTCCGAGATAAAAAGTAGCCTATGCCCTATTCTGATGCATAAGCTATATTATTGTAAAGTTTCATTTAAATCCATTCAGTAGTTTTTACGTGAAAGAGTAACAAACATACATCCATCCAACTTTCGCGTGTATAATATTAGTAGGATATATAACATGATTAATTATGATTTTTTTTTATGTAAATCTATTAGATATCTTTTTTTATGAAAAACTCATCGCAATTGTGCGTCGAAGTCATCATTCCTATGAAGTTCAAAGCGTTACAACACGTACAAATAATTTAAAATATTTAATTTTAATTTATAATTATTAAAGTGTACAAATTTTATTACTTAAAAGCACCATAATTTAATCAGAAACTTGGTTAAAAAGTATATCTGAGAAACCAATCATCTTTAGGACTTTATCATTGCCATGAAAACGAATTATCATTCATAAAATAGCACGCTTACTACAGCTTCGACGTCTCCTCCATCTCGGCTCGAACTAAAAAATCGCTAAATCGTACTTCTGCCGGACCAATAAGCTGTGGAATAGTTTGCCGGCACATGTGTTCCCTCCTTCCTATAATATGGGGTCCCTTAAACGGAATGTGAAGAAGCAATTACTTTATGAGCGCACAGGACTCAAATCGGCAATGTCATTAACATTGGAACAAGCCTTAATTTTTGTAGCCTATAATAAAGAAACTTGCATCAAAATATGTAAAAACTTTTCACGTAATGCGCGAACAAATAAACAGAACAGTAGGCAGAAACAACAGATATTCACTTGCTACGAGCCTTGCACCTCTTTGCCCTCTAAATATTCACTCTTATTAAATTATTCATGCATGCACGTCGGCTTTAGGAACTTCTGATCGAGATTATCTCACGCTTGATCTGAGAAAGCTCATCGAGACCTTTCCCTCCCAACTGTAGCCTTCACACTAGCCATGCGTATTCGTTTCGACAGTCTTCTTTCATCCATTACTCGACATGGCCAAACTGTTCGAAAGCAATTCCTTGCCTACGCTCCTTTTAAAAAAAAAGATCTCTTTACAGATGTAAGCGGCTTACATTCGAGATAAATATTCTCATTAAATTTCAAGAGTGGATAATAAAAGATTTAATAAATAAAAATACAAAATGAATTAATTGACTGTTGAGCTTAACAATTATAAGAAAAGAAATCGTTTATAACCTACCTATACCTTTTGTTTGTAATACCAAAACACAAACGCTTACTCGGAAAACCAAGTTTAATTCTATTTGTCCCAATATGTATCGGCAATGATAATTTGCATAAAGTACAGTTTTTTTTTACATAAAGTTAAATAAAAGAAAGCGAAAAGTTTTTTATTGATTTATTGACAGCGTATTATAACATAATTAAAATAACACAATTGTTAAATAAAATATTAAATGAAATTAAATGCAAAAAATACTTTTTTCAGCGTGTTTAAATGTACGAAGCGTTCACAGCGCTAAATATTTTCAACACATGTTAACAAAATAGTTTACTCGGATACGGTGCGAAGAAAGGCGAAATAAGAGAATGATGTCTTCAGTATCTGAAAATAATACGGTCATTTTCAGAAACAAAGTAGTACCTAAGCTTTCAAACTTATACAAGCTTAGCTTAAATTAGTTATAACTAATTTTATTATTATACCAATATAGATTACAAAAACGTTATCAAAAGACACGCGCGAATATGTATGAAAAGACTAGCTTTTGCTCGCGCCCACGTGAACAGCATTTTCCGAGATAAAAGTAGCCTGTAACCGTCTCCAGGGTCCCATCTGTCTCTGTAGATAAATTCATCAAAATCGGTTCAGTGATTTAGGCGTGAAAGCGTAACAAACAAACTCATTTTCGCATTTACTTTCACCCCCTTCTTCATCCCTTATTAAATAATATTTCCAAAATTCCTGAAACACGATTTATTTGTTTTACGTCAATAACCGAAATACAAAATTTAGTTTATGTAACTTTCAAAATGACGGACTTTCATACATATTATCATCCCCTATTTTGACCCCTTTGGGGTGGTATTTTCTAAAATCCTTTCTTATTGGGTGCCTACATAACAAAATGAATATACAGACCGAATTTCATGCTTGTAGCCTTGATAGTTTGCGCTCGGCGATGATGAATCAGTCAGTCAGGACATGTTATTTTATAAGTATAGATTTAATGTAATAAAAATACTGGGAACTGAACCTTAACTGATATCGAGGGATGGGATTCTACGGCTTTATAAATTTACTTTGTTTTATATTTATTTTCCTATTTGTGACTCATTGACGGGCGTCCTTTTCGCGGTATCTGCACTAGTTTAGAGTTAGTAACATTTATAGAACATAATTGATCTATACTTATTTTATTTCAACAGGAAATGCCGATAGCAGACTGGAATACTAATTACAGGGTTTGTATCTTATGCATATAATTGAATGAGTGTCTTTTTTTAAATTAACTAGACTATACAAATACAGATATATATTATGGACAGACGACCTGATAAAGGTCGCAGGATGTCGCTGGATGCAGGCCGCTTGCAACAGGTTTGTCTGGAAATCTTTGGGGGAGGCCTATGTTCAGCAGTGGACGTCTTGTGGCTGATGATGATGATACAAATACATTAAAACATTGTGTAAAACTACGTGGCAGCAGTGGTGAGGGTAATATAGATATGGGACTCCAACGCTAGTTAATTATGGTCGATTACACAAATTTTTTATTTACTAAAGCTAGCAATATAGGATTAATGTATTCTAGGGAAGCTTAAAGGTTAATAACATCTAATAACCCATCAATACAAACTATAAGCCTCCACCAACCCAAAGAAAATTTCATTAAATTATTATTGCATTGATTGTGTTCTATAAATCAATAAGTTATTTTTCGTTAAATTATGTCAGCCAAGTAAGGATACGTTACGTTATATTTTACAGATGCAATGATAATATTGTCACTAAAATCCAATACACATTACAATGACACAAGTGTGAACAGCTGTCACATAATACGACCTAATATCACGATTCACGATGCGATCTGTTCTGATACCTTGTTGAAACTAATAAAAATGTTGCGGTCACAACTCTTGTCCGTATAAGCTTAGCAATTGACGGAAAGTGGGGTAAACTAGATAAGGTAAGACCAGCGCTGGCTGTACTGCCAGCTTATTGCTAAGTTGAAGCCTTTTTGAAACAAACATAGTTTTAAGTGTTTTTGTCTGTTTTATTTTATATGTGTGTATTTTGTGTTTGTTGCAAATTTTTCTTTCTTCTTTCTTTCTTTCTTTCCTAACATGAACACCGGTTAATTCCGGGTACCATATATTCTAACACTCAAGCCACTCCCCCCCTGCGAAAACTATGTCTGAATCGTGTCCACCGTGTTTAGTTCCAACGCGAAACAGCCACAAAGTCTCTGTGTGTCTAAGGTTGTGATGTATAAACCCGACTAGTCACGAAAGTGACTTTGCGTAGGTAGAAAATTTGTTTAATTAACACTCACCTAAGTCAACGTCAAAGTTAAGTCAAGTTAAAAATAAATGTACAGTTACATGCAGTATTACTAAAATATCTGCAAATTGTTAACTAATTTTGATTTTACTGTGAATTAAACTTACGGGGCGGCCAACTCATTGTATTTTTATTTTAGACTTGACTATGTCATTTCCTTTTAATATTATTCGAACTATAAGCGAAATTTGGTTTATAGATCTTGGCGTAAAAGTGTCACAACGTTTAGGCGAATACAAATTCCTTATCAGTAAACCTAGCATTTCTTCAAGAGCCTGAACTTACCGCAGCCATGGACTGGACGCCCACTTTAGCAAGTCCCAGTGCATTAATATGCAGTGGTTCCTGCACATTCATCAGGAATATAGCCATAGTCTTCCTGTTCTGTGTATTCATATACTCCCACGGGACAGCGTAAACAGCGTCTTTCAGCAAACCTGTCTGGAAATTATATTTCAGTTAGTGTACGAGGAATGTAATAGGACCAATACAGCTTCAGCAGAAATGCATGCTTAATAATAATATTTATCGGGGCTTAAATATAGTACTATTATTAAAATTGATTTCACAAGAGACAAGCTCGGTATAATACGGCGTTAATAAAAGATATATGTCGTGTATAGTGAACACTCGTCTTACCACAGTCCCGACAGACTCAATAACCACCGACAATTGTATAAGTTGTTGGAACAGCACCAATGTCAGAGGGCCGTAACGAATTAAGGCAGCCGCATCCTGGAAATTAAAAACTAAGGTGTAGGTCATTTGACAACGAAGTACTTTAAACACTCAAGTTATAGGTTATTGATATTGTAAATGTAATAAAAACATTTAATCTCCGTCGTACCATTTGAGAACATTCTAGCAGCAACAGACATCCACTGATCTGATGGAACATGTAGTACGCAAACAGCATTGGTCCGAAAGCCTCTGAAATATCTTGTGTGAATCTTCAATAAAAAATTAAACAAAGTTAAATAAAAGTTAATTTTTTTGTAGTATATTTTTTGAAATGACATTACACAAAGCTTATCCTCCTATTTAGTAAGCTTTTATTGGTTTAGACTGAAGGTCCATAAAATATAAGAAAATATATCAACTTTTACCTACATAAATCACTTTCAGTACTAAAATAAGTATATGTATTACATATTTATGTATATTTTGTTTCTCTATCATAACTCCAGAGAAAGCTGAAAAACTTACTCTACTAGTTCCCGATGGTAATCAATACAACGGCTTAATCTCAAAGCCGTGTCCGCCATTTCTGTTTCATTATACAACTGGGCTTTAGCTATGACATCACTTGTTTTGGAAACGTTATGTGAACCAGACGCAATAGCCGGCAAAGGGAAGTTGTTTAAGTTGTATATCAATATTTTAAAATGACCAGTTACAGTGAAAATCATCAACGATAGTATAAGATCGAACATGCAGAAAAAATTGCAGCAAATATACGATGCGTACCTGTAATGAGAATGGATGAGAATTTTTTTTATTTGATTGAATGACGAGACGAGTAAGGCGCTCGCCAGATGGTAAGCGCTACGCCTGCCCATAATCAGAAGCAACACAACACAGAACTTTGAATTACAAAGCGCTAAATGGTATGCGTACGTCACCCCGAGACATAACATGTTAAATCTCATAGTACCCAGTAATTTCACTGTCTTCAATGTCCTTCAAACCGAAAAACAACAGTGCTAACACGCTGTTGCTTAATAGCAGAAATAGACAGAGCGGTGGCACCAACCCAGACGGCCTCTCGCATCCGAGGGACCTACCACCTTGTAATCTTGTACCACCTTGTATTTTCAGAGTTTGAACTTTACGTAGAATGTTGGAATAATTGTGAAAATAATTGTAAAACTGATATTGGGCGATAATTTTCAGAATTAGATTTGTCATTATATAGGTAACATATTCTCGCACCTACATAAAGAATAAATAACCTTGTAGGTTATATAACAATAGACCTTGTAGGCGGATGGCTAGTGCACCCACGCTTCGCCAAGCTTAATTAGGTGGTAAAACCACGCTGCAGACAATTTCGTCTACAGCATAAATGGGCCGACTCGACAAAGTGGTGACCATTGTTTCACAGAAAACTAATGTAAAGTGACAGCGTGCTGTTGCGTTTCGTACGGTGAATGAGATATCCGAAGGCCCAAATTCCCGTCACTTTCCCAATCCCTTAATTACCCGTTTCCTTTAGGATCGGCAACGCATCCATGATTCCCCGGGTATTATGAATATTCTTGGCGGTGGAGATCACTGACCATCAGATGACCCACTCGCTCGTTTGCTGGCCTCTATTATGATAGAAATACGTCTCGAGCACACAGGCATTAGTTAATACATTTTATAGAAACATACCAATTAAATGAACAAATGAAAATATATCCATCCAGATTCGTCAAGATGTTAAAAGGAACTTTGTAATATATTGATAAATCGTAACTATCGTTAACTAAATATTTGTGGTTGAATCTGCCTGCTGTGTAATTGTTGTACATTGGGATAATATTGAACAATGTTAAGCCCGCCAGCATTTGAAACTTTAAAAACATTGTGAAAAAGTGGGACATTCTGTGCACTTTAATATGAGTCTGAAAAAGAAAACGAAATTAGTCATTAAATAAAGAAAAACAAAGAATTTACACGTTGCATTGGACGGAGTGCCATACCCACTCACGCCTCTAATTCCCGAAGGGGTAGACAGAGCTAAAACCTGTACACCCACATTTCGCATAGCTAGCCTAGCTAGTTAACTAGCCTATCGCCATACCAGGCACACATTCCAAACTCCGGGCTGAGCCGTTTAATGTAGTCGCAATTGAATGAATTTAAACTACCTATAGATATATTTTTTCCATTGAAATATTAGTATTATATAATATAACTCGATACTATTCTTTCCTATTCTTTTATTTACGTTATAAGTATACGCTCACATGTAAGGTCAAAGAAAATCCCCGCGAACAAATTAGACCGCTGCTGCGCTGTATTGTTTACTTGACTTTTGCCGAAGTGACTTTATATCTGGTGTGATGATTTATTGGTAATCGCATCTGTTTCCATTAGTATTATTATAAATGTTAGTAAGTAATTAATTACGTACCTTCAGAGCAATCTCAGACTCATCCTTGTGATGAAAGAGGTGCATTTTTGTAATATATTTCACCACTACTTTACGGTAGTTGGGGTTCAAGGGCAGAGAAAATCCACGTGACTAATAAAAAATAAAGTTTGTTTAAGTACCCGTAATACCAAGATATTGCGAGATATTCGACAGGGAACTCGACGAAGACTCCGGGAATTATATTATATAATATTTGTGGTGCCACCTATACTTCGTGCACGTTCCCTCTCACGTCATCCACATTTATTTTTGAGTGGTAGAGCCACATTGTAGACAGGACCGACTCGACCGGATCGTTACCACTGTCTCACAGAAAACCGACGTAAAGCGGCTTGATGCTGCGTTTCGTACGTTGATTGAGATATCCGGAAGCCCAAAACCCCTGCCCTCCCCAATCCCTAATTATCCCTTTCCTTTAAGGTCGGCAACGCGCCCATGATTCTTCTGGTGGTGGGTGTACCTGGGCGGTGGAGATCACTTACCATCAGGTGACCCACATGCTCGTTTGCCGGCCTATGCTATAAAAAAAGAAAATATGTATGTAGATTTTCGAATCTCAGCAGCTCCCCTAGCGATTCTACTGGACGCGCATAACTAACTTTATATATTATATTCCTTGTTTTAAAATGACGTCATTGTTACCGTACAACAAAATAATTTAATATCTACCTCATAAACAATACAAAAGAGTCTGAACTATGCTAAAACTATTTTTAAAACTATGTCCATGTAAATCGAATCTATCATCGACTACTATACCATAGGATCACATAGTCCAACTACATAGTTAAACCAAGATATTCAATACAGGTTAAATCGAAAATAGAGCCAGGTAGATTCGATTTATCAAAACAGGATTTCTTCATTCATTTAACATACTTACTTGATATGAGTGAATATTTTTATAAACACTTTCTTGTTGCTGGCTTACGCTTTAAAAATTTCAGATACACTGACAAACCTACATTACCATACCCCGTATTGATAAACTACTATGAAGCCTCATAATGAACGCGAACGCATAGTTTAGATTTCTCTAAACATCATTGGTCAGTTTTGGTCTATAAACAAAAACAGACCCATCATGGATACAGAATTCGCCACTAGGCAAAGAGCTTACTTAAGTAATGTTTGTAAATACGGGCCTAACAGGTCTTCGAAAATAATTTCTCAGGTTCAAACTCTATGAAACTACATTAGGCTAGCGGGGTGGACTAAGCTTATTCTGGTCTCATTCGTAGACGAGGCTTATACCTGAGAGTATTTATTATCATTATTATTCGTTTGTGACTAATCTAACCAAATTTTCCGTAAAAATTATATCTACCACTCGTAAATATACTTTGTATAATAAAACCAATTGGAAAAAAAATAATGTAGTTCGATGGATCAAACTATATGGTTGAACCATGTGGTCATAGCCATTTTTAATAAAGTTACAATGGACATATTAATTGCAAAACAAAAATGTTTTAAAAATAATATGTAATACTTACCAAAGTCACGAAAGTCATAAACACAGTGATATAAATGTGACCAATTTCGAAGAAACTCAGCGTATGCGAAGATTCTCTCAAGAACAGTAGGGTCAGATAAAGACATGAAACTTTAATGAACATCAAAAAGAATAAAGGCGCCGTCTCATATTTTGTTGTACCTTCATTAAGTTCTCTTCCCGGCCATGCACCTAAGAGTTTCAGAGTAAATCGTAATAACTTCAAGTGCCGGTAGTCCCTGGGATCCTTTGTGGATCTACAACAATAATTCATGATACAAAACGCACCTACTAACCATAATGTATTTTTGTGCTGTAAACATGTTTAAAATAAGAAAAAAAAAAATTAATGTCACAAACACCTGTGAATACATGTGACAATGCTTTTTCCGTCTTTTGTCTCGATTTTTTAGTGTCCAATCGCAAGAGTGTTCGCAAATTAATATTTTTTTCACTGAATATCGTTTTAGAAAATCGAATTGATTTAAGAGCTCCGTCAAAATAAAAGTTCTGTTAGTTTAATGTTGATTTGATCAGCTTTTGAGAAACCGGATGATAATAATCTATAAAGTTCTACAAGGTCTGAGGTAATATTAGTGATTGCGTAATATTATAAAATTGTAGTTGTTTATTAAATGATTACACGAAACGGAATTGATGTATTTATTATAATTATGAGTTATCAACTATTGTGTTTTTGTGAGTGTCGTAATAAAAGATCAAACTTGAGATCAAAACTCAAAAATACTTCTAAACAGCGTTTTCTAAAGAAGTATTTAGGTAGAACGGCGTTTAAATTGACTATTACTTAATAACGTTCCAATGTAACTCCAGAAGTATTTTGGGTTATGAGCAATATTTAATTTAAAAATGTTTTTAAATTCGTAAGATGTCTCTGTAAGATTATTTTGTCACACAGTTTGTTAAGTTAGAGGATTTCAAACCCTTCCCTTTCCAATTCCTTAATTATCTCTTCCCTTTGAGATCGGCAACGCGCCTATGATTCTTCTGGTGTTATGAGCGTGCATTTCACTTACCATCAGGTGACCTACCTGCCCGTTTGCAGGTCTTTGATTATTTTAAAGTCTTTGACAAAAACAAATGCATGAAATTAGCACCATCGTTAACTGAGTAAAAAATAATTTTGAGATCCCAAAATACATCATCTCGCTATTTGTCATAAAGACTATGCCTTCCTTTGATTATCCCTTCCCTCCTTGGAAGTTGTCAATCCGGCATCTCCACCCAGGATGTCCCCACCACATGTCGCCCCTGTATGTAAATACGTTATTTTTATCCTACATCTCGAGATTTGCCATCTTGATATTCGTCTCACCAGAGTTTTAATGAATTCTACAACCTTGAGGTGCTCTATCGACTCGCTTTCGTTAATCCACCGATATATACACCGGTATACTGAGAGCGCTATAATTTTGTATTTTATCTCATACATAATACATTTACATAAAGGTAGCAAAACAAAAAATAGATTTGGAATAAAAACTTACTGTGCCAAAGGATCATCTTCCAGCAACATTTTTTAATAACGTTATTCTTGATGTTCCTACGTCGACTATTACCTAAGTATCAAAGAAATATTTGATCTGGTTGACGTTGGAGTTAATAACATAATACCACTTATTACCATTTATTATTAATAACAGATCAAACAGCATATGCATAATAATATAGGTAATAAATTACTTTCAGTGATTTTCTCGTATATAGTTTTTAATCCTTGTTTTACTTACTATGAAATATGGTTTTATGATAGTTCATCAACTAACTTGAATCAACTAAGGCTGTATTTTTTGTTGATCAATTCAATTGAAATTGTGTTGAAATGGTTTAAGTCGCAGGCGATTTACTAGTTTTCAACTAAAATCGAACCATGCGAATACGCTTCATTTTATATGAAATATCTTAAGAGACTATGTTTTTATGTTGTAGGTAATGTACAAACATCCACATGACATCTTATACGTATAGCTAATATTTTTTCCCTATTCACTCTGCGTTTTTATAATAACGGTGCGAATTATTCATTATGTAGTTAATGTCAACTTAATCTGTTTATTCACACACCGATTATTTGCAATTATTTTAAGATACTAAGTTTTGCTAACGGTTTCACCTGTATGCATGTTACTGTCCACTCATGTGTATCTTATTGTAATATTTTAAAGAGAGCCAGATCGTAGCGCATAAAGAGCCTATTCAATAAAAAAGAACCATTTTTGTATTTATTTTAATCAATTCAAATATCACACAATATAACTATTTTATCGAAGAATACATTATAATTGTCACGACTATCATCGTCGTCACAGTTTTCGTTTAAACTAAACATACTCCAATTGTTCTTGGTTCTGTTTCGGGTTGCTATCAAATTATCTTATGCTACCATAGCATCTACCTTTATAGGAATTTCTGTCCGGATTTCGCAGTTAGGTCAGCATTTTTTAATCGTCGTAGTCCTGATCACAATTTATTTCAGTCCAAAGTGCATCACAAACAAAAAATCTAGGATATGTCGAAGGACACGATTTTCTAACATACAAAAAATATTCTATGGACACGACTATGACGACTTAATGGAATTCCCCTCAAATATTTTTCATGGCTGCATTCGGAAACGTGAAATTCTAATTTCAGCTAAAATTCCTTATGTAAAGAAACGTAGGTAGTTACAATCCCGTGACACTAGAAATACACCGACACAACGCGTGGCCGAACTGAGCCCACTTGTTTTGTGCAATAATGTGGAATAATGTGGAGTTGCCGGATATTGGCGATGTAGAGATTATTAGGGAATGTGTGCGAGAGATGCAGCAAATTATAAATCGGAGTTATGTACCATCCGACTCAGGACTACTCACTGAGAAGAAGAGAGAGAAGAGGTCAAGAGAAAAAAGTGAGGACAGTAGTGAAGAAGGATTTATGACTGTTTTAAGAAGAAAGCGAAAAAGCTATTCGGTAAGCAATATAAATAAAAGCTATGATAATAGTGAAGAAAATATACATATATGAAGTAGCTAACATCCTCTCCACTACAATCCATTCCGCTCCGCTCCGCTCCACTCCACTCCACTCCACTCCACTCCACTCCACTCCACTCCACTTGACTCTCTCAACTCAAAAGAACTCTTTGGTATTTTACGTCGGTGTCAAATAAAGTGAAATGCTTTGGCCGATTTTCTATGTATTTAATAAAAATTACCTAATGATAGAATAATGTAAGATGGCAAAATATATAATGATCACGCTGGGATATCATTATAAACGCCATCCGCTGCGTAGGTATGTCCAATTGATTCTTCTAAATAATACTCTTATGCATTATCTAGCGGTAAAAAAATATTTAGCCACACGGTTAGGCCATTAAAAAATCTACTCTAAAATA
The DNA here is from genome assembly GCA_949126905.1 of Amorpha juglandis. Taxonomy (NCBI): domain Eukaryota; kingdom Metazoa; phylum Arthropoda; class Insecta; order Lepidoptera; family Sphingidae; genus Amorpha; species Amorpha juglandis. The sequence goes on from OX421367.1 coordinate 10,867,398, forward strand.
AAAATTAAGGGTCTAGTAGAGTGCGGTTTTGAAATAAATACACCCAACAATCGAACATATAGTCCTGACCCACACTAGGATAACTTTTATTGTGGGTATAAGGAACTACGATGGACTTGCAGTCCCACAACACCTAGACCCGAAACAAATATTTGTGGATCCCACAAACATTTGTCTCGATGGGGAATCGAACCAACGGCCTCACGCTACGCAGCCAGCTACTCACCCACTACACCACGGAGCCTGTCAGGGTTGGTTGGAGGTTACTCTTTGGTGGAGTGAACTAGCTAAACATTTTAGTGGCTCTAGTCCGGTTGGTACAAACCACCGAACTACCAATATCCTAAACTTAGTAAGTATGACTAGTTCGACTATTCTTATAATTCCTTTAGCTTCAGTAGTTCTGTAATTTTATAAGCTATCCGCATAAAACTCAGAAATGTTCAGCGCTAGATAACCCAGCTCCGTGCTCGAAATTATGAAGATGGCGATGGGCATTCCAGCCATTTAGGTATAATTTTCCTAGCTTAACATTTTTTTGATTTTAAACTAATAGTTAACAAACAAAATATAATATTTTTATTATTTCCAAAGTGTTTACCCAATGTTTGCCATAAAACGAATATGCGTTAGCCGACCTATACTCTACTTATTTCTATAGTTGGCCCGTGGTAGGCTGCGCAGCGGTGGTCAAGTTGACTGCCTTTTAATATGAGGCGGAACCAGATGACCCGGCGCTGCAGCTGGCTGGCGATTGTCGTCTGTTGAGGCAAAAAAATATTGTCATGTAATAAAGTTTGCGTAAATTGGAACACAAAACAAAATGTTGCCAGGATATCAGTTTTCACAGTAATATGATGGAAAAAAAGATAGTTTATACAAAATTAGATTGTACTAGAAAGGTTCAATGAGATTTATGTAGTAATAGGCGTGTTCAGATAAAAATGTTCTGAATAGCTAAGACATATACTCTTACCTTATAGGTCTAAGCGACTAGTGCAGTTTTGTCAATTTCACTATTGACATAACTTCATTGTTGTATATTAGTTAATTGAATGAGTGCGTGTGTGCCTGTGGGTGCGTGTGCCTGTGCGTGCGTGTGTGTGGGTGTGTCTTTGTGTTTACGAGTGTATGAAAGGTGAGTTGATAAAGATCGCTAAGAACTATGCATTTCGCTAAGATTGTATTATCATTGATAGCTACTATTTTGCTATGACAGAGATAGTAGCATATTTTCTCTATAGGAGTTGCGTGTGGTATTAAATGGATCCAGTGAGCAGAACTTGGTGTTAAATATGTCTGGGATACGAATGAAAGGAGACATTTCAAATATTTAGTTTTAGCTGAAGGAACTATTAATAATAGAGTATGTCTGGTACGTTTACTAGGTACATTAAAGCTTAGTTTTTCCAGCAGCTCTGGACAGTCAAATTTGTTGTTCAATACATCAAACAAAAACAACATGTCTGTCAGTTGTCGTCTATCTTCTTAACTATTTATTTTATGATATTCGCAAGATTCCTCATATGATTTTTTTTATTACATTTGCTTTAAAGTTGAGATGCTTAATAAATTTATGTTGAATTTAATCAATGGCGTCGATATAGATTTTAAAAAAGGGTCTCCAAATTAGAGTCGCAAATTCCAATATGCCTCTTACGTAACTGAAATAAAGCACCTTAAGACATTGGATATCGTTAAAGGGTTTACTGTTACGGATTACAAGTAGTACTCATCTGATTAACATTGCAATATAAAGCAGCTTGGACGAGTACCACAGAACAATTGTGAGTATGTACTTTTCACCCAGGTCTATGTACGCATGTAAACTTATTAAAAATTATGATTTTAAGGTTTATTAAAAATAACCTCGTAATTATGTAATCTAAAACCGGTATCACCGAAACACTGACAAGTGAGATATGTTCAAAGTTACTGACAGATAACACTTGACAGTGACAGGAACAACAAAAAATTCTAACCTCAAATAAATTTTACATTACAAAATAGATAGGTATCATTATTAAACGTATGCTATCAATATATTTCTGTAGATATACTGAAAAGTTTATAATATGTTGTCTATAAAGAGGCTACCGACGTTGTCAGTGTCGAAAATACAATCAAAACTGCGTTTTGATTTAGATAATGGTGCGTCTAAACAGTTAAACAAAAGTTGTCATTATAATTTTGTAAAAATTTGCCGAACATTCTCACAGTTGCATAATTTGACTTACAATTCGAAAAATACGGTAAGTGTTTCAGTCTTCAGACTAATAATACCACCACCAATATACATAATAATAATACCAGCCTTTAAAATATGTAGATGTACTGCCCTACTGCTGGGCACGGGTTTCTCTTGCTAATGAGAGAGATTAAGTTTGAGTACGTATTATTTTAACATAGGTCTATAACCAAGTACTAAGTGGATCACCTGATGGTAAGTGATCTCCTTTGCTTATGTACGCCCACAATACTAGAACAATCATGGGCATGTTGCCGATCTTAAAAAAGGCTCGATTAAATGATTGGAAAGGGGAGGGGATTTGGGCATCTGAATATTATGTTCATATTTGCCTACTAAGGTAATATTAACAGTGAAATACATTTTGTTTATATTTAATTCTCAATATTGCATCATACTTATGGAGCTGGCCCTACTGTAACTTTCTATGTACTAAACCAGGGGAGGCAAGGCTTCATGTCTCGTCTTGGAGTTCAGGCTGAATACTACATAGTATTATCATATATCATCATAATAATGTTTTATTGCACACAATGTTACAGCAAAAAAAGTACAAAGGAATGAGCCTATAATAGTTTATACAATGAGTGTTTGTATTGTTATAAGTGATTACTGCAAGACAACATACTTCTTCAACATAGATCTTGTCATATCCCAAAAAACCCTTGAGCCAGTATTGTTTAGTTATTTGTTAGCAAAAAAATCATATTATATGGATTGACAATGCTGTACAAGCCAAGAAGCCAGCTCAACACCGATATTCTACTCTTTCTGGGTGGTGCCAGTATTTGTCTTCCCACATAAATAATTTCAATTACTCTGGTCTTTATATCACATATTGTTTTATTTGTCTTCAGAAACTCGGATTCAAACAAGAATACAAAGCTGCACAGGCGCTTTTAAGACGGTCAAATTTACCAAGCTTTAGCACAGTGTTCAATAGTTTACATCCTCGAGGATTACACACAACACAGACAAATTACAACCAAAAAGATACAGATGATAAGGTAATATGAGAGTATTTATATCAATATTGAATGGTGATGTATTTCTAGGATATGAAGAAGGGAATGAAAATATGCACACAATAACTAAGCACAGACATACTTTATAATGTTATGTAGATAAATACATTGTGTTGCCATTTCTTTTAAATTATATAGAAATATAAGACATATCACTAATGTAACTATTAGTAATCATTATAAGTGATGGATATAGTTTAACGAAAAGGATTAAGGCACAAAAATATGATTTTTTTATTGCTCAAAAGTGACACTGTGTGGATTGGATCCTTTTTCCTAAATTATATCCTCATCTATGGACATAATTAACATGAATAAGAATATCATATAATTTTATGCTTTCCTATCAGTGTGACCTATGTCTGATCAAATTGAATCAAGATAATTTTCGTTCATGACAACCACAAAGTTCACTTTCACATATCAATAATAGAATATATTACATTGATATAGTATGGTAAAGTAATAATATAGCAAATTAGTAAAAAATTATATGAAATAAACTAACATAAGCCGTGATTCTATTTAATGCTGTTTTAGGATAAAAAAGATAAGAAGAATGAAGAGCTTGCATCATTGATAATGAAAGCAGTGTTTTGGATGTTTACTACATGTGTATTAATAGTTATGAGTTCAATTCTGGTGCCAGGAGATAACACACAGAATGAGGTACATATTTATAGCCAATATCAATAAACAATCTTAGTTTGTCAAATATATAGTTTTCAAAATATATAAAAAAAAAAATCCTCCAATGGCGAGACCTAAGACCCAAGCCACCGTTAGGACCCCAGAGAGAGAAACCTCTTCACAATGCATGCCATGTCCAATAACACCGCTTTCTGTATCTGGCTCTTGACCTAACAACCAATTGAGAGCCTCTGAAAATGTTGGTCGAATCTAATGTAGCTAAAATCGACTTGGATGTGATCATGTGATATGTAATTTAATTTCCAGCTCATACGCTACGTGTCATGGAATGAGTTTGTATATTCCATGCTGTCTATGGGTGAAGTGCAAGAGCTTATTGTGAGGCCTGATTTAGAAGTAGTCACTATAATATTACATGAGGGTGCCATCATAAAGGGAAAAAGAGTAAGTATTTGTATTATATTTTTGCAGGTTTTATTCATTGTTGTCCTTTTTTACTGAAGTTATAACAATTCGCTAATGACGCAATCATGTGAACATAATGGATGATTTATACATACCGGTACGGTTAAGCAAATGTTGACACTGGATCTGATGGTAAATACACCTAGTTAAGAGAAATCGTCCTTCTTATGGGCGGCAACATTATGCTGGCGTGATGTTAAGGAATGTACGCTGGCCGATTCTGGAACGCAACTCTCCTGAACGAGTATTGAAAGGAAAGTCTGAAAGTCTGCTGGTGGGAGGATACTTGTATCCGACCGGATAGCAACCACCGTACACTGGTGCTAAAACCTGCCACAGTGGCACACCTTGTGTGGGTCGCGTTCCAGGGTCAGCCAGTGTATATCCGGTTCTCCCCAGGGGGCTTGCCCCCTGATCCTAAACCTTTTCCCATCCCTTTTTTCCTTCCCCTCCTCCTTGGCCCTTTGGTAGGCCGGCATGATCTTGCCGACCTACGATGGACACATTGTTTATCGTTGGTCGACACTATTCTTGGATTGCGCTACACTTACCATCAGGTGTAGCGTAGTCACTTTGCCGAGCCAGGATAAAAAAAAAAAAGTAGGAAAATTAAATTATTTTCTTGGATGTTTTTTTCAGACAAATCACCGTGTTTATCACATGAATGTGGGTGACATACACAGATTTGAAGAGAAATTGAGGGAAATCGAAAAAAACTTGGGTGTAAAAGAAGGTAATGTTGTTTACATTAGTTACACTAGGTGCCCTTGACACACCTGCGGTGCGAAACTCTAAAAAACTCTATACGAGTGACTGAAACAGAGCATGCGCATACTATTTTGATCCTAATTGTGACTAATGTGCACCATTTTCAACGAACTTCGGCGTAGGAATTATTTCCGACACACTATATATTATTTTCTTCTTCCATCTACCGTTATCTCACTCGCAGTGGTGTCGGCGCAACATGCTTTTAACAAATGTTACAGAAAGACTTGGCATATGGTGCTGCCACACCGGTGTTAGAAAATGTTATATAACATTTTATAACAGCGGTGTGGCAGCATCATTTAGTAAACATTTCTTAACAATTTGTAACATTTTGTAACATTTGTTAACGTTTTTTAACATTCTTTAATCGCGGGCGGCGGTACTTTTGAGAGCGGCGCCATCAAAGAAGCCGTCAAAGAAGGGCCGATGTCATGTTTTCAAATGTTATAAAATGTTAGAAAATGTTAAAAAATGTTAGAAAATGTTTTTGTTAACATTTTATAACATCGGTGTGGCAGCACCATTATAGTTTATACGACCGGCCGTCTGCCTGACGTCAACCTCTTTGGGGAAAAAACACACTCAGCCCAGAAACAAAACTTTGTGGATTACACAAACATTTGTCCCGGTGCGCCCACTGTGCCACGGAGGCTGTTACAAAAACATATACTGAAGTCCATAATGTTTCTTTTTTTCGTTATCTAGGTGTCCGAGTAATATATGATAGAAACGGTAGTGTGGCTAGTAAAGTGATAACAACATTGCTGATCGGCGCCGTCATACTGTCCTTCCTTTACTCTACCAAAAGTATGAAGATGAACATTAACATTGGTGGTATAGTAAGTTATAGAGATATTAATAATTTTTTTATGTCAGGTTTATCATTGTGGTACCGCCACGTTGTGCACAGTTTTGTCTACATAGTAAATAGGCCGGCTAGACTGGGGTAGTTAACAGTATTGCCTTGAAAATTGACGTGAGGTAGCCGCCTTTTTTTTCTAGGATAGGCCGGTAAGCAATCAAGTGGGTTACCTGATGGTAAGTGATCTCTACCGCCCATTTACGCCCACAATACCAGAAGAATCATGGGCGTGTTGCTGACCTTAAAGGAAAGGGATAATTAGGAATTGGGAAGGGGAGGGAATTTGGGCCTCCGGATATCTCACTCACCGTACGAAATGCAGCTGGAAGCCGCTACTTTACGTCGGTTTTTCTGTAAAATAGTGGTAACGACCCGGTCGAGCCGGCCCATTCATCATCATCATCATCATCATCAGCCACAAGACGTCCACTGCTGAACATAGGCCTCTCCCAAAGATTTCCAGACCGACCTGTTGGAAGCGGCCTGCATCCAGCGACTTCATTCATCGGCCTGCCCATTCATGCTGTAGACAAAATTGTTTACAGTTTGGCCAACTAGTCATGCTTGCCGTTGTCTTTCTTAATTTTTCGTAGATTCACGATGAATAAGATTTGCAGAGGCCCAAATTCTCCGCTGCCCCATTCATATTACTTTTAAATTCTCCAGCGTACCTTTTTTATTCGTAATAGGCTAGCGTTTGCTCAACATTTCGTCTGATGGTGACTGATGGCCTAAGATGGTAATTGTGTTGATGGTATAATTTTCACCATACCTATGATTCTATTGTTGTGGTCGGTGTTTATGTGGTAGACAACACTTAACATCAGACGAGTTAAGTAAGTAACTTGAGATCAAATAGCAGATATATTTTGGTCATATTTTACTTAATGTTTATTTTATGGGGCATTTCACGTCAAGCGGACAACGAAAAAAAAGTGAGGTCGTGAATTTTGTTTATACTCTGGTCAGTTATACTTCTAGTAGACATGGATGTGTACACACAATTTTTTTTTCGTATGAAGCTTTATTGCTGAGTTATGAGCTTTTAAAAATTTACTAAGTATGAAGTCATGAATTTTTGGATGCTTATTATCTGTATCAATTAATTAGTAAAAAAAACTACAAAGTATTGTTTCTTATAGTTCAAAAGTTGAAGTTTTTAATTTTTTTGTCGAATTCTAAATTTAATTTTTTTTACGTATAGTAAACCGGAAGTAAAAATTTCAAATCGATATTTGAGTAACTTCGACATGTTTTTTTTTAAATATTTTAACCTTGAATTAAAGCCTTAAATGTACTAATTATTCACCAAAAAAATTAAAATGGGACAGCCAATAGTTTAAGACTTAGAGCATATAGAGTGCATACACATAGCTATGAGCTCTTTCTGAGCAATCGCGTTTATGCTCAAATACTGCGCTATTAATATTTTATTCCTTTATTCTAACATGCAAAAATATAAAAATAAACGATTTCTTCAATTCTTCATTAAAAAAAATTAAAACGAGATCACAAAAATAAATTAAGACAGAGCGATTTCATTTATTGAGATTGAAACAGTATTCATTAAAATAGAGAGATTTGTATTGTAATTTTTACAATTTAACTTTTTGCACTAGCATTAATTCTCTTTACACATAAGTCCTCGTTGGTCGGAAGAAAAGCATGCAGTTTTTTAGTTCTTGGAACAGTTATAGCGTAAGCAAAACAGACTCGTAGAAAATCTCACTCTTGTTCAATATTTTCCTTCGAGCAGTAGTAAATAGAAGTCTCAGTTAATGATGACTTGGCCCATTCATATAATCTTATAGGTGTCTGGTGTAGTGATAGAGTTATTCGCAGACCGTACACTTGCACGGGTTACCAAACTTTTGCGATGGCATGGAAGTATAACTGTGCTTCTTTCTTAAAATCTTGTTTGTTGTTGTATAGGTTCACTAAATTTAACTTATTCTTAAAATGTTGGGGAGCCCAACTACACCAGACACCTATAAGATTATATGAATGGGGCAAGTCATCATTAACTGAGACTTCTATTTACTACTGCTCGAAGGAAAATATTGAACAAGAGTGAGATTTTCTACGAGTCTGTTTTGCTTACGCTATCACTGTTCCAGGAACTAAAAATCTGTATGCTTTTCTTCCAACCAACGAGGGCTTATGTGTAAAGAGAATGAATGCTAGAGCAAATAGTAAAATTGTAAAAATTACAATACAAATCTCTCTATTTTAATGAATACTGTTTCAATCTCAATAAATGAAATCGCTCTAAGTCTTAATTTTTTTTTTTGTGATCTCGTTTTAATTTTTTTTATGGAGATTTGAAGAAATCGGTTATTTTTATATTTTTGCATGTTAGAATAAACGAATAAAATATTAATAGCGCATTATTTGAGCATAAACTCGATTGCTCAGAAAGAGCTCATAGCTATGTGTATGCACTCTATATGCTCTAAGTCTTAAACTATTGGCTGTCCCATTTTAATTTTTTTGGTGAATAATTAGTACATTTAAGGCTTTAATTCAAGGTTAAAATATTTTAAAAAAAACATGTCGAAGTTACTCAAATATCGATTTGAAATTTTTACTTCCGGTTTACTATACGTAAAAAAAATTAAATTTAGAATTCGACAAAAAAATTAAAAACTTCAACTTTTGAACTATAAGAAACAATACTTTGTAGTTTTTTTTACTAATTAATTGATACAGATAATAAGCATCCAAAAATTCATGACTTCATACTTAGTAAATTTTTAAAAGCTCATAACTCAGCAATAAAGCTTCATACGAAAAAAAAATTGTGTGTACACATCCATGTCTACTAGAAGTATAACTGACCAGAGTATAAACAAAATTCACGACCTCACTTTTTTTTCGTTGTCCGCTTGACGTGAAATGCCCCTTATATTAAATAATTCCAGAGTCAACTGGGCCGTGCGAAGTTCACTCTAGTTGATTCTATGAGCGGTCAGGGCAAAGGAGTGAAGTTTGAAGATGTAGCTGGACTGCGAGAGGCTAAGATTGAAGTGATGGAGTTTGTTGACTATCTTAAAAGGCCTGAGCATTACAAGAACTTGGGGGCTAAGGTGCTTATCGATATCCTGTATTATTCTTTGTCTTTGTGTCTTCTGTGTCTTCCTCCTTCTATCATCGTGGAAGTAGTTTTCTGGGATAAACTTTTTTACTCGCTAGTTTTCCGTGATGCATGAATTAATAACTGCCGGTGGGAGTGTACTTGATATTATTGCGCCCAACTAGATAGTGACAACCGTACTGACGGTGAAACAGTTCGCCATAGTGGCTCGTTCTGTCGAGTCGCGTACCGGAGCCAGCCCTAGTGTCTGCTTATTTATACATCGATTTTACTTGAAATCCATTCGATTTTTTTTTTATTGATTGATTGATTCGATCAGGTGCCGAAAGGCGCGTTACTCCTCGGCCCGCCTGGCTGCGGCAAGACCCTGCTCGCGAAGGCGGTGGCAACCGAATCGAATGTACCATTTCTATCAATGAACGGTTCCGAATTTATCGAGATGATTGGCGGCTTAGGAGCTGCCAGAGTCAGGTAAGTCGATAGTCTATCGTTTTTTATCATATTAGCCATTTCTCGCGGCTCCGCCCGCGTGGAAGTCTAATATTTCCGAAATATTAGCATCTGATACTCGCTATTTTTGACGATTTGTTAGTAAAACATCGACCTTTCCCCCATTATTTTTATAATTTAATTTCAATGTATAATAGCGAAATCTGCATCGCAATCTGATTAGTTTAGAAATATAAGCGGACAAGCACATAGACGGTAATGACGACTTTTTAAAATATTAAACAAAAAATTGAAAAATATAAGATATTTAAGGTGTTTCAATACTAATGATTTTAATTAGCGGCCATAAAGTTTGACCAGTTTTTTTTAACCTATATCACTCATCTTCATCACTATCATCATCAGCCACAAGACGTTCACTGCTGAACATAGGCCTCCCCCAAAGATTTCCAGACCGACCTGTTGGAAGCAGCCTGCATCCAGCGCCTTCCTGCGATCTTTATCAGGTCGTCTGTCCACCTTGAGGTGGACGTCCAACGCTGCGCTTGCCAGTACGTGGCCTCCATTCCAGAACCACTCACTTTATATCACTCCCACTAGGATAATTCCTTGGACAATTTGCATCAATCCACAGAGATCTTTTTAAAGAAGCGTGTTCGCGGGCGCCGTGCATCATCTACATAGACGAGATAGACGCAGTGGGTCGCGCCCGATCGTCGGGCACGTCGTCCTGGGGCCCGGGGGGAGGGGAGGGGGAGCAGACCCTCAACCAACTCCTGGTGGAGATGGACGGCATGAAGAGTCGCGAGGGCGTCGTGGTGCTCGCCTCCACCAACAGAGCTGATATGCTCGATAAGGTATCAGCGGCCAGATTACGTAACTACATTCTGACAGCACGGTCGAACATTTAATACAGTGGTTTTCTACGATTAATTTTGTACTATTACACAACAGAAAATTGGTACGAAAAAATGCTTTTTCGGAAACAGAACCAAAATTACTTAACATACCATCTAATTAGGTTACGTCGGACCGTGACGGGACCCACATTGAAGGGTTCCGCAATGTAATCGAAAATATGCCACATCTCAAAAACTATAAGACCGAGCTTATTAAAACCAATTTTCGTTGGGTATATACCTTTACCTGTAACAATACCTTTTAAGGTAAATACAACTTTTTTCAAACCATTTTTTCACAGTTTATACACCTTTACCTGTAACAATACCTTTTAAGGTAAATACAACTTTTTTCAAATCATTTTTTCACAGTTTTCTACCTCGTAGATGAAAAGTTAGGTGAAGTAGGTCACAAACTCGTGATTTAAAAGAAGTAATTGAGCAACCTCTATATAATTTTTAAGGACCTATCTAATGATAGATACCATAGGCTCCAACGGCGTAATTGACCATACCTAATTAATTTATTATCATTTCCCAGGCATTGCTCCGTCCCGGCCGCTTCGATCGCCACATACTGATCGATCTGCCTACATTACAAGAACGAGAGGAAATATTCGAGAGACACCTCAAAAGTATTGTTCTGGAAGAAATTCCCGATTATTATGTTAAAAGGTAAGCACTATTGAACAGTACTCTGCTACAAAAAAATATTAGGTTTTAAGAGTACGAAGTGCTATATTATAAAATAGGCACACACACGCTTTTTTTTACAAAAAAAATACATTTTTTCTTCAAATTTATTTTCTATTTTTAGTTGGATTTTCTATAAAAGCGTGGTTTTTAAACTATTTATTAATTACTAAAATCTTACATAATCAATATCTATTATTTGTGCTCCCATATCGATTTTGTAGGCAAGCGATCTTGAAATAAATAAAACCAAACAGTGGTCAGTGGTTTGGTTGTTTATAGGAGATGTCGTCAAACGAGCAAGGGGGTCACCTGATGATAAGTGATTTCCACCGCCCATGAGCACCTCACCCATCAATACATTGCTGACATTAAAGAAAAGTTATGGGTATTGGAAATAAGAGCGCGGATTTGGGCCTAGGCCTCATTCACCGTACGAAACTCAACAAGCTGCCACTTCACTTCTTAGTCACTTTTGTAAGTGGTAGAGCAACGCTGTAGACAATTTTGTGTATAGCATAAATTGGCCAGCTCGACGGGTGCGTTACCACGGTCTCGCAGAAAATTGACGTAAAGTAGCGGCTTATTTTCAAGTTTCGTATGGTTATCCGGTGAGATATCCGGAGGCCCAAATCTCCCACCCCTTTCAAATTCCCTGATTGCCTCTTTCCTTTAAAGGCGGCAACGCATACATGATTCCTCACGTATTATGTATGTTTATGTGCGGTCAAGATCACTTTCCAACAGAAGACCCATTAACTCGTTCATCGATCTGTGCTATAAAAAAGTCAGTTTTATGTCAGACAATACTAATATACCGGCTCATTAATGCTGTAGACAAAAGCGTCTACAGCATGGCTCCAGCACTTGATAAAACTAGCTTAAATGTAATTGTAATTCCCGAAGGGGTAGGCACATTATATTGGCTGGATATATGTGTTTTTATTATGATGTTTATTGTGTAGGTTAGCATACTTAACGCCGGGATTCAGCGGGGCCGACATAGCTAATGTATGCAACGAAGCAGCATTGCACGCGGCTCGACACAAACAGAACATCGTACGAGCGGCCGACTTGGAGTACGCAGTCGAACGAGTTGTTGGTAAGGAACACATAACAAATGGGCATTGCAAGTGTGCTATGATTATTTGTTCTTTTTTATTTGATTGAATGAGACGAGCAAGGCGCTCGCCTGATGGTAAGCGCCTCGTCTGTCCATGAACAGAAGCAACACCACACAGAACTTTGAATTACAAAGCACTGCATGGCACTGAACTGCGCTCGTCATTTCGAGACATAGGATGTTAAGTTTCTTAATGCCCAGTAATTTCACTGGCTTCAATGTTCTTCAAAACGAAACGCGACAGTGCTTACACACTGTTGCTTGGTGGCAGAAATAGACAAAGCGGTCGTTTAAGGGTTGAGAGCGCCTAAAGCGCTCACCCGAAAGTCCGGTGTAGCTGTATACAGCCGACTAGACAGGCTTACAGCAAGCGTCAACACAAAAAAAGCTGTCGTAATGGTGCTGCCACACCGATGTTATAAAATGTTAACAAACATTTTATAACATTAAACATTTACTAACATTATCTAACATTGTGATAAAATGTATCAAATTTTTGTTAACAAATGTTAAATAATGTTTTGTAAACATTTTATAACATCGGTGTGGCAGCACCATAACAACCCAGATGGCCTCTCGCATACGAGAGACCTACCACCTTGTAACCACCACCATGCCATGCCAGGATTTAAAAAAAAACAAATATCCCATTTCAAGGTGGGACGGAGAAACGCAGTCACGCCATGTCACCAGGGGAGAAGAAGATAGTGGCATACCACGAGTCAGGGCACGCTTTAGTCGGTTGGTTACTGGAACACACCGACGCCCTGCTCAAAGTGACGATAGTTCCACGCACCAACATGGCGCTGGGATTCGCGCAGTACACCACGTCCGACCAGAAACTATATTCTACGGAGGAGGTGAGATTTACGCGGTAACCATATAGAAAACACGTAAGAAGGGACGACGTGTGTAGGTTGACAGTGAAGTGAGGTCTCAACAGGGCTGTGCTCTTTATGTTTTGATAAATAACAGGGCTGTGCTCTTTATGTCTGGGTAAATAATGTATCACAAAATAACCCTCTCATGAGAATGTGCAAATTGTTTAATAATTTGTGTGGACTATGACATCTTTAACATTGGTTTTGCTACTTTCAAACAATCACTTCTTCAAAATTATCATTTATGATATTTGAAAAAAAAATCTGAATTTAACCTTCTTAAATCTAATTGCTAGTAGTAGTATATTCATATCGATAGCGACCACATGGTGTTAAAACCTGCCATTATGACCCACACAAGGCGTGTGGCTGATCGTCCCAGGATCAGCCAGTGTATATCTGGTTCTCTCGAGGGGCTTGCGACATAACTTGATGGTTGATTGGGGCGGGTATAGGGCTACATCTTCTTTTCTTTCCTCCGCAGAGGGTAGAAGCATTTATACAAGCCGGCATGACTCTGGTTTTTTGGATTGTACTACGCTTACTATCAGGTAATAAAAGGTTTAATGGAAGGGGGCAAGGGGAAGCGCTTGTCAAATGAAAAACGACGCAAACTTTGACGTCACTGTGTAAAATGGCCATTACGGTGTATGCGTGCGAGCGAGATAGTGAGATGTCCCCACTACTCGAACATTGGAAATTGAATGATTGCTTATTTATGTTTTATGAACAGATTAATTAAATTCTTTCTGCAGTCGGTTTTGGGTTACGTAACTAATTGATTTCAATAATAAAAAGAATCAAGCCAAGTCCCCTATTATTTTGTTAAATATTTTTCAGTTATTCGACCGCATGTGTATGGCGCTGGGCGGTCGTGCAGCCGAAGCGATTACTTTCAACTCTATCACTAGCGGGGCTCAAAACGATTTGGAGAAAGTCACTAAGATAGCATACGCACAGGTGAAATGTAGTTTTATATAGGTAATATGTATATAGTTTATCGGAAAAAAAATTGTGGACAGACCACACTTGGTTGGCAGCCTCCGTGGCGCAACGGACAAGTAGCCGGCAGTGAAGCCGTTATCAGAGTTATTGCGTAAGTTAGTCAACTAACAGATGAATAACAAATATAGGTGTTATTTAACATGATTCAAGTACTCTGTACAAGTACAAGGTGGTAGGTCCCTCGTATGCGAGAGGCCTTCTGGGTTGGTACCACCGCTGTGTCTATTTCTGCCGCAGTAACAGTGTGTTAGCACTGTTGTGTTTCGGTTTGAAGGACATTGAAGCCAGTGAAATTACGATGTTAAGTCATCTTGTGTCTCGGGGTGACGAGCGCAGTTCAGTGCCATGATGTGCTTTGAATTCAAAGTTCTGTGTGGTGTTGCATCTGTTTATGGGCAGGCGTGGCGCTTACCATCAGGCGAGCGCCTTGCTCGTCTCGTCATTCAATCAAATAAAAAAAAACTCGACCGTTTTGAAATTCTAAAGTAATATGATAATTGTATAATTTTCTACTATATTTAATTTAGCCATTGGTGTCCTAATGCTAGACAATGGCCTCCCTCCTCTAAGTAGAACTAATTTTCCTTGTTTCTATACATTGAATATATTTTATTCGAATATGTTGTAACGATATGCGAGATAAATGCGTCTGACAAAATCTAGTTTGTAATTCTTATTGCTAAAAAGCGATTATTTTTATACAAGAAGACAAAGTTATCCCAAGGAAAAAGGATACGCTATTTATGCAAAATAACTGCTATATCGCATTGCGAATGTAATTATAACGAAAATTGCTTTTATTGTGCGATTGGATGACAACGATGATTCGTGCCTTTAGTGTTCAGTGTTGCGAGTGTTTGACCAACTATCATGTTGCCTGTATATACGATAATAAGTATACAAATTCGTAATTGTATTGAAAATATATCAGTATTATTACAGTTTATGCTCACGGCAGTGACAATGTCAGTCTGCCTAGTGAAAAATGGTACATTTTGGTTCCATACAGATTGTCGTAATTACGTGATTTATTTATCTAGTAGCAGTATATATAACTAATATTATAAAGCGGTAAGATTCGTGTTTTTGTATGTAACGAATAAACTTAAAAACTACTGGACCAATTTCAAAAATTATTTTACCGTTAGAAAGCTACATTATCACTGATTAGCATAGGATACTTTTTATCCCGGAAAATGCAGATAACGCGGGCGGAGCCGCGAGGAAAAGCTAGTAGGTTGTAAAACTAATAAGCATCAGGTCGTGTCTAGGTCAGTCAATAAAGATTGTGTGATATTATTGGTTAAAAAAAAGATATAACCAATTTGATTTGATTGTCATTCGATTATATGGCGTTTGGCTTGTCTGTCACATCATGAGACGGCAATAAGGTCGGCGAATAATTGGTGCATCATTTTCATCTTTGCCTGCCCAGTCGAGGGTACAAGCGTAACACAAAAATAAGGTTTTCAACAGAGTACACACATTAATAATGATACGTACGCGAGATTGTAAGCTTATACTCTCAGAGATAAGAAATATAATTTAGAAAAATGTTATACAAATATTCCGCTTGAAGTAACTATGGTTCAAGGTACAAAACACAATACAGTCTAGGATTTACAATAACAATACCCCTAATATTTCAAATAAAATTTCAAACAGCTTATTATCATGAAAATAGTACACATAAAAACATAATGGTTTTCAAATGAGGAAATTAAAATAACAATAACAGAGCAACATAACATTTAGCGCCTGTGTCATCGCCTCTGAGTATACTAAATTATAGTCATAACATATTACATCAGCAGCGATAGCTCAGTGGGGAGTGGTATGGACTGTCGAGACGAAAGTAGCAGGTTCGAAACCAGCCCCAAGAGCATACACCACTGACTTTTCTAAGTTACGTGTATATTAATTATTGTTAATTATCGCTTGCTTTAACGGTGAAGGAAACGCCGTGAGGAAACCTGCATACCTGAGAACTCGATAAGATTTTCGAAGGTATGTGAAGTCTGCCAACCCGCATTAGGCCAGCGTGGTGGACTAAGGCCTCTCATTCAGTAGAGGAAAAAAAAAACATTACATACCGATGTATGTATAGAATCTGTATAGAAACCAAGCGTACCAATATGTCTGTACACTGACGTTGTCAATGCAGTGCGCGTAGATTTTATAGTGCAATCATAGTATTTTACGATTTATTACGAATGTGTAAACAATTTCTTGATTTCCGGATACCAGACACTTATGATAAACTGCTTTACTGCTTGCTTTATATTGAACAATTATTATCGCTATTCGTGTTTTCAAGATCTAAGATTACCGAAAAGCATAATTAATTTAATCATGTTCTGTTGTCATATTCGGGTTATTGTAAGAAAGAAAAGTATGTTTTTTCAGTGTTGGATTTTAACTAATCGTATTTAGCGCCATCTAGTAGTTATGTGCTATACTATGTACTAAAGTACCGCACTATTTGAACCGGTTTTATATTTTGTTCACAGATTAGAGTATACGGAATGTCCCCAACAGTAGGGCTGGTGTCGTTCCCTGACCTCAAGGAACACGGGAAGAGCCCTTTCAGCAAGAGCCTGAAGAATCTGATAGACCTTGAGGCGCGAAAGTTAATAGCAAAAGCCTATTACACAACGGAAGAATTGTTGAGAAATAATGAGGATAAATTGAAAATGGTAATTAAATTTTGATAATATTAAATTATGCCTTACTAGCTTTTGCTCGCGGCTCCGCCCGCGTGATCTGCTTTTCCGGGATAAAAAGTAGCCTATGTCCTATTCTGATGTATAAGCTACCATATATTATTGTAAAGTTTCATTAAAATCCATTCAGTAGTTTTTACGTGAAAGAGTAACAAACATACATCCATCCATCCATACCTACAAACTTTCGCGTTTATAATATTAGTAGGATTATATTGAAGAACCCACGCAATTAATTAATAGTTCTTTTTGTTTGCATTTTCGCCAGATGGTAAGTGTCACGTCTGCCCATAAACAGAAGCAACGCCATTAAAAACTTCTAGTTATGAAGCACTGCATGATATTAAACTGCGCTCGTATTCTGCTTGGCTTCGCTGTCTTTTCAACCGAAGAATAAGCTAGGCCAAATGTAGTATTAGTTCGTAGGAGTATTAATTGCACATCTGCCCACCTCGAGGATATAGGCGTGAGCTGATATTAATGTAATTTTAATGATTAACATCCCTAACCATTAAAAATTCCCAACGACTCCCAACCATCTCGATTAAATCAGTTTTCAAACGAAAAAACCGCATTAAAATCTGTTCATTCGTTATGGTGCTACGACGACACATTCAGATAAACACAGGACGTAAACTTATAACACGCCTCTTTTTTGCAACGTGTTAAAAATTAGATAATACGACAAAAATATTTGCATAGTTTTTAATTATGCCTAATCATTTTAGCTAGCAGAGGAGCTTTTGAAGAAGGAAACATTGAACTTCAAAGAAGTGGAAGCTATACTCGGACCGCCTCCATTCCCGGGGAAGAAGTTCATCGATCCCGTGGAATTTGAGACTAATTTGAAGAAAATGGAGACAGCGGCAACCTCTGAGGACAATACGCCGATCGGAGCGCCATCTGCCAAGCCTGAGACGCAGGCGGGCTTGTAGTAGATACATACGATTGTTTGGGATGTTGACTAGTTCATATTAAGTTAGTCGCTCTACCTACCATTTATACTAGGGGTTCCTAGAGTTTTTAAGCTACGTGACCCTCGATTATTTATTTTATGGAATCATACATTAAACATTACCCTACATTAAATGAGTAAACATATAAGAAGCATTTAATCTGTATATGAGTTTATATTCAATGTGGTCGATATTTTGTGAATCTTTTCGCCGCAATACGATGACAAATGTAATTGATTCGAGGAGTCCTGGTGATTTATCCACAGAACAACTTTGTTGTTGCTGCTTTATACCTTTAGTCAGTCTTTACTCTCTGAAAACAATAGCCAAGACGCTTTAAGTCGGCCAAGTTATTTTGCTCGCGTTGTACAATTGGATGCATATATGCAATAACATGTCTACCCACATCGAGTGAAAATTGAGATGTTGATTTATTTTGCTAAATTTATTAGATTTAATTAAGTTAAATTCATCAACATTTCTCACGTACAATTATGCAAAATAGAACTTTAAATTATTGATTTAGGTCAATGAATTTAGAAAAATAAAATTGTCATATAAATTTTTACTCGATGTGGGTTATAACGTTATTGCATATTTTCATCCAATTATAATATCTTATTGTCAATGCTGATCAAACTGGCCTGTCTGAAGTTAGTCACGAGTGGCGTCGCTATTGTGTTTAGAGAACACCGCGAAAAGGTAATGAGATGCTTTCGCGTTTTAATTATAATTATTAAAACGAATAGTCGGTAACATAGTCCTGCCTCCACAAGCATAGCCTGTATTGTGGGTGTCAGAAACTTGGGGTCCCACACCACCCAGACTCGAAACAAATATTTGTGGATCACACAAACTCTCAATTTGACTCTGTGCGGGGATCAAATCCGCGACCTCCCGTTTCACAGCCGGCTTCTCACTCACTGCGCAATGGAGGCAAGGAGGTTGCCCAAGATATTTTTAAATATTTATCGTAATATTTCCTTACTCTCTGGAATTCGCTGCACGCTTGAAACTAAAGTTATATACCGCAGTTATATACATTTGTCCGTTTTTGAGCCAAACAGTTAAATGTGCTCAATTTTATGAGCTATCAGGCAACCTGTTTCTACCTATCAATAGTATTTCCTGTTATTGTTTTCGGGATAAAGGAAAAATAAACAGTTTTAAAATACAATATTACGATTAAAATTATATGGTAACCTTCATCTATTTTGGGAAATATAAATAAATTATAATATTATAGTTCAGGTCTGTTACAACAATAAATTATGTACATATTTATCTTTTGATTGACTGACCGGACCCAGGTGGCCAGAAATTTACTGCATATTTGTATTAAATTACAATAAACGAAATTAGCGAAGTGCATAATTTTGTCATTATGAACCTGCGATTTATTTTTCTCTTGTCCGAAAAACAATAACATATAAATACCTATAATAGGTATAAAAATGAACATAATAATAATTATTATTGTGTTTTTTTGCGATAAAATATGTATTACTGATAGTTAACAGCCTTATTATATATGCCTACGTGAGTTGATTGTGACATTTAACTCAGTTCAGTACTCCACTCGAGTCCAAGCTAGCTATAACGTCCAGTGACTTCGCACCAAACCATTATCATGGGAAATTTCAGTACGATTTTTCTTCAACACTGCCATATATATCTGTATGGTAGTGAACAGCGCAATTAACAATATTCGACAGTAAAGGTTGGAAAGGTTAAATTTATTATAATTTAGGCTGGATTGCACCATCTTACTTTAACAATAACAAACATGTTAAAGTACCGGTTAAGCAAAAAATGAGTTGCACCATTTGACAAATGTTAGATTACGTCATAACTTTAGCTGTTAACAGTAACTGCCAAAGATTCGCTGGTTAAAGCTATTGTTAAAGTTAGATAGCTGTCAGATGGTTCAATATTCTAAAGATGTTGTACATAACTATGCCAAAGAATACGATGGTGCAACACATTCCGCAGTCATTGTTAAAGTCAGCGTTAATGTTATCGTCAAATTTGACATAAACCTTAACTTTAACAGCTATCATGGTGCAATCCAGCCTTAATGTATTTTACATAACGTCATATCGCCAATTCTTAATATTTTTTTAAATGTTTATATTTTGAATTTCTGTGGGACTAGTTTTAAGTACCTACCTCTTTATTTATATAAGGTAGGACAAACTGGCGACCACTGACTATCTGTTTCTTTTTTCGTAAAGCTCTATTCCATTTGTGATGTATGAAAAGAGAGAAGTCAAGTCTAACATGTTACATGATAAAAAAAAGATATTTTTTATAACTAGCAATGTATAGTTAACTGGGACTCGAGTAATATTTAACTAAGGAATACACAGTAAATAAAATTAATGTAGGTATTTTGTTTTGTAGATAAATGTTGAGCATTGTGGAATAAAAATCAATTCTGTACGTAATTATTTCAATTATCCTTGATTTACCTGTAGTGGTTTACAGTAGCGGCACTGTACAATGGCATTTGGCACGTATGTACGCTCGTTAACTTCCGTAGATATTAACCTTCCTTTGTGATTCAATCCATACCCCTGTGGATCGCACTCGAAGTTAGGTCGCCAACTACGCGTCTGGCTCTTAAAGCCAGAGTTCGACAACTGTTGTTTAATGGAGTAGCAGATGTAAAGTATAAATTTATTTATTGCAATTATTTTTTGCGATAAGTTTGTATATTTGTATCTATGACTATATATGTAATAATTTACTCCCTACATTTACTTGTTACTTTTATATACCTGCCTTGTTTATTCTCTGTACCAATGGTTGACTGGTAGAGAATGCCTTTGGTAAGTCCGCCTGTACATATTTTGTATGAAGTATATTAAATAAAAAATTAAAAAATGATAGATTTTAATATGCGTCCATATGCAGAATTATAGATACCAAATGTGATAATTTTGACTAGGTAGTCATGATAGACTGGGCATAACTACAATGCAAAAGAGTATCAGTATTATATCGCATGGGTCTCGCTAATTATTGTAATGCCTCGTTGATCTAGGTTACACATTGGATCGGTTGGCCGAGGTCCGATGAAGATACAATCAACAGCAGATATGTACAGTCAGCAGCACACCATGTTTTCAAATAATTCTACATTCCTTCTAAGTACTATTTTTATTCTATCTAGTAAAATAATATATTTATATTCACACTTATTACAAACATAATAATAACAATATTTAATTTATTAATTATTATATTTAACTAGATGACCCGGTGAACTTCGTTTCACCTACATATATTTGTGTAAAATGTGGTCAAAACTTAATACAAATGTTTCATTTACATTAAATGCAATTAAGTGAGGTACTGCACCATTGCACGTGAGGTAGCCCGTCGCACATTTAATTGACTTCGACGACCTAAGTCGGGTCGTCTTCCACATCCCCCCGGTAGGACAGTCCTGTCCCTGTCCCTGTCCTGTCCTGCCCCTGTACTTGTCCTGTCCTGTCCTGTCCTGCCCTGTCCTGTCCCTGTCCTGTCCTGTCCTATCCTATCCCTGTCCCTGTCCCTGTCCTGTCCTATCCTGTTCTGTCCTGTCCCTGTCCTGTCCTGTCCTGTCCTGTCCCTGTCCTGTCCTGACCTGTCCCTGTCCCTGTCCTGTCCTGCGCCTGTACTTGTCCTGTCCTGTCCCTGTACTGTCCCTGCCCCTGTCCTGTCCTGCCCTGTCCTGTCCTGTCCTATCCTGTTCTGTCCTGTCCCTGTCCTGTCCTGTCCTGTCCTGTTCTGTCCTATCCTGTCCCTGTCCTGTCCTGTCCTATCCTGTCCCTGTCCTGTCCTGTCCTGTCCTGTCCTGTCCCTGTCCTTTCCTGTCCTGTCCTGTCCCTGTCCCTGTCCCTGTCCCTGACCTGTCCCTGTCCCTGTCCCTGTCCCTGTCCCTGTCCCTGTCCCTGTCCCTGTCCTGTCCTATCCCTGACCCCTCCCTGTCCTGTCCTGTCCCTGTCCCTGTCCCTGTCCCTGTCCCTGTCCCTGTCCCTGTCCCTGTCCCTGTCCCTGTCCCTGTCCCTGTCCTGTCCTATCCCTGACCCCTCCCTGTCCTGTCCTGTCCCTGTCCCTGTCCCTGTCCTGTCCTATCCCTGACCCCTCCCTGTCCTGTCCCTGTCCCTGTCCCTGTCCCTGTCCCTGTCCCTGTCCCTGTCCCTGTCCCTGTCCCTGTCCCTGTCCCTGTCCCTGTCCCTGTCCCTGCCCCTGTCCCTGTCCCTGTCCCTGTCCCTGTCCCTGTCCCTGTCCCTGTCCCCGTCCTGTTTAGTATAGCGTGGCGACCGGTCACCACGGCAAGCTTCGCAACGCCAACAATCCCGTTTATACCTGTGCATATAGATGTTTCACATCAAAAAGACATCAAGTGTTTCATACCCAGGAACAGTTTGTACTGGAAAATTAAGTTGTCGTTTTTAGTGTTTTCCTTTACTTATTATTTATGTTACTCATTTTTTCTCACCGGGTAAACCTTCCCTGAACTTCCACAAATATTTCAAGATCAGAATTAGCCAAATCGGTACAGCCAGTCTCGAGTTTTTGCGAGACACACGCACAGCGATTCATTTTTATATATATAGATTATTTATTTTTAATATTTAATATTTTTTTTACACCTCGTCAAAGCCGAAAAAGACAAGCTGTCCAAATATTTAGACTTGGCGCACGAGGTTACTGACATGTGGGATGTGGACTCGACAATTATTGTTCCGATAGTCGTTACTGCTAATGGGTTGATACCAAAGAGCCTTGACCAACACCTTCAAAGGCTCTCGATTGGTCGTTGGGTCAAGGGCCAGATTCAGAAAGCGGGGTTATTGGATACGGCACGCATTGTGAGGAGGTTCCTCACACTGGGGTCCTAACCCACCGGTGGCTTGGGTCCTAGGCCTCGCCGCTGGAGGGTGATATTTTTTTTATATTTTTAAATGTTTTACTTTATACAAATTTTATATTTAAAAATGTAAAAAAAAACCTTTACAAATAAAGAGTACTGTGCACAATATTTACAAAACATATGTATAATCTAATTATAATATCTTTTTTTTTTACTATCCCTGTATTATATACGTCCCACTGCTGGGCACGGGCCTCCTCTAATAAATGAGAGGGATTAGGCCTTAGTCCACCACGCTGGCCTAATGCGGGTTGGCAGACTTCACATACCTTGAAAAATCTTATCGAGTTCTCAGGTATGCAGGTTTCCTCACGATGTTTCCTTCGCCGTTAAAGCAAGCGATAAATAACAATTAATATACACGTAACTTAGAAAAGTCAGTGGTGTATGCCCTTGGGGCTGGTCTCGAACCTGCGACTTTCGTCTCGACAGTCCATACCACTCCCCGCTGAGCTATCGCTGCTTTCTTCTTCTTCTTAAAGACATGTCTACCTTCTTAAAGACATGTCCATTCGTTAGTAGGTTCAATGTAATCGGAGGAACTTATCGGCTGCCTGGATTGACTACAAATAAAGCAAAGGATTCAATACCTTCTAGTTGGGTCATGAGAGTTCTAGATTTGTACAAGATTGATACAATGATACAGAGATCCTATATCTCACGTCTTATTCTACATGAATGATCTCAAGCTAATTGCATCAAAAAGACTTCATGTCCAAAGCGTTAGATATAATGGGTGCAGACATCAAACAATCTTTAAAGGAAGAAAATTAGAACTGGCGGGATCCTGTGGTACTGTGTACAGGCGAACAAGGAACTACATGGGCGATTCTATCTTGGCTACGTTTCGGAGATCTTTTCGGGAAAACTGAGAGTTTTGTCTTTGCAATTATGGACGAAGTTATCAAAACGAACTACAGAAAATACACCATTCCTTTAAATGGTCGGCGACGCATCCATGATTCTTCTGGTCTAGTGGATTTTCATGAGCGGTGGAGATCACTTAGTACCAGATGATCCATTTACTCGTATCGAACCCGCGACCTCTGTCCCGATAGTCCGCTATGCTATTGACAGAGGGACATTTTTAGATTCCTTTGTAATTCCGCAACAATACTTTATCAACTATTCTGTGAAAGATGGCGTATCATTTTTTATGATGTGACTACCTCCCACTAGATGGCAGTAGTTATAGCTTCATAACACCTCATTGTTCTAAATTTACTAATGAAGTTGCCATATTAAAAAACGTTTTTTTTATTATTAATATTTTATTTCTGTAATCGGACTGAAATATTAAAAGCGCATTACCTACATGACCGGCCTCATCAGGGCCTCATCAGCAGAGACAAATAAACTAGAGGCCTCATTATCGGAATTCTCACCTAAACTCCTCTTTTCTTTAAATTATTTTAGGGTTTTGGATACTTGTTTTTTGAGCCCGTCATAGAAGTTTTTCCTATTCCTTTATTTTTATGAACGAAGTAACACGGTTGCAGTTGATTTTTAGGTCTTTTCGGAGTATTTGTGCTAATTCCCTTCGGTACAATTCTTCTCAGACAAACCTTCAAACGAATCGAACTCACAAGGTCGATTAATACACTTGGTCAAAAATCACCTAAATTCGCTTATTGATTCCATACCCTGTTCACCACCGCCGTACTTTTTTTAAAATATCATTAACATGAACGGTACATATCAACCGTATGCTCTTTAAACGTATCGACTACATAGGTGGATATATTACGGCAGAGTTGATTTAATAAGTTTAAAATCTTTGATTTTCTGCTTAAAACTTGCCTATAATAATACTATTTAACTACATGTATATTAAATTCGATTACTATAGTCTGGCACACGAAAGTTGATCCTGAAAAAGCGCGGCAAATTTAAAAAAACTACATGTGGCATCACTAAGCATAGTAGGAATACAATTTCTTAATACTTTATAAAAAAAAATATATAAAGTTTGATTCACCTAAGTAAAATACGCATGTAAATGAATTTAAATTTTACATAAAATTGTTATATATCCTATTACTAGTTTTATATTTAATACTTTTAATCTAGATTACTCCAAAAAAAAAAAATACTTGAGAGCAAAGAATAGTAAGATGCCCCAGAAGGTAGAACAGGTTGATAGATATTAAGCTTAATGTTTTTCTAGATAGAAATAAAATGTTTATTATTTGGATATTAATTTATTTTATGAGTCATAATCAAAATCAGAATCTAAAAATTCAATTTCTAGTGAGGCGTCCGAATCACTGCTGTCGTCACATACATGTATGATGAACGGATCTAATTCATCATCATTAATTGTATCTCTTACTTTGTATGTATTTTCTACATGAACAATGTGGTCTGTATTTTTTTCCCAATCTTGTGGTGTAACACACTCAACGGATTCCCTAATAATTCTCTCCACTTCGGCTGATGGCAAGTCTATATTTTTACTTGCAATTTTCCGTTTTATAAAACTCCAAATGAACTCTATTGACTTGATTGTTTTTTTCCAGGTGTACTAAAAATGCCACAATTTACTTGTCCTTCTTTTTAAATTCGTTTTAAAGTTGCAACGCTAACTCCTGAGAAAATAATAATATGTACATGAACATAGGTACAATGCAATTATAAGAATGCGTTCCAGCATTATTACATACCAGTCATTGATGAAATTTCTTCCAAATACTGACTCTGGGTTTGAATTAGCTCTTCCTCTTCCAAAGCAGTTAATGTTGTAACAGCTTCTTTAATTGAACTTACTTCTATATTCAAATTATCTGCAAATAGATCATTTGTTATACGAAACAAGTAATTTAAAACACCGATATTACACCGAATTTTAAAAACACCGATTTATAGATACAGTTTAAACTTTAAGTATCAAAACTAATTATGGTGTACTAGCCTATAAAGCTCGTTATCACACGTAAACATTGTTGTTTTCTATCAAAGGCATATTGCTTTTTCTGTTGTTTTTCTTCAAACTTACTCATCATAGAGTATAGTAACTTTCGCACGTCGCTTTTTATAGTTTTATTCATTTTTTAATGATGAAATCAATTAAAACCGTTCTAATGGTTGAGACTTTTTATGTTGGTTGACAGAAATTGACATTTATAGATTGTTGCCATGTAAAAAGTTTCAATAAAATCTCAGGCTCAACTTTCGTGTGCCAGACTATAGCTTGTCTTATTAGCTCTTTATAATATAGTTGATATTGCCAAAATTAAATACTGAAATAAAATCGATTTAAACTTTTAAGTATTTTATTCATAACGAAACATTTTTTTAAAAATCTGAGAAATAAAATTTGTGTATTATGTGTTCCGTTTGACGTCTGAAGTCCTTATGAGAGAGTACATCGCTTCATTCCGTCGGTTCCCGCTAGGTGTCGCTACTTTCCGTACGCTTCCGGCCTAAGCGCCCTCTGCTGGCCCTAGCTGTAAACTAATTTATACGAGACAAACCACCATTTTATATTTCGTCATTGTTGCGTCGTTTTTCAAACAGTCGTGACGGTTAGGTGATCTTAAGTATTAAGAATATTTAAATCTTCGGTATTTCTAGAATAAAGTAGAAATTTCGATAAGATTTTTGAATATTTTGGTTTTCCGTACGCATTTATTCCAAATATGGATAAAAGCAGTGACATGATAAAAGTATCGCGTGTTCGGGTTCTTCAAAAAAAAAACGGCCGGCCTCACCACCACCTACGGATTTGGATGGAGCATCCGAGGAGCATAGCGGTTCATCATTGTCATCAAGCAGTGACATAGCCCTCCGGCTCGTAAGTATAACAGCGGGAACGTAGCTTGGAAATGGAGGTTTGAAATTCTTTTTCAACAGCTGGTGAGTCATGTAAATAATATTTTGTGTGCAAATTTTATTGTCAAATTAATTCAATACGAGGGCTCAGTCATCGGCTTCTAGACATTTTCATTCTAGTACTATGAGTGTGGAGCCATCAGCTTCTTCTCAAATTCAAAATGAGGAGTTTTTGCGTCTACCCTCAGATACTAATACGTTTGATTATATTGCTAATTTAGATGTTACTATTAAAGACCCAGCGGTCTCTAAAGCGATTCCTAACCTTATAGCTTAAATTTCTTCCATACAACGATTTGACTCGCCGTAATGGAATGCAGTACGTTATTCAGATACCCAGAAAAAGTACGTGGCATTTCCAGCATTTACTGAGTTAAGAGTAAATGAAGAATTGAGACGGTTTGAAGATCCTTTCGCCCCACTGCGTTGGTTTCAAATGGAACGTAGTTTGGCAGCGCTTTCAAATGCTTTTTTGACTCAAAACGAATTGGTTAATATTGCTTTGCAAACTTTTATTGATTGGTCAGCAAAGTCGGATACTGCTATAAACTCATCTGCAATTTCCAATAAACTTAAAGAATTGGTCGGTAATGGCTCAGATTATAAATATATATCTCAGGACAACGTCTTCGGTCCTTGTTAAAAGCTGTAAAAGATAAGTTTATACAAGAAGACTTGGCTAGAATTCCCCCTTCGGTAGAATATATGTTCAATCCTGATGGCTAGGCTCATTTATTCAAAAGATTGGTGGGGTCGATGGAATTGCAAAGCAAACCAATTCTGGACGGCCTAAAGCTAATTCTCCACAGCCATTTATGTCTAAAAATTTCGAAAATACCATTTAAAAAAAAAAAAAAGGGTGGGCGAAAGGAGAAGTCGGGTAGTAGAACTAACCGTAGTGATAAATAGCTCGATATTCTCAAGCTTATTATCATCTGCCCATAAAACCGGAGCACAGGCGCTTTCTCCGATTCAATTACATGGGCCAGCTGCTGCAGATGCCTTCCTTGCGGTTTGGCAGCAGCTCCAAAGAGATTCACAACAGTGACCAACTGGATAGCAGAGGTTTTACAATCCAAGGCTCTACGTGTCGTAGTATACCTCGACGATTTTTTGATTGCTCACCAATCACAGAGCACTCTCGCCACCCAAATAACCTTGGCACTTCACCTACTAGAAAGTTTGGGTTGGTGCGTCAATCTAGAAAAATCCGTCATCATTATTGGATCGTCTCACAGCCGGCAGTTGGGCCCTCAAGCAGGCGCAACGTCTCTTAGGGCATGTCTTAGCGACCTTCATCACCCACCGGGGAAGGTTGCATTGCCGCACGCTGCAGAGACAGCATCACTCCAACAAGGACGGCCGAATTTCTAGGCATTCTAGGGGACACACAAACAAATACAAAGACCCTGCCGTTAGACAAAGTAAACAACGTTTGCCAGTATTTAGTGGATCGTCTCACAGCCGGCAGTTGGACCCTAAAGCAGGCGCAACGCCTCTTAGGGTGTGTCAACTTTGCGACCTTCATCACCCACTGGGGAAGGTTGCATTGCCGCACGCTGCAGATACACAGCATCACTCCAACAAGGACGGTCGAATTTCTAGGCGTTCTAGGGGACACACAAACAAATATAAAGTCCCTGCCGTTAGACAAAGTAAATAAGGTCTGCCAGTATTTAGTGAATCGTCTCACAGCCGGCAGTTGGACCCTCAAGCAGGCGCAACGCCTCTTAGGGTATGTCAACTTTGCGACCTTCATCACCCACCGGGGAAGGTTGCATTGCCGCACGCTGCAGAGACACAGCAGTCAACTTCGAAAGTTTCCTCGCGCCAGCAAACCATTTTCGATGGAAGTGCGGCGCGAGATACAATGGTGTATAGACAATATCTCCCTGGGAACAGAGATTCACCCAAGTCCAAGACGAACAAACTATTTGATCACGGATGCCTCGGACATACGAATGGGGTGCTGTGCTGAACAACCAGAGAATTCAAGGTACCTGGGAACACCATCAAATAAACTGGCATTGCAACTTAAAGGAGATGGACGCTGTGTGTGCGGCTTTATCAGCCAAAGCCACAGCCCTAAAAGTCTCGGAAGTCTTATTACAGAGCGACAACAAGACTGTGGTGGCCTATATGAAGAACGAGGACCAGATCACACTTGACCATGAAACTACTGACACTGGTGGACGATCACATCACACCTTCACTACCTACCAGGAGTGTACAATACAGAGGCAGACCATTTGTCGAGAGATCTAAGCATCGCAGAATGGTATTTGGTAAGCGAGGCAACCGAAGAAATCTTCAAACATTGGGAAACATCTGTTATAGATCTGTTTGCCTCGCAGAACGCTCATGTCGTTCCCATTTATGTTTCTTGAGACTTGTCAGACTCGAACACTTGCTTTCACGACGCGTTCAGCAGGGGTTGGCATTACGATCTCGCTTGGATATTATTAAAACACATTGGCTGCAATTGCAGCGAACAACAACTGACTTTATTACATATAAAAAGACAATTCAGATCTGGGATCATAGACAATGGCAATTACTTGTAAACTTGGTACATAATATAGGTAATAGATGGCGTTCGTTACCTTGATGTATTGTAACTTTTTAATAATCTCAACACCCCCACTACATAAAATGAAAATGATATCAATATGTTTACTTCTTTTATGTAATGAACAATTATCTACTAGCGTTTGTGCACTCTGACTATTATTATATAACACTATGGGGTACATTTGCTTAGTAATTTCATATTGCAGAGTTTTGAGATACATTGCCTCTGCCATAGACATGTACTCGGCCTCCATGCTGGAGAGAGCTACTGTCCTCTGCTCTCTACTCTCCCATGAGATAGCTCCCCCTGACACAGTGCCGGATTTATATTTTTTATGAGTGTAGGTCACTTTATTTCCGCCGCCCCACATAAATGGTTTATATATGTGTGTATGTAGGTTTCTAAAATACTTAATAATTTTCCATTTCCTTCCATAATACAAATATTATGGAAGGGACTAAAGTTAAATAAACGAATGAGTTTGAAAGTTATCAATAAAATTATTAACTATTTAAAGATAATTAGTACTTTTATACTTAAATCGAGTGAGCGTCCTCTGAAATCTGCCGCCCCTATGAGTCTGCCGCCCATAGGCCGCGGCCTATACGGCCTATTAACAAATCCAGGACTGCCCTGACATAGTAAAACAGTAACTAGTATAGCCAGATCGAAATATTGACCCTGTCTATTGGCTAAAGAGGCTTTTAAACTTGAATCGAGACATCGGGCACTCTGTATTGAATTTGTTTCTTACAACCGAAGCACCTTACAAACCTGCCTCACCCACTATAATCAGTGGCTGCGTGAAACGACTTCTGTCGGAAGCAGGAATAGAAGCCTCACCGGGCAGCTTTCGAGCAGCTGTATCTTCTTTGAATTGGATTGAAAACTATCCTATCAATGAAATATTGGCTAAAGCGAATCGGATGCACGAAACAACGTTCCGAAAATATTACCAAAGGCATATACTTGATTCTAATGTTTCAAATAATTCTGAGAAATCGCTATCTCAATATTTTTCTGTACCTTGATTCTTAGTTAAATTTTAAGTATATTGTTTTGCTGATTAACTATTTTTTGTTAAATGCAGTACATTTATTTAATGTACATCAAAGTAAATTATTAGTAATTCCATAATAGCCTTATTTAAATTTTCACTACAGTAAATCACATTATTGCGTCTTTATATACAAACCACCAGGAGATAACAAACAGATCTCTCATAAGGACTTCAGACGTCAAACGGAACACATAATATAAAAATTTTACCTTCCAATAAAATTTGTATTATGTTTCCTAAGACGTCTGAAGTCCAAGTGATGTCTTCCTGGTGAATATTACATCCATCAATGCATTATGAGACCAACAATGACGAAATATAAAATGGTGGTTTGTCTCGTATAAATTAGTTTACAGCTAGGGCCAGCAGAGGGCGCTTAGGCCGGAAGCGTACGGAAAGTAGCGACACCTAGCGGGAACCGACGGAATGAAGCGATGTACTCTCTCATAAGGACTTCAGACGTCTTAGGAAACATAATACAAATTTTATTGGAAGGTAAAATTTTTATAATATTTTGGGTAGTTTATTCAAGACACCTATTATTATAATAAACACAAATTAACAAAATAAGAATGAATGTAAAATAACTTTTTCGAAACGGATTTCTTTTCTTAAACAAAAAAAATGGTTGTCTGTAAAGTCGGTTTACTGACGATAGTTGAACGTGACAACGTCTTAAGAAAATACTGATGGAATGGTAGCATTTTTCAAAAGAAAATTTTAATTTCATTTGTTTAATAGATTTGTATGTATATAGAGAAGGAGGTAATTGGAAATCACAATGAAATTGATCAAGTTAGATTTATTTGTACGCATAAATACAATTGTCAATTTATTTTTACAATTTAATAGTTTTTACAAGTATAAATGTGCGTTGAGCAATAGCAGCTGTCCACCAGAGACAAATAAACTAGAGAGACGGTTATCTTCATACAAATTTTTTAACACGATAAGCTCACACCTACATGCATAAATTTTTATACTATACATGTTACACAATTCATTCAAAGAAAAGTGGGATCTCTCTTTCTTTCCCGTGTGAATTGATCTGCGGTTTTCTTCTTTCTCTTTTGCACGGAGATTGTATACTAGAGACGTGCCGTATCGGAAATCGGTGAATTTCTGAAAATACCGATCATTAAATAAAATAGGGATGACTTTAAGGAGGGTTACATACTAAAACCGTAATAAATTATCGGTTTTCTATAGTGGGTACTAGACGAAAACCCCGTATAAACCTTACATAAAATTTGATTTATAATAATAAAACGAAATAGTAATTATAAAATTTATTTCTATCGTAGGTTACATATTTATGTAAATTGTTCTTACGTCCTATTTACAATCATTTCCAAACCTACCGATAGCCCGCGAAATCCAATTTTTACTTGGAATTGCACTTCTATAACTACTTGAAATATTACATTTTCACAATAAACTAAAATTCTTTATTATTAATACTGTTACACTTAAACCACCAATGACATTTAAATTGCGAATGAAATTAAATAGAAAGCACAAATATACAAAGGAGCCAGCTTTGGCTGACAGATAGCCAACAAATGTTTTTTGTTATAAATGAGAGTTAATAATATGACTACTTCAACTTATTTGTACAAAGGTTAATTTAAAACCATAACATGATGAATTAAACTTAAAAATAATTATACATTTACAAATTATCGCCTCGCGAAAAGCATTACGTGCATAACGTTATATTTTGCCATATGTATTATGTAATGGCTTATTTTCAAGTAAAAATGCTACAAAAAAAATGTTAGGTACACAAACGAAAACCCAATATTAAAATAAAGTGTAAAATTACTATTTCTGCAGATCGGTATATCAATAAAAATATGAACAATTATGGAAACATAAAAAAAAAACATTTTTGTACTAAGGTGATAATAAATACAATGTGTACTCAACAATTACTTATGAATTTCCAGGAATCAGTGTAAAAAGTACAGAGTTTAATCGTTGTGACGAAATGTAAATATAGAGGTGACAAATAATAAAAATAATATTTACAGTCTTACTCGTGTCCTTAATATTTTAAAACATAAGCCATCCTACTTATCTAATAGCAATTACATTTTCAAACTATTTTTTGGTCAGTTCTACTTTTACATAATCTTTAATATAATCTGTTTATTCATTTATACATATACACATATTGAACATAATATTTCAATATTCATACAAAGACATTTAAGATAATGCTAATTACTTTTTTGATTGAAATGAATCCTAGTGTGTAAATTAGTTAAGGTGCTGTCTGATCCTATTAACTTATACATATAAGATTTTACATAATTTATGCTTAACAGTAAATAAAATAGTGATAAAGAAGACTATAACTATGTTTTTTATGCAATACAAGGAGTTGAGTTTAAGCTACTATACTATACAGTATGCATAATAAACTAAAAGCACAAAAATATGACTAATACACTTAAAAAAACATTTTTATTTGCAACAATCATAAAAACTGTAGACAAAATACTATGAAGATATCAATATTAAATAAATAAATTATGGGTGATTAGTTACAACACCTTCTTCCTGATCTATAACTCAATCCTTTTGTGACTATTCTCAGATTAGTTTCCATTTTTATGTCTCTAGGCCTAAACTCAATATTATTTATTCAATTATTTAAAATAATGCACCATTGCTTAACTTGCATTTTAATTACATAAAGGCAAAAAGATTTAATAAGATCTGTTTTATGTATATTAGAGTTATAAAGTGTCAATATGTTTTGTAAGCACCCAACAGTCACACACATAGTCTTGACCCCACAGTAATATACGAGTCTTGTGTCGTGGGTATCAGGAACTACGAGACTTTCGATCTCACAGCACCCAGACCCCGAAACAAATATTTGTGGATCACAGAAACATTTGTCTCGGTGCGGGGATTGAACCCGCGGCCTCACGATTCACAGAAAGAATAAACAAACATTGCAAATACATGGCATCATTTTATCAATAATAGAAATACTCTGCCTGGCGATTTGATTAAAATTACTAGAAGGATAATATAACCTATCTATATTAGGACAATATTCTCTTAAACAAATATTTTTTTTAAGACAGTAGTAATTCGTCAAAGTGCATTGATGCTAGATTTTTTACAGCATCATTCCAGAAAGGAATGTATTCAGAATTACATGAAAGAGCATGTTTTAGCATATTACCATAATGGCTAAAACCATTTAAACTGTCAAACAAATTATTTATAAAAATAATTTCTGCTGTGAATAAACCATTATCAATGTTTGTATTTAAACTTAAGTAATCATGCTCCTGGATGAATAGCGGAGACTTCCTGTGAACTTCTAGTGATGTAGCCACTTGCCTGCTGAAAACTTGGACTGCAAATTTGACCTGAAATGTACAAGATACAAATAACACATTAGCAAAAAATTAATTAATGATTTTAATTAATTTAAATTTTAATATATCTTTTTACTAGCCCTATATTATACATGTCCCTCTGCTGGGCAGGGGGCCTCCTCTACTGAATGAGAGGGGTTAGGCCTTAGTCCACCACGCTGGCCTAATGCGGGTTGGTAGACTTAACAAACCTTCGAAAAAATCTTATAGAGTTCTCAAGTATGCAGGTTTCCTCACAATATTTCCTTCACCATTAAAGCAAGTGATCATTAACAATTAATATACACATGACTTAGAAAAGTCAGAAGTGTATGCTCTTGGGGCTGGTTTCGAACCTGTGACTAGTCTTTACAGTCCATACCAATCCCCACTGGGCTATCGCTGCTATACAAGTACATATCTATATATTATTAAAATCTATTTCATTATGGAATCAAATATGTTCTTATTGCGCACCTTTTGTATAATAATAATAAGTCAAGACTTTATATATTTATTTACCTTCATTTTATCATATGAAGTTGGATTTATGTGTTTCTCAGTAAGTTTGGTGCTTCTTGCTCTGCCGCCAAAGCCATCCACTTTGTAAAGTCTCAATATACTCCCATTTTGCATTTGGATGCCAATAAGAAGTTTTTTCTGAAAATTATTGTGAAAACATCTCAATAAATGAGGTACATCATAGATATAATTGGTTGGGGCCGATTTTATAGCAGATATTACTTGTACATCTGTTACCATGTAACAGTTCAGCATTAGTTTCTAATATTAATGACCTAATAGCAGCAATATTGGCAAAACCTTGGTCACTGATTGTAGCTCTTACTATAAATCCGGCTTAAAAAAACTGCATACTATTTCTTTAATAATATTCATTAAAACAAATGTTTTAACTCTATCTCGAGCAAAATAAAATGCAATTGGAATGTTCGGGAAAAATGTTTAGTACAAAAACGTATGCTTTCGCGTTTATTGACAGGATATTTTAGTAAAAATGGCATAACCTCAACCACACTTCCCACGTTAATTTGTTTGTATAGGGCACAGAAAAATATTTAATATCCTGGCCTCGAAGTACTGCACCCGGGAACAGAGCACTTGTGAACTATTAAAATAAATAAAACTATACACTTACGAAGATAACGATGACACGTTTGACCAGTAAACACAGATTGCTTTTAAGAAAGGTTGATTACAAAAACATGAGCACACAATAAAGTAGAATTACATAACAAATAAGTGAAATCCGCCTTCAAATCAAAATTGCGAAATGCAGAACAAAAATACACGGCACGGTAATTCAGAGCAATGGTTGACCACAGTACAAAATGGCGGACTTTTGTCTTCTTTCAATCTGACGTTCGAATCATCACACACACACTAATAAAGGACAGAACGTAGAAAGAGATGCAAGAAAATCCATTCATAAAATGTATGGAAAAATTTTGAAACATGAGATAGCTGCTAAGCGCTATCGTGTTACTTTTTTGGGCTGAGTCGAAAGGGGCTGCTGTCCACGCAGACGCATCGCTCACTCAAGTAGGAGAGAGACGGAT
Source organism: Amorpha juglandis (assembly GCA_949126905.1). Lineage (NCBI taxonomy): Eukaryota > Metazoa > Arthropoda > Insecta > Lepidoptera > Sphingidae > Amorpha > Amorpha juglandis. The sequence goes on from OX421367.1 coordinate 10,902,588, forward strand.
GTCGAACGCTGCCGAACGCAAAGGCCGATCGTGCTTCTTTGTCGCTCGTTCCGCGCTCTCGCTTGCACTTCAAGCCTTAAATGGAACGCCTCAGAGCGAGGTAACGCCGCATGAGTCATGTTTTTTCGTGCGTGCAGCCGGCTCTATCGAATTATAAGACGTTGTCACGTCAAAATCAGCTATTTAGGTTTTCCAAAAACAGTAATTGCCATACAATAATATACATGTAGGACTAGGAGAAATGTGTCTAAATCTAGCTTTAGAAAATAAACATTCACTAGGCACATAATATGCGGCTACGACTATTTATGAACCGGCGCAGTGTAGAGCATACTTAAATAAAAAAGAGAAAATTACTTCCATATTTTTCTTCCCATTCCACAAATGGGTTACTTTTTTTTTCACAGATTCATTTACTTTTGTAAAATATGTCCTTGCTTTTGATTTCGGAGGCACCATGATGGTCCAAGATTCAAAAACTAATAAATTTGTGATAAAAAAATAAAATGAACAATATTAATGAATATATATCGTACATGGCTGTCATTTTCGTTCGGAAATCCGGCTGCGCACGGTGGATCGCCAGAATAACGTAGCGGCGCGCAAGGATGCGTTCACAATTACTCCGTGATTCAATTCGATACAAGTAAGTACTGCATTCGATACTAAAATTACCTGGTATCGAAACAACAAGTACTGTGTACTTACTAGTATCGAATCATCCCTAGTTGAGTACAGAAGTCGGAATCTTAAAAACGACTGAATGGTTTTTGATACACTTTATAGTTTATACTAATAAGATACACGAAACGTCTTTTTTGGGCTATTCTTTATCTTACAATAATAAGAAATAGTAGATTGCCTTAACCTGTTTGTAAGCCAGAAAAAACTAACACGAGCGATGTCGCAGGCATAGCCAACGTAAAGGCACCTAGTTTATTATAGTAATAAAATCTTATACCTACACTTTACGTTTAGGCACGTTAATATTGTTTTTTACAATGTCTGTATAAATCTCGACATGTTTTCCAGTGATGTGGGTTTTTGCTTGGGTTAATTTAATTTGCCTATGGATTGTTTCACGTAAAACAATTGACAAATTTTAATAAGAGTAGGCACCTACCATTTAAATTGAAGTGCACCTCCTGGGCTTACGTTTAGCTATACTTACACCAAATGTTGCCAAATGATAATCCCTGGTCAATGGACATTTAACCCAGGCGAAGATAGGGCAGAAGTTAATAACAACAGCAATAAGTCAATATGGGTCAGAAAGGAGTAAAGTAAATTAAAGATTTCTGTATAACACGCAGAAGTTAACTAGGCACCTCGGTGTAATGACGTCATAGGAATGTACTAACTGCATAAAAAATTCAAGTACCCTTATAAGACCCATCGATACAAGTTATTGTGACTGCGAATGTGGATGGGCACGTTTTCAAGCGAAGTTCACGGGCGCGGGTTCGCGTGCGTACCTACTAAATTGGTTACTAAAATATGTTTTGTCTCATTCTCACTTTGACAGATGACAAATGTGTGACTGACGCTAAACATATAATAATTAATCAATAGATACCTATTCAGCGTTTATCAATAAGGGGGTTAAATGTAGGTATATTTTTTGGTAGCAGTTCTATATCCATAAAAATAACAATAATAACAACGAAAAAAACACAATGGAGGCGCGTGCGTAACGGTAGTATTTAATTTACTGACCGTAATGACGCGTCGAGGGCGAGAGCGGTAGGCGGTGGGGTGTGGTGGGAGGGGACGCGCATTCCACTGAGGTGCCAAGTTGATTTCTGTGTGTTATACACGACGCGACGTAATCGCCATCGGCAATGCGCGTTGGTACCTATATCGCATTATCGTGCGAGTGAACAAATGAGTGAGCGAGCGCGATGCCGCTCGCATTCGGCATTTCGCATTTCAACACTCGGTATCTACGAGCGCTAGGTTGTCAGCCGTGTATTGTGCACGGCTGTCTGGCCACGCGCCAGTCGCAGTTGTTCGCCAGCCATCGCGATCTCCGCTTATCGCGACTTAGCGTACACACAATATCAAATTATATTTATTTACTGGCACGTAAACATAGTATAGAGCGACTCAAGTCAGTTTTAACCAATGCCAATCTTTAAAAACTGCCAAGATGTGAGGGACTCATTTGCTATACGCGAGATAAATCTTGGCGGTACAGTGCTCGCAGTTTTTTGAGAAACAAGTCCGTTTTATCCGTAAACTGTGTGTAACTATGCAACAATGTGGTTTCTGCTCGCTACTTTCTGGTTTATTGCGGCGGGCAATGTGCGTTGGAAGTCGACGTGGTAGCACCGAGTCCTACTATCGGGAGCTGGGAGACCAAGATACCCTGGTAATTGACACTGTTCCCTTTGCCCACCTTCCAATAGCAATTTTCTGGCACGTTGCACGTTTGTTTCATTCATGCCGATGGATAATTTCGATGTTTAGCGCCGCTTGTCAATGTATGTTTACCATTTTTTATAGCTGTTGCGAATTATTGTTTACTGATCTTTAATCGTAGTTTGCAAAGTGAAAGGTTATTTTCTATTTAAATCAACTTACATAATATTTTTTGTAATGTATATGTAGCTAAGTAATCGTTTTATGTCGTTTAATCAGCATATTACATAAATACATATTATTATATTGTATGTAGTCTTGTGCTATGTTCAGAAACTGCACTGTTATTTTTATTCATGCTATCAAAATAATACTCTATTGTAACTTTTAAAAGTTTTATAGACATATATGCCTAGTTACATTCTCACACAAAGTTGCTATTTTGTCAGACATTTGATATTGTTGTATATACCTACTTTAACCACATAATATTAAGAACCAATACAGTTTTTACATAGAACTTTGGTACCTACCACACAAAATTTAATACAAAGCAGGAAATAACAAACATGCACAGTTATATACAATAAAATACCTCTACCAAAACAGAAATAAGGGTTATCAATATGTATTGCATAGGTATCTGGTTTAATTAAAAAAAAACAACATAATAAAACTAAATCAAAAAGGATAAATAATACTAATATTAATCAAAGGAAATTATTACTTGTTTTGAGTGAAATTTGTTTGAGCTTGAAACTGTTGGGGATGTTTCTAGTACTGTCAAGTATTCTCTAGTATTGCCTTCATAAATATTTAGACAGAAAACAATTTGTTATTTAATGCAAAATGAGCATCAATGAACTTTGTAATTATTTAGCAATAAATTTCTCTAACGACAAATTTATTATTAGCAGAATTTACCATAAATAGCATTAAAATATTGTCAATATAATTATATTACTAATATTAATATAACAATGGCTTCAAAAACCAAAAATAGTTCCATACAATCAGTAAATTAGTAAGTTTTTTAAAATGTAAAGTTTGTCCATCTTAAGTTCTCCAGATTTATCTAAAATTTCAAGATATCTGGGGATGTATGGAAAGGAAGATTTGAAATGGCTGATGTGAACCGGGACATTTTATTTAACCTATCAAGGAAACATTTTTTTCAAATATCTGGTGAAATCATTAGTCTGGCATAGGTCTAACCATAGTATTTAAATTACCAAACTCATTTGGCATCATTCATCATCTTTGAAAAATACAAAATAATTTGTGCATATCTTATTCATACACCATAAACATAAGTCATTCAATAGGTGTGCTCTGGTTGTTTCATAATAAATGTTTTATATATTGTGTAGGTTAATACTTTATATGAGTAAAGAGTGTAAGATGAATGAATATCTGTAGGAAAGGTAAAATTAATTTTAATTTTTATCCCCATACCACCAATCAATCGATCGAGTATTCATTATTTTTATGTCAATACACACACATATATATATATATATATATATATACTAGCTTTTCCGCGCGGCTACGCACGCGTGATATGCTTTTTCTAATGGTGGAAGAATTTTTCAAATCGGTCCAGTAGTTTTTAAGTTAATTTGTTACATACAAAAATACAAATATTTCTTCTTTATAAATTATTGTTTACAATGAAATACTCTTAATCAACAATACATTTATTTGGATAAGGAATAATATCATGTTGATAACACTTTGGAAAATAATTGACAATAATGCATTAATTCCGACCAAATTTGATTACCATAGCAACGGAAGCCTTCAAATATAAATAATTTTCCCCGTTTTTGCAACACTTTTCACTCATGCTTCGCTTCTAATGGTCGCAGCGTAATGTTATATAGCCTAAAGCCTTCCTCGATAAATGGACTATCCAACACAAAAAGAATTTTTCAATTCGAACCAGTAGTTCCTGAGATTAGCGCGTTCAAACAAACAAACAAACAATCAAACTCTACAGCTTTATTATATTACTATTGATATATATTTCTTCTCTCATAATATTCCTTATTTGATGAAATCACTCCCAAATCCTTACAAAATACTTGTAAGTACTTTGGCAAATACAGTCAATTGCAATTGCTTGTGGGCAATTGATATAAAACACTTTTAGGTACTTCGGTAAATACAATCAGCTATTGGGCAATTGATATAAAATACTTGTAGGTACTGCGGTAAATACAATCAGCTAGTGGGAAATTGATATAAAATGCTTGACGGTACTTCAGTAAATACAATCAGATAGTGGGCAATTGATATAAAATACTTCTAAGTACATTATGAGATTTAACATCTTATGTCTCGGGGTGAGAGTGCAATTCAGTGCCATGCAGTGCTTTGTAATTCAAAGTTCTGTGTGGTAATGCTTCTGTTTATGAGCAGGCGTGTCGCTTACCGTCAGGCGAGCGCCTTGCTCGTTTCGTCTTTAATCAAATAAAAAAAAAACAAAAAGAAAGTAACTTCGGTAAATACAATTAGCTGGTGGACAATTGATATAAAATACTTGTAGGTAGTTCGGTAAATACAATCAGTTGGTGGGCAATTGATGATCGTGTGCTGTCGTTGAGGGCGTCCTTCGATATGTGGGAGATTCTGAGCCATTCCGTTCTATATGACCCCTCCCCCCCTTAAAATGAGAATTTCTTAAAGTCCTTTGCAGATACCAACGTTACACAAACTATAATTTGACCAACTTTCATCATTCTAGCTTTAGTAGTTTTTGAGATATCGTGATTAATCAGTGAGCGAATGATATTTCGCTTTTATATAAATAGAAATACTATGCTGAAGACTAACATACTACGTAGAATAGACATCTCAAAAGTTGGAATTGAATTAGTATATGAATATATTATATTATGGTATATGTGTGTTCTAGAACTACCCGTTCTTCTTTAGCGAAACAGCCTTCCGAATTGGTGGTAGAGTTGTGACGTAATCTAAATCATAAATTTGTAATATTTTATGGAATCAATCGATATTTTAAATTTGATAAGCCAAAGAGTCTTATTCTAGGATAGAATAAAGCAGTTGCTAAACAGACCAAAAAACCCTGGAGTAGCTACTGGCGTATGAAAAACTTTATGAAAGGTACATTACCGCTGACGCTTATAGGTAAACTTTTGCACATGTGCGTTCTCCGTTTACCCGCGAGACATAAAGCATAGTATATTAGGAGTCAGAGATCCCGAGGTAAGTAGAATTACCGTACTACGTTTCAAAACTCAATCGCCGACGTTGCGGAGAAAGCCGGAAGGCTCAAGTGGAACTGTGCCGGACATGCTTGCCTTATGCCAGATCGTAATTGGGCAAACATCACAAACAAACAAGCCTCCTCCCTTTTTGAATTTATTGAAAAATATTCAATTAGCCTATTGGACTTGGCTGGATTGGTAGTCCAATAAATAAAAGATACCTGCAGTTATGGTAAACTGTTATTATTTTGGATAAACAATTTATATTATGTTCAGCCGTCCGAGCCTTTATTAATCAACAGATTTGGAAAATTTAAGAGGTTCTCATTTCGTCTGTATTTTTTTTTTGTATGTATATTACGTGACAAATTTGGACCGATTTTGATGATTCCTTGTATTTATTAGTGTTGTAAGGTATATCCGAGGGTGAACCATATAAACTTGATTAATATATATCTGATTATCTTATCTATATCAGTTAGCGGCCAACTTAGTGTCAAAGTTGTGAAATCACCCAACTAAGTGTCAAAGTTGTGAAATCACCCGAAGGCCTCCGGCTTGGCTTATTGACTGCTGTCAGTTGATAATAGCCGGGACGGACTTCTAAGGTGCCCCCTGAAACACATAGACGCTCAGTTGAAAAACCACTAAGCGGTCACACATCCATAAACTTACCGCGTTAAAAGTTGCCTAGATCGCTAATCGTTTACCGATTATTGAGTGCAACTGGCTATGAGCGCCTTCTATCTGATGATGGAGTCTGAAGGAAAATGGGAAGCGCCTCAACCGAAAACAGCAAAAGTACCGCAGTTAGAGTTTTCAAGTAGATTTTTATTGGTTTACGTCACGAGGAAGAATTATGGGATAGTGTATCTTATTACCTACTGCGTTTTTCTACTGGTCTGTGAAATAAATGAAACAAAATTACTTTATATTTCTTCTCTATTTCTTTGTTAATTACGTGATATATCAACTGAGTCGCCTATATCATAGGAGTTTGATGTTTTAAAATACATGGCCGGCGCCTGGCTTATGAGCAATTGGGTAACTTGATAGTAAGTGTATACCACCGCTTATAAACCCTCACCGCTTCCACCATCATAAGTGCGTTGCCAACTGTTGGTCAAGCGAAGGGTGGATTATCCGTGTCTCTAATAATCTCAACAGCTGTAACGTCAGTTTGCGTTGAACATTGGTACATCTCGGTAGGGTCGCCTCATCCGTTCAGTTGACAAAACTGTCCACAGCACGGCTATACCGTTTGCTAAATTATCGCTTCTAGTATAAAAAAATGTATATAGAACTTTTTTGTAGATAAACGCATAATTTATAAAATTGAATAAATAATATTCAGAATAATACGTACAATTCCCAAATAGGCATATAAGAATATTACATACCTACATATAATACTAGAATAGCCGAGGTCATCGCATTTACCAAAATATCTAGCTCTAGAGCATAAATTCTATCACAGACATAGCAAAACTGAAATGCATTGGCCCTGACTTTCCTGAATATTGCCGGATATACATATAGGTACTCCTGATGTAGATCCGAACGTAGGATGATTCCATAATCTATTGCAGGAAGTAGGCGTAGCGTCTCTAAAGTCGGTCTGCCGGTCTACTATGCAACTCACGAGATGTCTCGCACGTGAGTGACTGAATTATAGAAGATAAAAGATTTCAGAGAAAATTGTCAACATTCAGTAAAATTACGTAGGCATGTTAGGGTTGTCGACAAAATACTACAGTTAAGTCAAAATTTCCATTTTCTCTACTATCCTTTTTTGAAGAAATACACAGCATGAGTGGAACAGGCCGGTAATAGGTTCCGGCTCCACAAGCCCTCCTAAGTGGCCCGCGGCAACTACTATATGTTATTCTACGTGTCTGTCCACGTTGCCTGAAGGGAAGCCAAGAAGTGCTTGCCCTCTATAGAGTTTGTGACCTCGTTGTCGGACGGATTAATTCGACAATTCACATTCGTTAACTTAATGTTTGTTCACACGAATCTATATTCGTATCTCTATAGATACATACGTATAATCCGCGAAGTGGTAGGCAGAGATGTGACATCCACATTTCGCCAAGGTTATTTCCGTCCCATGTGATAGAGGGCGGACCTATCGCTACACCGGGCACAACTACAGACTCACGAGTATAATAATCATTTCGTGATAGACAAAGTCAATTCTATTTTTACCCGACCCGGGGCTCGAACCGAGACCGCAACACAACAGTCGTATTAGGTACACATTACAACTGCGCTATCGAGCCGGCAGTAGAGGAATATGGAGATATTACCAACAGATAGTGATATCATGACTTCAATATATGAAATTAAAATAACTTCGCTAATTGTAAAATCAAGCTTCACATACTTAGCAATTCATTTAAGATTTTTGGTATATATTTTTTATATTAAAGTTCCAAATCATATTAAAGAATTAAGTATTAACAACTTTTAAGCTACCAATAAGTGAAAGCTATGTCTAGCTTATTTTAACATTTCTGAATTTGTTGATGATGAAACCACTTGGGATTGGCTTACAATGTTAATATTATTACTGGGCACTTTATAATTTAATGATAATTTATTGTAATAGATACTATACTATGTGACTCCTCTCTTATTTCTAATTGTAAGCAATCTGTGTATGTCATGCTCGCTCTAATGTCTGCCTGTGGCAGCGTCGTATACAGACAGGATCGGTAACTTCCTTGTAAAATGGTCGAGGAGGCCGATGGCTGGCACATACATCATACTAGTGAACGGGTGCCGCTAGTGTGGACTGGTCTACTTGCTCTGCTCTTTGTTGTTTGTTTACACTCTTATCATGCTCTCATTTTATTCGTCATTCTTATGAAGGCCACGCATGCTAATCCAATACGTAGCTATGACCTCTATGATTGCTTATTAATGAAAATTTACTTGCTCTAATTTATTCCAGTTTAATGATGTAAATCTTTATGCTACGTCAATACATAGTATAAAACAAAGTCGCTTCCCGCTGTCTGTCTGTCTTTCCCTAATATGCTTAGGTATTTAAAACTACACAACGGATTTTGATGCGGTTTTTGAAGTGTAAACTTCTTTTAGCGCGGTACGCATATTTTTAGATGAGATAAAATCTCTGAACTCGCGACAGCGCGAGACGCTTGAACCGTTGCCGAGACGCTTGAAGGGAAACATTTTTTTTAGCGCGTTACGCATTTTTTTTTATGTTTGTTACCTCTTTTGACTGGTTGAACCGATTGGGGACTGGACTGGGGACTGCACTGGGACCAGACTGGGGATCGGACTGGGGCCGGATTAGGACCGGACTGGGGCCGGATTAGGACCGGACTGGGGTCCGGACCGGACACCGGACTGGGGCCGGACTGTGGACCGGACTGGAGGATCGCATCTTGTTTGGTAAGTTTCCACTTCTGTCGGCACTCCCGGAGTGCAACCCGTAATTTTCTTTAATACATAGAGTGATTCAAAAGGAAGGTTTATATGTATAATACATGCATAATATAGTAGAGAAGCACTGATTTATTTATTTATTTGGTCACCAACAATTGTTTACACCAGTACATATTAATTATAAATACAGACATTACTTACATAAGTGTAACAATTACTTAAAGGTAGACACAACATATACCAATTTCAGCAGTTAACAACTTAATTGAGTAAACAAATTAAATCTTAACAATATCAGAAAAACCAAAAAAAGAATACAAAACATTACTTAATTTATGAAAAGAAAGAAAGAAAAGAAACTTAACAAAACATAAAAAATAAAAAAATAAAACACAGTTAAAGCAAACAACGAATAAATTAATCTGGTTCGTTTAACAACTTGTGGATAGATTTTGATATTTTTGGCAGAGAATCAGCGTGCATATCTATAATATCACTATAACTGTTCATAATTTTTGCAAACCTCGCCAAAGGTGAGTTGGTGCCCAGCACTGTTCTTCTCAGCGGTGGGCAAAGCGGTGTGATTGGCTTTCGAGGAATTTTTGAGGGTACGCGTAGCCTAAAAAGGTTTAATAAGAGAGGGCTGTCAATCTTGTGCTTAAATATTTTACATGTAAACTAGATGACCCGGTGAACTTCGTATCACCTACATATATTTGTGTAAAATGTGTCCTGTTCTTGTCTTGTCTCCGTCCCGGTCTCCGTCCCGGTCTCCGTCCCGGTCTCCGTCCCGGTCTCCGTCCCGGTCTCCGTCCCGGTCTCCGTCCCGGTCTCCGTCCCGGTCTCCGACCCGGTCTCCGTCCCGGTCTCCTTCCCGGTCTCCGTCCCGGTCTCCGTCCCGGTCTCCGTCCCGGTCTCCGTCCCGGTCTCCGTCCCGGTCTCCGTCCCGGTCTCCGTCCCGGTCTCCGTCCCGGTCCCCGTCCCTGTCCCCGTCCCTGTCCCCGTCCCTGTCCTTGTCCTGTCCTTGTCCTGTCCTGTCCCTGTCCCTGTCCCTGTCCCTGTCCCTGTCCCTGTCCCTGTCCTGTCCCTGTCCTGGCTTGTCCCTGTCCTGTCTAGTATATATACCAACAAACCGGTTTATACCTGCGCTTATAGATGTTTCACATCAAAAAGACATCAAGTGTTTCATACCCAGGAACAGCAAAATCAACAACTACTAATAAATTAAAAATTAATAAAAAAAACATTGTCCAGCGGACAAAATTGTGAATCTAAACCATTCTCAGATCCCCTTGAACACACACAAAAAATTTCATCAAAATCGGTCCAGTCGTTTAAGAGAAGTTCAGGAACATACACACTCACAGAAGAATTATATATATAAAGATATGGCATCATTGTACTCTCTACGTTTGATCAAAGATGTAATTTTAAAGTACTGTAGTCTCTTGTTATAAGATGCTATTGTTTTGTGTATACCCGACGAAAACGCAAGATGCCAGAGGAATCTTTTTTGTAACCTTTCAATACGCAAGGCGTGTGTTGCATAGTGTGGTCGCCAAACTACACTGCAATATTCTAAAATATTTCGAACTAAATTATTGTACAATAAAATTTTAGTTTTACTGCAACGAAATAATTTGCAGTTTCTTATGACAAAGCCCAAGATTTTTGATGCCCTTTTAACTACATAGTCGTAGTGGGGAATAAAGGTAATTTTTTTTGTCAAAAATTACACCCAGGTCCTTGATTGTATCTACCTCGTTTACTTTTTCATTTCCAATTGAATACACGGAATTAATTATTTTAAATTTTCTGGTGAATTTCATGTGATGGCATTTTTTTGTATTTAACTGCATTTTATTATTTGCGCACCAATTAATGGTCTAAGATCCCGCGGAACATTGACCTTCACCCATCTGTTTACCGGATGAAATTAATAATTTAGGGTATAAAAGGTGTTGCTGAACACATACAAATAGGGTTGCCTAAAAAAATATGGTCAAGGATAGGTTTTGCCAATTTAAAAAAAAAAGAAGATATTATTTCACTGACTTGCTCACCAAATAAATAAACCTTCAATGAAAACCTACAATGTATACTACCTGCAAAAGCTAGGAGCTAGATGAGCGCAATGACCACTTTTTAGTTTCCTGTTTGCACACGGCAACCAGGTAGTAGTGGCCAGAAAAAGGTAGGCATTTCACATATTGTTGAACCTTCCGATGTAACAGTGAAGCCATCAGTCATATGGTGCTGCCACACCAATGTTATAAAATGTTTACAAACATTTTCTAACATTAAATCTAACATTTTATAACATTTCTTAACATTATCTAACATTGTCTAACATTTTATAACATTTGAAAACATGACAACGGCCCTTCTTCTTTGACGGCTTCTTTGACGCCGCCGCTCTCAAAAGTACCGCCGCCCGCTGTTAAAAAATGTTCAAAAATGTTACAAAATGTTACAAATTGTTAAGAAATGTTTACTAAATTTTGCTGCCACACCGCTGCACAGTGTGGAATTTGCCCTAAATTTCGGCCATGGTCTTTTTATATCAAAATTTCATAGTGTTAAACATTTCAAATGGTTGAGTAGAACTCCTGCGAGTCAATTATGTTTAGTTTTGGAGATATAAATTTTTGAAAATTAAAATTTTTTTGGTCCGAAAAACTTAAAAAAAAATGTAGGCTCGAAAATATAGAACTTATTAATGTTTTGATTTATTTGTATAAACGAGTAGCAAAACGTGATTTTTTTCATGCATTTCGGATATCTCTACGATCAACACATAGAGAGTTATTCATTTTTATTTGTTTTTCATTTTTATTTTTTTTAACGTAAACCATTTGCTATTAGCACAATTTTTTTACATAGTTAATTACTTCTAATAAAGACAAATATATAGTATTAAAACTGAAAGATAATCTTGATGTGTTTAGAAGTTACAAGTACTTACATTTTGGCGTTAGGGCTGTCACTATTTTTTGGACCAATTTATTCTGAGAATTCGAAACAACTAAATAACAGATTTTCTAAATTTAACTACAAAAAGAAAAATAAAAAAGGTACAATTGATAGTCTGAAAACGTCTATAATAATATTTTTTTTTATAGCATAGACCGGCAAACGAGCAAGTGGGTCACCTGATGGTAAGTGATTTCCACCGCCCATGTACGCCCACAATACCAAAAGAATCATGGGCGCGTTGCCGATCTTAAAGGAAAGGGATAATTAGGGATTGGGAAGGGGAGAGGGATTTGGGCTTCCGGATATCTCACTCACCGCACGAAACGCAGCAGCAAGCCGCTACTTTACGTCGGTTTTCTGCGAGACAGTGGTTACGACCCGGTCGAGCCAGCCCATTCATGCTGTAGACATTACTGTCTACAGCGTGGCTCTACCACTCATAAACAAATACAACAACAAATAAACAATAAATTAACAAAAATACAACAATAAATTTATTTCTCAAAGCATAAATAACACATACAAGGTTAGGTATAAGTTTCAAAGTCGGTTCAACTTTTAACTACTACTTTGCTTTTTGGCGAACTAGTTTAATTAATTCTGCGATGTAATTTCGTGTGCTCGGAGGTAAAGCGTAGATCTATGTTCTTTGTAATGTTAAAAACTAAATATTACCTATCCTACTACACAAACTTTCGCGTTTATAATATTAGTAGGAACTAATATTATAAACGCGAAAGTTTGTAATCCTACTAATATTATAAACGCGAAAGTTTGTAAGTATGGATGGATGGATGTATGTTTGTTACTCTTTCACGTTCTTTCTTCTCTGTCTAGAGATCAATTAGAAACTAATATAAATTAATGAGTACCAGCGAAAGTTTACTAAATAAGTGCAAGAGAAATCGTCCGTTTTTTATAAAAAAACACAATGTGTATCTCAATGAAACTTTTATTACTGGGCAACTGCGAGAAGTAACTTTGAGGCAACAACCTTGCACCTCATTTGGTGCCTCTTCATTCGATACATTGTCAGCCTTTACCGATTTAAGCGATCGACAACAGCGCAGATTAAAACGTGACCTGGCAACTAAACTGCAAGATGAACCGCAAGAAAAACTCATAAAAGTGATTTCGAATACTTTAAAAGTCACCTCCGACGGAACCAAACTGCCCCCTAAGTCTGTTAAGGACTTAGAAACTGTTATAAATATATGTTTAGAAACCAAGACAGCGCCTACTGATACAATAAACAAAATCTCTCAGACTCCACGAGCGTATACACCGGATGAAGCTCTTGCTGTAGTAATAGATAGAAAATTTACTGTGGAAACGTACGAATTTCTGCGTTCTGATTTAGGTGAAAGAAAATGCCCAGTATTTCCTCCCTATTACTTAGTAAAAAATGCGAGGAAAGCATGCTATCCAAATAATATTCGGGTTTCGGAAAGAGAAGTTTGTAATCCTACTAAATCAAAGGTTCGAGGTTTTGGAGTTGGTTTTCGACTCGCTGTTTTTCGCTTAGTATAAGATCTGTACTTTCTTTTCTATACTGCACCCGAATAGGACGACAATACCTATATGATTGTGGAGTACTATTACTCCGTATAATATCAGTTTTACCAACGATAGAAATCTGTAGGGGCACTAACGTCGTTGCAAATAGACTATTTTCATCACCTCCTTCAGAATCTAAGAATTTTCGCTTATAAAATGCTTGCCCAGTAGATCCGTCAAAACCCCAAGATCCGTGAAGAATACAGTCTATTTGTGTCATTTCTTGTTGTTCACAATATTGTACAAAAGTATCGTCATGACTCTTTACAATACGCTCAAAAGTATGTTGCAATAAAAAACTGAAGATCCACACACGCTTCTCTTTCCGAAACCTGAATATTATTTGGATAGCATGCTTTCCTCGCATTTTTTACTAAGTAATAGGGAGGAAATACTGGGCATTTTCTTTCACCTAAATCAGAACGCAGAAATTCGTACGTTTCCACAGTAAATTTTCTATCTATTACTACAGCAAGAGCTTCATCCGGTGTATACGCTCGTGGAGTCTGAGAGATTTTGTTTATTGTATCAGTAGGCGCTGTCTTGGTTTCTAAACATATATTTATAACAGTTTCTAAGTCCTTAACAGACTGAGGGGGCAGTTTGGTTCCGTCGGAGGTGACTTTTAAAATATTCGAAATCACTTTTATGAGTTTTTCTTGCGGTTCATCTTGCAGTTTAGTTGCCAGGTCACGTTTTAATCTGCGCTGTTGTCGATCGCTTAAATCGGTAAAGGCTGACAATGTATCGAATGAAGAGGCAGCAAATGAGGTGCAAGGTTGTTGCCTCAAAGTTTCTTCTCGCAGTTGCCCAGTAATAAAAGTTTCATTGAGATACACATTGTGTTTTTTTATAAAAAACGGACGATTTCTCTTGCACTTATTTAGTAAACTTTCGCTGGTACTCATTAATCTTGTTATATTAGTTCTTAATTGATCTCTAGACAGAGAAGGCTCATAATCTTCTCCCAATAAGTTTAAAACTAGGCTTACTCGGTCGTTTAATGATATGTGTTTTTTATCTTTTAATAGGTCAAAAATTGTCAGCCGAGTTAAAATTTTGTGGTTCGACGGCCCTTGGTTGTCATCATATGTTGGATCTCTTTGCATATTTGCGGTCACACCCAGAGACTGAGGAGTGCCGGTTGCGGCGCAGTCCGCAACTTCATTTACCTCTCGTTGACCAGTGTGAGGGTTGGCGCCCTCACACCCTCCTAGCCCTAAGTCCTCCGGTCGGAGCCCGGATGGACGTCCCCCAGCAGGGTGGGTCAGATCCTGCTGAGGCAAAGTGGCATCATGAGTTTTGAACGGCTCCATGATGCCTCACCCCCGTATCTCCATACTGCATGTAAAGACTTGGGGTTTTAGCTATAACCTTACGAGGGTGGACTCCTTCCCAAGTCACATGCACTATTTCATCGATAATGAGACGAAAATCTCAAATAACTGTGTCGAGGCACTTGTCCTTTTTTCTACTTTTTCGTATCCAGAAAGTCCATATCACCATCTGAAACAAAAAAAAATATCGAAATACTATCCTAGCTAGCATGTACATCAAAGTTACGTGTCACACTGACTGATAGATAAAGCTCAGCATGATCCATAGATTTGCGCTTGCATATTTATTAAATTATGTTAAGAATAAAATAGTAATTATTACTTTCGTGTAAAACTACTGGACTGTATGTTAAGATAAGTGTAATTGCAGCACTTTAAAAAATTACCAAAGTACGTTAGTAGTATTAGGTAGTAGTTGTATTAGCAGTGAGAAGTAGTATTGAAAATACTTACTGTTTTGTCTTGCTTTAACTGTTGTAGATTATAACCTCGTTTACTCACAATGCGATGTGCTACCATTGCACATTAAATCACCGAAACTGCTTAACTCGATTTAAATCTTAAAATAGTTTTGGAGAACGCGTTTGCTTTGAAACAATGTTCGAGTATGAACGTGGCATGGAAAATTAAATTATTTTCAAATGAATTTTTCTTCCTCCCGAATTCGGGACGAATAATATAAAGAAATTTGGTGTCAACCCTAATGACAAAAATTTGGTCCGAAAGAATAATTAATTATATCTTCTAAACCCATCAAGATTATCTTTCAGTTTTAATACTATATATTTGTCTTTATTAGAAGTAGTTAACTATGTAAAAAAATTGTGCTAATATAGTCTGGCACACGAAAGTTGAGCCTGAGATTTTATTGAAACTTTTTACATGGCAACATTCTATAAATGTCAATTTCTGTCAACCAACATAAAAAGTCTCAACCATTAGAACGGTTTTAATTGATTTTATCATTAAAAGATGAATAAAACTATAAAAAGCGACGTGCGAAAGTTACTATACTCTATGATGAGTAAGTTTGAAGAAAAACAACAGAAAAAGCAATATGTCTTTGATAGAAAACAACAATGTTTACGTGTGATAACGAGCTTTATAGGCTAGTATACCATAATTAGTTTTGATACTTAAAGTTTAAACTGTATCTATAAATCAGTGTTTTTAAAATTCGGTGTAATATCGGTGTTTTAAATTACTTGTTTCGTATAACAAATGATCTATTTGCAGATAATTTGAGTATAGAAGTAAGTTCAATTAAAGAAGCTGTTACAACATTAACTGCTTTGGAAGAGGAAGAGCTAATTCAAACCCAGAGTCAGTATTTGGAAGAAATTTCATCAATGACTGGTATCTAATAATGCTGGAACGCATTCTTGTAATAAATTACAATGCATTGTACCTATGTTCATGTACATATTATTATTTTCTCAGGAGTTAGCGTTGCAACTTTAAAACGAATTAAAAAAGAAGGAAAAGTAAATTGTGTACACCTGGAAAAAACAATCAAGTCTGGAGTCTTATAAAACGGAAAATTGCAAGTAAAAATATAAACTTGCCATCAGCCGAAGTGGAGAGAATTATTAGGGAATCCGTTGAGTGTGTTACACCACAAGATTGGAAAAAAAATACAGACCATGTTGTTCATGTAGAAAATACATACAAAGTAAGAGATACAATTACTGATGAAGCAGACAGACAGCAGTGATTCAGACGCCTCACTAGAAATTGAATTTTCAGATTCTGATTTTGATTATGACTCATAAAATAAATTAATATCCAAATAATAAACATTTTATTTCTATCTAGATAAACAGTAAGCTTAATATCTAACCTGTTCTACCTTCTGGGGCATCTTACTATTCTTTGCTCTCAAGTAATTTTTTTTGAGTAATCTAGATTAAAAGTATTAAATATAAAACTAGTAATAGGATATATAACAATTTTATGTAAAATTTAAATTCATTTACATGCGTATTTTACTTAGGTGAATCAAACCTTATATATTTTTTTATAAAGTATCAAGAAATTGTATTCCTACTATGCTTAGTGATGCCACATGTAGTTTTTTTAAATTTGCCGCGGTTTTTCAGGCTCAACTTTCGTGTGCCAGACTATAGCAAATGGTTTACGTTAAAAAAAATAAAAATGAAAAACAAATAAAATTTTATAACTCTCTGTGTGTTGATCGTAGAGATATCCGAAATGCATGAAAAAATTCACGTTTTGCTACTCGTTTATACAAATAAATCAAAACATTAATAAGTTCTATATTTTCGAGCCTACATTTTTTTTAAAGTTTTTCGGACCAAAAAAATTTTAATTTTCAAAAATTTATATCTCCAAAACTAAACATAATTGACTCGCAGGAGTTCTACTCAACCATTTGAAATGTTTAACACTATGAAATTTTGATATAAAAAGACCATGGCCGAAATTAAGGGCAAATTCCACACTGTGCGCTGTTATAAAATGTTATATAACATTCCCCAAGATCCCCTTTTCTTGCTCTTGACATGGTTCCAGAATAATTTTGGGTTCTTTCTGAGTTCTTTTTCTATTTTTTTAATGTAATCATTGTAACAAACCATAGCCAAATGATTACACCGCTTTCTAATAATTTTTAGTTCTATAGAATCTAAAGGATTTTTGTATTTTTGATGATAGTTTCTGATAAGTTTAGAAGTTTATGATGTGATGTCGTAAATAAACACATTTTTGGTCTTACATTGCAAACGCTGGGTAAACCCTACTAGATAGATTAATATAATGTACTACAGTATTGTACACTTTAAAAAAGTCTACAAAGGGTATTTAAAGGGTCTGCTAGTAATAATATTTAATAATAATTGTAAACCATTTTTTTTTAAGAGCATCGCCAGAGTTTCTTGCACGTTCTTCTCTAGTGCCTTCCTAACAGTAGAGTTTTGGAGGAACAAAAAAAATATTAATTTATGAATTTAATAAGATATTTTTTTCAATGAACACAAAATTACACAAGATGAAAAGAATACAATATTTTATTCGAGTGCTGTGGACTAGATACGAGAAAATTCACCAACATGAAATAGGTGGATGTTATGGTAGACATGGCCTATCGACGTATCCTTATCGTCATGTGACCATTAGGCTGCGGTTGGACGACGCGATAAATTTCTTGCGGCTGCCGCGCGGCGACCGCGCGGTGACCGTGTACTATCTGTTCAGTCATAGCAAATGTATGTTTTATTAACTAGGACTTAACGTTGAAATTCTTTGTGAGTAACGGCGATCGCGCGGCGTCCGCTCCTCGATCATACGGCGGCCGCGCGGGCGCCTCGCTCGAATCACTCGAATGTTCACGATGTAATCCCCGCGCCCGCGTCCTGCATGGTTGTGTTCATTCAAAACTAATGTAAACTCTATTGACTAAGCCATAATGTTTAATTCTTTGCAACGCCCCAACCACGCGGCGACTGCGTGGTCGTGTAAACGCGCGATCGCCGTACTGTCGCCGCGCGGCCGCAACGCGGTGACATTCTGTGTCATATAAACGCGCCCATATTCCGCTCAATATTTTAACTGACAGCCTCAGTGGCTCTGTTGTAATGCGTACGCGTTACGACTGCTATGCTAAGGTCTCGAGTTCGATCAGTGATATAGGGGTTTTCTATCGCGAAATGCTAAGTATCAGCCCGGAGCTCGGAATTGTGCCCGGTATGGCGATAGGCTCGCCTCCTATCATATCATGGGACGGAAGTAAGCTCGAAGAAATGAAGGTTCTATGTACTGGTTACACGTACACTACTACACTACCCTTTCTGGGGTTACAGGCGTAAATGCATACGTATGTATGTATTTTAAGTGACCATAAAAAAAGAAAGTTGCCGGTTGGCCGAGCGATTTTCAGTATTATTTTAGTGTTCGATCAAAATTTACCCCGAGGGTGGTCCAATTTGGTTAACATCTGATAACGGAGTACGCAAGGAAAATGATAAACTTATTAACGTGCTTAGCTTCAAAATGAGGAAAATATTAATCTAATCACTGAAATAATCGTAGATTCATAAATATTTAAAATGATGCAGTAACAAATTACAAGCAAAGATCCACCCTACGGACACGTGTGACGTTAGGCCGCGCCGTCGCGGGTGCAGTCCGCGGTGCGTACGAGACCCTGCCCCTGCAATCTGCATATTTACGAACATAGTATTAAGTAGCATTAGGTAGGCCGTCGTCGGCCACGGTCGGTGGCACGTAGTCCGTTTGGCTCGGCGTGTGGGCAGACGGACCGCAACCTTACTAACCAATTTGAAATAAAATCAAAATGTGAAATTTGACGATAGATTCATTGTCGAACATTGGCATTCATAAGTATTTGAAGTAATAATTTTTACGTTATTTTCGTAAATCATGTCTAATACTTCGTAGAAGGTTGTGCAATGACACATTGAACTCAACATTTCTGCCCAAGCTAGTTATGAATTACACGTCTAAAGTACTAATGTTAAGTACTTTGTCTAGAGTAAATACAAGGAAAACATGTCTATACGTGTGTGTGTCACCGTGTAGTTTACTATTGTGCTGTTCCACTGATATCGGTTGTCCCAAATGAGAACAACCGTTACAGCATTCATAACAATGCGTCTCGGGCTTTGTATTGTATTGTTTTAATCGACTAAAAAATAAGGTTCTGTGTTTTACCCACGTATGGATTCTTATATTTCAATTTGTTTGAGATTACACGAAACCAATTATTACCAAAAACTAATGACATATTTTGATGATTCTATCACTAACAAAATATACTTACTTTAAAGAAGGTTTTAGTATACAATATATTAGGTTATCATGCTTATGACTTCTTGATTATATAATATATTCATAAATGTACACGTATATGTCTTCAATATTTTTTATATTCTACACTGCATCTCAGGAATTTCATAATGGATTTTATCAATAATTATTAAATTCTATAAATTGTACCATTAATGTCCGTTCTATTTAAAACGCGATTCCATCGCTAAGCTGGTGCCAACACAACGCGTGTTTATTAATTAATACTTACATAAAAAAATACAAACATACGCCTCGAACAACCTTCATAAGAAAATGCTTCGTGTTGTTTCCTCATAGTTTCCAGATTCATAGCACGCAGCTGATATACGGCGTCCTCCTCTATTGCATCACATAGTACGCGCAATGCTTCTCTCTCGCACATCTCTAACTTACTCCGTTTTTCGGATTTCAAAGCCAGGCAACCCTTATTCTTGAACAAATTTTCATAGGCAACCCTATATTACTGAATTCGCAATGAAATTTCCTTCATTTTAATATAATACTTTTGAAGCGGAAAGCAGATGAGCGCAATGACCACTTTTTAGTTGCCTCTTTGCACACGGCAACCCGGTAGTAGTGGCCAGAAAAATTCATTGAAGGTTCATTTTTTTGGTAAACAGATCAGTGAAATTATAAAAAAAATTGGTGTGTGTCGTGGGACACCAGGTAGGAACGAAGTTCCTTCGGCTAATGAAGAATCGACACAAATTGTAAAAAATACAAATTATCAACTAAAATAACAAAATATGTCTCTTTATTTTTGTTTGACAACATAAAATTACATAGAAATAGAATAGAAAAATAGAAATAAAAAAAAGACGTGTAGCACTCGGAGACTGCCGCGGTAAAGCTATTGTATAGCATTTTTTATCAACTTATGTAATTATAAATAAAAACTTATTAATTTAGACTTAGACTGGCTACTAAACGGTGGACGGCCGTGTTCTATAATCAAAAATTCAAATTCAAATTTCAAACCGCGTCTACATTTCCAAATGTCATAAGTTATCTATCTGTTTTATTAACGGAATTTCGACTTTAACTTTGTGTGCTAGATATCAAATTAAGTTTAAAAAAAGTCTCATTTAACGGTTTTATTCCACGCATTTTTTCCACGCATATTTCTTACGGTTTTACTATCACATTTTTTTCAGTTCGGTCACGCAGCGAAATCCCTATCCCCTCCAAGCCTGCCGTAAGGAACTTCGTTCCAAAAATCAATTTTAATTTTAATATCCTGTACCATATTCTTTTAGGCAACCCTATTGGTATGTGATCAGCAACATATTTTATACCCTAAAATATTATTTTCATCCGGTAAACAGATGGGTGAAGGTCAATGTTCCCTGGGATCTTGTACTATTATTGGTAAGAATAGCTAAGTCCCTTAAATTCCAATATACAATCGCGACGAGTGTGTTGTAGTCTGTTGAGTTTATTTGCTTTACTCCGCCATCAGATCTGAACCAAATTTACATGGCACCATATCGCAGCAATATTCTATCGAATGCATTGTTTTCCAACAAAATCCATCCACAATAGGGGATTTGACTACGTCTAATTTTCGACATTATTTTTTTTTATGCACCTGACAATATCACGTTAACGAAACTACTTTGCGAAAAAAAACTAAAATTGGGTAAAACATTAGGCTGCAGTTCATGTTTTAAATATTGGAATAAGCAAATTTGGTGCGTAGTGGGAATATCTTACTATCTCCGTCCCACGCGTGCACCTTAGTTGGCGTTGCCTTGTAACGTAACATACTATGTCGTGTATCCTTTTTCCGTCATTAGAAAACTACACCTTCCAGCAAATTTAAATGGCTTCTAACGGTATTATTTTTCACTTGATTTATATAATTCTTTCAATAAATTATATTTCGGGAAAAATAGCTTATTGATTAAAATAATAAAAAATGTGTGTCGAATTGCCAATTGGCGGAGAAATCGATGTAAATTCATAAAAATTAAATATAATATACGCTCCGAATTGATAACCTTCTCATTTTTTTGAAGTTGCTTAATGACGTATTAATAAATAATACTCACATTCACCAGTCACACACATAGTCGTCAGTAAGGAATCAGGAACTACGAGAGACTTACGTTCTCACAATAATAAACTCGCATAGTGTTCTCTGTGTCTCAAGCATAGGCCGAATAAAGCTTTTCTTTCACAACAACCAGACCTGAAATTCTCGGATCACATAAACATGTGTCTGGGTACGCACATCAATTCGGAGAACTCTCGTTTCACAGTCCGCTACTCGATTATTACGCCAAGGGGCTTGTAATTAAATGACTAATACTAGATGTCCCTTGCGGTTTAACCAGAGTCCATGCTACTGTTCCGCTACCGTGGGTCATAGTATGTTGTATTTGACAGCCTCCGTGACGCAACGGGTGAGTAGCCAGCTACGAAGCGAGAGGCCGTGGCTTCCCGCTGTCTTCTTTGTGTGATCGACGAATATTTGTTTCGGGTCTGGGTGTTGCAGGACCGCAAGTCCTCGTAGTTCCTGATACCCACGATAAAGGTTTAACCTAGTGTGGAGTCATGACTATATGCATGACCGTTGGATGTATTTATTATTATTATTTATATATGGCTATTAACCATAGTCTTGGTAAAACAAATGGAAATGTGATATGACCTAAATCGTTCAAGTTGTTGAAAATTTCCAATCGGCCACATAAGGACGAAAAATTGATTCAGTTGTTTATTTTCGGTTGAACGGTAATTGTCGTGATATTTTGCCCTGAAAAATATCCACCACCTTGCATATTAAAATGAATGTCGTTTTTCTTAAACAGCAAGACACAAACAATGAAGAAACCTTTAAAATGACACTCACATCCATTTTAAAAAACGTTAGGGTGCTTGGATTTGAAAATGAATGTCGTCATTACGTCCCCAACTATTTCAGTTACTCTCTAACCGCGCCTAAATAAGTTTTACTTAAAAAAACTTCATACAAAAATCCCATTGCAAAACTTGTTGTAACTTGTTGTAACTTCAGGTTTTTCCAATTTTCCGGGCAACTCTTCCAATTTTTCTTCTCATAAGAATCTTTTTCGGACTTCAACGGTTAATAAAAATAAAATAGCCGAATTAGTATAATAACCGTTCTCGAGTTTGAATAGCCGTCCATTAAATGTTTATTTAAATAGATTATATGTACTATGTAAACTCACAGTATCAACCAAAACTTTCACATTATTATTTAAGTATTAAAATTTAAAAATCATAGAATTGCTAATTTGTGGCAGTTTCTTAATCAAGGGCCAAAGAGTCTCACGGCGTTCGTCAGCTATAGTCTACAGATTGCTGGCCTACCTAACCATTCCCCTACGTAACACACCCATGTTGTTGTACCTGAAGCCAATAGTACAAAACACAGCTGAAAGTTTTCTACAAAGCTAATTCCGGAAGCCATACAACGTTGAATTCGTTGTGACTGATGAGCAATTGTTTATTTCAAGGTATTAATACTCTATTATATTTACTAATTTGTTAATTTTGTGACGCAAACAGTCTGGAGTTTTTTAGTTAAAATGAATATAAACTGCATTGATTTCTATCCCCGTTATTTATATTGTGGGCAGAAAGTTGTCTAAGTATCTATGTTATGAGTTGGTCGTTTTGCAAAACCTAATACAGTGGTTTAATGCGATTTGGTGTAAATAGCATTATATTATGTAGTAAACGTCTAGCTAATAAACATTTCTTATCATGTCTAATGTTTTATGTGTATACTAGCTTTTGCTCGCGACCCTGTCCGCGTGAATGTAATTTTGTATAGCATCCCACGGGAACGGACTATATGAATACAATATATTGTAAGTTTACGCTAGATCATTCAAACTTTCATCCCCTATTTGGGCCCTTTAGGGGTTGAAATTTTAAGAAAAAAATACTCTATGTTTAACCCTGGGTCATCAACTATATTTGTGCCAAAATTCATTGAAATCGGTGCAGCGGTTTAGATTTTTCATACAAACTTTCATCCCCCTTTTAAACCCTTCAGGGGTTTATTTTTGAAAAACATAGTAGCCTATGTCCTATTCTGATGTATATGCTATATTATTGTAAAGTTATCATTAAAATCCATTCAATAGTTTTTACGTGAAAGAGTAACAAACATACCTCCATCCATTCATCCATCCATACTTACAAACTTTCGCGTTTATAATACAGTAGAATCCCGATTATCCGGACTCCGATTATCCGGATATTCGATTATCCGGACTCATTCTTCACGGCTCTAATTACCGACATAGAAATGATTTGACAGCGCAACTAGACATTTTACGACGAGTTTTTTCCTTCCTTCGATGTGTAGGTGCTGCTCTCATTTGTGTGCGCGATAGTGTTTGCTATTATTTCATTTTAATTGATACCATCCAACTAATAGGTTGTATTTTTTTTACATTTCTGTTTACGTTTTGCGTTAGAAATCTATAATGTCTAAGCGAAAAGGAGTAATGTTATCTCTCAATGACCACCCTGAATTCCACATTTTAACTGATGAAGAACTCATTAACAATAATTTGAAAAGTAACGATAAAGACGATGAAGGATAGACTAAAACTGGTGATGTATGTGAAGCTATTGGAGCTCTAAATAGCGCTTTTAAATGGTTTGAAACACAGGACAAATCGTATCCCATACAGTTATTACAACTGAAGCGTATTTTTTTTATCCGAGCACGGCAACGTGACTGCACTACACCTGATGGTAAGCGTAGTGCAGTCCAAAAAACCAGCGACCACCGACAAACAATGAGTTTATCGGTCGTCACTAGAATCATGCCGGCCTGTATAATGCTTCTTTCCTCTTCGGAGAAGGAAGAACCGATACAGGCACAATAATACAAGAATGTACCACTGTACCCGCCCCAACCAACCATCAAGTCATGTCGCAAGCCCCTCGGCAGAACCGGATATGCACTGGCTAACCCTGGAACGCGACCCACACAAGGTGGGTCACTATGGCAGGTTTTAACACTAGTGTACGCTACGCACGGTGGTCGCTATCCGGTCGGATACGAATATCCTCCCACCAGCAGAGTATCAGGGACTTGGCCGCAATGAAAATATTTTTTTATTTGATTGAATGACGACACGAGCAAGGCGCTCGCCTGATGGTAAGCCTGCCCATAAATAGAAGCAACACCACACAGAACTTTGAATTACAAAGCACTGCATGGTGCTGAACTGCGCTCGTCACCCCAAGACATAAGATGTTAAGTTTCATAATGCCCAGTAATTTCTCTGGCTTCAATATCCTTTAAACCGAAACACAACAGTGGTTACACACTGTTGCTTGGCGGCAAAAATAGATAAAGCGGTAGTACCAACCCAGATGGCCTCTCGCATACGAGGGACCTACCACCTTGTAAAATGTGATTCATTACGTCAAAGATTAATCACAAATTATTTCCAACCAACATTTTAAATTACATTGGCTACTCGATTTATTTATATATCGTATTAAAATACGCATTATTAAAATACTAAATAACGCATGTCCCTTTCTATAACAAAAAAGTTATTAAAATTTGATTACTGTTTTATTTGACTTTGAAATCGATTATCCGGATTTTCGATTATCCGGAATACCCCTGGTTTTAATTGATCCGGATAATCGGGATTCTACTGTACTAGCTTTTGCTCGCGGCTCCGCTCGCGTGATCTGCTTTTTCCGGGATAAAAAGTAGCCTATGGCCTATTCTGATGTATAAGCTATATTATTGTAAAGTTTCATTAAAATCCATTCAGTAGTTTTTACGTGAAACAGTAACAAACATACATCCATCCATCCATACTTACAAACTTACGCGTTTATAATATTAGTAGGATTAGTAGGATATCATCTTTGTAAAAATAACCAGTTCGATTGCACAATGTAAAATATTTATATAAACGTCCCATTGTTAGGTACGGGCCTCATCTACTGAGTGAGAAGGTTAACCCTTAGTCCAGCATGCTGGCCTAATGCGGATGGGCGGATTTTACTTACCTTCGAGATTTTTGTGGAGAACTAACTTCTCAGATGCAAAATGCAGGTTTATGCAGGTTTCTTCAAGATGTTTCAGAATCAAAATCAAAATCAAAATCTTTATTAATCATGTAGGCTAAGAAAGCGCTTATGACAGGTCAAGTACAGAACATTTGTCATTAAAAAGACTAACTTAGAATTAAGGGAACTTAGGACTAACCGCCGCGCTAAAGGCTGGCAGGTTTCTTTTATCTTTAAAGTGAGCAATATATTATAACAATGAATACTATTTTTCTATAAATCGTCGAATTTTCCGATTGTAACCGACCGCCGCCGCGCCGCTGGCTGTAATGTCCCTTCTGTACATAGCACGGGAGCAAATTTCATTAGAGTGTATTGTTTCATTGGTTATTAAGCATATTCGATTGAACTTTGTACATACGTAGTAAACCGATCTTGTGTAATTTTGTCTGTTTAAATTCGTCGTGTCACTCGTCTTACTTGTCGCAATAATATATCCGATTTAACAATTACGATATCTAGAAATAATCCTTCATACGGGGTTTCATGTAATGTACAGGTATACATAGTTACATTTCATGTTCATATTGAGTAAACAACGGGTTTGTGACCCATTTGCAAATTTTAGGTGGGGAAAGTAAAACGCGGCGTTTTGGGGCGATTGCCACTAGTTGATCACGACATAAGAGTTCTAAAGGTTGACACGTTCTGCTTTTGTAGGTTTCGCTCCTGAGATCCTATTAGTGATGCCTGGACGGTGCTAAATGGATACCGATAATATTACAGACTGACAGACAGAGAGGTAAGACTTCGTCTGATTGGCTGGCGACCACCCTTCAACCAGAGACTGCCAACAAACAGTGATGACTGAAATATAGTGCACGAAACCATGTTAAATTAATTGGTCCAGTGGCGTACTAAGACTAGGAACTGTAAGGTCCTGGATTCAATTTCAAGGTCACTGTGGGGCAATCACAATTTTTGTTAGAGTTTACGATTCGGAAATGGCACATGGATTACCCGGGATTGGAATTTGTAGCCGGTATGGCAATAGGCTCGCTCCCTATCACTTGCATGTGAGTAACCTGCTATCACACGTCTTCTTTTAACTCTTTAAACACAGACTGACAGACGAACATAACGGTCTACGGAACTATAAGTGCTTCTTAAGGTGTTTTAAGTACGTACCTGTATTATGTAATGTGATTCAAGTGTACATGCTTAAAAAGTTTTTGTTTCTTTTGCAGAAGATCGAGGATAAACTGTCCGACGAGTACAATGGTTCCGAATACAGTAAGTACATAGCTAATAATTTTAGGTGTAATTACAAAACGTATTCTAAGTTTAAAGTAGGTTTCTAACAACTAGTAACAATGGAAACCCATACAAACTGGCCAATATAAACCTAGTTTAAAGTTAGAATACGTTTTGTAATAAAGCTGTTTGTATTTAACTAGCTTTTGCTCGCGGCTCCGCCCGCGTCATTTTCATACACACTTTCATCCCCTATTTTATCCCCTTGGGGGTAGAATTTATCAAAATCCTTTCTTAGCGGATGCCTACGTCATAACATCTACCTGCATGCCAAATTTCAGCCCGATCCCTCCAGTGGTTTGGGATGTGCGTTGATAGATCACTATGTCAGTCAGTCATCTTTGAGTTTTATATATTTAGATAAGTATCTGAAATTCGAATAGAGACAAATAAATATGTGTGTTTCGGATATTTTACCTTGGTGTTTCCATATTGGGCCATTCATAAAATACGTTCGCATACAGGGGGGGAGGGGTCTTGCTGAGTGTGACAAGATGTGACAAGGGGGTACCGGGGATCTACGGCAACGTGACGTTCGCCGTTCATTTAAACATTTTAAATTAATATTTTTTCAAAAAATACTTTTTTCTCATTTTTTATCATGATACAAAGTGATTCATTTCGTATTTTAGTAAATATACAGACTTTTAAACGTATATAGTTTTATTAATATAATATTGTAACTCGATATATTTACTTATGTTTATTTTTCGACATGAGCTCTGTGGCGCGGCTCTAGCATTTTCACTCGGCTCTAGCAGCGTTGCAATCCGTCACAATTGGTTTCTTTGTTTTTCCAATACTAAAGAGTGTAATATATCCACGTCTTCCACGAGAAGGTATTGCAATACTAATTATAGATATTTCGGCGCATTTAATCCTTGGACTTCTGATAAATAGAATTATTATTTATTTGTTCGTTATGAAAGATTTTTATTAATTTATCCAATTTTATTATTAAAACTAAATATTTTTTTTTATTCTCAACATTTCTGTACTATCCATTGAAATTTATTATTTTTTATTTTTATTTTTTTTATAGCGTAGGCCGGCAAACGAGTAAGTGGGTCACCTGATGGTAAGCGATCTCCACCGCCCATGTACGCCCACAACCAGAAGAATCATGGGCGCGTTGCCGACCTTAAAGGAAAGGGATAATTAGGGATTGGGAAGGGAAGGGGATTTGGGTTTCCGGATATATTCAGGGGGGGGGGTCTTAGTTGTGTGAC
Source organism: Amorpha juglandis (assembly GCA_949126905.1). Classification (NCBI taxonomy): domain Eukaryota; kingdom Metazoa; phylum Arthropoda; class Insecta; order Lepidoptera; family Sphingidae; genus Amorpha; species Amorpha juglandis. The sequence goes on from OX421367.1 coordinate 10,930,857, forward strand.
GAAATATTTACAGGGGGTCAGAAAGTGTGACACAGCGTGACAACAGGGGGGGGGAGGGGGATAAAAGAAGTTGATTGTAGCGTGACGTATTTTATGAACAGATTAAAAAAAAAAATGTATCTGGCGAAACAAGCATTTGCTAGTCAGATGATAAGCGCCGCACCTGCCCATAAACAAAAGCAACACCATACGGAACCTAGAATTACAAAGCACTGCATAGTTTTGAATGGCGCTCGTCACTCTGCGACATAGGATGTTAAGTATCATAATGCCCAAAAAAATCACTGGTTTCAATGACCTTCAAACCGGAACTAAATGCTCCGACACAAATAAACAAAACTATGGTGCCTACCCAGACGGACTCTCGTATGCGAGAAACCTACCACCTAGTTGACATAAATAATATAATATGGCGCGGCTTTACCTACAACATTCTGAAATTAAATTTAATAACCGTGCAAAAGCTAGGCGTTCGACGCGTGTTAATTTCCATGGAAACATCCAATTAAATAATGTTCACTTGCAACGCGTGTTTTGACGCGGCACTCGCGTTGAACACTTAACACTTCAATAGACACAATAAATTGCATTTCTAACATCCGGAAGCGAAGATGTTATTGGGATTTTTGATTATATTTATTATAACCTATTTATATTACTTTGTATTTATTATAACCTGTTGTGTGCCAGCCCGTAGATTTATCGTTAGGTACAAAGCAGCGCGTATTTCGTCTTGTAGTTAATTAGGTATATGTGAGTTTAGCGAATTTTTTTTCAAATATACTGTCTAAGCTCTAAACGATAAGACGAGCAGCTCAATCGTTCCAAGTTATGCTTACCATCAGGCAAGCAACATGCTCGTCTCGCCATTCGAGCTAAAAAAAACTTCACCAAGTTCATTGCTACTTACCAATTGAATTGTCAATTCATTGTAATTAAACGTAGGCTACATGCAAGAAATGAAATATTATTACAGTTTGAAGTTACCCACACCGTGTAGTCCAATTGAATGTTATTAATTTGCGAGCAAGGATTGAGGGTCTTATTCATAATTGCTTCATCATCATCATCATTATCGTCAGCCACAAGACGTCCACTGCGGAACATAGGCCTCTCCCAAAGATTTCCAGACCGACCTGTTGGAAGCGGCCTGCATCCAGCGACTTCCTGCTACCTTTATCAGGTCCTCTGTCCACCTTGTAGGTGGACGTCCAACGCTGCGCTTGCCAGTACGTGGCCTCCATTCATTCCATTCGGGAAACTTGGCAAGGTCTTCTCCTCCAAAATACCTCAGTGTCTGAAGACCAAAGTCTTCGATCAATGTGTGTTACCAGTGATGACATACGGCACTGAGACGTGGCCTCTGAATATGGGCCGTATAAGACGGCTCACAGTCACTCAGCGAGCTATGGAGAGAACTATGCTCGGTGTTTCTCTACGTGATCAAATCAGAAATGAGGAGATCCGTAGACATGACATAGCCCAGTGGATTAGCAAGCTAAAGTGGCAGTGGGCAGGCCACATAAATGCTTATTAACAGCATATTAACTATTGTGTGCTTTGTCTCTGTCTTTCATAAGTCATACGAACTGAGATGACACGAGAGAAAATACACAATAGTTAAAATGCTAATAATAAGCGATTATGAATAAGGGCCTGTAATTTTTTTATCATTTATTAATATCGTTTTATTAACATAACTATTAATAGTACTTACCCGACCAAAGTTCGGTTTCTTTTTCAGTGTTGGTCAGATCCGGCCAAGAATACTGGCATCATAGGCCCCAGTTTCGGTTTAAGCTAAAAATTGTGCGCATCCAACGTTGATGAGCTGTCAGATGAAGTCAGTCCTAAGCCTCAGTTCACCGGGAGACGTTAGATACTTTTTGTTATGACCTTTAAATAAAAAGCACACAAATAACATGATGACTTTCAACCCAGTTTATTCTACTCACAGAGAACAAACTCGTGTCAGGATTAACATAGTATGATTAACTACAACAGTATGGCTACCGGTGTAACGGGGAGCCATGCTGAAAGCAGGCTACTGTAATAACGACCACGATTGTTGCTAAGGTTTTCACTGCGCGACGACTGAATACGAACTGCTTCTGTCAAGTGTTTTTTTTTGCTGTTTGACGTTATGCTGTTAGCCTGACGCGAGTCGGGTTTTTACAGCTTGACTTTCGGGTGAGCGCTTTATGGCCGGCGCTCATAGACGGCATGGCACGGCATGGCATGGCAAAGGATTTTATTACTAATCAAGTTATTTTGAATCTTATTGCCACGAGTTTAGAATTCACTTTACTTTATTTCAATACCACAGTGCCGCGACGTGCCGCGGGATGCTGTGGCATGACGCGACGCGCCGCGGCATGCCGCGGCGTCCCGTGGCATGCCGTTTCATCCCACGGATTGCCGCGGTGCGCGAGAGAGAGAGAGTGGCTGGGCATTCAGCAGGATGCCACGGCATGCCTCGGGACGCCGCGGGATGCCGCAGCATGACCTGCCGTGCCATGCCGTGCCATGCCGTCAATGAGCGCCGGCCCTTAGGCGCTCTCAACCCTTAACCTCTGTCAAGTTGTGCGCCTCTCTTTTTTAGGCGTATCTACCCGATATCAATTTTATAAACACCGTCCGCACCGACTAATATAAATTCACATCTAACAATATAATCACATAATCATGCTGTATTGTATTATCATAATTCTACTTTATTATATAACGTAACTGACCACTATCGGTGCGAAGTATTGGCACGGGTCACCTGGTCAAAACACTGGAGATAACAAAATATTTACCTATCGTCACCGTGTATTTTCCGACCTTGTCATTGCCAAAATGATGGAACACCGATGGAGCCATAATATTTTGGAATTATATATGTTAGGATTTTAATTAAATTGGAAAACATATTGTTTTTATTCTCTTGGAATCAAAATGAATCAAAGTATTTATGACATCAAGTCTTAGTATTTAACTACTTGCTATTTAATACGAAACAACAAAATATGTCGCGGTGGATCCGTCAACTACACCACGGTAATATTATAGATAATATTACCGTGACTACACAAAGCCGTTATCTTGTTCTCGAAGAAAATAATATAATTAATTCTCTTTCATCAACAAATGAATATCTTATCGCAGTAGGTAAGTTTTATGGTTTTTATTAAAAACAACAATCTTAAAGCCAACTACCAAACTTATAATTATGTGCATTTTCTTTTGGGTATTTCAGTGGGCCCTGTGGGCGCCTCAAGCTTCTCAGTGGGTGCTTGTTTTTAGGAAATCTTTATTTTTCATTCTTAGTTTGTTCTGACAGATTCATTATTTTTTCAGGTTATAAAAGGACAAATGAGTGAGCGCTTCCGCGCGAAATTTGAAAATTCCGTTTTTTATTTACATGATAATATACATATTTTTATTTTTCATTTTGGGTATCTTTATGATACATCCAATTAAAACTGTGCCCTATTGAAATATATATACTGCTTAGTATATAACTGTATTGCGTCAACAGCAAATTATTTTTGCTCAATTATTATTATGTTTCTTATACGACTATGTTGTTTATATGAATTACTGCAATATCTGTTTTATAGACATTTTCAGCCTAAAATGTGCTTTGAGCATTCATTTTGTGGGTATCCAATCAGATGGACAGGGAGCCCTCGGGTAGCTGATCCACTTGACTACTATCAAGCTCATTTTCCGTGAGTAGCTTCGTTTCGATGAGACGACCAACTATTCCCTATGCGAAAATTCTCTATTGTGGTAGCTAACAGAGGTAGCAAGGATAGAATATTTCGATTTGATGATACTCAAAAAATTTATTATCTTATTTGTAGGACAATATGACTGTTAAATTATATAAATATTAACTAAGTAAAAACAAAAAAATCAGCTGGTTAGTAATCATACCTATTGGAAGGAGGGGCTTCCAATAGGTATCGATAACGAGGTCATAAAAAATGATTTGAATGAGCTGATTTTTTTGTTTTTACTTAGTTAATATTTACATAATTTAACAGTCATATTGTCCTACAAATAAAATAATAATTATTTGAGTATCATCAAATCGAAATATTCTATCCTTGCTACCTCTGTTAGCTACCACAATAGAGAATTTTCGCATAGGGAATCGTTGGTCGTCTCATCGAAACGAAGCTACTCACGGAAAATGAGCTTGATAGTAGTCAAGTGGATCAGCTACCCGAGGGCTCCCTGTCCAAGAGTCTTAATACTCGAATAATTATTATCCACCTACTAAATCATTATATATTTACCAGAATTTTATTATAAGTTTTAGAGTCTATTATATATCTATACTAATAATAAAGCTGTAGAGTTTGATTGTTTGTTTGTTTGAACGCGCTAATCTCAGGAACTACTGGTTCGAATTGAAAAATTATTTTTGCGTTGCTAAGCTACTCAAATAATATTATTTGAAGGCTTCCGTTGCTAAGCTACCCAAATCTATACTAATATTATAAATCTGTAGAGTTTGATTGTTTGTTTGTTTGTTTGATCACGTGGGCGGAGCCGCGAGCAAAAGCTAGTATTTAAATAAACGATCTTAGATTGAGCCTACCATCGATACAGTGCATTCACTATAACAATTCCAGTTATGTAAACAATATTTTTTTTTTTAACCTGGCTCGGCAAAGTGACTACGCTACACCTGATGGTAAGTGTACCGCAATCCAAGAATATTGTCGACCAACGACAAACAATGTGTCCATAGTAAGTCGGCAAGATCATGCCGGCTAACTGCTTCTTCAGACTCCGTTTAAAGGACCCTATATTATAGGAAGGAGGGAACACGTGTGCCGGCAAACTATTCCACAGCTTAATGGTCCGGCAGAAGTAAGATTTCGCGAATTTTAAGTTCGAGCCGAGATAGAGGAGACCACGAAGCTGTGGTAACGCAAGCCAGCACGCGTGGTTCTGTAAGGAAAGGTGAGGATGGGATAAGGTCAAACAATTCTTCAAAGCATTCACCGTGATACAGACGGTACGAGACGCTCAGCGAGGCAATGTCCCTCCGCAATTGTAGCGGTTCTAAGTTTCTTGTAACGTCTGCATCATTCACATTTTACCCACTTTTCAGTTATCTCTATTATATTATTGTGTATTGATCCAAACAAATGCATTATTTATAAATTGGGTAGATATTTGTTTACATTTCTAGAATAGATTCGGTGAATAGACTATAGATTGATTGGTCTATTTTCGGGGTTGACCTGGAAATCATAGATGGAACATAGATTAAGGTCGACTTTTTCAACGAAGATAAATCTGGATTATAAGTCGATATAGATGATCCTAATGTGCAATCTTCACACGATTTAACATTTCGTAAACATTTTCAGTAGCTAAATACAACTGTTTATTGAGATAGATTTATAAATACATTTTGCTTATCTATTTGTCAAACCCAAAATGGGTTGAGTTTTTATCCCGTTATAAGAGAAAATAGATGTAACATTATTTTTAGAAAGCAATCTTGAGGGTGCAAATAAATAAATTAAAATTAAGTATTCTGGAACAAATAAATTGTGCCTATGCCAAAAACAAACATCACGATATGAATAAATTTGTTTAAACTCATAAGTTGTATAGACCATTTTTTCAACGTTTGTATAAAAAAAAAACTAGATCTGTATGCCACACATCTCACTGCTGGGCACGGGCTTACCCTATTGAATGAGAGGGATTAAGCCTTAATCCACCACGTTGGCCTAATGTGGAGACTTAACGTACCTTCAATATCTTTATGGAGAACTTCCCAGATATGCAATTTTCCATATGATGTTTCTTTCATCGTTATAGCAAGCGCTAATTAACGACGAATACACATCTAACTTAGAAAGGTCTGAGGTAGGATGTGGTTTCGAACCTGCGACTTATGTCTCGACAGTCAGCACCACTGCCCGTTGACCTATCACTGCAGTTATACAAGTTTCACAAGTGTCAGAGTTCAAAATGCATGCAATTTATGAGAATACAATTTCCATTCATGAGCACCGTAACGATTTATCTAGAAATGTATGGTCGGTAATACACAAATTTCCATTCATTGTGCTGCAACTACTATCACTTGTTGCTGCTCCTTTGGGAAATTAATATTATATTAATTCACCACGTTGGCATAATGCGGGTTTCTAGACCTCACATAACTTCAACATGATTATGGGAAATTCTTCGGTGTGACGTTACTTCGTAAAATCAGAGGCCTGCAATTTTTTGGATCGAAGTTGCGACCTTTGTCTCAGTATTCCCCGCCAATCCATCGCTAACCAAGAATAATCTGAATAATAATAAAAATGTTAAAATAAAACAAAAAATTTAAGCGTCTAAAAGGAAATATCAAACAAAACGTCACTTCGTTTCTGAAACAACTTATTCATCATTGTGTGGGTAAGTTACAGAATTTAGTGAAACAAGCTTGACGGCGGAAATAGATAAAGCGGTAGTACTAACCCAAACGGCCTTTCGCATATTGGGCAAATACTGATCAAAAGGCAAAAATCACTTATCATGGAATGAATTGAAAATGTTAACCTTCAAGAATAATATTTTCATTTTATGTTTATCGAATGAAACACACTTTTACCGTTACTTACGTATGAAATGTGATTCCACAACCTTTTTACCTTCACCTGTGTAGATTTTACAACGTAAAACTTATACTGCTACTAAGGTCTAACGGAGTCGAGCTCTAAACTAATTCTACTAGTATATGTAAAACGTAGCGGTGCAGCCGTGAAAATGTAATTAAGCTAGTTAATATGGAATACCAAACCAAATTATTCTTTATTTTTCATTTGAAATCATTTTATTATTTTGTCAATTTATTTTATGTTATCGCCTTTTTATTTTAACTAAAAAGTTAGGTAAGTACGTAATGTATGTTGTATGTACATTCCTCACTAAATTAAATTATTCTAAAATTCTATAATTTCAGTTTAGATTTGGAATATGCTATTCTGTTCTTGTATCGGATTATATTTAATCCTGAAAATGCAATTACTTAATTGCATATATATAGTGCTACATCTCATGAATTATTTTAAAATGAAGAAATAAGTTATAAATAACAAATATGCAAATATTTTCCAAATTTAAAAACTAATCCTGTCAAACTAAAATTGATTTCATGTCATTTTAGACTAGTTAAGACGATTTAAGAATACGAAATGTCATTTGGCAGGACACCAAACTTAGTTAAATCTTCATTAAAAAATCATGTCGATTCATTGCTCCGTTAGTGCTTGAAAGGAGAAACCAACAGAACATTAATTCGGATTTATAATATTAGTAATAGTTAACACGGTATGTGCATTAGTGTGATTGGTTTATCTAATCTTTGCATCTTTTTGCTTAGTCTTAGATAACTTAGGTAGAAAATTTACCAATGAAACATGTGTTTCTGAATGAGATCAGGGCTACGCACAAAAGCTTTGAAATATCTTATAACCAAATCGTTTAAAAGTACCCATGCCATGAACAAACATACGAAACAAAATATATCTTCTTATCGATGATGAGTTTTGCTTCAGATTTGTTTGTTTATCTTTTTCTCTACATTGAACAAACAAAAATATATAATCTAAAACAATTTAATTTGTTTTCATATTGCCGTTACATTAACTCATGGTTAATTAAAATATATAATAATTCCCATAATAACATTACAACGCAGAATAATATTGAGATCGGCGATCGTATCACTTCAAGAAAGATGCTTATTTCAGAACACGAAGGAAGTATCACCTACACATACCAAGTTTTTTCTATATTCACCATGATTCGTGGTAATCCTTTGGCCGTTTACGTACATAGACCCCACACCTGTTTCCTATAGGGGTAGGCAGAGATAATGGGTGCCCACTAGCCATTTTGTTTACTAATTGTATTTGGTGTGATTTCCAAAAATATTTTCAGTTTGGAATGTTTTAAAGTATTATAGACTGATATATATATATTTTAGATTTTTACTACCCAAAAGGTACTAACGGAACCCTATTACCACGGATTATGTGTCTTCTGTCTTTGTGGCCACCTACCAGTGTAGGGCGTAGTTAACTACAATTTTGTAATCTGATTACTAATTACGATTAAAAGTAGTTAACTACATGTAGTTATGATTACATGTAACTTAACTACAGTAATCAAACTACATTAAGTAGTTATTAATTTGATTGCTGCAATCTAGTAGTTATAATTACTGATTATTTAAGATTTATGAACTTATATTTTGCAATTAAATAATAGTCAGTCAGTCAGTCGGTCAGAGTCGTGTCAGAGTCGTGTCAGAGTCGAGTCAGAGTCGAGTCAGAGTCGAGTCAAAATCGTGTCAAAGTCCGGTCAAAGTCTTGTGAAAGTCTGGTCCAAGCCGGTCTGGTCATTGTGTGACGCAACCTGGGACTTCGAAATTATCGATGTTCCAGGTAGGTCGGCTAACGCTGGCTGGTCGATGGACCGCTCGCGTTACGGAACGTTTCGGTTCACCCTCCCATAAGAAGTTTTCACTTCAAAAATAAAATTACTCCGCAAACATCAACATAATTCAAATTATTTGCGAATCAAATAATGACTGCCCAAAAAATGACTTGTACCGACATGCAGCGAGCGAAAGCGAGAGCGTGGTATAGTGCGCTCTTGCTCTAACACACTGTTAAATCTGTAGTTATAAAAAGTAATCAAGTAATCGTGATTGCAACTACAATTAGTAGTTAGTAATCAAAATGTTTAACTACATTTTTGATTTTTTTATGTAGTTTGTAGTTATGATTACTAACTATTTTATCTAATCGTAGTTAGTAATCAGTAGTTAGATTACATTTTGCCCAATACTGCTACCTACAAAGCCTCTATAGGCTCTATTGTCTGAACCATAATAGATAGTCGGTTGAAACCTTCACAGAATATGTGTTATTACGGCAGATAGCGTAAGAAATAACAAAAAATACTATGTAATGTTGATAATTAATCAATTAATGTATTATTGTATTAGTCGCTCATAATTTATCGATGGCATAAAATATAAATGGTTACGTAATCGATTATTAAAAAACCTACTCGCTAGTAAAAAACTGGACTAAAACAACAAGCTTTTGAGGCTAAAACGGGTGTTACTGGTGGAGTTTTGGCCCCTGCACATAAAGCTACCGTTCTGGTTGGTGATGCACTGTATTTAAGAAAATTGATTTAAACAATTTTAACTTTGTGAGTGTGTACAATGCGTCCTAGAACCCCGACCATCTTTAGAAGTAGAGGGGGATATGTCGGTTTTTTTAAACAACATGATTGCCCAGTTGCAAGTCCCAACTCGCACTTAACCGGTATTTAAGTACCTAATACGGTTTACTTCGACAATGATCTCATAAAATTAATGACTTGTGATACTGTGGTAAAAATATTGATGGGTAGATTATATAAAGGCATATGGGACATTCTTTTACAAATCGTACGGATTTGGACCAAAAAAAAAATCCACCTCTCCAAATCTCTTCAATTTTTTTTTACGAAGTTCTTATTGTATATTAACAGACACGTATAAGAGGTTTTTGCTCAAAAAAAAATTTCTCGAAAATATGACCATTGCAAATTTCAGTACTTTATCCGATTCTGTTACATGTAAAATTCATTATCTCTGGTTCTACTGATGATATCGTTGAATTTTTTTTTTTTCATTAAAAGGTAGTAATATCAGCTTTCAGTCACGTGAATAATGTACTTCTTCGACTTGAGTACCTTGAAAATAACAACAATTTAATTGTTTAAATAATATTATCATAATGTTACCCACAACCAAATCGATTGAAAAAATTACTAACGTATTCGTGTTGTTTTTAGCTATAAAAGCATTCTTTCAGAAAGATGGAGCCGTTAATAGTTTAAGAGTGAGAAAATAATTTCAACTGCGCTTCACGTTGCGCGGGCAGCGCGCGATGAGTTGAAACGTGCTGGATATTCAGTTTCGAACTGCTCACGCAGTTCACTTCGGAAGAAACGTAGTACGGACACACATCTTCCTTTTCAGCCTTTTTATTTCTAAAAGTGCGTAAGAAAAATCAAGTTAGGGAAATTTATATGTGGGAAAATGTCACAACCACCACTATCGGTATTGGTATTGGTTGTGGGCTCCTTTTCCCGCACTTAGCCTGTAAAAATTCAGGCCATTGTGCGTGATATCCGTGCCGGCTATAGTGCAAGCCAGCCTAACTCCGACCAGAAGCGCAGGATCTTCCTGGTTTCTCCACAGGCTTCTCGGAGTGACCCCGGTGAGTCGAGGATTTCTGCCCGTTGTGCAGCTACACCTTCACATTCCAGGATGACATGGGCAGCTGTTTCATCGACCAACAGACATCCCCTACATAGGGGGCTGTCAGTCATACCTAGAACATATAAATGTTTGTTTAGCGGGCAATGTCCAGTGATGGTACCTACGACTATGCGTAGGGATGCCCTGTCCAAAGATAGGAGGCGTTTAGTCAGACGAAAATCCGGGTGTGGCACAGTTTCCCGGGATTGTCTGCATGTACTAATATTCGCCCATTGTTCTGCGTGTTGTTTTTGTGTTCTGTGACGCAGCCATGTCCTCAGCTGGTTAAAGGGCAGTGGCAGTATTGGATTAGGACCCATCAATGCCTGGTCTGACCCTCTTTTAGCCAGCTCATCAGCTGCGTCGTTTCCTAGAGAGCCACTGTGCCCTTTTATCCACTGCAGGGTAACTGAGTTTATTTTCCCTATACCCTCCAGTGCCTGGTGGCACTCTAGTATAAGCCCTGACTGGATAATTTTGCTGTCTAGGGCTCGTAATACCGCAGCGCTATCGGATACAATTCGTATTTTATAGCCTGTAAGGCCCCGTTTTTCCACTGCTTTGGCAGCCTGTGTAATGGCGACACATTCACATTGGTAGATGGAACTGTATTCGCCCAAGGCCATTGATATCTTGATGTTCAGTTCTGGTGAAAACACTCCTGCTCCCGATCCTGTCCTTGTCTTTGAGCCATCGGTGTATATGCGCAGTTCGTGTGTGTCTGACCAGTCATGTTGTTCTTCGGTCAGCTGGACAGTGTAGCTTTTGCTGAAGATGTGTTGTTTGGGTACCCTGTCGTTGGGAGCAGCCATCAACGGTTGGTAGTTGATGGCTTCTTCCAAGATTTTGGCATGGGTACTATTAGCTGTACCCCAGAGCTTTAGCGTCTTTAGTCTTATTGCTGCTGAGGCCGCCTCTTGTTGGATAAAAAGATCCAAGGGCAGTAGTCCCAGCAGGACCTCCAAAGCTGCTGTGGGTGTGGTTTTCATGCAGCCCGTTATAGCTGTGCAGGCTAGTCTCTGGAAATGCTGCAGTTTGGTTCTTGCTGTGGTTAATTTGGTTCTGGGCCACCAGACGACAGCTCCGTAGGTGAGGATTGGCCGTATCACCGCAGTGTATAGCCACCTGACAATTTTGGGGTGTACACCCCAGGTTTTGCCAAGGAGTCTCTTGCACTGCCAGAATGTGATACAGGCCTTCTCTAGTTTGTGGTCCAGATGTTTATTCCATAACAGTTTGTCGTCCAAGATGATACCTAGATATTTTACCTCTTTGGTGAGAGAAAGTGTGGTACCTTGGAGTTTAGGTAGGCGAAGATTTTCTATTGTTCGCTTCTTTGTGAACATTACGAGTTCAGTTTTTGATGGATTTACTGTCAGTTTCTGTTCTGAGCACCATCCTTCGACGATATTAAGGGCCCTTTGCATGAGTTCGCATAGGACTCCTTGGAACTTACCTTGTACAAGGATCGTTACATCGTCTGCATAGCCGACAGTGTGGAAGCCTGCTTCGTTTAGTGTCCTAATGAGGTCATCCACCACTAGGTTCCACAAGAGCGGCGAAATGACCCCCCCCTGTGGGCAGCCCCTCGAAACAATGGCTCGGACAGTATCATTGACTGTCATTTGCACTGCCCTCTCCCTCAGCATGCTTCCGATCCAGTTAGTTATGGAAACCACCACTATCATCGGTACTACTAAAAACTCAAAGGATAGATGTTTTAATCCTTTTGGTTTATCTCCTGATCTGAAAATAAAAAGCATCAAAAGTCTCAGGAAAGTACGAAGAGAATATTTATTAACATTAAATAAGTCCGTAATAGAAGAGTCTCTTGAGCAAAGAATTTGTGATACGTGCCGTAAGAAATTGTCGGAATCGCGTCCGAACACCGAAATCAAAAATCTAGCCAGAACAGATGATCAGGTACTTATCACTATATTTAATTTCAGTAAACGAAATTCATGAATTAATTATATTTTGTATTTGTATTTAAATTTAAAAAAAATAATAATTACTATATATTTTTTTTGCTTCAATTTATGAATTTTTTGTTGAAGGATAGATAATTTATGTATCTTGTGATTTAAACTGTCGGGAATGTTTTGCAATGTAAGTAGATATATTTCGCAGCATCATGAAGTTGATTATATAGACCCTAAAGCTTCGACTGACGATGAAGTGGAAAAGTCTTGCACCATATGACGAGGATAAAGAAGTTATTTCCGAAGCAATAAACGTAATGAACAAAGGTCTGATTTTGATCGGTACTTCAACCACTTCATACACATACACTCATTTCTCGGAAGCGCTACTTCTCTCGTACTTTCCTGAGACTTTTGATGCTTTTTATTTTCAGATCAGGAGATAAACCAAAAGGATTAAAACATCTATCCTTTGAATTTTTAGTAGTACCGATGATAGTGGTGGTTGTGACATTTTCCCACATATAAATTTCCCTAACTTGATTTTTCTCACTCACTTTTAGAAATAAAAAGGCTGAAAAGGAAGATGTGTGTCCGTACTACGTTTCTTCCGAAGTGAACTGCGTGAGCAGTTCGAAACTGAATATCCAGCACGTTTCAACTCATCGCGCGCTGCCCGCGCAACGTGAAGCGCAGTTGAAATTATTTTCTCACTCTTAAACTATTAACGGCTCCATCTTTCTGAAAGAATGCTTTTATAGCTAAAAACAACACGAATACGTTAGTAATTTTTTCAATCGATTTGGTTGTGGGTAACATTATGATAATATTATTTAAACAATTAAATTGTTATTATTTTCAAGGTACTCAAGTTGAAGAAGTACCTTTTAATTCACGTGACTGAAAGCTGATATTACTACACTTTAATGAAAAAATAAATTCAACGATATCATCAGTAGAACCAGAGATAATGAATTTTACATGTAACAGAATCGGATAGAGTACTGAAATTCGCAATGGTCATATTTTCGAGACAAAATTTTTTTGAACAAAAACCTTGTATATGTGTCTGTTTATTTTCAGTATAGACTCTAAAAATAAATTTTGGGCCCAATCAAAATTGTCAAGTCAAAAAAGGTGTACGATTTGTAAAAGAATGCCCCATATATGGCCAATAACGATAAATGATAAAGGATTCAAAATCTTTTCATGTTCTACAACTTTTTTATGCCGAGAACTCTCAAATTAACGTGGGAATAAAATAAATCGCTACGTTTTATTTAAGCTTACGTTATCGTTGAAATTATGCGGCATGGGAGATTGTTAAACGGATCTGGTGCGACAGTAAAGGGTGAAGTAGTAGTTGTGGTAGAAGGTGGTAGTTAGCGGGAATGGTGGCCCAAGATTTTTAATATCAGACAGGACTTTTTTAAGCGATTACACAATTTGCAAGAGTGAAGACCGTGGAGGAACTGTTGAAAGGGATACAAACATTGATTACCGCTCGTGGTAAGTCGAAATTCGGTGTCACTAAGGGAGTTCGCGTCCTAGATACTTCATTGAAATGTTACATTTGGGGTTGCGTTTCTTAGAGGAGTCAATTTTATTTTTTTGATGTGTAGGGGGGGTAAGTGTAAAGCTAAAATCAAGTTTGTGGGGTCGCCACCCTTGTCCCACGGCCGCCATCTTGAAAATAGGGGTTGAAACGGTTTTTACGATATATCTCTTAAACTATTTATCTGATAAAAAAAATTGTTAACGTTTTTTGTTGCTAATTAAATTCTCTATAACTTTGGTCCAGTAACTTTTTGTCGTAAAACTATAAATAAAAAAGTTATAAGTGAAAATGTAATAAAGAAAAAAATAAAGATGATAATTCTCTTGACAGCCTAAGATACAAACAATTCGCCAAGGCAGTGACAAAAAGTACATTTAATTTATCTTCACTTCCTCCAACACAAGACACAGCTCGCTTTCATACTTTCCGAGTCTACCATCAGGTCCAGTCGTGGCTTGGTAATAATAATGATCCTGAAGACTGGGGCTGGAAAAAATGTGGAAAATTATTGATGCCAGTGCAGAGCTCTAAACCTCCAGCACCCCCTGAGCTTCTTAAATTGATCTTTTGTAAATGCAAAGGAAACTGTGGAGCGATGTGTGGATGTCGAAAAGCAGGGCTAAAATGTTCCGCAGTGTGCTTCCATTGTTCTGGAGAACTGTGTTCTGTGTCTTGTGTTGGAGGAAGTACTTTTTGTCACTGCCTTGGCGAATTGTTTGTATCTTAGGCTGTCAAGAGAATTATCATCTTTATTTTTTTCTTTATTACATTTTCACTTATAACTTTTTTATTTATAGTTTTACGACAAAAAGTTACTGGACCAAAGTTATAGAGAATTTAATTAGCAACAAAAAACGTTAACAATTTTTTTTATCAGATAAATAGTTTAAGAGATATATCGTAAAAACCGTTTCAACCCCTATTTTCAAGATGGCGGCCGTGGGACAAGGGTGGCGAGTTTGTGGCGACCCCACAAACTTGATTTTAGCTTTACACTACACATCAAAACAATAAAATTGACTCCTCTAAGAAACGCAAGGTGAGGCCTAAAAAATGTAACATTTCAATGGAGTAAGATAAGAAAACGTGTTGGTGTGACGCAACGGTTCAGTATGCGATTCGAGTGAAAAACACGCGGTTCGAAGTGTGACAAGCGACCAACTCTACTGAAGATGAATGGCGAAAACAGTCATTCGAGCTGTAGGTAAAGCCCTACACAATCACCTGTTGCCTCTTTGCAAGACGCTAGAAGCTAATGTGGATTTATTCTATTAATAATTACTTTATTATTTTATTGACTATTATATTATAATATTGCCAATTATTAATATCAAGTTTTATGAATTGCCAAAATTTACGATAGGTATATTTTTGTTTGTTTATGTTGCACTGCTTGGCCATTAACAGTCAATAATAGGTAATACAAAGAAGTATTACATATTAAAGCTGTGTTAACTCAATAAATGTAAAATACTTAAGCGGAATCTCGCGGGATTGAAAACATTGAGGAATATCAATACCTACTGCATATTGCTTTATGCATTTGCAGAATGTCTTCGAATTTGTGACTTGGTAGTGCGATGTGACGCAAAATATCGATAGGCGCAAAATATATTAGATAAGGTATAGGGTATAGATAGGGTAAAGGGATGCCTGAAGCTTATGATGACATTATTCATATGTACCTCTGATTCGAGTCTAGTTCGCATTGCTGTTGACGTATACTAAGATTTGCCGCGGAGTCCTTTTCTATTTGGGGCCGAGCTTGATGTTACGATGGCGACGTTACAAGAGCAGCCACCATAGATTCTCAAGTATGCCGATGACATAGAACTGGTATAACAGCAACTAGAGCAGAGGTGAACTTGTAACTTCAGACCGGCATAATTCTACCGACCGTCGAGGGACCCAATAAAAATAATAATAATTATTATTAACGAAAAGCATGTATGATTACATAATATTGGTATTATGGTGTTAAAACCCGCCATAGTGATCCACACGCCTTATGTGAATCGCGTTCCAGGATCAGCCAGTGTATATCCGGTTCTCCCGAGGGGCTTGCGACATGTGTTGAGGGTTGATTGGAGCGGGTATAGGGGTACATCCTTTTATCCCTGTGCCTGCATTAGTCATTAGTAAACCTCCGTTTAAGGGTAAGAATTATTGGTAGTTTATATTTTAATGGGGATTTTTTATGGAACGTAAGACGGCTGTGAAATTAACAGTACGTACAGAATACTAAAACTAATACGCAATGATAATACAATAATCTTCTTTATTTTTTCAACATATTATTATGTTATATAATAAGAAACATCGAATCTCGTCATTTGACGGCTCATCAACTTGTCATCTCACATCATTTCTTCGCTGCTAATTTATTTTCTCTTAGAATCCCAGGTAACATCTGCTTTCCGCTTCAAAAGTATATTAAAATGAAGGAAATTTCATTGCGAATTCAGTAATATAGGGTTGTCTATGAAAATCTGTTCATGAATAATGGTTGCCTGTCTTTGAAATCCGAAAATCGGAGCAAGTTAAAGATGTGCGAGAGAGAAGCATTGCGCGTACTATGTGATGCGATAGAGGAGGACGCAGTTTATCAGCTGCGTGGTATGAACCTGTACAATGGAAGAGAGTGCGCATGCGTTCTGTCCACAGTATAGAGAGGCATGAAACTAGTGCACTATTTAGAAGTGATTTCAAAGTCTTATTAGTATATACAGGGTTATTTTTAAAACACTGACAACCTCGCAGGAGTAGATTCCTAAGGTCATTTGCTACTACTTTTGTTCTACGACTTTTCATAATTTGTTAGATTTTATTCTCATACAAAAATAATTATGAATTTAATTTCCGTCTTGAAAGTTATCTACGCTCTGCGCGTATCGCAGATTACGTAATAAACGCAGCGCGCGCGTCAGTTCAATGACCGGCCGCGCCGTATCGATCGATAATGCCTACACCCAGCCGTCAGCTGACGTACGAACACAAACACTACACAACAAAAACTTAAACGTAAAATCATTTTTTTTCTTATGTATTGAGATATGTCCAAACTCGTAGAACAAAAGTTGTTCCTTATGGGGTCACCTATATGGCCCTGCGAGGTTGTCAGTGTTTTAAAACAATTCTAAATAGTATACTAGTTTCTATATATACAAACGGACAAAACAAAATATGCGTCATTTTATAAAAATAATGCTGCAATCTCCAAACCTAGCAAGTGTATACTATTAGAAACCATTATAAAATCTAGTAAATCACACGAATCATTTCAAAACCTAGCAATTTTTCGGAACCTACTGGGTTTTTTTAAATATTCAATGACTCTTACAAGGTTTTTGAAACACAAGAATGATGTGAACATTGAGGGGTGGAGCAAAAATATAAAAGGAAAGATGATTTTTAATTTTAATTTAAGCAATTAGTAATCCGTAATAATTGTGATGTTTATGATTGGCTGCGACACAATACATACAATACGAAACATGATTATAATTACTCAGTCGTAAACAGACATTTTAGAGAATTGTAACTGTGTAAATAATTACATACCAAATTTTCCTGTTTTGCTATTTCAAACCGACTTATTCCACGTAGATAATCATTATTTCCTGAATTTTAATGCATGATAAGATACGTTATGGGTGGTAGCTTTATGTTATTTGCAACTTAAAATGCAAACAAATAAATTCTCTATTTCCCGAGATTCTCATATTTAATGATATCTTATGTTTATGCGAATGTTGCACATTGAAATAAAACTAATTTAAATGGATTTTATCGCGGTTTTTTATTTAATTTTGGTCCCGACGTTTCGAAAGCTTTTCATGCTTATTGGCTAGATTTTTTTAATTTATAATAGGTATATGCGTTTCAAGGGATGCCTCCATTTATGTTTTTGTGCTATCCTGTGCACTGTGTCACCCGTAATACATGGCGTAGCTTAGGCTCCCAATTCCACTTACGTAATGAATAGTATTTAGGTTGAGTCGAAAGGGACTTTACTTTTCATAATAAATACGAACACCCAACACTTTCTCCCATAAAAATATTTTTTCCTTGCGCGGGAATTGAGTCCTCTACCGGGATAAAAGTATCTGTTAGATCACAAAATGATACCAAATCCGAATTAACCTGATTTGGAGTGATTGCGAATATAAGCATAAATCAAATCTGTTTACAATTTTTTACCGGGTTTAAGATGGTATGTACAGATTCAAAAACATGAATCGTAATTATTATGTTTATTGTGAAATTATATTTTTATCAGTGCTAGTAAGAGGAATGTGGATTGTTAGACATTGCACTCGTGCATGTATAGCCACTGTCGAACTTAGGTCATTAGGTCATCCGTTATCTAACCATTAAAATTGTATGTAGATACATTATCTGCAGACTGGACGTTCAATGAAAACTACAAATAGTTTACACCTGGAATACTAGTTTTTCAACTTCAACTTTTATTTTTCTATAGGATATCACTTAATGTGAGTCCAATTTAACAGTCAAGAATAAATTCCACCTCTGAGAGGGTGAATTCGCGAATGAATAATAATAAATGTTAAATGAATAATAAATGAATTAATTATAATAAAATAATTTCAGTATTTGATGAAACTTTCTAAGTTGTAATATAAAAACATTTTGACCGAAATAAAAAATACTTAAAAAAAAGTAACAAGCTAAAATTAACGTTAACCAATTTTGGTCGGTGTTATCAATCATAGACCAATAAACTGCAATAGCAATGTCTCAAAATTAATGAATCTTATTTTTAGCTGTTATAATTTTTTAAGTGTGCTTTATTTTTGTAATTCGTAGACCACGATCTAATTTTGTTTACTTACCTGTTCTTGGACCTCTCTTCCCAGAAGGGTTGACATCAGGCAGGCGGCCTATCGTAAAAACTACTAGCCGAATCTGTCTGTAACATGGGTTAAAAAGTATGTTGCGATGACCCTACTGCGTGTGGGATAAGTGGAGGTGGAAGAAGAAGATGGAATTCTAGGAGTTTAAGTAAATCCGAGTTTTAGGGATGGGGCAGCCACGGCTAATATGAGATTTTATTGATACATTTTGAAAAATATGGATGTATAAAAAACCTATTTAACTTAAAACTTACAAAAAGCAAACAACAAAAATAGATAACAATGAAATTATACTACGTAATGTTAGAAGAAATAATTTATAAGAGAGAAATATTTAAGCTTTAGCTTATGCTTTATTGCTTTTGCTCTTGACTCCGCCCGCAAGAGTATTATTATTACTGAAAACTCACTTTTATAACAATGAAAAATAAATTGTAATACTCTGCCGTTATGAAGGTCCCTAATGGTAAAAAAATTGTCGTAATATTACAAACTTTAATATATATTTCAAACGACTCCCAATAGCGTTGCAAGAGCTAATAAATATCAATTTTATTTCTCGATACACTTTCATTTCAAGCAACCAACAAACTCTTTGCAAACAATAAAGCCCAGCCAAGTCTCAACAAGCAATTATAGCCACCGATATTGCAGACAACAAAGTTATTGCAGATACGCAGTGTACTTTGCATCTCATGTAAGAGATATTGGCTCAGTGACATATCGGAAACAATATCCGTCTTGACACAATTTCCGGTAATGTGATGAAAATACCTTCTACCTCCACTCAAAGGTTTATATTGCAAGTTGCAACGCTTGCATATTCCAGCGATGTTTATTATCAACGCACGGGTCTTCAGGAAATTGTTTGTGAATTTTCCAGTAATAACGGAACTTGTTTGTTTAGTTATTATGTAAGTTTGTAACTTAGTTTTATAACATGTGTAGTGTTAGGGAGGCATTTAGATTGCACTTATACAAACATTATGAAAAAACTATTTGTATTTTGATCTCGTGAATAGAACCAACAGCCTTACAAAGCTTTTATTTCTAAGTCACAGACAGACATTTCAATGTTATTTATATAATACAGATTAAATCCCATTCCACTTACCCAGTAGCTCTCTCACAACTAAGACGTTTCTAACCTCATTTATTTAAATTTGCTTCAGGGCGCGCTAAAAGAACAGGGTCATATAATATCTTAGTAAGTTTTCTTTTACTAGTAGAAAATAACACTATCACTGAGCTTATTTCCTTTATTCGAAAACTAATATATTATGGCATTTACATTGGAATAAAACATGGATAAATCAGAGACTTCAATTCAAAACAAAAAAATCGTATGTGCTGAAAACATATAAGCCATTCATGGAACGGTAATTATTCCCTTCGGGCATTTACTTTATTTATTTTGAACCACAGACGAAGTGCTTCCACTTTATGATCCCGTAAATAGGTTCCGTTTCGTCCGTAGCTCAGATCGCGCTATCACGCATCATTTAATTCAACACGACGCGGGTCCACACCGTTTATGCATAGCGATCTATCAAAACTTTGATACGTTTGAAGATGAAAAAAAAAAACATATTTAAAAGAAAAAAGGAAAAGTATGCAATATATAATTGATGGCGAAAAAAATAAGCCCGGAGTTTCTTTCTGCCTTTCTTCTTCGGGTCGTCATCAGTAGGCAGCTAGAGAAAGGTTGGTAGGTTAGCTAGGCTAGGGATTTTCCTGCCAGTAAGGTCCACGACACATCTCCGTACCTTTTAAACCCTTACAGATATTTTTTTGTAAACTTACCCTACTCCGTCTTGCCCTATCCCATATCCTAGTCCGTGAATTCCTTCACTTAAAGATGCCCTCCCTTTTCCCATGCTTGTTGGTGTGCCTTTTCCTGCCAGCCTTTAGCGCGGCGGTTTGTCCAAAGTTCCCTTAATTGTAAGTTAGTCTTTTTAATGACAAATGTTCTGTACTTGACCTGTCATAAGCGCTTTCTTAGCCTACATGATTAATAAAGATTTTGATTTGATGTGACGCGCTGTGTATGTGTTGGTAGGTCCCTCGTATGCAAGAGGCTGTCTGGGTAGGTACCACCGTTTCTCTCCCGCCCTTAATCTTGGGATATATTTCCTATTAGCTTTTGCTCGCAGTTCCGGCCGCGTGGCTGTCATTCCCGTCATGTTTCCAGGATAACAATAAACCTATATCTGTAGCCTATATCATTGTAAACTATCTATTCTCTGTGGAAATCTATGTCGGTGCGTTGCTCCTTTAAAAGGACAAATAAATGAATTCTGACACGAACAAACCACTGCTGCACAGAAAATCGACGTAAAGTAGGGGCTTGCTGCTGCGTGACCAACGCGACGGTGAGTGAGATATCCGATGGCTTAAATCCGCTTGCACTTCTCAATCCCTTAATCATTCCTTTCCTTAACGTCGGCAACGCCTCCATGATTCGTATGGTACGTACTACGTACTGCGTTCATGAGCGGTGACGATCACTTTCCATCAGATGATTTAGTTGCTCGCTGGTCGGGCTATGCTATTAAAAAATGCTTTAGCTTTTTTGCTATAAAATATTATTCTAGATTAAAATTTGTGAATTGTCAAATGTTATTCTTTTGCTGACTCGTAGGTAGGAATCGTTATGAAATGTTTTAGCAGTTTTAGACTCCGTGATTTTATTTGGATCTAATTATTTAACAACCTAAAGCTCGCAACTAACGACGGCGTATTAGATGCGGACGATGTTCCATTTCAAATATTTTGAATGGTAAAACGAAGAAAAAATTCTAAATATTATTTGATTTACCTTCGTGTCTAATATATCGTAGTAAGGCGCGAACCTAACAATAATATTAATATATCTGACCGTAATAAGTTCTTGCAGTCACTTTTCATATTATTTGTTTCTCATCAATTACACACCATATGCCTGTCTTAGTGCAGTGGCTGAGTACTTCCACTTGACTTGACTAGTGTAACTAGGTTGTATCTTAAAATCGGGCAATAAAATATTTACGTTTTCAATTAAAAACAAACCCTTTATTTCCCGAAGATCAATTTTTTACTTTTATAGCATAGCAATGCTCCGATGCGGCCGTACAATTCAATCGATGTGTATATAAATATAATATGTGAATGATTTTAGTAGATCGTGTGAATAATTTTCATAAATTGGATCACAAAGGTCGAACTAATCGTGAACGTACAATAAACGCATATCCCTCATGCGCTCGCAAGTGTCACATAGCGTGATTGGATCACGCTTATCAAAAAGGGAAGTAATGAAGTTAGTCTCCGTATCTGTTCCTGTTTCGAGCTTTTGTGGCTGAATAATTCACGCTAGCTTGTAGGGCATTTTTTTTCTTCTAATATTGCTTTACGCCGAATAAATTGGCAATACGTCGCTCTACTGTGATCCTATGGGATTCACAACTGCATTGAACACGGCAATACATTAAGAATATGGTATGTGTATACGAGTATACAGGCCTTGTGGCCCTGAGTCGCTTGTTGTTTACTCTTAGTTCGTTATACACAACGCGACTGTGGTGTCGCTAAGAAAAAAAAAATAAAAACTTGAGAGGTGTCAAGGGACACCCGGATGGAACGAAGTTCCTTTCGATTAATTAGTGAAGGAATTTTAATAAAATTTTATTTGTCTATCTATTGTAGTTTCTGAGATATTTGAATTTTTAGAGATATTTTTACAGATCTTTCTTACTGGGGGGTCGAAATTTATTTTTATTGGGGCCAAAGTGTCGGGCTCAATAAGGCGATTGCGACAAGCCGTCGCACGACCCTCTAGCCTCAAAAATTACCGATTTAGGCCGAGGGGGGGTGAGGACAAATTGGGTGGGGGTAGGGGGAACGGGTTTGAACACCTGGTACTTCCATAATTCTCGAAGCTCCAGGGAGGTCGGCTAGCGTTGGCTGGTCAATCGGCGCGCGTGACGTCACCCGGAAGGTTCTCGATTTCTCTCGAACCTTCCGTTGATCGATGGACTGCTCGCGCTTGACCACCTCTCGGGCTTGACTAAAATGATCTCGATCTCGGGGGGGACGGAGGGTCCGAAGGGAGCACACCGGCTGCTACGTCGCCCAGCCCGTAAATCGGCGAGCACCGGCCGGTCTTACAGTCTACGTGACGTCACACCGAACGTTCTAGAGAGTTCCAGAACATTCGATGTGAGTCGT
Source organism: Amorpha juglandis (assembly GCA_949126905.1). Classification (NCBI taxonomy): domain Eukaryota; kingdom Metazoa; phylum Arthropoda; class Insecta; order Lepidoptera; family Sphingidae; genus Amorpha; species Amorpha juglandis. The sequence goes on from OX421367.1 coordinate 10,953,753, forward strand.
AATATTAAACAGTCATCCCGTAGACTATATATTAGACACTGTATAATCTGGAAGCAGCCAACATTCAAATATTTTATGATAGGTAATTTGGTGACTGGCTACTAAGGGCGCATTTATATGACAAGGAATCCCACCGCGTTGTGGCCGCGCGGCGGCCGCGCGGCCGCCGCGCTCGAATCACTCGAAAAACTAATGTAAACTCTATTGACTAAGCCATAATGTTTAATACTTCGCAACGCTCCAACCACGCGGCGACTGCGCGATCGTGTAAACGGCCGCACGAAATTTTTCGCGTCGTCTAAACGCATCCTAAACGGTGGACCGCCGCGCCGTGTTCGATAATCAAAAATTCAAATTTCAAACCACGTCTACATTTCCATATGTCATAAGTTTTACTTTTATTAACGGAATTTCGACTTTAACTTTGTGTGCTAGATATCAAATTAATATTATATTTATTCTTGGCCGGAGAATTATGTCGTGCCAACTTTTCGTACCAATTTTTTCCGTCTAGCCCCCTTTCGCAACGCGCGATAAGGAACTACGTTCCAAAAACAAATATATATTTAAAATAAAATTTTAATGTCACGTTGTTTGTCCGCGATGAACTCGTAATTTACTGAACTGATTTTAATAAAATTTTGCAGACTGTGTGCAGTTTGATCGAACTTGAGAGATAGGACAGTTTACATCTCAATTTATAGTAGCAATATTATTTATTGCAATTTATTTGTTATGATTATCTGTGAGTTCCATAAGATTCTAACAGATGGCGATGTAAGGTAATTTATCGGCTGGATTGAGTAAGTATCCAAGACTATTTATTATGATTTTATAAAAATACACATTCGCTCGCTTAATACCATTAGCAAGTAATCCCGTCTGTTTCCGGGTCACTTCCGGTCAGGCCTACCTATCGTATGTTTTTTGTAACTAACACAAGCAATCAATTACTTCGGCTCACGTTCCGACCACTTCCGGACACGCATCGAACACGCAGTCTTTCGCTATGTGACAGGGCCATATGTAGGTACCACAACTACGGGGCAGTGTGGCCGCGCTATATCTTATCGCGAACCACCCGGCAACTGCGTCGCATGCCATGGTTTTTTTTTTGTGGGGCTCTATGCCCCACTCTCGTCCCTCTGATATTATTTTTAGAGATGTTTCCCATCTAAATAATTCTCAACATCTTTTAATATAAAAACCCCGTAATAATGCACATGCCATGGTTTAAGGTCATACATACTACTTAACTAACTGATTCGTTGCTTAGAAAATAATAAATACATCCTAGGCATTCATTATCATCTCAGCCTGTTGCAGTCGACTGTTAGACGTAAGCCTACTTATGTAATCGCCAATCATTCCGGTCTTGGGCAGCCTGCAAGATGCCCACGACATTACTTATTCAAAACTAGGATTCCCGGCAGCATTGGTATCATGAAAATTTCTTTAGAACATTTGACTTGTGGATAAAATAATAGGCACAGACATAATGTAATTAAAATGTCAAGTCAATGCAATTATATGATCGTTGCCTTTAAAAAAATACACATTACTTTTCACTAGTTTTAATCCCATATTTAACATAAAGAACTAAGTATTTGGTTGATACGCTCTAAAACACATAATATAAGCAATAGCAGTTTATAAATATATTTAATGTGCCCGGGAACATCGCTATTTTTGCCAGGCCCCATAAATGTTATAAAGCCGAGGAAAATCCCTAATTCACACAAGAATATCCAAAGTCAGTATATTTAAAAATGTATACTTACTACTTATTCAGATTTTACAGAGATCCAAGAAACGTGAAATCGTTTGAAAATTTGACCATTATAATTTCAACTGACGTTAATAAAGGAGGAGGTTCTCAATCCAGCGCGTTTATTTTGTTTTATAGAGAAATTATATATTTCTAATAAATGTACACGTCGTCGAACAGTATCGCACACACACAAAAATATTTTACAAATTCACGAAACATTAGTGAGAAAGGAGAAATAAATCCTTGACAATCAAAATCCTTCCATCTCAGCGTTAATATTTCCCCTAAATCCAGATAAAAAATCGATTGGACACGCGATAATGCGTCGTGTATCGTCCGGTATCAATCTCGGCCGGTTCCACCTCTACTATCGCACTAAAACACACGTGTTAAACTGCAACGAGGTTCTGAAACGATAAAAAAATGTGTAAAGCAAGGCTGATCCGAGATAACAATGTTATCGATACTATCTTCAAACCTAAAATCATTATGGCACATTTAAAAACTGGTAGGCCGCGATTTTACAAGTATCGTTAGTGATCGATTTTGTGTCAATTAATTTTAGAGGCTCATTATCGAGAGATAAATACCATACAGATAAGTGTTATCGAGTGATTATACATTTTGTATTCATATTATGCGATGTTTTTGAGTACGTATACCACGTTCGTAGTCGACTTTGATTTCCTTACACGGTTTGATTCTTATCTTTAGTTCCGTTTTGAAATATGTTATTAAGTAGATAGCATCTCAGTATCTTATTTTACCGAAATGTGACCATATGTGAAATGTAAAAATTAAACTAATCCCTTTAAATCATAATTTCAGAATGTCAGAATCAAATAATTCCTACATAGTTGATTCATTTTATTTTAAAACAAAACTAGCATCTACTTTAAGCATCGGTGATAGTCGCCTAGGCTTAACATTGGATCAAATCTCGCCGGTTATTGGTCGGATGCAATTTCATATATAAAACGAATTATGTTCACACTTGACCACCTGAAATGGAACTGCATCTTGGCCTTTTTCTGCGGAAGGCTATGAAGTAGGTTGAAAATTAAGATCATTCCGCATGGATGGGAAATTTTTTTAAAGGTTCAAAGATGACAACCTAATGGCCCACCTCATGCTGAATGTTTACCAGCTAGGCCAAGGGTACGTCTATGGCGTTGCCTACCGCGTAATCTCTCTAAACCTTGTTTGAATGAAGTCATCACATAGCGCTGAGGTAATACTATTATATGGATGGCCGATCAACAAGGTCTGCTGGAGCGTAGTAGCAATTACGTACTTTATAAACGTGGTTCCAGGTAATACGCATAACTTTCCTTTGGTGACGATTGGAGGATAAATGGGGATGACAGGGTAATGTCAAGCTGTACCTCAAGGTACTATAACGGTTACCATAGTCTGTACTGTAAGAAATAAACTAACGAAACATAATAATATGTAGACTTAAGTAGAATCTTCGAAGTTTCGATTGTGAGTATATATAATTCAGGGCACCATGATATTTATTTGTTTGGTCTTAGTAGTTGTAGTACAATCACAGACTACTTAACCTTAGGTTGAGTTTTCTGTAAGTACAATATACATTGTGTTGAGGACTCTGTGTATCTGTGTCTGTAAGAAAATCTTTATAAACGACAGAAATTATCATATTTCTAGAAGTTAAATACACGCCAAAAGATATAGGTACCTAATGTTAAGTGTTGAGTACGTACATATTTAGCCGTACTGTAATGCGAGCGCAGACCTTACTCCGCTGTGTCGCGTTTTAATTAACAGATTAGAGTGAGATGAAATGATTTAAAAGTGTAAAACTAAGCGGTTCACCTTATACGGTAAGCAGATAACACCATACATTTATAGGTCGAGGTTGCTTGGCGATACAAACGGCTAATGTGTGAACAAAGTGAATTTCTTACTAAAGTATGCACTGAATTATATAATTATACATTTTTCATACATCAATAATCAACGTCAAATGAAATGTGACCATCGATCGAAAGTAGATGGAAAGTTGACTAAAGCCACAACGGCGTTCTGGTGACATTAATAATGACACATTTAAATTGACCGGTATTCTCGTCCTTAAATAAATGTCAAAATTGTGATCGAATTGAGATCTAAATTAGACTGAAATTACACGGTGAATAAACTGAAAAATAGTAATAAGAAATTGATATTTGCCAATGTGTGGGTAATGTTTTAGCTAACAATCAAATCATAAAGTCATTAAATATTATCAATAAAAATACTAATACCTTATCACATAAATAGCTAAATTCAATATTTCTGCGCTGTGTGACCATAAACCTCAAGGACAATGCTCTGCCTTCCCTCTCTCAGACTCGGCCCAACGCCAACACAAATTTATAACATCTATTCTATTATTATGTATAAAAGCTTAATAAAACTTAAACTTAACATATTATATAAACTTATTTTTGTAGTGTTAATTAAAATGCTGAGAAAAAGACGTGCTGACGTGCATAGGTCGCCGAAGTCAGTCAAATGTGCGACGAGCTACCTCACGTGCAGACCGTATTGATGACCAAGGACCTAAATAATTGTATGATATGTCAAATTATGCGTTCGGTGGATTGACTCAGAATACAACCAGTTGGTGCATATCAAACACAGAAACAGCGTACACGACACAATGAACGATTGTGGCGACGCAGCGCTTCTGTGAACTTGGAATGAGTGGCACTTCATTACGATCCGGAAATCGATTACGGTGCGGACAGATCCGTAACAATTGGACAAATGTCAGCTGTTTTATCAAGATTAATAATCACTTATCAAAAGCTATGATCAAATAAATTTTAAGTGAAATTAGGTTCACCGGGTCATCTATCTAATATTGAAATAAAATTTACGTTTTCCATTGTTTTGAAAGATTACATTAAACAACTATTACTAGATAAATAAAATATCAATCATCATACTTCTTTAATTATGACATCAATAGTAATACATAAAAAAATATGATAATCATTTATACAGTAAACTAAAATCTACATTAATTATACGAAACATCTTAAGAAATCAGAAAAACTAATATTAAAATCACGCGGCATATGGGGAATTGCATAATCAATTAATAAAATTATAAAATCAATAATTAGATAGTACTAACTATTTGATCAAATTCAAATTGCATTCAAATCGAAATTACCTACAATGTTATTTTTTTCCGCTAACAACTCTATAATGATATTCGCAAATCTTATATGGGGCATTTCACGTCAAGCGGACAACGAAAAAAAAGTGAGGTCGTGAATTTTGTTTATACTCTGGTCAGTTATAGTTCTAGTAGACATGGATGTGTACACACAATTTTTTTTTCGTATGAAGCTTTATTGCTGAGTTATGAGCTTTTAAAAATTTACTAAGTATGAAGTCATGAATTTTTGGATGCTTATTATCTGTACCAATTAATTAGTAAAAAAAACTACAAAGTATTGTTTCTTATAGTTCAAAAGTTGAAGATTTTAATTTTTTTGTCGAATTCTAAATTTAAATTGTTTTACGTATAGTAAACCGGAAGTGAAAATTTCAAATCGATATTTGAGTAACTTCGACCGGTTTTTTTTTTAATATTTTAACCTTGAATTAAAGCCTTAAATGTACTAATTCTTCACCAAAAAAATTATAATGGGACAGCCAATAGTTTAAGACTTAGAGCATATAGAGTACATACACATAGCTATGAGCTCTTTCTAAGCAATCGCGTTTATGCTCAAATACTGCGCTATTAATATTTTATTCCTTTATTCTAACATGCAAAAATATAAAAATAAACGATTTCTTTAATTCTTCATAAAAAAAAATAAAACGTGATCACAAAAAAAAAATTAAGACTAAGAACGATTTAATTTATTGAGATTGAAACAGTATTAATTAAAATAGAGAGATTTGTATTGTAATTTTTACAATTTTACTATTTGCACTAGTATTAATTCTCTTTACACATAAGCCCTCGTTGGTTGGAAGAAAAGCATGCAGTTTTTTAGTTCCTGGAACAGTGATAGCGTAAGCAAAACAGACTCGTAGAAAATCTCACTCTTGTTCAATACCTTCCTTCGAGCAGTAGTAAATAGAAGTCTCAGTTAATGATGACTTGGCCCATTCATATAATCTTATAGGTGTCTGGTGTAGTCATAGCGTTATTCGCAGACCGTACACTTGCACGGGTTACCAAAGTTTTGAGGTTTCCCCCAAGACCATCACATGGCCGTCTTCTATGAGCGGTGGCATGGAAGTGTAACTGTGCTTCTTTCTTAAAATCTTGTTTGTTGTAGTATAGGTTCACTAAATTTAACCTATTCTTAAAATGTTGGGGAGCCCAACTACACCAGACACCTATAAGATTATGTGAATGGGCCAAGTCATCATTAACTGAGACTTCTATTTACTACTGCTCGAAGGAAAGTATTGAACAAAAGTGAGATTTTCTACGAGTCTGTTTTACTTACGCTATCACTGTTCCAGGAACTAAAAAACTGCATGCTTTTCTTCCAACCAACGAGGGCTTATGTGTAAAGAGAATTAATACTAGTGCAAATAGTAAAATTGTAAAAATTACAATACAAATCTCTCTATTTTAATTAATACTGTTTCAATCTCAATAAATTAAATCGTTCTTAGTCTTAATTTTTTTTTTGTGATCACGTTTTATTTTTTTTTATGAAGAATTAAAGAAATCGTTTATTTTTATATTTTTGCATGTTAGAATAAAGGAATAAAATATTAATAGCGCAGTATTTGAGCATAAACGCGATTGCTTAGAAAGAGCTCATAGCTATGTGTATGTACTCTATATGCTCTAAGTCTTAAACTATTGGCTGTCCCATTATAATTTTTTTGGTGAAGAATTAGTACATTTAAGGCTTTAATTCAAGGTTAAAATATTAAAAAAAAAACCGGTCGAAGTTACTCAAATATCGATTTGAAATGTTCACTTCCGGTTTACTATACGTAAAACAATTTAAATTTAGAAGTCGACAAAAAAATTAAAAACTTCAACTTTTGAACTATAAGAAACAATACTTTGTAGTTTTTTTTACTAATTAATTGGTACAGATAATAAGCATCCAAAAATTCATGACTTCATACTTAGTAAATTTTTAAAAGCTCATAATTCAGCAATAAAGCTTCATACGAAAAAAAAATTGTGTGTACACATCCATGTCTACTAGAACTATAACTGACCAGAGTATAAACAAAATTCACGACCTCACTTTTTTTTCGTTGTCCGCTTGACGTGAAATGCCCCATATATATATTTTTTAGTATTTTGAGTTCAATATCAAAATATTTTTTAACTATTATTTTATAAATAATATAGCATACTAAGGCTCAAAACCGTGTAGTCCTGGGTCCAATTCCAAAATCGGGCTGTCACATATTTTAAGTTTGTATATTATAATAATATATCCTACTAATATTATAATTGTGAAAGTTTGTTTGTTTGGATGTTTGTCCGTCAATCACGCTGAAACTACTGAACGGATTTTGATGAAATTTGGTATACAGACAGGGTATGAGCTGACTTGGGTGATACTTTTTATCCCGGCAAAACCAGATCACGCGGGCGGAGCCGCGAGCAAAAGCTAGTTGTATATATGCAGACCGCCTTGCCCATAACATATATCACACAATGGGCTAGAAATAACCTCCACGAAAGGTGCACCCGGCACTAGTTGCACTTCTGCCTACTGCAGAAATAAAAAAGTAATCTTCTGTTATATTATGTTTATAATTATCATCGTTTGGGATTTGTGGTTTAAGCTTGCAATTCCTATTGGTTAATTTTAACGTAGGTACTCATTCATAATTTCCCAATGGTCCGTGGAACTGTTTGCATTAATACCATCGCAAAAATTCCACAACAGGACGACGCGCCACATGAAATCCCAACGATTTCATCCCGAGCATCTGGATGGCTAGCGTTCCCCAATGATGCGATTTACATGAATTTCTCTCAACCCGTCGTTGTTTTTATCTATTAAATATTTTAAAGAGCATTAGGGGCCCGCTAAAATACGACGGAAATTAAGCGTCGCTGATGTTTTATTTAATTTTGTCCTTGGTAATCATTTACCTATTTGTACTAATTTGTGGAAAATAAAGTTTGTTGACGCGCACTTTAATCATATTTTTGGGTAAACATATAGAATATGAAACAGATGAGGTTCTTGGTAAGATCATCAGGCACAATAATCAAAAATATGTGTAGTACACAAACATATGTAATGACGCAAAAAAAAAGTCTCTTGTTTATGCGGATATAAAAAAGACTATGTGAAACAGGCCCTACAACCTGTAATCTTAGGTGATCTAAATGTTCTAGTAGTATAAAAATTAGCTCCAGCTCAGTGGGGACTGCCGGGACAAAAGCTGCAGGTTCGAAAAACCAGTTCCAAGAGCATGCACGTGTGCCTTCTCTAAGTTTCGTGTCTACACTGCATTTCATTGCTATTCATTGCCATTAATTGTGAATTACGGCTTGATTAAAGATTAAGAAAACATTATGAAGAAGCCTGCATACCTGAAAGTTCTACATAAGAATTTCGCAGGTGTGTGCGGTCCGCCAACCTGCATTAGGCCAGCGTGATGGTGGCATAGAGCCTGACCCCTTTTGTTCGTAGAGTTTTTTTTTTTTTTGTTTCTTTTTTTCTTTTTTTCGTTTTTTCTTTTTCCTTTTTTTTATGCCCATCAGTGGGAGAGTCATAATAATAATGCTGACAATAGAGCTGATGTTATTACTATTATACTTGATAGATGTCGCTATATGATATCACTTCTCTTTTCGGCTGAATAATCCGGGACCGATCTGCGTCACGGCAACCCGCCCACTAGTGAGAGACACTTTGATATTCACTATTCGGGAAGTACACACTGTCGCACAGAGCACAATCCCCGAATAGCTTATAGTGAGTCAGTCACTGAAAAATACTATTGGACCGGCGTAATTATAACCCACGTCGTGGAAATGTTTCACAATCAGCTTTCTGGTAGTCTTCACGTGCCATATCTGCTTATGGTTTTTGTTGTTTTTTTTTTGTTTATTGTCAAAAAATCTTTAATCGTAAAAGCAAAGCTTCGTTGTAATTATTTACCGATTTATGTTACTAAGTTGGTGCTAAATGCATCTCTTATTTATCAAAATATTATTTTGTAAAACTACTACACAAATTGAGCCTCGTAACTATATGTAGGTATCTGGTAATAATTAGCTAAAAGTGACGAATATTAAATTGGTATAATTTGTAATAATTTACATATTTAGTGGCCATTATGGGTGTAGTAGTAGGTACATTGAAGATACCAAAGTTATTTCATACGAATAATTCGAACTATTTTTTAGACCGACACAAAAATCTAAGAGGGTCTTAATTCGTCTGTATATATTATACTAGCTTTTGCTCGCGGCTCCGCCCACGTGATCAAACAAACAATCAAACTCTACAGCTTTATAATATTGGTATAGATTTGAGTAGCTTAGCAACGGAAGCCTTCAAATAATATTATTTGGGTAGCTTAGCAACGGAAGCCTTCAAATATGAAAAAATGGGTGCGTGTACTTATGTACGCGCGTGAGAAGTTATACTTCTTTGGCATCATTAAATAACCAATAATAAGTATTTAACATTAATAATTTAATAATATTTAGTGTTAATTATATTAAATAAAAGTATTTTAATTTATATCAACATATCCACTCGACATGATAGAAGTACATTCTACTCTCTTCGCGTTTATGCGAGCCTGGTACTTTTTACGGCAACATGTTCCGAATAAGAAAAAACCTAAAGAGTTTTTCTTTGTCCAAATCGTCATTTGTTTATTAATTACGGCTACTCGCCATGAAAAATGGACATTCTACTCTCTTCGCGTTTATGCGAACCTGGTACTTTTTTTACGGCACCATGTTCCAAATTATAAAATAAAAACCGCATCTATATATAATTATATATATATATATTTATTTATTTATATTTATTTATTTATTTTTTTATTTCACTCTCATCATTTTTTCATAACGCGCCTAACTTCATACTGCTCTCATCATTTTTTCTTAACGCGCCTAACTTCATACTGTTAATTTTTTGTGTCACAGGTGCGCGCGCATCTTAAAATTTCACTCTCATCATTTTTTCATAACGCGCCTAAAGAAGTATAACTTCAATAATTTTCCCCGTTTTTGCAACATTTTTCACTGATGCTTCGCTTCTAATGGTCGCAGCGTAATATTATTCGAACCAGTAGTTCCTGAGATTAGCGCGTTCAAACAAACAAACAATCAAACTATACAGCTTTATTATTAGTATAGATATTTTTTATGTATGTTCATGTTTCGATTTGGATGATTATTTTCGTATTCGATAAGGCTTACTGCAATGGTGTCCCATTGAAACAGATAATTCTGTCCCTACGAGATGAATTAAAAAAAGTTCATTTGGTTGGTTTTATTTTAAACATGTATATTTTTCAGTCAACACTTTTATAAAATGTTAATAGCCTGCATGCGTAATTCGCTTGCATGATGTTTATTTTTTCACGAGACAATGCACACGTTTAATATGAGCTTGATGGCCAGACTCCGGGGCACGTGCCGCTGTGTGACTTCGACAAACATCAACGATAAACTTTGTTAATTACATAATCACAGTGTATCACAATACATCTTAATTTAGCGTTTGACTTTGAACAGCTATTATACAGATTTCACCCATATTTTATGCCGAACCGGACTTTTTAAAAATGGAAACAATTAACTTCTGTCAAAATCATTCTACAAAATTCTAGTGTATTGAGTGCAACCTTGTTGTTAATACACGTTTTGAGGTACGCGACCGCTACAGGGACAACGGGACGCAGAACGAAACCTGGCAAAAGTAACAAGTCCAGTTTGTATACAATTTTAAGGAAACTGTCGCTCATCGCGCTCTTCTTTGCCGGCCGCAAACTTCAAAACGTACTTATTCAATTGTATACAAAACGGACTTGTATATTGCGGTCTTGTATATCGGCCGCATACCCCAAAACGTCCCTTTATTGTTTGTACTGTGTTATAGTACAAATCTTCCAATAAATAAATAAAATTCAAGTAGAACAATGCTTTTAAAACATAATAGTATTATTATGCTCGTAGATTTGATAAGTAATGTTTTACCTAGTCCCTTTATGTCTGCATAGAATAAAGAAAACGAAATTATGCCATTGAACAAAGTTTATTTCATATATTGAGGATTATTGAATAGGCCCTAAGTGGGTAGGTATATATATATCTATTTATTGCAATTTGCAGTTGCCCGTCATGTCAACAATTGATGGCTGCGCACCGACCAGGAGCGGATGGAAGTATTTACTTCATTCACTACAAAGGCAAAAGGGTTCCATTAAATCCAATATAATTTACGCTTTCCTGACTTCGCATCGTTCGATATAGATTTTTTTTCTTTTTTGTTAAACATATGTAGCCCTCCAGTAACATACGCGTCAATTAATGCATTGATGTAAGGGTTTCTCATAATACTTGAAAAATACTACGTCTTATTTTTAAAACTAACATTAACGTCTTTAGAACCATACCTGTAAATTGTTACAGAACATTTCCGACAGCAGATATTCGTTCAACGTTCCTGAAGCTAAAAGAGGGACAGAAATCAAATACATTATATATTATGTTGATTACTTTGCAAAAAATACTTGCTACAAAAAATACTTGCATACAGATTCTAAATATGCATAGTTACTATATAGCTCTATTTATTTGAACATAATATGTATGCACTTATTGTATGAACTTATTAAACACACTCAAAGCAGAATAGCTAGTCGTTTAAAAAGTTACGCATCATACAAAATACTTAAGTACTCGCATGTTGAAATGTTACCCACAATAAATGGAATAGTATTTACCAACCTATCTTTTAATAAAGAAGGAATGTAAACTGTTGCTTTGAGCTGTACTCGTATTCAATTGACTGCGTGTGTAAGTGGCATGTCGATGTCTATGGTATTTTCAAATGTAGATTGGAAGTTTATTTCAAACCTTAGATATAGATCAACACTTTTACTAAGTAGGTCACTATGCGAGCCTTCGTCCGGGTTAGTACCACCACTTTGTCTATTCCTGTCGCCTAGTCGCAGTGTGTAAGCACTGTTGTGTTTCAGTTTGAAACTAAATACAGTGGCATTACTGAGTAATATGAGATTTGACTACGTATTTCTAGAAGTGATGAAAGAAGTGCAGTGTTAGGCAGTGCTTAATAGTTTACAGTTCTTTATGGTGTTGCTTCCGAATATGGAAAGGCAGGCGTAGTGCTTACCGACCCGGCCCGTTTCGTCATTCAAGCTTGAACTTTGTAATCAAACATGGTAACTGTGTCTGGCCATGTATGTTATAAATACCTTAACCGGTCAAATTTATATTCATAACATAATATTATTATGTAATGTAATAATATTGTCAATAATGTAGTGACTATATTGAAAAAAAACCGTTATAACATCCAGTATTCTCAGTCCTCCTTTAAACGCATACATTCTTACTCGCTTTCCCTCTCAAGGTAGGTTCGTTATTATCCGATTCAACACAGATAGAACGACGTCGTCACTCATCTGTGTGCGCATGGACTACCGTGTGCAAGTTATGAGTAGCGTTCGAGTAGGTATCCGAGTGCGATCCATGCCATGTTCAGTCCAGAGCATTCTGATCATATCAAAGCGGCTTCTAAAGATACTCTAAACCAAGTGCTACAAATGGATATGTTATTCAAAACACCAGAAGTTATTTATTATCAATTTCAGTTGGTTGTAGAAAAAAGTGGTATCGAGCGGTTTTTTGCGTTCGATGCTACCCGTATGTTTGCGTCACTAATAAGAACGCTCTACGGATGTTGAAATGTAGACTACATTTACCGCTAGTTCAGACAGAGCAGGTACCCTGCGGGTACAATCACCGTCTTCATATTTATTGGACACACCCCCGCGTCGATTGATGCGACTGTCTACAGGTAATCGTGTCTGAGCGTACTGTTACTGCCTCTTGAGTCATGATAAATCATGCGATAACATATAAGTATTATTATCGTGAACATATAGCTTGTAATATGACAAAATAACTAACGCAAGGTCCTTAAGCACAACGTCAGATTTATCTCGCAGCCAGTTTAGGAAGTACCTATTTCATATACGTTTCTACGTGATATTTATATACAGCGTGATATTTTTTTTATTTTGGCGGCTTATATGTTAACTGTTGTATATAATTTACTAGGATATTATGAAACAGGCCATAAAAGTAACAAGGATGAAACTTTCTGTTTGTTATTGAGGTGAAATTTTGTTCGTTGACACTGTCCACACGCTATGAAACTTCAACTAAATAACTTATTTGTTTCTTTCGGAAGTATATCGATGCCACGAAGTAAGTAATAGTCGTAAGTAAGACCAGTAATAGTATTGTCACAAATAAACCTGTGTGGGTTTAGATACTCGTGTTCTATCAATAGAAACTTGTGGATTCTATGAATAGAAACTGGTGCGAAACTTCGACAACGAACATTCTATTTTGTCTACTTTGTGTATAATTAGGTGCTTATTTACTTTTTTTTGCTATTTTGACAATATAGACATTGTAGATGCGGTAATATCAAGCATCGAAATAGGCTATTTGTTTGCTTATTAGAATTCTATATCCTATATTTAATTATTTATTTAATCAATAGAGTTGATTATATTGTTATTGTCTTGATTAACGTCGTTTACTTCATTCAAATACAAACGAGGTTAGGTTACCGAGCTCGATTAACGCCCTGTGGCGTTTAGTAATTGCAACCCCGCGAACATATCGTTTGCTGCTCGTCGTTCAATGTATTAACTCATGTGTTATTGAAAAGTAATTAATGTTAACGTCATTATGTGACAATCAAAGTACAATTTACGCATTTCTCTATCAACCATGTACCTCGTTGCTTCACTCGCAGACTGAATTACTTCTTTCTGACTCGATTACGCACAGACTTCTCGTTCAAACAAATAGCATAAAGTTTCTTATATATATATTTTTATTAGTTTTCTCCCAACGCGAGAATAAAAACAACCGATAAATAGTGTAAATGACCCTTAAATTAACAAAATGATTGACGGACTCTACAATAAATTGCGCTATTTGCCAAATTAAATTAGTATCCGTGTTCTTAAATCTCCGAAATGTTAAAGTCCATAATGATGGGCAAATCCATTTCTCCAAGTCATAACACACATATGGTAGGGCGTGTACGTATGAGTTGAATTATTATAAGAAAGAAATACATAAAAATCAATCCAGCGCGCTTAATTTAGATGGGAGCAAACAAACTTTCTAATTTGTAATGTTAGTGGCATTGCCAATTTGTCCGAATGCAAAGTGCATGCGGACAAATTGTTTAAATATTCGCAAATATTTACGTGACAGTTTCGCTCGCACAGTATGGAAATGTAACACGGCGTGGTTTATTATTCACCAAGTATTATTCGCAGTGATACGCTACCAATATACCAGTCTCATAAAAAAGATACACGCCGAATTGAGAACCTCGTCCTGTTTTTTTAAATCGTTTAAATAAGTAAATAAATACATCCAATAGTCACACATATTATTATAGTCCTGTCCTTCATTAGGTTAAACCTGTATCGTGAGTATCAGGATATAAGAAAATCAAAAACCAATAATAAATTGTTGCCTAAGCTTAACACAATACATCGTCGCAAAGCGCTTTCAATTTTATTAATCTCTTTGTGGAGCTTAACGTATGTAAGCTCACAAACAGACAAAAAATATGTTCAGTATTTTTTTATTTCCATAAACCTTTTGTGCAGTTCATCTCAGTTAATCTTTTAAAATGAAATGAAATATCGTACTAAAAAATAAATGTGTTATAGAGATTGATTCGATTGATTGATTGGCTGCGTAATCTTTATATATAAAAACTAGCTGTCCCTCGCGGCTCCGCCCGCGTGATCTGCTTTTTCCGGGATAAAAGTAGCCTAAATGAAAAATGATTAGATTACTAAAATGGCTATTAAAAAATAGGGGTTGGTGTTAAAAGGGTAAAAATTTAGGGTTGTATGTATTTTTTTATGCTGTATCATAAAAAAATAAAAAAATAAGATTTATATAAAAATAAAAAATAAAAAATTTGGGGTGGACTACCCTTAACATTTAGGGGAAATGAAAAATAGATGTTGTCCGATTCTCAGACATACCCAATATGCACACATAATTTCATAAGAATCGGTCAAGCCGTTTCGGAGGAGTTTAACTACAAACACCGCGACACGAGAATTTTATATATTAGATTTCGTGTTACGTTGTTTGTCCGCGATGAACTCCAAAACTATTGAACCCATTTGAATCAATTTTTTTGTATCTAATATGTATATGTATGTATGTATAATAATATAGTATCTAATAGTTTGATCCAATTTTAGAGATAGGATAGTTTATATCTCAATTTATAGTCGCAATATTTCTTTATTGCAAATTATTTGTTTATTTTATATAACAAAGAGTAATAATTATCTGTGAGTTCCATAAGATTCTAACAGATGGCGGTGTAAGATAACTTATCGGCTGGATTTGAGTAAGTATCCAATAGATGGCGCATACTGTTTTGAATAGTTTACTACAATTTAATTAAACATAATATACCTTAGCCACTGCAACGCGTAGCCGGGTCTGCTGGTTAAAATACAAGAAACTGTATGTTTTTTAATGTATTTATTTCTTTGTGTATTTGGTAGATCTTCTGGAAGCGTACTGAGTGACGTCTCACAGTTCCAGAATACGTAGGAAATAACATGGCCGGACTGAAGTTTGTCATGACTCCTGGACACGAAGCAGAAATATTGTTATCAGTAACTAGAACGGAATGGGGGTGTAGAGGGTTGGCGAATTTACTAACGTCAGTCAAGTTACATAGTTTGCCATAGCGCTATGCGCTCGTCTGTTTACTTTTTGATTAACCAACTGGCAGAACTCAAAGTGACCACAGTTTGTTTAAACACACATTGAGCTTTATACGAGCATTGTAATAGAACATTGAGCTACTCTGAAATAACTCTTCACTATATTATGTATTTCACTTGATTTAAAATCTATGTTAATATGTAATAATATATTCTCAGAGAAAAGTAACGTGAATTCGCAGTTTGATGTTGCGTTTCGTACGGTGGGTGAGATAGACGGAGACCCAAAGCCCCCTACCCTTCCCAATTTCTTAAATATCCCTTTCCCTTAATGTTGGCTACGAATCCATGATTTCTCGGGTAGGAACGTCTCTTCTTAATTTTATATTAACATGACAGGTTGCAATATGTATCCATATCCCACATTTTTATTCATCCTCTACACGCACATTTTGTGCAGGCTTACAAAGTAACTGGAATTGCATTGTTTGATACCGAATTGAGTTATTTCGTCACGTAAACAATTTGGGATGTGGACATTTCAAATTGTAGGCATACTGTTCCCATTTGCTATTTTAACTATCCACCTGCCTGACGTAAACTCTATGATTTGTATTTGATATAGTAGGTTTAGGTATTCCATTGTGCTGCAAAATGTCCTCGTGAGAACCCATGGGACAGCAATATTACTCTGAATACATTCAATAGAGTGCTACCAAGTTGCGCCTTTGCCCGATAGTCTATTTTGCGGTGTTTATGGACTGTTTTTATATTCGCCTAATAAGACCTGGAGGTAGTTCGCCTGATTATTAAAACCACAAATGTCAATATACAATGGCAACACCACCATGAATTTTAAATTACAGATTACCTGATGGCACTTTGTTTGTCACCCTCTACGTAAAATGTTTAGGCTCAAAATGGCCGGTAATTTAACGTGCTTCATTTCCTTTAAAACTGAAACAGTGGTACGCTACTACAGCCACACTGTTTAGTGTTTACCGAAGAAGAGCAACATAAAATTTGCCTCACAAATTGCGCGACGATATAACGAACGGCTTTGTTTGATAGTGCAACATTGATAAATATTCATTTACACGTTGCATTAATTATTGCAGCAAAGTTAAAGCAGTAACTGGGTGAAGGGATTTTAACTTTATTCCGATTGCCTGAGCGTATAGTAGTTTTGTAACACCTTCAGTGTTTGGTGTAAATGTGGTAATGCAATTCTACAGAGATTTTGCGGTAAACTTTATAAACGTTATAGTTACAATAATTTTGGATTATGTATAAATGTACCTACATTTTTCACGCGGGTTAAGCCGCAGACATAAGCGAGTGGGTTATAAAAAACTTTATTATTACAAAAAACCTTTGATCCGCAATAAATATTCGCAATAGATATTCAGTAAATAATATAATTCATTTCATATGGATACGTGATATTTTACGCGGTATGAAGCGTATGCGTGTCGTACATGTTTATAAAGATGACGTCGTCATTTAGACGCGAATCTGCGTAGCGCACCCCCACCGTGCCGCGTCGCGCTGACGAGACGTATTGTGTAGACACACACAGTTTACGTAGTACGACGCGACGGCCAAAGATTGCATCTACGTTCTACATAATAATATTATGCATAGTGCCATAGTGCGCTAGCCAGATTTCATCTACGCTGCAATATTAGGTTCAGACGTCCACGTTTCGCATCCTATTGTTACTATTCTATTGTCGAGAAGATACGCTATGGGTTGATAAACAAGATACTGGAGCAACATTTGCAGATTAATAGCCGTTTCTTGCGACTCCGCCCGCATGATAACTCTGGTTGTTTGTATGTCTGTCGATGCATATCTTACGCATAGTTTATACTAAGTATAATATAGAAATTCACCTTAGTGTTCTTGCGAAATGCGTGCACAATAAAATTTAAAAACTAACTGAAATACAACAATCTTATTTAATGTCTGTTGTGACAGCAGTAGCATAATATAATAAATAGGTAGGTACAATGTACATAGTACACGTACGTCTTATAATAGGGAAGATGGTCTACTGTATTTTTTTTCACTGATATGGTTTATCTATTTACTTAATATACACGCTGACGAGACGTATTGGTATAATAATTATTTCTAATGTTATAATGTATCGATTGATATTAAAACGCAGAACCAATGGTAAGAAAGTAATATGGCACTATGAGATTTTTCTTAGGCCTCCATGTTTAATGTGTAAAGGTAAACTAGCAGTTAGTTAAGCAGCGATAGCTCAGCGGGGAGTGATACGGACCAAGACGAAAGCCGCAGATTCGGAACCAGCCTCAAGGGCATGCGCCTCTTACTTTTCTGTTACGTTTTTTTTATCCGAGCACGACATCATATTATATCCGAAGTGACTGCACTGCACCTGATGGTAAGCGGAGTATAGTCCAAAAAAACAGTGATCACCGACAAACAATGAGTTTATTGGTGATCACCTGAATCATGCCGGCCTGTATAAATGCTTTTTCACATTCCGAAGTTCTAGACTAGCTAGATCTAGTTACTTTAAGCGTCTGATCCATCTTGGAAATTGTTGCTCCGTGGGCATTTTTTATAGCAACAGCTGGCATTACGGGCGATAAAGCAATAATTACGGGATTGGGAGGGAGGGGGAGATTTGGAAATCTCACACATCGGCTTTCTTTAAGGCAGCGGTAACACCCTGGTCATGCCGGCCCAATCATGTCATTAGACAAAGCTGTCTACAAAATGACTCTACCACTTTAAAAGGAACACAGATGAGCGATCAGTCGTTACTCAGATATTCTTATATTCGCACACTTCGCTCGACGACTAGTGTTCCATCCCATGTGCGGTGAAATAATCCCTTCAGTGACTATCTAGAAGGTTGAATATCTAGAAGCCGCCAATTAACGGACAGCTCTCGCTCAATTTAAATCGAATGTCTGCAATATGTTTATTCTAATTGCTGGTATATGCATCGGAGAACATTAATTATATTTCATATTAAGGTGCGTATAGAGGTATGGGGCCACAACAGTAGATCGCAACGCATGAAGCGAGTCAGGGGAAAGCGTCAACAATAGGATGACTGTTCGAAAATACAGAGGTTGAAAGGGTTTTATTCCTTGTTCTGGAGCTTGGTTGCAATACTTACTCGGTATCCCTTTGTAATAGGTATGTATTTAACTTGCCTTTACCTATATAAGATGTTGAGAGCATTAGTGCCAAAAATTCCGCATATTGTCCAACGTCAATTTTGTTTTTATCAAACTGACTCGAGTGTTGACTCCATTGAACGTCGACGCGCGTGGTTTTCAATTAAGCTCGTTTCATTTTCTTTTAAAAACACACCCGTTCGCCCGATGCTGTATTACTTTATAACTTTCATAATGAATTGCTTCTATGAATAAATCTTGTGCCGGAAAATTGTGGGATGTTGTGTGTCTATGTCAGTAATAAAAGGCATTTGGCCTTTATGGATTATTATAACCAATAATATAATAGTCGGAAATGACGAATAATTATCGAAAACAACCGATAAACCGTTAGGTAAAAATATAAATGACACAAAAAAACTTGAGAGGTGTCAAGGGACACCCGGATGGAACGAAGTTCCTTTCGATTAATTAGTGAAGGAATAGTAATAAAATTTTATTTTTTTTAAGTTATAATAATATTTTTCTTTATTATTAACAAATATAATGTTATATAAACTTAATCAGTAGGCTCAATTTTCGTAATAATATTATTTACAAAAAACCTGTATACACTCAACAAAAATAATCGTCGCGACACCACACTGTTCAATGCGAAATAGAAATGAAATACACCGGCTGCTACGTCGCCCAGCCCGTAAATCGTGTTCGATATTCAAAAAAAAATCAAATGCCAATTTTGAACCGCGTCTACATTTCTAAATGTCATAAGTTTCACACCCGTCTGGATGGGATTAAGTCCTTTTACTTTTATTAACGGAATTTTGACTTTAACTTTGTGTAATAGATATCAAATTATTTAAACAAATGTCATAAGTTTCACACTCGTCTGGATGGGATTAAATCCTTTTACTTGTATTAACGGAATTTCGACTTTAACTTTGTGTGCTAGATATCAAATTAAGTTATCACTTTAAAAAAGTGTCGTGACAATTTTTCGTAAGAATGTCGTGACAATTTTTCGTAAGAATTTTTTCCGTCTAGCCCCCCTTTCACAACGCGCGATAAGGAACTTCGTTCCAAAAATACTAAAACGTTATTTAAAAGTCAAATTAATCGTTTATTTTTGCAAAAAGACTTACTATTTTTAGTGAAACAATCATAAAATCTGTGCATAATAAATAACAAAGTTTTAGTCTCTCTTCTCCGAC
Organism: Amorpha juglandis; assembly: GCA_949126905.1. Lineage (NCBI taxonomy): Eukaryota > Metazoa > Arthropoda > Insecta > Lepidoptera > Sphingidae > Amorpha > Amorpha juglandis. The sequence continues at coordinate 10,973,870 of OX421367.1, forward strand.
TTCACTTCCTTAGGGATAGATTCTTTTAATTTAATTTTGGACCAAATATTTGTTAGTATAAATTAAGTAATTTTCGGTGGAGTCGGTTGTAATTTTGTGTGCTTCAAGCGTCTATAAGTTACAGTGATCGCTTGCCAACAGAGGGGACAGTTACTACAGAGAGGTAGTATTTTTTGTGTATAAAAACTGCCATGATAGGTATATAGATTTGTATTGATATATATGTATATATATAGTATAATATGTAAATCACTTTTATTTACGCGAATCTAAACACTCGTACGTATTTAACGTTGCTACTCACGTCTTTTGTGGAATTGTAGCATTTCTCCACCTAATGCACATAAACACGACTGATTGGACGTTTCAAAGAAAATGAGCCCGCGGCAGACACCATAATATGTACCGACACGGCTTTATACTCTATTAATAATAATATAATTGCCATTCCAAGATGATAAAATGTTAAAATACGCTTCAAAAACAAAGCGGAACATACATATATTATGAGTTCAGAAAAAGTTTCTTCGTTTTTTATATACCAATTTAAGACTAAGTTTCCATTTAATTACAATATATATATTTGACATTTTGTTTTTTAACTTGATCCATTGCGGTAGAAATTTTGGGAATTTTGTTAATAAAATTACAACTAGCAGTTTTGACAGCCTTCATCTGATGTTAATGTTCCGTTGTCTAAAGAATTATGAAGAGTCCGAAACAAGTGGAAATCAGAGGGCGCAAGGTCAAGGCTATATGGTGAATACATTAACACTTTCCAGCCACGTTCGCTTAATTTTTGCTAAGTGGCTAAAATGTGCGTGGTCTGGCGTTATCATGATAAAAACTACACCCTTTCTGTTGATCGATCCAGGCCGCTTTTTCTTGCTTGATTTGCTTTAGACTTTAGCTGTTGCATTTTTTGCAGCATTTTTTAATTTTTTTTATTTGTGTTGACAGTAAAATTATTGCGTGTTAATTCTGTTTTTGATGGTTTTGTTGGTTTTAGAGCTTGATTGCATTTTGACTATCATATTTTCCGCACATTCTTATGGTAGGTGATCCACTTCTCATCGCCAGTAATCAAAAATGGTTCGGTAGAATTGCAAACGATTTCATTAGATTTCTTTCAGTGAAAACCTGGGGCAGGCAATATGGTGTTTGTCTGTATACCCAGATTTTTTCGTATCAGTAAAAAAAATTGTGGTATCGTATATATATATCTTATATGCCGATTTTGCGTCACTGTATTACCAATAGCATCAACTATATCTGTAACAGTGCGAACAGATTGGTCTGCATATTTAACTAAAAATTTCCTGACTGAAAACGCTTAAACCAACTTGCCACTGACACTGCATTACACCTTTTTTAATGATATCATGACAGTTAAAACAGTTCAAACAAAGAATTTGTATAAAAGTTTCATACATACAAAATAAAAAAAGACTTTATTATACCGTCCGTCCTATTATTTTAAGTAGACATACAAAGAACTTCTACTACCAAGAAAATCGATAAATAAGAAACTTTTAAGACGTCCGTCTCCCTTGACGCCAACTCTTGAGGACGGAATCTTGTACGGTATTTTTTAGACCTATGTGAGAAGTGTTACTAGATGATAGGTATTGTGGTTATCTCTTTCTTTTATAATGTTGGTACATAATAAGTCAATTGTTGTTACGCGCTCGAGTCGTTTCATTAGGCACAATATGGTGGCAGCGGTTTTATAATTAGTTATAGTTTTACGTGTCTAAAGTAGTGAATTCGATATAAGTGGACCTCATTCGTAATTAGGGATATCAGACATATCTGTTTGTAAGAATTTATGCGTATTACGATGGAGCACGCGCGACTGCCATCAGAATTCAATTTGGACGACGCCAGTAGGCCGCGCAGACGCTTGTAAAAAATGGAGGCAACGTTTCCTCTTGTTTGTCAAGGCATCAGGCGTACAGACGGAACCCTCGAGTGTGCAAGCTAGTTTATTGGTGACTCTTATGGGTCCAGACGGATTTGATCATTTAGGCATTGATAGGGCTAAGTGGCGGGCGAGACAGGCTATGTTTTGGCCGAGTATGTCACATAACAGAATTGTTTGTAAAACGAGTGTCGAGTGAAAGTCGCACGTGCCAGCAGCACTCAAACGCAAGGACGCAAAGAACCCATACTCCCAATTGAAATTCCTGAGCTACCATGGCGCAAAGTAGGCTCTGATTATTCGAGTATAAAAGAATGTATTATTTAATGTTGGTAGACTACTACTTTTCTAACTTCACAGAAGTCAGTCAATTAAATAATGCTCATAAGCGATAACGGAACTCAGTACACCTGTCGCAAATTGGCAATTAGAGGAACTGCCGATAGAAGTGGAAACTCATAACTTAAGTATATTTATTTAGTACTCACTCTCAACTCGACTCGACTCGAACTGACTGTATAGCTACAGATACTCAGATCTCACAAGATTTCACCCACCCAAAAAGCGTCTAACGCGCACAGCACACAGTCAGGTATATGTATACGATGTGTAATACGTGTATGGTCTGAATTAACATTAGCATGTCGCTGACGCGAAACCAAAAGATTACCCCCTACCAAAAAATGCTCAACGCGGCTAAAGAAGATTTCACTTAAAAAATTGATTTGACTTCCTCACTAAATTATGCACAGTCAAATGGTAAAAGTGAGCGCGCAGTACAGACTGTAAAAAACATATTAAAAAAGTCTATTCAGAGTTAGGATTACTTTCATCTTGCACTTTTAAATTACAGAAACACGCCCAGGGACGGTTTGAGTTCTCTAGCACAACTATTGATGGATCGTAGCTTCGTTTTCATCTGCCTGTACATCATAATATTCTTAAACCTAAATTGATCAACCCATCTGAATATCGAACTATGATTAAGAAACAAAACAATGTGGAAAATGAAGAGGACTTTACATGCATTTATGAAAGTATAAAAAAGAGAATATACAAGTACATTGCGAAAATGATAAAATCATTGGCTTAGACATACCTATGCTGAGCCCTCGAAAAGCTAAAACAATTGCTAAGCAACGAATTGCTCAGCAAGGTTTCAAATAGAGAACTTATAGTGGATATAATGTAGTAGGTATTTAGTTCTATTATTTTAAATTTACATATAGTTTTACCTGGTGATGGGTTTCATGGTGAGTAAATAGATTTAGGTCAATATCTGCCTACCTACCTAAACTCTTGAAAAACCAAAAATCATTATGCAGATGAATAGATAGTTAGGGATTCACTGTTTGTTTTTATTAGAAAGGATAGATATGGTTATCTGGCGTGTTTGATTCTTTTTATTCACCTATAGAATAAACATAGAAAGCTTCCATGAATTATATTGTATTGATGTAACTTTAAGTAACAGGTTTCTTGACTGTATTGTTATTTAAAGGGCAAGACGTTGTGGTCCGGAGTCCCTGGGCCAGCTGATCCACTTGATTACTATCAAGCTCATTTTCCGTGAGTAGCTTCGTTTCGATGAGACGCCCAACAATTCCCTATGCGAAAATTCTCTATTGTGGTAGCTAACAGAGGTAGCAAGGATAAAATATTTCGATTTGATGATACTCAAAAATTTATTATTTTATTTGTAGGACAATATGACTGTTAAATTATATGAATATTAACTAAGTAAAAACAAAAAAATCAGCTGGTTAGTAATCATACCTATTGGAAGGAGAGGCTTCCAATAGGTATCGATAACGAGGTCATAAAAAATGATTTGAATGAGCTGATTTTTTTGTTTTTACTTAGTTAATATTCATATAATCATATTGTCCTACAAATAAAATAATAAATTTTTGAGTATCATCAAATCGATATATTCTAGCCTTGCTATCTCTGTTAGCTACCACAATAGAGAATTTTCGCATAAGGAATTGTTGGGCGTCTCATCGAAACGAAGCTACTCACGGAAAATGAGCTTGATAGTAATCAAGTGGATCAGCTGGCCGAGGGACTCCGGACCATTGTGGGTATCTCTTACTTTTATAATGTTGCTACATAATAAATCAATTGTTGAGCGCTCGAGTCATTTCATTAGTCACAACAGTAGGGGTCCCTCGTATGCGATAGGCTGTCTTAGTCAGTACTACCGCTTTGTCTATTTCTGCCACCAAACAGCAATGTAAACACGGTTAGTTTTCGGTTTCAAGGATATAGATGTCAGCCAAATTACTAGGTATTGTCAGACTTAACATCGTTAATATGAATGACGCTGGATTGCAAAACAATTCTGAGAATGCTGCTGAACTAATCTCTGTACAAAAGTATACGTGTAATACCAACACAAATTATTATTTTCGGAGTTTTATATCGAACCAGTATTTGCGAGCGATTAACATATTATTATGTTAAACATTGTTTTAATTACTGCATTTTTGTTATCTTTGTCGCAAAATATCTAATGAAGCGATATATCGCTTCGAATACATTTTTACCAACATGGGTATGTTATCGAATAAACAAAACGCAGCGGTATCACTTTTTAACATTATAATTAAAAAGTTTCAATATAAAATAAAAACTATTATAAACGCTGCCGTCGCGTGTAGCCACATCTCTGTCGCGCGAAACTTAAATGTCGGTTTTTTTGTATGGAACATATCGTCAAGGTCATTGGCATCTGGTACACGCTTAAAATCGCGGCTTATTCAAGGGTCAGAACTCGGAAAATAAACGTGACGCCTACACTTCCGCAACCGTTCGTCTAAGCCGCAATACTGGATTAACCCTTGAGCTATTTGTGATATATTGTGTTTCTTGCGTGGGTTGTTTTAGATGACTAATTGTTTTCTTAGGCCTAATTCCAATAAATAGCTATGAGGCAAATTGTTTTTCGTTTTGAGCAGACATCCGATTTACGCGTTAAGGTCACAATTTATTGAGCGGTAAGTATTCTTTATATGGAGTTCTATGGATACGCGCTCATTACATCAACGCCGTATCGTCACCGGATTGCCTCGCTCGCAAGCTGGCCACGCGCGGACGGCGGATGGCCCACTCGGTGACAACTCGCTGCTCGCACGCTTGCCATGCGTAGACCGCGCGCTGCCCGCGAATGATTCACGCCAAGACGACACGTTGGCGATGCATCTTTCATTTTTTTCTTCATTAAGCTTGACAGCTATAAGAGTCAATTCAAGGTTTGTAAAATTTGACATTACGAAAAACACGTGTAGACCTAGTGCTAATAGTAACAGACTACTCGAAAATTCGTGGACCAAACGATGTCCACTCGTTGACCACGTGACGTTCACTCGTTGGCCACGCGAGGTTCACTGGTTGATCTCGCGACGTTCACAAGTAACAACGCGTCGTCCACCCGTGGACCACCTGTCGACAACGAGTTGACGCCGAACGACGAGGCGGTGCTTGTCGGCTACTGTTATGCCACTGAGGTAACACGTGCGTACGTCACTTGACGCGATCATCAAAGAGAAAAAGAAAATCAAGCAGAAAATCACCCAGCTCGCGACAACATTTTGCAAGATTAACACCCAGTTACAAATGTAAACATTTTTCCTAGAAACCTCATGAGTGGCGCAGAACTTGTCGAAAATTTTCCTTTTTATTAACCGACGAAGTAAAACGAAGCCTCACTTCGTTTCATTTCATTTGAATATATATTTTTTTGTATTTCCACGCATAACGCCGTCAAATGTGGAACAAATCGTATTTTTTTACTTCGGCGATGATCCTATTTAAATTTGAAATTACTGGGCATTATGAAACTTAACAACTTGTCTCGGGATGACGAAAGCAGTGCGGTGCCATGCAGTGCTCAGTAATTAAATATTTTATATGGTATTGAATTTGTTTATGGGTAGGTTACCGTCAGGCAAGCGACCTGCTCGTTTCGTCATTCAAGCTAATAAAAAGAACAACTTAATAATAGACGTCATGTTCTCGTTATGTGGGACGTTGAGTCCATAATGTCTTTAAGTCCCGGAGATGATATCCACTGAGCAGACGCATTTAACTGCGTTTTATTATGCAGCTGATCATTTCCGAGAAGTACGCTCAGGACAGCTTGTCATATACCGTGTGGACACTGGACACTATTGTCTTATATGCGTTGGACATATGCAGAAGTTTGTATCGCATACAACATAATGAATATCTGATTTTTTTTTTTAATGGTATAGGCCGGCAAACGAGCAAGTGGGTCACCTGATGGTAAGTGATCTCCACCGCCCATGTACGCCCACCACCAGAAGAATCATGGGCGCGTTGCCGACCATAAAGGAAATGGATAATTAGGGATAGGGAAGGGGAGGGGATCTGGGCTTCCGGATATCTCACTCACCGTACGAAACGCAGCAGCAAGCCGCTACTTTACGTCGGTTTTCTGTGAGACAGTGGTAATGACCCGGTCGAGCCAGCCCATTCATGCTGTAGACAAAACTGTCTACAGCGTGGCTCTACCACTCACACAAAACTGTCTACAGCGTGCCTCTACCACTCACACAAAACTGTCTACAGCGTGGCTCTACCACTCATTTTGTTCGATGATTTGGGCGTTTTAAACAGTCATTTTTATTTTATTTTTATTTTATTTTATTTTATTTATTTAGGTATAACAAACAGTTACACATCTATACTAATAATAAAGCTGTAGAGTTTGATTGTTTGTTTGTTTGTTTGAACGCGCTAATCTCAGGAACTACTGGTTCGAATTGAAAAATTATTTTTGTGTTGGATAGTCCATTTATCGAGGAAGGCTTTAGGATATATAACATTACGCTGCGACCATTAGAAGCGAAGCATCAGTGAAAAATGTTGTAAATAATAATAAAGCTGTAGAGTTTGATTGTTTGTTTGTTTGTTTGAACGCGCTAATCTCAGGAACTACTGGTTCGAATTGAAAAATTATTTTTGTGTTGGATAGTCCATTTATCGAGGAAGGCTTTAGGATATATAACATTACGCTGCGACCATTAGAAGCGAAGCATCAGTGAAAAATGTTGTAAAAACGGGGAAAATTATTCATATTTGAAGGCTTCTGTTGCTAAGCTACCCAAATAATATTATTTGAAGGCTTCCGTTGCTAATATTATAAAGCTGTAGAGTTTGATTGTTTGTTTGATCACGTGGGCGGAGCCGCGAGCAAAAGCTAGTTATATATAAACTAACTAATATAATAAACAAAAAATAAACGCGTAACTCACACCGTTATCCACAGACAAGATTTGTGTTTAGAATAGATATCTCCTAGATGTTATGTCTATCAAGTCAGGCCGGCATAACATTTTTAACCGACTTAAAAAGGAGGATCGGTATTAAACTCTTATTTAAGTATAAATATAGGTATGTATTTTTTGTGATTTTGTTTAGTTTATTTCTATGTATCAGTCGTTATGTTGTTACGTATACATAATATTGACGAAATTCTACACAATTCATCGCAATATTTTCTTTGGTTAGTCGGTACAATGATATTTTGAATCAAGTGACCGACTAGACTCAACATTAAATATTAGATTAGGAGTTTCATTAACACTAAAGAGGTTAATTTTATTTTTGCCTTTTCAAGTCGGTTAAACTTTATTGTTATAATTCTGACGCACGCTGTAGATTATTTTATCTACAGCTTCAGTGGGCTCGGCCGGCTCGACTTGGTCATGCATGTTACTCCATTGCTCCCATAGGTTGTAGCGTGATATACATATTAACTTTCCAGAATAAATTCTCTAAGTGATAGTGAAAACGGCATCTGAATCCGTTGTATAGTTTAGGAGAATCAAGCGGACAAACAGAGAGACGCAGATAGCGATTTGGATTTATACTTTGTATTGATGCAATAAATATTTATAAGTTCTGAATTGACATTTGAGTTTACGGAAGAATCCTTTCAATCCCACCCTGTAAAGTATATAGCCACATAATAAAACCACAGATTTTAAAGCTTTTACTTCGTAGCCAGACAACTACTCGAAACTACTTCGGTTAAGGCACTCAGAAAATGAAGCCTCGTGTAGGACACGGTAGCCGTAGAATAAAAATCTTTGAACTAAAGTATATTCTATTGTGAACGGTAAATAATAATTGAAACAGTATCGTCTGTTAATTGTTAGTGAACTGTTAGTAAAGTGTTAGTGAAAAAATGACTAAAAAACTAGAACTGTTTCTGGATTTCATTGGAGCAGCACGGATCACCAATACTTGGCCTTGGGCCGACTCCGAAGGAAGGAAGACAGTGCATTGTCCGTTATGAGAGGTTATGTTCACACAGTGCATAAATTATGAATTCAGCGCGTATATGTAATAGTGTATTGTATTTTTATTGTTATTATATAATGTTTCCTTACGACTTTGTGGTTTTATAGTTACATACTTACAAAAATCTTACCTACGCATTTACAAATATCGATATAATTGACTATATTTCAGTTTATTCACAATGTCATTTCAGTCTCATTGCAATGTCACAATTTTGACATTTACTTATGGATGGGAATACCGATTAGCATAGTTGTATCATAATTAATGTCACCCGAATGCCGTTTTAGGTTCAGTTAACTTTCAATATACTTTCGATCTCATTACGATCTATATTCACATTTGACGTTTATTTAATGGTTTACGGGATGCTATTTGCAACTTTCTTGGCACTGAGACTAGATCGGAATGATATTTTGAACTTTTTTAATTACGAGAATGTGCCCTCTGTATAGTGTTTCTATTTATGGGCAGGCGCCACGCGAGCTACGTGCTTTTTTCGTTATTCAAAAGTTATAAAAATAAGAAAAATTAATCATTACAAAATCCGATCCCTGTGTGAAAAGTTGAACAAGAAGTAGGGATTCTCACTTCATCATCAGCCACAAGACGTCCACTGCTGAACATAGGCCTCCCCCAAAGATTTCCAGACCGACCTGTTGGAAGCGGCCTGCATAGCAGCGACTTCCTGCGATCTTTATCAGGTCGTCTGTCCACCTTGTAGGTGGACGTCCAACGCTGCGCTTGCCAGTACGTGGCCTCCATTCCAGAACCTTTCTGCCCCATCGGTTATCGGTTCTGCGAGCTATGTGGCCTGCCCACTGCCATTTCAGCTTGCTAATCCGCTGGGCTATATCGGTGACTTTCGTTCTTCTACGGATCTCACTTACTTTAACAATAATCGCTGTACATAATTTAGTTTATCATGTTTACATTATTTAACGTCGTACACTATTTGCATCTCAATAACTTTTGTGACAACTTTTAAGCCGACTGTCACATATTATTAGTCTACAGTATAATTCACAGAGAAATTCTATGATACAAACGATGTTCATTTACCATTTAAGATTGGTCACTGAAAAATTGTATTGTCGATCATGAAAATTGTCGTCGGGATTACAAAACTTGCCAGTGTAGTCTAGACAGTTCAAGTTGTTAATCCACTGTATTGATAAACAAGGCATACAGCAATTGGCAGACAAATAGAATTATTTTATTCCCCGAACTCTGTACGTGCCTTAGTTTAAATTATTACAATCACGAAAACTTTCTTATTTACACAAAAACTTATTTGCTGGTGGGAGGATATTCGTATCCGACCGGATAGCGACTACCGTACACTGGTGTTAAAACCTGGCATAGTGACCCACCTTGTGTGGGTCGCTTTCCAGGGTCAGCCAGTGTATATCCGGTTCTTCCGAGGGGCTTGCGACATGACTTGATGGTTGGTTGGGGCGGGTACAAGGGTATCCTTGTATCTGCATCGGTCATCCGCCTGTCCTGTCGCAGGTCCCTCGATTTGCTTCTTTCCTCTCCGAAAAGGGAAGAAGCATTTATACAGGCTGGCATGATTCTAGTGACCACCGATAAACTCATTGTTTATCGGTGGTTGCTGGTTTTTTTGGCTGCACTACGCTTACCATCAGGTGTGTGTCGGTGCAGTCACTTTGGCGTGCTCGGGTAAAAAAAAAGAAATACTCGATAGGGTTCTTTTATGAAGTTTTCACCGATAATAGCACTGCAGAGTGGTGTTAATAAAATCTTTTCATATTACTCATTCTTGCAGTTTCTTGGCACTTCGTACCTAAATTACTGGGATTAAGACGAAATCGTCGACAAAATATAAAACAAAATCTCTTCTAAAAATGGCTAGCTTAAACAAGAGTTAAGTCAGCGTTAGTGCAATATCTCGTTACAAAACAGTAAAAGCTTAGCACGTCAGTGCTTTCAATGTACGACGATATTAATATTCACTAAACGTGTTTAAGAAACTTCAAATCGTATAAAAAATTAACATTAATAAAAATATTTAGTAATAAAATAGTTCAGAAGAGTATGATTAGCGATCGATGCGGATGTCTTAGCTTATTACATAAAACAGCCAAATCGTGTATTGTGACGTTATTGTTTTGTTTTCGTAAGTTGCGTTTGAGGATCGTTAGGTATATTAAATTACTTTTTAACAGCGATGCAATCATGCCAGTCTATTCTATCAAGTCATCCTGTGAAACTTACTAGTTACTACCAATCCTTTTTAGCGGGCCCGTATATTACACAGACCATCATCTGAACAAATTTCATAATTCTACCTTATTAGATTTTGGGAATTCAGGTTTTATCAGTCAGCTCCATAAGGATACATAGGTTCTTATGAGTACTCGTCGTTACTCTTTTCATAATATAATTGTTAATCAAACTCTTTGAGAATACAGGTTTTATTAACTAAAATAATGCTGCAAAACTTCTTAAATTTAGAGGCAATTGGTGGAATGGTCCGTCCGTTTGTTATTTTCAGGACATTCGTTAGGAGCAATGACACACGGAATCTATTTTTATGTATTGCTAGTACTAAAAATAAATGAAGCAACCTTTAAAACTCGTGAACCAAAGCTCGTTACTTTCTTCACGATATAACCGCCAGTATACAGAATTCAGCTACAAATGCCTGCCGACTGATGACCGACAATCGAACCGCGAACGCTGTAATAGCGAGTGGCCGCCACCGTCCACGCGTTGTGCTTTCCACAAAACGCACTCGATTCGAATTCCGAACTTTAAGCGGCTTGTGTGTTATTTTTTTTTTATATAGGACAAGATAAGCTATGCTGTGCATAACAACAGGAAACGCATACAACGTAGTACATATATAACACGTACAGATTAACTTTAAGCAGTACAGCTCGCAGTGCACAGTACTCCAAAAAAAATACAACTTACAAGCTGTCCCTACGTCCCATTTTTATGAAGAAAGTAAATTTTTTATTTGTCTGAAAGACGAGACGAGCAAGGTCGCTCGATGATGATAAATGGAACATCAATCCATAAACAAAAGTGACACCACTCCGAATTTTAAATTACAAAATCCTCTTTGGCTATATATTCATCCCAGTAGTATACGCAAGGATTGAGAGCCATAAACATAAATCAAAAAAATAAACTAATTATACCAAGATTTAGTAGAGGTTGTTAAAAATTGTAAAACTGAACTAAATAACAAAAATAGAATTACTCAAGGGTACTTACATCTACCTCGGTATCAATAAATGTATGTTTAGTATTATACAGGGTTATTTTTAAAACACCAGCAACCTCGCAGGGGTAGATTCCTAAGGTTATAAGCTACTACTTTTGTTCTACGACTTTTGATAATTTGTTAGATTTTATTTTCATACAAAAATAAGTATTCATTTAATTTCCGTCTTGATTGTTACAACGCGCATCGCACTTTATGTAAACAAATACGCGAAGCGTGGGGAACCGGACTAGCTCCTTTGAAGGTCAACGCGCCGCTCAGCTGAGCGGCGCCTTTGAGTCGCGCGCGCACGCCGCATACTACGAAGAAAAATACGACACAACAAAAACTTGTAAAATCATTTTTTTTTAAATATATTGAGTTATATCCAAACTCGTAGAACAAAAGTTGTTCCGTATGGGGACACCTATCTACCCCTGCGAGGTTGCTGGTGTTTTAAAAATAACCCTGTATATTTCCCCAAAAAAAACTATCGTATAAACGAGTACAACACTTTAATAAGAGTTTGAACATTTCCCTTAATCCGAATTGTATGATTAAGATTCATTGCATTTAGGCAAAATGGTTATGTGTACAAAATTTATTTAATAAACAAAGTTTAGTAAAAGTTGTCTAATACTTTATGCTGACGAGGTACATACCTAATTGTTTCCATTCTTCAATAACATTTGAGTTGAGATTTATAACTCCCGTATACTAAGATAAGGATGTTCAGGATTGAGAGAACTACTGTGGCATGAGGCTTCTATACCACATCATATACCAAAAGTATTCCACAATAGATAGCGGTCTGGTAATGCCGATGTCTATGGGCGCCAGGAACCGCTTATCTCTATAACTATGTCTCATCTGCTTACGAAAAGTAATAAAAAATTAATTACTTTATACGCGTTCTCGAATCCAGGCTTCGCCATAATTCTTCCGAGTGTCAATAAAGCTTCACACCCGGAAATGGCTTCAGGGTTTCGAAGTTCGTAACCAGATTGCTTGGATGCATACAGGACAAATTGAATCGAATTGCATTCCTTTTGAATTCGCAGAAGACTTTCAACTGTGTGTCACGGCCAGGTGTTTAAATTATCTAGTGAGATACGAGTTAATATTTTTAGAGGCGTAAGGGTTGAAGAAATTATTTTCTAGCCTTATGACTTTTAATCCGTGACGTATTCCGATAGATATATTTTTTTCACATTATTTGACAACGGTCACTAAACCGTGATGATAAAAATATTTTTGTACACACAGCCACTTTGCTAAAACACAATGATCCTTACTCCATACAAAAAGGATTGTCAATGTTATACAATTATTATTAAATCTTATATAAACTATCATGGGTTTTTCAATTCATGGTTATAGCTCTCAATTTTTATGTATAAACCCCAAGAACGTAAGATGTTAAATTTCTTAATTTACAGTTATTTCACTACCTCCGATGTACTTCAAACTGGAACACAATCGTTCTCACGGACCAATTCTTGACTGCATTTATAAGGCACTAGTGTTTACCTAGACAGCCTCGCATACGCGGGCCTACTATCTATGTTAGTGTATAATCACTAAGTAGCAAATCGATAGTGAGAGGTCCATGTGCGGGCGAGCTAAGTGATCGTGTGTGTAAATCACGATTTTGTCTTTTTCATACCTGTACTGCCACGACGGCACCAGCTAAGTGTATCATTTGAAAGATATAAAATATTCAAAAATCCATAGAGGTGCGATGTCGGTGATACCGCTATTCGGTTGTCTGTTTGTTGCACGACGTACAATACCGATTTCCCGTCTGTTACCAATCAGTAGGATACCTAGGGGAGGGAGGTCCACCCCGGGTTCACCCGTTTTGAGTGATACCCGAACGAAAAAATGACTTACATACACTTACGCCAAGTCTACTGCTCGTGTTTTTGGTATACACGCTACACAACAATCCATACACTAAACAATGTTCCCTTTCTGACGAAAAAAAAGTAATTTGGTTAAAAATAAATACTCGAAAATTGAGAGACTCCTCCTTTTTAAAAATTGGTTAAACCACATTAAAATATCATTTATTTTTTTTCATTCTGGGGTGACACCTAAATACGTTCCAGATGCCACCCGTGCTAGTTATACGACTAGTTAGTGTCATTGTTTGTTATTGGAACTTTGCTCTGTGTACTTTTACACATACTTATCCTTTTTTTCCCTTACAGGGATTGACGTCAAACAGGCGGCAGCCGTCTGTAAAAACTATAAGCCAAATCTTTATGTAAAATGTGTTAAAAACTGTTGCGCCAACCCCACTGCGAGTGGGATAAGGGCAGGTGGAAGAATAATCTGTGTACTTTTACGGTCTAATTTAATAAAAAAAACGGTCAGGTGCGAGTCGAACGCGCACCGAGGCTCCTTACTTACCCACATCCTTAATTTTATTTTTGTTTTTTCTTTTTACTGTTTGTTACCCATTATAATAACACATAATATTACCTATATCAAAATTTAAGTCGGCTATAACGGTTCAACAGATAGAACAAATTTTAGACACATACAAACTGGTAGGTTGTCTTTGATCACTCCTCACCACACACAGTTTCACTCAACTAATCTCTTAACAAGATTATTTTGTATAGGACAGAGACTGACGCTTGGTACAAACTTCGTTACTTGGACATGTTCGCAACGCCATAATTAAATTTCCTCGGCAATGGGCAGTTTCCATAGAGTTATGATAGTTATATGATGGCCTTTGTAATATTGCATACGTATCTCACCCTCGAGGAATATCAACAAACATGCTTAAACAGGCAGTTCACAATTAATGTATTACTAGCGTTTCCTTGCGGCTCGGCCCGCGTGATCTGCTTTTTCCGGGATAAAAAGTAGCCTATGTTACTCAGTGATAATATAGCTGTCTAATGGCAAAAGAATTTTTGAAATCGGCCCAATACTTTTTAAGTTCATTCGTTACATACAAAAATACAAATCTTTCCTCTTTATAATATTAGTGTAGATGTAGATTTATTACCTTTAATGTTATTATAAACAGCAGCAATACCTCAGCGGATGTGGTATGGACCGTCGAGACGAAAGTCGCAGGTTCAAAACCAGCTCAAATTCGGTGCGGGAATCGATCACATGACCTCTAGCTTCGCAGCCGGATACTCGCGCACTGCGTCACGGGACTGTAGTTTAAAGAGCATAAACTAGTAGTAGTAGTTTAGTTTAGTTTTAATTTTAATACATGCATATTACTCAGTAGGCATACATTTTTTTTTTTTAAAACGTCACGTGAGTTCCATCGCGTAGCACTAGCAGATAATAATTTTAATAACATAATTACTTTCCTTTAAATCGTATCACTGACTGATAAAAAGGGATTTACGTTTTATTTGGATTAAAGATAAAGCCCTTTATTATATTATTTGTTGTATATATGAGGATTAAAGTATTTAGCAATCATTAAAGTAGTTATCATAACCGTAATATTTTGCTCGAGTTCCCAACAAATTTTGATGACCTCGTTATCGACACATGTTGGAAGGAGGGGACTCCTTGATCAAACCATACATGTAGGACAAATATTTTTTTGGATAATTTAGATAATTATACTCAGATTTAACAAAAAAAATCCCAGTTAGTAATAAATTTTTGAGAATCATCAATTTTATCCTTGCTACCTCTGTTAGCTACCACAATCGAGAGTTTCCGCACAGGAAATTGTTGGGCGTCTCATCGAAACGAAGCTACTCACGGAAAATTAGCTTGATAGTATTGATGATAGTAATCAAGTGCAAAATGGACCCGAGATCCCTGACTAATAATGTAATTTAATAATAAACACGAAAGAATTCAAAAAAATTAAAGAGTTTATAAAATGTCGTCTTTATGTAACATTATTTATGGCCAGACTAGTTATACGTATGTTACAAAATAACATACTCACAGGTAAACGAAAATAATTTCATTGACTGTGTTAATATTGTGTTCTTCCGCTGTCAATCATATTTTATATGGAATTATTTTTGTAGTTGTTGTTGATAATTGACCATTATTGGAGTAAGTGCCCCAAACATCTGTAATAATAAATACATCATCAAATCATGATGTGGGAAGAGAGACCCTGGAATTAAATTAAATGATATTATTTTTATTTCATTGAATGGCGAGACGAGCAAGGCGCTCGCCTGATGGTAAGCGCTACGCCTGCCCATAAACAGAAGCAAAACACCGAATGGCAGTGAACTGCACTCGTCGCTCCGTGACATAAGATGTTAAGTCTCATAATGCCCAATAATTTCACTGGCTTCATTATCCTTTAAACCGAAACACAACAGTGCTTACACACTGTTGCTTGGCGGCAGCAATAGTATAGTCTGAACTAAAACTTGCTATCATAACGAGTTTAGCGGGATCAGTAATTGACTGTCATAACGTGGCATAACATTATTTCGCGTATTTCATACAAGCTTTTACTGGCTTTTTATCAACGCTTTTGCAAACAATACGCTAGATAAAACAGAAAGGCGCTCTGATATGTATTTGTATCGCTATCAGATTGATACAAAGATATATTGTGCAGTGTCGTTTGCCCCGACTAACGACAATTCCCAATTAAAAAGTCGTTAGACTACAAGATTGGTCGCTCACATTGTCGTGAAACAAAACAAATGCGAATCGTAATGTCGTAAGTGTCATCCAGTTATCAACTTAGGGCAGATCCAAATTTGAATTGTGACAGGTAATAATACCTTGATAGTCTAGTTGGAAGAAATAAGTTGTGTTGTGACTGTCGAGTGGCAGCTAATTAGGGCCTTCCGGGAGTGTCCGATATTATTAGGGTTTCACAACATCTCCATGTGTTGCGGTGACAATGTGTGGTGCACGCGACGAGCCGGGAGTTCGCGAAAAACTAATTGTTTACGTTTATCATGCTCGTTGTAGACCTACTTACCACCTTGTAAGTTTTCCGAATAATTCACCATTAATCCTATATGCTCAGTTGTAACGAAAACGTGATATTCATTCATTACAATTAGTAAAGTAATTCATTGAAAAGTAGCAGTCGGAGTTTGCGACAACATAAGATAGAATTTATGTACAGATTACACGACTACCAATATACTCTGGCGAACCGTCAAGGACACGTCGTAATACTTTACGAGAGTTTATTACGCGTATTAAGGTTGCCATGTTTGAAAAATATAATAGTTGACTTGATTTTTTTTATTATTTTAATCAATAAGTTACGTTACCCAAAACCTATTGCAGAAAGAATATCATTAATCCATCCAGAAAAACATAAATTAGAAGTCATTCAAATCTGATGGAGGGGCACTTGTCAAATAACAGACGACTCAAACTATGACGTCACCGTTGCAAATGGCCATTACGGTGCATGCGTGCGAGTGAGATATCCCCACTACGCGCCCACCTTTGCCAACCACCATGCCACCATGCCAATATTGAAAGTCATAATTGCAGGCTCATTTTTTAACCGATTTTGATTTTGTTTTAACAAATAGGATTTCTTTTTCGTAATATTCTCTGTTGTATACAAAATAATGTATTACTATATTCAATATAGGAAACTAACCTATTCCTATCCCGATCGTCGTCACGTGCTGGCATTCAGAATCCTCAAAAAGAGACCAAAAATAGATTTTGTTGACATATTGATATTTTCTTGTCTAATTACATTCAACTAGGACTAGCTGCTTTTGCTTATTTTTTTGGGCTACCTGAAAATGTTCATTCATGTATTCTGACACCGTACTTTATATTTATTTATCGATATAAATAATAAATGACACGACAACACTATCCGCATGTAAAAAATGACACATCTTCACACTTGTCTTATTTTAAACCGAAAGATCTGATGAAAATAATCATATGAAAATAATGATGAATTCCGTTATATTATTATATCTATATTGCACATTTCTTTTAAATAAAGCAGAAATTGGTGAAATTAAATTAGTAATATAAAACGTACCGGTGCAATCAACTACTTGGTTGATTCCTAGTTTTTTTTATTCCACACCCAATATCACTAAATTTAGGCATCTTCTTCACAATCCGAATTTATCATTGTTTTAAATAAAAAACATTATATCGATAAACAGGTATTAATTTTGTGAAGACCATTGTCTCCACAAAATGAATACCTATTTAAAACAACATACCAACCACGGGAGCGGAGCAGTAACATGCGCGCGAGTAAGACCGCGCGGGTAATCTAGTTGTAAATCAAACAAACTCTAACTCAAGCGTTTTTTTACAGGTCAGGACGATATGGTGACCTCTCCCTGCCTTTCGATCTACCGCATATTCGAGATAGAACCATTAGCAGGACGGAGGATATTCACCGGACGGTTCTTGACGATGCACAAACGGCGTAAAAAGCCATTAGTTACACGATCACTGAGCACAGACCGGGCGCTGCTAGACGATCTGCACCATGGACAGGTGGAGGTAAGTATACTAGATTATCTTTCCCCTCTCCCGCATTGCCCACAGGTATGTAGCTCTAAAAGCAGATTCCGGCCAGAATCTTTCACCAAAATTATTATATCTGCATCTAATATGTTTTATTCAACAACGGAACAGCATCTAATTCACAGACGTATGTAGGTTATCTTTGGAGTCTCTAGTATTGCTTTTCATATATCGTCCTGGCTAGTGCAGACTTTCTCTCAGAATATCTCGAAATATAAAGATAAAGAAAAAAAGCTATAATAAGTAGTTTTAATTAATATAACTTCGCTTATCGACTCTGTTGTGATCAATTGTGTTACTACTATGGCATGGCAAATAATAATTAGGACAATAGTCCTGCCAGCTGCTGCTTGTAGTAGAATGATAATCCTGATTACATTAAATATGTGATAAAACAAAATCGAACACCGTCAGTATCTCCCATAGAGATATTTTAAAAATACTTCAGTCGTTGAAAAATTTGTTCTTATATTTTAGCCAGTTTATATTTCTGTGTGGCCGAAAATCGATTTGTTTCCTCAGAGCATTACGAAACGTATAAAAGGAAAATTTACCACGCGTACATGTATGCTATCGCAGAACAATGTGTCCTGTCCTCCTACATTATACGGCGATCATGGTCATTGCGGAGTCCTCAGTGAGCGCGTATTCTCACCATCACCACAAATTGAAATGCCATTTGTTAGTATTCACAAGGCGTCCGCACGCAATATGTGTACTTATGTACGTTTATGTGACTTAAAGCAATATGACGTTCCGCCTTCGAAGTAGTTTGTACAAGGACGGCTGGCGCTCTGTGAATATCGAGCTACATACCGAAATCCCGCTTTGACGCAACGGTTTGACGGATCCATAAAGAAATATGTATAGCTTTTTTATATTTTCAATGGCCACGCCAATCTGAAATTTTATAGTGCTGACAGTAGGTAAACATTTTGACGCAGAATTTCTCGCAAAGAGAAACTTAATTAGTGTAGTCGTAAATGACACTGATTTAGGTAATTCAATGCAAGCAAGGTCGTAAATCCTAGTAGCTTAGGAATTACTCAGAGCTGAATATCTTGGGAACGAAGAATTTCGTTTGCAGTTTGATTTTCAAACCAAAGGCAAAGCGAATTGGCGCAATTCATGTAACCGACAAATGCCGGTGAACTATTATTCCGCTGTAAACTTATTAAGACCACGACCAGTACATTTGCATTTTGTTAAATGCGCCTGTTTACGTCCGTTCTTGAGGAAGTGTCCATTTTTATGTGCCGCACAACGTAAATCAGTTGTTTACTGCCTGTATTAAAATTCCTTCCGGACTGAGCACTCATTGACAATCGGCCAAGAATTTCGTAAACAGACTTGTTTGGGTACGAGCGCTGGTGCACCGAGCCGTCGCCAATCACGCTGAGATCGTCGGCTTGGCCACTCGCAGTTCGCATCTATTTGTTTTGCATTACTACCTTTGCGAATTCAAAGCTTTGGCGAATGACGGAATATGTGTTTATTAACGCGAGACATGTCTATTACTTCGATGTCGGATCTATGATTAATTTAGATATTTTACATTAATAACATTTTTGATATTGTTGCAGTGCATCCTGATTCAGGCCGCGATGTGGCAATTCAATGCCTTCTCATTAGAGACCGTCTCTGGGGGTAAATTTCTTATAGGGGTCGTTACGCACGAGCCACCAAAGACGGCGTCGGTAGCGAGAAGACGTCGCTCTAAAACAAATGACAAAATTAAGTTGTCTGGCTGTTTCGCGTGTTGCGACCCTTATATTTTTTGTACTTTTTATATATTCAATCTTATCTGATCCTAAAACCTAGTCTGGTATCAATAACGATTGTAATATTTTTTTAAATTTTCATTAAAAACATTGGTAAGTATAGAAAAACCATCGTGTAATAAAAAAGTAAATGCCAAAGTAAAATAACAGCAGTTCGGGAGCCTTCTTCCGTCTCTCTTGTATAAGTTTGCCTGCGTTCAATAGATGGCGCCACGATCTTTTTCAATCGCGCTATAATTTTTCCCCGGTAGAGCATAAGGATTCTGACTCTACGTTATACATTTGACATACATACATATCATCTGATTTTTGGAGTGTGTCAGCGAGGTCACCGTTGTCTGAGCGAGCACACAATTATAACACTTGCATCTAAATTAATTTTCATTCCCTAATAGCTATTGCGGCTAATGGAAATTGATGGAAATGCGGAGAGCACTTAGCTGGTTTGCCGCGAGGCACTATTATTATTAATACCTGCAACCGCTGCAATATTGAGGTATTCTAATTCCAATTTATTGTTTTTGGCCGTGTCGTGAAAACGACAATTTCGCCACTGTCAAGTGTAGAAAGTACACAACTGTATAAAAAATGTAACATAAAAAACAGTAGTAAAAATAATAGTGTATTAAGATTAATGGAAAAAATAATTTTGATGATTCTGATTTCTGATTATTAGTAAAATAAAAGACACGATACGAAACAAATTGCACTTGGCAGCACAGTCAGCACAGTGGTAGAGTTGTAGAGTCAAAGATTTGTTTTGTATTATGTATATAATATGTTGAAACTAGTTTTTAAGTGTTAGAGTTTAATATTATTAATTTCAATGAATTTGATGATTTGAAAAGGAGAGTCAACTAAAGTTAGAGGGAAAGACATGTTAACTGGTCAGGGAATGTTGGAAGGTGGACAGTTATGTAAAGAAAAACGAAGATTAGTGTACTGAGGTATTAAATTTAGGGTTGTGACAATGAATGATTTATTTATTTATTAAATATTCGCAAGTGATTGTTACACCAAAACAAATGTAATTAACATAATTAATAATTATGTACTAAGTGCACAACCCTTTAACGTAAATAACATACAAAATGTTAATTTGGGTAAAATACACAGTGGATAAGTAATATAATTTTACAAAAAATAAGTAGAGTCATTGAAATAAAACGAATTTAAATGGATTTCATCGCGGTTTTTTGATTTATTTTGGTCCGACGCGACGTTTCGAAAGCTTTTCAGCCTTGGTCACGTGGTGGACTGAAGTGTAGGTTACCCAGAAAGTTAATGTTACAGTGTCCACCTTCAGTTTACAATTATTGTTAAAATTTAATTTTTATTTTTTAATTTTGTTAGTGGTCCGATCTACACAGAAAGAGCTCAAAACCCCATAGATTCCCAGCCTAAGTAGGTTGACACCAACACAGACTAAACAACGCAGCCATAACACAGATTTTATGGACACAACAAAGTATGTTGCTTCAACAACGGTATCCATCATTAGACTAAACATTTGCTTTTTTTGTTACTACATACTTCTACCCGGGCCGTTGTAACTAAATACATAGTTTCTTAAGACTTACTTTTGAACTAAAGGAGTAGGTCATGGGCTAAGCAAGGACAATACTCTATTGAGTGAGACGCACAAACAAAATTTTAAACTAGTTATGTTCCACACCACCCAGCCTTGACGACGAGGCACGCTTTCATAGTACACAAGCGTTCCCTACTTAATATACATTTGTTACACCAACCTTAATTGGTATTCTTAGTCTCATCAGGTGATAGGTCTTTCGTATGCAAAAATTCATTTGGGTAAATTCGATCGCTCTGTGTATGCCACCAAGCAGCAGTGTAAAAGCACTGTTGTGATCCGATATGGAAATTTAAGCCAGTGAAACTTACTGGACATTGGGCGGACTTAATTAACATCTCATTTCTCCGGGTGAGGAGCGCAGATTAGTGTCATGTAATATTTAATAGCATAACGTTTATATACTTCAAATATTATACTAAAACTGTCCACTTGCGGGGCGATTGACATAAACAGAAAAAATGAAAATTTTAAAGTTACAATATCGAGTAACGATGAAAAATGGTTTGCAGATGCACGTAGTGCTTCTTCATACAGGAAATAAATGTGAATTCCATTTATAATAAAGATAAATAATAGAATAATTACATACCTCACTTTATTATGAACAGTCGGTTCAATAAAAATGTACAGTACAGTACGCTACGTTTAATGAATAATAATTATGAGTACTGGATAGAGACCAACTTATATAAAAGAATAATAATGAGATTATTTATTATATGGCATAAGTGTTTAAAGATAATTTAACGCGCGTTTCGAATATTTATATTTTATGAACGCAAACTCAAAAAATCAAATCATTTTATCGTCCATATAAAGGTGTAGTTTGAGATGAGCGACTGAGATATGAAACCGCGAGTCGTAACGCGTCTTGATAACGACACGTCTGCTTCATATAAAATACAAAGTGGACGTGTCGCTGTCGTTGGACGTCCACCGCACACGCATCTCAAGCAATACACAATTTGTGGTAGGGGAGCCCAAGCGGGGATTTCGGGATTTACTAAAGCGCGACAGATTAATATACAGGGGGATACCTTGTACCCGGTTAAGTACCTCCACAAAACATGAGGCCCATATATAAGGCCGCGCGTGAAGGATACAGGATCAGATTAGTAAAAAAAAATTGACCATCAGAAATTCTCGAGCGCGTCAGATTAAGGTAGGGTGAGTTAATTACATCCTAAAAAGTGTATATTCCACTAATCTGACAATTTGAGAGTGACGTAAAAAAAGCGGAGGGCAACAAAGTTGTAAAAAAAAAACGTCATCTCGACTTTCTCGAGCGTAGCTAAATTTTTTTTTATTTTGAAGGAAATAATTCAAGAATAATGAAAAATATATAATCTGACGATTTCCGCAAGCCGAAATAACAAAAATTCGTCGATAAAGTTAAATGCGTGCAGTTGCGTGATGCCTACATTTCCTTCTCCGCGTTTCTATTCCTCTCTCACTCTTTCTCTATCTATTACTCTCTCACTCCGTCCCCACTCTGGTTTCTGTTGCCATGACGCCATCATTGATCATAAAGACTCGTGGCATACTGTTTACAACGTGTTTGCAATATAATTTTTGGAATAACTTTTAACCGGCTTTATCGATCAACTTCAAAAACTAATCCGCCTTTGAGCTTGAAAAACCACGTCGATCGCCACCAAGCTGGTCAAAAGCGGTTGATTCGTTCGAGAGATATTTGTGAACGAAAGAAACCCGAAAAAGTGTTTTTTCGGGATTACTCCGAAATTTGTGGTTCGATCAATTAAAATTGCAAAATTACTTATGAGGATGATAAAACTGCGTCGAATGCCGCCAACCGCGTGAAAATCGGTTGATCCATTCAAAAGTTATTGCGGTTTGAAAATTACAAAAATAGTGTTCTATGAAACTTCTATCAGACTTTCGAGCTGGGAGAGCTCAAATGCATAGAAATATTATTTCTTTGAACTCAGCAAGCTCAAAATATCACATAAATTATATTTTGAGCTCAAAAACGTCATAAGTACAATTTTAAGAGCCCAGGAATGGAATTAGCGGGAAGTTGCAGGGATGGCCTTTAAGGTGAACCGTTTTTCTAATTTTTTTTGTCAGATCAGGCCAATCCCTCTAGATAATCGTCAGATTATGAGACAGTACGTTTAGAACATAAAGATGAACTATATATATCTTAATCTGACGCGCTTGAGTATTTCAAAATGGCGAATTTTTTTTGCACATTATGAAAATGGCCGCGAGTTTGCGTCCCATCGAAATCATCAGATTAGTGAATGAGAGCTTTTTTTTGGCGCACTTAACACTCCCTTAGAAAATCTGACGCGCTCGATTAATTTTTTTTTTTTTTCATTTTCAACTCTTAAATACAACCACCCGCATCATGCAAACGATCAGATTAACATACGTACATTATTAAAAATACGTAGGGCATTGATGCTATCAATATCTGACGCGCTCGAGGATGTCCATGCAACAGTTTTTTTTTACATATTTAAAAATCTATAGCCGCTTCCCCCACCGATGTAAAGGTATATATCATATAACATTTTTTTCTTCATATCATCTAAGCTTTGCATCCCAATAGGTCTCTACGACGCTCGAGTAAATCCCCATTTAGCATCGTGGGCTCCTCTACCATTGTGTGTGAACTTACGTTCTCACTTGACATTGTAATGTAATTCAAAAGTAATATAGATTTAAATATTTTTCGAGGTGAACTCACTTATATTTGCACGTGTGTAGAAACTAGAAACTCACACAGGTACAGATTGTATTTGATAAGATATAGCCCAATAGTGCATAAAAATAGCTCTGGTACGAATGTCAGAGGCTAGTTGCTTGTTAAAGATAACAAGGATCGTTGTAACTGCCATGGCCAGACCAAACAAACGAGTGTGTTTGTCAATATTTCCAATAGCGTGGAGCAGATACTTTTATAAAACAGTTTCTGTGGCCAGTATAAATACAAAATGCGCACATTTTAAGAAATCGGGAAATCAATCTGTTATTATTTATTTTCATACTGATCTTCAGCATCAAACAGAGAATCACCGAATAATTTCAAATCACCATATCACTTGTATTATTATTTTAGGAAACGAAATTGGCATCTCTGTTTGTTTTTATTACCAAGACAAGCTCTTAAAACGATGCTTTAGTTGAACAAAACAAATGAGTCAATTCAAAACTGGTAACAACGCATATACGTACCTACTAAGAAGGGATTATTGGAAATTCAACTCGTAATGAAGCAAAAGGGCCATTGCATTCATTGTCGCATATACTAAAATTTTAACACTATACTAAAAGTTAAAATTTCTGACAATATACTCACCATCTGCCCATATTTAAATAGAAAAACTTTACGTTCCATGGAGAACCTTTTAAAATTAAAATTTTGAGCTGCGCTTTTGAGAGAACGTTTGTTTCCATGTATGTCTACTGGTCTAAGATCTCGCGGAACATTGACCTTCACCCATCTGTTTACCGGATGAAAATAATATTTTAGGGTATAAAAGGTGTTGCTGAACACATACAAATAGGGTTGCCTAAAAAAATATGGTCAAGGATAGGTTTGACGAATATAAAAAAAAAAAGAAGATGTTATTTCACTGACTTGCTGCTTGACCAAATAAATGAACCTTCAATGAAAACCTACAATGTATACTACCTGCAAAAGCTAGGAGCTAGATGAGCGCAATTACCACTTTTTAGTTACCTGTTTGCACACGGCAACCAGGTAGTAGTGGCCAGAAAAAGGTAGACAACCTATTTTTTGCAGATAGTATATGACGCGGCGAGCTCCATGTAGATGTGTCAGAGAGGAGGGTCTTACAACCCTCACTCTTCACTTGATGTAGTCAAGATGTACGGCGTATGGTAACTCTCAATAATAACGACACAAGGTTATCACTTTATCGTTTATTCACTCTTTGAAGCTACTACCGGCGTTACAATGTGTTCTTGCTCACGAACGTAACTAGACTAATCTTGAAATGGCAAGACGCCATCTTATATAGAGGGATTTTCATTATCCCCACTTCGAAAGTAGAATTACTTGGTAAACAACACAAACCACCCTCAAATTATCAATATGAGTGGCGGTACCGACAATTGACGTAGAATAACGTTATTTAGATAGGTCAATTCAGTGTCTGTATTCCGACATATACATTGTACACTTTTCATTGAAGTTTAATTTTTTTTGGTAAGCAAGTCAGGGAAATTATAAAAAAAAAAACAAAAAAGTGTGCGTCTCGGGACGCTCGACAGAAGTGATAACTTAAACTAATGTGGGTTAAAGTGAGAGCGGAGGAGCCTGCCGAGGAGGAGCATGTATCAAAGTCCGGTTAAAGTCCGGTCAAATACGGGTCAAAGTCCTGTCAAAATCCGGTCAAAGTTCAGTCAAAGTTCGGTCGGAGTCCGGTTAAAGTCCAGTCGAAGTCCGATCAAATACCGGTCAAAGTCATGTCAAAATCCGGTCAAAGTCCTGTCAGTTTGTCAAAATCCGGTCAAAGCCCTATCAAAGTCCTGTCAAAGTTTGTCAAAATCCGGTCAAAGCCCTATCAAAGTCCTGTCAAAGTCCGGTCGAAGTCCGGTTAAAGTCTGGTCAAAGTCCGGTCGAAGTCCGGTCAAATACCGGATAAAGTCCTGTCAAAATCCGGTCAAAGTCCTGTCAAAATCCGGTCAAAGTCCGGTCAAATACCGGTCAAAGACCTGCCAAAATTCGGTTAAAGTCCAGTCAAAGTCCTGTCAAAATCCGATCAAAGTCCTATCAAAGTCCGGTTGAAGTCCGGTGAAAGTCCGGTTGAAGTCCTGTCAAAGTTTGTCAAAATCCGGTTAAAGCCCTGTCAAAGTCCGGTCGAAGTCCGGTCAAATGCCGGTCGAAGTCCGGTCTAAGTCCGGCCAAAGACCTGTCAAAGTCCGGTCGTAGCCAGGTCAAAGACCGGATAAAGTCCTGTCAAAATCCGGTCAAAGTCCGGTCAAATACCGGTTAAGTTCGGTTGAAGTCCTGTCAAAGTTTGTCAAAATCCGGATAAAGCCCTGTCAAAGTCCGGTTAAAGTCCGGTCAAAGTCCAGTCGAAGTCCGGTCAAATACCGGTTGAAGTCCGGTCTAAGTCCGGCCAAAGACCTGTCAAAGTCCGGTCATAGCCCGGTCAAAGACCGGTTAAAGTCCGGTTGAAGTCCGGTCGAAGTCCGGTCAAAGTCCGGTCCAAGCCGACTGGTCACTGTGTGACGCCACCTGGGACTTCGAAATTATCGATGTTCCAGGGAGGTCGGCTAACACTGGCTGGTCGATGGACCGCTCGCGTTACGGAACGTTTCGGTTCACCCTCCCATAAGAAGTTATCACTTCAAAAATATTTTTTTAAATGTTAATTAATCATATCCTTGACCATATTTTTTTAGGCAACCCTATTCGACCGTTTGGAATAAAAGGGTTCCATCTAGCATTTTTAAAAAAAATGATATTTTAACGTAAAAATGTTTCATGTGACCATAACTTTGTTCTCTAAAACTTTCAACGGCATCTACCGTCCCGTTTTTGAGTTAGCTACATAAAATAGTTGTAACTGTAAAATAAAATATTCAAAAGATTCTTAAAAAGTTCCAATTGCCTCATGAAACCTTTTTTTAATAAAATAAATTCAAATGTACAGTGAATGGAACATAAAAAGGTTTCAAATGCACTCATGGAACCTTTTTAGTTTTTTTTTGTGTAGCAATCTGTGGTAAGTGGTGACAAACCGCCATTCAACTGTCAGTGTCAGCCTGTCAACCAGTCAAATTATTAGTGGTAAAACTATGCGAGAAGGCTTCCGGATTAGAAAGTTTGTTTTACTTTCATTAGTTAAAATTGTCAAAAGTCCTGTGAAGTCCTGTCAAAGTCCAGTCAAAGTTCGTTCAAAGTCCTCTCGAGGTCCGCTCAAAGTCCGGTCAAAATCCAGTTAAAGTCCGGTCAAAGTCCTCTCAAAGTCCGGAAAAGTCCTGTCAAAGTCCGGTCAACGTCCTGTCAAAGTCCTTTTAAAAGTCCTGTCAAGTCCGGTCAAAGTCCTGTCAAAGTCCAGTTAAAGTCCGATCAAAGTCCTGTCAAAGTCCGGTCGAAGTCTGGTCAAAATCCAGTCAAAGTCCGGTCAAGGTCCTGTCAAAGCCAGGTTAAAGTCCTGTTAAGTCCGGTCAAAGTCCTGTCAAAGTCCAGTCGAAATCTGGTCAACATCCAGTCAAAGTCCTGTAAAGTTCGCTCAAAGTCCTGTGAAAATCCAGTCAAAGTCCTGTCGAAGTACGGTCAAAGTCTGGTCAAAATCCGATAAAACTCCTGTCAAAGTCCGGTCAAAGTCCAGTCAAAGTCCAGTCAAACTCCAGTCAAAGTCTTGTCAAAGCCCGATGAAAGTCCTGTCAAGTCCGGTCAAAATCTTGTCAAAGTCCGATGAAAGTCCTGTCAAGTCCGGTCAAAGTCTTGTCAAAGTCCTGTCAAAGTACAGTCAAAGTCCAGTCAAAGTCCGGTCAAAGTCCATTCAAAGTCCAGTTAAAATCAAATTGAATTAATCAAGTCTAGTTAATGTTGACGCGTAACGGAAAAATGTGACGCGTAACTTTCAAACCTCCACAGAGACATGGAAAGTCCACAGCTGATTTTTTTGTTGCTGTACCAATCAATAGGTTACATCCTTGGTATACACAATACTTCAAACAAGGACACCGGCAATATAGGCGTCTCATTTTTACTTGTACGAATACTTGAAAAAATCACCCCCGCACGGAGTGGAAAACTAGGATATCTAACTGCCGCACAGAGCAAAACTCAATTACAACCAAATACTTCCCGTAACACAGTGAACGTGTTAATTCTTAATTTGTTTTTTTTTCTGGAGAAACTGCATGTTTATTTTATCTCAGTTCATATTTTCATTACTAGTTTTAAGAAAATTTAGTTCCTTGTGCTCTCATAAATTTTTAAGATAGGTGAATAAGGTTTCATCAGTCAATACAACCTTTTTAACTTACCATAGTTAAATTATTAAGAAATAAAAAGGTTGCATCGCATTTTATGTACTTCCAATTCTATATGATCCTATCTTTACTTAGATAAATTATTGATAAAAACTAGTTAATAAAGTTATACATGACTCAATTAAATTAAAAAGTTTTCATCTTAAGACTAATATTGACAAAAAATTTAACTTCAAAACTTTCTCCTTAATTATCTCCTTTCCTGTGTTAAGCCAAATGGAACTGTCTTATTCCAAACGGTCGTATTGGTATGTGTTCAGCGACACATTTTATACCCTAAAATGTTATTTTGATCTGGTAAACAGATGGGTGAAGGTCAATGTTCCCCGGGATCTTGTACTATACGATGTTTACCAGTGAGAGTGAACATTTTTTGGCACACCCTAATATATATGGGAAGATCCATAACTTTTCGACGAAACCATCCAACAAACATTTTCATTCCTTTTATTCCAAACATTTTGGACGATCCATTACTTGTCACTGGTTTTGAGGTAACACCCGACCTAAAATAACCCAAAATAAATACTCATAAATTGGGAACCACCTCCTATTTGATGTTGGTTAAAATACATTAAAAATATAATTTTAAAGTTTTCATTCTTGGAGTGACACTTAAATCAAATCCGTCCCGCGTGGCACCCGGGCTAGCTACGCCACTGACTACGCATTTCATTAGGTTACACGGCTGTTAAACTTTATTCCAATAATAAGTATGCCAAAGCGCCGGATAATATGGATTATGCCTCTAGTCTCCATCTAAGAATCATATAGTACACAACCCCATATATTATTATGCATACTGCCTATCGTAATGTTGCGCTCATGTTGTTGGAAACAACACAACCAGAGAATGTGATGTGCAGAATTCGCACTGGCAGTCACGTGTAGGACATGTGCATGTAGGCGCCATACTTAAATAACTATCGCTACTAGTAATTCCGCGATTGTCATTAATTATATCGTCGATGAAGTACCAATACCTCCTAACTGACAATTTAGTCCAAAATTACTTTTTTATTACAATAGACGTAAACATAAACCACATCCCTTAGTAACTAATAAAAAGGTAATGTATTGGAAACTATATACTATCAATAGTTGATCATAATAAATAAAACCTTATTTTAAACAGTTTTTGTAAAATAAAACCTTATTTTAAACAGTCTGGTGTAAAATTAGATTCTCAACACTTAGGAGGTATTGGTACTTCATCGACGATATCATTACCTGACCAGGTCATGTATCCCGACCAACACCACCAGTACATTTGAATCCCCACATCAGTCACGTGGAAGGGCAACCTCACCTTTACGTCATATTGATTTTATGTCATTTAAACGCGTTTCTTCTTAAAGATGGAACAAGGCCAACTACGATGCTGGTGAAATCCTATTTTGAATTGTGAGTGACTGGTATTTTTATAACTTGTTTGTTATTGCTTTTGATATCTTGCCACAGATATCAAATTGATACATATTTTAAAAGGGTGATGAAATTAAGAACCCTCTGAATATGTATTCAAATCCATCTGAAAATCTTCGAGCTCTATCAGCAATTGAATCGCAGGTGCCTTTGATATAAAGAAGACCCACAGACAACTCAACCTGACCTCAAGTTGTCTGTGAGAAGACCCAACCTATCACATTGACAATAAATTAATTATAATATTATTACCGTGTATTTTTCATATGCTACTTCTGAGATATTGTCGCGAAAATTAAAATTCTACACTATCGTAGAACTAGGTTGCATAATTCCTACTGCTCAATAATTTTTCCTCTGCGTGTATGGCAATAGTAACCACATTTGTTCAGAATCAACATTTCTGAACAGATCTATCTATTATAAGTTTACGCCCGTAATCCAGGAACAACACTCAAGTGAACACTTTACTGAGTATAGATTTCTTTTACACATGGTCCGCTTTTTTACACGCTTTATATTAGCTTCACTTGTATGTTTGTTTGTTTGTAACCGACTCCTTTGGGCGCGATTTTGACCCACTTTAAACGGCCAGATTTCGTTCAAACTTTGTAGATTTATCGAGGGCCGATGACATTACACTAATTTGAAAAAAAAAAAAAAATAATTTTTATTTTAACTAAAAAATGAAAAATAAATAATAGTTTAAAAAAACTAAAAACACGCTTTTATAGAAAGTCTAACTAAAAAATAGAAAATAAATTTGAATAAAACAATGTATTTTATTGTAAAAAAAAAGCGTGGGGTGCATACAATAATAAAATTATAACTATGGACACCATGCATAAAAAATAATTTAATTTAATTAATTATTGATATTCGGGTTAGGAACTAAGATTGTACTCTCTGGATCTTCGTTAATTATAGGGAATATCGTAGTATCTAATAGTGTCAATAGATGGCGCTTTTTTGATGTTCGGGTTTTAAATTAAAATTATACTCTCTGCTACAATATATTTATATTTTAACTAAAAAATGAAAAATAAATAATAGTTTTAAAAAAACTAAAAAACACGCTTTTATAGAAAGTCTAACTAAAAAATTGAAAATAAATTTGAAGAAAACAATGTATTTTATTGTAAAAAAAGCGTGGGGTGCTTTTTTTAAGATACTATTTGTACCCAAAAACGGACCAATCACGAGTACCGAAATCGCTACTATGCATTCGGAGCACTATGGGACTTCATAGTCATAATACTGATCTTATTTTTAATGAAAATTTTATTTACAGTCGATGTTATTTACCAGTCTAGAGTTATTGGATCATTAGATTATTTATTTTTCCATTCATAAAAATCCCTATTCTGAACAATATTCAGAATCTGTTGTTTACCGAAACAATTTATTGTTTTGCGAATATTTATATAGTATAACGGACCCTTTCACTGCAGGCCGTTGTCTCCCGGTGCTCTGCATCCATCTTTTCCAAATGTACGGACTGATAACGCACTTCAAGCTTGATGCCGCGAAGACATGGAAGCTGTTCAGCCTCATTGAGGAGGGCTACCATAGCACCAACCCATACCACAACTCGGTGCATGCTGCTGATGTCACACAGGCAATGCATTGCTTTCTACAGCAGAAAAAGGTAAGATATTTGTTGTTAGAAGACATTGATGGTGTGTAGATACAACGTGAAAGACTCGATTGACTTAGTAATAAGCTATTAACAAAACATGCTACCATATTACAATTTTATTATACTAATAATCAACCGCGTAATTTATCGCCGTTTAATTAGTCTGAGGGTAAAGTAAAATTAAAAACTATATAAATACCTTTTTTTTTCTTACCTACATCATACTACTGCAGGGCTAAGGTGTCCTGCCTCTCCCTCGACATATAACTATCCAATTCTACGACTTTTAGACTCGAATACATCCACTAAAGTAGATCTAACAAAATGGGAATATCTAGATAGAACGTAAATACAGAGTTAGCTTGTAAAGAATCTAACATTGAAAATTGCATCCAGATCTTCTTTCTTTTTCTAGGTCGGCCGCATTGTCGCCGACCGTCAGGTACCCATTGGTTAATAAGTTTTGGTCAACTTTCTAGATGCATTAGAATTACATGTTCCCAATCCTATTAGAAACACGCTGTCCCCTGTTCCACGTTTGCTAGGTAGTTTCAAAAGCGGATTTCAGTATTTCGGACTTTGTCACTAAGTTGTATGCCGAGGATGTTGCTCTGTATACCACTTTGGCTAATGGCTTTGGCGAACCTAACCTAACCTAAGCCTTATGTGAATCGGTCAAAGAATAAGTGCAGCCCCGTATATAAGTCAAAACGATTGAAATACGAGTATATATAATATTCATATATATATTATGTCGATGAATTTCCTTTGTGATTGATGAGATTGGAAGATTTCTCTTCATACCATGCATCATGAATCATAAATTGATAGTCGATCTAACGTCCGTCAATGTCAGTGCTACAACAAGCGTTTCCATTATAAGCTGCAGACCTGACCTGCCGCGCTGGTCCATTGTATGTTGAGTATTCTAGTTAAGGGCCGTCCGTGAGCAAAACACCGCGCGATCGAGGTTTTTAGAGGCTATCTAGTCATTACTTAAAATAAATATTGATTAAATAAATATACAATATATTTTTACAATCTGTCAGGTTTACTTTGTTCGATTCAAATTCATGTTAATGCTGATATATATTTTTAAATTGTCGTTATAAATGAACCATAAAAATGGGAAAAATGCAAAGATTCCGTGCGTCTCCTTTTAAAGTACAGAATGTTATCAAATGAGATTAACATCACTACATAGGCAATTTAATAACGAATATTTTGCCCGTTTTAAATTTTCGAAAAGACCAAAACCTGATTTTTTAAATCAATTATTCGCTAAATACGTGCATATTCTGCACTCGCCGAGTACACGATTCAGTATGGCGCGAGACAGTCAAGGTCGTTTGCTCACGGACGGCCCTTAATCTTTATTGCGAATATGAAACTCTTATACTATCCTCATTTTTAAGCGACTTCAAAAAGGTTATCAACCCGGTGCATTGATTGATGCATATCATAGTCAAGTGATTGAGGCTTGCTTCAAAAATTAAGTAATTATTACCACCGAAGTATAATCACACATAGTCTCACTGTTTTAGTAGCAGAATGCATATGCTGTGAAACCACCCAGCCGTGTTTTCGATTCATAGGTTGGGGAATCAAAATTTGTGCTAGTTTTCAAATTAGGAATACACATGAATTCTGCAGGACTGTGTTTTTTTGTATATCTCAAAGACGAAACCGAGCTGGTTGCTCGCTGATTGTAAGCACCACCCCGGCCAAATGATAATGAAATGATGTATATTTTTTTATCAGCCCGCACTGGAAGTTGAAACACAGCTTCTCAATGCACTGATCACAATACATTTTTTAAAACTATTCAGAGAGTTATTGAATTAACGCCACCTGTAACTCTATTATATCGAGCCGACTAAATGATCTAATTATGTAAAACTGACGTATATTGGATTTTCAGTCGCGCGGAAAAGCTTTTTTATTTAAAAATACATGCATTTAATTAACCGTGGTTAATAGCTTGTGAAATCTGTCGGTTATTGCATGAAGCACTTTAATTTTCCGATGGATTCATTTAGTATTAGTCATTAGTGACGTGGTAAGCGTTAATATGATGCTTTTGGTTTATTTTATTTTTGGGCGGAATGTGAATTTCCAGATGCATATCAGGTTTTGGTCTCGGCTTTGCTCGCGTGAACGTCTTTATAGGAACATAAGTTGTTTTCACACAAACGTTGCCATCCCTTTATAGTGTAAATTGTAATAAATGCTGGAATATGCGTTTCATTAATTGTATTAAACAGCATCAAGATCATATTTCACGTTAAATGAACCAGAAAAACATAATTTTCAATACAAACATTCCCTCCGTCTAGGACTTAAATACACCTAGTCCGGCCATTAGTTCTATTACAAATAAAAATGCGTTTATTTTTTTATATAATGTTAATATAATATGTATGTATATATGTGCACATTTATTAAAGTCTTAACAAAAAAAAATCAAAGCCAAAGGTGGCAAATCAAAGCCTTTAGCTTTGATACAGGCTTTTAATATGTATTGCCACGAATCTATGGATTTGCGCACTGTTTCCATAGGAAATTTAGCCACTGGTTGCTTTTTTTAAGAGGCACAGTGTGCTCCAAACGGCGTGTCATTTAGAGGAGGCCATGCCCTCTAAGACTGACCAAAATTTGTAGTCTAAGGAGTTCAGATCTAGGCGCTGGCCAGTCTTCAGCTCTTATAAAGTCCGGTACGTTGGTTTCGAGCCGGCTTGGGGAGTTCGTGCCTTATGACCATATATAGAGTCCTGTTGGAAAGACTTCGGTATATTTTTAAAAAGTTTAGTGATGAGAGGTTTCACAACAGGATCCAAGACAGTCTCTTGATACAATTTAACTGTAGTCTCCACTCTTTTTTACAAAAATGATACTTTACTTGTCCTTGATAAGACACCCCCACCAAACTAACGCAGGATGACTACCACGTTGTACCTTTGATGATCACTTGGGAGACTTCTTTAGAACTTTTAGTGTACACTTTGTCATTTTCTTGTTGTAGTGCATAGTGAAAATTTTTCATCCGTAAAGAGAATATT
The DNA here is from genome assembly GCA_949126905.1 of Amorpha juglandis. Taxonomy (NCBI): domain Eukaryota; kingdom Metazoa; phylum Arthropoda; class Insecta; order Lepidoptera; family Sphingidae; genus Amorpha; species Amorpha juglandis. The sequence goes on from OX421367.1 coordinate 11,008,354, forward strand.
TCTGTGCCTTTCACCTACGCGTTGGGATAGAAGGCGTTTGATCGATTCACTCTCTGTACGAATTGATTTAGGGCAGTAGTCACACTTTTTTAGCCACTTAGTTCAACGTGAGGTATAACTACGGGCCGCACCTTCCTGGGTTACGTAACGACAACTTAATTGTAATATAATTGCAATTACTTCGTTGCTCTTTTGTATGGGCGATATATGAAAAATAAAGTTTTGATATTTTGTACCAACTTTAAAAAAAAGGGAGGTTGTCAATTTGACGCGTTTATTTTTATGCACATCGAGCTTTTCGTTAATTATAGAACGATTTTGTTGGAAAATAGAAATTCATAGAGTAGACTAGAGTTTAGCTGCGATGTAATCCCATATAAATTTAGTTAAGGTCTGTTAACAGAGTACGGAGCAAAAGATAAACCTCCGCAACGGGTAACACCACACGTCGTCGTAATTCTGTTATTGTAATGGAATTTATATCCCAAAAAAAAACCTTAGCTACCAATTAAGATTGACAAATAAAACAAGTTTTACCAAAACATAATAATCGACTTCAAAACGTTACACTTAAAAGTCGAAAATAAGCATTTCTGGAACCGCTAGAGGTTTTTTGGAGTTGATGCCGGTGCCGCTGACGGTTAACTAAAATTGCACCGTCTCCAAAAAGAAAATTCGATTTTTTTATGTCGGCATTTAAGGTTATTTTAACACTATGATATCTTTTGTTTACGCGAATATTACAAACTAATTTATACGGATTTTGTCACGATTTATTTTTAATATTGGTACCGACGCGACGTTTCGAAACCTTCTCAACCTTCCTGCGCCATCTTAGGTCATTGGTTGAGTGCGGACCGTGTATTAAGATCCATTAAGTACTTAGTGTTTTTCCCAACTGTTAGGACTTAAAGCCTGACAATGTGTATTTTTTGTTCTTGTTACTTTTGTTTGGTATTTTACAGTGTGTATTTTCATTAAATAATAAATTGACTTGTTAGTTTCATAAGTAGACTTTACTAGAATGTTACTTAAGCCTTCAACAGATTCAATAGAAGTTACAATTTTATTTGTTTTTATAGGAATTGTTTACAATTCGCAGAGCGTTACATTTTCGTGTACATATACTACGTAGGAATATATAATTCAACTCACTCGTGCACGTATTGCTATGTTCGTATAGACACAACAACATGTATAGGATCACGGCTGATGCGTCACTGTCACACAAATCATAACTACTTATCTATGAGTCCACGGACACACAGCAAGACTTGCAAATAATAAACAAATTTCTCAAATCAATTGCAGGATTTTAAACTTGCACTTGCGGTAATTCGCACAACGTGCTTGATCCTTATACCTTGCCCGTCTGAATCATTTTTTTTCAGTCAGTCAGTTCAAGAGAAAAAACAACTACCTCTATATTTTAATGATGTAACAAGTCTTTCGATTATATATGTAGTTATCACTCGTTCGTATATGCTAAATGTACAAAGATTGCTAAACGCATTATTTAAATCGTAGTACTCATAATCTGTTTTTATTGGTAATATAAATCTCGTCAAAATTTATTGAAAATTGAAACTGTTATCGAGATACGCAGATTTAATATGTAAGTCTTGGCAAATGCAAAGATAAATCGGCTTTTTAACATATGTGGTGCTGCAAAAAAAGGATCTTTTGCGAACAGAAGGGTGTTGCATTTGTTTTGATTAATCAATGAATTCATTGAACTGATGAAATACATCAAACGTGCCCGCCCCACACATTAGTATATAGTATCATTAAAAAACAACACTAAAAGACTATGAAATGATTTTATTTTCAGCCGTTTTACATAAGTATTTAGAACTTCCAGTAGTCTGCAATGTTTATAAAAAAAAAATTATTACAAATAATGAACAATGAAATCAGTCTTCTATAAAATAACCTCTCATATCAATTGCTGCCTTTATTTTTCATTATAATTTAGGGAGGCCTTTGCCCAACAATGGGTTACCATGGGGCATTAAGCAGATTTCCTTACTTCTTTTATCACCGTTGAACAGAAAGGCAATGGTTGCTCTTCAATACGGTTTTGTTCTATTTCATTTGTCACGTAGAAACTTTATCTAACTTGCAAATGTGTTAGTGGCCTATTTGCACATACTCTTCAGTTATACGAATGTCATGCTCTTGTAAGTTTTTGCGGGTATTGCGATAGCTAGTATTTGTCTTAGAAGTATTTCTCCTATACAGACGACGTGACAAGTATCGAAAAATTCGTATTAGGCTTAGGAGGCTCTCATGCGGCTTATGTATGGGAAACTGAGCTGGAACGAGACACCATGTCCATGGGTCCATGTGGTCCCACGTTTTTATTTAAACTTAGTAATAGAAGTATCACCAAAACCCAACCTGTATGCCCGCGACATAATCTTTTGGGGTCTTTAATTCAAAAAGATAATTTGAATTTTTAAAAATCGAACTGTTTGAAGGGAAACGCATTGTGGAACGCGGGAACGCGTTCAAGCGTCAATATGTTCTACGAAATCTAGAGCCGACTATATTTCACGGTTAAAAAAATAGGGCCATTTAGATGTAGAATAGACAGACGGGTGGCTACGGCGCGACAGCTATAAGGTACCGTTGACATGCTTTGAGTACGAACTCCAAAAAACTGAAAATGGAGACGTGTTTAGTGTGATAAAGGTATCGACAGCGAGTAATTGTGCGAGTAAAGTATGTGACATTATACACATATACATAATAATATACACACATCCACAGACAGTTAAAATGATCAAACCAAGACAAAACTGTATACAGCGTGGCTCTACCACTCGTAAATTACTCGTTATGTCTACCCTTTCTGGCTCCTACTATATCTCCATCCCATGGTTGCCTGGAAGAGATTGCCTTGAGCGATAAGGCCGCCAATTGTACTTTTGTGTCGTTAACTGTATTACTAGCATAACATTTCAATGTGCAATAAATAATTATAAATAAAAAAAAATAAATACTTCTGCAACACCTAGATCAGTTATCCAATTAAAAGTTGGAATTTATAAATAAACGTCAACTTTCTTTCTGCTTGTCGTTATTCCGACCTAATGCCAAGGTCCGCGTCTCTCCATTATGATTTCCCAGTAAATCCGATCATTATCGACTTCAACTAGTCGGCCTGTGCATACTTTATGTATTAAGTGTTAATAAATAAATATTCTTAGAACTGGCGTAAAACCTTTAACTTTTTACCAAGGGGTGGAATTATTTCTTCATATTTAAATAGGAACACCAATAAATACAAAAAGAATCATACGAGAATAACTCAAAAACTACCCATACATTATTATCGCACGGTACTGGTGTACAGCACGAGTTCACAGTATATCCGCATAAGAAATTGTCACTTGTTGATTTTATAGTCTTTACCTTTTACAATACAGTTTGAAATAAGCGCCTTATAAAATATGAATTAACGTTAAACAGCCACGTCCATAGTTATGAGCGATTATCGAGTAATAAAAACCGATACAATGCAACTCGTTATTTGTCTGCGGCCAACATTAAATTGAAACGTGTATCTATTTTTGAACGACCCACTATTTGGCGTGGTAATAAACGCAACAAACGTACGGACAGACGAGAATTGCTTTACGAATTGCGATGATAACATCCCGTTAAATAAGAATATACATTTGCCCGTTGGCTTTGTCTTTAATCACGTTAGTCGCGTTTTGGGGGCCAACTACTTTATGTTGTATTTGGATATGGCGGGTCCAAACTGCAATAGATATTCTGTCTCGATCCTCGTATAAAAGGCACTGAAGTTGTGTTCTTGATTAATTTAATAGGGTTTTTTAATATGTCTGTGTACAGTAGTAAATAGTTTAAGTTGCAATTACACCCGTACCACGAGGCCCCAAGAATCTTACGCAGACAGCGATTCTACACTGTTTGGAAGCGCTTTATTCGAACCGGAGGTATATGAGCGAACGTGGGCGCGTCGCGTCGTCGTTGCAATGCTTTTATACTTAATCGACCGTAACGTCTTTAAAAAAAGACACAGTGAACATTCCAAAGATATTTTTGAGGACGTTATGAGTTGTTATTTTATATTCGATGGGCATTCCAGCTCACTATAATCCAATTACGTTTCCCATACTAATAACGTGACTGAATCACGAACCTTGTAACACATTGAATTATTATTATTTCATTAAAAATGTCCGCGAAATCATTTTAATCTTCGACTATATTATACTGATATATGTTGTATGTGTGGTGTTACTATAGAGTTGTTTTTATGACCAGATTCGTGAGCACTTGGAACCACTTGAGATATTGGCGTCTCTGCTGGCTGCCATCGCACATGACATAGGCCACCCTGGCGTTAACCAGCCGTTCTTGATTGCCACATCTAACCACCTGGCCACACTGTACAACGTAAGTACTCCATAATATAACATTGATGCATATTGAAATAAAACTAATTTAAACGGATTTTATCGCGGTTTTTTATTGGACTCACCACCCCGTGACCACGAAGGCTGAAAAGTCTTCGAAACGTCGGGATCAAAATTAATAAAAAACCGCGATAAAATCCGTTTAAATTAGTTTTATTTCAATGAGTAATATTCGCGTAAACGTAAGAAATCATTACTGATGCATATTTTATGATATTAAACTAAGATAATTAGCCCAAATATTGAGATAAAAAATAATTCTTAATAAGCGTACGGTATTCTAAATAAGGATATGACACAGTCACCCAGTCCCCAAACTCAAACTGCAGATTTTCTAACGTGGTAGACAATTTTGTCTACAGCACGAATGGACCGGTGCGATCGTGGTAATACTTACAACAGTCTCACAGAAAACAGACGTCAATTGGGAGTTTGCTGTTGCGTTTTGTGCGGTGGATGAGAATTCCTGAGGATCAACAATCCTTTCTTTTAAGGTCGCCAATGCACCCATAAATTTTCTGGTATTAATGTTCATGAGAGGTGAAGTAACCTACCAATGAAGTAACCTCCGTGCTCGTGTATTGAGACTATAAAAAACTGTTGGTATTGTATACTCACCTCTGAATAATATACGAAAACATAACTTAATGGCATTATCGTAAAATCTTTGTTCATTTTTGGGAAATACTCTTTTTTTCGAGTCATTGGTCTAGCGGGCAGTGTACCAAGGCTAAACCGTGATATTCTGGGTTCAATTACCAGGTCGAGCAAACGGAAAAAAGCTCAGCGAAACGTAGAGGTACTAACTGCATATCTGCCAACCCCTCCGGGCTAAAAGCTTGAGCTTATATATTATGTAATGTTTTTTTTTCAATAATTCATAGTACCTACTTTCTACAGTAACATTAACAGAAACAATCAACTTTGTATCATGACCTGCTTCCAACGACATTTGACATTTCAATACGCTACCTTGTCATAATGTATGCCACGCTAGTGTATCATCAATACAGTAAAATGCAATATGCCAATGCAATTGTAAGTCCATTGATTTGTTTTTACTTTTGATGACCCCCACAAGACAATACATCGCAGTTGCAATCTATAGAATCTAGTATTACGATCAAACGTATGCCCAATGCCCAATACAATGAATGTTCGCCAGCAATCAACCCAGCCTAGTCAGTACCTTTTTTTCCACCTGTCCTTATGCCACTCACAGTAGGGTGGTGGGGTATGGCGCAGCCTGGTTTTTAATACGTGCTACAGGACGTTTTAGCATGTAGTTTTTATTTCACGATATTTTAGTGGCATCATGTTCGCAATCACAAGCACTACCACCTGACTCAGTTTTCGTATGTGTTTCCCTTACGGCCAGTATTTTTTTTTTATTATCATTATTTACTACCCTATTTAATATTGAGATGAAATGTAAATATTAATTTGGAAACCCCTTAGTAATATTCTACTTCTTTTGTTGGGCGTATAAGAAGGCAAGTTAATAACAGAAAACACTGATTGCGCCTTGTTGTTTTCCACTACATTAATTAACTGCTCAGCTTAACAGCGAGATCCCCGGGCGACAGACTCTGTCGTGAACAATGCACCGCGCAGGCCCTCTTTCAGGGAACTAGCGAAACTGCACAGTGGAGCTCGGCAATTATCGGAATGGATCACTTCCTAAGAACGTATTTCTTCACCCTTTTAATTTCTATACGAGTGATCTAAATTTATTCATGGGTCATCAAATGGGGTGTGTTTGATAATTCTCATTTTTGCATAGAATACCTCGGTACTGGAGAACCACCATTGGCGGTCGGCCATCAGCTGCCTGATCCAAAGCGGACTCTTAGACGAGATGACGGAGGAGCGCCCTAAACTGGAGCAGCAGATCAGCTCCCTCATCCTGGCCACGGACATCACACGACAGCAGGAGTACCTGAGCGAATTCAAGGTAAGAAAGTCTGTTAGCAGTACGTACATACGTTTCTACGGATTTCCTGTACCGCTTTTAGACTCACGACTATATTTAATGAGCTATTTTAATAAGATATAATATTTAAAATCCAACAGCACCCGCGAGCATCTTTTAATCCAAGCTGTCATGATAGTTTATTCGGCCTTGCCTTTTTGCTATACTTAGTATCAGCCGTTACAATACTGAAGAAATAAAGATAAAATAAACCTGGTAAATTCTAAATAAATATAATAAATATACTGTGGGAATTTCTTTCAAAACTCGGCCATGATGATCGAGCGCGTTTAGGTTGATAGGTGATGTTGTTGAGACATCACAGCATTTGATATCTGAAATATTTTGATCTTAGTTTAATGAAGACTTCAAAAAGAAGTCGCGGAGATCCAGCTGCGACGCTTCCGCTGTACTTTTCATCACCTCTCGAAACGATGTATAATTTAACTATGTGTATTTGTGGTACTTTTACGATATTTCCATGAACACCATTTTATTTGGGCATACCGTGGCATGAAGCGAGCAAAAACCTTGATAATTAATAACTTTATGAAGTAATGTGATGAGTAGTAACGCTTTGTATTACTAGCTTTCGCTCGCGGCTTCGTCTGCATGTACTTGTCTTAAAAGTAGCTTATGTCCTAATTCAGTTCATGGTCTACCTGTGTACTAAATATTATCCAAATTTGTTCTGCCGTTGAGGCATCATTGATTAGCATCGTCCAAACTTTCACGTCTATAATATTAATAGGAATACAAAGTATAATATTATTGTCTAGAAATAAATAAAATTACAAGAAATTGCTTTGGGTTAAACCTTCTTTTTCTTAAGTGACACGACATCAGCATCTCAGCTATAAAAAATTAAATAACAAAATACATTCTTGGAAAGTAATATTCTTCAGCGTATTTCCCGTAAATACTTTGTCGCGAGTCTTTGTTGAAATTAATTATGCAGTGAATATAAGAGCAAAGTATTTTTAGTCCGTTTCGTTAACGTTGTACACTTTTTGTGAACGAAATAATAATATAGAAATATTACATAAAAAATATTTATCATGAGTGTGGATATTATAATAGATGTCGTATAACATCGCGTATCAACATTAGACCTACTGTTTATGCAGTACATCAACGCGCACTATACTGTGACGATCCAGGCGAATGTAAGTCGCATCGCGTCATCGTCGGTGCAATCAATACGTCAATTTATTTATACTTACCCTTCCCTCCACCTTCCAAAGGGGTATGATGATTTTTTCAGTGAGTTCAGCAAACGAGCCTGTAGGTTATCTGGTAATAAGTGATCTTTATCTTTATTCTTGCATGGGCAGCATGCACAGAAGAATCATAGATGTGACGTTTACAGCATCTTACAGCGTCTACTGCTTGGAAATATTATCTATCAAACAAATAAACGATACAGATATACGAGCAAACATCTACTTTGTTTGGTGGAGAAATTAATCAAATGAATCTTAAGCAGTCCTACAAAATCATTGTTTAAGTTATATTTCAAAAGTGCAATCGCTTAAGGCAATTGGTGTGCACTGCGCGCATAGCGAGAAAGGTCAATCACAATTTCATTAATCCTCGTTTTTGTACAGCACTGAATTCAATCTACGGTTTTGTCATGGTCATTTTTTAAAACAAAATATTATATAAACGTGTGCACAGTCAATCTTTTGTAGTTTCTGGGATCAAATTTACGCCACGTTACATAGTTCGTTTCAATATTTTTAAGCTGCTTTAGTACAAAAATAGACGTTCGGGCGAATGTGCCATACGTGACGCTTCGATATATTGAATTTGTGCAGAAAAGCCGCTGTGATGCCGCCACTTGCAAAACCATCAGACAGAGCTGGAAATAGGAAACTGAATGAACGAGATTATTGACAATGCAACTAGTGCTTTTTCCGACGAACGGAGCTTTTGGGATTTTTCCTGACGTTTCGAAAGCTTTTCAGAGCGTTTGAAAAGTTTTCGGAACGTCGCGTCGGGACCAAAATTAAATAAAAAACCGCGGTAAAATTCGCGTAAATATAAGAAATCATTATGTATCCGCCCTTATTTGTTAACTGTAACTTGAATCAGAGATGTTATTTTTCAACCGTACTGTTAAACCTTCAAAATTATATGAAATATTTGACTATATTGATGAACTTACCTGTTCCCGTTTGTTGTATTTTACTTTACTATTTTATATTACTGTTATCTTATGACTTTACAGATATTTGATCTTTGAATTTGTTATAATAATTATGACCCTTATGGAGACAAACCTAATTTTCTGATTAAATTTCAAACAGAGAATTGACAATTGACACTAGCTTGAAATTTTGAAGTTAAAAGTATAATATGGTGCTTTTAATATTATATGATATAATATTTAATACATTTAATATTAAAAGTGCTCTTCGATTTACGACAGCTTTAAAGTAATAAGTAGGTACACGAGATCTTACTCCGGGTTCATTTATATTAAATGGCATGGTGAAGGTCGGGTGTAAGATTCAAAAAATCCGTTTAAAAGGAAACTGAAATCTTCTCTCTGGAGTACTATCCGTTTTAACTTTTACTTTTGCTTTGATTAGCTAGTAAATAAAATAATTAAAAATCGAGTAGATGTACTGTAACTCATTTGAATGGGAAAAGTAATCCGTGACCACGTACTTAATATATAACGGCCGTATTGAACTAGGTACCGCTGAAACAAGAGAATGAATAATAATTTCGCAACAAACAAGTTTTCAGTATTATATTTTATAGGTGTAGATCCACTATAATACTCATTCACGCAGTTGACAGCTGTCAAATCGGACCTTGATAACCACAGTACGACTCCCTTGTATAATCGTAAGTTTGCCGTTGATGTGACGATATAATAGCCTTAATACTATTTATTTCCAAAAAAAGCCACTAGAAGCACTGTACGAATCTGCCCACATATTTTTGTAATATGGATAACGTGAGAGCTATCGGCATAATGGGCCTTACTTATAAACATGTCTTTGTGTCAACGCGATTTTTAAAGTGTTTTAACTAAGCAGTACAATTTCCAAATTTCCAATCAGTTTTTGCAAAAAACATTTTCATGTCAAAATGTTTCGTACGAACTTTGAACACGTGCTCAATCTTGTCACAAAATAAAAAAATAATTATTAAGTAATGATATAACCAAATAATTAATCATATAATTATATATAAAATAATATTATTATAATCAGCGTTTACGTATTTTATTTGAATTATAAAAGTTTTACAATATAAACGTTGCGACCAACAGCAATATCAGTATAAATTGAGTTGCAGGTATTATGCGACCCACGTGACATCTGGCAGCCCTAGAAGCTAATTTCTTGAGTAAAATGTGGACACAGACTTCGTCAGAAAGTGTTGGATAAGTTAGATACGATTGAGACGGTCTTGATTAGTTTACCTATCTTCATGGCAATATACTTTGTGAGGGTTGCGATATGCTGTTAACCTACCTACCTACCTAACCTACTAGGCAATAAAATAGTTTCATCCTAATCAGTTATTATGCAGACATGTCGTTGGTTACATCGGTTGATATTTTGATATCATATCATATAATATAGAAATCTGTGACAATACTACGAATTAGCTATACCTTACAACTTTCGCTCTATAATATAACTATATATTTAGTCGCAGCTCTGCACGTATGAATGTGATTATCCAGGATAAAAGTAGCATATTGTCTAAACTGTCATGGGCTACCTGTGTGTCAAATTCCATCCAAATCCGCTCAACCTTTAAGATCGATTAATAAACATCCAGATTCAAAGTTACAACCATCCAAACTTCCACATGTACCATATAATATTAATAGATAGTAGAATAATTTACAATACAATTCACTTTTCCCACATTTACAAAGACTGACGCTACTGCAGCAAGTAACTATGTTTATTACCTGATTGCATTTTGTCCGGAGATTTTATTCGATTCATACAAAGGTACTCTGACCGCCGCCGCTGTCGCGTTGTGGCGGCAGCGGCTGCATCAGCCACAAAACCCCTATTTTACGCTGTGTTGTAGCGTTGACTTTTTATATACTTTGTCATACTTGATACTGGCAAAGTGTTTCAAATTACGTTGGAAGTTTATTTTAAATCTTGCTTTGTATTATTGTATATGTACGAGCATTTTATTTGAGTGTGGGAATTAAAGTTACATATTTTTTTTGCAGTTCGTTGCGGTTTTGTGAAATGTATTTTATATTTGATATAGTTTTGTATTAAACTAAAGTACATTATCCTTCATCCATTTCCTTTATAAAAGTATGTTTGATTTAGAATACTTTCAGCTTCATCATCATCATCATGATTTAGAATACTTTCAGCTTCATCCTTTTAAAAAGTGTTAATACAATATTAAATTACAATTTGTGTCCATAACATTAAAGTTCACTACATTCAAGTAGATTTTAATAAAATAATTTGAGCTCTACCGTATGCTTATAGTGAAAAAACATCCGTCCTTGATTATTTTGGCGTATCTACTTGGTTTTTGTTGCTTCTTATGAATTGTAGCGGCCAATTGTATTTCTTGAAAGAAACTTCATCAGGCTTCATCAGACCATACAGGCTTTTGGCACAGGTTCGAGTAGTGATTTATAGTTTACAACAACAAACATAAATCTGTTAGACGACGCGACGAACGATCGCCAACATAGCTAATAGCATGTTTTGTGGTATGCGACCGAGACGGGGAGACCGCGACATTATATTAAACGTATATTTTTTTGTACACGGATTACTTTAGTAGATTTCTCAGAATGATATTATAACCCCACGTGGTAGGCCCCGTGGTATGCGAGAGGCCGTCTGGGTTAGTACCACCGCTTTGGCTATTTCTGCCGCCAAGCAACAGTGTGTAAGCACTGTTGTGTTTCGCTTTGAAGGATATTGAAGCTAGTGAAATTACTAGTCATTATGAGACTTAACATCTTATGTCTCGGAGTGACAAGCGCAGTTCAGTGCCATGCAGTGCTTTGTAATTCAAAGTTCTGTGTGGTGTTGTTTTTGTTTATGGGCATGCGTGGCGCTTACCATTACGCGAGCGCCTCGCTCGTCTCGTCATTCAGTTAAATAAAAAAAACGTAATTTTTACGATTTAACCTTTATCGTATATCATGTCTCACTAAATCTGTAATATTTTCTCGCTCTACCTTCGGAGATGTCGTCGAACCATCTTCATTTTATTACATTAATAAATGAATAAATATCTTTGTTATTAAATGCTCAACATGAAATCATCCGGTAATACGATCCTCTACGAAAGCTTTTTAAATAATCAGAACAAAAAATATGCCCGTGATAATATTCAACCAAGTGCAACTTGAGCAAGGTTTAATAATGTTTGAAAGAATTCTACAAGCTGACTTTATTTCATAACAGCTGGAAATTGGAGTAGTTTTCCAGTAAAACTGTTAAAGCAATTTTCTGCATTATATGCTCTATCGATGGATAAGAACTGGCGAAAGTTAGTTTATATAAAGTATTTTAGTGGCGTGATTTTGTCGTGAGTTGATCACTGAAAACTACATTGCTTCTACTCTCCTTCCACTCTCCGTGGTCGAAACGACGCCCGTGCTACTTTGTATACCTGTGTATTATATTCTTCTTCAGTAGGAAAATTGTCTACGTTGTAAGTGATATTACGTATTACAGTACGCCATACAGGGCACATCCACCACAGTCGTCCATGAGTGACTTTTTAAATCAAAAATCAAATATAAATAATAATTAGCCAAACTGGGTTCTGAACCGACTTTGACAGCCTCCGTAGCGTAGTGGGCGAGTAGCCGGCTGCGAAGCGAGAGGCCGCGGGTTCGATCCCCGCACCGAGACAAATGTTTGTGTGATCCACAAATATTTGTTTCGGGGTCTGGGTGTTGTGAGACCGAAAGTCTCTCGTAGTTCCTGATACCCACGACACAAGACTCGTATCTTGCTGTGGGGTCACGACTATGTATGTGACTGTTGGGTGTATTTATTTATTTATTGAACCCAGGACATTATGGCATCGTTATAAAAATACTATAAATAGGCGTACCAACCAACATACAAGCTTTATAACATGTACAGCGGTCGGTTAGAGGTATGATATTAGGGCATCAGCTTCGTAGGAAAGCTCTACAGTCTACAGTAGTCATTAAATAAGGACTGTATACAAATGTACTTCAAAAGATTGTTCAATTGGTATGTATACTAATGGGTTCCTGTAACATAAACCATACAACCGTATACTAATACAATAACGACTTATTCGTTGAAGTTTCGTTTATTGTACGACATGGTGTTCCTTGACACAATTATCAACCCTTGTCACTAGAGTATTATTGCATTAAAGCTAAAAGAAAGGTTATCTAAAACTCTGTTCGATTCAAATGCTTGTACAATAACGTAATAACATGCTTTGTATCTGCTCTGAGGTTGTTAGTACCATTATACTGCTTTTGTACCACATGCCTGTTAAATTAACTTAATCATTCATTATAACTTACTTAACGTAAGCCTTAGTAGCTATTCTACAACAATGCATATTTATGCACATTGTGTTCTAGTTGAGTCTGTCCAAAAGAATAAATATATTTCAATGAATTCTATAGATATAATTATCAACATTTAGGTCCTATTTCACAATATTCGTATAAGATTTTAACGCCATACCTAAAATTAAATACCACTCACTCACTCAGTGAGTGACTTATTAAGCATATCTCAAAAACCAGTTAACCAGTTTACAGCTTTAGCTGGGCTCATGAAATTTGGTCAGATGATATTTTTGAAAATAAATGCCCAAATTAGTTTTATTAGGTTGAAAAGAACACCACAGCTCCATACATTGTTTATCCATACACAAGTAACAAGTAAGTACAGACCTAATTTCAAATATTGTAGCCCAAGCACCAAGTCTATTTCCATTGAACAGTGTTTGTCCAGTGTACTTAGTGGCAGCGTTCGTTGCGCACAGTAAACCTACACCCGCAGACTTCTAATTAAATGAATCGATCCGACTGAGTTTCATTGGTCTACCCAAATTTTATCGGCAGCCCGGCATTGCGGCGATCAAATTATAAGTATTATTGCATCGTATCGGGATCAATCAAAACATAATCCGATCTTCTTTAGCTTAGAGATTTTGAGTACCACACAACTGACACTGGAATTTAACTGGGCCGGAGTCAATCGTATTCATATATTTAAAAAACTACAATGAGATATTGTTATGTTCATAAATAAGTCACCTTATTCTATTTTTTAAAACAGTTTACCAAAGAGTTAACAGATTTAGTAATCAGTACTGTAGGAAAAGCCAGATGGATTCCGGAATCCTAATATACTTGATATTTACATAATCCTAGCTTCACCTCAACTGGCCTTCACTTAGCCATAGAAGCCAGAAAAAGCCATTCTCAAAGTTCCACATCCTTATAAGTTTAATCTAGGTCTTAACTCATCTCTACGAGCTCACCTCATTTAATGTTACATTTTTATTTATGGTGCATTATATGGCGTCAATATGAGTATTTATAAATTCGAAGTAGGAGTATTTTAAATAAATAACTGCCGAATATTCTATGTTTATTTAGTTACAATGCATTGTTCATTCCTGTATTATACACAATTACGTCAACATATTAATAATTTAGAATTAGAATTCATCGCATCCGTGATGTTTTTCTTTATATATTCTGGGTCATTCCTCCAGATATTTATGCGAGAGCGTGTCTTCGTGCCGGGTTGTGAGTCATCTCTCAAAACAGTGCAACCTATTATCACCTCAACATTATGTTAATAATGTCGATAATCGCGTAAATACTATCAGAACGATGGTTTCATTTTTGTACCCAAAGAAATGTTAGCGGTTTTCCACCTCACAAGAAAATCATGCTGTTTATTGAACTGCTTTGCGTTTACCATTAGGTGTAGTGCAGTCTTTGCCGTGCTCGGATAAAAGAAAATATAGTTACATTTCATGCACATAAATATGTTTCTAATGGAGAGCTATTGAACAGACAACTCATTAAATAGACTAATGTGTTCTATATTTTGTATTGATTCATTTTGTAATTGTATTTTGGTGACCAATCTTATATACGTACAGGTAATTTAATGATGTCCTTCCGAAATATCAGTATATCATAGTATACACGTACGGCGATGATAACAACCGATATAAAACAGTAAATAACATTAGATAATGTACATAATTTTATCTTAAGTTCCTAATAAGATCAGAAAACCGGACATTATCGCAGTACTTACTGTATTTTGCATGTCATACTTAATTGTGATTTAAATATTTATGAATACATAAAATTGTAGTATTTTGGAAACCAAATATAATTTAACGACGATAACAAAAGGTTCTATATACAAAACGACACCTTAATGTATTTATTTTTACGTATTGGGAACAAAATATTACTTGTGTATTTCCCGATGCGATTTTACTCTGATTAAAAATATTATTTTCACGGTAAAACTGTATTGGGACTTTTGTTTCCGTGGAAATTTTACTAAATAGCGTACAGTCCTGACGAATAGTCAAAGTGCATGTGGACTGGCAAAATTTAATTTACTGCTTACACAGACACTGTTAATAATTTTTTCGAGTCACAAACGATACCATCGGAGCTTTTAACAGCAACTTTTAAAACTGATATTTGAGTAAAAATTTGCAGTACTTTTATTAAATGGCTCAGTTTCCACCTTGCTTTTATGAAACAGGGTGAACCCGACGGATCCAAAGTGTAAAAGCTTTTCTATTAGTGCTATTTAAACCAAAACGAAAACTATCTATTTGAGAATTTTATTAGCTACATCAGTAGCTGGGCAATTGGATGGATTTTTTGATCTCAAGGACTTCGGTTGTATGCTTTGGCAGGTAATCTGGGGGACGCCGATGGTAAAGGGAGTCCCAGGAGCCACAACCTATTACCGATAACCATCGATGACTACTAAAAAAGAAAAAAAAAGAAAGAAAGAAATAATTTATTTGAACACTAACCTAAGACATGAAAAGTTAAAAAGACTTTCTTATGAGAATATGCATTATTCACAAATTTAAGATTAAGGAAAAATAATAAATTAAATCATGTGTCTTGTGACAACATAAACTACGTTACTACTACTACGTCTAGGCGCTTAGTCTTTTCTTATTTAGTATCATATGTGATGTCACAACGGCATAAATTCAGTAGTCCCGGGAGTCGATGGAGGATTTTGCACTGGGTGCTCATGTATTCCGATGGCCTAGCACTCATAGATGTGAACATACATGTGTTGTGCATGTAATCTAGAGCGTAGGGTCAATCAGACATAAAGTGTACTATATGGTCGGTATTTGTTAATACGGACTAGTGTCTAACGTTTACTATAAAAATTATCAGCGAAATCCTGCACATGGATACTAAAGCCAACCCGAGGAGCGTGTCAGATTGCCACTTTTAAATATAACTTTAATTCGTTATCTGGTGTATAACATTGTAGGACAGTGCTTGTGGTCTCTCAGGATAAGTTAGACACGTATTCTATCAGGGCGTACGCACACTACACAGTACTTGCACGACACGACAACTACAGTGACCAAAATATTTAATTCGGCCGGTGGGCCTTGTTTTAACGATGATGTAAAAATATATTTAGGTTTACGATGGTATAAAATTGCATTTGGTTCATTTGAAATAAACAGTTAATATAAAATATGTTGCTGTTGTGTTATTTTTTGTCGGTTCAGTTGATCCCTAAAGTATTGACTGACTGATGATTATTCTTAAATCCTATTTAAATCTGCTTTTCAAATATTTAAGTATTATTTTGTTATTGCGCAGTCGTGTTAAAATGTTACACTGACTCATTGTGTTGAATAAGGCACCAATAGAACGTAAAATTTCAAAGGTGAAAATTCATTTAGGTTGTTTTGACAGGATTAAAATGTGATCACACGGGACACCTTATACTCAAACATTTTAACATAATGATATTTATGCCCAATAGAAAGTTTTTTCAATACATGATGTAGAAACGTAAATACATCTTTATATTTTACACGGTTTTTAATAGATTTATAAGCTCTCAAATAAATCCTAACAGCTCATCCGAGGTTCAACTAGAACAATCACAGTTCACTAAGCTTATCTCTGTCCCGTGGTATGATGACTAGACAGGTGTATATGACAATATCTGACAAAAATTTATTACGTTTTTGTTGTATGAAGTACATAATATGTATACTTGTTCATTTCTTATGAAAGATACTTTAGAATTCAGAGGTCGTACGTTTCAAAGAGAAATGTTTACAATAGCGTATTAAAATTACAATACGTAAACGCGCTGCGGCATACATCTCGACGCGAGCGAACTGCCCCAAAAACAGTTGTTTGCACCGCATGACCGTGTTTTAGATAAATATTCAGACCAACGACCAACTGGCTCGAGCAGTTAGTAACGTACAGCAAGGATGCCACATGAGCGGCCGCCTTACCGGCTGGGGGACAATATTAAAATAAAACGGAATTATTTTAAATACCCCTGAAATATAAACTGCCCCCCACTCGCCTTATCCTACACTAATTAACACGAGTAAAATCTCGTATCCACAACTGCACACGAGTGATTTATTATCAAATGACATAATGGTGATTATTTCTAGATTGCACTGATTTCTAGATTACATTGATTGATCTAGAAATAATCACACCATATTAACAAGTCCATTAACTATTACCAGATACCATGTTTATATAAAATAGAACCTTGTACTGAATTCCACAAGTAGCAACGAACATAACAAAAATTGTATTCTATTCTTCACGTTTATACCACATGTTGTTGACCCTTGTTCAAGGTACAGACTAAGTAACACGGCTTATTCTATTCCATTTCTTGATATATGCAGTCATAAATAAAGCATTTAAAATTAATTACATAATAATTATCTAAATCAAAAACTAAAAAAAAACAATTCAAGTTACATCACGCTGTAGACAGTGTCTAAACCATGCGACCTCCCCGTGCCAAATTTCAAGATTATTATATATAGCTCAACGGGAAGTGCCCTATAGGTTTTGAAAATATTATGTAACTTGAACGGCTATGCCTTTTGATTGCGTTGACATAGAAACTTGAATATTCTAGCTCTCCAAGAGACTGTGGACCTTAGTATCTGATTTTAATTTCAACGTGATACCTCTACTCGTTCCGGAGAAAAAGAATTCTGCCAGACGGGCAGATATATAAGCGTAATGCGAATCAAATATGAATAGAAAAGTAGACCTCCCAATTGTCATTTCAAAATATCGGATTGTTAATTTAAGGATAATTATTAATATTCAAGGATAATTATTTTGCATACATAACGTTTAAGTCTGCATTATATAAGTAGGTATTAATATTACAAAAAAAAATATCGCAGTTTGAATTGCATAGTACATGTGACTGAAAATTTTTCATTAGTGAAATAATTATATAATATTCCCTCCGGTTAGTATATATAATTAGATGTATGCTACCAATGAATGATAAACTTGCTTAGATTACGCCATAGTACAGCAATTCAATAAAAACCTTCCTTTCACACAGGAGAAGCCGCGGGCAAAACCGTACAATGAATTAATACCGTCTTTAAAAAGTGGGTCGGATATTACCTTTCTTACTTAGGGGTTACGCACTGAAAAACATTAAGATTCAGCAAACATTGTATATGTGTCACATTTTAATAAAATATTCATACTTGTCGGCACTTATTTTTTTCAGTGACTACTATTTGGTGTTGAGTACTTCTCTTTCGATACCAGTAACTTCATAATAATTGACTATACGACACTTACGATGAATCGCCGACAAAAAAGAGAGGTGTTATAAGTTTGACCCCTTTATTTGTGGTATCGTAGCGCCGAAAGTAATAGTGCAATGCAGATTTTTTTATGTGATCTGGTTTAATCGAGATAGTCTTTGAGTATGTTTAAAGAAAAACTGTTCAGTTAACTTACGTTGGATGTGTTTAGCGGTTCAGTTATGATATGTATCTGGTGGCCACTGATAAACTCATTGTTTGTTGGTGGTCACTGGTTTTTTTTTTGCGATTCTACACACGAATACTGGTATCAATATTTTTTATTCAGTACAATGATCACTGCTTTACATTCGCTCAAATTGTACCGATGCAGTGCAGCAGGGCTCTTGCTTGTTTGAGCATTACAGTGTACTCAGGAGAGTACGCCCGCCTTGTTATTACAAGTGCAATTCAGTCATGTGTAACGCCCTAATACACTACTGTACTGTTATATCGTAATATGCGAGGCGAGAAAAACTCAGACTAAAATTTTATTATTGGTAAAACACAATAAAGCAAATAAATATTTATAAGTATTTTTTTGCAAATAAAGCCCTAATTTTAAAGCGTGCGTAAGCGTTTTTATAAACAAAAACCAAGAACGCAATGAACAATAAGTAGCAGTTTTTAAATACTGAAGAAGCATTCTTCATTCGATATGATTGATTGAAGCAATCATTCTTACCTCATTTCATTGTGCTTTACACGAACCGTAAAATACTAGGACGGAAATGGTGCAAACTCATTGTTTGTTGGTGGTCACTGGTTTTTTTTGGACTGTACTGCGCTTACCATAATCATCGTGCAGTCATTTTGCCGGCCCGGATCAAAAATGTCTTTGAAATCAATCATATTATGTCGGGCTTTTGACATGCCACTACATTTATGCATCACCGAATATGACTTCAATGTTTAATAATTATTATTTAATAATATGATATCTAGATATGAAAAGTTTACATAATGTAGCTACGAAAATGTCAGTATCTACTTACTGTACTGGTTTGCAGCATAAACTGTAAACTCTTATATAATTTGATAACGGACCATCGGCGGAGAAATCGGTGTACATACATACAAAATATATATGCGACGAAGTGACAACCTCCTGCTTTTGTAAAGTTGATTAAAAATACCTATTAAATAATACATGACCAAGAAGAATGACTCAATTTCGATAGTATTCAGATATTATGCCACAATTCAAAAACGAACACAGTGTGGCACAATTCTCAGATTAATGCACTTTATGGAAACAAATGTGAGGAAGCTGAACAGAGAACTATCAATGCACCACCAATGCATATTACTCCAGTCATTTTAGTAGTTTCACCTCGGAATTCGAGATACCCGGCTGTAACTCTGTAAATACTTGTGTATTGACACCCTAAAAGTTGTCTCAAAACCTACATATGGTAGGGTGTGCGCAACTATTAAATTTCAAGGTCAAAGGTCACAAAAATCGCTTTTTTTGTAAATATCTCATTTCCTATGGGTTTTTTGCTATTTATATCCATTATCAATATTGTAGAATACAAAATTCTCTACAAATTTTGTTTAAAACTTTTTTTCATACGGTGAACCGTTTTCGAGATAGAGGGCGGAGAGCGCGCGGTCACAAGTCCGTCATTTTGAAAGTTACATAAACGAAATTTTGTATTTCGGTTATTGACGTAAAATAAATAAATACGTGTTTCAGGAATTTTGGAAATTTTATTTATTAAGGGATGAAAAAGGGGGTGAAAGTTTTCACGCTTTCACGCCTAAATCACTAAACCGATTTTGATGAATTTATCTACAGAGACAGATGGGGCCCTGCAGACGGTTACAGGCTACTTTTATCCCGGAAAATGCTGTTCACGCGGGCGGAGCCGCGAGCAAAAGCTAGTATAACATAATAGTTAATAAAAATTGACAAATATTTATAATCATTGATTTATGGATAGTTCATCAACTATATATGGCGCGTTTTCGACCGGAGGCACCGTTTGACCTGAACTGATCCTGTGACCGCGCGCTCTCCGCCCTCTATCTCGAAAACGGTTCACCGTATGAAAAAAAGTTTTAAACAAAATTTGTAGAGAATTTTGTATTCTACAATATTGATAATGGATATAAATAGCAAAAAACCCATAGGAAATGAGATATTTACGAAAAAAGCGATTTTTGTGACCTTTGACCTTGAAAGGGGAATGCCCATAAAATGCCTGGAAATGGACAGAAACTTCAAATAGTCATATAATCTATTTAGATTAAAATAAGAATAGTTGTATTATTCTCAAGTTTTACACACTAGGGGGAAAGTATTATAATTATTATTATAGTATTTAATTTGATTGTCGTAAATGTACATGAATGTCGAATTTGACATTAGTAAATACAAATCGTATTTGACAGATAGTTTTTCTGTTTAAGTTATTCGTATGTACCAAACTTTTTACTTCCGATTCGACGTCCGTTCCAATATAATACCTCATTGTTTTATCTATGAATTATGATGTATCCTTAACCTATTTAAATTACCGATATTTGCACTTGTCAGATCCCAATTTCAATACGTACAATATATTTTTGGCAAAATGTTTTTAACCAGCTTCCTCCAAGTTTTTGGATAGACATTTTAATTGTAATAGATTTACTTTAATTTTAACTACAAATTGGTGTATAATTCATTTTTGTTCATCTTAGGCATTTTTTTGTATGGGAGATGGGCATTCCCCTTTAATAGTTGCGCACACCCTACCATATGTAGGTTTTGAGACAACTTTTAGGGTGTCAATACACAAGTATTTACAGAGTTACAGCCGGGTATCTCGAATTCCGAGATTCTTACCTAATTTAACCTAAAATGACTGGACTATATGAATACAAATTAACAGACCAATAATTATCGTCAACAATATGTTTGACAATATAATAAACAAATGATAATAATAAATGACGGCGATCGACGCTCTGAGCTTCCGAGAGCGGTTGGGTACTGCGAAGTGTATTGTTGCAATACGGATTGAATATCAGATTATATCAAATATATTATGTATTACTGCCTCGGTGGCGTAGTTGTATTGCATACGCGACTGCTGTGCCGAGGTATCGGGTTCGATCCTCGGTAAATGCTCGAACTTCATTAAATGCTAAGATTTACTAAGTCTTAATGAATGTGTCCGAATTATTCCGTGGTAGTCGTAATTTCGGATTCACTCACTGCAAATCTTATGTATTACATAGACAAGCTTTGCTGATAAACAGTCAGTGATAAATAGATTCTTGTTGCAAATTATTAAACTTAAGTGAGTTATTTAGTCAGGACTAAGACTAAGTTTGGCCTTTTTAACACACACTATAGATCTAGCCAAAACCCGATGCCTCAACTTAGGGTACAGGTAAATTTATAATTAAACGCATACTCTATAAACAAAAACAGAGATAGGTTGGGTTGAACGCTAATAGAAACGTTAGGATCAAATATATAATGTAATCATTTATTTATTGACTATACATTAGCCGATGGTAGGATACTCCTACAAAATCAGCATTTACTAATCATTGTCGTTAATGAACCCAGCATGTGCTGATATGGTGAAAGTCCGCAAAACCACCTTATTGTACATGAAACTGAACACATTTTGTTAGGTGTTAAGATTATCAGTGAAAAAGATTTGCCAATTTTCGGGTTTTAATGGTGATATAATATGCAAAGAACTGTATATAGACACGTAATAATAATGACAATCTGAATCTGGCACACGAGGTTACTAACATGTGGGATGTGGATTTCGGGTGGTATCACATCACAATATTAGATTAAATTCTACGGGCCTCTACGTGTTGGCTTTGGCCCCACGCACGCTAACCAAAAGTCTAAGACTATCGATAATTCAGAGATATGGTTCAGATATGTGTAAATATATATAATGTATACTGTATGTATACCCTATATTAATAATCCAAAAGACAGGTGAAGAAAGGATTGAAGAAGGTTAGAGAGATGTGCAAGGATCACAGCAAATTTCGTTATCTCCGCATACCCCTATGGGAACGAGGCGTGAGTATATATGTCATGTTTGTATGTCACTTAAATAGATATATATTTAGTGCATAGGATAAATGATCAAGAAAGTCAACAAACTCAAAACACGTTATTATTACAATACATACATTTTAATATTACCTTTGAAGTCTAAATCAGTTTTTATTAAGTTTGGAATGCAAAGAAATTGGACGTCTTATGAACGTATTATTACATTGAAAGCCAGCGACATTTTGCACCGGTACCTAACTAAACGAAGTTGGTCTGTACTTATACCGGGCATTTCGATTTCCTTTTAATCGTAAAAGCGGTAGTTGACGACCAATTGCTAGTCTGACTTCCGCGCTGAGGGTTCCATCTCACGGCTTTTTTCTCGACTACCTATTATAGTTCAGAAGATTAAACCTGGAAAAAATTTGGTAGAGTAGTAGTATCTGTACAGACAGACAGATGGCGTAATCCTATAAATATGGTTCAGTTTAGCACAAACCTAAATTCATAAAACATATAACCCACATCGCGATTCGATTATTGCTTTAGAATCTACAACAATGGCATCTTTATTATTAGGCACAAAATTGCAAAAATTAAATACATTTCACTAAAACTTAACTTTGGTTTGATTAGTTCACTGTTTGACATCCTAACTCAAAAGCTAAGCAAGGTAACAATTTATCTCATCATAATGTATGACTGCTTGACAGAATTGTAAAACAAAAATTGATCTTTAAGTTATGAGCCCCGAAAAATCCACATTTCAATAATAATTTCACGCATCTTTGGACGTAAAACAATAACATAAGTGAAATATGGCATTTCCAGTACTGAATTCATACAACATAGCTTCTTGAGTTTAAAAAACTTTATTTTAAATAATTCTACCAATACTTGTTGTGTGACACAACACAATGTAGCAGTGTTGCACAACGTAGTGTTGGATTCATAATAAAAAAAATCTCAAAGTTTAGGCACTCGATATTAACACGAATTATGATGACTTTTACTGCAATTTTCCACCTACGCTGTGCTAATATGAGATAACATTGACTATGATGAGTTTGAGTCGTTGACTAACGTTCTTTGAAAAAACGACTTCAAGAATGAACACTGAAAAGTCACTATACCTTCGACAATCTAATAGGTCCGATAACATACCGTAAAATACTCACAAACTGACAATATTGTATGCGTTCATAGCTGTCAAAGCGGACCTATTCGTTTGTCGAGGATATAACATAAATTTCTAACAAGAATCAACAATAGTACAACTAGAAGTATATTTATAAACAGGCTTATTTAAGTTGACCGGCACCAGCATCGTCACTGCTCCTGTGTTGTATTTATGTAAGCTAATGTTAATTGTGAGCTTTCAGTGGCAATTTATAAAGTCGTTTTTGGAATTATAGTTAACGTATTTTTTAATAATAACAGAAATGTAATGAAAATTAAACCAAGACCATCACAGGTAAAAATGTTGTTTTATTAGAGACGTTTGCCTAAGTTATGGGGCTTAAAAACTTTTGACAGGGCAACAACAACCCTCTGTTCGGAGTTTCTTTTAAGTGGTAGAGCCACGCTGTAGACAGTTTTGTCTACAGTATGAATAGGCCGGCTCGACCTAGTTATTACCGCTATCTCACTGAAATTCGCCGTGACGTAGCAACTTCCAAATCCCTTAATTATCCTTTTTAACATCGGCAACGCATCCATGATTCCTCGGGTATTGTAAAGTGTCTTCGATATTAGTTCATATCAGAACTATTCTGCATTGTATATCATATAGGCCCAGGGGATTTCGTAAAATAACAAATATGTGTAAAATCTAAACTAGTCAATTTTGTAATGTATGGACATTTAAAATCATTTTGCAATGCTTCATAATCGAGAAAACAAACATTATAACAGCACGCAGGTATTTTGACAAATTAATTTATTTCGCACTTCTATACAGCTATTTTTACAAATATTTATTACAAATGCTTACCACCAACAATTTATAGCCTTATATTCGTATCATTCGATTAGTTTTAGTATTTTACTATAGAACTACAATACTTGACGTTTAAATTATACGAATAATAATTGCATAAAGTTTTCTCACAATTTCTTATGGAAGCATACTACATAGATGCTTCTTTTCATTAGCGCCAGGAACTAGTTAGACTTTTGTGCAGTATTTAAGTACTTCAGATGCGAACTTATTGGCAGCAGTGCAACTCCTGAACGAGTTTAGTCACTAAGCGCTATATGCCTAGTCTGGAACTCAGGCAAACATAGTCATTTACTACTTTCAATTGAGAGCTCCAACTTTGACTCTATATCTGTCGGTTAAGTAAAACGGTATAATTGTACGGATTCGGGTTGAGGTTGCTACAAGCTATAGTGTTTACAGATTGTCAACGAGTTATACAATTATAATAAAGTACTGTATTGCGCTCGCCATTCCAAGATAGAAATTGTTAAGTCTCATAATGCCCATTAATTTCACTGGCTTGGCTTCGATGCCCAAAAGAGAGACATAAGAAAGCATTAATTGTAATATTGCATTCATAATAAGTGAGCTTTAATATTAAAGACCGAACTATCACCCTAGGAAAAAATAAATATAGGCTACATTTTTTCGCTATTATTACAGATATATACGCCATTACTTATTGTTTTAGATATCATAATCTAAAATATTCATTGTGTCAGTAAAAACTTTCTCAATTACTTTTTCTATTATATATTTTTATTTTGTAACCATATTTTTTCGATTTACCTTTTTAATTTGTTTATTTTTGTACATCCTAAATATTATTTTTCCATTATCTATTGCACATTTACAATAGATAATAATTGAATAAAGAACCGCTACTTTTGTAACCCATGCCCCATATATGAATATGTGACGGTATTATGATTTCCTTTTTACGCTACCTACCATAATAATTCACAGTTGTGAATGCTCGGGAACATTTATGTACACAGAAACATGTGCGACATAAATTATGTTCTGTTTTTACGAATTATTGGAAAAAGACAACCCATCCGGTTTCGATCAGTTACTCAAGATAAAATAACAACGTACAAAACTTAAGCTCACGCCATTATCACCGCAGGGATAAACAGAGGTGCAACTATTGCGATTTACCCAGGTTTCGCGATTTCTGTCCCATGATGTGATGCGGAGCGAGCCTATCGCCATACCGGGCACTAATACCATTCCCAGGCAAAGAAAATTCAAACACCAATTGACATTGCCCGCCCCGGGAATTGAACCCAGGACCTCACGATTGAAAGCTTTAGTACGCTGCCACTAGACCAATGAGGCGAAAATAGAAAAACAAGTACTCAATCTGATGTTACAGGTGTAATCATATTTTGAAATATTCGAAAATTGCCGCATTGCCTCATTTTAGTCTTAGTACTGTATCAATATTACGAAGTGCTTATATCCCGCGTCGCGTACTTGGCTTGTTGAAAACGTGACCAGTTCATTCACACCCATGTCACAGTGCAGATGTATCTGGTACGGAAACTCGTCAGCAAGCTAATATCACGTAAACATCGCGGTCTAAACACTCACAGATTTACGACTGTGTTTGGAATTTGAAAGAGAAATGTTTGAGGTTAATGTCTGGTAATTGGTTTAATAGTGATTGTGATTTATAGATTTTTATGTTTCAATGTTTTATTTTATCGTGGAGAATATGTGCGAATATAGTAAATGTAATAGTAAAAGCTGAAATTTTAGAGCTTTCGTTCATTTTCGCTTCCTTAGTTAATAAGTATTACTAATTAAGAGTTGACATTAACAAGCAGCGATAGCTTAGCGGAGAGTGTTATTGATTGTATTAGGCCAGCGTGATTAACTAAGGCCTAACCCCTTTGATTACTAAAGGAGGACCGTGCCCAGCAGTAACAGTATCATATTGAGTTTAAAGTGAAAGAGCGAACTTTGCTCTTTTACAAACAAATAACTATATGATGTTTGCAGAGCCTAGCTAAACATTATACGGTTATTATAATAATTAGCTAAGCATTTAGAAAATTCACGTTACTTGTAATGGCTTCGATTCATTTTACTCAGTCGCCCACGCCAACTGGGTTCGCTGAAATTTAGAAACACCTTGTGTATCTTGGACAGCATACAACTTCTCATAAATAGGCAAAATTTGACAACCAACATCGCATTGTATGCGAATATTTAATTGAAGACGCCTTGTTACAAAGGAGTTTAATTAACAAAGACGTAGGCATCAACGACCGACAACGACGTGGTATTTTTTGTCACACATGTAATATCATTTTTTTCTTATAACACTGCTGTACAATGCACTGAGCTCGTGTCGTTTAATAAAGATGACAAAAAGTTTAGCAATCGTTGATTTCGTAATGCGAAGGCGCATGCCCAGCTGCCCTATGCGTATCATGGACTGGCTCCAATGTCGGACACACACACATGCGCGCGCGCAAATAAAAACTATTGATATATAAATAAAACATAACATATATTACCAGCCTGTATGCAAGGCTAAATTTAAACAACCACAAATCGTTAAACCTCCATTCCTGCTTTGATAGTTGGATCTTGGAACAATTATTTGTGTGACCATAATTGCATTAGGTGATAGATCCCGCGTATTGGACCGACTGTCAGTGGTACACCGCTTTGTCTATTTCTCCCACATAGGAGCAGTGTGTGTTGTTTCAATTTGAAGTAAATAACCAAGTCAGTGAAATAACTGGACATTTTGAGACTTACTATCTTATGTCTCGGGCTGAGGAGCGCACTCGAGTGTCATGCGATGCTTTTGTAGGTAATTCAAAGTTCCGTGTGGTGTTTTTTTCTAATTATGAGTAGGCGTGGCGCTGACCATCAAGTAAGCGACGTGCTCGTTTCTTAATTCAAACAAATAAAAAAAAATCGGTTTCGGATCGCGTTGTCAGACCATGTTTGTAGGTACCTAAAGTCGCAATATTTCATTAGTAGTTTAGAATTACCCTTTTTTTAAGTGCCGGTTGAATTTATTTATTTAATTAATGTCCTTGTCTGGAATCCTTTGCCTTTGACCTTGGAATAGAAACGGCAAGTTTATTCCTAAACTTCATTAGGGAAAGTGCAATCCTTTTTCGTTGTAATCACATTCAAGAGAGTAAGGCCGTTTGAAAGCTTATCATTTTTTGATGCCAAGTGATACCAATAAAATAAAAAAAAAACAGAGTAAATTAATTAATTTCGATTTTATTTTACTAAGGACCGATTTTTCAATGACTGGATAAATTTTATCTGTCAGATATCGTATTATACAGACAAATTAAGAAGATAAATTTGTAATTTGCTGTCCCCTATGTTATCTGTTGAATAAAGTATACTCGGAGTTCATTTTAAAGAAGCGTTTGAAATTATTTCAAAGTACAATTGAAGAGACCAACCAGGTGATATATCTCTCCTATATGAAAGAAGTATAGGTACCATTGATTTGTCTATTTCTGTCGATATATTTTGGTTTGAAGAACATTGAGACCAGTGAAATTACTGGACATTATGAAAACAAATATTCAAAATAAAATTCAACGTCCCAAAACTTTAAATGACAAAGTACCGCATGCCACTGTACTGCGCTCGTCATAATGCTGTGTCGTTGCTGTTTATGGGCAGGCATGGCGCTTAATATCAGTCGTCGATTAGACTAATAAAAATACCGGTAAAGTGCGTAGCCACACGTTTAAAACTATAGTTTTTGTTCTTTATATTATTTGTTAGGATATTTGTCATAAGAAAAGAATATTCTATATTAATATAATCTATAGGGCAATGAATCAAAAGGTAATAGGGCTACATTAAAGTGCAGTTCAAAAGAGAACATCGTACGGTGTCGCTACTGTAGTTTATTCGTAACCACATTATTCTTAATCCTATCAGGTATTGCGGTGTATATCGATCGATGGCACATACGGTGCCACTCATAATTACCAATTCTATCAACTGACATCCGGTAACTGACACTCGGCAGTAAACTCAATTGGGAGGACTGCGCGCTACGAATGGATTTGTCGATATTTACAAATCAGAAATAGACCGCAGGACTCGATGCAATATTTTATTATATCCAAATCGAAAGATTATATACCGATTGCCAGTTTCTCTAGCTATGACTAAATGCTACTCAGCAAATTTAATATAAAAATTACATTATGGTACATATGCCGAACACCTACTCGAACATCTTGGTTAAAAAAACTAAGATCAAAATTGAAAAAAAAAAATATAGTCAAAATATGTAACACAGCATTCATACAAAACATTTTACCAGGTAGGTCAAATTATTTTTTATTAAACAATTATTTAAAGCAAGAAAAGAACACAATGTATTGTGGCTTGTTACTTATTAATTTATCGAAGTATATCATGTGTATACTAGTGTTATTCAATTTTTTTTCTATGTTGCTGTAGACGGTCTTGTCTACAACTTGAATTGGCCGGCTCGATTAGGTTGTTACTACGGTGTCACAGAAAATCGATGTACAGTAAAATCTGGCTGTTGCGTTTCGTACGGTGAGTAAAATTATCCGGAGGCCCAAATTTTCCAACCCATACCCAATATTTTAATTACCCCTTTCTATGAATTATCTTTTTAGAAGATATTTTTATGCGCTGCTAACACCTTTGTTGACATTTTCGGTCTCAGACTTTTTACTAGGGTTAAAATCATATCTACTTTCAAAAATAGCTGTGTTATACGTGTATTGGTTATGTCTCATCTTAGATTTTAACACTGTGTAAAAATTAAATTAAATTTTATTTTCATACTGGGCTGTCTCAACCGTAGTGGTACCACTGTGTTTTAGATAACAGACTTGAAGTGGCAGATTACTGTTGCATTTTATACGGCGAGTGAGATTTCCCGAGACCCAAATTCTAATTGCCCTTCCCAAACCCCTTTTCTTTTTGTTTACAGTCAGCAACTAGCTCAAAGATTGTTCGGTATTACAAACATAATAAAAGTTTAGTTTCGTAAAAAAACTAATGTTCTATTAACCGATCTTCGCCGATATTAGTCGTGTTACAAGTTACATAAGTGTTACACCGAACGGCGATGTCGCAGCCCGTTAACTGATTGTTACGTGACGCGAATACAGATATACGAACGTGTCAAAAACATCCTTTCTCGAAGAGTGTTATGTTTTTATTTGCAATCTGGGAATTGGCAATACAATATATATTATAGTCGTAATAAGATTTGATTAAAGGTTGACACAGAATCTATAATATTTGCAAAATCTTTAGTACTTAATCTTTATAAGGTCTTGAATCCCTTATCATTGTCCAGTATTATATACCTAATAAGTGTATTATGTTATATGTAGCATTTCGTATTGTATTACAAAATATTTTGCTATCACATATTTCTCATTTATTTATTTATTAAAACACCTTTAGCTTAGGTATCACTGAGCACATAAATCATGGTAACTTAATATACAAAAGCTAGAATTCTTTCCTGATTGAGTTGAACAATTTATTCTCCTACATTTATTTCAAATAACTGCGCCCAGACGATCAGTTACTGTTACAGTTTCGTTCATAATATTTGTAGTTAGCATGATTTATATTCTATAAGGATATAATATTAATATATCATGTTATTAATATATACTAATTTATACGGATTAACAAAACCAGTCTACATTATGCGAATCAATTTTGCGGAAATATTAATAAATATAAAAAATATTGGTGATCTACTCTTTCTGCCTGGCGTTATCCCGTATTAATGCCAGGGTCCGCTTTCCCATCACGAATTAACGGTGGATTTAGTATAATGTAGGGTTATCAGCCGCCTGAACCCCACCACCCGCAACGAGAGCCAAGTTTTGCCATTACCTCGTCCATTATCCAACAGGGTATACGTCGTACAGGTGAAGTTGGCTCTGGACCTGGTAGCTCACTTACACTCCTAACATAATTACCGTACGCAAAAAGGTTTCATTCATGTTTGATTATGTACTGAACCGACTGAAACTTTATAAACTATAATTTAAAGCTCCTTCTAATTGATTTGCTCAGTTTGATAAAAACAAAATTAATCAATGTACGTTCGTACAAATACGATTAAAAATATGCGGTACGTCGTTCATTTCTTGTTGCAAGAAAGAAAAAGTTGCAATCGCTACCAATACACAAATAAAGTCCGACCTTCTGCGCCGCGTCCAGCACTTAAGAGAAAAATAGGTATATAATACTAATATACTGCTGTAGGTAAATATGGATCTTAATCATAGCGTCTTCATGTCTCTCCTAACATAAACCAACATTGTC
Organism: Amorpha juglandis; assembly: GCA_949126905.1. Taxonomy (NCBI): domain Eukaryota; kingdom Metazoa; phylum Arthropoda; class Insecta; order Lepidoptera; family Sphingidae; genus Amorpha; species Amorpha juglandis. The sequence goes on from OX421367.1 coordinate 11,038,983, forward strand.
GATGTAGGTATCGTAACTTAACTGGTAGTAATGTGCCTGCATATATTTTGGCACTTTGTTGTCCAATGAGCCTGCCGCGGTAGTACGCCTTGTCTTTAGCTCCTAGCTTGATTCTGCCAGGCCACAGATGTTGCGAATCGATCCTGTATCGGAACGTTGGTTGCGAGCTCTCTTTGTCCACCGTGGCAGTTGTCGGCAGACTGAATTCGTGTGGTGCGATGTTATCAATTCTGCAAACGTGTCATTTCAAAAAAAGAGAGCACCTAAGAAGATCGGAAACAAACTCTTCCCGCCCGCCAACAAACGATATAGAAATACCGGGTTAACGACTGACTGACGCTTCTAGCCCTGTATAATTGGGGCCATTAAAAAAATGCATCACGGTATCCCCTGCCTATTGTAAAAGGTGACTAAAAGAGAGTCGCCGAAAATCGCAGCCGCACAGCGAGGGGTTTGCTGCCTTTGTACAGTTGTACATTTTCTTGGACGGCCACTAAACGGACGGTAACGTGACCGGACTATGCAAAGATCCAAGTATACTAATGGACGTAAGACCGTACCGCTTGCGCCAAATGAGGCCTCCGCGGAGTGTTTGTTTAGTCAGTACACCGTGCAGACGGTGTAGAAAAAACGGTTAGAGCCCTGACCTAGCAGTCATTCGGATGTGAACTTGGACGGAAGGCGGGTCCACCATAACCCACCCTCGTTGCGGGAAGGTTTCATAAGATTATTCATAAGATACGGCTACAAAAAGGTAACGAAATATTGCATTAATATTATGAATGTGGGCGGTATCATGGGCGGTTACTGACCATCAGGTGACCCACTTGCTCGTTTACCGGCCGTAACTATAAAAATAGTTCACAAATACTCAAGTTTAGACCATGACACAGAGACTAGAGACATTTATTTATAAACGTGGTTGAACATTTGCACCGCGGCGCTGAACCCACAGAACGCATCATCGTGGGCGGATCTCGCTAGGCCGCGCTAAAATTAATCGGACACGATGCCAAATCTATATATACGGGCCCTTATCTTCGTCATAATGATGTGCGTACGATACATCTCTTGTAAACTTATTGATAATGCACTAATAAATATAACTTGTTTTCAGCGATACGGAGACATCTTACAGCATCGTAATTAATTAAATAAATGTAAAATAGATTAAAGTCAAAATAGAAACAGATGACCTATTTGCCTTGTAATCCATTTGCCTATATGAGCTAATCCTTTTGTGCCCTAAAATTGCTTATAAAATAGTGAATAGTGTTAATGTAGACCATTAACACTAAGGGTATTCTTCAATATTTTTTAATCTATCTATGGTTCAGCAGTAAAAGGGAGCGGTCGAGGGAAAAGTTATAACACATTGTGTATTTAAAAAAACATCTAATTATTGGTGTATGTAATGGCATCCTATTTGTGCTATGAGCACGGTGAAAGAGTTGACTTCAATCCTCAGATACAAAATTCGAAAACGGGATTTTTGGGAGCTCCTGCTCCCATTGGGTGGTATAATATTGTTCTCGAACTTTTGATGTGAACACATCTACTACTAGTTGAACATTAGTCTTGTTTTCTAGATATATCTATACTAATAATAAAGCTGTAGAGTTTGATTGTTTGATTGTTTGTTTGTTTGTTTGTTTGAACGCGCTAATCTCAGGAACTACTGGTTCGAATTGAAAAAATCTTTTTGTGTTGGATAGTCCATTTATCGAGGAAGGCTTTAGGCTATACAACATTACGCTGCGACCATTAGAAGCGAAGCATCAGTGAAAAATGTTGCAAAAACGGGGAAAATTATTCATATTTGAAGGCTTCCGTTGCTAAGCTACCCAAATAATATTATTTGAAGGCTTCGGTTGCCAAGCTACCCAAATCTATACTAATATTATAAAGCTGTAGAGTTTGATTGTTTGTTTGTTTGTTTAATCACGTGGGCGGAGCCGCGAGCAAAAGCTAGTACATAATATAGCGATTTTATCAACCGATTTTTAAAAAGGGGAGATTATTGGTAAAATTTTCATTTGATAAAATTCAATTGCGATGTGGTAAAACCACATATAAAATTGGTTAGGTTATGATGGAATACGGAGTAAAAAATGAAACTCCACAACAGAAACAGCTAACTCCTCGTGATGTTGTTATTGTGTTGGGATGTACATACCACACCTGTACCTAACACTAAAAATTTAAAAATAAAATAGTTTTAAAAAAGATTAAAAACCGACTTCAGAATTATAACATTGAAAAGTTAAAAATAACAATTGCTATAGATCTTTGGAGTTGGTGCTGTTTCAATTGACCGGCAGCGAGGCAGGCATTGAGTGAATTTGAATTTTGAATTAAATTTCAGTGCTATCTTTTTGAAGTCGGTTCCTAAGTTTTTAAAACCTATTTTATTGTTTTATATTGTTTGTGTTTCACTCGCCATACCCAAAGGGGCCAGCGGATATAATTAACTGAGTCAAAGCGACAGTAGACGCCAAGCACGGTATTCAGTATTCTCTGATGTAAATGTAAAAGCAATACAAGCAAATCATTTTCCAGTTTGCATGCTATTTGGGTATACTTGATATTGTTTTATTGCTTACAAGTTCTTACTACCTACAGTGTAACCTAACTTCACACCAATAACGTTTTATTTTTTAATTAATTTGTTTCCTTTCAATGTAATATTATTAATATTTATTAATTATATTACTTCAACGATTATATTATGTTTTACATATGTCCTAAAACTGTAATATTCCGTTCTAAAACACATACTTTTGTTCTAGGGTCACTTGGACACAAACACACTGGACATGAAAAAGAGTGAGCATCGTCATCTCGTGCTACAGATAGCGTTGAAATGCGCAGATATCTCTAACCCATGTCGTCCATGGGACATCAGCCGTAAATGGAGCATGAAAGTGTGCGAGGAGTTCTTCCGCCAGGGCGACTACGAGCGACAACTTAACATCCCAGTGACAGCGCTCTGTGACAGGCACAACACATCCATACCTAAAATCCAGACAGGTAAAACATTCCCAGCAACTTTAAAATATACTTAATATTAATCCTTATTGTATAACAATTTATAAAATTACAGGGTTCTTCAAATTTGTCGTCACACCTTTGATCACCGAGTGGGACCGCTTTCTGCATAATGATCTCTCTGCTCAGATGCTCGAGAATCTCCTTTTTAATCAGGAACAATGGGAGGGATTGTTAGCACGCGAAATGGAGGAAGAGATTAAGACAGAGTTACCTGCTGAAGATGTTGTGATTGGTATAGATGAAGATGAATCGGAAAGCTACTCCGAAACCAACAGCTCCGACAGCTCTGATCTGCTGCTACCGCCGCGCAGGAGTTCTCTAAATGCCAATAAGTCAACAGGCATCAAGGAACATCTGAGGCGTTTTTCTGTCCCGGTGGCGGTAAACCAAGACACCAATGGTAAACGCCGCGAGCACAGCCTCAGTGCATCCGAGTATCGCAGTCGAGCCGAACGAGCTATAATGGAAAGCGAACTTTCAGAGCATCCGCAACTCTGTATCAGTAGCCATATTGAGCGCTTATCTACTGCTAATAAGATTTTGGGCACGGAAAAGCTTCTATCTGATTCATCTATTACGTCTATCACTACACCAGTACAGGCAACGCGACTGAATATTGTGATGATGAATCGTGCTTATTGCAAGATAGTCAGACAGCAGACCTTCCCCCCGTTGGTAATGTCCACCCGCGGTGAATCTTTTAGCGCTCGTCCACTTTGCACTAGTGACGAGGACGCCATATACCATGGCTACGCTAAGCCTGAGCTTACACCCGATTGGGCCTCAAAACATAAACCCAGCAGCCTGATTACGAGGAGCGAGAAGGATAAAGCTGAGAGAGATAACAATACCTCTAGAATCTTAGAAATGAGTCAGTGCTCAGATCCATTGAAGTCGGAAGAAACCATCGCTGACGTTGAGGGTGTACTCCCAATCGACATGGAAGAGTTACCATGTCAAGTGGAAGACATAGCCTGCGCTTTGCCCGATAGCGAACTGAACCAGCGGCGTAGAAAATCAATCCCTACTGACACGTTGGCTTACAGTAAGTCGTTAAGTCTCAATATCATAAGCATACCTAAATACCGACATGGGGAAAACGTTTACGAGTCTCAGGGTGACTTGCACAACGATCTTTTATCGTATTTAGACGATAAATATGTTTAGAACATCAAATTGCGTGAAAAATTTACATTAGTAAACATGTTTAACGTCTAAACCAATGATATACTAAGTTACTTAAGTACCTAGATGTGCAATTGACTCGGCAAAGCGCAAAGGAGACAAATGTTTTCAGTAGTCTGTCGCGACGGTCAACGTGACAATAGCAAACCAAAAATGGGGAAATATACTGTATAAAACTATAAATCCCGTTCCCAAACCCTAAGTAGTCTTTTAGTCCAAACTATATCGTTACCAGTAAATAAAATCCTTCCTGTTTCTGTTTATGTGGGAATTTTGAAAGTCAAATCGGGTAAGTAAATTTATCTAGAATAGCTAAAGAATCGGAGGTCAGAAGATCTGGGTAAAAATTATTCATGATTTTAAAAAATTATTGGCTACCCACAATATACACCACTATTTACTTTCTTTCTTTCTATTTATTTTGGTTGAGTAAGCGTTACGACTTTTTCCGAAAGAAAATGATAATTGAAGAGTACCATCTGATGACAGTATAATCAACTAAATTGTTGAATTGTATATATACTTATTTCTACTTTATTATATAACGTAACTGACCACTATCAGTACGAAACATTCGTACGGATCACCTAGTATTAATATGAACCTAGATGGTTTTGTGGCCTGCCCCCTGAACTCGCTGGATGCAGGCCGCTTCCAACAGGTCGGTCTGGAAATCTTTGGGAGAGGCCTATGTTCAGCAGTGGACGTCTTGTGGCTGATGATGATGATGATGATAGATGGTTATGACTTTGTTGAAATTCCACAGGCCCCAAAGAGAAGAAGATGCGTGAGATGACGATTACCATACCACAGCTACTGTGCCGGTCTCTTTCGGGCAAGGAGGGTTGGAGTCACCGCAGGGGATCGGCTCCAGCTCCCGTCGCCCCCTCCGAGTTGCGGGGCTTGGTCGCCCTCAGTGCAATACGACACAGTGTGAACGGTGGACGCAGGAAACCTAACCAACCGTCGACCTGCCAGCAGTGGCTCCAGAAGACCACGTATTCCGTTCAGGAAAGAGCTATGCACTTACCTCGCAGAAGCTCACTGCCCGTTGAGGTGATAGCAGGTGCTTGATGGCTGTTGAGGCTTTTTATTATTTTATTTTATGCACGACTATTGTCTTCTATGGCACTACGATTTGTTTTAGCTTACAACTTTTTACTGTCACTGTCAATGTTGTGTGTCGAAAATATAAATATAAATAGGAAAAACATTAAGAGCCAAGGTAGGGATTGCAACCCTGAATCCGATGGGAATATTTCTAATCTAGTCCTGCAAAGGTATTATGCGTTTTAATAAATTAACTAAACACAGCTACTATGTATAATACGTTAATTTCGGCCAAGGATTCCAACCCAACAAAATAAATGTGGTGGAGCAACATCCGTAAAATTTCCTTTTGTACATACATAAAAACTGTTGATGTATACGGTTTTTTATGTTTTTTATCCGGGCACGGCAAAGTTACTGCACTTCACCTGATGGTAAACTCAGTGCAATCGAAAAAAAACAGTGACCACCGCCAAACAATGAGTTTATCGGTGGTTACTAGAATCATGCCGGTCTTTATAAATGCTTCTTCACACTCCGAAGAGGGAAGAATCAAGTCGAATATTTGAATCGACGTACTCGACAATGTTAATACTATTAAGTATTGGTTAATAAAATATATATTTAAAAGAAAATAATCTAATTTATAAAATTGCATTCGCAAAATTTTGGAACGAAAGTCCAGCCAATTGGTCATGACTGCATTATTATAATAAACATTAATAATAATAAAATAATTGTTATACTAAACATTGTGTGAATTCGCGCTTAAATTCGTTAACAAATGAATGGGATTGCTTTTTTTCCTAAAACCCATTTTTTACTGTTTCTTGCTATATTGTACATACATAGTGCTAGTTCAAACACGAAAACGTCATGAAACTACTCCTTTGAATTATTTTTACTTACTTTTCACTTCGGAAAAAGAGCTGTAAAAATTATGCCGGAATATAACCGTAAAATGGACTGGATTTTTCACAAATCATTGGCTAGTCCTCACGCGGACAAGATGGTGCGGCATCCCGCAGGCATGCAAAAAATACCGAATCCCGCGGATTCCACTTTGCTGGATTGCAATCCGTTACAAAGGTTTCTATTTATCTTTCAAAAGTGTCTATGAGTAACGGAATAATGCCTGTCTTTTACACAATAGGGTATTCTACTCTGTTTACAAAATTACTTTAAAATATAATAGTCGTTCCAAAACCACAGTAATTTTTAATTACTCTAAATAAGTATACTTAAATGTGATTTAAATTTTAATATTTGTTAATACCGCAATGACACTGACGGCCATGTTGAACTGATCTATAACGTAAATATTGTAGTAAATAATAGAGATGAGTCGAACTATGTAAAATACGTACTGGTTCGTTGTTGCGTCTTCAAGTATGTCTAAAGACTAGTACCAAAAACTATTTTCACGACTATTTAGAAGTATGTTACTTACGTACTGTTCATAATAGTAGTTACCGACCGTTTATTCACTGATGACCAAAATATGAACCTTATTTAGTCGTACAATAATTCCGCGCAAACGGCACAGTTATTACTTCTAAAAAATTGGTTGGGTTTTTATTTGCTTTTTTATGTATAGTCATTGATTTTTCCGCCAATTGTGGACAGAATTTATTGGAAAAAAATCATTCAATAGAATTCAATTTAGTTCAGATCTGATGGTGGAATGCGAAGTGCAAAAAAAAAAGTGTGCGTCTCGGGACGCTCGACAGAAGTGATAACTTAAACTAATGTGGGTATGCGTGAGAAAAAGGGAAGCCAGAGTGGCGCCGTAACGCGTTACGTTACGAAGTTCGGTCAAAGTCATGTCAAAGCCCTGTCAAAGTCCGGTCAAAGTCCGGTCAAAATCCGGTCAAAGTCCGGTCGAAGTTCGGTCAAAATCCTGTAAAAGTCCGGTCAAAGTCCAGTCAAAGTTCTGTCAAAGTCCGGTCAAGGTCCTGTCAAAGTCCGGTCGAAGTCCGGTCAAAGACCTGTCAAAGTCCTGTAAAAGTCCGGTCAAACCCCAGTCAAAGTCCCGTTGAAGTCCGGTCAAAGTCCAGTCGAAGTCTGGTTAAAGTCATGTAAAAGTCCGGTCAAAGTCCAGTCAAAGTTCTGTCAAAGTCCGGTCAAGGTCTTGTCAAAGTCCGGTCGAAGTCCGGTCAAAGTCCGGTCGAAGTCCGGTCAAAGACCTGTCAAAGTCCTGTAAAAGTCCGGTCAAACCCCGGTCAAAGTCCGGTTGAAGTCCGGTCAAAATCCGGTCGAAGTCCGGTTAAAGTCCTTCCAAAGTTTGTCAAAATCCGGTCAAAGCCCTATCAAAGTCCGGTCGAAGTCCGGTTAAAGTCCGGTAAAAGTCCGGTTAAAGCCCGGTCAAAGTCCGGTCAAATACCGGTCGAAGTCCGGTCAAAGTCCAGTCTTAGTCCGGTCTAAGTCCGATCAAAGACCTGTCAAAGTCCAGTCAAACTCCGGTCATAGCCCGGTCAAAGTCCGGTTGAAGTCCGGTCAAAGTCCGGTCCAAGCTGACTTGTCGCAACCTGGGAAATCGAAATTATCGATGTTCCAGGGAGGTCAGCTAACACTGGCTGGTCGATGGAGCGCTCGCGTTACGGAACGTTTCGGTTCACCCTCCCATAAGAAGTTATCACTTCAAAAAATTAACTCCTCAAGGGATAACCATCTGCGCACTCTACGCGATTGAGTTATTGTATTGAAATGTACAGCCATACTTATACCTACTACTAATATACAAAAAATAACATAATTTTTAACAAAACTTAAAAATCGATTGCATATAAAATAAGTTTTAACAAAACTTAAAAACCGTCTCCAAAAAAATAAAACTGAAAAGTCAAAAATAACAATTTCTTTAGGTCTCTTCAGAGTCGGTGCCTGTGTCACTGCCGGTCAACTGCAATTGTTATTTTTGACTTTAACAAAACTTAAAAATCGATTGCATATAAAATAAGTTTTAACAAAACTTAAAAACCGTCTCCAAAGAAATAAAACTGAAAAGTCAAAAATAACAATTTCTTTAGGCCTCTTCGGAGTCGGTGTCTGTGTCACTGCCGGTCAACTACAATTGTTATTTTTGACTGTTCAGTGTTATTTTTTTGAAGTCGGTTTTCAAGTTCAACAGTGAATAAACGGTCAAAAACTTGTATTAAGAATAGTACGTAATTAACAAATACCTCTAAATACTCGTGGAACTAGTGTTAAGATATACTCGAACTCGTAAAACACAATACGCATTCTACGTAGTGCGACTCATCTCTACTGATAGTGTCGTCATAAGGATATTATCATGGCTGTTCGTGTTTTCGGTTCGTAATATACAGACTAAAAATGTTTAGTTTATTAAATTAATTGAGTTACTTTATGACCCGAAAAGAATACTTTTATGTTAATTTTACATGAACTAAAATTTCTTCATATTTTCCTATTTTTTGTTCATCACTAAGAATACCCTATTACTATGGATGGTATTTTCTTTAAATAGTACAACACGCGGCATATAGATGTGTTAAAATTAATATTGTTTAAATTATATCAAGTTTATTATAGGGAGTATGCCTATGATCAGATGTTTGAAGTTACGTCTCTAAAATGAGGCAAACAAATCCATAAGTTTCTATAATTTCTAAAACAATGTTAAATATTTAAATTTCAAATGCATAATATGTTTACAGGGTGTCCCAAAACTCAACGTCAAGCCGAAACGGGGTGACAGTATTGATGGTAACCATCATGGGAAAAATCAGAAAAAAAATCTATCCCATGCAGTTTGGAAATTATGGGCATTTAAGAAAAACCTAGAAATTTGGTCAAACTGTAACCATTTTTCGATTATTGTGATTGATTTTTATCATTTTTGTTCATTTAAACTTTGGAACCGTAACCCTAAATAACATTCCTAGAATCACAGTCAAAAATAATGACACAATTGCTCCAAATTTCCTAGAATTAAGACTATTTGTGAAACTATGAATTTAAAATTTTCCATATTTGTCGACTTTGAAAGGCCCTCCCTTAAAAAAAAGTACTAGAGTGCCTTGGCACGTGCCATTAAAAGGTGGCGCATTTAATCAGGATTGTAAAATGGTGCAATACTTGTTAGTTTCATACTAAAAAAAACGAGTAAAAAAATAAAAACCTCAAGTAACCCGATTTTTCCTAACCCATTTTACTCAGTTAAAATGTTTTTTATTCGCACAATCTTTTGGTAGGTTCTTAATTTTATAGCAAAATGATGAGAGAGATGGATAGTGGACATGTTTGCCATGAGTAAGAGAGACAAATAGTGACGCCACTGTTACCAAAGTCAACAAAAATAAGTAAAATTCATAAAATAATGAAAAATCTTGACCTAGTTTAGGTTTATTTGAATAAAAGTCAGATACATAGGGAAATAACATTTTTTATTACAGCAAATGCTCAAATTTTTTGCCTTCAGCCTCAATACACGCCAGATACTGCGATTACTGCGCTACAAAAGCGATACTGGGATCTGTCTAGTCGAATTAAATGTGGATTCTCCAGACTTTTTTAAGAAGATGTAAGGCGTGTATTGAGGCTGAAGGCAAACAATTTGAGCATTTGCTATAATAAAAAATGTTATTTCCCTATGTATCTGACTTTTATTCAAATAAACCTAAACTAGGTCAAGATTTTTCATTATTTTGTGAATTTTACTTATTTTTGTTGACTTTGGTAACAGTGGCGTCACTATCTGTCTCTCTTACTCATGGCAAACATGTCCACTATCCATATCTCTCATCATTTTGCCATAAAATTAAGAACCTACCAAAAGATTGTGCGAATAAAAAACATTTTAACTGAGTAAAATGGGTTAGGAAAAATCGGGTTACTTGAGGTTTTTATTTTTTTACTTGTTTTTTTTAGTATGAAACTAACAAGTATTGCACCATTTTACAATCCTGATTAAATGCGCCACCTTTTAATGGCACGTGCCAAGGCACTCTCGTACTTTTTTTTTAAGGGAGGGCCTTTCAAAGTCGACAAATATGGAAAATTTTAAATTCATAGTTTAACAAATAGTCTTAATTCTGGGAAATTTGGAGCAATTGTGTCATTATTTTTGACTGTGATTCTAGGAATGTTATTTAGGGTTACGGTTCCAAAGTTTAAATGAACAAAAATAATAAAAATTAATCACAATAACCGAAAAATGGTTACAGTTTGACCACATTTCTAGGTTTTTCTAAAATGCCCATAATTTCCAAACTGCATGGGATAGATTTTTTTTCTGATTTTTCCCATGATGGTTACAATTAATACTGTCACACCGTTTCGGCTTGACGTTGAGTTTTGGGACACCCTGTATGCAAATGCCATATGTTTATTATATCTCGTGGATGGTTAGTAATATAACTTCAACGTTAATTATTTTATAAAATATTGCATTAAAATACGCACTAATCCAATATTTTTGTTCAGGTATATCATCGCGCTGAAACGCCCAAGTCATCTCACTCAAATTAGGACGAATTGGACGCTATGCGCTCTAAGCAGCGTAGTCATAAGTTGTAAACTAGATCCCAACCTGAGTTTATGACGCCTCCAAAAATGAGGTACCGAAAGCACTCGGTGCATACAGATAGCTTGAAAATTACCACGTCCCGTTAAACGCAAGCAACGAGGCTTTCGAGTTTACTTTCTGGGTGTAATTTCGCAAAGACGATCACCCACGGGCAAGTCTATAACTTAATACCTCACAGACTACGGCTCTGAAGATTCGGACACTACGAACTATAATGTTTGATGCCAGTGAAGGCATCAGCGAATGATCCTGAAGCTTACCTAAGGTAGGAGTTCTTCCTGCAGTTGGCTAAATAAGTTTAGCCAAGGACGCCTATTGTCCATACTTATTATTTTATCTAATAATCTTCAAATGACAATTTTGTTACGACCGCCAGTACAAATTTAATTTTTTAACACTAAAGTGTTGTTGATTTTGCCATATTTTCTCATAGTTTTACGATTTATAGAGGTAAACGAATGATTTTGATTTTAAAAGCGTTCGTTTTTTGTATTGTTTTTACGATTATCTTATACCAAAAAATGGTAGCGTTGCGCTATACTTTATTCCACTGGTTGGAAACTAACATTATGTTCAGTACACAATGGATTAGGAGTCTCATTATCATATTACCCCTAGTATTTCTACTTTGTATAGTCATAGTTTTTAAGCACTGATTTTATTTAGGTTTATATGTGCTCTTTTCGAGCTTACGACGTATGCATTTTCAATCAATAGAATCAATGCAGTATTATGGACCCACTTTCTTTACTCAAACAAACTGAAATTTCACTGTTGTCCATAAAGCAGACTACTGGTAGGTACAGTCGCATTCATTTAACTTTATGGACATTCTATCCTATACATTTTTTTCTTATATTTTGTCTCCGCGTTTAGCCAAAATAACAATGTTATCGTTGTAACATGTTTTGATCACGCCTAGTCGCAAATTGAGACTTATGAAATAACCGCTCATAGACTTTGTTTTTTTTTTTATTTTGACCAATGTTATATTAAAACAAAACTAACTTAAACGAATTTTATCGCGGCTTTTTATTTAAATTTTTATTTCAAAATTCGCGTAAACATAAGAAATCACAATGTTAAATCAATTTAAAAAATATGAAAAATATTTAGTGCGTCCATTTTATAAACATGAAACGAGATAGAAGAATATGGGCATACTAAACGCGAAAAGCTTCTGCATACTAAACGCGAAAAGCAAGTCAAGTCCGAAAAATATCTTTGCCCCAATGTTTCACAAAGTTATTATTATAGACGTATTCACGCGCAGACCATTCGTATCAGTTTAATAAATGAGGTAAAAACTATTCTTTTTCCAAAAAATGTAATTCAAAGAAGGCAGCACGTATGTAGTTTTTATTACAATAACTATATTTAACCACCCTTCTTTGTATCGTATTTGGCCCCCATTTTATAATTAACTGTCTCAGGCTTAAAGTGTAGGTACCCCGCGACATCCTAAATGTATGTATGTTATAAAATTAATTTTACAGTAATCGCATAATGTTAATGGAGTATAATAATAATGGTAGTGTTTAGGTTAAGAGGACATGCGGTACAGACAGTCGGTGTATATTAACATTTTGATTATAATTGACTTATTTTAGTTTGTTGTTTAAGGCGCCACGCCCTATTTGTTTTAGATGCGCAGGGGACTGAAAGTTTTAGTATCAAGAATTTCACAAACGGTAGCTTATACTCTTTCACCATGAAACAACCTCAACAGTGAGCTCAATTATATTAAAATGAGATCGAAAATAGATCGCCGCTTGACCCAACCCAGAACGATATTCTGGTAACATTTAAAATGACACCGTAATTTAATCGGTGTTCTTGTGACGATTCTTGTTCATAAATAAACGTTAAAATTATAATTTTGATATCGAAAAGTGACAGAAGTAACTTTGTGCAACGACAAGCAGTGGTACTGCTCTATGAAATACGGGAGAGTTTCTACTTCTGTTACCATTGTTTTACTATCAACAAATGAAACGATTTCAGTCAACTTTAACCGTTCTTAAATTAAAATAAACAACACTACAAACAACATAATTGAAATTAAAACTAAGCGTTGGACGTGCTTTCGTCCGCTTTGGAAGATTACATTTATGCCAGCTCAGTGAGACTTACTAAACTAATGGATAATTTAATATCAGTTCAAATAAAATTCAGTCACAGTGTCCATTTAATACGATAGTTGGCCTTCTGCTTCCCCCGTCTTATAAATATTTTTGATCGGAAGTATTTTTACTATTAATGTAGTAACTGTAGTAAGTATACCGGGGCTTTTTGACACAAGTTTTTGAAGTGATTAGTTTGGATTAATAGGCTGAGATATGTGGCCCCTAAATACTGCGCATACGTTTCAGTGAATAAACATCGTTGAAAATAATAAAATCCTCTTTATTAAATATACTTATTATGTGCTTTGGTTTAACGCACTATATAACTGACCGCCGACGCTGGCACGTCGCGTCGTCTATTCTACGCTTAATTTAATGTAATCATAGGCCAGCTGTCTTACCGCACATTTAAGCTAATTTAAAGCACATTATTTTATTGTATAGTTTATAAGTGATTAGTGTGTTATATATGTACATAAATGTATGCTATGTTGTGTGATGCCGGGTGCTGGAGATGGGTTGGTTATTGGGATGCGAACACGCGACGCCACGCCACCTATATTGATATAAAATTAGATTCTAAAATAAAATAAAACTATTTTATTTCACAGCGCAAAAAATAATAAATTGGACATGAGGAAAAAGTATTTTTTTATTATTACGACACACTACGGTTATATTTTAACGGAATGGAATTAGAATTCACTGTCCTGGCTCTAGATGGATACGAAAATCAGGATCAATACCATGTTATATCCTTTATTTTATTCTTACAGCGTGTTGTCGTACCGTTGTAATTCATAATATTAAATCTGAGAAACAACGACTAGAATAAACGACGCCTATAAAACTATTACAAAAATTAGTTTATATTAACTGGCGCCGCGTGAACGCAATTTAGTTACAGTCTGGTATAGTTATTGGCACGATACGTATTCAGCGTAATGCCGATTTGAGAGCTGTTTGAGTTTCGTGTAACATTTTATATTGATTGCTTTCCGTGCGAATTTTATCGAAGTAAATCTAACGCCCACTTGTACACAGCGCTTAAACATATTTATCCACTAAATATGCATATTTACTAAAAATATTTAGCGGTTAAATACGATTAAGGATCATCTTGCAAGTCGGCCTAAATGTATGTGCTAACCTATATTGTTAATATTCCAATTCCATGGTATTCCAAGGAAATAAAAAATAACCGTAGGCCTAGAAAAAACGTCACAACTAATAATCTTCAAATGCTCTCAATCGGCTGCCGTCTCAGTTCCAATGGAACATTATAAAGGTTGATAAAATATTTTAACTTTTTAAATATACATGTTCGTCATGAAGTAACACACGCTCTCTTCTAATTTAGTTTAGTTCTCTAGGAACTAAGACGGCTAGGCGAATTATAAAGTTTTCAATGTCTACAAAGGGGGTTTAACCGAAATTTCATAACTAGGTGAATTATTTGTTACCTACATACAAGATAAAAAAATAATACTTTGACATTGTTATCAATATTTTCACGTCACGAAAATTGTACCCCGAACCTTAAATTAGCGCATAATAATGCAATATTAACTAATAGCCCATGTTTACCGACAGATTTGCTTATTGGCAGTAAATTTTTAACACGTTTTGTATGGAAGATCTGTCAAAACACAATGATAGTATGCAAATCTATCTGTAAATATTATACAAGGATCGGCCATGTATTAAAAGATAGATCATTGATTTTTACCAACTCATTAATACGAATGTTGTAACACAAATTGCTAAGTGCAATTAATTACTCAGAGACTTTTTCTTTTACGAGTTTTTCACCTTACAAGTATGTACATATGTGACAAATCATCCTTCAGTGTGTAACCTTAATATTAAGCCCCCTTTCTGCAACACCTTGTATGTTATGTGTACCTAAATGTAGTGAATAACGAAAATACATCATGCTCAATAATCTCTAGTATTATTCGATGTATAAATATCCGTACTTCTCATCGCAGTTATTGATTTACACGTATGATTATAATGTTTAATTTGGTTTACGTTCCCATTG
This sequence comes from Amorpha juglandis, assembly GCA_949126905.1. Classification (NCBI taxonomy): domain Eukaryota; kingdom Metazoa; phylum Arthropoda; class Insecta; order Lepidoptera; family Sphingidae; genus Amorpha; species Amorpha juglandis. Next base: position 11,053,990 of record OX421367.1, read on the forward strand.
CCACAAAATGTTATAGTTACGTATGTCAAAACACAATGCACTTTGTAAATTAACAGATATTTAATTTACTAGGAGAAAACGCTTGTATTAATTGGAAACTATTAGCTATGTTTTGAGAGTGAAGGAGTGTTATTAGTAGGTAAGAACGCGGGTCCGAAGAACGCCATTCCTTGTGAGTCGTGACTGCCAGACCGCAGGACGGCTGGTGTATGACAATATGGTTCTGGACCCAACGCCTTTGTCCTTAGCCCGACTGACTCCATCTCCCTTGCCTTGAAGGTTAATTGTAAAGACGGGTGGACATGGGAGCTCGGTGCTCGATGACACAGGCATCTTAGATTGTACGAGATAATAAAGTATAAAGTGTGTTATGCCGCACGGGCTATGAATTTGTCACAAGTGTTTAAATATATTAAGTTTAGTTAAATAACCTTAAGGTTGTTACCCATGCCAATGACCTTGGCGGTTTGAGCTCTATACGCTATCTACATACAGCACACACTCGTGTTGCCACATGTGCACTCATGCCGCGCCTTCAAAATTACTGATTTCGAATAGAGTGGACGACATCGAACGCGCCAGAATGCGCAGCGTCGCGTCGGAACACTCGCTTTCCATAGTGCATAGGCTCGGGCTGGTTCGACGCTACTCTTAAAACACGCACCATGGGAAGTCATAAGTAGATTTCTTAGAATTCGACGAACTTTTTATGATTTGGCTTATGTAACAGCCTTAAGTGGTGATTATGTTGTTTTATGTTTTTACGCAGGATTTGTCCTGCGACGTGACTGCGAAATTGGTTTATATCGGGATTTAGGTATTCGTTTTGTAGATTACCCTCTGATGGAGATGTGAATTGTCGAGACAAATACGTTAGCGGTTAATTTTAAGGAAGTCGATTGCTTTGTACCCTTAGCTTCATTACTTCATCAGGGCTCAAAAAACGCGATGGAGATAATGAGATTAACCGATACAAGGCTTGACATGTCATTGAAAGAGGACATTTCAATCCTCGCTTGCCTAGTCCTTCTGTCATCGAAATAATTGAAATGTTGAACCGCCAACTTTTCTAGTAGGTAATTTATTTGATTCACTTTGCTTAGATCAGTTTCATAATATTCATATTGTACATACCAAAACATAAAGTATGTTTAAATTGGTAATTTATGTTTAAAATGTTTTTAGATACCTATATAAAACGTGAATAATTATTATAACACGTCCTTTTTGATAGTCATAGACAATTTATGATTTTATTTTAGTAAGTTGAGATAAATTTTGAATAAAGTTAAATAATATTTTACATATTAGGAGCTCAAAAGTGTGTTAATATTTTTGTACATTAATTTTATACCCAAACAATGATTAGTTTGTTGATTATTGTAATGATTTTTTAAGACGGTGTAAATTACTAATCTTACCCCACATGGAAATTCTAACATAATTATAGTTTGATCGCGATGACGTGCAATATGAATGTCGTAGACGTACTTAATTTTCATTTACTTGCTAAATAAAGATTTGTTTTTAATTTATTTTTTACTGATGTCTAAGCGAGCTTTCGGACACCCTGATGTGCAGGTGAGTTGAGGAGTGACTGACTTCATTTTTCTCTTGGTACTTTAGCATTTGAAGTTAATGAATAGACTTTAGAGATTTATTGTCTATACACTACAAAATATTTAGAATATTTGCAATATATGGAAGGCTAGCAAAAAGCAGTTATGAATATTTCAATATCACTATATTATTAAATTAAAAATCTGTAAATTTTAGACAACTTCGACGCGTAACTAGTTCTCGTTAGTAACGAGAATGGTGTATAAACTGTACCTATTTATAGTTTAAATTCAAAAAATCTGAAGTACCTATATAATGATATATCTTTATATAACCCCAGAATTTTCTTTTTGATATACTATTATCATAAATAATATGCCAGAAGCTCCTCAACGTATCTTCGAATTTAATATTTTCACTAGTATCTTTACCACCTAAGCGGGCGCATAGCCCTGACTTGTATTTAATTAAATTTTGAAGACTGCATTTATTTGATATTTAAATATATATATCTGATACATATTCAAAGTAGTTCACACGTCGTCTAAGTATTACGGCCGATCTCATTGACACTGACTAACAACTGATTAATTAAAATCCAAATGGATATCATACAAAAAGGCTTCTTGCAAACCAAAGGACTATGCCGCACTAACGCTAATATGCAGACTACGTCGTGCTTGAACAGTTCAACAATCGACCCGTTGCAAGTTGCAATTATTGCTCTACCGCTTTTATTTGCAAGAAATCTTGATTTTTAGACTGGATCAGTGTTATGGGATGGCTCGCTGTAGTTGTATAATGTAGTGTTATAGACTTTAAGAATTGATGTAACCCGTATTATTATCTTGAAGATCGGTGTTTATTCCGTGTCGCATTCTCTTGATTGTGAATAAAATTGTTTAAAAATAATATTGGGTTTTATTTGAGATTCTTTGTTTAGTGCAACCAAATGGAAGTAAGTGTCTGTAACATTGTAGATGAGTACCTACACATTTATACCATACGATTATGATACAATCGATTTCAACACTTGGAATATTTGTAAGAACATAGATAATAGAAGATTGATCAAAATTATATTAAAGTTCTTACCATTACAACCCTTTCTTCTTGTCACAACGGCAACGAACACACCATGATATGTTCATTTTGTGTGAATACTTTTCTGGGCAAATTCACTTGAAGCTTTATAATAATGCTCTTCAATAGAATTAAGAGAACTGTATATTCCATTTTCAAAAACTCTCGCCCTAAGAGGAGAAATGGTTTTATATAGGTAACGCGGTAACTCGTACCGGGAAGCTAGTTTCACATTTAGCTATAACAGCCTACACGTGATCAATAAAGCAATTAATCTAACTCACGCACTAAATGGAATAATATGGGCTAGGGTTTCTCATCGAGATTTCTCGAAGCCGGAATTCTCGAGAAATTTGGCGTTATTCGAGACGAGAAAGAAGTGGTCGCGAAATCGAGAAGTCGAGAAATCGCGTCTTGATTGGAGGATGCTACTTACACGCTAGATATTTATCGTAATATTATTGGGATAGTAGTACTGAGAGACTTTAAATAATACAAAATAGTAGTCCGCAATATCGAACATATACCTTTTAATATGGCCCTGAAATTGATTCTATTACTTTAGCGATCGAAAAATATTTGCATTTATTCAAAATCATGATGATTGTCAAAAGAAAGATATTTGCGAAAAACCATAAGTTGAGGTTTTTTTTATTTGATACAATGACGAGACGAGCAAGGCGCTCGCCTGATGGTAAGCGCCACGCCTGCCCATAAACTGAAGCAACACCACACAGAACTTTAAATTACAAAGCACTGCATGGCACTGAGCTGCGCTCGTCACCCCGAGACATAAGATGTTAAGTCTCATAATGCCCAGTAATTTTACTGGCTTCAATGTCCTTCAAACCGAAACACAAGTGCTTACACGCTGTTGCTTGGCGGCAGAAATAGACAAAGTGGCAGTACCAGACGAGAATGTCTATTTTGTGTCGACTACTATTGCCTTGTGAAAAGTTCAATACTTTAAGTCGGTTGCGTTTCGTCCGTCTCTGTGGCTCCGCTCACGCTAACACGTGTCATTTAACTGGGCTATACCGTTTTTGTCTGCATCGTACCATTTCAGTGTTGTGACTGACGCAGGATCCGACTGTGAGACTTGACTGAAGCTAGATTAGTCTTTAAGTTTGAATAAAGAGTTGCTCTGAATCAAGTTTATCATTGAATATAGTTTTTATATAATCGTGTTGGTTATGCTTGGGTAAGTGGGCCACTTAAAATCTTATGCCCAAAGCCCCACCTGCAGGTGGTACACTCTGCAGACTAACGGACGAGTCAATGGCGAAACTTCGGTTCCCACTGAGGGGTCAAACAGCGGGTCGGCCCACATAATACCAAATACACCGTCAAATCATAATAAGAAGACGACTCTGGCATTAAGCGGGGGTAATTAATGGCAGAATAAGTTACAATATTATCTAAGTACACGGTATATTTTGTTTCGTTTCATCAGTTGAAACGACAAAAGTCCTTTCAACTGATTAAATTCCATTTCTTACGTATTTCTCAGAAATTCTACAGCAGCGCTCAAAATTTATATCGTCTATAGCGGTGAAACTAACACTATTAAATTAATTTAACAGAAGCCCTGTAGTAGGACTTAGTGATAGAATTACGGCTAAAACAAGTGAACATTGTTCCATAAGAAAGGTTCATTAATCTACATACTTTAGGTACATGAATAGACATAAATACCAATTTAGTACATAGTAGAATTAAATAACGTTCAAATCGTAAGTAAACAAGTATACATATGAATTAGACAACGTTAAGTGATTTGTTCAATTTAATTATTGAAGTTATACTTCTTTAGGCGCGTTATGAAAAAATGATGAGAGTGAAATTTTAAGATGCGCGCGCACCTGTGACACAAAAAATTAACAGTATGAAGTTAGGCGCGTTAAGAAAAAATGATGAGAGTGAAAGTAGCCGTAATTAATAAACAAATGACGATTTAGACAAAGAAAAACTCTTTAGGTTTTTTCTTATTCGGAACATGTTGCCGTAAAAAGTACCAGGCTCGCATAAACGCGAAGAGAGTAGAATGTACTTCTATCATGTCGAGTGGATACGTTGATATAAATTAAAATACTTTTATTTAATATAATTAACACTAAATATTATTAAATTATTAATGTTACGATATTTCATCGTTGTTGTGAAGACTTGAGAATAAATTACACTTGTCTTTGGCGAAATGCATAACAATGCGAAGCTTAAGAGTGTTGTTACAAAGACTTGGCTGTATGAGCTACAATACCTTTGCCTATTAAAAACCCGAATTTGAACCAAAAATTATAATACCGAGGACTATGACGGAAGTGAATACTTTTTAAATTGTTTTCGAAATTAATAAGTGTCCGTTCTATTGAAACTATGAATCAACACGCATGAAACATTTACTATAATAATAATTATAATGTACATTATAAATAATAATTATTATTATAGTAAATGTTTCATGCGTGTTGATTCATAGGCCATTTTTGACAATGTCCTTTATAATTTATATATGTGCTAATAAATTATATTCAGTAGTGATTTAAATTGAATATTTTGATTGATATTACTTACTATTTGTGAATATTAGTGAAAAAAATTGTGCTTATATACTTTTTCAAGTGCTCCAATATAATTGAGGTTAACTATCCGTATGTATTATTTATTTATTTATATTTTGATTGATATTACTTACTATTTGTGAATATTAGTGAAAAAAATTGTGCTTATATACTTTTTCAAGTGCTCCAATATAATTGAGGTTAACTATCCGTATGTATTATTTATTGATATAAATTAAAATACTTTTATTTAATATAATTAACACTAAATATTATTAAATTATTAATGTTAAATACTTATTATTGGTTATTTAATATTCACAAAATAAAGAAATAAATTTAAAAAACATTTAATAAAAAGTTTGTGATAAAAATTAAAATTGAACATCAAATAATAATATTAATTTTTAATATTTGCTATTAAATTGAATAAATAACAAAGAAGTATAACTTCTCACGCGCGTACATAAGTACACGCACCCATTTTTTTTTTAAATTACGGCAAGTCGGTAGGCACCCGTAGATATTAGATCCTAATAATATATGAATCCAATGTTGCACTATGCATATAATATATTAGAGATGTTACGAATGTTCACATTCGCATTCGCCTTGGCGAATGATTCGCATCGCTATAAACATTCGCTTATAATCACGTAAATGTTTTTTTTGGTTTGGTTTGTTTTGACGACAAAGCAACCAATTTACTTATTATTTTAAAAGATAAATTACCACTTTTAAATTTTGATTATTAATAATTTCAATTAAATTCGATTTTTTATTAATAATAATCACCCAACAGTCACACATATAGTCCTGGCCACATACTAGGTTAAACTAGTTTCGTTGGTATCAGGGACTACGAGGGATTTACGGTCCCACAACATCCAGAAACGAAACACATATTTGTGGATCATACAAACATTTATCTCGGTGCAAAAATCGAACCTAGGCCACGGCCTGTCTCTTCGTAGCCGGCTACTCGGCCACTGCGCCACGGAGATGATCATTATTTTATAACCACAACCAACCAAAAAGAGCCTCAATTATAATTATTGATTAAAGTCTACCGAATTTAAGATGTTGATTGATAATATTAAAAAAATAAAATAAAACCAGATTAAATGCACATTTTTTTTTTATAGCATAGATCAGCAACGAGCAAGTGGGTCACCTGATGGTAAGTGATCTCCACCGCCCATGTATACCCACAATATCAGAAGAATTATGGGCGCGTTGCCGACCTTAAAGGAAAGGGATAATAAGGGATTGTAAAGGGGAGGGGTATTTGGGCCTCCGGATATCTCACTCACCGTACGAAACGCAGCAGCAAGCCGCTACGTTACGTCGGTTTTCTGTGAGACAGTGGTAATGACCCGGTTGAGCCAGCCCAATCATGCTGCAGACAAACTGTCTACAGCGTGGCTCTACCACTCACATTCGCACTTTACTAGACATTCGGAACTTCCCTGATTCGAAAACATATCCAAAATAGGTATTACCAATCTATGTAAAATTTTGTCTATAATAAAAGTAATTGATAAACTCAGTTACATAGCCTAAAGAGAAAAATATACGAACACAATACGTTTCAACGAGTTCTGAACCTATAAGGGGAGATCCACAAATTACGTGAGATGTTTAAGGGGGAGGGGGGGTCGAGTCAAATCTCATCTAATCTTACGTTGGAGAGAGGGGGGGTCTCGGCAAATATCACGCAATTTTTTTTCTTATTGAAACAAAAAAAAAACTATACTATTTTGACCCATTATCCAGATTCTACATGCTTAAGATTTAAGCATAACTGTAATACGATTAAGATCATTCACTAATTCATTCGAAAGAAAATAATTTCATTCATACTTCGACGTTATACATTACTACTGACTGTCAAACTACCATATTTGTTTTATACCAAATAGTTCAATTTAATCAGAGTTTACGATACAGTGTAGCCCGTCCTTTGTTTTCGCGCCACTGTCAGCCGAACGCGCGGCTCGATGAACGAGAGCGTACGAGCTGAATGGCAGCGACACACGGACAGGTTCCAACCTGCTTTGCTTATTCTTGCAAATGTTTTACTCGACTCAGTATATGCTCTCACTAATTTAAAATGAGTTATCAAGATTTTTATAATGCATACGTCAAAAGATACGTCTATAAGACGAAAAAGTCCTGCCAGGACGAAGTGATAAAATTATGGAATACAGCGAAACAAAAATTCCCGAAGAAAGAAGAGTTAACACAACACATTCAGCATGAGATTGAACGTCTTCTTAGGGAAGCCACTGAGAGAAAAGTTCGGTCTACTTTAGCATTTCTTCAAAAGGTAGGTTAAATATATTTTGTTAAGAAAATTCTTTTTTTATACAAACTTTATTGTTACAATTAATAGCATAAAAAATATAATTTAAAAAAACTAAAGAACACGCTTTAAAAGCACATCAAATTAAAAAGTAAAAAATAATTCTTAAAATGAGTCAATAACAATAATAAACGAAAAATGCTAATATAATGATTCTTCACGACCGTTTTCTGCCACCTCCATACCCTATCACTCAGATTGATGGACATTTGACAATTCCGGACTTTAAAGAGCATGACGGAAAGTCATTTGCTCCATTTCTAATACGCCACTGTCTACCGATTCAACCGCTGAATGCCTTCATCAGCACACCTTATGATCTCTATTGCCCAAGTGTACGTGATGATTTAGAGAAAAGATGCTGCAGTACATGCGGCATTTACTTTGCATCTATCACAAGAGCTGCAGAGCACAGGCGAGCAGCCCACATTGCACCAGCTAAGCAAGCGCGTATGTTCCGCAAAGTGCGACCCTCACGGATTGTTACAAAACGAGCTAATGAGTTACTGTGCGCAAGTGTCAACGGCTTAGAGTGGCTAGATGAGAACGAAGTTGAAGGAGCAGATGATTTTATTGAAAATCATATGGACATGTTGGTTCCAATAGTCTCTCTTGAGACCACGCATGATTCTCCATGGACTGAATTAGAGTAGATATTTTTTTTTAATCGCATTAGTTACGATTTAAGTATTCTATTGTTAAATTTTTATTACACTTATAACTCAGCAATATTGATTACTAGTCTTAACTAGTCGTAAATAAAAGTACGAAGCAAATTTTTTTTTCTTTTTACAATAACACTCCAACACGTTTACATATTTAAGAAACGCACATTTTGAAAAATCTCACGTGAGATTGGGGGATGGGGGAGGGGGTTGAATAAAATCTCACAACATCTCACCAGGGGGGGAGGGAGGGACAGAAAATTCAAAAAAACACCTCACGTAATTTGTGGATCTCCCCTAACTTATATTGCTGCCACCTGTTGCATGGATGCAGCCCAGTTTCCGAGCTATTCCGTACACTGCAACCTCCAAATTAATAGAGCTACATTTCTATCGAACGAATATAAACTTAAAAAGGAATATGTATAGAGTTTGAAATCGATGTAATATCTACACAAATATCACATGGTATTTAATATGTCGACCCACAAGACATACCTACACAGTGTTTGTTAACATAATTGCAAGTTCCACAAAAATAAACTATATTTTTTGTTTTGAATATACGATGAAGTTGTATTATTAAATGATAAAATCGATATGTAACTAGTTTATTTTTTCCTTCTTGCGCATATTGAGTGTTCGAGCAACACGAGCGAAACAAGCGTATCGCGATTGTGGCCGATGAGCGCACGAATCAGACTTATATTTCACTAGCTGTTACTCGCGGGATAAAAGTAGCCTATATAAATAATAATTGCCTTAGTATACCTCTATGCCAAATTCTATCAAAATCAGTTGAGCCTTTAAGGCGTGATTGATCTATAAACTTCCAAGCTTTCACATTCATAATATTATACAAACTCCCTTTTCGATAGTAGAATTTTACAAAAATGTGACGGTCGTGTGTGAGTTCAGATGTTTAGTCAATCAGTGCGTGAGTCGCTTTATCACTCAGATTACTGCTCCGCTCCCGTAAGCCGCAGCGTGATGCTATATATTTACGAACTATCGTCTCCACAAAAGGTGTTAAATTTCTATTTTCTACATTTTGGGTAGCAAATCATTGATGCGTGCAGTGACATCTCTCGTCGAGTAGCCAAGTCACATATCACATAGAAAAATTAAACAAATATATCAAAAATTTTAGAACAAAAAACATTAAATTATTGTTACAACTTTCGGTATAGTAACTTATTAGGTACGGTAGAAGAGCGCGGGGGCAGGGGTGCGATAAGGGCGGCGCACGCGGGACACCGTTGCCACGGCGACGGCGGCAACGTTACAGTAGGCATCATTTTTTGCACCAATTGGATAACTAGGACTGCCTATAACTTTTTTGTCTTATGTACAATTTAAAAAATAGATTCACCAAGACATTAGTAACATTCGCGGCTATCAGCTCATTTTTTTTCTTTGGTATTTAAAAAATATTTGTACCTATAACTTAATATCCTATACAGGGTTAATTTTAAAACACCAGCAACCTCGCAGGACCAGATAGCTGACCCCATACGGAACAACTTTTGTTCTACGAGTTTGGATATAACTCAATATATTAAAAAAAAAATGATTTTACAAGTTTTTGTTGTGTCGTGTTTTTCTTCGTAGACTGCGGCGCGGCGCGGCGTGCGCGCGCGACTCAAGGCGCCGCTCAGCTGCTCGGGCGCTGACCTTCAAAGGCGCTAGCCCGGTTCCCCACGCTTCGCGTGTTTGCTTACGTAATCTGCGATGCGCGTAGGTAACATTCAAGACGGAAATTAAATGAATACTTATTTTTGTATGAAAATAAAATCTAACAAATTATCAAAAGTCGTAGAACAAAAGTAGTAGCTTATAACCTTAGGTATCTACCCCTGCGAGGTTGCTGGTGTTTTAAAAATAACCCTGTATAATAATATGTAAACACTACAATACATTACCATTTGATTCCTTGGTAATTGAGAAAGGGCATTTAGTACGAGTATAATACTTTTTGGTAAGGGCCATCACTTTTGACAGCAACTCACACCGATGAAAGTATTGAAAAAAGACAAGTTACGCAGATACCTATACGAATGTTGTTGGTAAATATCTATGCTATAGTAGCAATCAAAGATAGTAGGTTTGGGTAGTAAATACTCTTTAGTAGCAAAATGTCCTTTAATTTTTGACGAGTGTTAGTAAATATGGTTTAAATTTATTTATCATTTTCCGTAAAATTGGACTGGATTGAAGTTTCACTTTATCTTTGTATTTATATTATTGTATGAACTTATGGATGACGAAGGTATATACCTAATTCTTTTTATTATACCTACCCAAATTAAAAATATGCAATTAAGCTTAACTTGACACCCGCGTCAATTTGCAATGTTTAGACGGTATTTGGTGCTATTATTCGCAATGTTAATATGGAATATGGATAGGGTCAACCTTAGAAACAAAAAGGTAATAAGTACGTCCAACAAAATATGCCCTTAATCAATCGTTGTCTATTCCGAAAATACGAACACGTGATTCTATCTAATGATCTACCTACCTACTTCCTACCTATTACAAACTTAGAATATATTCTTACTTTGTAGATTTATTTATTACCTAGATAGTTATTCATTGAGTGCTTGACCTGGGTGCGGATGGCCGATCAATACTTGCATATTGGGGTGCAAATATGCAATAACATTAAGTAAAATTGAGATATAAATTTAATTTTGCTAAATTTATGAATTTAAATCAATAATTTAATGTTATATTTAACGTACGTAACGTATATGTTTATCATAATCGTACATGGGAAATGGTACATTTATGAATTTGTTTATACAATACCGAATTTAAGCTCATATATAATAATATAAGGAATTTAGCGAAATAAAATCAATATCTAAATTTTTACTTGATATAGGTTGAAATGTTATTGCTTCCATTTGTACCTACTAGATCATGTTTTTAAAGATCCTTTCGGTTTATTTATGCACATCTTCAGGTGCAATCTCGAAACAGTAATTTGGATATTAGGACCAAAAAAGGGTGAACTGGTAGAGTTTTGTTTTCCGATACAACTATCGCGTCGTCAAACTACGCGTTATTAGACTGGTGATTTTCCAATTTGAAACATAAATAAATTATAGTAGAATGAAACCCATTGTAAAAGGAAGAGAATACAACAAAATTGATAGGAAAAATAAATTAACGGCGATCTGAGGTCGGGAAGTGGGAAGGGGGGGGCTTTTAAGGGTAAAAAACGGTTTATCTCGATTTCCGGAAAAACTACAAGTCCTATGGAAAAAAGTTAAATCGCAAAGTTGTAGGTAATAAAAAGATCTACAACTTTTGTATACACACTCTCTTCACATAACCTCAAAATATATGTGAAAAATTCAAATAACCAAGTTTTTTGTTTTTATTTTTATCTATTATAATAAATCATTTTTTTACACGAAATTTGGTGAAAACTTACCTTTTTGTATCCCAAATACACTGTAATTTTTTTGATTTAAAATATTTATTTTTGCACCTTAGTTTGACTTAATATCGAAAAAGCAGCCTAATTTTCAAACGAAAATTCTCACGTCAAAATATGAGCTTTTTTAATAAAGTCTGTTGGTTTCTTGTTCATTGAATTCTCTACTTTCTGATGGTGTAAAAAAATATATACATTACTATGGTAAATGTGCTCAGAAAATGTAAAGTTATAAGTTAATATTTAATAAGACATATCTACAATATTTTGAGAAAGTTGTAGAATCTTTAAATTATATGCGTAGATGCCTCTTTATTGTTATTTTAATATAACTTATATACCTGAGTGATCTACGGAAAATTTTAGCCCATCATAAAGAAGTGGGGAAGGGGCTAGGTGGGTCTGGGCCTTACTACCTGTTATTTAGTAGTTCGTTTCTTTGCATTTTCCGTTTTTTACCCTTAAAAGCCCCCCCCCTTCCCACTTCCCGACCTCAGATCGCCGTTAATTTATTTTTCCTATCAATTTTGTTGTATTCTCTTCCTTTTACAATGGGTTTGATTCTACTATAAATTTGTTTCTATTTTTAGCATTTTCAACCGGATAATCACCGGTTAGTGGAGCGCCTGGGGGTTTTCACCTCGGATTAGAGTTACAGTGAATGAATTAATATGATCGATGTGGGATATTGTTTTTTAAACTATAAATTGCAATGTTTACCCAATTTTTTTTTGTGCAAACCATTGTTTCATTGTTAAAAAAAAATATTATGAAAAATTAATGTTTGACCATATATTTTCACTTTAAACAGTATTTTTTTTATTTATATGTTAAATCTTACCTGAGTAGACATATAGGAACATTTTTCAAAGATACCTGTGTATAAAAATAGCAGTAGGGATCTCGAACAGGTAGAAAAACGTGGAGGGGAGAGCGGAGCGACAGGTGCCATGTACAATGGAATTTCTCGGCCAGTTTAATTATAAATGAAACGTACTCTATTGTGTACATTTAAAAAATAAGGTAATTAATTACGACTAATGAAAAGAAAAAAAAATAGTACAAAATCAGTTTATTTAAATATATTACACTAGCTTTTGCTCGCGGCTCCGCCCGCGTGAACGGCATTTTCCGGCATAAAAGTAGCCTGTAACCGTCTCCAGGATCCCATCGGTCTATGTAGATAAATTCATCAAAATCGGTCCTGTGATTTAGGCGTGAAAGCGTAACAAACAAACTCACTTTCGCATCTACTTTCACCCCCTTTTTCATCCCTTAATAATTAAAATTTCCAAAATTCCTGAAACACCTATTTATTTATTTTACGTCAATAATCGAAATACAAAATTTTGTTTATGTAACTTTCAAAATGATGGACTTCCATACATATTATCATCCCCTATTTTGACCCCTTAGGGGTGGAATTTTCTAAAATCCTTTCTTAGTGGATGCCTACATAACAAAATGAATATACAGTCCGAATTTCATGCTTGTAGCCTTGATAGTTTGCGCTCGGCGATGATGAATCAGTCAGTCAGTCAGGACATGTTATTTTATAATTATAGATTGTTATCTACATCAAATATTTTCTTCTACTTCATCTATCTGTATAATAGGTGAAGTATTGTAACAACTATTTCCGCTGCACTGTAAACATGCTACACTGCAGTATAAACCACTTTTTCGGCATCCACACGCAGCTCCACATCCCTTTTTGCAATTACAAAATAACATTTGCAATAAATTATCCGGAGCAGGTAATTGATTCATTGTTATTGGGATGTACATGTTATTGGAATACTTCCATCCCCAATTTTCAATAACTACGTCATTTCCTAACCATATCTGAATTTGTAGGTACACTCTTTTAAGGTGCTCAAACGCTGCATCAGTTGTTGGAGGCAGTGATGACAAAAGAACACTCGTATTTTTGGCTGTTGTTTTTATGAAAGAATTGAACCTCAATGTATTTAAATCATAAGTTTTAGACGGAGCTCCATATAAACTCAAAATACATGCTACACCTGCTTGCAATATATTATTGGGGTCTTCGTTGATATTTTTAAATACTTTTACTGAGTCGTGTAAATCAATCCGTAAAAAGACAAGATAAGATAAGATAAGAATACTCAGGTAAGATTTAACATATAAATAAAAAAAAACTGTTTAAAGTGAAAATATATGGTCAAACATAAATTTTTCATAATATTTTTTTTAAACAATGAAACAATGGTTTGCACAAAAAAAATTGGGTAAACATTGCAATTTATCGTTTAAAAAACAATATCCCACATCGATCATATTAATTCATTCACTGTAACTCTAATCCGAGGTTTTACGGTTTTGAATGCTCCAGGCACTCCACTAGGTCTATATGTGACAATTTTACTTCTAAACAGCCCGTCTCGTAGTATACGTTGAAGTCTTGTTTATGCACCACTAATTTTAATGTAAGTAGACCACAATAAGAATCTATTCATCCCAACTTGGTTCCAAGGTAGAAGTCCCCCTCTGCGTGTTTAAATATATGTTTATTTTGATTTTTTTTAGTGGATTGTAAATGTATGAAAATCATTGGCCTTTTGGACGATGCAAAATACCTTCAATGGCATCGCAATTATACTCCCAGCCCTGGACACTTGGCCCTCGGGGATTGGGCCAAAGATTCTTATATATGGCTCCATTACGTTGAAAGTGCAGACGGCTTGCTCGCTGATGACGACGTTCTCATGTGAGACTAAATGTTGTTTATTCTATTTTCTTCTTCCACTTGCCCTTAGTACTTTACAAGTTTACTTTACGTAGGGAGGTCGGCGAAACATGCTTTACTTAACATACTTTCTATATTACTTATTTGAATTGTAATATGTTACGGGTACAGACATGTCTGACATGATTTAAAATATCGTTACGATCGTACGTACTTAAGAGATAGATAGATAGAGTTCAAATGAATCAAATTCTAACGAGACTTAAGAATGTAGGTATGTGGTTTAATTTCTAAAGCAATAATAACTTACCGTTGAACAAAGCAAAATACTAACTGTGAATATATTTATCGATGTAGAATAAAGCTATACTTACTTACCTTAGTCGTTTGATAGGCGTATTCTAGGTATGGTATGTATTTATATAATATTGTGAAATTAATATTTGTTTGTATCTTCGCCTTCTATACGTTCGTGCATAGTACTTACACTCCTACCTACAAGTAGGTATTTCTTTTTGTCTCTTGTGGTAAAGTTTTTTGACATAGAAAGGGCAGTCTCCTAGGTTACAGATCGATAAATTTAATAGCGCAAGTTGTGACCAATATTAACTTAAATAGGTTTAATTAATCTGTATTTCTCAATCGCCCAGGAGTACAAACACTCGTTATTGGTCCATACACGATGTACAACGCTATTTTTCTGGCGATCTACATTGCGAAAAGGTCCTTTTTACATATCAATACCCAAGCTTGAGAATGCCTACACGTCTCGGCAGCTATTTTTGGAGAGCGAACACTGCTATGAAATTGCCGTCTTGTGTGTATTTAAAAGAGTTCCACAAATCTTTAGAAATCACTCTTAAGGTAAATATAATATTATGTATTTAATGTTACTACATAATATGATAGTGTATTTAACTTTTTAATTATTACATAAATAGTGCATTATAGAGACGCGTAGGGTAAAACCGGGTTAGGTGCCCCACTTTTTGAAAGGGAAATCATATTTTTAAAACTATTAATTTACCATGAATATTTGCTATGTAGTTTAATCCTTTAAATTACATTACGACTAGTTTTCGTTGACTTAACAATTACCGATTAAAAAATGCAATAAAAATATAACAGAACTTAAAAATAAAGTCATAAAACATTGTACAGGGGTATTAAGGATAAGGGCACCTATACCGCGAAAAATCGGGGCGACTATCCATTTTAATATGGATTATTATTATTATTACTTTTCAACTAAACTAAATACAACAGCGTTATTATTGACACCTAATACGTGAACTATACTTAGTGAATACACTGTTGTATTGATATAATAAAAATTATAAATTTGATGAATTTATATATATTTATATATTTATGAATTTATAAAGTTATGCAATAATAAATATTTATGTCTGAAACTTCAAAGCGTTCGTCGCGTTCCCTGCGGTTATAATCGCATGCACAAAACGAGACGTATCAGTTCCGCGCAATGCCAGCATGGGACTGATGTATGTGGCTCTTGTGTCCGAATACTGAAACGCTACTTAGCTGTCTGACGGCTAACGGCTACTTATTTTCATACAATTTTGACAGCTAAGAGGGACTTAACTTGTTTAAAACGATCTTAAATACTTAAGTAGCGTTTCAGTATACGGGCGTTGAACTCCTTATTTCAGCTATTAATTATTTGTCTCGATTTTGGGAAGTTAGGATTTTTGAAAACGAAGTACCTATCCACGTTTTACCCTAGACACAATACTAGATAGTACTAGGCAGTAACTTAACGAAACACTTATAATCGCAGAAAATGGAAGCCAAGCAGACACAAATGGATCGTCTTATTGTATCAGACCAATTAATAAAACTAGATCGTCTAGATGATTTTAAAAGAAAAACATTTTTTCGTATTCTAAATAACGTTTTAAGGTAATCTCTTATTTGTTACTTACAATATAGCGTCTGTGCCTCTACTGAAAAAAGGTATAAGTAAATCTGCTCACGTCGAAAATTTATTAATAATACCAAAATAGTCAGAGTAAATGTTCTATCGGTTGGTGAAAACAGATTCAAGCTATCTTAAAATAAAGTAGTTAGTACTTATAGTATGAATGGGTTTAACCAATACAACAATAACTCGGAAACGTTTTATGTGTATTAATTTAATAGGTAGTTGACAATTTTTTTTGTTCATATGTTTGTATGCGCGCATGCGTGTGTTTGTGCGGGTATGTATGCGTGTATGTGTCTGTCTGCTGTTGTATCGTAGCGCCTAAATGATGGACTAATTATTTAGATGCCTATTTTTGTTTGAAAGCTAGTTTCAAGGAAGGGGTTCTTATGTTTGAAAACTAGTTTTTTCGAGAAGGTTCATAGCTATGTCGAAGAAATCTAATCAACCGTTTACCAGTTACAAATGGTGAAATTAATTTAATATCCTTATAAATATAAATCACTATCTTTAACACTATTTACTTGACATAAAAAATAACATCATTGTAAGAAGGAGCAGTTATTTTCCCTATAAAACCTATCACATGTTATATTTAATTAGTTGGACTAACGAGTACAATTTTAAGCATGCTGAACGTTTTTTTAAGCCAAGAGGCTTACTTTACAAGAGTAAAGTAATCTTTTTGAATACCTACCAGCACGACGCTGGGGGCCGATTTTCAGTTATATAATGCATATGACACGCTATATACCTACATAAGAAGATTATTCCTTGCAGCTTCGGTAAATAATGGACCATTTTGAAATATATATGCTAACTTTTAAGTTTTTGACATTTGCACTTTATTGTTCAACTTATGAGTGTCCGTTGTATGTGTGGAATCAAAAACATACATTTATTTAAATAACAACATGCATTGCATATACGCCATTTCACATTTCCTAAACTGAAACGGCGCGGCGGTGCGGCGGGGATGTTAACGGTCAAGATATTAACGATGTTTTCTTTAGTTTTCAGGACCGGTTGCAATTACTATCTTTAGAGAACATGCAATGTAAACGACTGGAGGGCGTTCGGTTAATTCAACAGCTAGCGTGTTTCAACGCGGAGACACTGAAATATTTGTTTCTATGGAGATGTTTTTTACCCAACGAGAACCCAATATTGGTTAACTACAGTTATTTATCGGGTACGTGCTCTTATCTCCGATGGGCAGCGGGGCGGGAGCGGAACTGTCGCGGTCGCAGCAGCCGGTAATGCAATCGCACAAGACCCACCGTTGATTTGTTCGACGAGTTAGCATGGGGTGCGTAAATCGTAGCGTGGCTGGTTGATGCGATGGTCACTGGCGGACGGATCTAATGACCCCTCTATACGATAGTCCATCCTGATGGCCTACTATCTATGATAGACCATCATGTAGATGATGAGCGTAATGGTATCTGTTGGCTTATTGTGCCTGCGAAGGCATTATAGGATGGCTTTGGTAGCGGTTTTCGCCTCCACATAAAAAAAGTGTCGAGGGCCATTGATTTTGTCTGCTAATCCGCATCAGGCCAGCGTGGTGGACTAAAGCCTAATCCCTCTCATTCAATAGAGGAGGCCCGTGCCCAGTAGTGGGACGTACAGGGCTAGCAAAAAAAAAATACCTTTGGCTTTTTTATTAATTCCATAAAATAATAAGCATCTAAATTCTGTATTTTTGTATCTAATTCTGAAAAATACTGTAGCAGCCGAAAAATTGTTAGCAATCCAACCTAAGAGTACTGACGGGGGCTGATGATTCCTAATTGGTAAACGCTGGGCGATCACATGAATACGTATAATAATGTAGTGATTAAAAAACTTGTTAGTCCTGTATAAACAAAAAAACCTTAATTATTGTTACATCTACCAGGCTGGTGTTATATCTAGTACGCCAAGAATTTTAATGGAAAAAATGCACAACCAACCTTCATCAGCTACTTTAAGTTACTTCAAGCTTTAATACAAATTATTAAGTTTTATCGCATATCGATAAATATATTAAATAGAATATGGGCAGCACTAAGCCAAGCTGCCGTATATAGTTATAAGTATTTCACGTTTATTCCGTGGTTATGCCGAGTCTTTAATAGTCTAATAAAATTATATTATGTAAATGTAAACACCGCAAGTCCTTTTTATGCTTTGGTCATTGATTCTGGTGCGCTTTAGTAATAAGACTTCTTAGTGTGTACGTAAGACATGATATTTAATTTCTGAGAAGAAGAAAACACTGTCAAAGTTGCATTTTATGACAATTTCATATCATACACACCCAGTATTTTCGTATAAATATCCTAACATATAAACAAAAAGATACTTATTATTGTATATTTCCCTACTTATAAAAATGATTAATTGTGTTCCATTGCTCATATTATGTCCAAGTTTTAAGCTTTTTTGCTTTTTGTTACCCTGTGCAGCTTTTTTGAGCATGATCGGCGTATACATAGCGGGACTATTTTCTCATTATAATCTTCTTGCGTATACCAAACTCAACGCAATAATTAGCGAGACTCCTCTATAAGGAATACGGAAACGATGGTAAATTATTGTTATACACACAACGTGCACACAACAGTATGCAGTTCAAAATTTTAATATGACACCACGAAAGATACCGTTACCAAAGCAACGAAATGTGAAAAGTTTTGTCAATATGCTAAAATGACAACCGATGAAGAGAAGCAAAAAATAGCAAAGCTTTTAGAAAATATTGATATACAAGAAATTAAATTGTCCGAGCGTTGTTCGAGCCTTTTAAAGGAACTCCGTCAAAAATTTGGTAAAGAAATCGAAGAAGAGGAAAGCAATAACAAAATGAGTGATTACGAAAACCCTTATGTCGTTGATCCCCGATTACTAGAAGAAACCAATAGAAAATTACACCTGTTACAATTGAATAAAAGGTAAGAGAAATTGGTTCATATACATGTATATTAGATATAATATTAATGAAAGTTCTTTGGAATCAACAACAAAAGTGTTTATTGTTTGAATTATGTTTTATCTCAAATGAATTATATTGTTAATGTGAATGCATACATGATTGTAACCTGTTTTGGGTTTAATAAATAAATAAAAAAGGAAAGTTTTGTTAAATCTATAGAATTAGTAATTAATTAATTTATCATTTTTAGAGATATATCGCCGTCTACCGAACGTAATGAAATTACGACACCCGATCCTAAGAAACCTTGGAGAACACATTCCAATAAAGAAAAATTACTTCGTATTGATAATGACTTAAAACGACACCTTGAAAAAGCATCTGAATTGTCAATCCCACTATCCAAAGAAGTAATGGAAAATCTAGTTACAGAGTGTCAGAAGCAAGACGGTATGAAACCAGTGACGGGCGCTAGACTTAGAGAAACGGTTGATGCAGCCAAAAAATATTTACCGAATTTCCAATACAAGAAAATTGAAAATACTACTGCAACAACTATTTTACAAGATGCTCATAATATTATTAATACAACAGCTCCGTCATAATTTTTTCTATAATCATTGATCATCATTTTATCTAATTTGTTTTAATTTATATCTACAGATACAATATTTTAACAGAAATTTTATTATGTTATAGCTTCTTTGCACTTTAAGTACCTACTAATAACAATAGTGCGTTTCTATCTAGTGGGGCCACTCGAGCCGAATTAAGCCCGTATCACGAAACTGGTATCAACTGATAGTTTAATGAAGTACCTTCCGAATTAAAAGAGATTATTCGGTGTATACCTATGAATAAAACCAATACATAAAACTGTTTAATTGATGTTCGCTTACTTACAACAGTATCCAGGGTATCGCCCCACCTTGCCCCACCGTGGGTATGTCCTTGGTGATATTGATGTAATTTTTTTTTTGTAGTATTTCAAGGTAATAAACTTACATACATATTTAGATATATGTATAATTTAAATACCTGAAGATATTATGTTGTTTTAATTAATAGCGAAAAGATGGCATGAATGAAAGAGAAAAGTAAAAATTAAATTGTTTTTTTAGTTTTCTTCACAACTATCAACCTTAAAAAACAATTTTCAGTGCCCCGCTACCGTCACCAGCCAAATATTGCTGTTATCCCTTAAAAGTAATAAAAATAATACGTAATTCCTATTGCCTATTTGTCACAATCCTTCCTCAATCGCCCCGAAAAACGGATCCGCTATTAAAATTGTTTCTGTATGTTACCTCAGGTAGTGGTCAGCATATACCTCGACATGAAACCAAACACTGCTTCTTACGTAGCCTGGCAGAATTGAAAAACCTTCGAATTCTTGCTTTGGAGTATGCGCATATTGCAGACGGTTCTGGTTATGCTCTAATGACATTGATGCCGGTTTTGAAAAGACCACATTTCCGTTTACAGGTGACAATTCTTTTAATTATAAGTTCGAAGTGCGGAGTCCTTAAAACGTCGTAGATACGTACAACTCTATTTCGTACGAAACGTTTGCACCGACCTAATTCTTA
This sequence comes from Amorpha juglandis, assembly GCA_949126905.1. NCBI lineage: Eukaryota > Metazoa > Arthropoda > Insecta > Lepidoptera > Sphingidae > Amorpha > Amorpha juglandis. The sequence continues at coordinate 11,074,830 of OX421367.1, forward strand.
ATAATAAATATTAAAATAAAGAGTATTGTACAATATGATTAAAGGGATACATAACATGAAATTATCAAAATTATGTAGTGATGTTGATTATCGATTATTTTTATAACTTAGGTAGGTATATTCGAAGGTATTAATTGATTGTTATTAAAAATAATCAACAGTCAAGGCTACCATATATTTGAAGATTTACTTTATGTTTCACCCGATCTGATATAAATCCGTGTGCTGCGCGGCGTACCGTGATTACGAAATCGAGATCTAGGCGTATACGGCGGCCGGAGCGACTGAAGCAAATTTAATCACATCGGCCTGACCCATAACATTATTATAGTATGGCGTAGTGATTTTAAGAGTATTTATTACAATTGATATTTTTTTAACAAAAAAAAAAGTCCGTGCGTACCTCACCTTGAGATCCTCATTAAAAACCAGCGCTGAACTATTGCATACTTAGTATTGCAACATGTAGTTGAATGAGAGGCACGTTGATGGCACAATAATTGCGTAGTAAATAATTATAAGCTTTTAGGTTTTTGTTTAATATCTTATTATCTCTTTTTCACAGTGTTGTAGCCTTGTAATTATTGCTCCAATAATAAAATTCATTTTTTCTTTCTTTATCTTTGTAAAAATGCGCTACCGAAATTATGAAAAGACCAGTGTGAAAATTCACCAACATAAATAAATAAATAAACCACGATCATGCCGTGTCGTCATTCGGCAATGGGTAAACTAATTAGAAATAGGTAATCCTTAATTTTTTTACAGTTAATTTGCCGTGATGGTCAAACACCAGATCGTAATGATACAGCACTGGGTGTTGGCGGCTATGACATACCGGATACAGCTTGGAGAAGAGTTTCAGTAGCTTGCCCGGATCTCTATCTGCTTATTGCATTCTGTTCGTGTTTGAATAATTTTTGTACGAACCAATTAACAGATGTAATATGATCAACGGAAACAGTCGCACAAAAATACGGAAGTTATTTGGATTTATAAAGTGATATTAATCGTTAACTTTTGGACTAAACTTCATAACTGCCAATCATGCAGTTAAAACAATAAGGAAGACCGTCTTGCACGACGATCCTTATTAAAATTTAACCGCTAAACATGTTAAATAATGTCAACTTTTCATACGATTGACGTATTTAGCATAATATAGTACCTACTATAAAAAATGCAATTAGTAGCTTAATACAATTAGTGATGTTCATGTACAAAAAACATCGATATTTTTTCCGATATAATATATCGTGTACAAAAAATATCGATATTTTTTCCGATATAATATATCGAAATATTGTATCGATATATAGCGATATATCGGTCAAAAATATCGATATTTTCGATATATCGAATTGTAGGAAGGAAAAGACTTTATTAGAAAATGATTAACAAAAATAATATCGAAGAGCTAAAAAAAAAAAAAAAAAAACAACATTCAATACTTATTCTGGTATTTGATGTTGTTTTTTTTTTTAGCTACATCCCATAGATTTTTCCTAAATATTCTACGATATCCTTATATCGGATAAAATATATCGATATCATATATCGACTTCAATGATTCGATAATATCGCATTGATTCGATATATCGGATAAAATATATCGATATTATATATCGACTTCAATGATTCGATAATATCGCATTGATTCGATATATCGAATAAATGTATCGATATTTTATCACATACCGATATATATCGAGCACCCCTAAATACAATTTAAAGATCATTGTGCAAGTGGACCTAAGTCTTTATTCGTGTTTTTTTCTCAAACAGTACCTATCAATGTGGGCCTATCAAACCAGTATACCACTAAGATTCAATACATTTTAAAATTAGAAATAAAACGTAATTCTTATAAAATTTTAGAACATCGTATTTTTCCCAGAAATTTAATGAGCTCTAGAATAAAATTGTCACTGATGTTTTTTTTCTATAACCTAGCCTAAAAACATGTTAATAAAAGTATTAAGTTATATTACGAAATAAAATATAAATGAGCATATAGCTGATGAGCTATCCTCACTGCAAGACCCGCACCTGATGACTGATGATTTTGATCATTCTTATATAGTTGTATCGTCCACAGTCATGGCATAAAATTTAACCAACGCAACGCGGTTAATAGTCCGGTCAATTTAGACATTTCAAATAACAATAATTCCCACAAAGCTAAATTTTGGTGGAGGGCTGGGGTTTACCATTACAAATAAAGTTTTAAAAATCCCCATCGATCCCATGTGTGCTTCAAAAGTTATTCGGGGTCAAAGGTTAAAATATGAGGTTTTTTGGATTTTTCTCAAAAACGGTAAGTTTTAAAAAAAATACCTCAAACCAAAGTTGTAGATCTTAAAATTCTCTACAAAAATGGTCTTAATATTTTTTTCCTAAGAGTTACCATTCCTGAGATATCGCGATTCTGAGAGTCACATTATACATGATATGCACATACTAGCTTTTGCTCGCGGCTCCGCCCGCGCGAACAGCATTTTCCAGGATAAAATTAGCCTGTAACCGTCTCCAGGGTCCCATCTATCCCTGTAGATAAATTCATCAAATCGGTTCAGTGATTTAGGCGTGAAAGCGTAACAAACAAACTCACTTCCGCACTAACTTTCACCCCCCTTTTCATCTCTTATTAACTAAAATTTCCAAAATTCCTGAAACACGTGTTTATTTGTGTTACGTTAATAACCGAAATACAAAATATTGTTTATGTAACTTTCAAAATGACGGACTTTCATACATATTATCATCCCCTATTTTGAACCCTTTCGGGTGGAATTTTCTAAAATCGTTTCATAGTGGGTGCCTATATAACAAAATGAATATACAGTCCGAATTTCATGCTTGTAGCCTTGATAGTTTGCGCTTGGCGATGATGAATCAGTCAGTCCGTCAGGACATGTTATTTTATAAGTATAGATAAGCCACGTATACACATAATCAGGCACTTAAGACAAGTATAAATACCTATTTGTGTCTCTTTTATATACAGTGTAAACTCTATGAAACGACACTGAAAGGACTGTGAATTTTCTGTGCAAAATAACATGTCCTGACTGACTGACTGATTCATCATTCATCAAGTAATCTTTTAAATAAGTTTACAGACCAAGATAATACAAAATAAGTACTTTAATGTTAATTATTTTTTATACCTTTTGCATTAATATGCATAAAAAATCACAAATGTTTTCAGATCAAATTCGGGACTACGACAACATGAGGCGATATTTATCACCAAGCATTCCACTCAAAGAAATTCACCTTCAATACGGTATAGATCTGTTGATGCAGCCAAGGCAAGACTCGGACGTTAGCTGTTTCTTTCGCCACATAAGCTTTTATTTTGCTAACAGCTTGGGTAATTTTTTCTCTCTGTAGGTACTGATTTAATGTCGTCTAACAGCTTAAAGTTGCCGTGGCGCAGTGGACGAGTAGCCGGCTGCGAAGCGAGAGGACGTGGGTTCGATTCCTGCACCTAGACAAATGTTTGTGTAATCCACAAATATTTGTTTTGAGTCTGAGTGTTATAGAACCGTAAGTCCCAGTGGCGTAACTATAGGGTGACAAGGCTAGCAAAATGCCACGTGCTCCCGGCCCGAGGCGACGTGCTCAGAAGTGAAGTGAAGTGAAGAATGGTTTAGCCACTGCGCTAGCTCGACCCCTTTGTTGGTGGGAGGATACTTGTATCCGACCACCGTACACTGGTGCTAAAACCTGCCATAGTGGCCCACCTTGTGTGGGTCGCGTTCCAGGGTCAGCCAGTGTATATCCGGTTCTCCCCAGGAGGCTTGCCCCCTGATCCTAACCCTTTTCCCATCCCAAAACGCACCCATGGGTTGCTTGATTTGTTTCGCGGTATTCTGGTGGCGCGGCCAGCTAGTGACGGCGCTCGTAGAATTCCCGCATTTTGTTAACCAAGAAAGTACTTTTCTGGAGGTAGATACAGCGAGTTTATTTTGTTTGGATTCATGTCTTTTATAATTGCGGTTACACAAGGGATGTATTTATTTATATTTTAACCCGGTCGAATATCTATTTAAACTAATAAAAAATTGTGCTCGTTGTTCAAAATCGCAAAACTGAACAGAACGGCTGAAGCAATCCAGCTATTTTTTAAATTTATATTTAATTATTTTTTTAATGGTATGGGTGTCATTCTCGGGGTTTCTTGGGATGCTGTTAAAGAAAACGACATTCATTTTTAAATGTAAGATGGCGGACATTCTTGATGAAGAATGACGCGGCCTTGTGACAGACAGTTTTCTGTTAAATTCTTACCAGGGTCGTGCAATAAACTCTCTATCTCTAAATAAATGCAAAATCTTTTTCACAACAGCAACAGTAAGCATCCACCAATGGCGATTTGCGACATATCCACTTCGTCGAGTATTTGAGATTATGCCTCATTTGGTGCGCTTTTTCTACATCGGCAGGGTACAAGATGAAGAAGATCTTCGAAGCATGCTTTACGTAGTATCTTATGGCGTTTGTGACAGTTAGTATTGGCCACACCTACCAACGATAGAACAAGTTCATTTTTTATACGCCGGTGAAATTCTCTAACAAACTTCCCAGATTAATAGCTATTTAGATTCAACTATTTTAAAACACACTGTAACTGACAATTGCTTTGAAATTTCAATCGATTCACTGACCAACTCCAAAACTGACTGTTCTAGTCTGGGCCTTACACAAACAGAATAAGTTTTTTTTATCCGTGCACGGCAAAGTGACTGCACTACACCCGATGGTAAGCGTATTCATACTATACTTAGTGATGCTTTGACCGGACTGGAGTGCAGTGCAGTGCGGTGCAGAACAATCCAATGAAGTGATAACTTCTTATGGGAAGGTAAACCTCTTCGTAACGCAACGCGTTACGGCGCCACTGTGTCTGGCTTCCCTTTCTCCCACGCAGACGGTAGCAGTAGGCAGGCTCCTCCGTTCTCACTTTAACCCACATTAGTTTAAGTTATCACTTCTGTCGAGCGTCCCGAGACGCATACTTTTTTTTTATTTAATTTGCCGCGCCTTTTCAGGCTCAACTTTGGTGTGCCGACCCTACTAAAGCCGTTTATTGCTACCGCCCCACCGGGGGGAAGATGGAACGGTTATGTTGGGTTCTACCGGCCTTACGACCCAACCACCCGACCGCTGGGTCGAGTCCCTAACACTATATACAACCTATGGCGGTAACTACCGACTTAAACCCCGCACACCGAAGGACGCCCTCGGCGTCAACGGCAGCAACGAGGCCGACCACCCGTGCTGCCGTCCATCCCGGGATTCGCACGTACAAAAGTATGTGTACAAAAGCGTACTGAGTGGGTGCTATGACAGCCCCCCCGCTGCGCGCCCGCGACCCCAAATGGCCCCTATAATGGCCGGCGCTTATAGACGGCATGGCACGGCATGGCATGGCAAAGGATTTTATTACTAATCAAGTTATTTTGAATCTTATTGCCACGAGTTTAGAATTCACGTTACTTTATTTCAATACCACAGTGCCGCGACGTGCCGCGGGATGCTGTGGCATGACGCGACGCGCCGCGGCATCCCGCGGCGTCCCGTGGCATGCCGTTTCATTCCACGGATTGCCGCGGTGCGCGAGAGAGAGTGGCTGGGCATTCAGCAGGATGCCACGGCATGCCACGGGACGCCGCGGGATGCCGCAGCATGACCTGCCGTGCCATGCCGTCTATGAGCGCCGGCCCTTAGTCGCCTCTTACGACAGGCAGGGGATACCGTGGTGGAATTCTCCATACGCCCCCATTCCAAGTGCCGACTCTACCTCGTAACTTAACCTAACCTAACTTGTTCCTATGAACAGCCGAAATATTCATAGAGAATATTTCGGCTGTTTATGGCCAATGTTAGTCCGACCTTATGCTATCCTATTTATTTTTGACGTAATTTAATAGTAATTTAGAAACTGATATGTATGGATACATTTTCTACACCCTACTTACACCTCGAACTTCGGTATTGTTTCAGAATTAAAACAGATCAAAATACAAATACAAGACGAAGAAACCAAGCGAGATTATTGGAAAAAAGTGATAGAAAATACTACTGAAGAGTTCAATAACATAATGAAGCTATATGAAGTAAATTTGTCCATCAATGTATACAAAAGTTAATAACCGAAACAAAACCAAAAGGAAGGCGCTAGAGCTTCACAGCGTACTCGTCGAAAGTATTCTGCTAAAATTACTGTGATTCTTTAGATGGAAGTCAGAAATATTGTGTATATAATAAAGCGTAATTATTATCATTGAACCTATACTATTTTGGTTTTCTCTATTTTAAATTGCAAGGACTTGAAAGTCGTACGTAAGGACTGGGAGCCGTAACCATATATCGAAAAATTACATAATGATAACAAGATTTAATAGAAGTTGTAAAAAACAGTGTGAAACTATCTTAAAAAATAACAAAATAAAAATAGAATAAGTAAGGGTATTATTACCTCTATATCGGTAAATCGATGCAAGTAGGTGATAAATCCAATATCAATATTTAGTAAAAATATGGTTAATTTATCAACCCAAATTTCAGTGAGATTAATGTATATGGGGTTTTCAAAAATAAGTGCACTTTTCCCGATATGAAAGTTAATTTTCTTTTCCCGATAAAAATCTATTGAGTATCGAACACGATAGATTTTTAAATAAAGTTTAAACGCTTGCATATAAATTCATTTTATGAAATATTACCACTTTTATAAGTGATACAGTAAAAAAATGTAAAATGTCGCAAAACTGACGTGACGTTATTTTACCGTTATACGTTCCAAATTACATTCTGATAATAATATTTTCCTACGCCTGATACAAAAAGTGAATAATGTTGGATTTTTTTTGTTTTTACTTCGTTAATATTCATATAATTTAACAGTCATATTGACCTACAAATAAAATAATAAATTTTTGAGTATCATCAAATCGAAATATTTTATCCTTGCTACCTCTGTTAGCTACCACAATAGAGAATTTTCGCATAGTGAATTGTTGGGCGTCTCATCGAAAGGAAAATTAGCCTGATAGTAGTCAAGTGGATCAGCTGGCCCAGGGACTCCGGACCATTACTATGGTAAATGTTCTCAGAAAATGAAGTGGAGTACAGTACAGTGCAGTGCAGTAGAGTACAGTACAGTGCAGTGCAGTGGAGTACAGTACAGTAGAGTACAGTGCAGTGTTGAGAGTCAGTACTAAATAAATATACTTAATTATAAGTTTCCACTTCTATCGCCAGTCCCTATGACGCATAAAAAAGCGGTGGATCTTTTAAAATACATAGGCAGCAATTATTAGGTAGTCATATCTAAGAATTACGTATATTTTATAGCGAAATATGACCGGTGACCCATTCCGACCGTCGCGATTTATTCGCTCTACATAGAAGACTAATCACGGTAATGTTGAAATAAAATTAAACAGTTATGTACACAATCTCGAGATTTATTTTTATATAAAATGAAACATGTAACTACACCTAATTATTATATTCCTTGTTGAATTCATAAATACAATGCAACTCTTTTTATTTATTGCTACAAATATGTAAATTGGAAACAGTGCATTCACAAGCTGCTTCGAATACCATGGTTGTACTAATAGGAATATTTAGTAAAGATAACGTTATTTTTTTCAAAATTTTATTTACATAACATACATAGTAACTGACAAGAGTAGCTATAAAATAAACTCAGCAGCGAATACGAGTGAAGTGAATGCGAGGCGTGGACGCTGCGCGCTGGTCAGAGGGCACAAATGTGACTGGGTCGCGACTCGGCACTGCTTGCTCCGTCACAGTCGAGCAGAACTACGAGTCTCGCCGAGGTAATGCGATGTACTGTGCCTAACATTGCGTGGCCGCGTGTCTACACAGTGCCGTATATCGCCAGTATGCTCCTGCCCACTTGATTCACAGAACATTTGAGACGATAATTACTACTGAGATGCTATAACTAACAACTAAACAAAAAAATGTCTCGTTAAACTTTTATAAAATTGTATTGTGAAATTGACAGAAAAAAGCCAGACAAAACAGTCAAATGAATGAAAATTTCGTATCATCTCAAGGCTTTTTACAATTTATATTACTTACTGGTTTAAAAGTAGCTGTCTACTAAACCTACATACCAAAGAAAACAAAGTGATAAATGTATATATTATTATAATAAATCTTGTAACATCAAATTCAAAATCAATTTTTATTTTTATTGCATGTATATTATAAACGCCATTCCACATCTCAAAAGCAGTTAAAATTATTGCTAACAGAAACACGTTACATACTGATATCGTTATTACATGGATATCATATAAAACGCGAATTAAAATTTCATTACCCTTATACATTCTCCCATAATAATACATAACATCTTTATATATGTAGTTCCATATCATTATCTATTAATTATTACTAGGCAGGTATATTAAGGTATTGTTTATTGCTATGAAAATTATTTCCGATGGTGTTTTAAAATCACACTTAACATATTTAATATACCTCACGTTTATTCTCATCAGATTGGTAGATATTGAAATAAATGCTCGATAAAATGTAGAATCAGATAGCATTGATATATTGTTTTTTTTTTATATTAATTATAACATTGAAATCGAATGATAAGTTAAAACTAATGGTCATATTATTAAAATGAATGAACATATCATGAGTACAACACAAAACTAATATTGCTCATCTTATTTATTCTATACATAATATAGGCATTTAAAATATTGTTTACAAAAATAGATGAGCCAGATAAGATATTCACAACACGTAAAACAATATCTTAAAATATTTCAACACATAATTAATTCACATATTCTGCTATATTCAATTCCGTAATAATAGGTAAAAATACACCTAATACAAAATAGTAGTATGATGCCATTGAAATTTATTTTCATTAACAGTAGAAATTCAGTAACAAGAACAATAATGTAGTTTTATAATAAGATTAATATAATCCAGGAAACAATAAAATATGTTTCATAATCTCCACACCAAGAACATAAAATCAAAAGAAAGAAATTACTTTTGGTGTAAGACAATATTAATTTGGTCAAAATAAACAAACTATACAAAATGCAAATCAAAGTAATGCCTTCCTGGAGATATTTTCTAAGATATTGTTTCAAATTGTCATTAGCACTGAAGCAAAATTTAAAACCTTGATAAATAACTATCACCTTCAAAAATATTATACAACTTCTCGTCTAGCATCTGTTAGATTAAGCATTATCATTGTAATAATATTATATATCTATTATTTCCGTGTGGGATGAATCTAGTATATAAAAATATAGAAGACGTTTGGGGGTGCTTCTGCCGCAAGCAACGGTGCGAGGGCGAGGGCAGGGGCAGGGGCGGGAACGGGACTGATAGCGGAGGGTGCTGGGGTTGCGGGCGCGTGCGCAGTCACGTGCGGCGGCAGCGATGCGACCGCAGCGTTGCGCCCGCGTCAGTCCTCGCTAGAATCTTCGTTGTCAGCTTCCTTGATGTTAGTGAAAAACGACGTAAGCGTCTTCATCAACACACCTAGAATAACATAACCAACAAATGTTTTAAATGTAACATTTATCTATAATTATTTAACTGGAGAACAAAGCTTTCGCTATCATATTCGGTAAAAATATTGTTGAAGTAAAAATTATTTAGGCACGGGGCAAGTAAGACACAGACGTCGTCAATCAAGTTTATGTATCCATTAGCCAAATTCATAAAATTCAATTATTTTATGTAAAGTTGTGCTCAGTATAGCACTATAGAGTATAAAGAATATTCTGTACTCAATAACAGCAGGCTTACACTGTTCGATTTTAGTTGATTAACTGCTAAATCACATTTGAACCTTTTGTGTCTGAACAAACTAACAAATCACATTGATCAACAAAAACCATACAGTTTTTATTGATTAAGTCAGTTGACCAACTAAAATGGAACCATGTAAATCCACTATAACAAAGTATAAAGCATTAACTGACTTGTGTGTGTGGAAATAACCGGATTCTAAGAAATTACTTAATAATGCAGTTAATAAACGTTTGTGGGTGCAGCATTTAACTCATTTACCATTCGTTTTTTCTTCTTTATTTTGTGACCAAAAAGCAACAGAGTTAAAAAAATCTTTAGAGTATAGAGATATTAAAGTATAATGCGGGATTGAATTGAAATGACTGAACCACACGAACTTTTCACAGTTCTATCTATAAATTATGATATTATTATAATTTAAGTAATTATAAAATCTGGAAGCTTATTGTATCAAAAAACAGTCTTATTTTCCATTTAAGGTATTTATATTTATATTTCTATAGATTAAGGCTGACTTGCAGGACTATCCTTAATTATATTAAACGTCACATTTTCATACGATTTGAAGTTTTCTAAACATGTTTAGTGATTAAAAACTATTTAAGGATCATTGTGCAAGTCGGCCTAATTCGTTAAATGCCTTCTTTCCCATTTTAATTGAAATGACTAAAAGTTACTACTTTTCAGTAGTTAGTACTTTTCAGTTAAATACCATGATGACTTGTCAGTTTCAGTAGTTTTACATCTGTAGACACCACTAACCTTTGCCCTCCGGCTCTTTATCTGTCTCTTCCCATGCAATAAATCCATCTAATGAAATGGTGTATTGGTCATGTAGGTATTGGAATATTTCTAAAGTTAAACCTGTAACCGAAGTGTATTATTAAGCAATTTAATTTGGCAACATGATATTAAATAACTAAAATAGCTCACAAATTTCTTCTAACCTTGTGGGTGTTCTAGCCTATGTATTAACTGCTGAATTCCGAATAAGCAGCTGGCTTCTCTCGATTGTTTATTCTCACCAAAGTCTTGAATGAGACTAGCATACTTATTCATTCGATCGTGATTAAAATGTGGCCTTTCGCGTCCTTCCGGGCCAAACAATGCATGCTCGCATATTGCTTGAATTAATGATCGCATAAACCAATCTTCGTTTGAGGCCTTACCGACTTTATCCTATAAGAAAAAACAAATGAAACATCAATATCAACATTACATTACATGTAGAAGGTACAATATTCATCAGTTATTTTACTAACCTGTACCCATCCCTTTATACAATCAATTGTCTCATCTGCATTCATGAGTTGAAGTAATTTGGCTTGAGTTTCGGCAGGCGTCAATATCTTTTTCGTGTCTTCAGAGGACTTTACACCTCCTTCGAGAAATTCGAACTCATTATCCTCTATCCATTTCGAAATCTAAAACACATTTTACGAATGTATTTATGGCGAAGTGAAACAGGTTGCAACTTACTGCACACTTAACAGTACACATTGTATGTACATGAAATAATATAACAATAAGTAATCATAGCTAGTCTTGTCGTGGAAAAAATATAGCTCCCTTGCAAAATTTTAAAGTTTTGCATTGTAAGAAAATAAAATTAGGCTGGCTCTTCATTCATGTAACTACTGAGGGATGATTTTTTTCTATTGTACATAGGCATGTGTGGTATCATTAGATTGGTGCTTAAAAATGATACAGATGTTGCTGAATGACTTTTTTATAAGTTTTTGTTTTGTTTATGAGATATGCGTGTACAAATTCCCTCCCTTCCCAATTTCCCCTTCTCCCTTACCCCTAATACTATAACTGTAAGAAGGTAAAATTCTGAAGAAAGCAAGGTATGAAAATTACTTCCAACTAAAATTGGGTTTCAATAAGCAAGTTATATAGTTTTTAGATATACAACATGTTACAGAAAGGTGTTTTCAAATCTAAGTGTAGTTATTTATATACACTTGACATTGAGTGTTTAATGTACCAGATCTTATCAAAATATAGACCTACGATTTTACGCTAATTTTAATTACTTGTTTAATATGACCGAAGATCAATCACATCCCTATAAATTATGTTAAGTGCGTGAGCCAATATAACAATTCTGGGGTGACACAAAAGGTTAGCAGTTTATAATTTAGGGTTGTCCAAAATTTCAAATTAGATATGTGTGGTGTTGCTTCTGTTTATGGGCATAATCAGAAGCAACACCACACCGAACTTTGATTTACAAAGCACAGCATGGAACTCAACTGCACTCGTTAACCTGAGACATATGATGTTAAGCCTCATAATGCCCAGTAATTTCACGGGCTTGAATGTCCTTCAAACCGAAACACAACAGTGCTTACACACTGTTGATTGGCGGCAGAAATAGACAAAACGGTGGTACCAACCCAGACGGCCTCTCAGGACCTACCACCTTGTGACCTTACCTTTATACCTTTCTTAGTTCAAGAAAATTCTCTTAAATTGTTTAAAATTTTGATACCTGATCTTCCTCCATCCACTGATTCAGTTGTAATCCAGACTCTTGCCATTTGCTCTTTACAAACGTAGGTCCCATGCTATCTTTCAAATCTCTAATCAAGGCTCTTAGGAATAAATGTCCTTGATTTGATGAAATTATATTCTCGCAAAGACTTAATACTTGTACAAATGTGATATGCTGTGAAAAGTAAGTCGAGAGTTAATGTTTTGTATTTTTCAATTATTTCTATGGTTGTGTGAATACATTGCTTTGCGAGGTAAGACCGCCAATTGCACTCTATTATAATTTTGTGTCCTGTGATATAAAAAAAGTCGTACGGCGAGTTTTCGCGAAGCGAGATCTACGAATGATCTGGATTCGTATATTATTGACATGATTATTACAGACTTGCACTACCCACAATATTTTACAAAAAGTCAGTTTAACTACTTCTAAAGAAGTAAACCAATAGTAACCAATAGAATATTTGAAAGTATTTACCTTCTTTTCAATATGTGGCGCGATAAATTTGCCTAAATAATCATATAACATTGGAATATCAATGTACAGGTCTGGTGCATACTCAAAAGTTTCCTTCATTCCACTGAGGAAATTATCCTTAGAAATAGTATTTGTAGATACTAAATAGAACAAAGACTTTGCCACACTTCCAATATCCTTGGCTGACCTGAAAGAATGTGAAAATGACAACTATATCGGCAAATCAAATAAATACACTTATTTTTATAGTTTTATGGTATTCTTTATGAGTGCATTAATATTATTGTTTATACTCACTTTTCTAGAACTACATTGAGTATTTCGCTAACAACAGCAGCATGGTACTGCGGCTGGAATAATTGTTTAACCTCTCCCGCCATTTCATCATCGTCAGGGTTAATGAGGCACAGTTCAATCATGGACTTGACAGACTTTTTCTTGGCATCAGGCAGAGGCTCCTGGGGCACTACAGCCGGTTGCGATGGCTGCGCGTCGGCGGAAGCCGCTGGCGTCGATATCGCGGCACTGGTGCTGCGCGTGCCGGAGTTCGACCGACCGACGCCTACTGATCCTGATCGACTGCCACCACTGCTCACTGTAATGTTAAAACACAACCAACATTACAATTACTACATACTCTTTGTTTATTGTAATAATACATTTTTACTCACCCTAATAGTACCCTTACTACTATTCAAGCAATGACTATTGTACGCTTGCACTGCTGTACAGGCACATAAACGAATGAATTTTGGACCGCATCCATCGTCGCAGGTTGCGAGGAGAAATGGATGTTGTTTGACAGTCGCAAGCGCCCAACAAGTTTCAAGACCTAGCCTATGACCTAAACGAACTGGTCTTTTAAGGGTAAAATAACGGTTTATTTCGATTTCCAGCAAAACTACAAATCCTATGGAAAAAAGTTAAATAGCAAAGTTGTGGGTTTATTACCCAAAATCTACAACTTTTGTATATACACTTTTTTCACATAACCGTAAAATTTATGTGAAAAACTCAATTATTACTACCAAGATTTTTGTTTTTTATTTTTGTCTTTTAGAAAAAATATTTTTTTTCCCGTAATTTGGTCAAAACTTACCTTTTTGTATCCCAAACACACTGTAACTTATTTGGTTTAAAACATTTTTTCACCTTATGAAATCTCTACTTTCTGATGGTGTAAAAAAATATATACATTACTATGGTAAATGTGTTCAGAAAATGCACTATGTAGGACTGGACTGCATTCCATCATAATGCCCAGTAATTTCACTAAACATCAACGAATTTGCAACTACTATTAAACTTTCACCATATTTTTTTACTATTACTAGTAATAATACTTTTCAATTTCTGTAAAAACGAATCGTAAAAGATGCCATATTTTTTCGTCCTCAATTAAAATATTAACTTACTAATGTCTCCTCTTGAATTAAATGTTGATCTTTCAATGGATGCTCCCTTTGAATGATAGTTTGGTGTCATATCACGAGTACCTAAAACAATGATTAATAATATTATTTATCAATCTTTATTATAATCATATAATAGTTAGTGCATGTGTGCGTAATACTGTAGCTCCTGAATGATTTCACCGATTGACATCATACTCATAACATATACTTGTTTTGCTGGGAAAATGTTCATAAATATATATTACGTTACGAGTCACGGGAGCAGCTCAGTAAGGGTGTTACCACACCAATCGATCGATCGTCGATCGATGTCGTTGATCGACATCGTTCGACGTTGATCGATTGGTGTGGTAGCTTTAGTTGATCGACGGATACCGGTCGACTAACCAATCAATCGATTGCCGGTCGATGGCATCGGTCGACGGCATCGGTCGACGTAGATCGATTAACCCCGGCTATAATATTCCATCAGTTTTTTTCGAAATGTATTTACTAGAGAACGCGTTGTTGTTGGCCAGTATGATGTTACTCGTGCTATTATTACGGAGACGCAAACGCAGAACACTCTGGATGCGACCGTTTTTTAAAGCCAAAGATCGCTTACATTCTGCAAATTACATTTTAAACAGTGGTTTTTTGGATGCCGATTGGAGCTCGATCGACGTCGACTTATCCATTCTACCATCGATCGATTGTCGATCGACCATCGATCGATTGTCGATCGACTATCGATCGATTGGTGTGGTAGAAACTATCGATCGACGTCGACTAATCCATTCTACCATCGATCGATGGGATCGATCGACGATCGATCGATTGGTGTGGTAACACCCTAACACACATGGAGATGAAACCGTGAAGGACAGTTACTTATAATATATGGGCGGAAATATAATAAGGAAAATCAGTTTTACCCCATAAAATTCAATAATTTCAATTGAGCTCAGTAAAAAAATCATTTTTTTTTTATAAAAGGAATTGTAATATCTATAATCCATTAATCAGATTGCCTATCTCATAAAACTACCCATTATTTACATAAGCACTTATTACAATAAAAAAATCTTGATGGTAGAAGTTGTTTTAAAGTAAATTATTCAAACATTTTGTAAAAATGTTGCTAACACAGGGACAGAACAGAAAGGAGTAGAGCTATTGCAAGGCGAAATCTATACATAACAATATGCCCAAAATCCTTATGATAGGATATTATACGAACAGGACAGCCAATGTGACCCCACCGTATCTTACCAAATTCACCTACCAGTCAGGAAATATAACTAAATGTAGAACGCAGATCGGTCATAATATAATCATTAAATTGACTTAATTCCTAGTAATCATTTTATAAATAAGACATCTGCAGTAATAAAGACGCACTAAGTGCAGGTTGCGTAGCCAAAAATTATGATGGTTATGCAAAATAAATTTTACAATCAAGACAATGGATTTCTCAGTGTTCCTCTACTTTCTATGGTTTACGACCCCTTTCCATACCGTCGAAATAAAAAAATACACTGCGCATATCAACATGAAATGCCACTTGTCTTGACAAGTCCAAACAAGATACGTTACTACGATTAAAATTATGACCTTCAGCAATCTTCGGATATATCGAAAATACAGACATTATTTTCTTTTCGAGTGACTGCCTGTAACCAAGTAGTTGGGCATTCATTGCATATCCATAGTAATTTGTAAAAATATAACATTGCCGGAGCGCGTAGTATGTTATGTCGTCGTACTGTACAATTATAGTACAATATTAGATAAATATTACAATCAATCGAATACACAGGTAGAAAGACAATAGCAAATTACCTCTGAGTGAAGTCGGATCTGTTTGTACATTCTCCAACATACTATACATATTTTTGGAGATACTTATCATCGAGTTGCTGCTTCCAGCTGTTTGAGCAGTATTCTTTGTGCCTGAGCCTTGATTCCATCCCAAGGTCTGTGGTGCCAACTTAATATTGCTTAAATTCTGTAAATAAAGATATTTTTAACATTAAATAAGTGTTATTTATAATGGGCCTTACTTATAAACATTACTTAAGCATTGATTAAACACTCATTTTGTCTTTTTCTATAAACTCGATGATAAAGAGATGAAAAAAGTTTACCAATACTTAAGAAAGTTTATAATAAAAGCCCTTCATGTCTATTTTAAACATTATTTATGATTAATATTCGTATTCCCCGGAATATACATTGACTCGACTGTAGTACGTGCCGCCGTGGTAGTTTCCACTCCAATCATGTTTTACAATAAAGCTAAGATACCGCTTCAGCATCGCCCGCGTGCAATGTTTTACATCCATATGTAACGACAAACCGAAATGTGGTTAAATCTAGGTTTAGCCAGCTATGATTAACCTAATTTATTGTGTCTATAAGTGTGTGTTAAATACATTTATTTTACCTGTACCCATATAGAGTCTGCCCCTAAGAATAGTCAATATCTAGTATAACCTTGTATGATGAAAACTACAACTACTTTTAGCCGTGAATAAATAGGTTACACCTAGGTTTGTTTAACCAACCGCAAATTGCTGCACGGTGTAACCGCGCATCGGTTTTTAAAATGTTTAAAACGTGGATACTTTGCTCTCAGTTCAGCAAACTAATGTTAATTGTTAGCCTTTAATAGCAATTTTAGACACTCTTAACCTCCTTCGAACGACTTGACCAAAGTAGAGTTTACAATTTTTCATTGTTATATCTTAACTAAATTTATATGAGACCATCTTTGGAGTTAACACTTTAGAAAACAAATAAGAAGGTGTGGAGAGTGATGGTGCCAGATCGATGCTCGCAATCGGCGATACGACTGCCCTGAAGTCAGTGACAAGCACATACATTTTCACTAAGGTAGACAAAAAAGAAACATCGAATTCGCCACTATTCTCATATCAATGATGTGTCTGATCGGCCACCTAAAATATTCACGAATTCATTTTCAGAAACATAACAAAATACAATATTCGTACGCTTTCTTTTATTTTCTGTCCGAGTCACACCGAAACAAGGTATTAGTTAAAAACCAGCGGTAAGTTTGCGTAGTCTGTTAAAATGCTGAACTAAAACCTTTTCAGCAACTCGTGAGACACGCTGCTCATCTCTTGGTAAATATAAAATAATGCTAACCTAGCTTAGGTACTTGTTATTGTGGTTTTTATTTTTCTATTGTTTTCTGCTATTTTTTTCATTATTTGTAGTGTGTCTCAAAAATAAGGCGGAATAAATGTTTTACTTTCTTTCCTACGCGGCGAGGCAGTTAAAAGAATCATAACGTTTACTTTTAAATGTACGATTGCATTCAATCATAATCCGATAGGCATCGGCTATTATTACTAAATTGTTTATTTTGTCGTATGAAGTTTAAAAAATGCATATTGTTTTAATTTTTGTGTGTACATGTACACCCTTCCACAACGCTCACAGAAGAAACTCGGCAGCACCCCACCCGAAGTACACGTTCTTGACGCGACAGCTAAGTAGGTACTTATAATCACGTGCAACTTGCAACTGTGGAAAGTATTAAAAATAGATCGCCAACATCCATTCATCCAATCCGTGCGTGAATTCCTAGTCGAGTAGTATGAAGAACGGTGAATTGGACAGCGGGGGTGGACCGACTTCGGGCAAAGCAAATTATTTTTATGAAAGTCCGTGAAAGTATTGGTGGTAGAAACATCGAACAAAGGCTTCGTAAGAACCATCATATTGGCGTCGTAATCGAATGATCCTACACACGATCTCAACTTGGATGATATCAAAAGCTGCATACATTTTTAGAAAACGTCTGTAATTAAACGTACAACTGATAAGCGGAGCCCGGTGTCAACTGGGGTCATAACCCCATGACGTAACTACTCAACAGGAGCCGACGTCGCTGCGCCGTCTGTGTTGCCACTTAATATATCTCATTTAATAAAATTTTACTTGGGGTATGTTTTTCACTTATAATATAAAAAGGATTACATAAATAGAACCTTGGCCTGATACTTAAAAACATCTTCACGGATGGGACAGGGTTTTGATAACATATTGTATAATATCTAGAAGTACAATAAACACCATCGCACCCATTGCATGATGTTCAGTTGACACTACTACCTGATTACTACCATGTGTTCAAATTAAAATACAAACCTTTGGTGTTGCAGCTTTAAACTTTGACGTATCCACAGGGAAATTGGCCCTAGACGATTTCCATGTGTTATCCATGAATGTGTTAGAATTTTGCCTACGACCTTCGCCACGTTTGCCACGACCACCTTCATCTCGGCGAAAACCGCCGCCACCACCACCACCCATGGGGTTGGAGTTAATTAGCTGAAAAATGTATTTATGAAATATATCTACTACACAATTACGTAATAAAAATATATATATTTATACAGGGTTATTTTTAAAACACCAGCAACCTCGCAGGGGTAGATTCCTAAGGTTATAAGCTACTACTTTTGTTCTACGACTTTTGATAATTTGTTAGATTTTATTTTCATACAAAAATAAGTATTCATTTAATTTCCGTCTTGATTGTTACAACGCGCATCGCACTTTACGTAAACAAATACGCGAAGCGTGGGGAACCGGACTAGCTCCTTTGAAGGTCAACGCGCCGCTCAGCTGAGCGGCGCCTTTGAGTCGCGCGCGCACGCCGCATACTACGAAGAAAAATACGACACAACAAAAACTTGTAAAATCATTTTTTTTTAAATATATTGAGTTATATCCAAACTCGTAGCACAAAAGTTGTTCCGTATGGGGACAGCTATCTACCCCTGCGAGGTTGCTGGTGTTTTAAAAATAACCCTGTATAGATCTATGTATTTAATTTATACTTCTATTTGGCGTTGCTGCTGTTCTGCTTCCTTTTGTATTTGATCCATCATTTTAGGTTGTGAATCTACAACACTCTTGACAACCCACTTTCTCCTTCTCAATAGAATAACATCTTGTAACATGAACCTTTTGAAACAAAAATATATTATTATAATATAATAATGACAGGATATATTTGTACAGATCATAAATGAATTAATTACTTCACACGGCTGCTTATCTTATTGGATTTTCGGTCAACAATATCTTGCATTTGCTTGAATATGATATCAAGTTGGCCATTCACTTCATTTTCAATCTGTTCACCAATGGTAGTAAGTAACTTGCAAAGACACTCAAGTTTTTCTTCATCTAATTTTTCAATTAGGTATGACATGCAATACTCCATAATTTTAGATGTCAGCATTTTTAATTTGTATAGTTCACCTACAAAGAAATTATTTTTATTAATTTTCTAAATAAGTAACCTGCGTATATTACTTATAATAAAATCGCATAACAGCCTAGAAACATACACCCAAAATCAATTTCGCTTAATGCATTAAATTGAAATATATTGTCGCAGAAAAAATATTCAATACATATTCGCTGATGTCATTTTGCTTTGAATTGACGTCAGTAAACAAGCATCTAGAATTCAAAGTAGGTTTCACTGTAGCATTTTTTTCCATAATAAATTGTACACAAAAAGAACTCATATTAAAGTTTATAATATTAAAGAAAATTTATCACAATCGCCATAGCTATTCTATTTAAATATGCTTTATTTATGACATAATGTCACAATAATCAGTAGTATACACACACAGAACAGAGCACTACAGCAATACTTGATTAGAATATTCTTATAATACTACACTATTCATAGCTATTATTAGAATAAGTTTATTAAAAAATAACGTTAATGACGAATTTGTACACACTCGCACCTTGTAGAACACAATACAATAATATTGAAATTTAAAAATTAATGAATTATGGTCGAATGTGGATCTCTATGCGACCAATAAAATCTACCAGTAAAAATTCCAAAACTATCACATTTCAATCATGTGCATTAGGATGATACACAATAACTATTATCGACGTTTTAACCAATGTTCAATTTTTATTTATGTACTTACCTATAAACCTGACATTTCCAACAGACCTCCTCCGGATCCTCCTATGTTCATCTTCTAGCATAAGTTGGAGCTCTTTCTTTTTCACCTAAAATATTAAATATAATATTGTTTTATATGCTATTCAGTTTTGCAATAATAGTAGCCTAGAGCAATTGGAGTACTTACAGGATCCGTGCATTCAGCTATTTCCTTTTCTAACTTCAAAACTTGTTCATCAACTTTATCAGTCACAAATTGATTTTGGCACTTAGTAATTATAAGAGCTCTAAAATTAACACATTGGTCTGGTGTTGTTGGGTTATCAGCTGGCACCTGAAATGGTTTACTCTGTTAATATTGTGCTATTGTAAAATCTTAAAATAAACCATATGCCTTTTGTACCTTGAGTTTTGATAACTTATTGCACATGGCAGCATATGCTTCAGAGAAATTTGGCTCATCAATAGCTTTTTCAAATACCAAATCAATTACACCTTCTAAACGCTTCTGATTATTGATCTCTAGAGTCTTGATTCTGTCAAGCAATGTGTCGAATTTCTGAGGTGTCAACTTGTTCAGAATGCCCCTGAATTTTTTGTAGAGTTCCTGTATGAAAAAAATAATATTTACTGTGTTATAAGAAAACAAAACCATATTTTTTCTATTCCATGTTACTAACCTGTGTCTTCTGCTCTTCCTCAGTAAGAGTTTCTTTGCGGAATCGGTTTGGTTTCCAAGCAGAGTCAACTTTATTCAGCTGAACATCCTCACGCAATATTATAGAGATGAATGGTTTGTGAGCGCTGCTACTAGGAGTAGATGCCATTTTCATGCTACCACCCCTACCTGATAATAAAGTTTGTTTTGTTTTACATAGATTAATAAAATAAATATTAATTTAAATATAATATAAATCTTACCACTTTGAGACATATTTCTTCCATCTTTTTTCAAATCACGAGGGGTATTGTTTCTAGATCCCATACCCGAGCTTTTCAAAAATGTTGGGAACAAGGAATCATTCATCGGCCTTGAAATATTCGTAAAAGGAAGAGTGTCTTGCATAGGTGCGGTCTGAAAATATGGAGCGAGTAAAATATCTGGGCTACTAATTGAAACAAAATGTTATATTTCATTTTTTTCTTACCCTGATAACATTGCAAGACTCCAATAGTGGCGCATCAGGCTTATTTTTAGATAATGGGTCATCTTTAATTTGCATGAGCAAATCAATATCATAACATTTCTTGCCAGACTTGTTCAAAGGAGACCATTGATCTAGAAATTAACAAAACGATTTTTTATCTACGTTCTTTCGTTGTGTCTGGCATTATCCTGGCTTAATGCCAGTGTCCGCCTCCCTACTAAGGCACCACGACATTGCCCGATCTTGAGCATCCTCCGTAGTGAGACGTTTAGCTCCTATCTCCCTCTACGCCAAATTAGCGATTTTTGGGAAGTCCGCGGAATCGTACCCCCGGCAAGCACTGGTTCAGGCATTTACGGATGATATCTAGTTTTCTTACAATCGAATGATAACGCGTTCGAAATACAAAAAGCGGTGATTGCTGTCTGTATCACTTTGCACAGTTCTTCTATGAAGGTAACCACTTACACATTCACTTGTATGTCATGTGTGTCCAGTCGTCTGGGACCATCCAACATCACCACTTTAATACTTGGCACTTTCTTTTTTGGTACTACCATAAGGTCTATCTATGACGATGCGGTGTTGCAGCGCGAGACTTTGTCCCAGAATAACCTAGCAGTTTATCACCCTATCAATGTGACTATTGATGTGGATTACCCAAGAGCAAAAAATCTATTTGTGATGACGAGTAAGGCACTCGTCCTTATTTAAGAAGGATGCGTTCCCTGCGGGGCAGGCTCTGAATATTGACTTATCTCTACTAACTTAAAACTACATATACATTTTGTGAAGAACTATATAAATTATGTGCAAACAAACCTTCACTATACTTGTATTTAGGCACAAATGCAGGTTGAGCATGTGGGGCCTCTGTATCATCTGCAACATTTTGTTTATCTCCAGTCTCCTCTTGTATATTTTTCTCCGGTTCTACATTAACTACTTTATCAGTCTCATCTTTACCATTTTCAAATGATTCTGTCTCTTTGAGGTGAGCTTCATTAGTAGCCATTTTATTTGATTTCTTATTTGTATTCTTGGTATTCTTTACAACTTTCTCATTTTTATTAATATCTTCCTTGGTAGTCTCAGATTTGTTCAACTCAGTACCATTTCCATTAGCTTTATCAGCATCTATCAAAAGAATTGTTCATATAGACATAAGTCTCAAAACCGACACTTCTCAAAAATATATCTAGTTTAATTGAAGAAGTAAATATGAAAAAGTAAATTATGTCCACTCTTTGGCATTAATAAATAAAATAAAAAGAAGACAGTAAACTTTAAATCAAACCAAAACAATAAAGTAATACATTACACAATCTATATGGAAATTAAATAAAAGGTTGTCAGGAGATTTACCAATTTTATAAAAATCATGTTATTTGTTTTCTTAGAATTAGTTTTGCTAAAATCTTTACATATTTACGTTACATATTTATTATTGTTTGTCTACATGGGATAATCTTGTGGCAATGATTTATTTCATAAATTGTGTAATGTAATAAATTGATGGATTTTATTTAATTTAAAGTTTATTTTCTTTATGTTAGAACATCTAAATAAAACCTTGTTTTTACATTGTTTTCTTTACAAATATAATTCATATGAGAGTACACTACACTAGCCCTAACAAACAAATGAATTAAATTAATTTCTTCTTTTTTCAATCTTTCTGCCAGTGTTATCCTGATTTAATGCCAGGGTTGCCATTACCAGTCTTTTGTCGCTCAATAATTGGATCGTATAATCATCTGTAATGGTATTTTCTGAAGTATAAACATATCCCTAATAGTGAACATATTGTTTGGGCTAGCATGGTGTCATACTCATGTAATAATTGTATCATTATAAAAGTATATACTCCTAAAACTTCTCAATGTCTCAGAGAAAAAGAATGCAATGTATCATTAGTCTATACATGAAAATAAAAATCATTGAGAGTGCTCTACAATAGCTTGCAGTTCATTGTTAACAGACCTAAATTTTGTTAATTTCAATTAAATAAAATTGATGTGTTTTATATTTTTCCTAACAGTACAATAGTGTAGAGTACTAACTTGGTGACTATCTTTTCATTTCAATCACATAATAATAATAATCACCTTCTCAATTGTGTTGTAAAATCACACATAAAAATTCACTACATCAACATAAGTACATTAATATTATATTAAAATTATTTCAAAGAAACAAAATAACATAACTAACCTGTAGTCTTATTATTAAGGTTGGTATCTTTCATTTTAGATTCAGCTTGATTGTTGCGAAGTACACTTGATAGGCTTTGAGTTAGCTTAACTTGGGCTTCAATTGCACTCGAGGTTTCCTTTGTTTCAGGTTGTGGTGTTTCTTTGACAAACTTCTCAATGCTTGCAGATAAGAGTTCAGTAGCAGTGAAGATTACCTCACCAGCAGATTGCTCACTCTTTGTAGCATCAGCTTTAGATTCGGAAGCTGGAGATGGTGGTTTTGTTGATACAAGATTCTTTTTCGATTCTGTACTTATTGCTTGATTGTTTTGACTAGTTAGTGGGTTGATAGCATCCAATAAACTATCAACTGAACTAATCGCTGAAATATAATAAAAAAAATGAGTCATCCAACTCTTTTTGTTGTTCAATATATAATAACTGCTATTTGTCACAATTTTCGATTTCTATTTTTACTGATTACCTTCAACAAAATATACAAAGATAGCTTTTTTCCTTCCCTTCCTAAATGTTATATTAAAAAGCATTAAAATAAAACACAAATGCTGATGAAATGAACCCAAATTTAATCTTAGGCAAGTGTCTTACAGTAGCATTATAATAAATTTATCAAATATTCTGACATTTTTAAATTTGGCACATGTTATGGTTTGCACTTCACTGGAGGCAAAACAGTGCTTACTCATATTTTTAAACACTGTTTTGCTCTGGTGTTTTCTAAGCCTTCATGCTGTATCTTGGTATATTTTATCAAAGCTGATGATATATAAATTCAGTAGGTGATGAAATGATAGTAAAAAGAATAAGGAATGAACCACATGCAGTGATCTTAATCTAAAAAGCCTTCCAATTACACAATTTACAGTCCTTTCATAACCTGCCATAGTGATTCACACGCCTTGTGTGGATCATGTTCCAGGATCAGCCAGTGTATATTCAGTTCTCCCGACAAGTCTGCTGCTTGCGGCATGACTTGATGGTTGGTTGGGGCGGGTATATGAAAGACAATAAATTTGTATTAACTCTGACAAATTTGTTATAACAGATTCAGTAATAAGTCAAAAGAATGGACTATCCTAACCATTATTTAATTATGTGGAGGAAAGCGGATGATTTGCAGAACTATCTTTATAGACTGATACAATACTGTTATTCTATAAAAGGTAAATCTGCATAATATCTCCAATAGCAATAAAATAGGAGAATACAAACTCCCAAACCTGTGATAAACTTTTAATGTCATGATTCAAAACTGTGACATAACACTCATACAATGGTAATTATTAGAACATAGGATGCCATTTGTTTTAGCACCATAATATATGTTTACTGCATATAAACACTTTCTAACATACCACATAATTATGGATAACCAATATTATAATACATCTTTATGCTAGCATTATGTACAGGATTAATCATTTCAAGTAACCCTTCCATCAGATTTTGGATTATAATATATTGCCATTAACAAAAATTATGTTTCAATAAAAGCTATTATGGGCATCATTGAACCATTACTTTCTATTTTATATCCAGTTCAAGTATTATGTCTCTACCAACAGTTCATAGCTAACCTGAGATTGTATAGAATATAAAAAAGAACCCAATATTTAAAGAGACCATGTTAATAGTAACATATGGATACTATTGTCATATGTGTATAAATTATAGGAACAGCGGCAGCACTAAACGCCTGTTAACGATATAAACGTACATGTACATGAGGAATGAATATGGTGGTCTCTTACTCAATATAAACGTGAAATAAATCGACACACGGCTGTTACAGGTAAAGTATTGGGTATTTGCATTTGATTTTTAATCTGACATATCACTCCTTGCTAAGCAAGTACGTTTTCTATAAATAGAGACGAAAAGTATTTCCACGTGGGAGTTTCGCACAGTACCTGGATAAAAGGCTCGTATTATGTGGCACTGGCAGCTAATTTTTATCACAGTTTGAAAATCATTTAATTCTTTATTAAAACATCACTCAACAATAATGTGAAACGATAATGTTGTAGTCGTTGCAATATGGTAAAAGAAAGTCAATCCAAAAGGTCACTCAAGGATCTAAAATGTCTGTCTTATAACACTCGTACACTAGAACCACACTATTTATTTTAAAGCTTAATTAACAAATTATTGTTAAAAATTCTAAAATTAACTCGATTCAGCCGTAGAAAAGTTGAATAACAAAATCTTAAATATTTAATATGCAGCCATGCTCAACGTGACTGTAAAGTAAAAGCCGCCATATTGGATCGTTTCCATGCGGTAGAAGATTAATGCAGCTAGTACTGTGCGCAAGTACAGAATCGATCGATTCAATTTTTTTTAAATCGAGTCGCGTTCTACTTTGCTTCGTTGCACTCGTTTGCGTTTCGTTAAATTAACTACAATATTAATATACATAATATGTACTGCCAAGTTTATTCATTAAAGTTCTGATAGAATTCTACATTTACGATGCCAGTTCCTATATAATTCACATTACAATAATTAAATACTTGGGTAACAAAATATAATACCGAAAAATAATACTTAATATAAAATATTTGTTAATAAGAAGTATTTTACTCTTAAGTTTCCAATAAATCAAAAAGAGGTACGCGGATGAAACAAAAAACATTTTTTAGAATTAAATTGGTAGTTTACCCACTATTGGACAGGGCTTCAAAAATTATCTACGAACAATTACAGTTCGAGAGAGTGAAGCTGTAATAATCAAACAGACATTTTAATACATTTTGTATGGGGTCGAGCGAAATCTTACAGATTGCTTCGATTTAAAAGCCAGGTAGGACGCTATAAGACCGTGCCTTTTACGACAAATTGTTATTAGTACATTCTGTATAGGGACGTAATCTTAAACACAGCTGCGAATAAAAATTAATCGATATTCAATGGTGAAAGGAATTATGTTGCCAGATTGTATAATTCAATACAACGACTTTATAATAAGTTGGTGTATTTTCGATGGTTGCTTTCTCATGTATAATTGTATACGTAAGCAAAATTAATAACAAAAATACATTTGCCCTTTTTATGGTTTCCATAAAATACTATATTTTTATGTGTTTTGTGTTTTTATATCAGTTCTGAAATATACAATCAACAGCCGCAATAATGTTATCGACGAGTTTTGGCGGGAATTCTGACAGTGCAGTTCATCGCTTATTTTAATTTATTTCATAAACTAGTTTAGAGTTGTGTTTGTTGCATAAAAGTGGTATGGATTTGTTCAATAAACATTGACGGTGATGAACAGTGTATGGAAACATTGAAATAAGTGAATTAAGAATCGTACTGAAAGGAGTTAACACCAAAACTCCGACAAGACCTTGAAATCGACCGCACCCGTGTTTCATCGTTTCATAACTTGAGAATGAATTGTACTTGACACTGGCTAAATGCATAATACTGCAAGAGCCATAAATAAAATAAAATAAATAAAATGTTATCGACCCTAACTAAGACGGCTGAAGGCCCTGATTATAGGACACAGGAATTGCTGGAAAGATCGCGCTAATATTACGCGGCTGCGTTTAAAAAAGGACGCGCCCCACAAAATTGTCGATAGGCAATTGATAAAAACAAACGATTAAATCTCCGGCGTGGTGGAGGTAATAAAGTAAAAAAAACTACGTTACGTAATTTACCGTTACTCCTGGAATCGTTGAAATTTATGTGAATAGCATCTGTATGTATTATCAACAATACTTTCTACGTAATTTACCGTATATGTAAGTTTTTATAACAATATCTGTCTTCCAACCGCGATGATTGTTTTTTTTTAATAGGTAGTCGACATAGACGCAAAATATGTTCGTCGAACGTGTTTATTTTTTTGACGTTTAATACCCATCGATTCCGTACCTAGCTGTTTACTTCTTCATGAGAATATTTGTCTTACGATGACACTGTGGCGCTGCGTAAAATATCCGTAAAAAGTAACGTTATTATTAATTACGGTTACTTTCTAATTTTAAACACATTGTTTATAGGCTATTGAAATGTTACATGCGCTTTACATTTGTTAGAGGACGCAATTTTACTTTTGGGACATGTGTGGGGGGTCAATAGAAGCTTAACCCCAAGTTTGTGGGGTTGCCACCCTTGTCCTCCGGCCGCCATCTTAGAAAACACATTTTTCGCGATATCTCGGAAACTATGCGTCTTAATTTGGAGCAAATCGCTTTGCCTACAAATATGTTCATATAACTTTACGCCCTAAATTTAAAATTAAAGAAGTTATAAGCAAAAAAAGTGAGAAAAATTCTATACACTTTTTCTTTTTCACTTTATAACTTTTTTAATTTCATTCATTTAAAACGCTGTTAGAGCTCTCCAAAATTGACCGGGTTCATCAATGCTCATGAGAATCCGGTCAAAACGAAATGTTTAACTTAGTTTTATGAACTTTTTTTTATTGTAACTAATATGTTCTTTTTTTTGTTAAATCCGTACAGCTTTACTTATTCATTCCTAACTGTTTTCCTTACTATAAAACTTACCAAATTATTGTTTCCTATAGTAATTTCTAATAGGAGTATACATTTTCGAGAATGTTTAGCAGGTAGAAAGGGTCCGAGTTACCGTTTGGGGACAAATTAACATCTGCCTGCTAAAATTAAAATAAAAAAAATAATTAAATTCATTATTAAATTTAAATTTAGGGCAAAAAGTTATATGAACATATTTTTAGGCAAAGCGATTTGCTACAAATTATGTCTTTACGAATTTTTTGTAGGACGCATAGTTCCCGAGATATCGCGAAAAAGGTGTTTTCCAAGATGGCGGCCGGGGGACAAGGGCGGCAACCCCAAAAACTTGGGGTTATGCTTCTATTGACGCCTCACACATGTCCCAAAAATAAATTGCGTCCTCTAATAAATGCAATATTAGGTCCTTAAATTGTAACAATTCAATGGACTATTAATGATACAAATAAGTATATTTGAAATTGTTGTCAGCCGTGAGGCTACTGAATCATACTGAAAATAACATAATGAAAACACTAAAAAAACTTAACGCTACTTAATATATGCGTAGGTTACGCTATGTAACGGAAGTCTGGACGATCCCTTCGCAAAATACCGATGGCTAAATGATAAAGAAATCGGTTGCTGTAACCATATTTATGATAAAGCCAACCTCATCAATCACCGGGTTCATCCCCATACAATCGGACATAGGGTACTGAAAAATTCAATCAATTTCACAAAACTAAATACACCATTCCTTTTCGCTATCAAAAATAAATGAGTATGATACAAACTTTTATGAGATTTGAATTATAATTTCAGATTAAATCGAATAAAACTGTTTTTCATTTATGGGATTTTTATGGCAGTATCTAGTCACACAAATTCTTTAAAAATACATGGTGCTACTTCTGTGCACTTTTTGAGTTATTGTGAAAAATATATAGAATTTGAATAATCAGCCCAAGCCCAAAATGTATTTGGTTAAAAATTAACTATCTGATCATTTATTAATAAAACTAGATGACCCGGTGAACTTCGTATCACCTACATATTATATTTGTGTAAAATGTGGTCAAAACTTAATACAAATGTTTCATTTATGTACATTAAATGCTATTAAGTGAGGTACTCCACCATTGTACGTGAGGTAGCCCGTCGCACATTTAATTGACTTCGACGACCTAAGTCAGGTCGTCTTCCACCTCCCCCCGGTGGGACAGTCCTGTCCCTGTGCCTGTCCCTGTCCCAGCCCTATACTGTCCCTGTCCTGTCCCAGCCCTATACTGTCCCTGTCCTGTCCCTGTCCTGTCCTGTCCCTGTCCTGCCCCTGTCCTGTCCCTGTCCTGTCCTGTCCTGTCCCTGCCCTGTCCTGTCCTGTCCTGTCCTGTCCTGTCCCTGCCCTGTCCTGTCCCTGTCCTTCCCCTGTCCTGCCCTGTCCCTATCCTGTCCTGTCCTGTCCTGTCCTGTCCTGTCCCTGTCCCTGTCCCTGTCCCTGTCCCTGCCCCTGTCCCTGTCCCTGTCCCTGTCCCTGTCCCTGTCCCTGTCCCTGTCCCTGTCCCTGTCCCTGTCCCTGTCCCTGTCCCTGTCCCTGTCCCTGTCCCTGTCCCCGTCATCACGGCAAGCTTCGCAACGCCAACAATCCGGTTTATACCTGCGCTTATAGATGTTTCACATCAAAAAGACTTCAAGTGTTTCATACCCAGGAACAGTTTGTACTGGAAAATTAAGTTGTCGTTTTTAGTGTTTTCCTTTACTTATTATTTATGTTTTCTCACCGGGTAAACCTTCCCTGAACTCCCACAAATATTTCAAGATCAGAATTAGCCAAATACGGTACAGCCAGTCTCGAGTTTTGACGAGACACACGCACAGCGATTCATTTTTATATATATAGATAGATAGATAGATAGATAAATGTCCACGTCGGACTAAATAATATTTATTACTATGTATGTATAACACAAATTAACCCACTCAAAACAAAACCAAGGAATCTTTATGACTAACAGACACAGTCATAAAATACGAGCAATTACTTATGTGATGGTGAAAACACTCGGTGATTAGTGTTCATTCAGGTGTTCAATTTCACTGCAGGACTTCAAAGATACAGGGTTTCTTAAGTTTTAAACATATTCTATGTAAATAAGGTGTTCGAATTCAACTACTGCAAAAATATACAGGCTTAACAATTTATGGATGTGCGTCGCAACACCTTTAAATTATTAATGTGTTTTTGTAAATCCACAATCTCACAATTCTTCATGGAATATATTTTCGTATACCTTTTTAGTTCTTTAAGTAAGGCTTTTCTTGCAAGATATATATAAAAACATCCGTAAGGCTACTACAACGATAGCCAAAATTTAATATACTTCAGTTCCGATAAAAAAATATAATTCATTTCATTAGGAGAACAGTATTATCTCAAATATTCGTGATAACAAACTTTTATCCCACATTTAAGTATGGCACTGTGTTAACCCCCATATGTTTTTGCCGTTTTTATTTAATAAATCGATAGTAATTATCTATTTATGTACTGATTTTTTAACGCGCTTTTATTAGCTTTATACGTATGTATGTATGTTAGTATGTTTGTATGTTAGTGTGTAACGGAAACTTTAAACACGATTTTGACCTCCTTCAAAACGTCGGATTAAATGAAAATTTGGTATAATTATCAAGGACCGAAGACATTGATTTAAAAAAAAATCTAAAAAATGAAAAATAATGAATAGTTTAAAGAAACTAAAAATAACACTTTTATAGAAAATCCAACTAAAAAATAGAAAATATTTTTTTATAAATATGAAGAAAAAAATGTATTTTTATTGTAAAAAAAAGCGTGGGGTGCTTTTTAAGATATTATCTTGCCAGCCTCCGTGGCACAGTGGGCGAGTAGCCGGCTGTGAATCGAGAGGCCGCGGGTTCGATCCCCGCCCCGAGACAAATATTTGTGTGATCAACTAATATTTGTTTCGGAGTCTGGGTGTTGTGAGACCGAAAGTGTCTCGCAGTTCCCGATTCCCACGACAGAAGACTCGTATTTTACTGCGGGGTCAGGACTATGTGTGTGACTGTTGGGTGTATTTATTTATATATTCAATCTGCCATTCCTGCTGCATAAATTGGACCTTCCTTGACTACGAAATAATAAAATATTCCCCATCTACGATAATCAAACAGAACTTTTAATTATTGATTGATTAAGTTAGTGAATTTATCAAACCAAATGTATTACGTACGAGTATTTGCATCCAGTTATGGTTGATAACGACACTATCACTCTAGTATTAGTTATTAGTAACATCACGACTATTGCATAATTAAAATTTGGTTATTCCAATGAAAATAAATGTAGAAATATAATATGTTTATATTAAGGTGTGGTCAAATGTAAGCATCGTATGGGTACGATGTAAGTATTTCATCCCCCATAGTATCAAATCCGATAGCATTGCTACGACATAAATAAAGCATCTTCTTTTTATGAACTTGCAAAGGTGACAGTTTTTTTGTTTCACTAAAATGTGCACGTTTATTTGTCATACATATATAGACTCACGCCTGTTTCCCATAGGGGTAGGCAGAGACAACGGACTTCCACCTGCTACAATACACGTTAAACGTAAATCACGGTTAAAATTGAGGGTCATTGATAATTAATAGTGATCTGATAGATCTTAAATAGACGAGTGATCATAATTAACGTGAATTTGGAAAATGTGTTGATTTCGTAGACATAATACATACACTGTAAGGTTACACTTTACGTAACGACCCGTAAATATGACGACACCTTTCTGTCGTCACATGCTCCTGACACAGTGAGTGAGTGAGTGTTGTATGTTCTGGACCTTATCGAATCCTAGACATTCTAAAAAAAATGGATGGTAGAACCACGCTGTTTGCGCCATTTTTGTCTGCAGCATCAATGGGCCGACTCGACCGGATAGTTACCAATGTCTCACACAAAACAGAAAAGTGGCGGCTTGCTGCTACGTTTCTTACTATGGGTGAGATATCCGGGGGCCCAAGTCCCACTGCCCTTCCCAATCCCTTAATTATCTCTTTCCTTGGAAATCGGCAACACACCCGTGATTCTTCTGGTATTGTGAGCCTTCATGGTCGGTGGAGATCACTTACCATCAAATGACCCACTTGATCGTTTGTCGACCTACCCTAAAAAAATAATAATCACGCTAATTTTCATCATCCTTTACTATAATCAATCACATCCTTATAAATTAACTTTTAAAAACTCAGCTGTTTATCGCTTAGTTTTGTCTAAAGATGCAAGTCTAATATTAACATAGTATTCATTCAATAAAAAAGAAAATGCTGTATTTATTGCATTGTTAATGCAATCGGATTTAGTATTACGATGGATGAAATATTTATATCGTTGCTTTTATTTGAGATATTCTGATCGTGTTAACAAATTTAATTTGGTTAGGATTTTACATTATGAAAGTAATGATTTTTAAACGAATAAATGTTAATGTGTTAATAAAAAAAAAGTAAAATAAGTCAAATAAGTAAATGTCATATCATATCATATCATATGTCGTCGTTATATATATTATATGTTATAATGTAAGGAAAAAGGAAATAAGTCAAACAATGTGTATTATATTTCTTAAAAAGAATCAGATAATAATAATATGGTACTTACCTATTGATGTAGGACCATTGGGTTTATTAGATATGGGCGAAGTCTCCATTTCTTGTGCAGTTTCTTTATTTATATCTTTTTCTTCTGACTTGACTCTCTCTCTTGGCTCCCTAATTCTCTGTGGTTGGGGAGTGGTAGTAGATAGTGTGGACACTTGTATGTTCGAAGGAACATTTGTTTGGGGGGGAGTAAGGACTGCCGTAGTTGCAGGCGACACTATACTCATTGTGGCCGAAGAGCCCATTATATTAACACTAATACTATCAGAGGACTTTTCTACATCATCATTTTGAGGCACGTTTTTGCTTTTATGTTGCTTATTTGGTTGAATATTCTTATTTGTATCTAGAACTATAGACTGAACAGTCTGATCACTATGTTTTTGGAGTTGCTTAATGCTTGTTGGCATTTTAGGCACTATAACAGGACTGTCTGATATTGCTGAAACTATAGGAGTTTCGTTATGTTCGACAGCAACATCAGGTCCTAAACTCTTAATTTCGTTACTATTTAACATCTCAGACTTATTTGTATGATTATGATTAATAGAAGTTATTATTGCATTTGATTGCGGTTGATTTATGGAAGATATCGGCAATTCTACATTCTTCGATATATAATTTGATTTTGTAACACTATCACTAGGCTGATTAGCAACTTCATTAACTCTTCGATTAAACTCTTCAGCAACACTATGTGTTGGCTCCTGGATACAAAAAGATTTTTGTTATATAATAATATCTACAGTTCATAATAAATTACACATAAACATTTTTTTAATTTATATTCATTGACACATAAGTGACTTACGGGTTGCGGAGTATGTCTGTCGCTGGAATCGCTGGCAACATAATTGTCGTTGAATGTCATACCGCTCAAAATATCTTGATCTGTGAAAGAATATTGATTTATAAAGGAAAGTACAGTAAGCGGGAAATAACTTTGCCGCTCCGAGGTTTCCTGCAGTTGCACTTAAATTGACGAACAAGACACTAATGCACATGTTTGTATAGCATCAGTTTGCTGTCTATCGCCGGAATACGGGAAACACTATTCAACTGTCTAAGGGCTACTTATTTTCATATAATTTTGAAAGCTAAGGCATGCAATGTATAATACGATCTTAAATGCTTGAAGAGCGTTTAAATAATCGGGCGTAATCACATGTTTACGTTTGAATTTAATACTTGTGAAAAAGTGTCGCGCATTGTCTTAAAGGGTTAATAACTTTGTAGTTTTTGTAAAATTCCTAATATTTTATTTTTTATCAATTTATTTACTATATTTCGACAATACAAACTTTCGCTCTTTCGGTAGAAACGCCTGGTAGGCGTTAACCGAGCTAGTAACAGAGTATGCCTTTAATTCAACTATAACTAAAAGCAAAATTATTAAATAAAAATGTATATTATTGATTAGTAATGGGCTTAATTTCCTTAACATAATTATTTTGTTCGTGATTGATTCTATGCGGGTGTTCGGAAATCGGTTTCAGAGCGGCAAACTTATTTAACGCTTAGTAAGTATATTATACGTCAATCCTACAAATTATTTTCGAATAACTGCACTATCGATATATATTATTATATACATAGATGTGCTACGCTGAACAGATTCAATTCTTTCAAAATCTCTCGGGCAATTGCGCACGTTTCGTGCGAACATATAGGTCATGTTTCACTATACTGTAATAATAGAACAACAAATAGGGACGATGGCGTGACATTTATTCATCAGTTAGTAGACAAAACTTGTGGCGAAACTATTAAAAATAGTTTAAATAATAATATTTTTCTGTTGCCATTTTGTTATCCGTTGTCTCGACAAGGCGTCGGAAACACCGCGCAATTTTTTCGTTCGGCGGGGCACATCTATGGACTAATGCAATGGACTTATTAACTTACTTGTTTGTGGGTCTATAATTTGAAGTCTAACTTTTGGACGTCTCTGAACTGCAGGCCGTGGAACTACACATGAAATAAAATTATTATGTGAAGTTCTATACCAAATTTGCTTTATATACATTTGTAATAGTATCAACACTCGCACTCTATCAGAAAACTATCTACCGAATTTTATAAGTAAATTTTAAAAATGTCTGGACAGAAAAAGGGGTCATCTGATAGTTATTGAATACCACCGCCATCCAAACAGTGTAAAAAACGAAATTATCTATTTTAAGTTCGGATTTTTTTTAGGATCTGGATAATTTACTAAAGACCATAATTGATTTTTTCGTTATTTTATTGCTACGTAAAGAAATACACTTATATAAAAAAAAATCGCAAAATAGAAACGAATACGGATACAGATCTTTTTTCCCTTCGGATATCCGCTGATACGAATACGGATATCCGGCACATCACTATTTTGCATCACCCACTATTTGCATTTACCAATATTGTCTAATTGTATGACACTCACTATTGATCATTGTAAATTATTATGCACTATAATAAATAGGCTAAAATCTTTAGTATTTGTAACAGCCCAGTAACGGTGATAATCGAAAGCGTCAGGGTATCTAGCGTAAAAACACACAGTAACAAATGGTAATTTGAGTGGTAGAACCACACTGTAGACAGTTATGTCTACAGCTTGAATGCCTACAGCCGGCTCCGCCTGGTTGTTACCACTGCCTCAAAGAAAACCGGCGTAAAGTAGCGGCTTGCTGCTGCGTTTCGGATGGTGAGTGAGATATCCGGAGGCCAAATACCCACCCCTTTCAAATACCTTAATTATCCCTTTCTTTTAAGATCGGCACGATAAGATCGGTATGTGAATGCTACCAAACTGACAGGTTATAGGAAAAACCTAACGGTTATTCCCCGAACCTATTCTTGAAATGTATAAACATAAACCACTTTGGTAATTCCTTTGTTTGGACCTGTTAATACACCAAATACAATAACTGAAAAGTGGATAGATTTCTAAAATAGAAGTGGATAGATTTCTGAAATATAGACATTTCGAATAATTGCCATAAATTGTTGTAATTACCAGGCATCTGTGGATGCATGTGTGTCGGCGCCTGAGGATGTGGAATAGTAGAAGTGGGTGCAGTCGCTGTGGCAGGAGTACTCTGGGGTCCCACTAACGTTGACGAATTATTCCTTCCTTGCGTGTTACCTTGAGGGTTCTGAGTTGGCAGTTGGGGACTAGTTGATTGATAGTAATCTGTGCATTCACATTTAATTAACACATAATAACATTAATTCCATCACGATAGTAAGATAGATTTAATCAATGCAATATACATGTCAATATACAGTACTACGATTTATGTAAGTAGAGACCCGCGCCGGCTTCGCACGGGTAAAAATATGTTTGTTACGACATCACACTACAAATCTTTGAATTTTTCGGCTTTTCTATAGTATAATATGAATGTACATATATAAACCTTCCTCATGAATTACTCTATCTATAGCTGATAATGGCATGGCCACACCTCCCCCACTTTCCAAAGTATCAATCGCTACAATAAAACAGTCACTGTAATGGTGCTGCCACACCGATGTTATAAAATGTTTACAAACATTTTCTAACATTAAACATTTACTAACCAATGTTAGGAATGTTACGATCCTTAAATATAACCCCACCTTTCTGTTCACGTTGCACAAGTCGTAATTTGATAATACATTTATAAATTATTAATAAGCTTTATTAAAAGTTTAAGCTTTTTTCATTAAATATTAAACAAAACGCAGTATTAAATAATAGAATTCTAACAAAATCATAATTATCTGTTATTAACATTAAGTAATTGCTCATATATACTCACATTGGGGTGTGGGCCCGGGTGGATTGTTGTAGTTTTGAAGGTAACTAACGTAAGGAGAATAATGGTACCTGTTGACAAATTAAATTATATATTCAAAGTAAGCTGAAAACATACTTATGCACCATTACCACTTGGAAATACATAGCATAAAAAATTACTTGTGTACATTTTGACACGTACGAATTTAGGTACACACTATCATAATACGCATCCATCATTGAACAATAACCAACTACATAATATTGGTACTTGATAGTATTGTTTGATTAAACTGCAATTTAGTAATTGTTACTAAGTTCATATAATATTTGCATAATAATAGTATTATTTTTTAATTTGAATGCGACGTGTTAAATATCGGGAGGTTACAGCCGTTACTACCGACCGAAAAATGCTGATGAGAGTTCAAAGCCTCATAATATACAAACTACCATTTGGCATGTACCTCTGTATGAGTGCTAGACGTGGCCTACCCTTAAGCATCCAACCAAGGAAATCCATATTACGGCGATGAAAATGCTGCGATAGTTGTACAACGTAACACGAATAGATCGTAACGAGAACAACCGCGTGACCGCGCCGTGGCAGAATAAACTCCAACAATACCTATCGCTTAAGGTGGTTTGGTCAAGGTTATGAAGAAACTGTAGAAATACCGACGGTTCATGAATTAATGGCACCGACAAATGCCTATATCAAATCGTATCAGGAGTACGATACGGCGTACGGCTCAAAAATCGCTGGCTTGACCCATTAGAGGGAGACATGAAGGCCAATGGTTTTACTACGGAGGATGCTTTAGAACGGGCGAAGTTGAAACCGATTGGAAGCTGAAAAAGTAGAAATGCGGACCCTGGGCCTAAGTTGCGATAACACCTGGCAAAAATAATGAAATTAAAATAAATGTCGGGCGTGGGTCAGACATTCCTTAATACACTTTGGTCCACTGTAGTGCTGGTGCGAGCGACGCGCCGTGTGTAACTGAGTTGAGCGCTTGTGGATGTATTGCGACTAATTCTGGTGTTACTAACTGATTTTCCTAGTAAATTTTCACTAACCCTTGACCTTTACCAATATGATTATGTCGGTGTTTTCAACACGAGCACCGTTTAAATAATTTAATTACTACCTGTTGCCCGCGGTTCCGCCCGAGCTTATGTTTGTTTCTGGGATTAAGAGTCTATGTTCTAATTCATGTCATGGTCTAATTGTATGCCAAATTTTTATTAAATCCATTAAGTCGTTAAGTCATTATTGATCTACAAAAAACGAAACTATTGACGATTCTGCACGACTTATCACCTAATATGTTCAAATGTTTGTTTTACCGAGTGTGACTAAGTTGCCGGTTTTTGAAATTACTATTTATTATGTTATCTAGTTTTGACAACAAACAGACCCTGATAGCCGCGTTATATGAAATATCAATTTGTAATTATATAAGAAGATCAACAACAATAGACACTAACCAATTATAAAATTAAAATGTGACTTACTGTGTACTAGATCTCGGCTGCTGATAAGTCTGCAAGCTTACATGGGTTGGTTGGAACACTAGTGGATAAACAACAGGTCCGGTTGGCGCTGCCGTCCCAGGGATGAATGGTTGCTGTTGTTGTCTAAATGTACAAAATAAAGTTAAATCTTAAGGGGCTACAGGACACACAATACTTTAACATTGGTGATCAGCGGTTTTGCGGTTGCATCAATGTTGCATCACGTTTTTGAAAACAGAAATGAGCAGAGCTTGTTGCAATGCAAAATCATTACACATAACTGTTGCTGTTCAAACTATGCGACGGGTGAGGTGACATGTACCACATAATAATTAACAGACCTGCAACACTGATGGTGGACAAAAAACCAGGTCGGTAGCGGATATAGGTAAATGTAAATAATATAACGGAATTCATCATTAATTTCATGTGGTTATTTTCATCAGATCTTTCGATTTAAAATAAGTGTGAAAACATGTCATTGTTTACATGCGGATAGTGTTGTCATTTATTATTTATATCGATAAATCAAAATTATGTACGGTATAAGATTATATGAATGAACTTTTTTTTAGATTGCCCAACAATGTAAGCAAAAGGAACTAGCTAAATATAATTGGACAAGAAAATATCAATATGTCAACAAAATCTATTATTGTATGGTCTCTTCATTTTGAGGACTCACATTTTAATCGGACTCTGAATGTCATCACATTGTGTGATGATGCTGTACCATCACGCATTTTATTGGGAAATCATTTAAAAGTATATAAATATAGTCATTAAATCAATATGTGCACTAACCAGTACAGATATTCAGTGCGACTTGTATATATGAATTTATAAATATAATATACCTATAAACAAACTCAAAATGTAAAGAAAAAGAATGCTATAGCAGTGTGTACAAGAGTTATAACTTTATTTGATTCATCATCCGCATTTACATAATTTCATGCGTATTATGATTTAACAAATACTACTATTATCTACAGCTGGGGCTCAGAATATTGAGATTCGAGTGGTAGAGCTACACCCAGTTAGCTAGCTAGACAGTTTTGTCTACAGCATGAATGGGCCCGCTCGACCGGGTTGTTACCACTGTCTCAGAGAAGACCGACGTATAGTAGCGGCTTGCTGTTACGTTTCGTACGGTGAATGAGATATCCGGAGGCCCAAATCGCCCTCCCCTTCCCAATCACCAATTATACCTTTCCTTTAAGGTCGGCAACGCACCCATGACTCTTCTGGTATTGTGGGCGTACATGGGCATTGGAGATCACTTATCAGGTGGCCCTCTTGCTTTTTTGCCGGCCTATGCTATAAAAAAGAGGCAACAATTTTGCATTCAGAATCACAACAGTGTAGTGATTAAAAAGCTGTTAGTTCTGTATAAACAAAAAATAACCTAAATTATTGTTACATCTTCCAGACAGGTGCTAGATCTCGTACGCCAAGTATTTTAATGGAAAAAATGCACAATCAACCTTCATCAGCTACATAAAGTTCATCTTCACATTAAAGTATAAACTTTAATACAAATTATTGTAATAAATGTTTAAACTCAGTAATACAGTTTGAATTTCAATTATTATTTTGAATATCTTTTTCTTTTAACGACTTGAGTCTGATTGTGATAACAGGACTAAAATTCTTCTTATTATCTCTTCTATTTATAAGTTTTCTAATTATATATGTGTGGTCATTATTAGTCGGTGGGCATTTATTTAAGTTTATTAACTCCCAAAAAAAAAGATATCTGTAAGTGCGGGTGGGCGTGCAAGCATGTGCTCGAGAGAGTGTGTGTAGGTCTGTGGCATCTCAACGCCTAAACCAATGGATTTGAATACGTTTTTTTTTGTTGTTTCAAGGGAGGTTCGATCGAGATGGTTTTTAGCCTTACTTGATGAAAATCTGTTCGAGGTTTATAAGTTTCAGATATATTTCTTATTTACATTGGGTTTACGGGTAAAAATACTATTTTACCTTGGATGTGTAGGTCTTGAATTATGTTGTGCCGCTCTGAATTGGTAGTTCGGATATTGCGGTCGTTGTTGAGTTGTTTGATTCTGTGATACGTAGTTATGTCCAGCCTGAAAAATGCAAAAGTGATCCATTCAAGCAAAAATATGGGTAATATGCTGCTTATCATAAACAGTATAAAACAAATCCGCGTCTATTTAGTCTGTTGGTCCCCTTCGTACTTCTGAATTACGCAACAGATTTTGATGCTATTTCACTATCATATAGATAATCTTTTTCCGAAGGTTTATGACATATGGGAGTGAAGTAGTAACATGCGCGCAGGTGGAATTGAGCGGGGCAGCTAGTGTTATACAACTTGTTATAGAAAGGTGTGTTCAAATGTAAGGATTGTATAGTGTTACGATATAGGTGTTTCACCCGCCGAAGTACTAAATCCGATTGCATTGCTAGGACATAAATAAGGATTTGCTTTTTTATGGAATACGTGAATTATGGATACAACATATAAATTTTCGACTTGGCAACTTTGGACAACACAAATTATAAACTGATACGAAGAAACTACAATTTTGAACTTGAAGCAGTTCACCAAACATTCCCATTTCTATAGACTTTTATCTTGTTGTTCTACATTTTCCATTGACATTTTCGCAGAAATTCATATTATCAGGCATATTAGAAACAAACCAACTCAAACTTCATTAAAAAGTACAAAAACCCACAAAAAATTTTGTGCAAGACAGTTTTGTGCTGCTAGAGCTCTTTGGCCAGATCGCGCGGTTGGTCCAACGTCTCCGAAAAGTTTCAGAAGTTACATGGCTTCAGTTTAATAGAGGGTATTTATTACGTACGGTATTTATTTAGTAGTGATGTAATTCTATCTTCCCGAACGTAATGAACGTGTTATTTAAATTAGCGTAAAAGTATAGGATGTCTAGATTTTGATATGATCTGATACATAAACACTCACTGTCGGATGTATATTTATATATTTTTTTTATCCTAGCACGGCAAAGTGACTGCACTACACATGATGGTAAGCGTAGTGCAATCCAAAAAACCAGCGACCACCAACAATGAGTTTAACAGTGGTCACCAGAGTCATGCCGGCCTGTATAAATGCTTCTTCCCTCTTTGTAGAGGAAAGAAGCACATCGAGGGCCATGCGACAGGACAGGTGGATGACCAATGCAGGCACAGTAATACAAGGATGTACCCCTATACCCGCCCCAATTAACCATCAAGTCATGTCGCAAGCCCCTCGGGAGAACCGAATATACACTAGCTGATCCTGGAACACGATCCACACAAGGCGTCTGGATCACTATGGCAGGTTTTAACACCATGTGTACGGTGGTCGCTATCCGGGCGGATATGATACACGCCCATTGGTAGCAAACAGAAAACAGAGGATAACTATAACTTGTGGTCAAATATTCCGCAAGACTTGCGACTTTCTGTAAAAATTATATTTTATTGCTATGTATCCGGCTTTCGTCATAGTAGCCGGATAAAATACACATTATACTATCTAAGTGCTTGTTTTCAAGCCTAATCATAAGAAATTTCGCCGTCATACTAAAAAAAAAACAAACAAAGACAATTACAGATTTACAATAGGGGTTGCGCCGACCCCTCTATAGGTGTGTGTGTGGCAGGTGGAAGAAGTGTAATTAATTATTAAGGAAACACGTACCATACTGGTTTTTGACATGTCTTGCTGAGGTGCCGGTGGAGCCGAGGGCTGTGGTGTTTGTTGGACTCTCAGGGAGGCCTGTGCCGGGCTCTGTGTGCCGCCGGATGTGCTCGGCATGTATGTGGCCCCCGACGCGCCTGAAGGGTGGTAACATTCCACCGGTCCTGTAAATTATATTATATTATTTAATATATAGACAAACGTATAAGAATTAACATTTCCGTCAATTTCTTCATCTTGATTTGGATGATAACGAACACTCACGATGAGGTGTTGATGCCCGTGGATAACTGAACGTTGCTAAGGAAATTTGTCTATGTATGTTGATAATAGTAAAACAAAAACACAAAAATATATAGATTTTACGAATGACATTGTATCAATAAACGTCAGGACTTCAGCAAATGGTTTATGCATGCATTTGACATTATATAGGAACACATAATTACTATATGAATAACATACAAAATCGCATTACAAATATGAATAGAGTAATATTATTGTTGATCTTTCTATATACTTACTGGTTTGTGTCAGCATTCTGTAATGATGCGAAGGCAGCACGCAATTGGAGTTTGAATACCGGGAGGAAGATTGTTCATGTTTAACAGAACTGGCGTTCGATTGTTGAGGTATAAACTGTAGCGACACATTATTTAACGACTGCAGATTTATTTGACTTGCATTGATATGCTGTGACGACTGGGACATATTTAACGATGTTTGTAAACTTTGCGCCACATCCATTGCCCTCTGCTGCGATTGATTTCCATGACTGATGCATGTATGCGACAAATTGTTTGAATTGTTGTTTCCTCTTAATGCCACCATTTTAATTTCATGATATAAATCTTTTAAAAATTGAATAAGCCAAATGTTAAACCATTCCCAAAATAATGGAGACAATATCATCGACATATGGCGGCTCTTAATAATTTATTATTATATCATAATAGTAATTTAAGCATGAATATGAAATTTAGTTGACTCTCGTGCAATCGGGTTTAGCCCTTGTTACATTTAATAATATAATTTGTAAATATATGCCAGCTTTGTGCACTTATATTTGAACACTACACTACAATTGAGGTTATATTGCTGATCATTATAAAATCACTCATGGTGCGAATATATTTTGCAGTACGCATTCACAATTTAAATAGTAATTTAATGCAGCATAGAGAAAATCGATAAGGAAACGGCACGCTACATGCTATATCGGAATACAGTCGCACTCGAATTATGTCACCTCGACACTTTCACGCAGACGTCAGCGTTATTGCTAGCTCCTGGCTATGTAATATTGCTTCTTTTTTACTTATTAAAATACATTTAATAACAAACGCAACCGTGATCACCGCTGGTAATCGACAGACGAGAAATAGCTTCGCTGAACATATTGCTATACGTATAAGGGGTTAGAATGAAAGAAAGAGACAAATGTATGTTTTAGTTCATCGTTACAATTTTGGGGCGTTTCCAAATAATCCCAGTCACCCTATTGAAGTAACCACGGTAAAGGCATTATCTACAATTTGTATCACATTGTAACTATTCAAATTATAAGCCAAGAAACAAAATATAGTTTAAGCTGATTTTTTTTCAAAAAATCATACGACAAATTCAAGTTCTGAGGCGACAGACTTCCTAGATGTAAATATTTCAACGGAACGTATCCCTCACGACATTGATTTTTGCCAGTTGTGCTAAGTTCAGGACGGATCGCACCAGTCTGCGACTGCGTACTA
Organism: Amorpha juglandis; assembly: GCA_949126905.1. Taxonomy (NCBI): domain Eukaryota; kingdom Metazoa; phylum Arthropoda; class Insecta; order Lepidoptera; family Sphingidae; genus Amorpha; species Amorpha juglandis. The sequence goes on from OX421367.1 coordinate 11,118,272, forward strand.
GCAGCTGTCACAAATAGCAGTGTAGAATTTGTGCCATAAGATCTAAATTATTTGAGATAAAATAGAAAGAAACCCTCATTACATGAAACAAACAAACGATTCAATTACCAAGTGCTCCTATGTAGATAAACAATGAAATGTTGAACGATACAAGTACTGACTTTTGTCTGTGCCTTACAAATCCACAAGTCGCTCTGTTCTCAAAAACAAGACAATTTTGGTACAGAATATGAAAAATTATGAATCATATGGAAATACTAATGGAAATTACAACATGTATGTTCATGAGATGCATGATGAAAACGGCTATTATAATTCACAGTAGCGAAAATAAATTAGCTTGGAGTGAAAACCTACCTACTATAACTGTAATAAAAGTGAGTAAACGCAATATGTTGATTGTTTTATATTTATTTTTTTAATTTTCCGTAATCAAAAACGTGATACAAGAAAAATCGTAAAGCGGGATCACCCGGTTCAATTTCAGTTGATCAATTGCTAAATCGCATGCGAATTAATCTGTCTGAACACACTTTCAATCGAATTGATCAACGAAAACCTTACAGATTTTGCTCATTCAAGTCTCATGTAGAAAGCGAATCAACTCGTCTGAACTAAACTATTTTAACCATATATCAAAAAATGTTGGTAACACTGATCACGGATAATATAGTTGATATGGCATAATACGATCTTTATAGAAACTGAGCGTACACATGAAGTATAATATGATATTATTCGTCGCCAACATCAATTTACATAGCACGCTTGGTTTCTCTAGATATCAACGTAGATACATGTCATATCTACTATATTATCCGTAATCTGTGGTTGACCCCAATTTGAGAGCCCACCATAGCCCCACATAAAATATTTCAATATTTCATTGTAAAGTTTGCCACAGACAAATAAGTATACACACCCAGAGGTAGGTAGTAGAGAGAGGTCAAACTTATAACGCCCACCGTCTTTTATCAGGGGTTAAAAAAATTAATTTCTTATTTATAGTTTATATACAATCGTTTGGTGTTTAGGAACATAAGTGTTCTTTTTGACTACCCTATCTTATATCTTTAAATGAGCAATTCTTGTATATATATATATAATTGGAATCTCGGAATCGGCTCCAACGATTTTCATGAAATTTAGTATATAGGGGGTTTCGGGGGCGATAAATCGATCTAGCTAGGAATCATTTTTAGAAAATGTCATATTTTTTTTTTTGAAGTGATAACTTCTTATGGGAGGGTGAACCGAAACGTTCCGTAACGCGAGCGGTCCATTGACCAGGCAGCGTTAGCCGATCTCCCTGGAACATTGATAATTTCTAAGTACCAGACTTTGACACGACTGTGACACGACTTTGACACGACTTTGACACGACTATGACACGACTTTGACTCAACTTTGACACGACTTTGACACGACTGTGACACGACTTTGACACGACTTTGACACGATTTTGACACGACTATGACACGATTTTGACACGACTATGACACGACTTTGTCATGACTTCGACCGGACTTCGACAACTTTGACACGACTTTGACATGACTTTGACACGACTTTGACATGACTTTGACACGACTCCGACACGACTCCGACACGACTCTGATACGACTCTGACACGACTTTGATACGACTTTGACACGACTATGACACGACTTTGTCACGACTTTGACACGACTTTGACACGAATTTGACACGACTTTGTTATGACTTTGACCGGACTTCGACGACTTTGACACGACTTTGTCATGACTTCGACCGGACTTCGACACGACTTTGATACGACTTTGACACGACTTCGGCACGACTTCGACACGACTTTGACACGACTATGACACGACTATGACACGACTTTGTCATGACTTCGACCGGACTTCGATGACTTTGACACGACTTTGACACGACTCTGACACGACTCTGACACGACTTTGACACGACATTGACACGACTTCGACACGACTTCGATACGACTTCGACACGACTTTGACATGACTATGACACGACTTTGTCATGACTTCGACCGGACTTCGACGACTTTGACACGACTTTGACATGACTTTGACACGACTTTGACACGACTCTGACACGACTCTGACACGACTCCGACACGACTCCAACACGACTCCGACACGACTCTGACACTACTTTGACACGACTATGACACGACTTTGACCGGACATTGACCGGACTTTGACCGGACTTCGACCGGACTTCGACGACTTTGACGCTACTTTGACATGACTTTTACACGACTTCGCCACGACTTCGATACGACTTTGACACGACTATGACACGACTTTGTCATGACTTCGACCGGACTTCGCCGACTTTGACACGACTCCGACACGACTCCGACACGACTGTGACACGACTTTGATAGGACTTCGACACGACTTTGACACGACTATGACACGACTTTGTCACGACTTTGACCCGACTGTGACACGACTTTGACACGACTCTGATATGACTCTGACACGACTCTGACACGACACCGACACGACTCGGACACGACTTTGACCGGACTTCGTAACGTAACGCGTTAAGGCGCCACTCTGTCTGGCTTCCCTTTCCCTCATGCATACGGTAGCAGTAGGCAGGCTCCTTCCGCTCTCACTTTAACCCACATTAGTTTAAGTTATCACTTCTGTCGAGCGTCCCGAACGCACACTTTTTTTTACCCGAGCAGAGCTCGGTCGCCCAGGTACTTGCAAATGATTGTGCACATCACTATGTAATAATTAGCATATCTGGAGCTAGCAGTTTGAAAAATAGAGGAAAACTGCTAAAATTTTGTGTACAACAATAATATGATGTATTATTATTATGTATATTTTCTAACTAATTTGGTGGATTGTTTTAATTATTGTAACATTACTACAATAGTTTGCTTCATTACCCATTAACATTACCTACTAATCAATCATAAACATATAAAAAAAATATTATTCACTATTTTTGTTTCCTTTCTAGTTCATTATGACATAAATAAGTATTAAATTGCTATCGATAATCTGCTGAAGTAAGTTTAATTCTGCGTCTTATAAATTTAAAGTAATCTCAGAAACATGTTTATTTTATTCACGGATACACAATACATAACAGCCAGGAAAATAGAAACCCTATTAAGGTGTTTCTCCCATATTCCCCTGGAAAACTCGAATGAATACCTAGTAGGCAAATAAATCCACAACTCACGAAGTATTATGAGGAGCCTCTTCAAAAAAAATATCTTGTTCCGACCTACCAATGTGAAAAATATTAAAAATGCGTAAGTACGCTTCCCGTTGAAGTAAGGAGTTACATTTTCACATTGTATAACGGTGTGCCTACATGAAACTACCTTCATTTTGCTGGACTTGAAATGTCCATTCAATTACAAAAAAATATAATATATCTAAGTCGCCGGCTTTACAGACGAAAGGTTTATAAAGTAATAAATATATTTTGTTGATGATGTTTATGTTATATGATGATTATTTTATATGATGTTTAATTTCTTTTAGCATTTTTCTCTTGTAATTATTACTAATTAATTAATTAATTCTATTTAATACTAATTTGAATTGTGATACAAAACGTAAACTATAAATAAATGGGCATTTACCTTTGCCATGTTGATGTGTGATGTGTTTTATAAAACCCCCACACAAAAGAGAATTTAGTTAGACACAAAAGAGTTTGACCTCTTTGCCAGTCGTATATTATTATATGTCAGTGTTTTATCTGATGTAACCAATATAGGTAAGGATTACAAGTGTTCATCCGTTTTAAAATTACATATCTTTTTCAAAATGAAGATGGCGAGTTTTCAATCTTGATGGGATCGATTGTTGCGATTCTCGTTATGTTACTTTTTGTTATTTACATCTCATTATTGCTAATCATTTTTCTAATTCTATAACCCACATGTAACGTAAATAAGTGTAATTATTGTGGTTGACATGTCACTTCAATAGGTATAAATCAGGGTTCGAGGATATATATCAATGGATATATATCAAGATATATATCCGATATATATCCGATATATATCCGATATATATCCGATATATATCCGATATATATCAAGCTGGTTTTGACGATATATATCAATATTTTTTTTATATTATATTGCAATACAAAAATGGTTTAAAAAAATTATGTTATTAAGTAATTTTTAGAGTTTGTTACTGAATTTCTACTCCCCAAATATAGATGGCGTGGGAGTAGTGTTAAAACATACTCCCTAATGGTAAGTTCTAATCCATAAATGGCAACACTTCTGCCCTAAAAGAAGAGTTTATGGTTTTTAGTTGATTTTGCCTGATCCAAACACTAGTTTTTTATTTTATAATTTTAGTATGTGTATGTAACACATATGCAAACAGTATTCATAAATAATACAATAAAATAATAATATGACTTTCATACAAAATGGATATATATCAAACTTGATATATATCGGATATATATCATAAATATCCGATATTTTGATATTTATAATAAATATCGGATATTTTCGAACCCTGGTATAAATTGGATTATTGCACTTTGTGCACCTGGTGATATGATCTATACACAAAGTGGAATACTTGACTCCACTTTATTCATCTCGGAATTTGTGCACCTGGATGGCCCAATGAATTGTATATTGGATCCAGTGAAACTGGTTGCCGGCCTTTGTTATTTTGAGCCCGATTGACTTCAAAACCAAAACTTAGGAGGCGTTAGGTTCCTAGATGACCGAAACAACTTTGGAATTGGAAAAATTAGCCGCCATTTTGTTTTGTCTATGAATATCAGAATTTTGTGTAAATACCTTCGATGTTGTAGAAAGAAAATAGTGAATTTTCATGAAAAAAAAAGTATTTACTACTAGCTTTGGCGTGCGGCTCCGCCCGCGTAGCCGTTTTGGTGAGACAGAAAAAGTTGTTTTATGTAATATGCATTCACCCAAAAATAGGCCTGTATAGCAAGATATTTGAGCTTATTATCATCAGGTCTTGGTGGAAATATTTATGAGAAATCCGATGAAGCAAAAACTTGTGAGTGTGATTATGGCATTAAAAAACAAACGACTTCCACAATTCTAACATTGGATCTAAATAACGCACACACACACACACACAAACACGCCACACACACACACACACACGCGCGAGAGCCTTCAAACACAAAGGGCCAAACTTATAACACTCCTCTTTTTTGTCGGGGCTTCAAAATATGTTTAAAGGAGGTCGTCCTATCAGTGCAATTATTTCGTAATTTAGGTTTTGGATCGTTTATTGTAATTTCGCCTTCCTTTAATTATGTTGTAATATTAGTAACCTGACCTATCCGTAATTCAATAACACCATTTATTTGTACTAGCATATTTTGATAGTTACTTACGAAATATTTCCTATTGTCTTTTTACCAATGGTAATAAACAAAATTATTCAGAATCTCATTCCCACGACTAAAAAGTAAGTTGATAAGAAAGATAAATACAATTTGGTACTTCAATCGGTATGTAATCGAACATTGTGAACGAGACCCTTAAAGCAAAACAATTATTTTATTATTGTAATGATACCTTCGGCAGCGTCAACTGACCTCGAATACTGGAATGTCTAGCTTCTTTCGATAACTGCATACATACATGATACCTATACTTGTATACGTTATCTTAACATACGTTAGTTGCTTTCATAATATACTATTCTTTCAATAATAACTACCGTTAAAATCATGCCTCCTACCAATAACTTGTATATAAATATCTTAATTTGACCCCAGTAAATAACGCCAATTTAATGCTATTTCTTTAATCTTTTGACGGTATTAGAGCCATGCTGTACATAGTTTTGTCTATAACAGCGGTTGGCAACCCGTGGCCCGCGAGACCACGACTCATTAATGTATACATATCTATATACATTAGGGTGGTTCGAATTTTTTTTCGATGGCATAAAAAAATGTAGATGGAATAGTTTTCGGTACTCATGCGCCGATTCCGACCAGTCTATAATGACAATTAGCTACATTTCTATAATAAAAGTAATCACGGTCTCAAATAAGTGCTGGTGGTAGAATATTTATATCCGCCCACCCGGATATCGACCACTCTACTAATGGTTTTAAAATTCTGCCATAGTGACCCATACATCTTAGGTGGATCCCGTTCCAGATTCAGCCAGTGTATATCCAGTTCTCCCGAGGGGCATGCAACATGATTTGACGGTTGGTTGGGGCGGGTGTTTGTAGGGGTATATCCTTGTATCCCTGTGCCTACATCGGTCATTCGCCTGTCCAGTCGCAGGCCCTCCGATTTGCTTTTTCCCTTTTCGTAGTATGAAGAAGCAATTATACAGGCCGGCATGGCCGGCAATCTGGTGACGACCGATAAACTCATTGTCGGTGGTCGCTGGTTTTTTTTTCACTGCAGTGCGCTTACCATCTTGATGGTAAGCACACAGCACTTGTGTAGTGAAATGACTTTGAAATTATGCACTTGTATGATATATTTAACAGTAATCAATGACAATTTGTATGAAAACAAGTATATACAACCTCCTGTTACATTTGTCATATTTTTTGGAATCAGAATATTGTTCAAGTAGATATGTAGCAACAAACAAAAATTCAAACATTATATTAAAATTGTTACAGTGGTTTAGTACTGAAATATTTGGCACTAAAAGTAGAATAGATAAGAAAAGGTTAAAATAAAAATACATATAAATATGTTTAATAGCCGTAAAAAACATTGTAATGTATAAGTAGCTATAAAGATGTTGTGTAAGTATGTAACATGTATAGTCGCCAAAAAAGTCTTAATCGAACCACCGGCGTATCAATACGTCTCCTCCTCGGTCCATCCACCACATGGCGACCCTGCCAGGAGTCGGGGTCATTAACTGTGACCAATCGATTATTTGTAAAGTTAGAACTACCTTAAATATTAATTAATTAGGCATAAATCATTTGATTTATTCTAATTCACTATCTCACTCGCACCCACCTTTTTTTTTTTGTATGTATATTGCCACGCGCTCGCAACTACAGCTAGCCTATATGTTTGTCTGGCAAGGGGTTGGAATTGTCAAAACTTTTGGCTGATGAGGAAATATCTTCTAATTATTACCCAAATATATATACAAAAATCAGCTTTTATGCTATAACGAAAGTATAATAACAATTTAGTGAACTAGGTTGTCTGGCAAGGGGTTGCCACGATGTTAAGTATCTGACAATGAATGACGTGATTCTTAATAATATTCTGAAGGAAATATCAAAACATTACATTTTATTATTTGATGAATTAATTAGGTTGGTATTTTACACACCTTTAGTACCGTTTACTTGCCAAAGCCACAATAATAACGCAAACTTCATGATTGTCCATCGTTCTTACCTGTGTTGGGAGCATGCGCTAAGAAACTATCAGCTTTTATAAAATAACGAAGGTCTGGGGTTCACAGGCTCTTGCTTCATAAGTGGTAGTTTAGCTAGGCTAGAGATTCTGCTATTCCTATCAGTAAGGTCCACGGCACATCTCCTTGCCTTTAAAATCCTTACAGCTTTTTGTTCATTTGCGCTACTCCCTCCTGCCCTTGTCCCGATTGTCATATCCTCTACCCAAGTCCGTGAATCCCTGCATCTAACGATCCCCTCCCTCTTTCCAAGCTTGTTTCTGTGCCCTCTCCTGCCAGCCGATAGCGCGACGGTTATTCGAAAGTTCCCATAGTCTTTAAGTTAATCTTATTATTTACTTATATGTTCTGTACGTCATAAGCGCTTTCTTAGCCTAAATGATCAATAAAGATTTTGATTTGTAAGTTGGCGTATTTCAAGCATACAATACTATTTACATTGCTCAATTGTATACAAAATCCATATTATATCAATATCCATCCATCTTCGTTTCTTTTTTAATTAATTCAATATGTACAAACTTTAAAATAAGTCACCAAAACGGTTTATCATATCTGAAATCTTAGAAAATGATAGCTGTCAGAATTCTATGGAAAGAAATTTAATGAAAATGAATTCGATATTACTTCTCAATAATTAATGGTCATGCAACACAATTCCTATTATCAATGAACAATAACTGCCAATAACTACTTATATTGTGGAAATATATCGATTGATGCAAGCTTGTTGATATCGGCAATAAAATCTAAATTACAAGTATCTTATAAGGAGAAACAGATTAGATCGTTACCTATTTTTTTATGAAACAAAATACTTGAACGACCATGCTATTCGCCTGATGGTGAGGGCAACACTTGTTCATAAATAATAGCATTACCAATTAGGACTTTGAATTACAAAACACTATATGGAACTATAACAGTTTCTTGTAGCCTTTTCAAGACCCCTTCTCCTGGCTGTTCATAGGATAATTTGCACACTGCTTACTTCCTCAAAATTCTAAACTATACTTGAAGATTTACGCCTGACTAACTATGAAGCGGCCATACCGTGTGGCAGTGCATGATTTTCTTCCAGCACCAAATTTTCTAATAACTGAAAGGATCTCTTGATGTCGCTGTCGCGTCTTTTGAGCTGTGGAACACACAACCATCATTGCCGCGTAGTGGATACATATATTACAAGAAAACCATTTGATATATCCTCGATAGTATACCCAGACGAATACAAGTAATCATTTCAGCTGGAAGGGCGATCCTCCGCGGTATTAAACGTTTATTTTTGCGCTTACTTAGTTCTACAACCAAAACCAAGAGATTGCTGAGTGGCTCACTCACAATATCCCCAATCAACAAAAAGCAAGTAAGTAACAATTCTCGTTCTGGCAAAAAATGAACCCGAACCAACGAAGGGTCGCCTTAGATCATGCGGGTCATTGTACAAGAGTTTCTGCATATTTTAGAAATTTCTTAGTTTTTTTTTTATTTAGGTTTCTCATTTCTCGACTAATTTATTTTTCCAAACCCACGAATTCCAGACAAGAATTTCTCAAAAATTCTCGTGTTGTTGAGTTTCTTTTTTATATTTCATAGAATTAGTCTTTTAATGAATCAAAAATCTATCAATTAAAAAGTTTTATTTTGAATATTACGTAGCTTAGCTAATATTAATAATTATTTTGTTTCACTAAAAAGTATCTAAATAAAAACAATATTAATTGCATTATCGACTTATCGTCATGCCGACGCCAAACATAGCTTCAAAGATTTGAACATTTGTTTGAAGACCTTTGAACACACATTTGATCACATGTTTGTCACAAAAAAGTATCTCTGCCACACATGCTTTTCAAACATGAGTGGGCACAGTACTCGATTAGACGACAAATAGGATGGACGACGATTTTGTAGATACAATATGCCTTTATTATTTAGGTGCTACACACATATTATATATGCAAAAAAATAAAGTGTAAAAGCCCGAGAAGAAGGCGCAATTCTAGGACAACTTAGTTAAAACTAAAACTAATTAAAACTAAAGCGGCAAGAAAAATATTTTCTTTAGTAAGAAATCTTCCATATAACTTGTTGCAGGCTGTTTGAATGTATAATAAAAAATACTTACTTTTTAATATAGGCAAAAACTTCACATATTTGGAAATGACGTTAAGGTAATTAAAATATGACTACAGAAATAAAGGACCATTGGAAAACGGTAAGGTTTATTAATGATAAGGCTGATTGTCCTGACATCAACGCATCAGTCGACGGAATATGTATCTACTGAATATTTGATTACAGTGGTTAATAATAAGTAAAAAAAAAACACGAATCATAGAGCGTTTACTCTTATTGGTTCAAAACTTTGCCATTTGCCATTAGTACAAAATGCTTGCAAACAAAATAAGAATCACCCATATATGATGTCCGAGTTATGCGTGAATAAAGAACATATATAAAAGTATACATACATCCGAACTGGAGAACCTTCACCTTTTTGAAGTATCCTCCTTTCGTTTCCTTTCTCATCTCTGTATCCTAGAAGGGTGGTCATACTTGCAACTAGTAATCGGAAGTGGCAGATTTTTTTTTTACTTAAGACGAGCATGTCGCTCGCCTGATGGTAAGCGCCAGGCCTGCCCATAAATAGAAGCAACACCACACAGTACTTTGAAGTTTGAATTATAAAGCACTGCATGTTACTGAACTGCACTCGTCACCTCGAGACATAAGATGTAAAATCTCATAATGCCCAGTAATTTCACTGACTTCAACGTCCTTCAAATCGAAACACAAAAATGTTTACACACTATTGCTTGGCGGTAGATATAGACAAAGCAGTGGTACCAACCCAGACCAGATTTTATATAAAATGTTTATATAATATCTATAAAAACATTTGCAATGGCCTCTCGCATACGAGGGACCTACCACCTTGCTGATGCGTTTCGTATTGTAAGATATCCCGAGGCCCATATCCCCCTTCTCATTCCTAATTCCTTATCCTCTTCCTTTAATGTGGGCAATGTATCCATGATTCCTCTGGTATTGTGGATGTTCATGGGCGGTAGAAACCATATTCATCAGGTAACCTACTTGCTTGTTTACCGGTCTGTGCCATAATAAAAAATCCTATTCTGAGGCTATGTATTATATTTGGGATAAAAATCACAAATCAAAATTGCCCAGCCTGAGATTTAAACCGCTAGACCATCAAGATGTTTATTTTTAAATATACAACTTATTTGAGCCTACTAATATTATAAACGCGGAAGTTTGTAAGTATGGATGGTTGGATGTATGTTTGTTACTCTTTCACGTAAAACTAATGAATGGATTTTAATGAAACTTTACAATAATATAGCTTATACATCAGAATAAGACATATCCTATTTTTATCCCGGACAAAGCAGACCACGCGGGCGGAGCCGCGAGCAAAAGCTAGTTATCCATATAAAGCTCCTATAACAAGTCTGTCTTTAAATGTATCTTAACGTGATGCTAATTAAAAAAAGTATCTACCTAATATTTCAAACCTAAAAGGAGACACTAAAACCAGCAAGCTTTAATACATTAAATTAATGCCAAAACTCTATTTTAAATTTTATTAAATAAAATTTATTATAACTAAATAATTTAAATTGTTACTATTTCATATTTGGCAGCCATATCATGAGGTCATAATGTGAACATAATGTTCATGTGCACTAGGCACAAGAATAGATGGGAACAATATCTGTATATGGGATTGGTAGTAACCACGCATTAGCAGAGGAAGCCAATTGCAAGAGTTTACAATATATGCAAATTATAACTCAAACTACATGACCATATGCTTAAGATACAGTGTATGGAATTGGAACTGTAATTTCGTTATGGTATATCAAAGGTTTGGAAATTTAATTGAATTAGTTAATATATATGTTACAGTTAAAACCCGTTGTTAGAACGCGTTTTCCCTAGTTAGGGCTAGTTTTTACTAAATTCCTTTGTTAAAACTAGAAATAACTAGTGAAAACTAGAATTTACCACTAATACTTTTGATTTTCAGATAAAACTAGTTGTCACTCCGAGCTTTAGTTAAAACTAACACTAGAGAAACTAAATTGGGGTTGAAAACAAGATTGAGTACATCGTACCAAGTTAAATGTGCCCATGCCCTCGCAACCCATTCTCTCACAACACTCAACACTCACACTCAAGTCGCGTATGAATTTTGTTTTTTTTTTACACAATTCAATCAAACTTCTTCCAAGTGTAAATTGATAATAGTAAAGACAGATAGTATAAATTGACTTGCAGCAGTTGGCCACACTTATAATTATGTATCCTACAATATGTACCTTGGACTCGGCTTTTTTTTGTTATAGGTGACATTTCGCGACCAATCAGAAGGTACGATGAACTTTGACTTCGGTCAGAACACTTTTTAACTGATTCACTTCGGAAAAACGCGTGTTGTCTAGTAAGAACTAGTTTTAACTGATATTCAATTTTGAACATTAGTTAATTCTAGTTTCAACAAAGGCATTTAGTGAAAACTAGTTCTAACTAGGGAAAACGCGTTATCTCTAAAAACGGATCTTAACTGTAACATATACACTTTTTTACTGAAAACGAACCATAGTACTGACAGCTTGAAAGAAGTAATATGGATATGAATTGGTTAACAAAAGCTTATAGATTGAAGTTTCACAAATGTTTATGAAAAAAACCAGTTGAGTTTCCAGTACTATCAAGTAGTTATGTGAACTGATTTTTTGAGTTTTCTGAATACAAAACAACTCAACCACTTTGTATTTACATTATTAAAAAAACAATGTTTTTATGGTTTTTAAAATTCATCCTACAAGGATAAAGTGTTGAATTACATACCTGACAAGACATAATAATTAAGCACTAAATACACATAAATAATTCTATAAAAGCAAAGTAAGATCTTTAAGGGAAAATTTACACTTATCTGGTACTTTACTACTACTGCACTTTCTGGTGGTTAGCAATGCTCACCCTAACAGTGGGTCACACAGCATGCTAAAGTGCTTACAATTTGATTTGTCTGAACAGACTTTCAATTGAATTGATCAACAAAAAACACATTCATTTCACGCATTTGATTCCAGCCAGTCCATCAACTAAAATCGAGCACTGTGAACCACTATAACACAGGGCTAAAATTAGTGACTGTCTCAGATTATGAAGTCTAAGGTTTATATCATAAAGTGACCATACTGTTTGTCAGCTTTTTTATTAAAAACAAGTCAGTTTTATGGTGATAATAATATTTCATGGGATATAAGTACACTAATTGAACTATGTATACACTAGTTGCACCTTACCGAAACCTCACAATACACAGGCGAGAGCTTAATTAGGCTAAATGGATTGAGCTTTGTTGTAATATGTTTTATGATATTCATATTAGTATTAAATTATTAAATATTCATATTAGTTTCTTATTATGGAATAAAGTGCAAATGAGCAACAGAGTCACCTGATGGTATATAATTACATAGTAAGTTATTATGGCACAGGAATTATTACACAATCTAGGAAAATCTACAAGCCTATCTGTAAGCCTTGTATATGCAATTTTAGTATGTGAAAGGTTGAATGTCAAAGTCAAATAAGTAGAACCATTTAATGTTTATCCATACAAGCCAGTATTATAGTTTATACTTGTACTGCATAAAAAGTTCAATGACAGTAACTACTTACTGGATACTATGTTGTCCTGCAAATATTTGTTTTGAAACGGTATAGCAGTATACATTTGAAAGTTATCACAATATATACCATTATATATTTTTAAGTTACATTACAATACCTACCTATTATTGAGAAAAAATGATTATGCCAAATTACAGGTACATCAATTACAAGTAACATTGTAGTAACTTAACAAATAGTTGAATTAAGATGATTTGTACTATTTTACACATTCAGCCTAATTTACAGTATTATGATTAAAGTTGTGCACCAGCATTCTTTGTATGGTAGAAAATTAATAAAAAGCGTGTAAAAACACAAACCTGTTAAAAGTCATAATACTGTAACACGCTTTATAATAAATAATTTGTACCATACCAAAACAATATAGAAACTATCAGTAATGACAAAAATAAAATACTAATGTAATGTATAATTGCTAAAAACAAATTATGCAACTAATCTTCATGATACTTACTTGTAGAGCAAAGTGATATCAAACAGAAAACAACAAGTTTCAATTTAAAAACATATTTCGCATTCATGCCTGACATAAAATAGAAACTCGCTTTGCTCTACAGTTATTTATAATAAAATTACCTAAGGCATGAACTAGATCTACAACAAAAATAAACACATTGCCCTTTTTCATAATAAGTAGATATACCCTTCTAAAATATACTTCTGGAAAATAATATCTATAAAATGACTTCTATGGTGGCTTGGTAAATTTCCTTATTTGCGTAAATTATTATGGGTATGATTTTTGGGCGAATTTTTCCAACTGAACACCAATCCCTCAATATTTCATGTAGTCTTGGCACCCTAAAAAAGATAACATATTAAATACAACTGTAAAACAAACAAACAACAATGATAGTGTAGCTTTCAGGCATGACAGAGTAAACAACAAGATTGTATGTCATAGTGCGTATTTTGATGACACCAAGTAACTTCCATAGTTTTTAATGTGTCATAATCATGATCTATCTGTGGAGAAACATAACAAAATTTATAAAAATATGTTAACAATAGGAACATACATAATTATTCGCAATTGCGGCATAACCAGATGCTGAAGTGGCATATATTACGTAAATATAATGATATTAGCACAGTAAACACGATTTTAAAAAGGATACGGTACGGGCCCGCGCTGACTCGGCGCCAACGGCACCTGATTCCCGTTGCCACTCATATTCTTGGCAGCATAGGTATCGGGACACGTACACCACTCAAGGTGGCACGTAAAATCACCCTAACCGATTGTAGGACACATCCGGCACATAAGTAGATGATATACCGATGTCAGATTGACAAGTCACAATAATTTAATTTGTACCCTTTGAAAACAACGTTTCTTGCAAAAACATTGTACACCACTTGTAAAATCACAATATTTATTTTCAGGAGACGGATAATAGCATCACTAAAAAAGAGATCCAGTCACTAAACAAACGACAGTACAAAATGGCGGATGTTAACCAATAAACAAACGTGACTGTCACTGAATGATTCCAAACATCTGATATATAAATTACTAAAATTAAACTTTAATTTTGTGTTTGTATTTAATTTAAATAGAAAATATATATATTTTTTAAATATATTCTTTTAACAATACCAGTACGTATATTTTTGAAAGTCTAAAACTGTCATTCGATCGTTTACGTCTCCAGCTTTACTCACGTCATGCATTGCAAATTGCAATGCTGTTCCTGCATGTCACTCAGTTTTTAAGCCACCTTAGGCAAAGGAAGCACGAACAAAGTTACACACACAAACTACATAGTTTGTATTTTGATAAAATACATAATGAAACTGGTGTATTAGCTTTTCTTTGTTATAAACCTACTTTAAGGCTACGCAATTTAAGTTAATTTGTTTTAGTTTGTCATTTGTGTACTGTACTAATCCTATTATGGTATTAAAGCGGCGCGGCGTATCACCGCCCGCGGCACTGTAGTCCCGTTTACTAAAATAGCGGTCGTAGGCACTTGATTTTTTTTTTCTTAAAATAGTGTATTTTTTTGATGGAATCGTATTTTACTAATAGTTCTTATCATGTTTTATTCTTTGTATTTTTTGCGTATCTTGTATACTTATGCAGTTATTCAAGATATTGTCCATATTTTTTGGTATAGTCCAGCTTTAATTAAATTTATTAATGAAAAATCAAAACTGCATAGACGATGGAAAAAATTTGGTAATCCTAGGGACTATGACGAATTTTCTCTTCTTAGAGAAAGGCAGCATCGCATACAGAAGTTTTGTTTTGATCATTTCGTAAGCACTTCGGAAAAACTTATTAAAGTATCTCCGAAATATTTTTGGAAATATGTTAAGTCTAAAAGAGGAGTTTCTAACTACCCTACAAAGTTTACCTTTAACGGTGCTCATTACACTGGCGGCCAGGAAATTTGTACAGCATTTAATAAATTTTTTGAAAGCGTATTTGTGCCGCCCGCACCAGCTGCGGCTAGCGGATCTTCGCCGTCAGTTGAGGTCTCCTTGAGTAATGATACCTTATCCCGCGTCAATGTTACAGAAAACACTGTCTTAAAATTACTAAGATCGTTAGACAAAAGCAAGGGAGCTGGCTGTGACGGTGTGCCTCCGATATTTCTCTTTTCTTGTGCGGAAGGCCTTGCTTTTCCAATTACTATTTTATTTCGGAGGTCCCTAAAAGAGTGTACTTTCCCCACAGTCTGGAAACAAGCTCAGGTTGTGCCAATTCATAAAAAGGGGTCTAAGTCTGTAATCCAAAATTATCGTCCGGTATCTATTCTTAATGCCATTAGTAAATTACTCGGATTGTTGGTGTATGAGCACATGTATCCTCTCATTGCACAGAATATACCTCACAATCAGCACGGTTTCTTTCGGGGACGTTCAACAGTCTCAAACTTGGCATTATTTTCTAACTTCGTCCTCTGCGAGATGGAGAATGGGAAGCAGGTCGATGTGATCTACACCGATATAGAAAAAGCTTTCGATCGGGTGGACCACAGCATTCTTCTGCGAAAACTGGAATCCCTAGGCATACATGGGGATCTTTTAAGATGGGTTCGTTCTTACCTGACCAACCACTCTCAAATGGTCGTACTTGGAGGATATAGATCTAACTACATCACGATTCCTTCTGGGGTTCCCCAAGGCTCGCATCTTGGACCTCTCTTTTACAACGCTTATCTTTATGATATACACAATGTCTTTAAAAATGCTAGATATTTGTTATCTGCAGATGACAAAAAAATTTATATAAAGGTACATTCTGCTGATGACTACAAACGCTTACAAGACGACCTTAATAACTTATTAAATTATTACAGTCTTAATAGAATCGTTGTCAATATAGGAAAGTGCCAATGTATGAGTTTTACGCGGAAAAAGAACCCTATAAAATTTTCTTACAAATTAAATGGCGTTGTAATTGAGAGAACTGAGGGAGTGCGTGACTTGGGTGTATATCTCGATAGTAAAATGTCAATGTCCACACATATTGACACAATTATTGGCAAAGCCTACCGCAACCTTGGTTTTTTGATAAGAACTTGTCGTCCTTTTTCAGATCCCATTAGTATTAAAATTGTGTATTATGCTTATGTGCGAAGCATTTTAGAATATGTAAGTCCAATTTGGTCTCCATATTATACAACCTACATAAACCGCATCGAGAACATTCAAAAGAAATTCATACGTTACCTCAACTTTAAATGTAGAAAAACTAATAGGAGGAAGGATTATGAGGATGTTTGTCGTAATTACGGTCTTCTCACACTGAGAGAGCGTCGTCAGGTACTTGACATGGGTCTGTTGTTTGATGTGATCCGCGGTCGTTTGGATTGTCCAGATCTGATTGAACTTATATCTTTAGCTGCACCGAAGCGCCGCACTAGGCATACACCCTTATTGCGAGTTCCACCACATACCACGAATTACGGTCAAAACTCTGTATTTGCCAGATTACCAGATACCTACAATAAATACTTCTCCGACGTTGACATTTTTATAGGATCTAAACACAGTTTCAAAAGTAAGGTAAAATGTCACTTTTACGACCCGAGTTGTAATGATAAAACATCCTAACGGATATATTTTTTTTTTGGTATCTTAGGGCCTAGACACAGTGTCGTAGTACAGTTTTAATCACCGAATAACATAACTCAGTAACCAATAGGCATTTCACAGGTACTTATAATCAATTAATTCATGGGTCGGTTATATTTTATTTTATTTTATTTGGTAAGTCGTAGTATTGACTCAGAGGTGGTACAGCGGGCATTAAGTGTATCTATCTGTACATCATTTGTATATAGATAAAACATATAAAATATTTCATGACAGACAGACAGTGTCACGTTACATTAAATTAAATTATATCAATTACTCATTATTATTACATAATTATGTTATTGTACTATATAGTATGATATACTATTACATATTCGATATAAGTATATATAGTTATATTAGTATGTGTGTATAATATGTATAATATGTTATTATGTTCATATAAATTATTTATTATTATTATATGTAAGGATATAAACATTTAGCTGCATCTCATCTTGCCTTATTAGACTAGGTTGGTGTTTTGTTTTGTTATTCCGCTCGTACAGACTGTTTGTAATTGTGGTAAAACGAGGATAGTTGTTATTGGCTGCCTAATTTTTTTTTTCCTAAATTTAAGTTTAATTTATAAAAAGCTGTTACTATTCCTGTACAATAAAAAAAAAAAATATTTATGTCGATTTTGTATGGAGATGAAAATTCAAAGCTCTATATCTCGAAATTTACTACGGTTTTTCAGATGCGGTTTTTTGTATCGTACAAGGTTCGTGTATAGCTTTAATAAACAGTTGAGACTAGGTGCGCCCGGTTTGCTCTTTGCGAGATATAGGATGTTCATTTTTATCGATATTAAATATTTTTTATTTCCTTATTTCAGTTCATAAATATGTTTTTAATTAGTCGACATATATACACAGGCATAAGAAACGTTATACAGGTTGATGTTTCATAGTATGAATCATATACATGTAGATATTATATGTAATCCGCCTTCTAGAATCGGAAGTATAAATGATCTACAATCATATATTATGGTGGTTTGTAAAAGATCTCGCGACTTTTAATAAGTACCTACTTACATGAAAATTATGATTTACAATCGTAATTACCCCACTCAATAGTAAATAACAAGTTTTACGCACTTATGACTACGAAAAACACATTATTTTCTTGGTAAGTAGTCTGCATGTACTGATTGTAATATGTTATCACTTTATTTGGATATTGTTTTCTTCCACCAGATGTTTCGTTTGTGTTTTTGCACCTTAGCTTCATTACCAATTCATCCACATTGTAAATGTAAGCGAATCGGGATCAGAGGATAGTAGTGACGAGGATACATTTTTTACTGTTTCTTTTTTTAAGTAATTATTTTTTAATTTTTACTTCGTATGTTTTTGGTTAGATATGTCATATTGTTTTCCATATTTTTTATTACTTTTATATTTCTCAGCTTTTTTATTAATGTTTAACGTACTTAACCATTGTTAAGATTAATAATCTAAAAAAAACTACATCAACAAGTGTCGATCGTTTGTTAATATTTATTTATAATCAGGAAGACACTAATCGGAACCTTTAGTAATAAAAAAAACAATAGATTTATGGTCACTAATGACTTACAATCACACCAATAAAATAAATACCATATAATATCTAAGGTGCAAAAAGTCGAACAAACGAAACATCTGGAGCAAGAAAACAATATCCAAAATAAGGTGATAAACTATTACAATCAGTACATACATACTATTTACCTAGAAAATAATGTATTTTTCGTAGTCATAAGTGCGTAAAACTTGTTATCTACTATTGAGTGGGGTAATTACGATTGTAAGTCATAATTTTCATGTAAGTAGGTACTTATTAAATGTCGCGAGATCTTTTACAAACCACCATAATATATGATTGTAGATCATTTATACATCCGATTCTAGAAGGCGGAGTACATATAATATCTATATGTATATGATTCATACTATGAAACATCAACCTGTATAACGTTTCTTATGCTTGTGTATATATGTCGACTAATTAAAAACATATTTATGAACTGAAATAAGGAAATAAAAAATATTCAATATCAATAAAAATGAACATCCTATATCTCGCAAAGTGCAAACCGGGCGCACCTAGTCTCAACTGTTTATTAAAGCTATACACGAACCTTGTACGATACAAAAAACCGCATCTGAAAAACCGTAGTAAATTTCGAGATATAGAGCTTTGAATTTTCATCTCCATACAAAATCGACATTGTTAAATATGGATAATATTATATTATACAATATATAATATAATATAGGACAATCAAACATTTGGCAGTTGGTTACGCACTGACGTTTATTTGAAATATATGTGGCCAGTAGCTATGATACTCTTCCAAGAAGTCTATACTTAACATTTCTCCCTCTTAAATGAATAATATAATAACTAAACGATAACTCAAAAAAACACAACAAGACAAACAACAAGAACAAAAATAAACATAATTAAATTACAACTACAGGTCCATACCTGTGATTAGATAAGTTACCTTTCCTGTTCATTTGGTAACAATCCCACGATTCCAAGTGAACTGCTTATTTCCTTGATACTTTTTGTACATAATATTATCACAGGGAGGCCAACAGTTTACTAAATTAGATCTTTCGCAAGCATACGCACAATGTGTTTTGGATGAGGAGTCTCAGAAGTATACTGTTATCAACACTCATAAAGGCTTGTTTAAGTATACTCGTTTGGTATTCGGGTTATCCAGCGCGCCGGCTATTTTCCAGCGCCTTATGGAGAATATTTTATCAGGTATTGATGGGGTTTTGTGTATGCTCGATGACATTTTAGTGACAGGAGTAGACAGAACCCAGCATCTTTGTAGACTGCGCACTGTTCTTGGTCGACTACAGGATGCAGGGCTCACTTTACAAAATGCCAAATGCGAGTTTTTTAAAGAGGAGCTTGAATATTTAGGCTATGTAGTGGATAATCACGGGTTGAAAAAGTCGCCCAAGAAGGTTTCTGCTATACTAAATGCACCAGTTCCAAAAGATGTCGCTAAATTGCAATCTTTTTTGGGTCTGGTAAATTACTACCGTAGCTTTGTCCCTAATGCGTCATCGCTTCTCAGCCCTCTGTATACATTGCTACAAAAAAATTGTAAATGGCATTGGACTTCAGAACATAAAATAGCTTTTGATAGGATTAAAAAGTTATTAGCTTCGGAACAAGTTTTGGCTCACTTTGACGCAAACGCAAAAATAATTTTGACCGTAGACGCTTCTCAATCCGGGCTAGGCGCGATTTTGTCGCAACTGGACGCCACGGGGTTGGAGCGGCCGATTTCGTTTGCGTCGCGCACGCTAAATTCTGCAGAACGCAGATACTCTCAAATACAGAAAGAAGCGACGGCCATCATATTTGGGGTACGTCGTTTCCATCAGTATCTTTACGGCAGATCTATTCCTTTTATTCTTCGAACAGACCACAAGCCATTAATTACAATTTTTGGTCCTCACCGTGGTATTCCCGAAGTATCGGCTAACAGGTTACAGAGGTATGCGATTTTTTTGAGTGGTTATAATTTTAAAATAGAATATGTGAAGAGTGCTAATAACAGCGCGGATTATTTGTCCCGCGCAAGCTTAAGTGACAGTCAGTCATTCGATATGAAAGAACACGTCACTAGTGGAATGCCGGAATATATTAACGATACGGCAACATATTATGTTAATTTTGTTGTGGATTCTAGCATGCCTGTGACTCTTCACACGTTACGCGCAGAAACTTGTAAAAATTTGAACTTATCTAAAGTTGTAAAATATATTTTAAATGGTTGGCCGGGGAAAATTACAGACGAACATGTTCGTCCTTATTTTTTATGTAGAAACCAACTTTCATATGAAAATGGCGTAATCATGCGAGGCCATAAAATCGTGATTCCGGAATCATTGCAAAATAAAATATTGTTAGAACTTCATAGATCACACTTAGGAATTGTTAAGTGTAAAGCCGAAGCTCGCAGTAGATTTTGGTTTCCGGGTATCGATAAGATGATAGAGTCTATGATCGCTGATTGTGAGATTTGTACGCAGCTTAGACCGTCTCCAGCGCGAGCACCGCTTGTTGTGTGGCCACACCCGACACAACCATTTTACCGAGTTCACATCGACTTCCTAGGCCCTATCGGGGGTAAGTCATATTTGGTCGTTGTGGATGCACATTCTAAATGGGTAGAAGTGTACAGGGTGAACTGTACTTCTTCCGCCACAGTAATAGCTAAATTGTATGATTTTATGTCGAGGTTTGGCCTTATTCACACATTGGTTAGTGACAATGCGACGTGTTTCGTGTCTGAAGAGTTTGTGAAATTTTGTTCGGCAAACGGAATATCGCATGTAACGTCGCCCGCCTATCATCCGGCTAGTAATGGCCAGGCGGAGAGCTATGTAAAGATCATCAAGAGAGGTATTAGATCTTGTTTGTTAACTAGTAGTAATGTAAAAGAAAGCGACGAAAGTTTATTAAAATATCTTTTCGATTATCGCAATTCGGTACATTCTACAACTGGCTCTTCGCCCGCACAGTTAGTTTTTGGGCGTAAACTTCGTTCGCGTTTGGATTTATTAACTCCAAACTCACCGGCGTCTTCGTCTGATTCTCTTGCTAAAGTCGTGGAACGCCAACAGTGTTCACAGAGTAGAGCGTATAGGGGTTATAATAGACAATGTTTTGTGCCGGGCGATAATATTATGTACAAAAAGTATCAAGGAAATAAGCAGTTCACTTGGAATCGTGGGATTGTTACCAAACGAACAGGAAAGGTAACTTATCTAATCACAGATTGTATCACCTTAGTGCATGTGAAAAAACACAAAAATCAACTCATACATTACAAGGGAAAGCTTCAAGATGCTGCAGCCGGGGATGTGTTGGATGTCATACCCGAATTTGACAGAACGAACGGGTCTTCTAGTGAGGAGAAAGTGTCTGATTCGCAAAGATGCGTCCGTGAGGAAGAGTGTGATGAGCGAGTGGCACCTTCTGAAACTCAGCTTACTGAACATCCATCTCTGTCATCAACCGGAAATTCAGAAGTTGATGAGAACGTTGACGCTACATCAGATTTAGAACACCAGGTCATCCAAAACTCTGAGTCGCCATCTGATCCTGTTCAAAATACGGGGCAGTCGGGAAGGCTATTGCGCCGAAATCAAAGAGTTGATTATAAACCGTTTTTTTGAAATATATGTGGCCAGTAGCTATGATACTCTTCCAAGAAGTCTATACTTAACAGACATAAATATGGACAATATCTTGAATAACTGCATAAGTATACAAGATACGCAAAAAATACAAAGAATAAAACATGATAAGAACTATTAGTAAAATACGATTCCATCAAAAAAATACACTATTTTGAGAAAAAAAAAATTCAAGTGCCTACGACCGCTATTTTAGTAAACGGGACTACAGTGCGCGGCCGCGGCGGAGGTCTTCTTTGGCGCATGTGGGGCGGCACCGGAACCAACTCAGTGAATTAAAATGAGTCCGCTGAAATCAATGATTAACGAATTTATAAGGATTTGCTATGTTTACATACCTGTAGGATATTTCGTTATACAAATATGATACATTTCGATATTGCCTATATAAACATAATGCTATCTCATTCAAGTAATTTCTAATTATGTATGTAGGTAAAAAGGATAAATATATTTTAGCTTGTGCCATACTGTCCACATTATCTATACTCATATACATCAAAATTACTTTGCGGTCGGATTCGCCATTTTCTGTTCCCCATTTGTTTACATGAAAACTATCAGAAACTGTCATTGTGTCGAATAACTTCGTAAAATTAAAAAAAAAGATCACCAAGCTAGTTTACTGCTACTGGGAGTTTTGGCGGGAATTCTGACAGTGCAGTTCATAGCTTATTTTAATTTATTTCATAAACTAGTTTAGAGTTGTGTTTGTTGTATAAAAGTGGTGTGGTTTTGTTCATTAAATATCGACGGTGATGAACAGTGTATGGAAACATTGAAATAAGTGAATTAAGAACCGTACTGAAAGGAGTTAGCACCTGAACTCCGACAGGACCTTGAAATCGACCGCACCCGTGTTTCATCGTTCTTACATTAGATATAAGTTACTTATGAAATGAAATGACTGAAGACTTAGCAGCATGGTCTACGACCTTAGCCGGTTCCAGTAAGGAACAAATAAAACAAAATAAAAAAGTGTGCGTCCCGGGACGCTCGACAGAAGTGATAACTTAAACTAATGTGCGTTAAAGTGAGAGCGGAGGAGCCCACCACAGTCGTGTCAAAGTCGTGTCAAAATCGTGTCAAAGTCGAGTCAAAGTCGAGTCAAAGTCGTGTCGAAGTCGTGTCAAAGTCGTGTCAAAGTCCGGTCAAAATCCGGGCCAAGCCGACTGGTCACTGTGTGACGCAACCTGGGACTTCGAAATTATCGATGTTCCAGGGAGGTCGGCTAACGCTGGCTGGTCGATGAACCGCTCGCGTTACGGAACGTTTCGGTTCACCCTCCCATAAGAAGTTATCACTTCAAAAAAAAAATACTGCTACTGCGAGTTTTGGCGGGAATTCTGACAGTGCAGTTTATCGCTTATTTTAATTTATTTCATAAACTAGTTTAGAGTTGTGTTTGTTGTATAAAAGTGGTGTGGATTT
This sequence comes from Amorpha juglandis, assembly GCA_949126905.1. Taxonomy (NCBI): domain Eukaryota; kingdom Metazoa; phylum Arthropoda; class Insecta; order Lepidoptera; family Sphingidae; genus Amorpha; species Amorpha juglandis. Next base: position 11,142,159 of record OX421367.1, read on the forward strand.
GTTCAATAAACATTGACGGTGATGAACAGTGTATGGAAACATTGAAATAAGTGAATTAAGCATCGTACTGAAAGGAGTTAAAACCAAAACTCCGGCAAGACCTTGAAATCGACCGCACCCGTATTTCATCGTTCTTGTAAAAATAACTTGAGAATAAAATATTATACTTGACACTGGCTAAATGCGAAAGCCATGAATAAAAAATAAAATACTGCTACTGCGTGTTGGTGTGTTCATAATTCTAGCTTTAGTAGCTCAGATCAAATATGAACAAGATACGGCCATAGCGTAGCCTGTGGTGAGACAGAGAGACCCAGCGCTTGTGTTGTCAGAATGTAAAAAAAAATCCATAATTATTTTATTATATTTTAGTGAAGATTCTTAAAAGTAAAATAAAATACTATTAAAGGCTATAGTATATTGCCCTATATCCTTATTTACACATTATTTTATATGCAACATTAATTAAAATATTAAAATATATAATTAAAAAAATCGCGTGTACCCTACGAATAGTGTGAATATCCTATTATTCATAATACCAATTAGTGTTATTAAAATTACGGGATAGTGAATTAAATGTTAGGTTTCACTTAATTTTTGTAATAAAAAGATGTGAATGGTTAATTTATTTACTAACACAAATTATGATACACGGGCTAATAACTAAGGTGTGGTCAAATTGAAGCAAATATAAGTACTAGTGTACGATATAAGTATTTCAACTGTAGTACCAAATCATGTGAATGCATTGCTAGGACATAAATAGAGCATTTTCTTTTTCCTCTAATGAGTAACATGTCGGCATTAACGTGATATTATATGATGTCTAGTTTTTAATGTCATCCGGAAGCGAAGCTCCTGTTGTGCTCTATTGCGACCCTCGGTGTTAGAGAGAGTAATAGCGCGTCGTTTTGCTAACACGCCCCTTCATTGACCTTTAAATTTAACTAATTTTGTATGAAAATTTCTGATACGTTCTATCTTTTGCGAAATCAGTTTTTAATTTTATTTTTTGGTGACTTGCATAGTCCTTGAAAAATGCAGGTAACACATCTTAGCATTTTTAGTTGGTATCCAATTGATTCCACCGATCGCTTGGATCCACCGATTTCTTTGTGATGGATCTTTAGGAAACCTGCAAATAAGACAAAACGGAAGATAAATTTCACTTCTTTCAGGAAATAAGTATTGAGTATTATATAACATATTATAAAAATGTATTATCTACTTTAATAATAATTTATCGGCATTTAGCTTTAGTAACCGGCAACACTATTTTTAGGTTATAAAGTTAGATTTATGCATTAAAATAAGATTTTCGTAACAATTGTACCAAAATCTTGTGAAAATACTCGCCAATACAACAAGCTGAAACTATTTTAATTCACAGAAACAGATTTTATAAGGTACTTACATGTGAAATGTGACACCAGGATTTTTTCGCTCGCTACGGCTTTTACACTCAAAAATACTACACCCAACCATCATTAGAATACGATTTGATTACTATTTTGATACAAACACTAATAATAATCGCTATAAACACCTTAAAAAAGCCAGGAAGTCCAGAAAACAATCACGCTATGGTTTGTTTGGCAAACTTCTCAGCGTGACAAACACAAAATTATAGGCTACGCTGAAAGTGACAGCAATATTATATAGGCATCTTTGTCTAACACGTTCAATTACTTATATAACTATCTCGTTTTGCAGGGAAATCATTCTGTGATGGTCCTATCCAGTCCTATCTATGGAATAGATAATCTAAGTTTAGTAGTTTATTTGTCTCTGCTTTAGTAGTTTTTGAGAATTCGTGATTAACAGTGAGTGAATGAGTGATTTCGCTTTATATTTCTTTTTTATTTATGACTTTCGCAGTATTATGCATTTAGCCAGTGTCAAGTACAAATTATTCTCAAGTATTTTTACAAGAACGATGAAACACGGGTGCGGTCGATTTCAAGGTCTTATCGGAGTTTTGGTGTTAACTCCTTTCAGTACGATGCTTAATTCACTTATTTCAATGTTTCCATACACTGTTCATCACTGTCAATGTTTATTGAACAAATCCACACCACTTTTATACAACAAACACAACTTAAAACTAGTTTATGAAATAAATTAAAATAAGCGATGAACTGCACTGTCAGAATTCCCGCCAAAACTCCCGCTTTATATTTGTACATAGATAAATACTAAGTACTAACTCATGTGCTCTTCCCTCTTTTCAAGGTGACAGATTTTGGACCGTTTTTCTTTATGGATCGCGCACTCCCTATATATTATTACTCCAACGTCTTACATATTATTCGTCCCTGTTTTCCAATTACAGCACTAAAGCGCATTATGCGGCATAATGCTCAACGTTGAATGTTTCAACTACAGCAACGCTTCGCACAATCAAGCACTCTCAAAAGTACTGCTTTCGGGTGATACATCAGTAAAAACCAACTCACCCTGTTTTCCAATTACAGAGCATAATGCGACTCATTGGCGCACAATGCCGAAGTGTGCTAATTGCTAATTGGAACGTGAATTAGTTTTCTAGTGCACCAGCAGAGGGCGCTAAGTTCAGTGTTGAGAATAAAAATATAAATAGTCAATGTTTATACCTTCATCCATCCTTACATTTACTTTTTAACAGGGTCTGAATTAACTTTTGAATATTTCGAAAACACTACGATAAGACGAAAGCTTAAAAAAAATCTCAACAATAAACAATATTAATTACTAACGATAATATAAATAAAATTTCGATCAATGCCAACTTAAAGAAAAAACACTTGTTAATTTTCTGTTACTGAGTTGGTATTGATTGCATGTATCACCCGAAAGCAGTACTTTTGAGAGTGCTTGATTGTGCGTAGCGTTGCTGTAGTTGAAACATTCAACGTTGAGCATTATGCCGCATAATGCGCTCTAGTGCTCTAATTGGAAAACAGGGTATGTAACAGAAAATTAACAAGTGTTTTTTCTTTAAGTTGGCATTGATCGAAATTTTATTTATATTATCGTTAGTAATTAATATTGTTTATTGTTGAGAATTTTTTTAAGCTTTCGTCTTATCGTAGTGTTTTCGAAATATTCAAAAGTTAATTCAGACCCTGTTAAAAAGTAAATGTAAGGATGGATGAAGGTATAAATATTGACTATTTATATTTTTATTCTCAACACTGAACTTAGCGCACTCTGCTGGTGCACTAGAAAACTAACTCCCGTTTCAATTAGCATTAAGCACACTTCGGCATTGTGCGCCACTGAGTCGCATTATGCTCTGTAATTGGAAAACAGGGCGTAACTATTGGTTTAATGTTGCCATTTTATATTTATTCTCCTAAATACTGGAACAGTGTTAATAAGAATGTAAAAAATAAGTTAAACTTTGTACTTTTAGCTGTTTTTTGAAAGTATGTGGTTTGAGATATGCTTTAAATGAGTAAAAATACTTTACGTACGTCTATAAGAATCGCTTCAGAGAAGTCAACTTTGGAATTTATTATTTGTTTGATGTCCTGCAAAACCAAACGACATAGCTTATAATTTAATATTGTACTCACTTCTCCAGCTTCAGGAGTACCTCTAGTAAACCTATCTTCATTATTCAATTTAAAATTATTACTGTTTTGTAACATTGGTAATTTGTGTTGAGTATCAAGATAGACAGTTGCATCACCAATTATGAGCAGAACTTTCTGGCGAGTGTCAGTCAAACTGCCAATGTTTTTGATGGCCCACTAACTTCCTGCCTCAAAGCTGAAGCCCTTGCTTTGGCTTCATGTTCAAAGTCAGTCCAGTACTGCAATAATAGGTAGGTAGTCTTAAGTCAATGCACACTGTCTCAAATAATTGACAATCTCCGTGGCGCAGCGGGTAAGTAGCCGGCTACGAAATGAGAGGTCGTGGGTTTGTTTCCTGCACCCAGATAAATGTTTGTGTGATCCACAAATGTTGGTTTCGGGTCTGGCTGTTGTGGTACCGCAAGTCCCTTGTAGTTCTTGATACCCACAATACAGGTTTAACCTAGTATGGGGTCAGGACAATGTGTTTGACTGGTGGGTGTATATATATAACTTTAAAAAGAAGCCTGTTATAGAGACTACCACAAAATGATATGAGTTTCCACCTGAGGTCACTTTTGGATGCACCCAAGCCATAAGCAATCAGTTTATGTGCTATTCTGTTTCAGGCTCGATCCATAGCTTCTTTGGACCATCCACCCCTCACCGTTTTGCATATGTTTTGCCAAGTAATTAGCAATTCCTCTAGTTGTGCTTCGGATACTTTATTACCAAGTGTTTATTTTCTATTACATATAATTTATTACATATGACATTTTATTTGGTTCTAAGTTATCAATGTGGCTGTTATCTATTTAATTGTCAGTGTTTTTATAACTGGGTGCACCAATCCAAAAAATGGCCAAGTCCACTTTTTCTCTTTTGAGCATAGAGAAAAATAAACAATTTTTTTATTAAAAAGAACACATGGCGTGTAAAAATGAAAATACCATCAAGTTATAGTACAACATAAACTCTTTATTTTGGTAAAAAAAATAAAACACTAAAGTTACATTAACACCTACATATAAATTGAAAAAATTAAGTTTTGGACTTATCATAAATCAACAGGACTTAGGGTTTTCATTCTCGTTTACTTAGGACTTAGGACATTTTCCTTTCTTTTATGGACTAAGGAATTTAACAAAACAAAATAAGTTCTATAACTGTATTCTTATAATCTAAATAGAGCTGCACTGGTCATTAAAAAGCACAATAATTTTAAGTTTTAATAGGGTTTCAGGAAAGACTTGGTTAATGTTAAAATATTTTTGTGATTATCTATTCTATTATATCTACTATCTCATTCTCTCGCAGGCTAAACCCTATTTATGAATATATTTGTCTCTTTTTACGGTCGTGTTTTCGTTTCATCGAATGTTCAAATCACAACGGTGCTAAAGAAGATTCACTTCAATAATAAATTTGGATTTTGAAGAAGATGCCTAAATGTAGTGACTTTGGGTGTGAAATAAAGAAAACTAGGAATCAACCAAATATTTCATTGCTGTATTACATTACATTACATATTTAACAATTAAAAAACAGGTATAAACAATGTATTTTTTTTAATTCTCTTTTAATAATATTATTAACTATTGTATGAATTTTTTTTCTAAAAATAATTATTTATAATTTATTTTTTGATATATTTTTCATGGGTAAAAAGTACCCAAATTTGAGATTTTTCGAACCTTTAAAAATTCATATCTCTAAAATATTAACTTTATCATGAAAAGTCATAGGGCCTTTTTAATTTGTATTTAAATAAAGAAATAAAAAAAAATGTCTGGTTGAAAAATTACAATTCCTTGAAATTGATTTTTTTTTTTTATCCTGGCTCGGCAAAGTGACTACGCTACATCTGATGGTAAGTGTAGCGCAATCCAAGAATATTGTCGACCAATGATAAACAATGTGTCCATCATTGGTCGGTACGATCATGCCGGCCTGCCAAAGGGCCAAGGGGGAGGGGAAGGAAAAAGGGATGGGAAAAGGGTGAGGATCAGGGGGCTGGCCCCCTGGGGAGAACCGGATATACACTGGCTGACCCTGGAACGCGACCCACACAAGGTGGGCCACTATGGCAGGTTTTAGCACCAGTGTACGGTGGTCGCTATCCGGTCGGATACAAGTATCCTCCCACCAGCAAAAAAAAAACAATTTTAAACAATTTCGGTTTAAACAATATGGCACGGGGTTGCCCCATGGCAACATGCATTTAAATCATCAGTATATACGGCAATTTAAAGAGGATCATTAAAATTAATTAATCATCATTAATTTATTTCTTTTTTTTATTTTTAATCGCATAAAAATAAAAAAAAGAATACTGAAAAACGAAGTTCGGAACATATATAGAGTGAACTAGGTGTAGAATAGCCATTACAATAATAATATGTATTGTTGATTTATATTACTATCACAAAGATTAATTTGTAAGTAAAAACGTATATAAAAAATTATTGATTTTTCTTATTTACTGTCGTTTCCCAGAAAAAATGCATGAAGATTCAAACTCGTTCCAATAATAAAACACATTCTCCTTAAACATGTTTTTAACGATTTTTTTATTTCAGTCACAGTATTTTATAATAGAAATATTATTGTGATGGATATACAGTACATTAGGTCTACGTTTTCGAACTTCGTTGCTTCGTATCCTTTTATAGAATAGCCCTCTGGACATTTTTTTTTAACAACCCGAAACCCTCCGGCCGGAGAACATCTCGCAATGACAATCCGGCTAATCGTTGAACCCGCGCCGCAATACAAAACGGCCCTGTTTTTGGAAACGGCTAGCCGCAATGTAATACGGCGATTTATACAATCTGACTGCGACATATATATAGCAACCTAAATTGATGGTTGCTATAAATTATCAACAATTAAAAATACAATATCCGTATGTACTGTACGAATATTGTGTTTTTATTAATTAACGTACGAATCTTCTTCTTTTTATTTATGGCTTTCGCAGTATTATGCATTTAGCCAGTGTCAAGTATAAATTATTCTCAAGTTATTTTTACAAGAACGATGAAACACGGGTGCGGTCGATTTCAAGGTCTTGCCGGAGTTTTGGTGTTAACTCTTTTCAGTACGATTCTTAATTCACTTATTTCAATGTTTTCATACACTGTTCATCACCGTCAATGTTCATTGAACAAATCCATACCACTTTTATACAACAAACACAACTCCAAACTAGTTTATGAAATAAATTAAAATAAGCTATGAACTGCAGTCAGAATTCCCGCCAAAACTCCTCAACGTACGAATCGTACAGGTAATCACTTAAAAATGTTGCTATCTCTTAAAAAATAATATCATCATAGCTTCGGTGTTGCTCGTAGAAAAACAGTACAATTAATGATTATTGTGATCCTCATTGCCTTCTACGTCTTGATTGTGTCGTCTTCAAATGTTGGATTCGCTGCCCCCTTCATATTTTGCATTTTGGTCGTCTCGGTAAATGGTCTTTTCTGATAATCAAAATAATGTTTATTTTTTATATATGAATATTTAACATATTTATCATACGTATGTTCCATCACCCCCAAGTCAAACGCAAATTGTGATTGCTCAACCTGGGAATTGAACCCAGGACTACACGGTTCTCAGCTTTAGTAAGTTGCCACTAGACCAATGAAGCCACAACGCTCACAAAATTAAATATTTTATAAACAATTCCAACAATCACACACACAGTAAGTTAACCTGTTTCGCTATTTGTTTGACCTAAGTATAAGGAGCTACTAAGGATTTATGGTCCTACAACCAGACGTGAAACATATATTTGTAGCCTACACAAACATTTGTCTCTGTGCGGGGTTCAAATCCACCTGTCGTTTTATTGACGGCTAAGCCGCTGCGCCACGGAGATTGTCATAATGACAAATAAAAATGATTTTTACAGATAAACTGCCCAAAAATGTGGATATTTTATACTACTATTATTCGAGAGTGTGGTCTAGAGTTATTGAACACGGTACTAAATACAGAATTCCGTGACATTCTCAAATCAGCTGGCAACCCAAACTGTGAGACATTCAGGCTGATAGATAAAAAATCATAAATTGTAATAAAAATATTTTTGTACCCTCTAATAAAATAATAGAAAAATGTTACAAAATCTCACAATGGTATAGGTAAGTACCTATAACTAGAAAAAACAGTTTCTAAAGTAATTCAATATATAAGGTGACTTGCAAGAACATCATTAGGTTTTTTAGCACAATTAAAGTCTTTTATGGAATCTTCACATATTTTGTCTGTAGGGGCAATTTATTATTAGATATACGGTGTGGTTTCATAAATATACAAATATTTACAGGTTCTTTTTGGGCATAGATTTAATTTATATTTTTGGAATTAACATATATCCAAACCGTCTTTATTAAACTTAATCTTCAATGAGGTTTCCTCATGCAAGAACTGGAGGAAAATGTGAAAATTAACTGTTTTTGTGTCTATTCAGGAGTCAGGACACGGTATTGATAGAATGGTAGTAGGTCAAGTGGTTTTGTGGTCAGGTAGTTTTGTTCAAAACGGCACATATATAAATAACATGATCCCTGTAGATACACACCCATAGCACTACGTCCTGTGAGCCTATATTTCCCATATTATTTTCTTTTAAGTTTTATATAGTTACAAAGATATATAATAGTTATTAAAAGTACAAACCTTAGAACGATACACGCTGTTCGTCAACTTTGTAATACCCGCAAAATGGTTTTCAATGTCATTTAACTTCTTCCCTTCAGTTTCGGGCAACATAATAAAGAAGATGATACACCCGGAGAAACTAGAACAGAATGTAGTTCAGAGAAATAAATATAGTGGTAGAGTCACGCTTAGTTTGACGTTATCGGTAAATTATCGTGTTTAGGGTACCTAGTGAGTACTGGTATATTTCACAGGGACATCAGTCTGTTTATTAATTTACAGTCTATAGGCCGCGCCACATTTCGATGGACTGGAAGATGATAGTTTGCCGTCACGTCAGCCAGACATCATTTCATATAAAATGTCTCGCGCTGTTCTAACCTGACCGAAGATACTTCGCGGAATTCATTTATGTACAACAATTTAAAGATGGACGCGTTAACGCGCGATAAATTTACAACCATCTGAACATAGCCTAATTACAACAAATTAATGCTGAAGAATCAGGGAAGCTCTCGAGATCGGGGACATCCACGTATACAAGTCCAGATGCTAAGTGTTACGCAGTTTGTGAAAGTGAGAGCGCCATCTCTTTTACACCATGCTATCCTCATAAACCAAAACTCCCCAGGAGTTTCTGACACGTCGGCATATGGTTGTTTCGAGTGTCGCTTTCTCCGGGACATCCGATATACGATCACTCCTCCACTATTCCTCCACGGACCCAGTCTTTACGCTTGGAAATTGTGTAGCTGCGGCTTCGTGGCCGTCCTGTCGTTTGAGACCATCCAGAAACCACCACTTAAGTAATTCTTGGCAGTCATTGGTTTTGCTAATTTAAACACTTTCCTTGTCAGTACTACCTTAGTGTCCTTGACGAGGAGGCGATAGTGCGACGAGAGACTTTATCACGGAATAACCGAAATGACCTCCTCAAGAGCCAGTAGTCTTATTTTTGATAAGTGGTTTCTACTTCGATCCGTGATGAGGCGCTCGAGCCTCTTCTGTAAGAACGTGTTCACTGCGTTTCTACATAAAGCGGCTCGGGCTCTGAGAATGCATTCTCACTCTGCATTTAGCGGTCCAAATCCATAACCGCCGTCAACCCATCCATAGACGCCCGATTCCTCACCAACATGACCATTTGTGCTGGTGGTAGGATATTCATATCCGCCCGGATAGCGACCACCGCACACATGGTGTTAAAACCTGCCATTCACTTTGCCGTGCTCGGAAAAAAAATATTATTGCCTTGATAGGCAGACGAGCAAGCGGCCCGTCTGATGGTAAACGGTCACTGCCGCTCATCTATGCCAGAGACACCGCTAAGCCGCTGCCTACCGCTGAAGGAATACTCTTTTTAAGCCTCGTTTAAAGAAGAACATGTCATAGAAGCGCTCAGGAAACATCGAAGCAGGAATTTATTCCAGAGCTTACACTTAGCGCGGAATAAATGAACGCTGGTACGGTACTAGATCGTATTGTTTTCTGGAAGTATGGATGAACTCTACTGCGGTGTCGGGTGGTGCGATGGCAGAATGGCGACGTTGGAACCATCTTAAACAGATCCTCAGATCACTCCCCGTGGAAAGTCCCCGATAAAACACGCAGAGAACTAAAATCTCTTCGCAGTCCCCACCGACAACAATGCTCTCAGATTGGGGTACACTGCGAATAGTTTAATCAAAAAGTGCCCAGAAGGCTTCTTTCACCGATTCTAAGCAACCGAGTGGGCATACACATTGATCAAGTCGGTGACAGCTGCTCAAACAGCATTTTAACCACTCAGGAGAACCTACTGGAGATCATACTTACTGATACTCCGGGATTTGTTGCCCTTCTATCATATTTCCTGCAGAAACGCGACAATTAGCGATTTAGATTTTACGTAATCTAAATTGCTGGGTAACGATCCAGAATCTGTATCCGCATATTGTAGCGCATATTATAAGAGAAGAGGCTCGCCTAATATGTTTAACTAAAAGGTTATTTAGACTTTAATACTTATAATAAATTCTTACCTTACGATACTATATATTCCATAAGTTCCCCAAATGAATAATGTGTCGACCATACTAATATACATTTTATTAGTCAAAAATCCGAAAATATATCCGATTGCACTTGCTAAGCCGGCACCTCCTGATCTTGTTTTTGAGTTAAAAATCTGCAATAATAATACTATATTATATCACTTCTACCTGCCTCTATCTATGGCTAAGAACAATTCTAAAGAGGAAAAATGCAGCTGAATTCTACTCGCGTAATTTCTCGCAGAGCACCAATCTGGGCGTGCCTCGAAGCGAGACCTCCGCATGATCCGCGGAAATTCAATGTTATACGACGCAACGTATAGATCGTTTATGTAAATCAGCGTACCCATAGACTATGTGCGGCAGCCACATACGCGTTTATTCGCGGCAAACTGTTACTTAATTTGTCGTTTTATCATAAAACTTTATTTATCTAGACCGCAGCAGCCGGCCCCTTTGCCGGGTATTCTAAAAAACAACAGAAATTGATTCGCCCAGCGTCGTGTTCGAATGTTTGGCGGGCATAAAATATGACATGATACGCAACTTAACAAGCATACCCGCGGTACATTGATGTCCGCGACGTGGCATATAAAATTCAGGAAGATCGGATGACAAATCAGGAATGGATGGTGGTTTGGTTACGCTTTAATCAACCTTGCCAACCTTAAAGGAAAGGCGTAACTAAAGGTTTGAGAAGGGGAGGGATTCCTTACTAACCGTACGAAAAGAAATGTTTAGGTAACAGCGTTTGTAAAAGTTATTAAAAGTATTATAAAACTAGCTGTACCTCGCGGTTACACCACATGCATGTTACTGCACTGCTACCATGTTATAACATGATATACCTACATATAAACCTTTTTGAAGTGAAAACTTCTTTAGCCGCGTTGAGCACTTTTTGGTAGGGGTAAGCTTGTGGTTACGCGTCAGCGACATGCTAATGTTAATTCAGACTATACACGTAAACACATCGTATATGTATACCTGACCGTGTGCTGTCCCTATGACTGCCAATATTTTTATAGCATAGGCCGGTAAACGGGCAATTGGATCACCTGATGGTATGTGATCTCCACCGCCCATGTACGCCCACAATACCAGAAGAAAAATGGGACTTGGGAATTGCAACATTGTATGAAAGTCACCAGTGTACGTAGTATGAGATTTTTTTTTTCATATTTTGATCCCGAGTATGACGTCACTTCGAGTTGTATAGAATAAATATAACTGGTCTAATAAAAACTACTTAGATTACACAGTGGTTTAAAAAAAACACTTAGATTAGATTGTAAACCATTTCTGTTTATCACCTTACCTCTCCAATAAGAATCCAAGGCAACAGGCGTATACCAGTGTGCGTTATTAAAGCTAAAAGCATTAGCAATGTTGTAGGTATCCAGGAGTAGGGATTCTTCTGGAAATCATATTCATTGTGGTTATTTAAACTAAAACACAACTGCGATCAGTTATTTTAAAAATAAATTAGTAGGCAATCTTACCACAACATTTTCTACAGAATTTTCAGTTGTTTCATTGTTTGAAAGGGCAACAGAACTCACTGCTAAAGTTTCTTGGGCTATATCATGCTGCGAAAGAAAAAAAATTGACAACAAATTAAAAACTGATGAAGATATGGTTGGTGCCACAAATACCATTAAGACAAAAGAAACACCACAATATTTAATTGTTTTTATTATGTACATTTATTTAATTTGAATAATAAAATGTTTACTCAATTACGAAAAAAAAATCTGTGGGTTTCGTGTATGTCTGCAAGCCCGGCGCCAGAGGATATTCGTACATAATTATAATATCTTTATGTATAAAAAATACGTGTCAAGTTGTTTGTCCGCGATACGCGCCTAAACTACTGAACCGATTTTAAACAAATTTTGCAATCTGTGTGCAGATTGGTCCAACTTGGGTTAATGGATAGTATATCTCAATTTATAGTCGCAATATTTCATTTATTGCAAATTATTAGTTATTCTATAGTTTCTAACAAATGGCGGTGAAAGGTAATTTATTGAAATATTTTTGAAGTGAAAACTTCTTTAGCCGCGTTGAGCACTTTTTGGTAGAGGCTAAACTTGTGGTTTCGCGTCTGACTGGACTGGGGACCGGACTGGAGCCGGACTGGACTGGGGTCCTGACTGCACTGTTGACCTGACTGAACTGGGGACCTGCCTAGACTGGGGACTGACTGGACTGGGGACTTGACGGGACTGGGGACCGGACTGGACTGGAGACCGGTCTGGACTGGGGACCGGACTGGACTGGGGACCGGAGAGGACTGGGGACCAGATTGGACTGGGGACCCGGACTGACCTAGGGACCGGACTGGGCACTGGATTGGGGACCGGACAGGAATGGGGACCGGATCGGACTGGGGCCCGACAGGACTGGAAACCGGACAGGACTGGGGACCGGACTGGGCACTGGACTGTGGACCGGACTGGACTGGGGACCGGAAAGGACTGGAGACCGGACTGGACTGGGGACCGAACTGGACTGAGGATCAGACTGGACTGGGGGCCAGACTGGACTAGGGAGCGGACACATAGGACGACAGTGTAAGGTAATTATCTGCATCGGCTGAATTGAGTAAGTATCCAATAGATGGCGCATACTGTATTGATTGGTTTACTACAATATAATTTAACATATACCTTAGGCACAGCAACGCGTGGCCGGGTCCGCTAGTGATATTATATTTATGACGAACTATGCGTCTAAATTCTTTGGTAATTAGACATTATTTCTGAGGTGTTAAAAATCTGCTCTCAATACAATGCATTACGCTTTACGTATTTATGAGTAACTTATGAGTAACCCAAGTGATAGCCTGTTGACAAAAGTACCTATCCATACTCACATTCCGTATATAATAATCGTAACCAGCCACGAGGAGACAACATATGCCAGCTCCAAGAGTTGAAAACAGCGTCAGTGGTCTTTTCCCTGTGTAATGCACTAATAGGACACAAGCGCCAGATCCAAGAATCTGTACTATTCCTAAAATCAGGGTTGCATAGTATTTGTCTATTGGTGCTTCCAACTTATTGAATATGGATACTGCATATGTCTGCAATACACAAAACAAAATATACGTAAGTATTTAGTTATCATATCTATTAGTTAAGACTCTGATCTCATATCTTATAAAGAAGCCTATAGGAAAAAACCAATGGAAGACCGGGGACAAAAGTATTTATATTTATTTATATTATCTTTATTTTATATTGGAATAAAGACATGCAAGTAAAACAGTTAAGGGTACAAAAGTACAATTAGCGGCCTTATCGCTCAAGGCAATGTCCTCCAGGCAACCATGGGATGGATATATAGTAAGAGCAATAAAATCCAAGAATAGTGTCGACCAACGATAAACAATGTGTCCATCGTAGGTCGGCAAGATCATGCCTATATGTAGATCATGCCATGTAATATATACTATATAGATAGCTAATATAATATACATAAAACATATAAATAATAAATATAATAATAATAACATCGTAAGCACAACACATAAAAACAGTTAGTTCGAGAGATAATGATCCTTCACCATCTTTTTAAAGATTGGCAGTGATTGGGCTCGTTTTATCACTGTCGGCAATGCATTTCACAACCGAGTAGCCTGAACACTGAACAGTGAAGGATATAACTAAATCTAAAAGTGGCTTAATTCATAGTTTTGTATTTGTCAGTTATTGAATTCTTGCAGTAAACCGACAATATACCTATATGTATAAACAATGTATGTGTTATATTATTATGAACATAATGTACCTAATTAACCTAATTACCTAAAATAAACGACTTGCTCGTTAACCACATCGTTAATTAAAAAAAAATATATAAGCATTTCATATTGTTCTTTGTTCTATCTTTTGTATCGGTATTGGCCAGCTGATAATACGAAGATATTCAATATTAATTAACATACAGGCCTCATATATTATTGGTGATAACGAACCTGTAGAGTTGTCATTCCGCTGAAGTGCCCCACAAAAAATGCGTAGGCAATGAGGAAAAACGGAATCAGAAAACTTCTTTTAAAATAATGTGTCAATTTTTCTCTTAATGTTTCCTCTACTTCCTCCGCATCTAAAATAGTAAAATTTATTCATACATAATGTACATGGACGTATAATAATTGTTCTATTTAAGTTGATTTTAAATTTACATGTTGTAAATAAGATTATTTTGGTACCACTGTGCTCATTGGAATCGAAATGAACGATTTTTTTTTACTATAATAATAATGCGAAATGAAATATATTATCTTTACATAGTAAGTGAAATCGCTTCCGCTGTCTGGTCGCTTAGATCTTTTAAACTATTCAACGGATTTTAATGCAGTTTTCAGCAATAGATAGAATGATTCATGAGAAAGGTTTATATGTATATCACGCTATGACTCATGAGAGCAGGGCAGTAACATGCAGGTGAAACCGCAAGGGACAGCTAGTATAGCATAATATACAGATTCCGTTAAAGCATTACGCTTCACAAGTAATTGTGTATAAAGGTACATTACTGTTTACTACCTTTTAAGTATATATCATCTATATTTCATCCGAAAAATATTGGTCTTTATTAAGTCGATTCAAAATAATTTAGTATAGACTATCGTGACTATTTGTCAATAATAGCGGAATACCGACGGCTGATTTTCATGGTCCTGATTCTTATATCAGTATGCATTTTTGGAGCAGTAGACTATTAAGAAATAAAATAGCGATTTGCCGAATGAATATTTATATTATTTATATATTATACCTTTTCCTTTCTTATACAACAATTGAATATCTTTTAACTCCTGTTCCACTTCATGAGGGCTAATCCAGCCACGCAACCATTGCAAGCTCTGAAATAACAAATAATTACATACCTAATTTTCAAAGGATTTGTCTAATTGATATTATAGCTGCTTTCAGATGATAATAAGTATCTGACATGTTATCATATCACGCGTCTAGAAATGCAACAGTTGTTCACAAGAAAGTGTGGTATCTAACGCGTTCAGAAAAAAAGTTTATAGGTACGTGTCGAGTGTGATCAATGTGTATGTATATTATTAATGTGAAAGTTTGGATGTTCGTAGATCAATCACGCCTAAACTACGGAAAGTTTTTAGTAGATCAAGAGATGAATTAGAACATAGTTAGGTTAATTTATCCTAGAAAAAGACATTCACAGCTAGTTAGCCAAACGGCTAACTTGGCAACACTGGTTCCCGGCTCCCGCTGCGCGCATGCTTTATCCCGACCGATGAATTTCATTGGTCGTTACGCCACTTGCAGGGAATGCTCAAATGCTGTATATCGACCAAGTTATCGAACAATACAAATGAGCCATTATACATTAAAGACTTTGACAATAAGTAAAAGTAGAGACACATTATTGCAACAGTATATAAGATCGTACACCACTGACTCTTGGTTGACTTATAATTATCGAATTAATGCAAGTGAATTTAAATTTCCAATACATAGTACCTAGAACCAAAAGTAGGTTCAACGGAAAACAGTAATACCTACCAGATGGGAAATATTAATAATTATATGATTCTCGAGTCCAGATAAACTTAGGTGTAAGTAGACTATATATTTAGAGCCTATTTCACAATATTCAAGTAAGATTTATCCACCAATTAATGTGTAAGATAGCTATTTTTTAAAGTATCTAGTAAACATCTTTCTTCCGCTATACTAGAGTGACTTTTGTAATTAAAAGTGCCTTAACTTATTTTGCAAGAAGCATTTACGCAGAGACGGTGAAACAGGCCCTAGTACCATTTCTTTTTATTCATGAAAAACCAAATAAATTGTTTCTTTCTTTCTTTCTTTTCTTTTCTTTACATATCAAAATTATAATTTACCTTTCTAGCGTCGTCGTGGCGCCGTTTAGATATCAACCAGTGAGGTGATTCCGGAACAAAACACAATGCGATAACGGCTAATACCTGAAATGTTATTCAAATATAAAACGTCACAGAACGAAAATATTACGTTCGGTATGTATACATTGGTGTTGTGTGGGTGTATCAAGTCTTCCAGTAATAACGATAATATGAACCATAGCATACTTATGTCACTTCGACTCTAGTTGGCTCGCTGGCTCGAAGGTGTTAGGATTTTTTTTGAGCCGTTCCCAGCGCGACGAATTTTCGTTTATGAAAGGTGCAGCAGAGACCGTACTTCAAAGCACCAGACGTCGAGACGAGTCACGTATATGGATGAAGCGGTCTGATGCCTTCGAGCCTTTCGATCTTTAAAAGTTACCTTGTATAATGCGCGCAATGTGCATACGGAGCATAAAAATTACAGTATCGTTACATAATAAACATACCGTGAATATAATATTGATTAAAGCTATCGTCCGCCAGTACAAAAACAATCCGAATAGGAACTGCGTAAATACACCTATTGTTATACACATGGAACTAGTGGCAGTAAGCATCCCACGCAGATGTGGTTGAGTAATTTCCGCAACGTATGTTAACACCTGGAAAATAACGGATACTCTTCAATAGAAACATAACAGTTTGACCTTATTATTTTTGCCCATGACTTTACGCCTTATATGCACGTGATATAGTAAACAGTTGTTACGAATACGTATTTGCCTTGTGGTGTATTTTTAAGGAGTTAAACTACGATATAATGTACGATATACCGCGTTAACGGTATTTTAAGGCAGGTTTTCAACTTTCAAATATCACTGTAACTGAATAATAGTACTAATAATTTATATACTATATTAACCAGTACTAATAACTAGTACTAACCAGGACTAATAGTATATCTAAAGAGAATGGTTAATTTTGGGCCAGCTCTATATATGCACTGTAAAGTGCAAGAAAAATTGGCAGTATAAGTGAAAATTAAAAATTATTTGGTAAAGTAAAATTACAAATAATAATAATAATTTATATTTTACTAGCTTTTGCTCGCGGCTCCGCCCGCGTGAACAGCATTTTCCGGGTTAAAAGTAGCCTGTAACCGTCTCCAGGGTCCCATCTATCCCTGTAGATAAATTCATCAAAATCGGTTCAGTGATTTAAGCGTGAAAGCGTAACAAACAAACTCACTTTCGCATTAACTTTCACCCCCCTTTTCATCTCTTATTAAATAAAATTTCCAAAATTCCTGAAACACGTATTTATTTGTTTTACGTCAATAACCGAAATACAAAATTTTGTTTATGTAACTTTCAAAATGACGGACTTACATACATATTATCATCCCCTATTTCGACCCCTTTGGGGTGGAATTTTCTAAAATCCTTTCTTAGTGGGTGCCTACATAACAAAATGAATATGCAGGCCGAATTTCATGCTTGTAGCCTTGATAGTTTGCGCTCGGCGATGATGAATCAGTCAGTCAGTCAGGACATGTTATTTTATAAGTAAAGATTATTTTTATTTTATGTCGGTTTTCTGTGAGAGTGGTATCGACCAAGAAAGTTTGTAAGTATGGATGGATGTTGGTTACTCTTTCACGTAAAAACTACTGAATGGATTTTAATGAAACTTTACAATGATATAGCTTATACATCAGAATAAGACATAGACTACTGTTTATGCCGGAAAAAGCAGATCGATAGTATAATAATATAAAACAAAACATTACAGGTGCTTCAAGCAGTCCTCCTGCCAACCCAGTCAAAAATAGTGCTCCATAGAGATGTTCCGTTCTACTTGAATAATGAAACATCAACCATGCTATGCAGAAGGGCAGATTGACTATCTGCATGGCTCTTCGGCGGCCGATGGGTGACATTACTATGCCAGAGAGAGCGCATCCCAATGGTACCACAATAAGATTCATTGAACCTGAAACAAATAAATATTATCATGACTTTAAAAAAAAAAAAAAATACACCTGACCCTGAAACACACAGTCCTGACTTCAACTAGGTTAACCTGTTAGTATAGTGAGTATTAGGAGCTAGCATGAACTGAACTGACCCGTTGGAAATGTACACAGCTCACATTAAAGACATGCTTGTCCACGATTGGTACCAACGGATACCTACATATTCGGTCATATAGTACGGAAGAACGTTGAGAGCTTGGAGAAACTCATTATGGTTCGGAACACAAAAGGAAAACGTTAGCGTGGTCGATCTCCAACTCGATGGACGGACAAGATCAAAGACTCATTAAGATGGGCAGGCGCTTACCATCAGGCGAGCGCCTTACTCGTCTCGTCATTAAATCAAATTAAAAAAAAGGCCTAATACGGGATCCCATTTTGCTGGTTTGCAATCCTACGTGAATTTCAACGCGGCCCGTCAAATGTTATTTTTGGAGACGCTCCATAATTACGTATGAAGAGTGCGAGCCCAATCCGTGACTCACGTTATCACAGGTATTTAATATGCCGCGGCCAGCTAACTACTCACCCTGTATAGTATTGGATCTCATCTAACGAACTAAAATCCACTTCAATGAAAGAAGTTGATTCCAAATTAGGAAATAATCAATACTTACTTATCCACGATATCTCTGTCTTCTCCAAATGTAATATTTCTCCATCTTTTGGATTTTCCACAGCCGGTATGAGTATAGTTGTGAAACCCATAGTCATTCCATAACCTGAAAGATACGTTTTATGATAACCTTTTGCTGTAGAATTGAATACTACATCTATTAATTTAATAACTTACATTCAATTTAGGAGGTAACAATTTGAAGATTGACATATTATTATTCTCCGCGTAGGTGTCACGGCCTAGGTAATTGTAAAATTGGCAACATCATGCAGCGTCCAGGAATTTTATAAAATGCCACCATATTATGATATGTGACCAGTGACTGTACCATCACTGGTCACATCGGCATCAATATACAAATAGTTTCTCGATATGATCAACTAAACGCACCATTTCATGATATGGCCAGATTAACTTGCATAATCATACCCTACAATAAGTACATTATCCATCACTGGAGGCGCTAAGAGCGCATTGTTTATGCCAGTGCAATGTAATGTAACAAGGAAAGTAGCGTGATCACGCAACGAAATTCGAAAGCTTTCGACTGCTTTTCAACAGTATGACATAATGGAAACTGCAAATGACGAGTTCGTAGTATTCAAAAAGAAGTGCATGCACGTTGTTTATGGAGAAATATCAACTGTTTAAAATCTCTGGATGAAAAAAAGTTAAGACTGGCGTTTACAGGCAGCGCGGCCGGTGTCGCGAAACGCCCGCTCGTCAAAGTAATAGTGTTCTGTGCGCCCGCCTTGCTCGCTTGGCTCGCAATTGCAAACAGTAGTCACAGTTCTAACCTAATCTATGTCACCGATCGTTAAAATGAGCTATAGGTAAGTACACTCAACTAAACTGCACTAGTACTTAACATCAGGACCAGTGCCACTTAGTGCAATTTAACTTTGCCTTGCCAGGAATAAACGCACTATTTTACAGTACTTGTAAACAGTCGAACTCTTCATGATGTAAGTATATTGTCAATTCTAGGATCGGGCATACACTAGGATATATTGACAGACTTTTTTGTTGTCTTATATTTTAATCTGATAAATAACACCACTAAGCAGTGAAATGCGATTGAAAGTCACATCATTAAGTATGTTAATGGATCACTCGATTGATTAATTAATGAATTTATTTATGTTTTCACTACCTGTTTATTATTACAGAAATGTTACTATCCTGTTATTTATATGCAATACGGACAATATGATAACATAACTCTTATTAATTACATTATAAAGAAAATGTCAGTAGAACAATGTCCTTTCATTTCATAACAACGGAATATTACTAACCACAATTCTTAGAGTTGTAGGTGATTGTACATGGATTTCAATAATGGTCGCGGATGGTCTGAATTTGTACATTATTCTCCATCTCTACAATAGTTCTAAACCTAACGGAAGCTGTACGTCACACACATTACACTCCTATAATATATACAGAGAGCCGTCCGGTATTGTCAATTCATAATATTAAATTAAAATGACCTAACGGGCTCTACGTATTGGATTTCTCCTCCACGTACACGTTCGAAAGGTAGGTCTCTGTAGTCGTCAGATTATTTTATTGTATTTATTTATTAGTAAAGGAAAAACAGAATACAACAAATAAAAAACAATACGAGCACATAAAATAAAATAGACTAGACAATATTCCAAAACATGTACCGAATTAAATACAATATGTACATTGCTGCCAATTTAAAATTTTACAAGCTCGTGATACACAACATACTGAATGCAACTGAATGTTATATAATATACTAAAAACTCGGATAACATCTAAAAAAGTTAAGGTAAATTAAAGATTGTCATATAAAGAATAATTTTGTAACATTCGACACGAAATGCACAAATGTGTGTGTCCATTATATCTAAAAATGTGTGTTTGACCGCTAATTCATCCATGATGCAAGATCCATGTCACAGAGATGAAAATACTGCGGAGGATGTGCATCGTTACACGGTTTGATCATATTCGTAACGAGGACATTCGCGTTAGTGTTCGTGAACATGGCAGAGAAACTTCAAGAATATCGCTTGAGATGGTTTGTTCACATTTTGAGGAAATCGCAAGAGTATATCGGTCGTCATCACCGTCAATGTTTATTGAACAAATCCACACCACTTTTATACAACAAACACGACTCTAAACTAGTTTATGAAATAAATTAAAATAAGCGATGAACTGCACTGTCAGAATTCCCGCCAAAACTCCCCAATTTTATGGTTCAAATTGAATACATACTCGTACTTTTTCCACCTGCCATTATCCCACTCGCAGTAGGGTCGGCGCAACATGTTTTAAACACATATTACAGAATTATCTGGCTTGTAGTTTTTACGAGCGGCCGCCTGCCTGACGTCAACCCCTTTGGAGAGAAAACACCCAGACCCCAAACAAATATTTGTGGATCACATAAACATTTGTCGCGATGCCGGAGTAAAACCCACGGCCTCTCGCTTCACAGCAGGCTACTGCGCCCACTGCGCGACAGAGGTTGTCATGTATTCGCGCATATAACTTAAAAAATGTTTTAGAGTAGCTTACCTAATAGAAGCAAATTTTTAACGCTCACAGCGAGGAATTGAGGCAGCGCTGTCCTGAAGTTATTTTTATATGCATAGTTGCTACCAGCAGCATACTCATCGTCGCACGCCATCTAAAACAAATAATTTTAAAAGTAAAATAAGCAACAAATTTTTATATTTAATATGCATTATGCATTTTATTTGTTTACTTAAAAATATTAATTGAAAGCTTTCAAAAGCAGGAGGCTTTCAATTTATATTCTAACTCAGAACTTTGGCACCCCTACATTAAATTTTACCTCTTATAATGCCCAGTAACTTCACCGAACGTATTGTCCTTCAAACCGAAACGCAACAGTGTTTAGACACTGCTGCTTGATGGCAGAAATAACGAAGCAGTAGTACCTACCCTAACGATCTCTGGCATATAACATGGCATATTGCTGGTGGGAGGATACTTGTATCCGACCGGATAGCAACCACCGTACGCTGATGCTAAAACCTGCCATAGTGGCGTTCCAGGGTCAGCCAGTGTATACCTGGTTCTCCTTAGGGGACTTGCCCCCTGATCCTAACCCTTTTCCCATCCCTTTTTCCTTCCCCTCTCCCTTGGCCCTTTGGCAGGCCGGCATGATCTTGCCGACCTACGATGGACACATTGTTTATCGTTGGTCGACACTATTCTTCGATTGCGCTACACTTACCATCAGGTGCAGCGTAGTCACTTTGCCGAGCCAGGATAAAAAAAAATATATAAGAGAGCCCATAATAAAACAAACACGGAATATTAAGTGAAGCTTACCACAATATATTAGTGAAAATTACATCTCAATCGGATAAGCCGTTTCTGAGATTAGCGTGCACAAACGCACAGACAAAGAGACAAAAAACTATCAATGTCAATCAATTGTGTTGATAAAGGTCCTAATAATATTTTTCTTATATATGTATGTATCTTCCATGTACAGACAGCGATCCGGTACATTTTTATTATATGTATATAGATTAATATAATAAATATAAATAATTTTGGACGTCCGGCTACAAGGTGGGTCGCAGCAAGTCGCTGGATGTAGACCACTTTCAGCAGGTTGGTCTGGAAATCTTTGGGGAAGGCCTATATTCTGCAGTGGACGTCCTGTGGCTGATTATGATGATGAAGATGAAATAATTTTATAACAGCCGATAGCCTCCGTAGCGCAGTGGTCGAGTAGCCGGCTTTAACAAATGTTTGTGTAATCCACAAATATTTGTTTCGGGTCTGGGTTTGTTTCTCCTCAGAGAGGTCGATGTCAGACAGGCGGCAGGTTGTCAAGCCAAAACTTTCTGTAACTTGTGTTAAAAAACATGTTGTGCGAACCCCACTGCGGGTGGGATAAGAGCATGTGTAAGATTTTTTTGTATTAGAAGGGACTACCACCAGAGTTGTGATGAAGCTGTGATGACGTAGTCCGAGGTAAAAAACGGAAACTTCTTAACGGATAACAGCCAAGGTACTTATCGCAATTATGGTTTTTTATTAAAGATTACCTACTTACAATAGCTGTTTCTAATAGTATTTATGCGTGGCGTTATTCAGGCTTAATACTAGGTTCCACCTCCCTCCATTATAACATTTGGTATTTGACTATGTATGTAATATCTTCTCGCAGATTTAAATGGCTTATAACTTACTTTATTTTTGATGAACTTATAATTTTTATTTTTAATAGATTTCGGGAAACGTAATCTATTGGTTAAAATACTATAAATAATAATAGTAAAATAAGTTTAATGGTGGATTTGATAATATGTGGGGCGACCCGCCGCGCCACTCCGCCAACCGTTCGTTTCAACCCCATGACCCCCAACGGGAGCAAAGTTTCGCCATTGCCTTATGCTTTAGTCAGCAGTCTACACGTTTAGGTGAGATGGGCTATGGACCTAAGATGTTGGTGGTCCATTTACACACCCCTACTTGTTTATTAGCTGTTCTTAATAATACCAAACTATTAAAGTTGTAAAACTAAATAACTTTAACTAAAAATAATACGCCGTTGTGTAAGATGTTTACAAAATATACCTAAATGTCATACGGCTGTGCATGGGCTATTAGATTACAAAATAACATGACAATGTGGTGCTCATCGTATTTTATGTTATATTTTATCGGCACAATAGTGTCAAGTGTATGGGGGCATGGACTCCTACTGCTTTATCGTCCTAAGGATATCAGCAACGAATGCGCCTTTTCACGCCGACTGAGATACGACATATCCTTCGGAATGGGTATGTCCGACACCATAACATTAGTAAGTATTTATTTAATATAAATTGTCATTTTTGAGTACAGAATTATTATTAACGCAAGCAATCAATTTACAGGTCTTCCGAACTTTAAATGAAGTCGACTACGAGTGTTACGTAGAAATAGCAGCTCAAACTGATGAAGTGTTTCTATTAGTTGTTATCAAGTTCCCAGGCAACATTGGTTCCAACTGCGCTGTAAATCGAAATGCTTTTACAGTGATTAAGAAAAATATGTGCCTTCCCCTTTGCGATTCTCTAGCCGAAAGAGATGTCCTCTCCCCTTACTTCGTTGTCCCAGTAAAGGGAAGGATACGATTTCGATTTTTGAGCAATAGCAGTATCAACTCTGATATGAATGTGAGTGCTTTAATATTCTTATTAGTTAATTTCATATCTGTATTCAACTCATATCTACAAAAAAAAAATATCTATCTCATAGCTTTGCCATTAGGTTATTTGTTGCGAATGTGTATTTTATAAAACCGGTCGCGGGGTTTTACCGGTGGAAACCTTCGAGATGTACTACGAATTCCGATTTCTCCGTCTATATTTAGTAGTGTTGCCCAAATGCAAGAACAAGACGAGACTTAGCCAGTCTTGGTCTTGGTCTTGCGCCAATACACCTGGTCTTGGTCTTGGTCTTGGTCTTGCGCTCCCAGTCTTGGTCTTGGTCTTGCAGCAAGAGTCTTGCAAGTCTTGCAATTACCTATTAGTCTATTACTATTTATTAAAGTTTACTTTAAATCTTAAAAAAACGTATTAGAATTGGAACATTGTGAGCTTGAATTAACATAGCCATAGTAAAGATCAAGCAGATTAACAAATAACTGAAGATTTAATAAGAAATTCGAAAAATTAACTGACCTATATGTCGTTTTCCATGGAAGTAACTGTTTCTTAATAAACATTTATGATTTATAAGCTTACATTTGCTAAAACATGTAAAAAAACAAATTAATTACAATAACTTGACTGTATTTTAAAGAACAATACTTATCTGTCTAAAAAGAGATTGAACCCTCAACTTATAAGAAATTTAATAAAAGAGTTTTACGATTTATCATTTATTTGAACAAAAAATAAAATACAACACTAATCAACAGCTTTATCATTAGGTTATGATACTTTATATCAATTTTTTTGACCAACAATTAATACAAAGTAACCATCTGGCTGACTCATCATTTAACCTATTTCTATGTTTTCTAATTACTAATGATGCTTTAGAAAATAACCTCTCAGCAGGTACTGAAGTTGCAGGTATTGAGAGAAAATCACGGGCCATTTTCGATAAAATCGGATACTCTGTCTCATGCGTCCTCCACCAATCTAAAATGTCTTCCGAGCTGGCAGTTCTTGGTTTTCTCAGGTACTCCTCCAACTCGTCTATCACTAAGCCTTGAAGACAAGATCCAGATGACGTCGAGGGACATTCATAGAGTTTATCAAAGTCTATTACGTCTTCATCTTCATCACATACTTTATTTTCTTTTTCTGGTAATTCCAGAGATTTGTTCAGTGAGTGTAGATTTTTATATTCTTCATAAAGTTCATTGAACTTGCGCAGACTTTCTGTTTTAAGTTGCTTCCCCCACATTGTCAGGTCAAAAGTCTGAGCCTTATGCCTTGGGTCTAAAATTAAAGAAGTACAATAAATCCAGTTGCTCTTTTTGTAATGTTTAAGCATTTTGTCTCGAGCTGCTTGGAAAGCTAGAATGAGCCTTTCATCCACTTCAGATCGATTAGGTTTCTCATCTAACTGTTTTACCATAGATTCAATTTTATCTAGCAAAAGATTGAATGATACAATGACTAGCGGTAATGTAACATATTTGTCTCCACCAAGTTTTGTACTTAAAAGTTTAAAGTTTATTAGAAATTTATGTAATTTTTCGAGTACCTGCCATTCATTAGCTGTGATTTGAAAATCATTTAATTCGGTGACAGAACTGCACAATATGTCAATGCCCGCTCTCACTTTTAAACCAAATCCAATCATATCATGTGTGGAATTCCATCTCGTTGGACAGTCAAGAATGGCATTTAGATTTGATGGCACGCCAGCTGCTTCACAAGCAGACTGAAACTTCTTCTTCACTATCTCACTTCTTTTTATTTTACTGGAAACACTGCGTAACTTTGTTACAGATGTACGCGAGTCAGCAATATTTTGTGCAGATTCTTCATCTTCCTCATCCTCAGTTTCGTCTGCATAGTCTTCGTACTGCTGATCTTGCGCGTTAGTGTCAGACTCACAGTGTAATGCTAAGGTCTTTAATAAATCTTGTACACCAAGGTTTAAAATGTGAGCAAAGCACCGGAAATGTTGATTGTCTGAATCAAAGTGTGGCGGCAGCTGTTTGCCCAGTTCATACATAAATTTGGTATTTGCAGTTGCGTTGTCGACCGTGATACCTTGTATTTTATCAATTATGCCATATTCCAATAAACATTCATGGAAAATCGTTGCAATATCTTCCCCAGTATGTCGACCGCGTGATGGTATAAAATCAAGAACTACAGATTGATACTTCCATTCGTTGTCTATATAATGAATAGTAACCCCGTAGTAACTCCTACCAGCAATTGACGTCCACCCATCAATGGTAAAAGACATTTTAGATGATAATTGTTGAAGTCGTTCCTTGAGATTCAATTGGAGCTCTTCAAATCGCTCTTTGACTTTCCTTCTAAGTGTAGACCTTTTAGGAAACACCATATTAGGGCAAATACGTCGAAAATATACTTGTGTAGCTTCGTCATCGAAAAATGAGAAGGGAAGATATTTTTTCACCACCCAATCAACTGTAGCTGTCGTGATGTTGTCACTGCTGTTTTCCGACTGAAACAAAACAATAAATCTTGTGTTATTATTTAAAACATACAAGGTTTGAGCATATAAGAGGAGGAGGTATGTTGTTGTTAAATCGAGAAAATCGTTAAATTGATATTTGTTATATTAAGGTTGCACTGTACTGTAATTTACCAAAATAAAGTACTTAGTTGTTACTGGCCGATTAAATGAAAATATGGGTGTTTATAAAAAATATTTAAGACGATAATTACATACTTAATATGTCGCACCCCTAGATGAAAACACCACTAACTCAAAAATACTTACGTAAGTTAATGGCGTTTTTGAAAGTATCGCATGAATAGCTATGCAGAGTTAAAAAAATATTCTTACCTGTCCACTTCTTCCAGCGGTTACTAAAAAGCTTGTGATATCTCCACTTAATTTTGGTTTAACAGGAAGAAATATTTCTGATTCCTTTTTGTGTTTCCTTAAGCCTGAAGTGTTTCTGTTTTTCATTTTTATTTCAATCTTTTTATGTTGGCACAATTTACAGAAGGCAGTTTGGGATGCATGAATTATTTCGAAAAACTCTTCAAATTTGCTTTTGGGTCTTTTAGATCTGTGACTCAAACTCTCGTTACTCGGACTCGAATAATTTGAATCTTCGTCACTCATATTAAATTGTACACGTGATACGTTTTTAGAAAACAACAAGAATTAGTAAAAACAATTATTAAGTTAGACTCGAAGCACAGCTCAATTGGAAATGACTGGAATTAAAATAATTCCTTTATTTATAGTACGTTTCCTTGCTTTCTACCGCGCCGCCTCGCCACGTGCCGGCTCTATGAAAAGGATGCCGCCGCAAATCAAATAATGCCGCGTGCGGCGTACAAACACACACTAAATATTACCTACTTGTACAGACGCGACGCGTGAATAAAATATATATAAAGAATTAGTGAAAATCACTATTCTTTACATATAAGTGAATGTTTTGGCGTACATCTATACTAATATTATAAAGCTGAAGAGTTCGTTTGTATGTTTGATGACAGAAGTTTTAAAATAAATAAATAAGTCCTGAACGTCACTATACCTCCAAAGTTACTATTCCTCGTGGACGAAGTCGCGGGCACAGCTAGTAAATACTTACTCTCATCATCTCTCTCAGAGATATTCGGGCTGGTAAGTAATACAAAACTCTTATCGCAGGCTTTTTATTTTATTAGTAGGTAAGTACCTACGCTTTTTATATTATTTTATTAGTTTTGTAGAATTTTTTTACACGTTTCAAGTATATTTAAAAGTGGCTACAATATTTATTAAACGGGTGCGGGGTGATATTTGAACACTTTTTTGCTATTTTTTCTTGTAAAAACTTAAGAAATATAATGACTAAATGTACAATAATAGTACCTAAGTAATTAGTTTAAAACCATATAAGTAATCAATATTATAATATATACTTACTAGAATGAATTAATTTGACATCTACTACCTATCCTTACCATTTTATCCCAATCATAATACTACTTGCGTGATCAGTATAATGTATTCATTTTCATTCTAAGCACTCTGAAACTTATTTATTCTTTGGAACACCTGTAGGTACTCTTAAAATTCGAAATTATTTTGCACGAGTATACCTACGCCTACGCCCTATGGCGGCAATCAAATAGTGTCAAATGTTATGATTTCGGCGTGGCGGCAACGATTGTTTTAGATTTCAAAAGAAGCCGCCGGCGCGTGTATCGTAACCATGTACTTCCGAAAAGCGGCAAATTTCTTTGAGAAGTAAGTACAAAACCTTTGAAGCCGCATTATCAAAGTGCCGATGGTTAAAACATAACTATGCATGCACTCAGTTTGATTTTAATAGATAGGTCCAGTTTTTCATACCTATTCTTTGATACAGTTTTTTGCGTCTCATAGAATTTCTAAGCGTACCTATACACCTACCTATACACCGAACTGTTACACCTAACTACTCAGTGAAATAGCGCTAAGTCCTAGCTGCAAGACGCAAGAGTCTTGCAGGCTATGTCTTGTTCTTGCTCAAGTCTTGCACGGTCAGTCTTGGTCTTGGTCTTGCTAAAAATACGCGGTCTTGTTCTTGGTCTTGGTCTTGCAAAAACGCAAGAACAAGACCAAGACTGCAAGACCAAGACTGAATTTGGGCAACACTAATATTTAGCTCATGCGTATTTTGTTTTAGGCTAATGTTTACCAAGTGACGGCGACTTCAGCTAGACAGCGGCCGAGAGGGGGTTGCTATCGAGGCAATGAAACGATTTGCTCTATCAGTGGAACTGAATTTTGTTTTAGCAGTGGTGTTGTTTGTGATGGTATCAAAAATTGTGGAGTCTCAGACTGGTTCGCTTAGCTTATTCAATGTATGATTACGAGTATAGATAGGTTACAATTGGAGTCTTTTATACAGTCAATTGTAACATACATAAACGTTCCGTATAGTGACATACTATCATAGCCACATAGGTCGTGGAACTCACCGGAATATGAACCGGAAATTCCAGTATAGAAAAAATCGACTCTGCCTATTCACCAATAGTAGTTTATTTACCCGTCTCTACATTTTATTAAACGACATGGCTGTGTTGGATTGCGTTTATTAAGATAAGAAATATTAACGACGATTATTTCATACATAACAAATGTCGCCGTGCGTATTTCCGTCCTATGATGTCATAGGGGACGAATCTATCGCCATACCGGGTACAATTCCAGACTCTGAGCTGATACTGAGCATTTCGTGATGGAAAAACCCAATATCACTTTACCCGACTCGGGGATCGAACCCGAGACCTCATAAAAAAGAAGCAATACAACTACGCCACCGAGGGAGGCAATTTGAAACATCTCCATATTAATAACACATTAGTAATGAGTTTTCATTTAATTTATAAAATGTTGTAAATATCGTACTTATTCATAATGTACTTAAAAAGTCTAAAATATTTTTTTTGGGAATAACTTATTGGGATTTTCATCAGTCAGTGATACCTATTGGATGATAAAATGACTTACTTAATCCAAGCAATTACCACCTTTAAGTTTAATTTAGTTAATTAAGTAAGTAAATACATTAGTTATAAAAATGTATACAAGACAGAGTCTCGGGCCGAGTCTGTAGTGTTTTTGGACCCGACTCGCGTACCCACCAGCTTC
The DNA here is from genome assembly GCA_949126905.1 of Amorpha juglandis. Classification (NCBI taxonomy): domain Eukaryota; kingdom Metazoa; phylum Arthropoda; class Insecta; order Lepidoptera; family Sphingidae; genus Amorpha; species Amorpha juglandis. The sequence goes on from OX421367.1 coordinate 11,171,743, forward strand.
GCTCATCAGTGGGTGGAGGAGGAGCTCATGTTTACCTGTGGACCCGCTCCAGTGTGGTAGCACTCCAGTATGGTGTATTATTAGCATAATATATATTATTTTCCTTTTAAAATTTAACCATCAATACTATCGAGATATTTTTTTTTTAAATAAGCTTTAACAAACCTATATCTAGTAATTATGACTTTTAAGTGTAAGTTTATGAAGCCGGTTTTTAAATGCTGTTTTCAATTTTCAGTATTAAGTACAGCTATGGTATGTAAATTCCAACTCAATAACACAATCGCGACGGCTGAGTTGCGGTCAGTTGAGAAGTTTCATTTTTTTACTCCGTACTCCATCATCAGTTCTTAACCAAAATGTATATGGGAACACATAGCATCTAAACTCTATTGAATTTCTTTTCCGACAAAATTGGTCTACAATTGGCAGAAAAACCGATGTACATACCTACTTAAAAAGCAAAAAAAAAACCTCGGTGAATTGAGAATTCTCTTTTTTTTTAAGTCGGTTAATAATTTATAGGTTCGATGAGCGCAAGTCAGAATGCAGTCTACCTGTAGAAAAGTTAGGATATGCGCCGGTCATCGCTGTAGTGGCCGCCATTTTGTGTGCCATGTTGGCGGCTTGCCACATCCTGCTCAGATGCCTGCCACCATTAGCTAACTCCTTCTTCATATTTAACGCTAATGAAGATAATAGACTATGTATCGATCCAGTATTCAAGTCTCCAGAAATCACGAGCTACAGTGTTGAAACAGCCAAAAGGATGTCACTTATACCGGTATTCATTTATTTACTTCTTAGGTAGTGTTCTAGGCACTGGGTACCTACCTACTTATAATATGAGCGATTCTACATTCTAGATGTTTTCTCTATGTTCTCTCTTTTATATTTCTTTATATATGGTAATGTGGCCTTGTGGTACAGGAATAATATTCTATATACTTACATATATAAAAGCAAAAGAATTCTCACTAACTCAATCACTATCACGAAATCATAGAGATTATTAAATATAAGGTTGTCTTTAAGAAGGACGGCTGGTTATGTAATTTAGGGCAGATAGTACCTAGTTTGTGCAATGTTGTTGTTGTTTGTGTAATGTAAAGGGTGAAAGGATTTTTATAAAAAAATACAATATAAGAGGGCAAAAGGGGGCTTGAATTTTGTAGGAAACTTTTATGAAATTGACTACGGCTTAATTAAATTAAATTACTAATTTGAGACGGTAAAAATATGGCTCATTAAAAATAATAAGATATGTTTTAACAATTATCCCGGAATAAGACGATCACGCGGACGGATCCGCGAGCAAAAGCTAGTAAATAATTTAAGTACTCGTATTATTTATGATGCTCATTTAAAGATATAAGATATTTTATTGTGGCATTTAGAAAAGAGATCTAAACTCTTAAGTTCTCACAAGTATTATTGTTAGTATAGCTTAATAGGTACTTAATAGTTAAGTATTATTGTTCTTAAATCCATTAACATTTAAGAACAAATAATAAGATTAACTTGTCTGCAATTTGCACCTTGAGGCACCAAATACCTACGTAAAGCCGCATAACTTTATGATTAGGTAATAGATCACAAAAAAGTTATTATTTATTTAGATATTTAATTTTATAAGCACGACGTGACGTGCTATTATTCTATCGTAATCTACCTCATTTAACTAGCTTACTTATAAGAAATTAGAGTCCATTAGTGGTTCTCCTTCATTTTCAAGACTCGTCTCTAAAATTCATATTGAAAGGATTGAATTACTTCAAATCTATTTTAAAAGGACACGACCGGTGACTATGATATCTATTTAATTCCCCAACCATAATTTAAACTCCTGATTTAAATGGGAAGAGTTTTTTGTTTTTTTCTTTTTTATTTTACTGGTAGGTCACTCGCATGTGAGCGGCCGTCTGGGTTGGTACCACCTGTCTATTTCTACCGCCAAGCTACAGGGTGTAAGCACTAGTTTGTTTTAATTTGAAGAGCATGGGAGCCAGTAAAACTAATGTCTATCTTATGTCACAGGGTGATGAGCGCAAGTCCAATGCCAGACAGTAGGTACCTACTTTGTAATTCAAAGTTGTATGTGGTGCGGCATCTATTTATGGGCAGGCGCGTGCGGCAGGTGGTGCCTATCATCCGAGTGACCTGCTCGTTTCCTCATCATATAAGTACATTTAATAACTTCTGGGATATTAATGCAAAGTCCATACAAAAGTGTCCATCATCCAATACAAAAAAAACCTAGGCATGATAAGCGCAAAATAACTTGGCTGGCTTGAATTATTAATCTTGAGTGGTGCGGCGTCGAGAACATTAGTTATGAGATTATTCCACAATGCTTCTATGTCTTATTTATTGAATATGAACCTAGATTAGTTCAGGATCTCGATATCTCTTTCCCCTTTTCGACATTCACACATCTTCTTATACACTTTCGTCGCTTGAGGGTATTCATGTCGTGCCCTTTTCGGAAAAGATCATTTATTTTTCGGCACACGTTCCCCTCGGGCGCCCTATTCCGGCCCTCTCAATCACATTCGCTCGATAAATACCTTAATCGTAATCGCTCGATAAATACCCCTCCATATGCTCAAATCATTTCAACATACCCTTTTCTATTCTAGTCACCACATCATTCTTCATCTTATAGCGATCCTTTATCACACTATTCCCCATCCGGTCAGCAAGTGGCTCCACACATACCTACTCCGTATGTATTTATACTCTATGATTGTATAATAGGTATATATAAAATACACTCAAAGGATGGATACAATGATTGAAGTATAATAGTCTAAGGATAGATAAGATTGTCTATTTCACACAGTTATGCCGTCTTATATCGTCAATAATATCTGAAGTATTCTGAAGTATCTTGATCTATTATTTAGTTATCTAAATGATTAGGAAGTTTTTTCTTTGCAGGTTTTTTCCAGTTCATCGTCGTGTTCTGAGATAAATAATAATCCTGATGATAACGATATGTCAAGACAACATCTGCATTGTACTAATGTGAATCTCAATGATGAGGTAGTATTATTAACTTTAGCTAACGCGATGAGCCGAATAGTTTTATTTTTATTACAGATAATGTAAGTATAATATTTATTTACTAGATCCAAAGTGCTGACTTCGACAAAGTAATTCCATTCCTGTTAAAAATTCTTGATAATTTATTAGAAAATTAATCATCCTAATTGTACCTCTAACTGCTAAATATAATATAATTCACTCGATAGTCTCTCCTTACCGCCTTGGTATATAGGCGTGAGTGTGTATGTATGTATGTAATATTCACTCCGTTTCAGCGGTACTAGTAGTCTTAAGCCCCATTCGGGTGGAGAGAGTTCATCGTAGGTACGGCCGAGCCCAGGCAAAAATTTAACAATAAACTGTCATCCACGCAGCACACGCACGCATCCAATTTGAAAATAAGAATGTTATGACGTATTCTCGTATACAGTAACAGTTTTCTGTGATATACGAGGATGCGTCATAAGAATGCTTGTGTCTAGCATATGTTGCAGGAACGAGAAAATCGCTTCACCTAAATGGGGCTTAATTAAATGTTCAATACTTACTTGTGAAGTAACATAAATTGTTTGTTTGCCAACCTTTGCAATTGCTAAAAGCTAATGATTATAATAATACGAACAAATGCACTTCAGGACCGCCCGGAGTCATTGCGAAGGAAAACAACAGTACGGACATTCACAGAAAAATTACAACAAAAGTTGATATTAGTGTCAAGTCGAAAAAAACAAGCATCACAGGAAGAAGATTCAGAGTTAGGAATTGTGCCGAGGAAAATTGCTATATCCCAATGACAATAAAATTATTTATTAATTATCGTGCGAAGTCAATACCTAGTCGCACCATTCCATTTTCTATTTAGTAATATTTATAAAAATAAACAAACAAAACTCGTTGAATTGAGAAACTCTCCATTTTTTGAATTCGGTTAAAATCGAGTTGCACATCGTGTCATTTTTTTATTAAAGAATCATTCTAGTTTTTACTGGAAAAAAATTATGAATGCAAAATACAATTTACCACACAAAACAATTATGTGTCTTATCATTTTTCTTAATGCTTATAATGTCAAACCTATAATTTAATTAATATATCGAATACATACTTACTAACGTGCGACTATTACAAAATATTTGATACTCAGCTGAACTAATAGAGCATTAATTAAACAAAATATTTTTTTTTAAACTGTCCCATTGGACATTCTGCATTGAACAATTAAAGCAAACAAAGAAAGACAGTTAATAATACGAAAATTGATAAATGTGTAACATGTAGTTTCAACTGTTCGTGAAAGCTCGCTCAGCTCGATTTGATTGCGCGGTAAAGAATTATATGGGCGCGTGGATTCATTATCTCCTCCAATCAACTCCTTAACATTTCATTAAATAAGAAAATCGTACATATATTTGTTCCAAAATACCCTTACCTATTAAGTTTATGACATTTATTAATTTAACCATTAAAAATAATCTATTAGGCGAAGCAATAATAAACATATTTTAAAGCCATTAAAATGTACTTACGTACCTTCAAAATCGTAAATGGTTTTGCGAAAATGGGACATTTTTCAAAGTCTTTAAATTTTAATAAAATACGTTATTTTGATGTTTAGATATTAATATATTAATAAATACCTCAACTATCTTATTAACGTGATCAATATCCAAAACTTCGCTCTTTAAATACACTTTTGAATAATATTACATAAACCATATCTTAACATCGGGGAAAAGGCACAGGAATGGTACTTAGATTTTCAGTAGTTTTTAGATGATCTTCATTATTTTTATTGATTGATTTAAAATAATATCCTTTGCGCCAAATAGAAGACATTGAGACCGATGTATAAGCTAGCACGAAGTCACAAATAAATGTAATAAAGTATTTTATTCACGCCTTGCCGCGCGATTTGCACATTTTCAAAGAAATACTTGCCGCGCGATTTGCACATTTTCAAAGAAATACCCATCAATCAATACTGGAATTTTTAATTTATTTCGTGTAGGTAGGTATAAACCTACATTGCAAACAATGCAGAGAACCCATAGATTGTAAATTAGGATTAGAGACATTATTTTAACTTATTTTAGGAAAATCGAAAATAAATTACATAAAAATTATAAAGATTTTGTTAAAAAATGAAGCTTATTATTACATTTTGGTTAAGCTATCTACATATGAACATTTATCTATTCTCAATATAAGTTACGTATATATTCACCTGTCCATTTTTATTCGCTTCAGGACACATATTATGTTGGTACTTCTTTTATAATAAAAGTATAATCCCACTAATATATGAAATTGTATCTTTATGTACTCTACGTAGGAAGGTCTTTATACTTTGGTCGTAATACAACTCGTTCAAGGAAGAAAGAAATAAATTATAAGATAAATGTTATATATTATAGAGTATTAGTAATTGTTTAAAGGTCTTATTGCTACACATGATCAAATAATACAAAAAAATCTTACCTCAAATCCTTTCTAACCGTGTAACACTGCGAATGGTTTTTTTCTTTTATCGCAATACAACTCCACCGGAGATATATTACATAAGCATCAAATAATTTTTATTTAATGTACAACGCGTTTGTCATTAAATTCATATATAAAACATGTAGAAACGGTGGCGAAGGCAGTCGGTTTAGACTCTACTATGTCTGCCAATAACTCGCACGAGACTAAAAGTATTCGCAGTGGATCGCGCCACCAGCTAGCTACCAGTCACCATCACTATCGCTGTGTCAAGGTAATCGTATAAGTACATTCGCTTACAACACTATCCTTCTTTATGTACAGAGACGGTGGCAGTCGGCATCGCACTCAGCACAATAACTATCAAATCAAGTAACACATCAATGAATCCTAAATTTCGGTAGCGCAATTTGCAAGTCGCTTCGGATTCACTATATTATGTCTATGTCTAGGAGTAGGGATTGCAATCCGGAAAAACAGATCCGGTAATCCGGCGGATCCGGCATCATTAAACGCCCACCGGATCCCGTACCAATATACCGGATCCGGCGACCGGATCCGGTGCTACAATTTTTAGATATTTAAATAGAGCTGTTGCATGATTAGGTACGCTACTATGCCAAAAAAAAGTCATACGATCAGAAATGACAAAAATCTTGGAAAGAGTTATTCAAGATGATAACTCTAAAGAAAAATTTGGAAGAAATAGTAGAAGAGAACTTAGATTCACCCTCACTAAAGAAAGATTTGGCATTACAGGAATAATTATAATCACAAATCCAGCAAGAACCCATGTGTGTGTATGTACCCATATAGCTTACATACTAAAAAAGAGAAAGATTTTCATAAAGTACTAAAAAAGTGAAAAATGACTACATTTGAAAGGACGGAGTTTTGACGGAGTTCGAAGAGAATACTTGTCTGCTATTTATTTCCTGACAATAAAGCCGACAATTAGTGTAGAAACTGAAAGGGCCTTTTTGGCCGCAGGCTATATTTTCAGTTCTATTAAAAGTCGACTAGCAGATGACACAATTAACATTATTTGTTTTCTACGATCGTTTTTTCCAAATCAACATTGATTTTCTATATATGTATAATGAATACTAAGAGAATTATTACATACTTAAAATTCTACTTAAAATAATTATTTTTCGTAATATGATTAAACTAAAAAGTTGAAATTATAAGACAAACTCATTATTGTTTTTGTGCCATTCATTACAAAGATTCATCAAATCATGATGGTGTCTGTCATAAATATAAGACTTGTTTTTTGCAATAGTTAGCATTCTCAAATACTTTATTAATTATTGTGATCTCATCTCAATGAATTACGTAAGGTTAATTATATTAGATTTTATAGTGTTACTTACTAAAATAATTGATGTATATGTGACAGTGAAATCTATGAAGATTGAGCTACTTGTTTCTTCGTTAAAATTTTACTAGTTACCTACACTACTAGATTTTATTTGTTTGCTCGTTAATTTTAACATTAGATTAGAAATAAAGTTGATTTTATATGTTTTAATTTTTATAAACTACCTATATTAAGCACAATAACACTTGATTAACTTACTAACAGTTCATTTTGAACCGAAAAGCGAAAATCATCCTGACTTGATCAATCCGGCCGGATCCGGCCGGATCAATGGAAATCCGGTCGGATCCGGCCGGATTGAAAATGACGCCGGATTGCAATCCCTATCTAGGAGTATATTGACTCGATAGTAACTACCTTTAATTTATAACATTGACTACCGTAGGATCGCTAAATCCGTATCCGTACAAAGACTCTCGCAGCTGACGTTATATGGAACAAAGCTAAAATTGTGAATTTCGACCACTACGCGACCACTGCCTAGTAGTTACAATACCTTATAATTATTTTTACTTTTTAATTTCAGTAAAACTGTCGACAGTGTTTACTACATGGAAAGTCCCTCGTATATGAGAGGCCGTGTGAAATTATGAGATTTCACGCTTTATGTTTCGAGATGACGGGCACAGTCCAACGCCATATACGAGGGTGGATCAAAAAGTTGTTAGAAGTGAAAGTGAATATACAGGGTTATTTTTAAAACACTGACAACCTCGCAGGGCCATATAGCTGACCCCATAAGGAACAACTTTTGTTCTACGAGTTTGGACATAGGTAACTCAATACATAAGAAAAAAAATGATTTTACAAGTTTTTGTTATGTAGTGTTTTTGTTCGTACGTCTAAGTGTAGGTATTATCGATCGAGACGGCGCGGCCGGTCATTGAACTGACGCGCGCGCCCGCGTGTATTACGTAATCTGCGCGTAGGTAAAATTCAAGACGGAAATTAAATTCATAATTATTTTTGTATGAGAATAAAATCTAACAAATTATGAAAAGTCGTAGAACAAAAGTAGTAGCAAATGACCTTAGGAATCTAGTCCTGCGAGGTTGTCAGTGTTTTAAAAATAACCCTGTATATAAAACATTTTTGGGAGAAGTTCAATTATAAGTACAATATTAAATGCAAACTATCAATTGTTTTTGTAAGTTTGTTCGCACATAATAAATTGTTTTGAGCAACGAGGTGCTAAAAACGCAAAATTATGGATAATAGTGAGTTTGAGAGTGGTAGAGACACGCTGTAGGAAGTTTTGTCTACACTGTAGAGTGTAGACTCTACAGCATGAATGGCCCCCCTCGACCGGGTCGTTACCACTGTATCATAGAAAACCGCCGTAAAGTAGCGGCCTGCTGCTGCATTTTGTACGATGAATGAGATATCCGGAGGCCCAAATCCCCTCCCCTTCCCAATCCCTAATTAACCCTTACCTTTAAGTTCAGCAACGCGCCCATAATTCTTCTGGTATTGTGGGCGTACATGGGCGGTGGAGATCACTTGCTATCAAGTGACCTACTTCCTCGTTTGCCGGCCTTTGCTATAAAAAAAGAGTTACGAGCGGTGATAAAATATCTCATTTCGAAAAAAAATTTCTGCAAAATATTTTTTTTTGGACATTCAGTTAAAAGTTATTGGATACCCAATGATATTTAATATCAAGGAAACGTGTGTCTGTGCAATTAATAACTTATTAATTTGGGTTTCTTTTTTTTTATCCTGGCTCGGCAAAGTGACTACGCTACACCTGATGGTAAGTGTAGCGCAATCCAAGAATAGTGTCGACCAACGATAAACAATGTGTCTATGGTAGGTCGGCAAGATCATGCCAGCCTGCCAAAGGGCCAAGGGGGAGGGGAAAGAAAAAGGGAAGGGAAAAGGGTTATGATAGGTTAGGTAACACTATGAAAAGATTGTTGGACATATTATATTTATATTTTATAGAGTAAGGCCGCGGACTCGAAGTCAGCGGGTGCGGGTAGGCGGCGGCGGGGACGCGGGAGCGGCGGAGACCCGATCTCGTAGCCAGCGGGCAGATCGCGCGGCGCTATACTAGAGCGACGTAGTGTTGTACTATGAGAAATTAGTGTCTGTTCGCGAACGAAATGGATGTGAATATGATGTTCCATATAAAAAAACATTGAAATAATTTGATCCACCACGTCGGCGGGCATTTTTGAAAATACACAGCACTACGTCAATGCAGACTCGCAGTTGCCGCTCGAGTGGCGCGCGCCGCTCGTACGTCGCTCCTCGCGCCCGCGCCGCGCCGCGTCGCTGCTTTCGAGGCCAGGTCCATTTAAATCTATGCATTTAAACGCGCCGCTCCCGCGCCGCCGCCGCTTTCCGCTGACGTCGAGTCCGCAGCCTTAAGGTAGGAGAGTTGTTCAAATTATAAAACATTTTATGGAACGAAATACGGCTGTGAGACTGAGTAACAATATTGCTGATTCAAAATAATAAAACTAGTGTTTCACGTTTCTGTAAAATTCCACACACAAAAGGAGGTTAATTTCGTATATTTAAAATATGAAAGTTTGGATCTTTGTAGATCAATCACGCTATTACTGCTGAACGCATTTGAGTAAAATTTGGCATACAAATAGACATAGATATGACATGAATTAGAACATAATATGCTACTTTTTAACCCAGAAAAAGACATTCACGCGGGTGGAGCCGCGGACAACAGCTAGATAAGTGTATTTTCTTTTGCCTCGCGTCAGTAACGGATAATGGATGGATAGTGGACGTAAATTTGTGTTCATGTGAATTCCCAAGTATTAATTCGAAAAAATCAAAGTTTTTAGTGGCTATTCCGAATCTATTTTGTGATAATTTTAGATTCAACGTTTTTTTGGAGCTATAATCCTGCTTAATTTGGAAGGTCACAAAAATGCTTAGCAATAAGCATAATTTACGTACATTCAATTTGTCTGGGTAATACGAATGCCAGCGTACGAAAAATATTTTCCCACGAATTAATTGTTGATTAATATTTGTCATGGACTGAAACTATCTACATTGTTAAAATACATTTACATATTTATACGCATTTATTTACTATTCGTTCATGTCCGAAATAATCGACGGTCCAACATTATTGGATCAAAGTTACCGTTTTCTCTAATTGGCAACTGATTAACTAAACCTATTATTTTGTGCATGTTGGTTTAATTAAAAATGACAAATTACTTTGTTTACGTATTTGAAATACATAAACTCATGCATGTATATCCGCAACGGTAGGCACACGTGCAGCTTGTGCACATACAGTTCGACGAGCTTCTTTCGTCATAAGATATCACATCTGGGCGTGTTTATTTCCTCACCGATCCGGACGATGCGACCACTCTGGCCATCCGAAGGAGGGAGGAAGTCATGTCAAAATTACACTCTACAAGACCGAAATATCATCTTCGCCGCCGATGACCGCGCCGCGTTTCCCGCAACCTCGACCCTAGTACCGGCCCGCGAGCCGATGATAACTAGTATTTTAAAACTCCCCAAACCAACAATCGCAGATGTCTCTGCCAGTTACCGACGTGAGTCGAGGTTCGTACCCCAATGGGGGTGCCCTCAGCGAGGTCACTTAAATGTAAGGGTTGAGAGCGCCTAAAGCGCTCGCCCGAAAGCCCGGTGAAGCTGTAGAAAGCCGACTCTCGTCAGGCTAACAGCATAACGTCACTCAGCAAAAAAAAAGGGGTTGTGTTTATCACCATATCGCACCCCCCCGGCCCCGGTGCGACACTGTCACTTATGCAAAAATGTAGTTTTTCAGAAGAAGCATTTAAATCTTTGGCACCTCACAAAACAATGGCTTAAGAATATTATGGATGAGATGAACAGCTTATACTACAGCGTCAACTTTTATGGTCAGGGATCCCTGAGCCATTTTTCCACTTGATTACTAGCAAGCTAATTTTCCGTGAGTAGCTTCGTTTCGATGAGACGCCCAACAATTCCCTATGCGAAAATTCTCTATTGTGGTAGCTAACAGAGGTAGCAAGGATAAAATATGTCGATTTGATGAGTTCCAAAAATTTATTACTAACTGGTTTTTTTAGATAGGAAAGTACGATACTTTCCTATGGAACGTTCGCGTTCGCCTGAAGTCCTGTGCATATTCCTTTAGAGGTAGGCAGCGGCTTAGCCGTGCCCCTGGCATTGCCGATGTCCATGAGCGGCTGTAACCGCTTACCATCAGGCGGGCCGCTTGCTTTTCTGTCTATCAAGGCGATAAAAAAAAGGTAAGCTGTCGCTCTTTGCGTGGGGATGTAGGGAGCACCAGCTCGTGACAATCTACCAGTGATGCCATTTTAGCCCACTTTTTTTTTTCGGCACTAGCGCTTTTTTTAAATGTTAGCGCCTAGCGAACACTAGCGGTATTTTAAATTTCAAGCTAATAAACACTGGCAAATGAGAGTCCTCTAGTAATCTGTGTGCGAGTCAGACCCGCGCACCGAAAGTTCTCATACCACTGGATTTTTTGTTTTTATAAATTGAATATTATAACGTTTATAATAGACTACCTGTCCCGAGCAGTTTCATCCGCAACACCTAATTTAAAGTTAGGGTTCCAACTAACTTGGACCGTCAATTGTGAATCTTAACCATCCCGGGACACACAGAAGTAAAATCATCGACATTGGTCCAACCGTTTCACGAATTTTTGCGAGACTAACGAACCACAATTGATTTTTTTTATATATAAGACTAGTAAACCCGACCACGCGTTGCTGTGGCTAAGGTATGTGTTAAATTATATTGTAGTAAACTATTCCATACAGTATGCGCCATCTAATGGATACTTACTCAATTCAGCCGATAAATTAGCGTTCACCGCCATCTGTTACAATCTTATGGAACTCACAGATAATTATAAATCTTTTTCATTTTTTTTTTGTATAACGAAATATGCAATAAAAAAAAATTGGCAGTCATAAGGACTGCCGATAGAAGTGAAAACAAGTATATTTATTGAGTTCACTCTCAACTCAACTCTACTGCACTGTACTGTACGGCACTGCCATGTAATGCACTGCACTGCACGACATTGCCCTGTAATGCACTGCACTGCACGGCATTGCCCTGTAATGCACTGCACAGCCCTGTAATGCACTGCGCTGCAGTGCACTGCAGCCCGGTCCAGTCCAGACCAGTCACTCCATACGTCACCTGTATCAAAATCAAAATCTTTATTAATCATGTAGGCTAAGAAAGCGCTTATGACAGGTCAAGTACAGAACATTTGTCATTAATAAGACCAACTTAAAATTAAAAATTAAGGGAACTTTGGAATAACCGCCGCGCTATAGGCTGGCAGGAAAAGGCACACCAACAAACATGGGAAAAGGGAGGGCATCCTTAAATGAAGGGATTCACGGACTAGGGGGATATGGAAATCGGGACAAGGGCAAGGAGTAGGGTAAATTACCAAAAAAATCTGTAAGTGTTTAAAGAGTAAGGAGATGTGTCGTGGACCTTACTGACAGGAATATCCCTAGCCTAGCTAACCTACCAACCTTTCTCTAGCTGCTTACTGATGACGACCCGAAGAAGAAAGGCAGAAAGAAACTCCGGGCTTATTTTTTTCGCCGTCAATTATATATTGCATACTTTTCTTTTTTTTTTAACATTTTTTTTTATAGCTACACATACTAGAGCTCACAAGATTTCACCCATCCACAAAAACGTCTAACGCGCACAGCACACGGTCAGGTATATAAAATGTGTTATACGTGTATAGTCTGAACTAACATTAGCATATCGCTGACGCGAAACCACAAGATTGCCCTCTACCAAGAAGTGCTTAACGCGGCTAAAGAAGTCACTTAAAAAATATTGCGATCTTACTCAATCCAGCCGATAAATTACCTTACACCGTTAGAATCTTGTGGAACTCACAGATAATTATAACTAAGAATTCGCAATAAAAAAATATTGAGATTGAGATTCAAACTATCCTATCTATCAAATAGGATCAAACTGCTCACAGTTTATAAAATTTTATTAAAATCGGCTCAGTAGTTTAGGGAGTTCATCGCGGACAAACAATGTGACACGTGATTTTTATATTTAAAGATTATACATAAAAAACCCTGAGTGACGATTAGGTATGTCAAGGAAATAGCTTAAAGCTTGCTTGGACCACTTGTCGACAATGAATGGAAGCCGAATGAAGAGGCGATGTTAGTCGAGTGCCGGGTGGCTCTGACCATGAGCCATGACCTTAACGTAACTTGCCATGACCTTACTGTAATAATTAACTAATCATCTGTCAAATGTCATGGCGTCAAAATAGAGTTAGCAGCGTGGTCAATTTATTTTTGATTTAACACACCTAAAAGCAACAAGCGATTTTTCAGATCAGAGATTAATATTTTTGTCACAAAAGAACATTTCGAAACTCAACTTTATTTGACAGTAATGTCAAAATCAAAGTTCTGTTGGAATGTTGATTTGATCAAAGTTTGAGAAATTGGGCGTAAATATCCTGTATGTCCAACTTGCATATTATTATATTGCTATTTATTTAAACCACTACATAAATAAAAATGTATAAATAAAACTTATTAACAACAGTTATGGTGCTGCCACACCGGTGTTATAAAATGTTATATAACATTTTCTAACATTAAACATTTATTAACATTATCTAACATTGTTATAAAATGTTTGTTAACAAATGTTGTATAACGTTTTATAACATCGGTGTGGCAGCACCATTTAGTAAACATTTCTTAACAATTTGTAACATTTTTGAACATTCTTTAACCGCGGGCGGCGGTTCTTTTGAGAGCGGCACCGTCAAAGAAGCCGTCAAAGAAGAAGGGCCGATGTCATGTTTTCAAATGTTAAATAATGTTAGAAAATGTTTGCAAACATTTTCCGTCGGTGTGGGAGCACTTAAAACATCTAACAATTCTTAACAAAATGTAACAATTTTAATGTTAGAAAATGTTTGTTAACATTTTATAACATCGGTGTGGCAGCACCATTACAGTCTTGTAAAAGTTAGTGTGAATGGGCTGTAATCTGAATTATCTCAGTTTTACGGACACATGAGGTGATTCATAAAATAAAAATAATTTACACACAAGTAATAAGAAGTTTATTTCCCTGAGAGTGTTTTATGTTATGGTAGTATTAATTTTAATACACAATAAAAATAACTTACACATTCTGTAGAATATAAAAAAAAAATCATCAGTTTTTTTTATTTTTCCTTGGGGCATTGGAACCTGCATAGTTATTCAATTTTGATTCAATAATAGATACAATTTTAGCTTGCGTCTATAGACACATTGGTTAAAAAGTTTAAAATACACAATCTAATGGTATATAACTAAAATATCAATAAATACATAATATGCAATATATTATCAATTACAAAATATCACATCTTTGATCCATGATACTTATGCAGTTCCATTTGCAACTTCCCCGCCACTTCAAGATAAAAAAGAAATGCAAAGATCTTACGGTTGACATGAGCAACAGCAATACATTACACTCATCAGGTGTACAGTGTACAGACAAGACATAAAGATGTGATAGGAGATGTGGCACAGCTAGAAATAACATGCACTACATACAGGGTGTGCCACACTCATAACCGCCAGTTATTTAGGCCTGACTCTCATTGGTGGTGGTCTCAATGGTGGTGCCAGCTGGTTTTGTGTTGCTCTTAGGCTTGGCTGGTTGCGGTTGCGGAGTGGAGGATGTAGGGGCTGGGGCCTCTCCTTCCTGACCATTCTGACGCTGACCCGGCGGATTCTGCTGGCCGCCTTGTGGCTGCCCTTGCTGGAAGCGTGGGCGCATGCGACGATAGCCACCGCGGTTCATGGGGCCGGGACCACCCCCGCGACCACGACCACCTCGGAAATTGCGCCGGATGTAGCTGCGTTGTGGTGGTGCAGCGCCGCCTTCCTGACCCTCATCTCCTTGTGCACCCCCTTGATTGGCTGGGGGGCCACGACGTCCCATGCCACCTCTGCGTGGAGCACCTTCACCGCCACGTCCGCCACCTTGACGGGGGTAGTATCTACAGACAAAAACAGAATATAAATATAAAATACTATTAGTGTTGAATTAGAGTAGGTTATAATATTTGCAATGCTAACACAATGTATACTGACTGACGATGGAAGCCGCGGCGTTTGTCTGCTGCGTATGGCGAGCCCTTTACCGGCTCACCGCCGGGACCGGTGACTCCGGCCGCTTCATAGCCTTTCTCCCCGGCGACCACGGCAAATTCCACCGCCTCTCCGTCGCCAACCGAGCGCACAGCCTTGCGTGGGTTGTTCTTTGCAATTGCAGTTTGATGTACGAAAACATCCTCCTTTGTATCATTCCTGTCCATTGAAAACAAAATTTATATTTCAAAAATCAAACCTTTTTTGCTATATTAACAAGTACTTTGCTGTCTTAGATTTTACTTTACAAATATCAATGTGACTTAAAATGTACATAATTAAACTTTTATAAATTGATTACATTCCTACACTTTCCAAACTCAATTATTCCATATAGATTAGAATTAGTTCTTTCCTACATCTCTAAAGCTGTCAAATCACTAAGTAGGCAGAGGCAGCACCTGCACCATCCTATTTGAAAAATATTATACTAATGCTTATTAAACACCAATAATATTATTCTGTTTTTTCATAATTCCATACAAAGCATGTAAATATAAAATTTTGTAAGGAATGTATTTTTTTATTCTTAGTACTTGAATTACTGGAACACCTTGAGAAGGTATTTTTAAAGCATTTTAAGTAATTGCTTTGATATACCTAATGGTTCCTTGAGACATTTTTTCTTTATATTATACAATGTAGGATTTCTACATTGTGTTCAAGTAAGAGAAAGACATTCTGTTCATTAAGACTTATCCAAAGACACTGTATTTGTTAAAATCAGATAAGGGACCTACTTGTTTCACTATTTAATTGTATAAATTGCACTAAGTTGCAAGTTACATATCATTAAGATAATTAAAAGTAGGTCAAAATTAAATTCCATGATTTTACTTTCAAAAATTATTACAAGTGAAGCTAACTGAAGTGAGTTAAATATATGTATAATTATTTAAAACAATTACCTGTTGATGAAACCATATCCACTCTTGACATTAAACCATTTGACGGTGCCAGAGACCTTCTCAGCTGGAATACAAATAATATTGATAAGCAGATTTTATAAACGGCACGATATGCACAATTACAGCTTAACATGCAAGTGGCACACACATTTACACTCAGTGATAGTGCACACATTCCACAACAGTCCACATAATATAATTGTGAGTACCTTACATGTCAAAAAATACCTTTGGAGATTTTGCTGTTTGATTAAATATACTTTTAATTTATATTATTATTGGATATGAATAAGTGGTCACAAAAACATATGATTACACCAAATAAGAGTGAAAATTTCTAGGATCTTTTTTCACAAGTCTAAATCTCTATTAATTTCATTATAATGTGTTTAATAACATTATTGACTGCATGTTGACGAAATTACAATAAATGTATAAAATATTCGCTGAGCAATGAACTTACTAGCTTTAGAATCAACAATAAATCGCAATGCATTTAATGTACTAATATCACAAGATTTACACAAATTATATAGAATGATAGCAGGTGTAAGTCACCACTAGTGTTACAAATAACATTATAATATACAGTGTATCTTTATCTGAGGCAACTCAGAAATAAATCAAACATTTTTACTGTATAACTTTTTTTTGGCATTGGCATCAAAAAATACTTGAAACATTATTTATTTTTAAATATTGTACTATCTTTAGTGATTACAAACGAAAATGTAATAATATAAATCATTTAATTTGCCATACATTATCAAAAAAAAACAATTTAGAGCAGAAATACCTATATGTACATTTAGTTTATTTCCAGTGTTCACTAGTTTGTCTAAAGAACATCCAAAGGATGTTATTATGTGAACATTAAACACGCAAGCTAACATTGCTAATCGTCAAGCAGCAGAAGTAAGGGTACAGTTGAATAGTTAGGTACCTACCTAGTTGAAACATAATATTGTCTTACAGACAAAAAATAATAGGGACGCTTGATAAAATTTTACAAATATAAGGTTTTTTTAAGTATTAGATACTTTATTAAGTGGGCGTTATTCGGATAACAAATAGTGCGCAACGCTCCCTATATTGATTTTTCCCCTCCCGCCCGCGTGACTCGGGCCACCTAGGCGCGCGCACAGCGCCGGCGGGGTCAACAAACGATCAATAATGTTACCTCCCAATCCCCCATCGTGGAAAATAATATTATTTGTGAACAACTCATGCCTAAAATCTGTATATTTAATCAAACAACTGTAAATCTCCACGAAATAATAACAAAATATCAAATCAATGAACATGTGCTTTTGAGAAATCAAATTCGGGCCACAAAAATCTAAGATGGCGTAGCCTGCACTCACCAATGACTTGCTTTTGTTTAGCCGTTTTTGCTTGCTGCGGTTGAGTTGGTTGTTCTTCTTGTTGCTGCTGCTGCTGCGCGGGCTGCGGCTGCGGCTGCGGCGCCTTTTCGGTATCAGCCATGGTGTAATTGGCGAACGGCGATGGTGGCTAAGGTGGTAAAATGCTCCACGACCTCTCCTCGATGTTCACTGTGCTTCGTCGTTACTCAAATAATAATTTCGCGCTAGCAGTGTTGCCAGTACCCGATAATCAAAAGTTACACAGGACTGCTCCAAAAGTAACATTCTGACCACAAAATATTAAACAAAAAACATATTATTTTTAAGTAGTAGTGCAACGTTGTAAATAGTTTTGTTTACAGCATAAATTGGCAGGTTTGACCGAATTGTGACCACAATATTCCTTTCCTAAATTAAAACAAATTTTAATTTAGGAAAGGAAATTTTTTGAGTGGTAGAGCCACGCTGTAAACAGTTTTGTCTACAGCATGAATGGGTTGGCTCGTCCGGATCGTTACCACTGTCTCACAGAAAACCGACGTAAAGTAGCGGCTTGCTGCTGCGTTTCGTACGGTGAGTGAGATAACCGGAAGCCCAAATCCCCTCCCCTTCCCAATCCCTAATTATCCCTTTCCTTTAAGGTCGGCAACTGGCCATGACTCTTCTGGTGGTGGGCGTACATGGGCGGTGGAGATCACTAACCATCAGGTGACCCACTTGCTCGTTTGCCGGCCTATGCTATAAAAAAAAAAAACAAATCCAGTTCCAACCACAATGAAAACATTCTACGAAGTTTTAGCAAGAATTTTGAATTTTTGACAGTATTTACAGTCGATGGTTATTTTAAGTATTTCATACTAGTAAAAAGCTGTGTTCTATAAAAATAGTGTGGTTTAATGCAATAATTATTAACGATTGTTAGCTTATATATAATAATATATATGTTAACTTATAGATACGGGTATATAATAGCTTATTATATACAACACGCAGAATTTAACTAGGCACCTCGGTGTAATGACGTCATAGCGATGTACTAACTGCATAAAAAATTCAAGTATCCCTATAAGACCCCTCGACACAAGTGATTGTGACTTTGCGAATGTGGATGGGCACGTTTTCAAGTGAAGTTCACGGGCGGTTCACGTGCGTACCTACTAAATTGGTTACTAAAATATGTTTTGTCTCATTCTCACTTTGACAGATGACAAATGTGTGACTGACGCTAAACATATAATAATTAATCAATAGATACTTATTCAACGTTTATCAATAAGGGGGTTAAATGTAGGAATATTATACTCAAAAATCCGTCCAACAATAATAACAACGAAAAAAAACTCGAAGGACGCGCGGGCGTAACGGTAGTATATTTTAATTTACTGACCGTAATGACGCGACAGCGGTAGGCGGTGGGGTGTGGTGAGAGGGGAAGGGCATTCCACTGAGGTGCCAAGTTGATTTCTGCGAGTTATACTATATTTCACTCAACTACCTCTCGGGAATGATAGTCATGAGTATAGTATCTCAATTGACTACCCTCACTTTAATTGTACGTCGTGGCGTGGGGATAATCTATAATAATATATAGTGGGACAACAGACGGAGCACGCCAGTCGTTTCGTAGTCGTCAGAGTGTACAAATCGGTGAAGTGCATTTAATTGTTGTGTAAAGGTGTCTTAACTACAATATATTAAACGGATAAAGTGAATAATATAGTGTTTTACTTCTGGAACTAAATCCTATAGTCTATGCTATAGCCTATACGATGATGTACAGTGTATGGAGATTTCGATTATTTTTTATTGAAATTTAGGGGAGTTTTGTTGGAGTGAATCATTGTCAGTTATAGTCTGTTTGATGTGCTTCGAAAAAATGGTTTATAAAATTACATCGTCACTGTATAAAAAGGAGATGATCCTGAAAATTTAAGCGTAATCCGATCAAATTTGACGACTGGAGATTTTTTTTAATTTAGTAATAAGGCGATTTTTCAGTCATTTTCAAAAGTGTATATCTCAGCTTCTATATAATTTAAAGACTTATTTGATGCACCACGCCGTTCTTCTTTGTAATCCCTCTACGTTTAAGAAACAAAATGATTATCGATGTACACTCAAGTCCAGCTTCACAGCGAGCTGTTAACTAAACCAATGTTTAGAGAAATATTGCCTATTTTTAAAATGCTGTCATATCTACAGTTTTTGAAGTAGATGATTGATTAGTAGTTGATATTTTTGTTCAAGTATTCTGAATAAATCTACCCATTTTTTACTTGATTGCTTATAATTTTTTAAGTTATAGCCATCTAATGCCAATTGATTTTTGAAAAACCGTTACTTAAGACCTGGCCAAAAGTAACGCAAAATGTTACAATACTAACGCATTGGCAATATTACCCGCTAGTGCCGTCAATTCAGGACGCCCCGGTACATCATTCGAACTTTTATCGATATGATGCATACATATCCCAATTAATAGATATAATATAATATTTTCATTTTAAGTAATTAATTTTAATTTTTCCTCATAATGTTTTCAAACAAGATCATTTAATTTTGTCTACTATATTTAACAACAAAAACAATAAACGATTGTTAATATTGAGTAAATGAGTAGTCGTGCAAAATTTAATTTTCATATGGCACTACAAATCGCATCGCAAATAGCATCGTACTGGAATGAATTATAATAATTAAGAATAATAAGCCCGCAGGGCAGCTTGTGGCGAGCTGTTGGGGAGTAGCGACCCTACGTACCCGAGTGCTCCCGGGGGAAGCTCCTGTTCTTCATCTCTGGCTTGCCTTCACTGGCCGGCTGGAGTGAACACTGATCAGGAACAGATCCCCCACCTCTGGCTTGCCTTCACTGGCCGGTCAGAGTGGAGTCGCGAGAGCTTTCTGCTCGAGGGTTGGATGTGAAACGTAAGTGGTTAGTGGGCAACGTGATGGGACCCTAAGGGAGCAAATGATCGTTATTTAAAGCCCAGTGACACCTCTCCACCCTTTAGCCACTCACCTGGTGTTGCTCCCTTGTCACTTTTTGTAGCGACTATTTTGGGGAGCCCATCTACCTCCGTGAATTTACGTGGTCAGGCAGGTACCATAGTCATTTCCATAGACCCAGTTACCCAATCCACTAACACCTCACCTCAATAATCAATTATAGATTTAAGTCGATCGTTACAATAGTCCTACACCGACCGGGGGCGGTCCTTGGGTACACTTATATAGTCCCTGTTTTCCAATTACAGCACTAGAGCGCATTATGCGGCATAATGCTCAACGTTGAACGTTTCAACTACAGCAACGCTACGCACAATCAAGCACTCTCAAAAGTACTGCTTTCGGGTGATACATGCAATCGATACCAACTCAGTAACAGAACATTAACAAGTGTTTTTTCTTTAATTTGGCATTGATCGAAATTGTATTTATATTATCGTTAGTAATTAATATTGTTTATTGTTAAGATTGTTTTTTAAGCTTTCGTCTTATCGTAGTGTTTTCGAAATATTCAAAAGTTAATTCAAACCCTGTTAAAAAGTAAATGTAAGGATGGATGAAGGTATAAACATTGACTATTTATATTTTTATTCTCAACACTGAACTTAGCGCACTCTGCTGGTGCACTAGATAGAGGTGTGTACCGGAGCCAATTTTATCCTCCGGAGATTATGCGGAGATTTTATTGAATAACCGGAGATTCTCCGGTTATACTCCGGATAGTCAAAATAATTTAAATCAATATAGTTTAAGAGAAAAAAAAAATCAATGCTTTCTGAAATATGAATTCACTTTATTAAAAAAATCGAACAGAAAATACCTAACCTACTAGGTGAAAGCAAACTATATAACTATATTTTGCGAGGGACAGCTAGTATACTATATTTATAGTATACTAGCTGTCCCTCGCGGCTCCGCCCGCGTGATCTGCTTTTTCCGGGATAAAAGTAGCCTAACAGTGGCGCCATGTGTCGAAACCTTCGTGGGCTCATGCACAACAACTTTGCTATAGATCATCACATGATCAAATGCATAGTTTTGTCGGGAATGATTTGATCGTCTTGGTCGCGGCATTGTTAATGATGATTCAAAGTGAAAACAAATTACTGATGATATTATCAATTACGTTTAGCTATCATTTTTATAATTGTCAAATTTTGTACCATAATTAACCAAAGACAAAATTACGTTTAGCTGTCATTTAAGTTTTGTTATTCCACTGTCATAATTTGCGTTTTGTGTCATATCAGATGTGTTTTTGTTATACCACGTTTTATAGTGACTTGACTGAAAAGCGGTCGAATGGGATAAAAAGTATCCTATGTCCGTCTCCTGGTTCTAAGCTACCTCTCCACCAATTTTCAGCTGAATCCGTTCAGCCGGTGTAACTAACACCACTTTCTTTTATATATATATGTATAATATATATATATAAAAGAAAGTGAGATGAGATGAGATTATTAGTATTCTTTTAGGATATTCATAAGAATAGTATCGAACAAAGATACATCCATAACCGCGACTTAATAATTCATTCAGACATTTTTACCAATCAAATAACCGGTAGTTAAGAGAAACACCGATTAGGCTCCGGTACTCACCCTCACCGGTAATTATCCGGTTTTTTAAGAACCGGCACTAGAAAACTAATTCACGTTCCAATCAGCAATTAGCACACTTCGGCATTGTGCGCCACTGAGTCGCATTATGCTCTGTAATTGGAAAACAGGGAGTGTATACAGGGATAGCCGTCGGGCGGTGTCTCATCACAATATTAGATTAAATTTGTCTAACGGGCCTCTACGTGTTGGCTTTGGCCCCACGCACGCCTACCAAAGGTCCGGGACTCTATAGTGCCGAGATATGGTAAGACATACATAAGAATAATAATATGCTGGTGGGAGGCTATTCGTATCCTACCGGATAGCGAACACCGTACACTGCTGTTAAAACCTGCCATAGTGACCCACCTTATGTGGGTCGCGTTCCAGGGTCAGCCAGTATATATCCGGTTCTCCCGAGGGCCAGAGGCTTGCGACATGACTTGATGGTTGGTTGGGGCGGGTACCCCTGTACATTCTTGCATTATTGTGCCTGCATCGGTCATTCGCCTGTCCTGTCGCAGGCCCCTCAATTTGCTTCTTCCCTCTCCGAAGAGGGAAGAAGCATTTATACAGGCCGGCATGATTCTGGTGACCACCGATAAACTCATTGTTTATCGGTGGTTGCTGGCTTATTGGACTGCACTACGCTTACCATCATGTGTAGTGCAGTCACTTTGCTCGGGTAAAAAAAAAACGTCCACACCGTATTTCATCGTTGTTGTGAAGACTTGAGAATAATTTATACTTGTCATTGGCGAAATGCATAATAATGCGAAGCCATAAATTAAAAAGAAGAAAGCTTATCAAATTTCAAAATTCATACTCTGATAAAGAAGACAAGTGTTGTGTCGTAGAAGCATTTAAGGTTTCTAATTAATTCTGTAAACTAAAACTACATCTGTAGATTTAAACATGTTCAAAGTGAGTGTAATTAATTCTTTACATGTATTTTCAAGCATTAGTACTTATTCTATAGAGGTTCCTTTCGGCTTACCAATTTATTTCTGAGGATATCTATGTCATGACCAAACAAAAATAATAAAATTAATATTAAATAACCTTCAAATGTTCATTTTCGATGTTCTTCATGTCCGATCTGATTTATATGTATTCAATAAACATTCAAAGTAATTTTTTAATGTTTACAGGGACTGGTAGCATTAGTGACTGGAGGTGCCTCTGGCTTGGGAAGGGCAACAGCTGAGCAGTTAATAAAACAAGGTGGCCGAGTGGTCATATGTGACTTGCCTTCAAGCCCTGGCCAAGAAACTGCAAAATCTTTTGGAAAAGATGCTGCGTTTGTTCCTGTTGATGTGAGTTCTTTCATATTATTTGATTGACTTTTGTGTTTCAAACTCTTTTAAATCAGGATAATATTATCACAGTAAAAATTATATTCTTATCAAATCAATGTATCAGAGGCTAAGATTGTGCCTTATCAATATAACGCACAGCAATTGCAATTAAAACTTGATACCAAATACATATAATAGACTTCATATTATATAATAAGCTATTTAATTTTTCAGGTAACATTAGAAAAGGATGTACATAATGCGTTACAGACAAGTATTGACAAATTTGGCCGTCTTGATGTGGCTGTGAATTGTGCTGGCATTGCAACAGCTTCCAGAATATATAATTTTAAAAAAGAACAACCTTTTGACTTGAAATCATTCCAAAAGACTATCGAGGTACTATTTAAGGGTCAGCATAGACAGACAAGTGGTGTTGAGGAACAAAAAAAACTAATACCAACTGCATATTATGAAAACTAAATGATGATTTTTATCAGTATCTGGTTAACCCTATTGTTTAGATCACCACTTTGTCTATCTGAGCTGATCCTTAGTAATATCAGGTTCCATTGCTTTATTAACACTCTTTTATTAGCTACATACATATGTTAGTATATAATGGAAACTTTGAACATCGAAATTGGGCATATTTATCAAGGACCAATGACAATGCAACATAAAAAAAAAATCTAAAAAATAAATAATTGTTTAAACACCTAAATAAACAATTAATTGGACTGACCATACAGAGTTAGTTTTCATAGAAAACGAAACATTAAATGCACACCAGTACATAACGGAAGTCCTAATTCCACATGTATAACCTGCATTAACTGCTTTTTGAGAAGATTCTATGTTTATGGACGACAATGCCCGCGGTCACCGTTCTGGCGACGTGGAAGCGTATATGCAAGAAGTTGGGATTGGTCGTTTAGATCGGCTAGCTTGAAGTTCTGACTTGAATCCAATTGAGCATGTCTGGGATATTCTAAACTGACTGGTCAAAATCCAGTCAAAGTCCGGTCAAAGTCCAGTCAAAGTCTGGTCAAAATCCTGTAAAGTCCGATCAAAGTCCTGTTAAAGTCCGGTCAAAGCTCGGTCAAAGTCCGGTCAAAGTCCAGTCA
The DNA here is from genome assembly GCA_949126905.1 of Amorpha juglandis. Taxonomy (NCBI): domain Eukaryota; kingdom Metazoa; phylum Arthropoda; class Insecta; order Lepidoptera; family Sphingidae; genus Amorpha; species Amorpha juglandis. The sequence goes on from OX421367.1 coordinate 11,196,158, forward strand.
AAGTCCAGTAAAAATCAAATTAAATTAATCAAGTTTAGTTAATTTCGACGCGTAACGGAAAAATCTGACGCGTAACCGACAAATCTGACGTAACCGAAAAAAAAAATATTTTTTCCAACGCCGATAAAGAAGTTTCACTTCAAAAAAGAAAAAGCGCTCTATTTGGACGCGCCAAACACTAAGGTTAAGGGCTCCTGGATACATGTTTACAAATGTTAAAAAATGTTTTATTTGTTAACTAACAATTTTGTTTAGAAATGTTTACTTACATTATCTAACATGAAAACATTATCTAACATTGTGATAAAATGTTATCAAATGTTTAATAATGTTTGTAAACATTTTATAACAGCAGTGTGGCAGCACCATAACATACCTGACCTAAATTTCAAATTTGTGTTGTTTTGGAATATTAAAAACTTAAATTGATTGCCTGGCCTGGACCCAGGACTTTATGGGTTTCCCTTGACAGACTATGTATTAATAAAATCATGTTTTGTTACAGGTTAATTTAATAGGAACATTTAATGTTATTCGGTTAGCAGCAGGCATAATTGGCAAGAATGCACCAGATGCAGATGGTCAACGTGGTGTCATTATTAACACAGCAAGTGTGGCTGCTTTTGATGGTCAGGTAATGAAAATTAATACAACTAAAATATGTATATAGAATAGTGTCAAGTTGAAGTCTAGAGGTAAATACCCCAAGACAGCTGGTATCTGAATCACATACATATTTCGTTGTTTTATATTGTTTTGTCTACCCAAAGTATGTTCGTATTTTCTCGGCCTTTTTGTAGTCCTGGGACCTGGGAATATACACACGACGTGTAGTCGACGAAAAGTGGTTTTAATGTAATTTGTTTATCTCCATGTCGGGCAATTTATGTATTTATAGATTAAAAATGACACATGAGTTGACTGATTTCACTATTTTTATTGCTTTAATGAATGCTTTGATGGCAAGTGCTAAGCCTGCCCATAAAGAGAAGCACTTTGAAAAAATAAAAGAACTGCATGGCACTGGATTGCGCTTGTCACCACGAGACTTATGAATTTTAAATCTTATAACGCCCAGTAATTTCACTAGCTTCAATGCCTTGCTAACCAAAAAACAACAATGCTTATGCTGCTTACCCCTGTTACATCATGGGAATAAACAGCTTGGTAAATGGCGGGTGTATAATGTAAATCTGCCTAATCCTCATGAGTTACCGTCATGAGTTTATGTCTCCTCCTTAGAACAGTTCATAAAAATCGCATCATTCGATTTGACTATGTAGTAACAAAATAATAAATTTGTTTTTAGATCGGTCAGGCGGCATATTCGGCTTCTAAGGCTGGTGTAGTCGGCATGACATTGCCTATTGCACGAGATCTTGCCAAACAAGGAATCAGAGTTGTTACCATAGCACCAGGTATATTTCAATACTATATTAATACTTTATGGGATCCAAATATGAATCAATATTGCTACTCGAGAGCTACTTCTCGTGTGGACAGACATTTGTACAATAACTTGTGTAATAAATGTATTAAAGAATCAATTCCGTATACTGCGCATGATTGAATTATTCCTGCAAATAGTTAGAATTAGTGTTGTAAGAAACTCGAGTCTTTTAGTCTCAATTTCGAGACTTAAGTAGATTTTCAAGACTAGGACTCGTTAGTCACATGAGTCCCGAGTTCTTTGAGTCCTTTGAGTCTTCTGAGTCCTTTCGAGTCTTTTAAGTTCTTTGAGCTAGACTGAGTCATGACCTGAGTTGGTTTATTATAATAGGTAATACTGGGTGATTTTATATCGTTATCCATATTTATTTACTGATTGAAAATAAATCGTAAGTTTGTAACAATTAAATTGCATTAAACTCAAATAACCTAATCAAAAGTATCCACCTGAAGGCTGACGATTTGCTGAATCTACTAATTAAATTTAAAGGTCTTAATATAATAATAAACACATATAATACCGTCTACTTACGACGAAACCGATTTTGTAATAAAACTATAAGGGCTTAATGTGCCTGGCTTCTTGGCTCAATAGTCAATATACCAAAATAATATAATATGCAAATAATAGTATGTAACGCACTTAATAAATCAATAATTTGTTAATTGCTATTTTATTTAGGTAATTCAAACTACAACTATGGAATTAGAGGACTCAGTCACGAGTTCTTTAAAAAGACTCAGTCTTTGAGTCCTTTTTGGCAGAACTCTAGTCTTTTTACAAAAGACTCAAAATTCTGAATGACTTGAGCTCTAAGTGTTATTTATAAGACTAGAATCTTTAAAAATAGCTCAAGTTTTATAAAATAGGACTCCAAGACTCGAGTTTCTTACGACACTAGTTAGAATAGTGCTTTTAGTCCAGTTTATAAGTACATATTATGTTCTCGTATAGACCTAGAGTCCATAAAGAAAGAAAAACTACTAAGTATAATTACTATGTATTATATGCACATTATACGAAACCTTTAGTGTAATTTAAAACAAATGAAAACCGCCTTATGGATATCAAATATATTCCATGTTATAATTTGTATTGAACTCATAAAGCTATATTAACTGCACGGAATACATAAATATTGTACTGCTATGAATAGAACTAGAAGACTGGATTAGTACATTTGAACTATTGTCCGAGATTGGAGAGATATTTATAACAAGAATAATTAAAAAGTGTACTTTATACCTACCTACTTATTGAAATTGCTGGTAAGATCGCCGGCAGCAATGGCGCCTGAGCGTTATTCCGAAAATTATTATTTGTCAGCTGTTTGATAATTATACCTTAATTTTAGGCCTATTTCGGACACCAATGATGGAACAGTTACCGGAACCAGCTATAAAAAGTCTCGAGGCATCTGTTCCCTTTCCTTCTCGACTCGGATATCCGCACGAGTTTGCAATTCTTGTTCAAAGTATTATACAGAATCCTATGCTTAACGGAGAAACCATACGACTGGATGGGTCATTGAGAATGCAACCTTAAGAATTTTATGAGCCTGTAAGTAGCTTTACGCATTTCATGTAGGTGTAGTAATTGAAAATTGACAATGTATGTAAATAAATATTTTTATTTATTCAAGTTTTATTTATTTCTTGATATGCTTTTTTGTTTGTAGCGACACCTTTTAGCTTCAGGAACGTTAATCTTTTACTTTATTATATAAATATGATTTTGGTATGGTTGGTGGAAAGTAACCATCATTAATCAATCAAACAGTAGTTTCGTATAAAAATAAAGACACAATTATTTAAACGAAAATATCATTTATTTCTACAATAACGGGCGACGGAGCGAGCGTGCACTCCCACCGCCGCTCGCCGGCGTGTACGTGCTTCTCACAATATTCATTGATCACCATGAAAATAAATACAAGGACGATGCACTTGCGACGTTACATCGTCATACATGTATTTGTGTTGTAATCTAAAAATAGACCATTGTGTTTACAGATTTAAACTTAATGACACCTCTAAACAATACAATAATAATTAGTTTAAAGATTTAGCGACAACAATAACTATTTATAAAAGACGTAATGTGAGGTAATGACATGGTACAAATGTGGCTGTAGTTGATAAATTCGGTTGTTCCGTTTCAACTGATTTCTAAAATACAAATAAAATTATTCTTACAACATTATTTGATTTCCAACTTACATTAAATTGTTAATAAATAAACACAATAATGTGCTTGTCACATGTTAAAAGAGTGATGTGAATAGTGATGTGGTGTTTTTGTTTTAAAATAAAGATGTCTCATTTGGTTTCGCGTTCAGTTCGAACGGAAGCAACCTCACAAGCCTTTGTGGCTGAATTTAGGGTGATTATATTACAAAAAGTATACATACTACACGCAACAATATGCGAGGGTTGTGTTCTGCGCACGGTTTGCAAGGAGTCCCTAGACTGGACACGTTACCGAGACGAGTTCGGTGTGGCCTGCTTTTATTTTTCATGCTAATCGTTTCAACAGTTTGTTGATGATACTACGTTGGAACAAACATTTTAAAGTGCCACAGAATTAAGCAGTCTTCAGAGTCGTAATCTCACCACTCTTTACAATGTAATCACACAGAAAATACTTATATATCTACCAATCGGTTAAAGATTTATGTAATTTATCAACATGAAATGTTAAATTGCATTGGTATTTGCCAGCCCCACATTTCCAAATTAAACAACCGTTTAAGACTGAATGTAAACTCTGTATATCCTCGTCCTATCTATATGTACAAATTGATAAAGTAAAACACTAAAACGGCTCGCGAAAGAGAGTTAGATGCAACGGAAATTATCGCTCGGGTACTTATTGATTACAAGCTAGTGTGAACCCTTCAGGCTTAGGCCTGTCGATTCGCTCAAATTCACGCCTCACGTAAGACTTAACCAAGAGAATACTATACACAGACTAAAGTTAACATCGACTGAGATTAAACCTAACTTATCGTTAATGAACAACAAAGTGGTTAACTTACAAATTGCAACGCTTTTGTCGACGCGCGTCACCTAGCGTTACTTTTAGTGTTATTTTGGAATGTGTGCGACGCGTACGTACCCTCCTAACCCGGCGGCCGGTCTGTGTGATCTAACCACGACGTCAAAAGTCGTCAGCCGGCCACCATCGAGTGAAGCATGTGATGATAATAGACTAACGTATAGGAAGCGAGCTCCTCTGTCTTATAACAGAACCAGTATTTGCGACGCGATAAGCTCGTTTTGGCGCGCCGATACACGCGCAGTTTGCAAATCTCGTACAAGCGGTGAAGCAATTGCAAGCACTTATACGAGAGGTCGTATACGAGTTTACACGCGTTGCAAATACGCCCAATTTATAACCGCCATTACAAAATTACGACAGCGATGTACGAGTAGTTACGTTGCACTGCGCGAGCGAATCTGAGCGAAGTAACAGTGCCCGCTTGGCCGGACACGGGACAATGCGCTCCGAGCCGCAAGTGCGACGCGGCCACGCGAGGGCATCGCTCGACTCTGCGCAGTTCATAAAACTACCTAACACTTAAAACCTAATTGAACTGAAAATGTACATTTACATAGAACACTCATCATATGTCTTACATTTAGAAATACTTAGTTTTAATTCATAAATATAGAAATTACTTACATAAACCCTAAAAATACAATATTATTATATATATATTACAACCTAACCTTACACGTAAATAGTAGATTAAATTTTTATATATTGATTAAAAGATTATAAACGAATGGTATGGTAGATTTATAGGAAACGAAGCAAATGATTAAGATAGCGAGTTATGGGACTAACTGAAATTATTAATTATGAACACTGGCACCTTAACATTGAATATAATTAATTATCTTAATATGATGTAATATCGACTGCGATTAATGATGTGTAAAGCCGCCTGCACAAGTGTTAAGCCGTAGGCAGCTTACAGATGACCTTGTGTCCCCTGGTCAAAATGCTTATCGAAATGAGTCAACGTTTAATCAAATCGAGGCGCCAAAGCGGAGGTATGGGTTTGCACTACAGACAAGACGTATCTTTGTGCCATCCTATCACGAAATATTTTCTAGCTCAACTTCAGTAGACAGGAAGCATCCATAGGGACTGCAAAAAATACCATAGGATTTGCTAAACTGGTATAAACTATTAGCCGATTAGTGCACGTGTATTTTGTAAAATCATCGTTAAAAGATTACAAATTATAATGCTAATTACAAAGTTTAATGTGATTACAGTACACCAATTGGGATATACAGATATTATACCTTTAAGTTATAATTAAACTTTCAGAAACCGACTTCAAAGTCCGAATCGCGGTACATTTGGTTATCCGTTGAGAAGCTTCCCATTTCTCCCTCGTACTTCGTCATTAGATTTTAACCAAATTATTATTATGGGTCCACCGCCGCGCCGGGGTAAACCCTATCGAATACAAAATAATAATTATACAAACATACATTATGTTGGAGTTGTGATTTAAGAAATATACATATGAATAAGAATGGTTTCCTTTATGAAGTCTGTTTAAAGGAAATGTTAGTTGATAAACATAGTAACTAAGCAGATTTTTTAGTTTTCATGTAAAGGAAAAATGTATTGCTGTATTGCTATCATGATCACATGCTACTTCCATTGGTTTATTATTGGTCAACGATAATATAAAATAGCTAGAGACTACATATTCACATCATTAAATTCTCCATGTTAAATATAATTTGAAAATATTTTCTAATATGATATATGTGTGGAAAAAACGATAACAATACGAATAAATAATGAATAATGCAGAACTATGACTACCACAAGCGTTTTAAGTGGACATTAAACGCCACTAGTTGTGTTACTTAAAAATACAAAATTCACACCTATATTTTTTATAATTATTGTGAATAGATAAGGATTTAGTCATAAAATAGTCACGATATTTCTCACAGTGCCAAGTATATATATAAAAAGTATTTCTATGCATACACATTAATGTTACAATGAGAACAATCATTAACATACAATTGGTAATATTGTAAATGTGATATTTGCGTATAAAATAATACTGTATAATTATATAAAACTGTCGTGTGGCGAAGTCAAATAATAGTTATGTATGGTAACATCACGGGTAAATTAAAATTACTCAACTCAATAAAGCGAATAGATGGTTGAGATGTAAATTGGTTCCCGCCACGAAAAACTGTGATTTTGTAAAATTAATAAAGAGTAACCATCGGTCCAACGAGCGTCAATTAGGAAACTTTGTTAGTTTTGATAGTGATATTTTAAAGCGGTGTAATCACAATCTACAGATGTGTCTAAAAGTATAGAATTTTTTACAATCACACAGCCTAACTATGTCATACCATCACAGATAAGCTTTGCCTCGATAAAGGGTTTAAATATATGAATTAACAAACAACTTCAATTCAACAGTGGATACTTTTCTGCAACCGACACACTGAATTGATGTTATGTTAGTGCAGTTTCTTGTGAGTTGAACAAGATAACGAATTGGTCGGAAAAGTTATTTACACCATAACAAAACAAGTATAGTTCACGAAATATAATTTGTACCTATTCGGATTACCGGCTTCATAATAAAGAATTTACCTTTATAGAGAATTTACCTTTATAGAGAATTTACTTTTATTTACATAATAAAGGTAAATTCCCTTACAGTTCGCAATGTAAAATAATATTAATCTCATTAATTGTAATCAAAAATATTATACATACATAAAAATATTTTTATAATTTGTTTTTAGGAATAATGCATACAAATAAAATTATAATAATATTCATATTGTGTACATATGTCCTGTTCACTATTTAAGATTGTTAATGTTTTCTGTATAACTTTGAAAAATGTGCGTATATTAAGTAATATTCCGTATGTGAATCAAATAAATCAAATAAATAATATTGCAATAGAAATAATATTCGAGATGAATGATAAATAGGTGGTTGAGCCAACGATTTCCTTGATCTATATCTTTATACCAGTATTAAATCCAAAATGCTCAGGAACGGGTGTTCCTATTAAAATACATAAAATCGTTTATAATTATTGTATGTTATTATGGGGATTTTGTGTTTTTATTAGCCACATTCATCGGTGCAAATAATACTTTGGAAACTATACTGTAATATTATATAAATGGACAAAAGAATTTAATTAATTCACAAAGACTCTCACTACATCGTGTTTTCGTTAAGATATTTTATTGATAATAACTTTCGTAATATGACATCGACAGCAAGACACGTGTGAGGTTTCTAACCGCATGCGTGAACTGTGTCTTCACACGTAGAATTATGGTCGCCCTTTATATACTATGTAAATAATAATAAATACAGAACATTTGCAAAGTAATTCATTCAACTCGGCAATACCTATTTAAGTAAACTTTTATAAAAAAATCAATTTGAATGATTTAAATGAAATCAGCATATAAGTATATTCATAAAATTGTACCACAACATTTTAAGGAACTTCATTAAAGTTGACTGTTACTAAATGTAACTATTATTTCGTTAGACCAAGTTCTAGGTATATTTGGTTCTATTGTCGGTTATTTCGTGAAATCATTCATCCTTCCCGGTTTAACTCACCCTTACAATTTACCGTTACCTCGTAACCCATCTGCTAACAATTGCAACAAAGATCAATCAACTCCCTATAACATTATGTCATGATAATCAAAATTACTTGCGTTCACTGGACGGTATTATAGAATTAAACACTGTGCCATAATTTTTACACATACGAGCTTATGCGAGTATCACTAAGCTGAACAAAAATATTGTATAACTCATCAAGTGACGAGTGTCATTAATAATATTTCATACTTACTACTCGTTGATGCAGCCTACAGTTACTATCGATACATTCGCACTTGGTGCTACGACATGATCAAAATATTTTTAAACTAATAAAATATAACATTCACATGAAAACACAATCTGTCAATCACATTTTTCAATCAACTAAGATCAATCGTCACAAATAATGTACTTGGAGCGCCCATTCCATGACTCGTGCTTCGAGACGCCATTACGCCATTACGCATTATGCATCCTGCCTCGACTTACTCGCATAGTTTAGAACTTCAATCTAATTTGGTCGAACGGCACTGTTTAGGAAATGAGTTTTGTAAAAACGATAAAATTGACGCCAAAATATTACAAAAATAAAACACGTTTTCAAATCAAATTTGTAACGTCATTACATAGAATTCTACACACAATGATAATTTTATATTAATTTCATATTTATTATGTATAATAAATTCCACTTTTTAAGTAGAATATTACATTTTCTCACGAACACTATTATATTTAATTGTTAGAAAAATACGAAATTATGTACTTTCAGTTAACATATTATATATGTTAATAAAGAACAATATGCTTTATATAAAAATACATCATCTCCCTCGGCCATCAACCGGTAGACGCTAGTACCCATATTTTTTTAAAAATCTATGATTTTTAAGGCTTCTTGCACGTATGTTGAGAAATATTTTACATAATTACAATTTAAGTAGAATAAATCACTGTAAATGTGCTAATATGTTATTTACAAGGATAAATTGATTTTGTACTGGTATGGCCAATAATAATAATAATAATATCGAATATTTTGTTATACAACATTCAGTTAAATATCTATAGTGAATAACTGTGATTTTTAAAAATGATTTATTCCTTACTTTATTTATAAAAAAAAATTCTTTCCAAATGTCAACATTTGATAAAATTTTTAAACATCTCAATGAAGCCAAATCTAAAATCCGCGCCAATAGCAAACTGCCACACACGCTAGTTAACAAACTTATCATATTAGTTACACATACGCATTTCACATGCACACTTTACACTTTTACATATTACGCTGGAACACACAATATGTAAGCTACAAAAAACAACTCGTATATCTGTGAAGACTGCTAGTTATACAGCGTAAGGTGCTTCAAACTCCTAAAACAACATTTTATAAACTGTATTTCGTATGTATTAGTAAGTAAGGTCAAATTTAAGAGTGGGCAGGCGTCGAGCCTACGTCCTGCCACGTCGTACTCAACATGTGGGTACAGAAATAAAAACTAACGATTATTTTATATTATACGTAATGAATCTAATGGTTTTCATCAAATTTCTCCATTTATAATCACAGACGCTTTCCTAAAATATGTATTGTAATTCCTCTTCGCCTACGCACCGGAGTTACAGAGAACCTAGTTTTCAAAGTAGGTACGACACTCAATTTTGAAGAACGTTTAAGTCTGTTAAATAAATTAATTGTAGCTACTCAACACTGGTGTACAATATCTTGTATATTATTTTACAGAAATTAGGTAGATAAATATTTGTTTTATCTGTATTCGGACTAGGCACGCGCGGCACCGCCGGCCGGCACTCGGCGTAATAACTTATTAAATTTAATCACACACCAAGTTACAAACTAAAACTAATTACCAAGTAATATTTAAATATAATATTCTAGCTGACGTGATGTCGGGAGCGCTTGGCGCATATGCAGTGTGTTCTCTTTATTCTTCACTGGGAATTCAAGATCTGCAAAAAGAAAGTGTCATCAATATTTTATAATGAACTCTTGTAAAAACATAGGGCTGGCAACAATCAATAAAAACAGTAACAGCGCCGAATTGACCGTGATGTGTGGACGTGATAAAGAGGAACGTATAATGCTTAATGACGAATTCAGAATTTTTATACTTATTAAATTAATGTAAAGGGTTTTTCAATGGCGACCGTGTATCTGACCAATAGGTGCGAATTTTCGACGGATGAATCGGAAAATATTTGCCATTTGTCCATATAAACAGTTGTGAGTGGATCAGTCCATTGTTGTACGTACGTACTTGATAAGTGTGCATGTGCTTGACAATATGTATTTCTGACAGTGTGGCTTCAGCCGCCACTCTATACATTTACGTCCAAAGTGACAGCAGTCAGACAGTCATTATCTCTGTACGAACACACGATTATGCGTAACAAATAATATAATAATATAGTTGAACTAGTTTACTAAACTACAAAGAATGATTGAACTAAATCTTTTACCACAGCACTATCTATATTGCACAAAAAACTGGCAACATCCGAAATTTCAAAGACTGTATTTAATAAATAAAAATTACATTATGGCTATATATTTTTTTCCTAGCCTGGCAAAGTGACTGCACTACACCTGATGGTAAGCGTAGTGCAGTCCAAATAAAACTAACGACCACCCACACGCAATGAGTTTATCGGTGGTGACGAAAATCATGCCGGCATGTAGAAATGCTTCTTCACTCCGGAGAGGGAAGAAGCAAATCGATGACCGATGCAGGCACGGGGATACAAGGATGTACGCCTATACCCGCCCCAACCAACCATCACGTTGCAAGCCCCTCGGGAGAACCGGATATACACTGGCTGATTCTGGAACGCGATCCACACAAGGTGTGTGGGTCACTATGGCAACTTTGAGAGCTGGTGTGTGGTCGCTATCCGGGCGGATATGAATATCTTACCATCAGCAAGCTATAATATACAATTGCGGTGTGTAGAAAAGTAAAAAAATAATATTAACTTTATATTTTACCAACCAATGTTAAAGGTTTATTAATTTGTTTTTTTATTAAGCAAAATATGACAGCATTAGTGTTAAAACAAAAAGTTGACCTACCACCAGTATACCTTTGCCAAAATAGGTTAATTTTACCCAAAAAACAATATTTAGCAATAAACGTCACTTTTTCCCCAACAGCTTGGTAAATAATTAAATGTTCTATTTGGTAAAATAAAAATCTTTTATGATTTTGAGGATCATCATGAAACAAAAAGCATTCTGGAGTGGGATAGTTTAGCCAATTTTGGACGCTAAGCATAATAATTGATCCACGTACGTTTCATAGAATTACCTACATATCATAAAGTAAGCAATCAAATTGTGAAATAGCATTTCGTCACTTGGCTTACCCCACTCGTATGAGATAAGGGCAAATGGAAGAAGATTTCTAAATGGCAATAGACTGTACTGACTGTCGGTGTTCATTTTGAGAAAAGAACTAAATTTACACTGTATATTATTATAAATTTCATTGAACACTTTCTTACGTTGAAGAGCGACAGTGATAAAACACTGATTATTTAAAAATAAATATTAGTGCCAAAAGTTAAGTAGTATTAAAAGTAGTAGTAAATAACATGAAATTTTAATTTTTGTGTGATCCGATAACTCGGTCACAGGCCAAGCCATGATATTCACTAGTTTACAATGTTTACCAAAGACAAAAATAATGTGTTTTTACTTTTTTTTTTACTTAATTTATTAAATCTTAACAGACCCGCCAATCTATGACAGAAGGCAATGGACCAGCCATCGATGATCGATGATGTGCAATTCTTATACGATAAAATGTAAAAAGTTTAAAAGGAACTTCGAAGATGTTTATTCCGTTCTACTATAGTATGTCCGTACTATAGCGGGGCTAATGAGAATGATTCTGGATTTGGAAATATTTGTTTATACAATATACAGTTTTAGTTTTCAATTAATAATAAATATTAGTAGCAGTATTCTTAGGCATTTAAACCGATCAAGTTTTGGTTCAGTTTCATGTCAAACAATCAAAAAGTTTTTGGCTCGAAGTAAGAAGTCCGCAAAATCCTACTTCTGCCGGACCATTAAGCTGCGAAATAGTGTGTCGGCACACGTGTTACATCATTCTTACAATATGGGATATTCTTACTTTACTTTAAAGGAAGAGGAGCGTGAAGAAGCAATTAAGTATAGAGATAATATCGTCTATCTTTAGTCGACGTAATTTTTATATTGCCCATGCCATCAGGTGTACCATAGTCACTGGGTAATATTTTACGCTTTAGTTATAAGATTTTTGGTGCCATAATTAAATAATATACTCGTAATATACATTATCAAGGTGGTGCATAAGTAATCGCTTGATTTTCCATGATTTCCTTGTTAATAACAAATTCTGTTTTTTTCTGGATAAGTTGAGAAAGTATTTATAATTTGTCAAATGGCCGCCTCCGAATTGATACATAATATACTATGCGTGCCAAATAAGAATAGGATCGCGTTTGCTGCCAACTTCACACGATAACTGTCAAAGTAGTACTCCTAGCAAAAAAAAGTGCAAAAAAGAAATTTAATATATTTTTTATTGTTCATAGATATAGATTTAATTATTGTATAATCATTATATTCATTTAATAAATACTATTCTTGAATTTTATTAATGGATAATTTTGGTTAAATTAATTATGGAACTGTATGGAAAGAGTTTAAAAAATGAACAAATACACAGTTAATGCTACTATCACCCTAATATGACGCAATTTTGTGACGCTATTGAGAAGCTACCAGTGTGCCGTTAGCTACGCTTTCGTGTATACGCGCGTGTGTCTTATATCTGTTGCCTACTGGACTTCTTTGTTATTGTTATTTTTATAAATATGCTTTTTCTTTGAAATCCTACTCATTTATAATTCATTTGGCGTGAAATGTATTAGAAATACCAAAAAGCGTACAGTAAACATTTAAACTGAATATAATTTGTTTTTTTTTTTTTTTTTTTATAGCATAGGCCGGCAAACGAGCAAGTGGGTCACCTGATGGTAAGTGATCTCCACCGCCCATGTACGCCCACCACCAGAAGAATGATGGGCGCGTTGCCGACTTTACAGGAAAGGGATAATTAGGGATTGGGAAGGGGAGGGGATTTGGGCTTCCGGATATCTCACTCACCGTACGAAACGCAGCAGCAAGCCGCTACTTTACGTCGGTTTTCTGTGAGACAGTGGTAATGACCCGGTCGAGCCAGCCCATTCATGCTGTAGACAAAACTGTCTACAGCGTGGCTCTACCACTCTAACTGTTTACCTGTGTTTACTGATTTTTTGGCACACCATACACTTTGGTAATGAAGTTTGCGCGTATTGCTGAACAAAATGGCGTCTTGACAGCCTCTTTACATAAACCGGTGATTTAAAAACGCAAAACAAATCTCTATAGCTGACAAATAGGAATATATTACAGGCAATATAAAAAATTAAAATCGATAAAAAAAAATTAAATAATAAATTGATAATTTAAATTGATTTTATTTATTTAAATCGTCAAATCATTATGCGGTATTGTATCTGAAACAGTGATTTCGAGAAAGTTTAATGGCCCTTCTCCATTTCATTTCAAGGTTACTACTGCATGCGCATGCGCCCCATAATTAAGATGATTTTTACGGAAAATATTTCACTTCGTGGTCGAGATTTAGGATGGAGCAGTGTTAGCTCTACTTACTTCACAAAACATGTCAATGTCAGCATATTATAGAACGGCAACGTATATATCTAGAAGGTGACTCCTTATGCGCCACTTTGTATTATACACTATATTGCATAAATTTAATATTAATGAGATGTAGCCTCCTCGTATCTAAGTCAATAGTACCTGTCGAGGTTAACTGAAAGACTAGAAAGTGAAAGTGCCAATAGTTGTGTATAAGTAATAAAAGTGCGAGTAAGGCGTGCATAATAGTTTTCACAGTATATGGTAGCAATGCTTACTCTATATTGGAGAATGCGGCTCAATCGTGTCACTTGGCAGGAAACCGCACCTGACACACAGAGACAACACAAACCCTTATAGTATCTTGTGATACCTTTTGCAATATATATTATATCCATCTGTTATTCTGTTAGAATTACTTAGCTGGCACAAAGTATATAGCTATTTACAGTTACTTGTTCTATCATACTAAATTCCATCCCCTAGAAAGCTCGGACAAACTCAGTTTTAATACTCATTTATACACAAAAGTAACCACGATTTATTTCAAAATATTTGCACCATATGTGTCATTGACGATGAGGTATCATAAAAATTAAATGATATATTATAATAAAAATCTAGGTGACTTCATCTGGCTATTGATATAAAGTAAGAGGTGATAGATTAGATTAGACTAACCATTTTTAAGAAAAATAAATTAGCATGATATATCAACATCTTTTTCTAGTCTTGCTGATGTTGCCATAACCCAATTCAAACACAAAATGTAAAATGTGTAATTTAGTATCAAGTAGTTATTTTTGTTTTGGTAATCTCACATACATTTATTATGGTTTCTGAATGTAGAATTAGTGAGTAATCATTATTTTACGTCCCCATCGAATATGCTTAACTATTGTTATTTAAGAACGTAATTAGCATTGATTTATAGATTATGTTGTCGGATTTCTATATTTAACAATAATTGGTGTTACATTAAAAAATGCCGTTGAAATGTACTGGCCAGTTTGAATGAACGCTTTTATGGTGGAAACTCCAACGAAACTTTTTTCACTCAATAGCTAAATCAGTGCAGTCGCTGTAAAGTATGATTATTCATACTTGTTATGTTTAACTATTTACTTATTATACTTATTATGATTATTATGTTATAATACGTATATTACGTATACTCTGCATATTATAGTAATGATCTCGTTATGTAGTGTTCTACTGTGTCTTTTATATGTTTGGCCAAAAATATTGAACATTTATATTCGTCGGATTTGATTAAGAGTTCATAGGTAAATAGCCTGGGCAGATCTAACCAAAAACGAAACTCCCTAAAATTTGGCTCTTAACAACAACTTGCTTTAATAACTCGAAGACTGAAATTTGTGCCCGGTATGGCTCGCCCCCTATATCATCATGGAATGGAAATATGCGCTGCAAAATATGGATGTACGGGTTACACCTCTGCCTAACCTTGCGTTGATTATCTTATTATATATTATAGTCCAAATTCTTGGGATAGGATGCTAATACATTTTTGAGATCTTTTCGAGTTAGACTGACAACGTTATCACTGGTTCGTAATTTTATAATTTACGTACATGATTAGGATTGCCGCCAACGTCCAGCGATAACGCCCCTATTATCATTCCATCAACCACATTGTATAAATAGTCCGAAACTGCTTATAGCAATCTATAATTATTAAAACAGGAAGATATAACGAGATAATGAAAGTGGGTCATATTACATTAATATAATAACAAGGTTTTAACATTGATAAGAATTACTATAGCGATATAAACTTATGTTTTTAATGTATGTACGATTATTTATTTACACTAAATTCGATTCTGAAGAAAAAATATGTAAAATATTATGAAAGTATGTTCTTGTAATGAAGTTATTTATTGTACACACTCATGGACAAATTAGAGGAACACAAAAAAAAGGATTAGTTTTTAATGAATTACATATGTACATACATAGACTCACGCCTATTTCCTATAGGGGTGGGCAGAGACAACGGACTTCCATCTGCTATGATCCGTACATACTTCTTTGGCTTCCTTCACTCTTATTAAATTCCTCATGCATGCAAGTCGGTTTAGGGTACTTCTGACCTGACGTTTCTCGAGAATATATCCGACTTGACCTGAGAAAATTTGCCGAGGCCTTCCTCTCCCAACTATACAATTCGCTCGCCATGTATATTTATTTCGTCAATCTTCTTTCATCCATTATCTACATACCGAAACCATCCCAGTATCCATTTCTGAATCTTGGTCACTACATGTTCTCTCACACCACACCTCTCTCTTACCTCACTATTTCTACCTCTCTCTTACCTCACTATTTCTATTTAATGAATTTTCTATTTATATCAACACACGCAATTTGAAAATAGAACGGTTTCAATCATCTTTTAGTTTCAAGTTTGATTTGTTTTTCTTTGGCTACAATTGATTTTCGTTTATACATATCGACGCTTGAAAGACCACATCTAAGCGATATTGAGTAAACTTTACAGGATTTGAGGTACAGTGATTTCAAGTACAATTTTTTTGAAAAATATTTATAAATGTCTGAGGAATCGCAGTTAGACTTCTTCTGAAGTAAAAAAAAGACGTGTGGCACTCGGAGACTGCCGCGGTAAAGCTATTGCATAGCATTTTTTATCAACTTATGTAATTATAATTATTTATTTATTTTATTTATGCAGTATTTTTTTTCCTTTGTTTTTCTTTGATATTAATTCAACTTTTTGAGCGTGGTGACCGATAAGAAAACAATTTTTTTTATTTGTATATATATATGTTTTTTTTTGGAACGTAGTTCCTTATCGCGCGTTGCGAAAGGGGGCTAGACGGAAAAAATTCTCACGAAAAGTTGTCACGACATAATTCTCCGACCAGCCAGCGTTAGCTGACCTCCCTGGAACATCGATAATTTCGAAGTCCCAGGTGACGTCACACAGTGACCAGTCAGCTTGGACCGGACTTTCACAAGACTTTGACCTTGAACCCCAACCTTGACCATGACCCCTATTTTACCTTGACTCCGATCTTGACCCTGACCCCGATTTTTACCTAGACGCCGACCTTGACCTTGACGCCTACCTTGACCTTTACCCCGATTTTTACCTAGACTATGACCTTGACCTTGACCCCGATTTTTACCTTGACTCCGACCTTGACCTAGACCCCGACCTTGACCCCGATTTTTACCTTGACTCCGACCTTGACCTTGACCCCGACCTTAACCTTTACCCCGACCTTGACCTTGACCCTCAAAATTAAAATAAAAAATAATCGAAAGGAACTTCGTTCCATCCGGGTGTCCCTTGACACCTCTCAAGTTTTTTTTCGGAGGCCGGTCAAAGTTGGGTCGAAGTCGGGTCAAAGTCGGATCAAAGTCAGGTCAAAGTCGGGTCAAAGTCCGGTCAAAGCCCGGTCAAGTCCGGTCAAAGTCGGGTCAAAATCGGGTCAAAGTCCGGTCAAAGTCCGGTCAAAATCCGGTCAAGTCGGGTCAACGTCGGGTCAAAGTCCGGTCAAGTCGGGTCAAAGTCCGGTCAAAGTCGGGTCAACGTCCGGTCAAAGTCGGGTCAAAGTCGGGCCAAGGACGGGTCAAGGTCGGGTCAAAGTCCGGTCAAAGTCTTGTGAAAGTCCGGTCCAAGCAGACTGGTCACTGTGTGACGCCACCTGGGACTTCGAAATTATCGATGTTCCAGGGAGGTCAGCTAACGCTGGCTGGTCGGAGTGGGGGGTGTTTGGTTTTTTCGTTACGGAATTTTTGTATTCGGTCTCTCCGCTCAAGGCCCGCGATAAAATCTATGCAATAGCTTAATTGTAACATCAAGAGGAGTCAACACCAAGTACTGAGCCTCCTGCATTAGAAAAACTTCACGACTAATTGCACATTTTGTAATTTTCGTTAGAGGATAAATACTATTAATTTTCTTTAAAGTCCAAGTATATATGAGGCATCTCTATCTGCTATTTGTTTTTATAAAATAGACGATACTTTTCGTGTTATATTCATATTCCAAGCTTAACAATTAGCTTGGAATATGAATGTTCCTCTAAATTTGTGAGTGAGTGTGGTAGAGCCACGCTGTAGACAGTTTTGTCTATTTATTGACATATAAAAGTCATATTTATGATCCAATTTACAAAATAAATAATTTGAATTTGAATATGAATGTTCGACCGGGTCGTAACCACTGTCTCATAGAAAACCGACGTAAAGTAGCAGCTTGCTGCTGCATTTCGTACGAGGAGTAAAGTATCCGAAGGCCCAAATCCCCCTCTCCTTCCCAATCCTTAATTATGCCCGTTCCTTTAAGGTCGGCAACGCGCCCATGATTCTTCTGGTATTGTGGGCGTACATGGGCGGTGAAGATCACTTACCATCAGGTGACCCACTTCCTCGTGTGCTATAAAAAAAATTGTTGATGTGTCTAGATGGCACGTTAATTCGTATAGGTAAATTATAATATTATTATAGTGATTTTTAAATAGATATCTAGTCAGTTCTCTAATTGATAATGAAACAAGTCTTTACTACGAAAACAGTGAAGTTGTGAGTATGATAATTATTATTGTACGTTCACGAATTAGGTACCTCATAGAGACTATTTATTGCAATTATAAATTTACACTGAAAGCATTCGGTATAGTGAAGCACTGAGTGAATGAAGTCATCATTTATTTTGACTGGTCGTTAACAGTTAAGCATGCAAACGGTCCATTGCCAATGGTCGAACCTGAATTATTGTGACGTCACATCTGCATTATATTTGCATACCGGAAATGTATAGTAAAAAAGTAAATTTTGAAAACACAATGTAGTCATAAATAATATTACTCAGAATACTATTTAGTACATAGGGAGCAGTTATGCCTTTGGGAGCTTGTTCAATATATTTATCAAAGGTACCTTAGTTTGTATACAATGTGGAAATGTTAAAGTGTTAACAGCCGCTTTTACTTTAATATAGGTATTATGAGAAGACCGAACTGCTATATCAATGATTATAATATTAAAACTACAATTGCATCGAGTCAAAATAAATGGGATAATTAGATTAGAGCTAGCTCAGTTTCTGCAACAGAATAATCGGGAGTCAACCGATTCCTCCCGCTGTCACGGGAGATGTAGGTAGGTGATGCCCCGCCGGGTAGCGACCGACCGACGGCTCACTCCCTGTAGATTGGCGTTTGGGGAATTCCACCACCAGATTCACAACTTGCCGATTTAATGGAGCCATCGGAGGTAGCGGGTGCGCAGCGGAGGCTGTAGTAGCCCTATACTGATATTACAGTAGCTAAGTTAGTATATTGTGCAATTCCAAGATGAACGACAATGCAGGTAAGTTGTGCTGTAGTCATAAGGGCATTCAGTGCGCGAGAGCTTCTGAGCGTCCACAATCGGAAAAGGACCGCTAGGCGCATCGCGCAGGGTCACTGCTCGCCTCGAAAACCGGAGGCCGAACTTAATCCGCTGTAAATGGCTACCGCAGGTTTTTCGTTGTACATCGGTGCACCGGTGCATGGATTTGGTAGGACATACTCCGGCAGTCGCAGGGGTAATAAATTGTAAGTGTTGAACATGTATCTTGGACAGATTAACGTCGGGTCATAATACTGATGAACCCTATACAACTGTATCCCAGGGGGGTTTGGACGATAGCGTTAAGTTCCAAGTGGTGTTCCTACTCTATACGGATAGATGTGGCGTTTACCACAACGTGACCGCCAACTAATGACTTCATTCAAGATTAGTCGTTTTACCGGAAATAACAGAAAAAATAATAGGAGCCCAGCTAACATGAACGATATTTTTGCTTTTCGTAGAATGCTTACAAAATTTAAATGTATGGTAAAGTAAATATGAAAATTTAAAATGTAAAGATACGATTTATTTTTTATATATTATTTTACTTCGTACGGTCATGTGACGTGGTTTCGAAGTACGTATATAATTTTTTATCTCATATATTAGGGATATGGTCGACAGTCAATAATTGTTAACACTTAATGTTTCCATCTTGTATAATTATATGTATGTAATTTGAATTGTGTTAAGTATGTATGTTGTCAGCAGTTCTGAAGGTTAACGTACACCTACCTACCTAATCCGCACCCCACTACCCGCACACGTCAGTCCGAATTTTACGAGTGTGAATGTTGTGCAACGTCACACACCTACCAGCGCGTTGTAGGTGCGCATGCATGTAATTTTATACGACGTATTCTTAAATTAAACGACTCGGGCACGTTCAGGTCTTGCGGTGTGGATAGGTAGGTGTACGTTCACTTTAATAATTCGTCCCTTTACAATTTGCGTTGTCGAATTACAAATGTTCGCTAATTTAGCCAAGGTACTGATACATTTATTTACTCAGTTCCAATCTAGGTTTAAATAATATTCCCAATAGGTATGACGATACAAATTTTGAATTTCATACGAGTTTAAAAATTGAACGTATTTGTAACCTGTTCTAGACCTAAAGGCTTTATTTAGCGTATATGTCCTGGCGCAGCAAAGAAATTGCATTGCACCTCATGGTAAGTCAGAACAATATACATAGTCCCATTATAATGCCGACTGATCGACTGTTGACCGACCCTGTCAACGAGAGCATCACTGTCATGAAGGCTGGTATTAGTACCATGCCGACGTCAGACTTAGCTAGCAAACTCGCGAAGTGTGTCACGGGCATTTGCGTATATGCGTAAAGTTTGAGTCCACATTTGCAATTTGCCATGCGGAGTCTGTTTTTTTCAGCGCACATTAATGTAAACCAAGTTCAAAGTTTGGTCGACTTGCCTTAGGTAGTGCAAAACAAAGTTATGTACAAAATAGTAGGGTGACTTAAATGTGAGCGCATATATATATTTGAAGAAAAATCTGGCACGTTTATTTGCGTTCTTATTTGACCACGTAACATTTATTCAATTGATTTGAAACTATACTTATGCCCTAACTTTGCTCACGTATTACAAGCTACGAACTATTTTGATTAAACCAACTTTCAAACAGAAGGGGAGGGGGGAATAAATCTTATAACACATTAAATAGACGATACATTTTCAATTTGGCTTTGGCATTTTTACATCTAGCGAAGGTTTATAATCTGATAACGCTGTTTGTACAATAACGAACCATTTACTAATTGCAGGCGACATGGTTATATTAATAATAATTCTAACAGATCTGCTGTGCTTGAATGGCATTACAACAATGAGAAGCAAGTTATGTGAATAGGTATATTATCAACAGCACCAGATGATACTAAAAAGCACTGTGCAATGAATACATGTCATTACTCATAATCTACTGACAACTTACAACGTAATTTAAAAATAAACATTTACTGCTTTCAACTGTGTAACTTATTAATAATCATTATTTAGTAAACAAATATACATATATACTCAGTATAAGAATAAACCAAATGTGATTACTTCAATGAATTTGGGTACAGTTAAAATTTGAATCAAGGTGTAAAATGAAAAAAAAATGGCTGTTAGATGCTTGCATAAATAAAGAGAACGATAAAATAAATAAATTATAATATAGGGTAACATACAATCTGTCTAGAGTCGACGTGTGCTCGGCACTCCGGTTAACCATTTCGCCTCCGTTTGGCCTAGAATGAGACACAAGTGTCATTGTCATTTGTCTGTAACCTTTCATTAGGCCTTTACGTTTTTGAAAGTGTATTTATATATCAATATTGTGACTGCATTGCTTGCATATTACTTTATCTAATAAATCTGATAAAATACAATCGGGAACTGGCAATATTTTAAGATACTATGATTCCTTATTAGGTAAATATAATATATCATTGAGCATAGTATATGAATTGAGTAAGATTTTAACAAAGGCAGACATGAATGTTGATGCCAGTTTAGATCAGTCGGTAATTGGGTGGTCGGTACTCACTTGCGTTTGGCGTGTAGCATTTCCATAAGGAGTGTCTGTGTGGGCGCCTGCCCCGCGCAGTGTCGCTGATACAGGTGCTCTTCCCCCCGCGCCGCTAGCGCATGGATCTCCGGTACCACCATAACCAGCTTACCGAATTTGTCCTGGAAATGTTGAATGGCGTATATTATAATAACATTTCACACAAAATAACGACTTCTACGTAATTGGATACAAATACGCAACAACATTTCAACCCTCATCAAGTAAAAATTGAGATATTAATTTTATTTGCTAAGATAAAGAGAGTAAAAGTTAAATTCCGTATTTTATAAAAAAAAAAACAAATTAATCAATTCCCATGTACGAGTATGCAAAACAGAACTTTAAATTATTAATAATTTAGTGAATTTAGCAAAATAAAATAAATATCCAAATTTTTGCTTGATGTAGGTTGAAATGTTCTTGGATATTTGCATCCAATTGATCATTGCCTATGCCTGACATGAAATGACCTGGCCAAGCATAGTACAGCAAACTGACCAACGGTAAAGGGAGGAAGAATATTGTGTCCCTACAGTCTACACTGGGTAGTAATTAGCTATTATAAATTAAATAATTAATAGAGGTCACGTGGATATCAAAGGAACTGAACTTTTTGTCATTTTACTAAGTAATTTTGGTATTTATTACATCAGTGAGTTTGTTAAGGTCGACGACCGAATAGAGTTGAAACATTATGCGACAATACATAAATCTCTTAGGTATTTAATGATGTCCCACTTTATCAAATCCCTGTACATGTTACCCTGACCTTTGGGATCTCTTATGAATTTCACATGACTGATTATTATAGTATTAACTTCTTACAATCCATGCACTAAAGTTTTAAATAGTATACATATAGTTCGAGTCTGTCTTTACCTGAATAGTAGGGTAACAGGTAAGCGTGTAGTCTAGAAGCGCAGCCTGCACTGTTTGGTAACCCTCTCGTACGCATTTCACATTTACGATGCCTCTCACCTCTGAAACGCCAACATATATCTTGACAATAAATAAAATAGGACATGGTTACCAATATTAAAACCAATAAACTTAAAAATCGGAGCTCTATGATAAAAACAAACACAATTTAATAATACATTCGCAATGACAGCAATACAAAAAATAAAACAGGTGTACAGAAAATCAGTGATAATAAAATAGTAATAAAAGTTATACTAACCAGGATTTAGTAGGAGCAAAAATTTAACACAGATATAATCTGGAATATCAAATTTCAACTCCGCCAGTTTGTTCTGAAGCTCGTTGAAGTGGTCGGCCAGAGACGGGACTCCCAAGAGGCCTAAACAGAGCAGGTCGAACTTTTGTCCATTATGAAGCGTCGTCTCATCTGGTAGACCGTTGTGCATCCTTTGATGTAGGTGGTCTAACACCAACATGTCAGACCACGAGTGCTGCAGAAGTTTCATCTGATCATCGACCTGTAACAATTGACAGCCGCATTGCTATGTGCACAGCATTCACTCTCCCATATTATATTTCAGAGACGCGCATTTTACCAACATTAAACTGGTTTAGGGACTTACGAACATCGAAGCATTAATTAGAGAAAATACTGTATTTTGTGTTAGTAACAGGTTAACGCTAGCAAATAGATTTGTTGTCTGCTACGATGTTCGCCCTTTTGTGATCACTTTACAGTCAATATTTTAAAATGCTTTAATGATGGCAATAAATTGGGACAAAATGGATACAACAGCTTCGTTATGATGTAATGGTGCAATGGATTTGACGCAATATTTTGTAACCGATTAACAAATCTCAGAATCAGCAAAGTCCTCAATTGGAAACATCTGAACGGTGTTACTAAAAATATATTTTAGTTAACAGTATTCGCTCCAATTATATTATAACAAACATTACGTATTACAGCGCCGCTATCATACTACCCGCAACCGTCGTCGTTCCGTGACCCACATTTTATTGAGTTGCATTAGAAAACACGGGGCGGCGTGAGCGCGTTAAATTTGCTGTTTACGAAATGTTACAACTGAATTTTAGAGCTCGAAGGTATTGCAACACTGTACGCCGCTTGCTCAACGTGATAGATCGAGATTGGTTCGACGAAATCAGACTATTCTATCTAGTAACTGAATCGCCCTGTTCAATTACACCTACTCGTATATTATTTATGAATTTTTCATCAAACATGTCAACGTCATTTAAAATTAAAGGTTTTAATGATCTTGAAAATATAAGGTATGCATTAGTCGGAACATGCCTCGATCAAATGTACAATGGTCTCGGTTAAAGCGCCGGCAAATGTACTCAAAGTGACCTTATTTTCTTCATGGCAAGGCAGAAAATTGTATAGCGCGATAATAATATAATATAGGTCTCTAAGATGTGTTGCGTTTAGATCTAATAGCATTCCCTTCTGGCAGCCATGTTGGACTTGGCGGTCGGTACTCGGCAGTGTACGAAGTAGGTCAAAGTCGCGTTGTATTACAGCATGCCTAAAACTTTACATAACATGGAAAACTTCAAGGAGATATTTTTGTAATTATGGTAGGTGTTTCATGTTGAGATTTACTTTTTTATTTGTTTGGATATTTAAATTAGCTACATATCTTGTACTTAATAAATTTAATTATTTGTAAGGATCATAATTCATTCAATAATGTCATGCTATGGTATCATTACATTTTGTCAATATGTTCTTACATTATGATTTTTTTATATAAATAATATTTTTTAAAGGACTTAAAGATGAATATAATTATGTTAAACATTAAATTCAAATAACTGCTTACGTAATGTCGGCCTATACTCTATTCGAATGTTAGATAACAATATAGAGGCTAAACTGAGTTGTTGCTCAAATTAAATGTAAAATATGCGTTTGAGATTATATAGAGCGTAAAAGTTACTCTAATCACTGTCCCCTTTTATTGATAGTGTCGAAACTGAAACTTGGCTAATGTCTAGACCACAGAACGTGATGATGAAAGTAAAACGTAATATTGCACTAATAATCAAGTATTACTTCCTTACCCAAGAGATAGAAGATGCATTTGATACATTTTAAATAATGCTAACAGGAGATTAATTTGTGACACCCGAGATTCACTCTCATAACTCGAAACTTTATGCTAAAATATGTCTTTACTTCGATTCAGAACTCTTCCGAAATTTAACCGAATGATTTGATTGAAGATCAAATTCAATGTCTATCGATCTAGCATTTTTTTTCAAAACACTATTACAGTAGTAATTGGAACGCATACTAGTAAACTTGATGTTCAGGTATTTTTGCAAACTTATGTAAAGCTAATTTCGACCTTTTACGATGTTCATCTAATTAGGTGCTAACTTTGTTGAGTGATTTGTATATCTTACGATTTTTGGGGCCTTTGGAAACTTAACTGTACATCTCCAGCCCTAGTTGTATTTTTAAGAATGAAATGTAAATAATATACACATTTATAATCTCTATTTATATTTCGTGATTTGATAACAGCTTTTGGGTTTTCATACTAATTTATATTAAACTTTCTTCGTTTACTTAGTTTCTAGTTTCGATATAGCCACCTAATATTTTTATGAACTGATGTAAAACCTAAAACTCAGGACCTCATTGGTTAACACCACACTAAGCAGTCATTAGAAGCGACTACTTTGTATGTTTTATTTATTAAATTGTATTGATTTTAACGGGCCTACTTATTCGTTCATTAAACATGAAATTTCTTAATTGGTTTCAATTACATTTAAAGTATGATGCCAATGACGTATTGTTATTGGTAAAAAATAATATAGCTGGTGGCTAATGAGCAATGCAATTTGTAAAAATTACAATGTGAGAAAAATTCACAATATATATTTTTCCGAGTGACACGCCTCAAAAATGTTTTAAGTACATATTTGGGAATTCCAAGTTTTCAGATTAAAATTATTATTCTTTGAAAATATCTTTCGGTCAGAGGTAACAAATATTTATGCGTCGGCTACGTTGATGTTTCACGTTAATCAGCAAAAAAAATTACACATTTATCTAAACTATTTATATTAATCATGAAAGCAGTTTGATACAAAATAAGAAAAAAATTATAATTTTAAAACTGCTTTGCAATAAATAGAAGAGATTTGGATAGGAGATTCGGTTTACTTTATCTCTATACATCATCTCTGAAAGTAGTCTCTAGGCGCCATGTACAGGTAGGTACTTTACGTTAGTTACAATGCCATTATTGATTATTCTTTTACTTTTTTTAATAAGTACAAAATATAAAAAGGCATTGGATAATATTATTTTTAAAACGTGAAAATACTTAGCCAATACATCAAATAACTGTATATGTGCAGGCAAATACAGTAATGTGAAAAACATCATGGCGAATCATGTTCAAAACGAGTAACCGGCGCTCAAGTTCAACGAGAAATTATGACGTGACTAATCGTAATTGGAAAGATGATATTATGTAAGAGAAAGCTAAGAAATGCCGCGCAACGAGTTACGACTTCATTACCGGCTGTTACGCGCCACGGTAAAAAGTGCTTTCTCGCGGCAACTCGGCCACGGCCACTGTGTCAAGTGCGCCGACGAAAGTGCAGCGTTGCCGCCCTGTACACCGGATCTCTCCCCGCGCCAGCACCCGCACCCGTTACATCACATCCGTCTGGAGAAAGCTTCGTTCATCAACATCAATTGGGTTCGGGGGAAGGGAGAGCGGCTCCTCCGCCCTTTGTGAAAACATATTATATGTCGTTTTGGTCGCTACTAGTGCAATTTTTTTTTATTTTATTCTGATTTATAGTAAAATTTTAATTTTATTTTAAGCTCTGAAGCCGTCGATCCCGTTACCGTAGCTTTTTGTGCTGTAACAATACTAACTAAAAAAGTTCAACTTCCGCAAACACGTGCAAGTGGGAGTGGGATTCATCTAGGTTCGCTGTCGTCCCAATTCCAAGAATGGATCTAAATAAGTCGCGTCATTTTAGTTCAAACAGAAATTGCTAGCCGTGAAGTGGAGTCTGCCTGCGCGATAGGGACAAACGATATTTACGGAGCGGCAACGTCGCAAGTCCACGTGACCGAGTGCGGGTCTTGCGTAAGCGTACGACGACAACGGTGCGGTTACTGCCGTCGCCGCCACCAGCGTCGCTGCTCCTGCTCATCGTTGATTTACTCTTGTTGATTGCTTCAACTAATTCGAGAGCCACTTATTTTACAATAGTATTTCAATTTGTACATACAATCTCACTGGACACTAGACTCGACAATGGAACCGTGAGATATGTACGTTTTTTTATTAATACGTTTGTTGCGGACAAGTTGCCCTGCCGTGTTTAGATCGAGCTGTTCATAATAGAACGTTTTATTTTTGTGCATAATAGAGGCGGCGGCGTACACTTCCTCAAGCTCGTTATGTCGATACTATAGGAGTATGCCAGCAGTGGCAGGCGGCACCGCGGCACGTTTGTCGTGGGAACTTGACCCAGTTGGTGCGGCGCGGCGCTGTGTATCGATTGCGAGAGGCACCGCGTCGCCCGCTGCGTCATACGCGCCCCATTACTCACACATTTACATCATAACTAAGTACTATCTGTTGGAACGCAAATAAATAATATAACATTCGCAAAGCTTAATAACAAACCTATTACAATAAACACCGCACAGCAGCGCATTGCATCGAATTCGCGAGCAGGATTGGTGTACACCAAGGTGGATTTGTGGATTTAGGAAAGGATTTCATACTTATCTGGAAATTCACCTTTAGATACTTAAAGAACACTGTATTTCTCGCCCAGTCCACTTGAGAGAACAAGTTTTGGTCCAGCACTTTGCACATTAATTCAAAGAGATCCACCTCGCATTGGTTGTAGGTTTGGCTCTGTAAGAGTCCGAACAGCGAATTCTGCCACTCGCGATCGTCGATAGTTTGAACAAATTCGCGGATCATAGGCGAAACTCGAAGAGTTTCAGTGCTAGTTGCCTCGGCGGTACTGGATGGTGTGGCGGTCGCGTTTGTCGGCCCGTCGAACGCGAATGCGTCCGGTGAGGGCGAGTTCGGCGAGTGCGCATCCCACTTGTGAGCGGTGGGCGGCGGTGGTTGCAGCGGCTGCGGCTGAGTGCCCAACAGCGCCGGCCCGGGCGACGACTCCGGCGATGACGTCAGCGATGAAACCTGAGGGATCTGGATCTCTTGCTTCACAGGCACGGCCGCGTACGGCGAGCCGAAACCGAGCACCAGTCCGCCGTCGCCGAGAGAGCCGCGCAGCGTCTGTACTGCGATTTGTCTTTGACGCATCATTTGAAGTTTGCGAGCGCGGTCGCGTTTATACATGGGTCCAAACTTGTTACGGCCACCACGCATGCGGTCTGCTCGTACGGCTGAAACAAATAATAACAATAATTAGTATTCAATTGCCTATTGTCATCCTAGTTAGATAAACTCATGTGCCTATAATGTCTGAAAAAGTATTGTTCGGACTACATACAAGTTAACATATTTTTCACAGTATGTTAAAATAATTTACTTATTAAACTTAAAACAATATTCTTTATTATGTAGTGACCGAGATCAACCAAGATTAATAATAACTTTATGAGAGTTCGATAACCATAAATGGACGGTGGCAGGTTTCGGAACTAATTGAAATTGTTAATATATTTGAATAATCAGTCAAATTTAAAATACGCCTAATGAGCGTTTAATACCAACGGTAACATTTAATTCGCACTGGTTTATGAGGGGCCTTAAAAATTTTTGTTTTTTTGCAGTGCATCGCACATTTCTCAGCACTGTTTCCGGAGCACACATTGAATTTGCAAGGCTAACGAATAAGTGTACAAGACGACTATACAATGTGCAACAAAGAAAAAGCTAAAATTAAACTGAACAGAACTGAATTTGAGTGGTAGAGCCACGCTGTAGACAGTTTCGTCTACAGCATGAATGGGCTGGCTCGACCGGGTCGTTACCACTGTCTCACAGAAAACCGACGTAAAGTAGCGGCTTGCTGCTGCGTTTCGTATGGTTAGTGAGATATCCGGAAGCCCAAATCCCATCCCCTTTCCAATCCCTAATTACTCCTTTCCTTTAAGGTCGGCAACGCGCCGATGATTCTTCTGGTGGTGGGCGTACATGGGCGATGGAGATCACTTACCATCAGGTGACCCACTTGCTCGTTTGCGGGCATATGCCATAAAAAAAATAAAAGTAATAATTTTGACTTGTTGGTACTGTAGTTGAATATCAATGATTGATGCTACAGCAGATATATATAAACGAAGTGAGAACCTCTTTGTTTTTGTGCGTTGGTTAAAAAGAGACAAGAATATATAATAGATTAGCAGAGAGTTCAGCATTTAACGATTTGTTCAACATTATTTATGATCTTAAACTAGTTCATTACAATTCTAGATCTGTACATCGCTCAACATGCACTTAATAACTTGGGTTAAAAATTTAGGTTATCAGCCCCATGTAAAGATTACAATAAATCCAAAAAAAGCTCATTACGATTCTGGCTTTATTCCAATATTGAAGTAGCGCGCTCTATAACAGCGATTTTGAGTATAATCCAATGATGGACATTAAACCACAACGTTCTTTATTTCTTCGTCATCTGCTAAAATGAGTTTACATAATAATATAGAATATGTTTAATAACATCAGTCATCATATTTAGTGTTAGGGACTGCCGCCAATGTTATGTTTCAATTTGAAGAACATGAAAACCAGTGAAATCACTGGGTATTATGAGAGTTGACATTTTATGTCTTTGAGTGAAGGACGCAGTCCAGTGCCATCAGATATGTAGGTATATCGAAAATGCAAAAAAATATCGCATTAATAATATAATACCTTTCAATATCGATGTTTAAATATATCGAGAAAATATCGATATATTATCAGCTTAACATTTGGATGACCTTTTTTAGCGTCTTAAATTTTTTTTCGTCCACATTTTATATCGCCAAATCATCGGGATATCATAGAAAAGATATCGGATACATCAAAATGTTGTGTATTTGTTTTTCCATGCAATGCTTTGTGATTCATAGTTCTGTGTGTGGTGTAGCTTCCGTTTATGGGTAGGCGTGGCGCTTACCATTGGGCGAGCAACCTGCTTGTCTTGTCTCTAATAAAAAAAAAACAAATACGGATGATTATTATTGTTACTGACTCTCAGCACATTTTAGTAGCTCACATCAAATTAATGTTTTTTTCTTATGACGTAATTTATCCAGTGGCGCTTTCACAATTAAAGAGATACGTCACTCATGACAATCCATCTAGACTACCGCCAACGCTAAGGGTACATACATACATCGACTCACATACATATACACGGAAAACATTACCCTCTCGTCGTATAGTCGGGTAATAAAAAGAAAAAAAACTGTGCGGTAGCCACGTCGTAATCACATTTTGTTCTATTTAATGACAAACGTGAAGCCTTATTTTACGATAAATAAAAACATTTGGTCTCGCGCAGTCGCCGCATTTTATTTAGGTAGTAACTACGCGGTTTTTCACGCGCGGTGTAGCATGTTGACACTATATAATTTAGTTTACAACGTAGTTTCCAAATAAATATCTTTCTATCTCTTTGCTATAACACTACAGTCCGTACAGGATATATCCGCGATATTCGCAGTGACATTCGCGGATTTTTATATGACAGGACACCGCGCCGCACTGCTGATCTGAGCCGCCGCGCTGATCTGAGCCGCCGTGCCACGCGGCGCGCCGGGCTCATCGCGACCATGGCCTCGCGCTCAATCGGCGTGAAAGAATTCGTGTCAAATAAACGCGCCAATGCAACGGCCAAGACACATTACTACGGAACAGATGCCGCAGATCTGCTTGTGTTGTAAACACGATCTAACGCCACATAATTGTATACAAATGAATAAATGCACCCAACTGTCACACACATAGTCCTGACTCCATTTAAAGATACCAGTCTTGTGTCGTAGGTATCTGGAACTTTAAGAGACTTTTGGTTCTCACAACACCCAGTTCCGTAGATATCGTTTCTCGTCTCACAGTCGGCTACTCGCCCACTGCTTCCCGAAGGCTGTCAAAAACCCGCCTTATGTATATACTAGCTTTTCCTCGCGGCTCCGCACGCGTGATCTGCTTTTTCCGGCATAAAAAGTAGCCTATGTTTATCAGGGATAATGTAGGATTCTAATGGTGGAAAAATTTTTCAAATCGGTCCAGTAGTTTTTAAGTTAAGTCGTTACATACAAAAATACAAATATTTCTTCTTTATAAATTATTGTTTACAATGAAATACTCTTAATCAACAATACATTTATTTGGATAAGGAATAATATTATGTTGATAACACTTTGGAAAATAATTGACAATAATGCATTAATTCCGACCAAATTTGATTACCATAGCAACGGAAGCCTTCAAATATAAATAATTTTCCCCGTTATTGCAACATTTTTCACTCATGCTTCGCTCCTAATGGTCGCAGCGTAATCTTATATAGCCTAAAGCCTTCCTCGATAAATGGACTATCCAACACAAAAATAATTTTTCAATTCGAATCAGTAGTTCCTGAGATTAGCGCGTTCAAACAAACAATCAAACTCTTCAGTTTTATAATATTTGTATAGATTAAACCGAAAAGAAGTGTCGTCATTCTCAGAGTTTTTTTTTTAATATACAGTCTACGCTGTCGTCCGTTTGCTAAAAGGCTGATATGTGAATAAACGTAATTTTGAGTAATGGTAAAAAAAGGGAAATAATGTCACTTAAAATTTTAACATATATTTTTAGGGAAATTATTTACCACTTTTTGTTTTATTTCTCAAAAATAAATTACGATAAAAAATAAAGTTTTAGGGACATTATTTCCCACTTTTTTAAATGCCTATTAAAACTTAGGTTTATTCACTTAACCGCCCATTAGTAAACGGACGGAAGTATGTCTGTTTCGTCCCAATGTAGGTTGTAGGCCCTTTTACTAGGCCCTGTTTATATAGCACGCTTTCATCGCGCAT
Organism: Amorpha juglandis; assembly: GCA_949126905.1. NCBI lineage: Eukaryota > Metazoa > Arthropoda > Insecta > Lepidoptera > Sphingidae > Amorpha > Amorpha juglandis. The sequence continues at coordinate 11,227,931 of OX421367.1, forward strand.
CGAACATAGTTTGCCTACATGCGCTAATTCACACAAAACGCGCGCTGATATGTGAACACTCTAGCACCTATAAACAAAAACACGTTGAACACCTGCGCCAGTCATTAAAGGCTGGAGACATTTTGTCAACAACATGAATGGTCTATACCTCGCCCGGTCCAATCATTTGGTCCAACAACTGGTGGTTTGCTATTGATACGTCACGCGATGATGCAGCGAAAAAAAATCAATTTAGTATTAATTATTTGCTGAATTAATTACTCCACTCCATGTATCAGATTATTTATGATATTATCAGGGTTCGAGGATATATATCAATGGATATATATCAGGATATATATCCGATATATATCCGATATATATCAGACTGAGTTTCATGATATATATCAATGAATATACATGTCAAATGTTTTATAATATATTGCAATACAAAAATGGTTAAATAAATTGATATTAAGTAATTTTTTGCGTTTGTTACTGTATTTCTACTTTCCAAATGTAGATGGCGTGGGAGTAGAGTTAAAACATACTCCCTAATGGTAAGTTCTAGTCCATTAATGGCAATACTTCTGTCCTAAAAGAAGATTTTATGTTTTTTAGTTGATTACGTCTTATCTAAAAGCAGATTTTGCAATATGCAAACAGTATTCATAAATAATACAATAAAATAATAATATGGCTTTCATACAAAATGGATATATATCCAACTTGATATATATCGGATATATATCATAAATATCCGATATTTTGATATTTATAATAAATATCGGATATTTTCGAACCCTGGATATTATTGTACTCTTCATTTAAATGAACAAAATAATATCATAATCTTGGCAAAAAATTGTTCGCCCATCGCTCAACTCAATAAAATTCCTATATATAGCAAAAATGTTCCTGGTTTCCCATGATTTATTAAAAAAAAACCTAAGAGTAAAATATTCAATCACGTCCACACCTCCCAAGCTACTGAGGCCAGTATGGTGAGAGGTAGGACGTCTCGCACTTATCGCACTATATCCCTTACGAGTCTAAACGGCTTCGTCGTTTCTCTGTATTACAACTCCCGCGAGACTCCATACAATTGAACCGAATTATTTACCTACTACTACGCTTGGCGCATCGCCCTGTCTGCGCACGTTGTTTTTGTATGGATAATTATTGTAGGAAAGAAAGAAGAAGAAGAAAGAAAACCAATTGAGAGCGTCAAACACAACGATTTACGTAAGCAACAGTGATTCTCTAACATATACTATCATTTGGACTAACTCTAAAATTTTGATAATAGTTTTTATATAATTAATTTATTATTTAGGTTCTCCTTGTATCGTGTTTTGGGAAAGTAAGTGGTTGTTTAAAGCAAACTTTTAAAACGGAAGAAGTTCTCAAGTCAGTGCTTATTTTTGAAAAATTTTACAGAATGACAATTAGTACTTTGGTGTAGCATATTATTTATAATTATCAATGTCAGTACATTGTGATAAATCTCAAATAATATTAGTACACGGCGCAACATAAAACAACAATTGAAACCAACTCGCACGCACAGAGCGGTGACAACGAAATGACTTCGTCGATGCGGCTTTTACTGACAATTTTACTGCTGCGTTACGGCCGACGAGGTACAATGGGGGGAGGAGAGAACTGCCGTTTCTTTACGTATAGTAATAATAATTAGTGTTCTTTTGGCATTACTATCCCTACTCTGTGCTTATACAAAAGATAAATTGTCATGTTAATGCAAATTACAATAACCTAAACTATCCGTTAAACCTCTCGTAAATAGAAAGAAACTTTTAATTCCTAAATGGATGACCAGATTCTTTTTCAACCATAGTTATGAACCATTTCGATCAAAATTTAAATTAGCTATAATAAAAAGAAAAGATTCAAATTTCTTTGTTCGGTTAGGCCGCGCACAAACTTATTCTCAAAACAATTACAAGGTGGTAGGTCCCTCGTATGCGAAAGGCCGTCTGGGTTGGTACCACCTCTTTGTCTATTTCTGCCGCCCAGCAACAGTGTGTAAGGAATGCTATTTCGGTTTGAACGACATTGTAGCCAGTGAAATTACTGGGCGTTTTGAGACTTAACATCTTATGTCTCAGGATGACGAGCGCAGTTCAGTGCTATGCAGTGCTTTGTAATTCAACGTACTGTGTGGTGTTTCTTCTGTTTACGGGCAGGTTGGTTTCGTCATTCAATTAAATAAATTTAAAAAAAACCAAGCTTCTTATTTTTTGGGGGTTAAATACATAAATAACAGCGATTAAAGCCTAAATAATAGTACGACTATTCACAACTTCTATGTTCAAATTCGTTACAACTTATTTTATTATACTTTCTACGTACGCATTCCATTAAATAAATATCATCGTTAATTTACCATACTATACATTTGAATACTACTGGCAACAACTATACACATGCGATGTATAAATAACGCTGAACCTGGATGGGAGATGGCTTTTAGTGAATTGCCGACTCGTTCAGCCCACGAGTTAAAAATAACCGGTTTTTATTATAGCCATCGCGCCTGTGCGAGACAAGGATGGAGTGAAGGGCTCTGCAAAGGGTTCAAGAGAGACAAACAGCGTAATGGATTTAAACACTGCCGTGTGCAATTCCACCAGACCATACTGCAGACTAGATCGTTTCATAAAAATACAGACTGGAGAGCCCACAATAACTTAGTATTATGACGAAATTAAAACTGGTTCGTAAACTCGGTACAAATATTAATAGTATTTTACTTTATACTGATAGTATAAGAACCTAAAACAATCAATTTTCAAATTTACGATAAAATCTAAAACCGTGGTTTAACCCACTATGGTAACGTCAAACATGCAACGAAAATTTAAAACGGTCTAAAAAAAACGAAAATGCTAAATAATAAGATTAACCCATTTGAATCGGTGCTATTACAATTTAATCGACAATGACTGGTTGTGAGCGCCGATGCAAAATTATTGGGTAATAACAATTTTAGATTTTTACGTTTTTGTAAGTCGGATTAATTTTTGCTATATTTTTTTATTTTACAATTTTTTGTATAACATTGTGCGTAAATGTTGGTTTGTCATCCCCGATGTCATCCGTTTAGGGGTGGAAATTTTTCGAGAAATTTTAAATGGGACTTGGGATTTCGGTTCAACAGGTTGACAGTCGGTTGAGGTTATGTCCGACTCCCAGGGACTAAAACCCAACGATGTTCCTCCGGGTGCGCTTGTTCCGTTGGGGCTGCGAGTACGTTTTTGTACACTTCTGCCGACCCGGCGACGACGGCCCATGTAGAGGGTCTCTCCGGTCGGTGGGTGATGGGGGAATTAACCATCCACCTCTATACTCCGCTCGGACGAGGTTCACACGGGAGTACCGCGCGTATCACCTCGAGGCCATAAACTTTCCATGTATCCGCCACCCAGGCCTCTGTCAGGGGGTAGGAGTGCCTCCCACAGCCTCCTGCGCGTAACCCTTCGGCGGCGGATGGCGAGGTGGGATGTGATTTCCCATTCGCATTCCGCCGCCTCCTTCGGCGACATAACTAATTCGTGGTAGGCGATCATCGTGTTCCTCGACCTCTCGCTCTCTACCATGGACTTAACCACGGCTGGTAACGTAAGGTCGTCTCCCAATTCTGTGACCAGTTCGCGGCGCTGCTCTGCCCACGCAGGGCACTCCTCCAGAGTGTGTGCCGTGTCCTCAGCGCAGCTACAATGGCGACATTGGTATGTCGGCTCCCTTCCGGCTATGCGGCACAACTACTTTCCAAAGCAACCGTGGCCCAGAGAACCTGCACCACTCGGAAGGTCAGTAATCCGTGCCGCCTGTCGACCCATTCGTTTAAAACCGCGCAGACAGCTTCAACAGTCATTGCGCCGGCCGAAGGAATGGTGAGCCACTGCCTCCACTCCCGAAGCAATCTTCCTATAAAGTCTAATTCAACCAAATTTTAAATTACTCCAGAGTACCTATCCTTTGATTATATTTACTCGCTTTTTTATACACGGTATAAATCACTAGTCATTTTACCATGTAAACCTGGTAATAATACTCAGATTAACATACAGTTGTGTGACGAGTGTACAATAAATGAAAACCGTCGAAAAAGATTGTAGTACTTTACAATTCATTAAAATTGACAATTCATTGGTTATCTAAAATTATAGTGGGCCCGTGTATAATAGAGGGCTAGTATTATTATTTTATTTATTAACAATATTCCATGTATCTATTTTGGTATTTTGCTAGGCTTTTTAACCTTTTTTTTTCCTGACAAGATCATGCCAGCCTGCCTAACTGCTTCTTCACACTCCGTTTAAAGGACCCCATATTATAAGAAGGAGGGAGCCCTTGTGCCATTGGCAAACTATTTCACAGCTTAATTGTCCGGCAGAAGTAAGATTTTGAGAACTTAACATCCATTCGATTTATTTGATAAAATCTGGCATGAGGATAGTTTAATTTGAATTTTTAAGTAAAAATTTAGATACAAATTTTGTTTTGCTAAATTTATTCCCTAACATTAATTATATCAATAATTTGAAGTTCTATTTAAATAGATATTTAAATACACCCAACAGTCACATACATAGTCCTGACCCCACAATAAGATACGAGTCTTGTGTCGTGGGTATCAGGAACTACGAGAGACGTTCGGTATCACAACACCCAGACTCCGAAACAAATATTTGTGGATTAGACAAACATTTATCTCGGCGCGGGGATCGAACCTGCAGCCTCTCGTTTCACAGCCGGCTACTCGCACACTACGTCACAAAATTCATTTAAAAAAAATTGCAAAAAAGTCACAATTTTAATTGCCAATATTTGACAACTAATGGTACGTTCCGTTTCTTTCAACTATTCATTTCACTGTAGGTTACATAATTTATATACGTAGGTTTTTGTCCTAAAACTAATTTAAAGCGGTATTTTTATAACGATAGATATGTACATACATATTGAAAATAATTGCATATCATCAAATGTCTCTAATCTCATATTTAAACTATTTAATCATACTCTACTTACAGTCAACCTGGGTAACTTAAGCTTTCAATGTAACATTGACTCACTAACTTGTATTTGAACGTTTAATTTTTTGTCTTCTTACTGATACACTGTATAATAATAAGTTGTTTAATTTATAAAAGTAAAAAGTGTTTTTAAACGAAACCTGCAGTGACAATTGATATTTATCAAAGATATATTTTTTTCTCTCCATTCAAAATTTGGGCGGTAAACAGAGTTAGAAATATACTTGCTAAAAAGTTGTGTATAGCAATTACTACAGAAGAACTACAGAAGGCGAGTTCAGTTTTATGTTGAAGAATCATATGTTTTTTATGTAATAACACTGAAGTATCCCGCGATATTGATAGATTTTTTAAAAAATCTTTAATTAATCTTGGAGCCGTTTCATTTTCAGACCATTTGGGGTAACATTAGCTCGGGGCGAGGACAGACAATGCGTGAAAATTTCAATTATGCAAAAAAGTTTTGAAGGGTGGAAGTGGCCATCAAAGCTTGACATATTTAATTGTCACCCCCAAAATATAGTTAGTCGATTTGGAGGATCTAAAATCACAAAACGAGGCGATTCTTATGCGATTGATGATCAATTTCTATACATGGTATGGGGGAATTGAGAGCCGACATTATGTTTCTTTTTTATATGTGATTGAGTTTGTTTTATTATTTTTTATTATTTTGGGCATTGCTCAATAATTATAAGTACATCAAAACCTGATTAATACAATAATAACTTGATTTAAGAGGTCCATAAAATAGAAGTTGATTTCGATAAACCAGGCAGTTTAATATTGTATTAATATGGCAACCCTACGTTGCCACTAAAAAGGAGATAGTGATATAAACGAAATGTATTTTTTTTATCAATATGACAAGCTAATCTTACCGAGGAGTAAAAAAACTACATAAATTAGAGATTTTCTTCATCAACTCCTCATACTTATTAATGTTACCCCAATGTCAGTGTAACTTTGGTTCACCAAATTTTTGGTAATTTAAGGGTCTTTTATTTATCGTTTTGATATTAACACAGGAATTTAGATTATAGAGGCCAATATCCCACTAGAAACACTCATTTAGGACAAATAACAATAAAAGTAAATCCGTACTGCTATAAATTACCTCTAAAGTGAGCCAAAGTTACCCAGGTTGACTGTACTACATATATAATCTATTGTGATATTCGGTTAGTATGAAGTGATTTGCGTAATATGGAACGTTAAGACATTACCACACGACAGTTGAACGAAAATTTCGTAATGTTGCTATTTTAAAATTGTGTTTAATTTCTTAAAATATGTTTTAGATAATTTTGGTGTCCGCGACGTGGCAGATAAACTCCGAGAATGTCGCTTAGGTGGTTTGGTCATGTTTTGAGGAAACCGCAGGAGTACGTCGCAGATGCCCGAGCCTGATCGTACCACCCCGTGGACGGCCCAAAAAGCGATGGCTTGACGTATTGGAGGGAGACATGAGAGCCAATGGTCTTATTATAGAGGATGCTCAAGATCGGGTGAAGTGTAAGCGTTTAAGTAAGAAGGCGGACCCTGGCACTAAGCCGCGATAACGCAAGGCAGAAAGAAAGAAAGGATCACTTTTTTGTAATAAAGTTAAACATTATTGAAGTGATAACTTCTTATGGGAGGGTGAATCGAAACGTTCCGTAACGCGAGCGGTCCATCGACCAGCCAGCGTTAGCCGACCTCCCTGGAACATCGATTATTTCGAAGTCCCAGGTGGCGTCACATAGTGACCAGTCAGCTTGGACCGGACCTTTGACCGGACTTTGACCGGGCTATGACCGGAGTTTGACCGGACTTTGACAGGTCTTTGGCCGGACTTAGACCGGTATTTGACCGGACTTCGACCGGACTTTGACAAGACTGACATTACTTTGACTGGACTTTAACCGGATTTTGGCAGGACTTTGACCGGTATTTGACCGGGTTTTGACCGGTATTGGACCGGATTTCGACTGGACTTTAACCGGACTTCGACCGGACTTTGATAGGACTTTGACCGGATTTTGACAAGTCTGACATTACTTCGACTGGGCTTTAACCGGATTTTGGCAGGACTTTGACCGGTATTTGGCCGGACTTTGACAGGGCTTTGACTGGACTTTGACCGGATTTTGACAGGACTTGACTGGTATTTGACCGGATTTCGACCGGACTTTGACTGGACTTTGACCGGATTTTGACAGTACTTTGACCGGATTTTGGCAGGACTTTGACCGGTATTTGACCGGATTTCGACTGGACTTTAACCGGACTTCGACCGGACTTTGACCGGGCTTTGACCGGATTTTGACAAGACTGACATTACTTTGACTGGGCTTTAACCGGATTTTGGCAGGACTTTGACCGGTATTTGGCCGGACTTTGACAAGGCTTTGACTGGACTTTGACCGGATTTTGACAGGACTTGACTGGTATTTGACCGGACTTCGACCGGACTTTGACTGGACTTTGACCGGATTTAGACAGTAGTTTGACCGCCATTTGACCGGATTTTGGCAGGACTTTGACCGGTATTTGACCGGGCTTTGACCGGTATTTGACCGGATTTCGACTGGACTTTAACCGGACTTCGACCGGACTTTGACCGGATTTTGACAAGACTGACATTACTATGACTGGGCTTTAACCGGATTTTGGCAGGACTTTGACCGGTATTTGGCCGGACTTTGACAGGGCTTTGACTGGACTTTGACCGGATTTTGACTGGACTTTGACCGGATTTTGACAGTACTTTGACCGGTATTTGACCGGATTTTGGCAGGACTTTGACCGGCATTTGACCGGTATTTGACCGGACTTCGACCGGACTTTAACAGGACTTTGGCCGGATTTTGACAAGACTGACATTACTTTGACTGGTCTTTAACCGGATTTTGGCAGGACTTTGACCGGTATTTGGCCGGACTTTGACCGGACTTTGACTGGACTTTGACCGGATTTTGACAGTACTTTGACCGGTATTTGACCGGACTTTAACCGAACATTGGCAGGGCTTTGACCGGGCTTTGACCGGTATTTTACCGGACTTCGACTGGACTTTAACCGGACTTCGACCGGACGTTGATAGGACTTGGACCGGGCTTTGACCGGATTTTGACAAGACTGACATTACTCTGACTGGGCTTTAACCGGATTTTGGCAGGACTTTGACCGGTATTTGGCCGGACTTTGACAGGGCTTTGACTGGACTTTGACAAGACTGACATTACTTTGACTGGACTTTAACCGGATTTTGGCAGGACTTTGACCGGTATTTGACCGGGCTTTGGCCGGTATTTGACCGGATTTCGACTGGACTTTAACCGGACTTCGACCGGACTTTGATAGGACTTTGACCGGGCTTTGACCGGATTTTGACAAACTTTGACTGGTATTTGACCGGACTTTGACATGACTTTGACCGGACTTCGTAACGTAACGCGTTACGGCGCCACTCTGGCTTCCCTTTCTCTCACGCATACGGCAGTAGTAGGCAGGCTCCTCCGCTCTCACTTAAACCCACATTGGTTTAGTTATCACTTCTGTCGAGCGTCCCAAGACGCACACTTTTTTTTTTTAGTTAAATTAGTTATATAGTAACATAGTTTATAGCTTAGACCATGTTCAACAAAACACATGTTTAGACATAGTTTATCGTTTTGTAATGACACCATATTGTTTAATAATTTCGCGTGACATTTATTACAATGGAAACGGTACAATTTGTCAAATAATTGTAAAAATAAATACATAACAATGTTAATTTTGTTAAAACAAAGGGAAAGAAGGTACCATGAAAAGAGAGCCAAATAATAGATATAAAGTTAAAAATATCTACCTATATAATTTATTAATACAAGAATTGTACGCTATATTAAATAAATTAATATAAATTAGATATGAAAATATGGATCATACGGTTAACGATCATAAAGCTTCAATATAAAAAAACGGGTTGCACTCCGGGAGTGCCGACAGAAGTGAAAACTTACCAAATAAGATGCGAGAATACAAAATTACGGCAACATGATAAAAGTACATTCTACTCTCTTCGCGTTTATGCGATCCTGGTACTTTTTACGGCAACATTTTCTAACTAAGAAAAAAACCTAAAAAGTTTTTCTTTGTCCTAATCGTCATTTGTTTATTAATTACGGCTACTCGCCATGAAAAGAGGACATTCTACTCTCTTCGCGTTTATGCGAACCTGGTACTTTTTTTACGGCACCAAGTAAAATATCGTCAATATCAATATCAAAAACAAAATTACGGTAACATGTCTATTCACCATAAAAAAATCGAACACAGTCCGGTCAAAGTCCTGTCAAAGTCCGGTCCAATCCGACTGGTCACTGTGTGACGCCACCTGGGACTTCGAAATTATCGAAGTTCCAGGGAAGTCGGCTAGCGCTGGCTGGTCAACTGGCCCGCGTGACGTCTCACGGAAGGTTCTCGAATATTCTGGAACCTTCCGCTCGCCGCCGCTCGCGTTACGGAACGTTTCGGTTCACCCTCCCATAAGAAGTTATCACTTCAAAAAGATTTGTCGCGTACATCCTGCAGCACTAAGTTAAAACCGTTCACAGAGATCACCGCAAATATCCGAGGCATGGATTTACCAGGTCGAGCAAAGTTACACTACAGTAGTCCACTGCGTCACCTGCTGCGCTTCGTCTGAAACTCGGCTCCGTTAGCACGCGTCTTGGAACTGCAGCGTTATGGTCAAGTGTCATCGACACGTGGATCACGTGCGTTTTTAGTAGGGATCGATAGTCGTGTGTGCTAAAGAGGCACGTGTCGTCGCTCGAAGCGATGATCTGAAGTAAGTATATAACTTAAGAGCCTCGACACATTACGACGGAACTGAAACCGCAGCAGCAATCATCGCTCGATCAGGTAATTTCATAAATATAGCCATCGACGCGGTGACCTTTTACATCGATGCAGAATCGTATTTTAAGAACGCGCGACTGCGTCGCTAAATGGGAAACTTGTAGCAACTGAAGATCTTTCTATGATTTCATTGGTATGAAAAGCGCGAAAATTATTCTTAAATGACTGATTTGAATAGTTTACAGGTATTATACCTATATGGATAGTTCACGCGCAAAATATAAAACTGTTGAAAGTAAACCGTCTCGGTATAATTTTGATCGCTAACGCCGCTTAATATCAAGGCTATGGCATCGCGTCTACGTCTGTCGAAACAATTATAGTTAAAGTTGAAACATTGAGTTCCAACCCACGATCTAAATAGTGCACCCCCCATCTAAATCCATCGCTAGAAATCAAAATTCGACTAACAACTTTGGACAACACTAAATGATAAAAGTTACATTTCAGATATCCTTTCTCTTTAAACTTGTAATTATAAAAAACAGTTGTCAAATGTCAAAATTTATTTGACTCAGTCAGTTCGGTATTTTCTGAGTTTATCAAGTCAGATTACAATAATTTGTTATTATTACGAAATATGTTATATGCGACTAAAAGTGAGTATCCTGAAATTATGTTTCGTGTTGGTGCAGCTGATAATAAATAAATTTCACTAGCTAAACCTGTATCGTGGGTATCAGGAACTACGCGAAACTTGCGGTCCCACAATACCGATATAGTTTTTTTATGGATCACACAAACATTTGTCTCGGTACGGGAATCGGATTTGCGGCGTCTCGTATCACAGTCAACTACTCACCGACTTGTTTTTTTTTCCTCAAATAAGTAGTTTTCGATTTCATTTATTTTAGAAACAATATTTATAACGTTTATAACTTTTATTTTGTGTCTATTGCGAATATTAGCGCAAAATCTTTTTATCGATGTTATGTTGAAGGACCGAGATGCAATTTTGAAAAAAAAATCAATTTCGCTGACGTTCCATCTTAAGGCTAAGTTTACATGACCAGAATTGTCTCATCGATCTACCGACAAACAATGAGTTTATCGGTGGTCACCAAAGCTTCTTCACACGCCGAAGAAAGAAGAATCAAATCCAAGGGCCTGCGACAGGACAGACGGATAACCGATACAAGCACAGCGATACAAAGATGTAATACTATACCCGCCCCAACCAACCAACAAGTCATGTCGCAAGCCCCTCCGGGGAACCGGATATACACTGGCTGGTCCTGGAACGTAATCCACATAAGGTGTATGAGTCACTATGGCAGGATTTAACACCATGAGTATGATGGTCGCTATCCGGGCAGTAATGAATATTTTACCACCAGAAAAATTTGTATTTCTGCCTTCGGGAATACAGGTGTGGGCTTATATTCACGAAAAGTACTAATCTAAAAATTTATAACTTTATGTTTTATTTAGCTTTTACAGAAAAATATAGAAAATATGTCACGGGTAAACAAACAATTCTCTTTCATTAATACTGAATTTAAGGATGAGTCAATTCATGCTTGGGAAATAAGGCCTAAAAAGCGCAGGATCAGTGTCATAGAATAAAACATAGTAGTCTCATTGCAGAAAATGCAAAAACTGGAAAGAAAGTTGGGATAGCGCCAGACAGAAAAAAATCCTTTCGACCTGCTCTTATCCCACGGGCAGTGGGGTCGGCGCAACATTTTTTTTAAACACATGTTACAGAAAGATTTGGTTTGTAGGTTATAAGACAGGTCGCTTGCGGCTTCCTCTGAAAAGTCGACTCCTCTAGGGTTTAAAAAAAAATAATAAAAAAAAAACGAATTAATGATTATAATTTAAGCAAATGTTGTAATTTCACTACTTCATAAACTTTTTTTTCGCAAATTTATTTTTAATACATTTAAGCATTTAACTCTAAACGTAATGAGCACGTTATAGTAGTCGATAATGCGGTAAACGAGGTCAGTTGTTTATTACATGATTAAGTAGATCAAGGTCAAGGTCATTTTTATAAATCAAAAACATATGCCCGGTGACAAACAGCCGGTGAGCAAAAATAGATATATATACGTGTGCGCTCACCTCGCATTCACATGTTATTTGTAGCTGTGGCCCACTTCTTGGAGATGGGTCAAGGTCGACCTTGACAATGAGGTCACGGAAACGCATCCGATAACTTAACAACGCTTTTCGAATGTTATTCTGCATCGTAGTATATTTACACATTATAATAATTATAAGTAGTTTCAACTGAAAGTTCGAATTACCTGTCATAATCGGAAACTCGACCTTGGCATACGCGTCAGGGCCGTCAAATGAAGTAATCGTGTCAACGAGATAAAAAATAGTATGTACCGAAAGGACGGGAAGAGGTGGGGATCGCTCCTTGTACCGACGAGTCGGTGAAACTTGGTCAAGGCTGATACCACCGCGGCCCGCGCGCCCTCCTCGCCTTTACGACTGCTGCCGAACCTAGCCGATTGAAGCCGAACGCTCGCACGCACTCGATAGCGCGGGCAGATATCGGCACCGCCGATCATTACACAACCAAGATAAATCATCGCCCGCGATGATCCGCTCTACTGTGTCAAGAACTCACACTTGCAGTCTTTTAACACTTGTTAGAATCCTAGTAGAATTTTGGATCTATTCAAGGTGTTGCTAACGAACTGGAAAATTTATTATTCAGTATAATAACGTTAGCTCATAGTATGTCTAATATCGTATAACAAACTTTTATGAGTACTAGCGATCTGGAAATAACAGAATTAACACGCTGATACAGGTTTCGCAGTACGAAGGCGGACCTGAAGCGCCTGCGCACCGAAATCCTTCTAAGATGGCGGCGTTCGTAGAAATGTCGTAATAATACGACAGGTAATGCCTAAAAAATAGAAAGGCCCGGTGTGCGAGGCCGTTCTGTCGAAATACTCGATTTGGGTCAAGGCAGCGCGCCGAAATAGTCGGCTGGCGCGCGCGTTTTTATTGTGATCTAACAACATCTGTCGCAGCCGCAGGCGACCGCAGCCGCTACTGAGCGCTGACCCCAGCACCTCTGCTGCAGTTGGCTCCACTCGTGTACATTAACCGAGTCTGCATCTCGAAAACACATCTCATCAACTCATCACTGTTTGCAGCTGACTTACTTGCGTAGTAATTGTACGGTGCTTTCATAAACGATCGTTTAAAATGGTGTAAGCTAATATATTTCCATTAAAACTAATTAGAAAAGTAATATAATTACTTAAAATCTCCATATTATCCAAGTAAGTTTATCTATCCATATATAAACATTTATTAAAATATTGTATTTCAATTTTAATTGAGTTTAACAACGAGCAATGAAATTAGACTTGTAATCTTACAGTGTGTAATACGAGTCTTATTTATTAACCTAATCCTTTCGAATATATTATTTTTGTAATGAAACAATTACGAAATCGACTATGGGCCAACAATTTATTTACTAGAGATAGTGAAACTATCTACTTTTAATTGGACTTAGTTGTTTATAGGATATTTTTGCATTTTGAATTCTATACAAGTCAATTTTTGTAAATTGTATTGTTTGGTTGTTTTCGAATACAAAATTACGACGATCACGTCGTTTATTTTCTTTACTAAAAAACATTCTACACAGAATTCCACTGCACCGCTAACGGCTATACTGGTTATGTGCCTAATCTACAAAATTTCTGAATACTAAAGGCGTGATTCTTAAAGTAGTATGGGACGATACATTCTATTATGAAAGGGTGAAGACAGAACGGCTATGGATAGTGGGTGTGTTCGAATACAAGCGCTTAGTAATGTATTCTAATCGGAAAGGCAATCGAGTAAGTTTTAACGATGCTGAAAGAAAAATATTTCAAATGAAGTATTAAAAAATTGTCAAGTGGAACATAAGTCCTATGAGTGTCTAAGAAAACAGGGAAATAAAATAAAACCAATTACGTTGATGTTTATCAATTCTAATTAATCACAATATTTGAGGCGCTGAGAATAATTCTTGTAAGAAATTAAACATACAAAAAATGATTGGGTTATCGAAAGTGCGTGTACATCACACCTACTTTATAACGCGAGTAAGTTCGGTGACACTATGACAAATACTGATGACAAATTAAATTTAGCAACAAATGAAGTACAAAAGCAAGCAGGTATCGTTAGATTATCGGCATATATAATGATCACTCAAAAACCGTAATCGAATATTTACCGATTACCGATAATGTATAGAAACTTAGTCTAGATACTGCTTAAATTACAAGTATAAATGGAGAACTTAAGGTGAATGTTTATTGCAAAAGGAACTTGGATGCGTGAATGGGATACGCTATTGTATATACGTCATAAGTTCGATTATTAACTTACGCGTTTAGCATGAGCAATGAAGGCATGTAAACGAAAAAGATGTAGTTCAACTGCTTAACAAGTTAAGTACGGATAAGATATAAATGAGGTATGACAGTTAGATGATTGAAATATTTGTGCTCAAGATTCATGCTAACGTTAGGATCACTCCCAATTGTCAAATTAGACCAGTATGGCAAACTGCTTCCTCGAGGCCAATTGACCCCCTGTGCTTTAAAAGAGTGTTAGATATTTTATGTTTGCACATGGTGGTGCGAAGTTTATTTATTTATCACAGTTACAATATACTTTCCGAACATTCTGAGGATTATTTTGTAGATTGTACTGGAAGCATGAAATGGCGAGGCAAGAGAACAGTCGGAAGACGCAATGTTATCGGAGATAAGGAGTTTAATACAGAAAGGGGTATGGGAATTAGTGAACAGACCTAGATATCGAAATGTCGTGGGTTACAATTAAAGTGACTGTATATACCGATTATAATCAGGATGCGATATTTTTGCACGGAGCTCCTTATTTCATGCTTTTATTAAGCATAATGATAACTTGTAAAACAAAAAAATTGGCAGTCATAGGGACAGCCGATAGAAGTGAAAACTTATAACTTAGAATTTTGTTATTTATTTTTCAACTTAAAAATATTAGTATATTTATTTAGTATTCACTATTGTACTGCACAGTGATTCTACAATTAAGATAATAATCAAACTCAAACACTATTTGAACAATGTACAGTATATTATATACATTAAACTTTTTATTAAATCCATTCAATTTTATTATACAGTGGATATGGACGCTAATAATATTGACCAAATCGTTACCTCAGTTGAAACACGGTCGGTGTGTGTGTGTGTTGTCACACCTTAGTTTTTAAATTTTGTACGTCATGTCAATGTTATTTGTCATATTTTTCTTTTGGGGTGACGGTTGCTATTGGACAGGGAGCCCTCGGGTAGCTGATCCACTTGACTACTATCAAGCTCATTTTCCGTGAGTAGCTTCGTTTCGATGAGACGATCAACAATTCCCTATGCGAAAATTCTCTATTGTGGTAGCTAACAGAGGTAGCAAGGATAGAATATTTCGATTTGATGATACTCAAAAATTTATTATTTTATTTGTAGGACAATATGACAGTTAAATTATATAAATATTAACTAAGTAAAAACAAAAAAATCAGCTGGTTAGTAATCATTCTTATGACCTCGTTATCGATACCTATTGGAAGCCCCTCCTTCCAATAGGTATGATTACTAACCAGCTGATTTTTTTGTTTTTACTTAGTTAATATTTGTATAATTTAACTGTCATATTGTCCTATATCTATAGTATGTATAGATTAACTTCCCTGACAAATTACAAAGCGACGCGACGCATTGCAGCAATGCACCTGCTTAGTTTTCTGACCTGTGTGAATATTATAACACTATTCGATTTAATACAACGATTGATATTCAAATAAAGTTACTTCAAAGTTAAAAGTTTAACAGAGCTATTGCTATGCTTAATGATTTGCTGGTGGTGGGATTCATATCCGCTCGGATAACGACCACCGTACACATGGTGTTAAAACCTGACATAGTGATCCACAAACCTTGTGTGGATCGCGTTCTGGGTTCAACCAGTTTATATCCGGTTCTCCCGAGGGGCTTGCGACAGGACTTGGTTGGTTGGGGCGTGTATAGGGGTACATTATTGTACCCCTGTCCTGTCGCAAGTCTTTCGGTTTGCTTCTTCCCTCTTCGTAATGTAGAGAAGCATTTATACAGGCCCGCACGATTCTGGTAACCACCGATAAACTCATTGCTTATCAGTGGTCGCAGGTTTTTTGGACTGTACTGCAGTTAAAATCAGTCTGCAGACACTTTTCCGTGCTCGGATAAAAAGAGCACATTTCGTTGAATTGATTGAACGTGAAAATTCTCCTTAACTGCACGGTATTAATATGGTTTCGTTAGAAAAATGTTTGCATGGGAAATCTTCATCGAAGAAATACGAGGAAGACATTAATTGTTACGAAGTTAATTTTAACCTTGGAATCATAAATAAAGTTTTCTTTTTTAAACCTTAAAGAGTCATAAAGCTTTCTTGTTTAAATAATTTATGACTTTCCAAGGTTTCTATTACATTACAACTTTTCATTTCCATTTTTTTGTTTACAACTTTTTTGTTTATGCGTAACAAGTAGAGGTATTCTTATATTAGATAGCAGATAAAAATAGCAGTTTAGTAGAACACGTTGCTGTTCTATTTACTTCTATTTGTGCTTTAGTAACGTTATACTTTTTAATCTATACTAATATAATAAAGCTGTAGAGTTTGATTGTTTGTTTGTTTGTTTGTTTGAACGCGCTAATCTCAGGAACTACTGGTTCGAATTGAAAAAATCTTTTAGTGTTGGATAGTCCATTTATCGAGGAAGGCTTTAGGCTATATAACATTACGCTGCGAACATTAGAAGCGAAGCATCAGTGAAAAATATTGCAAAAACGGGGAAAATTATTCATATTTGAAGGCTTCCGTTGCTAAGCTACCCAAATCTATACTAATATTATAAAGCTGTAGAGTTTGATTGTTTGTTTGTTTGTTTGATCACGTGGGCGGAGCCGCGAGCAAAAGCTAGTAAAATATAAATTTGAAAAAAAAAAACTCATAAGGTAACAAAAGCTCTGCTAACATAACATAGACATCCTTCTGATATATAACAGTGTTTCGTTTAAAAGCGCATGTTGCAATTTACAACACAACTTCCGCGTATATTTGTTGTATATTCTGTATGCTGGAAATATCATATGCCATTTCCAGCATAAGAATACTAGGCGAATTATGCATAACATTTGGTTACAAAGCGTTTTTGGTTTACTGCCGTTGTGAACCCTAACTAATTATTTAAGCCGTGTATTTGTGATATTGTATTGAGGCGCATTAAGTAATATTCAATTCTCCATACTGTTGTCAGCGCGCGCGGCGTATGTACCGAACACGTGGCTAAGGAGACGTTTCATGAGCACCATATTTAGAACCTATTTCACAAATTTTAAATAGACTTTAACCGGTAATTAACGTATAAGACAGCTATTTTTGAAAGTACCCAATTAACAAACATCTTCCTCCAGTATATTTGTCAGAGTGTGGCTTTCGTATTAGACGTGCCATATTTTATTTGGTAAGAAGCATTTGCTCTAAGGCGGTGAAACAAGCGCTAAGAGTCGAATGTTGCCTGGTTAATATAATAAATAATATGACGATATATCATTATAATAGTTAATATCTAGTGGTCGCGTAGTTTCCAACCTAATTTTTGATTTTTTTTCCCATTACGACACCTGCAAGATTTGACATTATAAATATAAACATAAACAATGGGGTCGACTCGCACGACGATTCTTAAATCGTCTTTAGACATGTTTAATGGTAATAAAATATGATTTAATGCACAACATTGCTTAAACATATTTAATAACTAACATGTTTAAAAAGCGTTATATTGTATAAAAAAATGACATTAGTAAACAAACATGTTTAGACGTTAAATACGATTAAGGATCGTCGTGGAAGTCGGTCTGAAGATCGTTGTGCATGGCCTGAATGAAAAGGGCTACTTTTTGCTTTATGTATTAATTTTAAATAATCATTTATCTAGTTTGTATGTATACATATACAATATTGCGATTTCAATTTTACGCTTCGGCAATCTTTGCATTTTACGAATTACTACGAATATACAATTAACGCCTGGCCATCCAGGACCGATTATTAACCTAATACATTCCTACCTATGCTTATCTGGATATGGTTATATTGATGTATTAAAATAAACTAATATTTGGTGTTTGTATGATTTAAATCTGTTGACAAAATAGATGCCGGTTTTTGTTTATAATTCATTAAAATTTGGATTTTGCTTTTATTAGATATAGGTAATTATCGATTTGTTTTTCCAAAGCACTGACGTTGATTTGGTCCAAAAACCTTTATTTAACCTGTTGGTTCTACATTAAATCAATATAAAATACATAACCATTGAAGAATCCAGTCTCTTCAACTATAGCTTTTCTACAATCTTATGTTATTTTTTATATTTTGAAAATGATATTGACCACCCTCGCATTTTAAGTCTGAGTAATGGGAGTTGTACACTGTCATAAGCAGATGTTACATCCAAGAAAATACCGATGACTCTTTCACAATTTGAGAAAGCAATTTTGAGTAATTTGGACGTCAGATATCAACATACTAATGCTGTCTAAAGTACCCATAGCTTGTCAAGCCAAATTGCATATTCGATAAAATCCCTTTATTTTCTATTATTCATTCAAGCCTACTCTTTATAAGATTTTCCATGATTTTAGCCAAACAGAAGACAGGGCAATTGGTGACACTTTTTGTTTCACGACCACTAGTCTATACATGAAAAAAAAACAAATTGCTTCCAATATATGTTGACATAATATTAGTCCATTGAAATGTTACATTTTTTAGGCCTCACCTTGCGTTTCTTAGAGGAGTCAATTTTATTTTTTTGATGTGTAGTGTAAAGCTAAAATCAAGTTTGTGGGGTCGCCACCCTTGTCCCACGGCCGCCATCTTGAAAATAGGGGTTGAAACGGTTTTTACGATATATCTCTTAAACTATTTATCTGATAAAAAAAAATTGTTAACGTTTTTTGTTGCTAATTAAATTCTCTATAACTTTGGTCCAGTAACTTTTTGTCGTAAAACTATAAATAAAAAAGTTATAAGTGAAAATGTAATAAAGAAAAAAATAAAGATGATAATTCTCTTGACAGCCTAAGATACAAACAATTCGCCAAGGCAGTGACAAAAAGTACTTCCTCCAACACAAGACACAGAACACAGTTCTCCAGAACAATGGAAGCACACTGCGGAACATTTTAGCCCTGCTTTTCGACATCCACACATCGCTCCACAGTTTCCTTTGCATTTACAAAAGATCAATTTAAGAAGCTCAGGGGGTGCTGGAGGTTTAGAGCTCTGCACTGGCATCAATAATTTTCCACATTTTTTCCAGCCCCAGTCTTCAGGATCATTATTATTACCAAGCCACGACTGGACCTGATGGTAGACTCGGAAAGTATGAAAGCGAGCTGTGTCTTGTGTTGGAGGAAGTGAAGATAAATTAAATGTACTTTTTGTCACTGCCTTGGCGAATTGTTTGTATCTTAGGCTGTCAAGAGAATTATCATCTTTATTTTTTTCTTTATTACATTTTCACTTATAACTTTTTTATTTATAGTTTTACGACAAAAAGTTACTGGACCAAAGTTATAGAGAATTTAATTAGCAACAAAAAACGTTAACAATTTTTTTTTATCAGATAAATAGTTTAAGAGATATATCGTAAAAACCGTTTCAACCCCTATTTTCAAGATGGCGGCCGTGGGACAAGGGTGGCGACCCCACAAACTTGATTTTAGCTTTACACTTACCCCCCCTACACATCAAAAAAATAAAATTGACTCCTCTAAGAAACGCAACCCCAAATGTAACTTTTCAATGGACTATATGATAACTGTTTAAAAAAATACAAGATTGAAATGAAAGGAGATCAGTGGTGTCATTGTTTAATTAGTGTGGTCCAAATTTGCAAGTCGAATATTGAAATGGTACTTTTTTTTTTATGGCATAGGCCGGCAAACGAGCAAGTGGGTCACCTGATGGTAAGTGATCTCCACTGCCCATGTACGCCCACCTCCAGAAGAATCATGGGCGCGTTGCCGACCATAAAGGAAAGGGATAATTAGGGATAGGGAAGGGGAGGAGATTTGGGCTTCCGGATATCTCACTCACCATACGAAACGCAGCAGCAAGCCGCTACTTTACGTCGGGTTTCTGTGAGACAGTGGTCATGACCCGGCTGAGCCAGCCCATTCATGCTGTAGACAAAACTGTCTACAGCGTGGCTCTACCACTCAAGAAAAAAGAGCTAAAAAAGAAAATCCTTTATGTATGACCTAGTAATGCAATCGGATTTAGTACCAAGAGGGGTGAAATACTCATCGTACACTATACGTTGCTTATATTTGATTACACCTTTCTATAACACGTGTATAAGTGTATACGGCAAGTGGTATATTGTGCAAAAAGAGTACACGCATTACCATGGTGTTTGATTACGTAAGGCGGCGCGGCACGGCGTTCAATCTGGGGGCAGCGGTCCGTGTAACAACCATCATTATTCGTGTACCCCCGCGCCTCGCCGCTCCGCGTCGCGTCGCTTCGTACCCAATAACACACAGGGAATAAATCACATCTATCTCACTGAAAATACTGTGCATTGGTTTATAACCATTTTCATAAAAAAAGCATGATGCTTTTGTTTCATTAGTTTGAATGACGAATGGAGCAGGTCGCTCGCTTGACGGTAAGCGCCTGCTGTAAACAGAAATAACACCGAACCACATTTCGAATATCTGCCTGGCATTGGATTGCTCTCCTTATACTGAGATATATGATATTAATTCTCATAATGCCCAGCTGTCACTGGCGTTTAATGTCCTTAAAACCGAAACACAGCAGCGCTTAGTGTGTAAACATTGCTTGGCAGAAATAGACAATCGGTGGTACCAACTTAGATGGCCTCACACACACCTTGACTTTTTTTTATTTTCAGGGAGACAAGCGAATTGATAGCTACGGCCCTGCCCCGGTGAGTGGCGGAACGGTTATGTTGGAGTTGCAGGTCTTAAAATCCAGCATAAAGTCGCCCGAAGGAGCGAGGAGGATGTAATGGTGCTGCCACACCGATGTTATAAAATGTTTACTAAACATTATTTAACATTTGTTAACAAAGCTTGATACATTTTACCACAATGTTAGATAATGTTAGTAAATGTTTAATGTTATAAAATGTTTGTTAACATTTTATAACACCGGTGTAGCAGCACCATAAAAAATCCGGATGACCGCTGAGCCGAGTCCCTAATACTATTTACTCACTACATCTAGAGGCGAGAAGCGCCCCGATTTCAGTCGGAAACGCTTCTGCGCGGTGCCGCCTTGCGACCCGCCTCCATCCAACGCAACGGCAGTGACGAGGCCTACCAACCGTGGTACTATAGCCAACTACGTGCCCGCGACCCTTGATGGCCCCTTTTAGTCGCATCTTGCGACAGCCAGAGGATACTTTGCTATGTCTACAAATGCACCCAATCCAAAGGACGTGACTTTCGAGGAACCTGCTTAACGTTCCTCAGATATCTCCACGTCTCACACGGAACAGCGAGATATTATTCACATTAATACTATCTAACGTAGGCACTAACAGTGCTGTAAACACTACAAAGTGGGGCACTAACGTATATTTAGAACAAATAGAAGCCGCGGTGGACATATATGATGATATTGTTATACATGGTTTTGTAAATTGAACACAATATTCGTGAACGTTTCGAGTGTATTCATTAGCATTTATACATAATATATAACGAAATTAAATATAATACGTGATTCATCAGCAGTGTATCGTGTACACAACAATGATTAGTATAAATTTGGTCAAAACGGATGACTATTTCGATTAATAAATTACATTCCCCAAAAAGTATTATCGAAAGAATTATATATAAATCAAGTCTTATGAACTGCGGCCTTATTTTTAACCTAATTTTAATTCTGTTTTCTCAAACGCAAACAAATTCTTTTTCATATTATTGCCGGTTGCATATAAAATAATGGATAAAATTAGACATGGTCTAATACCCTATTGTCACACCTTTTGGCGCGACGCCCTTCCTAGGGCAATTAATCTTTTATGGACTAAGGAGTAATTATGCGATCTATCAAACCACATGAGAACTTTTTGAAAGGTTTACAATAAAAGTGAAGCGTGATGAAAATATAGCAGCATGTTAAAACATTTGGCTTGCTTCACGGACAAGTAATGTGATACGTGTTCAGGTCACATTTGGGTAGTCCGTTGTCGGTTGCGACAGGTCGACCGAGCGTCTTGTGAAACGGCGCTTGCGCAGCCCACCCCACCGCTGTACCGTCGATGGCTGATTGTGTCGAAACGCGTGGCGCGGCGGCGCGGTATAGTCGCCACCCGCCAGTGTGCACCCGATTCACAACCCCCCACTCATATTTTCACCGTCACCAGTTATTATTTTATAAAAGTGTGAAATGTTTCATAGACATAAATGATATAGTAGCTAGGGGAGGCTGCGTTCCGCGCTACATAATGCAGCTAGGTGTGATAGTGTACCCACATTGATGTGTATGTGTGGACACATTGAACATGGCGCTTGATTCGTTTGTCATTATTTATCGAGCCTGACAGTAGGTAGTTAATATGGCGTGTTATTTATTGTGTTATCAATCATGGGTTGAACAATGGCGAAATATCTATATTATACACACACTTTATGAACGGTTTTAATATCCCCGAAGCCTGGGAATATCATGATCTTTCTCCAGGCTCCGGAATACGAAACGCCAGGTAATAAGAACCCTAATACATACACATAATAGTATGTATAGTTAAATAGGGTAATGGCGGTAAGCCCGAGTAGTGATCAGTGGTCGGTGTTGAATTGTTGAGTGGTGAGCGTGTCACGGTGGCATTGCACAAGGCTCGGTGCGGGTCGTACTGGCAGTGCGAGGCTCTCGCAACCGCCGCGCCGCACAGCGCCGCTATTCGGGTCAGCCAACGATTTGTGTGAATTGTGTCATCTGACATATGCTTGCGATAAATGCACCTCGTTATTTACGTTTTTACAATGTAAAATGTTATTTCTTTATCATTTGTGTATGTGTTGCCATAGACACACATAATGCATTTTATTATAATCACAACATGGATATATCTAACCTACTCTTCTAATTAGGTGCTAAGTGATTTGTGAGTCAGGAGATGGTTGTACTGGTGGGTTCAGTCGAGTGATGGAATTTCGTGGCTTAATCTCGGGGAAACAGGTGGTTCTTATGAACTTTCTGAGATAAAAATCTTAATCTATCATCTTTGAAAGTGTATGTCTGACTACAACAAAATTTGTAAAAAAAGTTAAGCTGTGAAAATATACCGCTTATAGGAATGTATATACATGTACTAGTAGGTATGTACTTATCTAGAAGATCTTTTAGTCAAATTATGTTATTACCCCCGGCCAAAAGGAGGGGTTTTACAATTTGGACTCATTTGACTTGACTGTCTGTTGTATCGCAACGTCAAGCAAGACGATGAACCGATTGGCATGCAGTTTGTTTCATTTAAAAGCTAATTTAATCGAGTGTTCTTAGCTTGGTAACCCTGACCCAATGCTGCAACCAAGCAGTCTGCAATATCCAACACCTCGATAGTTAATAGCAGTTATATTGTGTTTGGGCACATTTAGTAAATTTTGATTTTGGCATCCAGAACCACCTCAGTTTTATAACCTCGGTTGAAAACTAGGTACACCATCCAATTTATTTGCATGTATTATATTTATAGGTAAGTACTGTAAATTTATTGATCGCCTCTGTGGTCTAGTGACAGGATAGTAGCTGAGAACAGTGATGTCTTGAGATCAATTCCCACGTTGGGCGATCACAATTTGTGTTGGGGTTTTGGATTCGAAAAAATCACACAGATTGCCCGAAATTGTAATTTGTGCCCGTTATGGTGATAAGCTTCGTCGCCAATCATATTATGGGACTGCAATAAGCTCGGCGAAAGGTGGGTGCAGCACTATTTATGCCTCCGCCTACCTCTTCTGGGAGAAAGGTATGAGCTTATGTATGTTTTTTATGTATTGCTTATTTAAATACCTACTCCCCTGAAACATACCCAGGTTGAATTACTGTCTGGAGCGAACATTTGTTTATAATAAGGTTTTTATGCGAGGTCTATCGGCGACGTATTGTTTGGTTAATGACGTATTAATTAAATTCTGCTTGATATCATATTATACAGCCGTATATAATATACTAGCTTTTCCTCGCGGCTCCGCACGCGTGATCTGCTTTTTCCAGCATAAAAAGTAGCCTATTTTTATTAGGGATAATGTGGGAATCTAATGGTGGAAGAATTTACATATATTTGGATAACATTTATTTGGATA
Organism: Amorpha juglandis; assembly: GCA_949126905.1. NCBI lineage: Eukaryota > Metazoa > Arthropoda > Insecta > Lepidoptera > Sphingidae > Amorpha > Amorpha juglandis. Next base: position 11,252,286 of record OX421367.1, read on the forward strand.
AGGAATAATATTATGTTGATAACACTTTGGAAAATAATTGACAATAATGCATTAATTCCGATAAACTCCAAGAATGTCGCTTAAGGTGGTTTGGCCATGTTTTGAGGAAACCACAGGAGTACGTCGGTCGCAGGTGCCTGAGCCAGATCGTACCAGGGGTACGATCCCGTGGACGGCCCAAAAAGCGTTGGCTTGACGTATTGGAGGGAGACATGAGAGCCAATGGTCTCACTATAGAGGATGCTCAAGATCGGGCGAAGTGGAGGCGTTTAAGTAGGAAGGCGGACCCTGGCACTAAGCCGGGATAACGCAAGGCAGAAAGAAAGAATGCATTAATTCCGACCAAATTTGATTACCATAGCAACGGAAGCCTTCAAATATAAATAATTTTCCCCGTTTTTGCAACATTTTTCACTCATGCTTCGCTCGTAATGGTCACAGCGTAATTTTGTATAGCCTAAAGCCTTCCTCGATAAATGGACTATACAACACAAAAATAATTTTTCAATTCGAACCAGTAGTACCTGAGATTAGCGCGTTCAAACAAACAATCAAACTCTACAGCTTTATTATATTAGTATAGATAGGCATGTCAGAAATGCAAAAAGGATTGATATATTTATTTATATCGATATAATTTTTAAAGCATAGGTTTCGATATGTCATATTAAATGTTAATATATCGATTTGACATTTAGACGAGCATTTTTTGGCATCTTATTTTTGAGAATTCAGTTTTGACATGATTTCGATACTTGATAAATCCTACTAATATTATAAACGCAAAAGTTTGTAAGTATGGATGGATCGATGTTTGTTACTCTTTCACGTAAAAACTACTACGATTTTAATGAAACTTTACAATAATATAGCTTATACATCAGAATAAGACATAGGCGACTATGTTTTTCAAAAATCAACCCCTGAAGGGATAAAAGGGGATGAAAGTTTGTATGAAAAATCTAAACCGCTGAACCGATTTCAATGAATTTTGGCACAAATATAGTTGATGACCCAGGGTTAAACATAGGGTATGTTTTCTTTAAATTTCAACCCCTAAAGGGTCCAAATAGGGGATGAAAGTTTGATTGAAAGCTTTTTGATGGCGAAACGAAGTTCGCGGGCACAGCTAGTTATAAATAAGTATGTACAGATAAATCGATGTATGGAAATTATATCACCAAAATTAACGGTTTATTGAAGAATAAATATCGACATATAGGTATGTCGATATTTTATCAGCATGCCTAGTCGTTAATGTAGTATTTGATGTTGCAAACACCGTAGCATCTGGCGAAACACAGAATGGCGAACGGTTCACGCACACCAGTGGGAGCGTTGAGCGTTGAGCGCCGAGCGCTCGTCACGTAGAGCAGTCGGGCGGGTGCGGCCCGCGCCCTCGCCCGCGCCCGCGCCCGCGCCCTCGCCCGCGCCCGCGCCCGCGCACCGCACGCGCACGCCGCACACGCACGCACAAACGAGCTGCGCGCGCGCCGCATCGCGGCCCCGCTCGCAAGTAGGTCAGGGCGCTTTGCGGCCGCGCGCGTTTTAAATTTAGAACGATCCACACTTCAAACTCCGCCCCACGCGATCATCTAACTACAAGTTATGTGTTACCTCCAAAACGTGCACCTGTAACCACTCCTTTCGATTATCAGTATTTTTATCGTCACGTCATTTTAGCCATCCTCCTGCCCATTTCACACTACGCATCACCGATGATCTTAGTATGCTACACACTACAGCTGTTGTTTATTTGTTTGGTTACTGGTTTAAAAGACATTTGGGGAAAAGAGTGATGAAAGCTAAGCCCAATTTTTTCGTTATAGGGAATTCACACAGGCATGAAATAATTGCACATTTCGCTTCATTGTTTACATTATGGGCTCATTACTTTAGTGGCAGCGTACTTTGGAATTTGGGTGTTAGATCGGTGAGACCTTGGATTCGATTTTCAGGTCAAGCAATCACAACATTGTGCAAGTTTTTCGATTCGAAAAACATAACTGATTTGTCCAAGGTTCGATTTATCGCCAACTAGATAATTGACAATGATTGATACCACCGACTCAAAATAGTTTAGAACTTTACATAATATCTGTAACTCGATTTTTAGTTTCTTCTAGAGTCGGTTTATATTTTAAAGTGTTTTATTTTAGTCAAATAATAATCAAAATCAGTACATAAATGACGAAGTCTGAATCGTTCGTCCCTGATGTCCTCCTCTTAAGTGTGGAATTTCGTCTAGACCAGCAACGAACTAAACCCTATCGAATACAGAAATATTGATTCAAATCGACACACAGTTGGTAGAGTTATGCGTAAACGGATTTAAATACATAGGTTTATACGAAATCAGAACCTCTGGTTCTTTTTGGGTCGGTAAAAAATACTAAAGGCGTGTAAAAAATGTTCCGTTGTAGTGGCATAGTACACACACAGTTTGAATTATATTGATTTTCTATCAATTTGATTGGTACATGATTGCATGGTAATATGTATGGGCCGCCTATTTTATATTAATATGCCTGAAGTTCATCGATTCCTGCAGATCATGCACAATAATATGTAAACCAGACTCATTAGATTTGTTCAATAAGCATAATTGCTCTATCCAATAAGTTACGTTTGGTAATAGGGATCTTCTTTTAAGGAATTTATTGCCTAAATTTTATAATGCTTATTTATGAATATGCGACTTTCTGATTTAATTATTTCATCACAAGTCTAAAGCCAGACTAAAATATATTAAAGCAGGACTTTCATCTTATTTTTTTATCACAAAAATTCACAAAACAACTTGACATACACGTACCTATATTAAGAGTAAGTTCAATATTGATTGCAATTATTATTGTCAGTTAGTGAATAATATGTAATTAAATAACAATATGTCATTTTCTATATGAACGAATCATATTTTTTTTAAATGTATCAAACCTAGTGGTATTCTGTTTTACAATGTCAGTTTAATTTTTTTTCTTCAAATAACATATTTAACAGACAATTTATTTAGTTTTGGCTAGAACTTTGTGAAATGAGCCCTTGATATTTTTTGGCAATAGGATATTTTTTCAAATTTGCCCTATTCGTCGACAACATCAGTATTATTGTTGCATGTGTGACGTTATCTGACAGATTCAGATATTTCTGTGAGATATTAGTAGTTACTCATACAGAATTAGATATGTTAAATTTGTTAAGTTGTACTGTTGTCCTAAATGTTTTAAGTCTTACTTTTGATTGCTATAGTAGGGAACCATAAAAACATAGAAACACAAAATTGGAAGTTACAATACTGAGATGGCAGCCGCGACATCATGGGCACGCGTTCGGCGCGGCGCGGCGCGGCAGTGACTACCGACAGAAACTAGGTGAAGGTCGGCGAGGAGTCGCTGCTTCTTGTCCTGTCTACTTATGCTCGCACGGCCGCATCACAACCAGCTTCTCTCGACAATGGAATACGTTTATATTCGTAGTTATCGCTCTCCTTTGATGTACCTAATACTATTGGAGTATTTGTTGAACAGTCACTATAGCCTAAGAGTTGGTCACATATCTGACACCAGCTCCATTTTTCAGATGAAGCTGTGACTGTAAACTAGCTCGGTATCTATTTAAAACTACTGTGCTACTAGTGATACACTTACCTTCAAGTTTCATGCCAACATCAAGGCACTTTTGGAAGCGACAAAATGGGCAACGCTTCCGCTGTGTTTTATCTATGTGGCAGGCTCTCTCAGCTACACATGTGTAAACTTTCTTGTTTTGAACGGTCCTCTTGAAGAAACCTTTGCATGATTCGCAGGTGAGCAGCCCGTAGTGGTAGCCGCTAACTTTGTCGCCGCAGACGGGGCACAGTTCCTCGATCACGTCCTTGGTGTCGGTTTGATCACACACGGTGCCGGCTGCGGGCAGATAGGCGCCGGCCTCACCACCAGCGCCTGGGGGAAATAAATATGACGCGTCCAGATTGGCATAGCCGAAAGATTGCTGTTCGGGTAGACATTGATACGCGGCACCTTGGGGCACGTATTGTTGAGAGGCACCAGAGGGTCCTCCGCCCGATCCCGATCCCTCGGGACCGGGACTCAGATCGAACGGGGACATATTGAGGGAAATGAGGCTTGTCTGCTGGTCCATCGTCATGCTCGGCCGCACCGAGCGGCTGTTTTATTATAAATCCCTAGCGGTTTCCGACCGCTCCAACGTTTACACAGTCACCGAGTTCACTAGCGGTCTGGCCGCAACACTAGCTGCCGCTCGCGGGCTGCACCTGTTCAAGCACTATTGTAGGATGCACATAAATCCAGCACATTTTGTTCTATGGCTATGTTGTCAAAATTATACGGGCATAAAGCGCCAACGTCAGTCACTGTCAATAAATAAGATCACCGACCACCGATCGTTTATAGTTCGCGCGGTATGTTACGATCGCGTTAAGTAATAAGTGTCAACGAGTGGCGGCAGCGCGCGTACCACTCCGTAGACGTACCACAATCGACTGGCGGCCGGCCGGCGACGACTACTCGCGTGCCGGCGCCTCCCGCATGCGCGGCCCGCCGCCACCCGCGAGCCCCCTGCCCGCTCACACAATGGAAAACGATTAGGAGCCCATGTAATAAGTGAAAGTGAGTCGGTGACCCACTTTCCCGCGATCCAGGTCTATGTTAGTGCGCGTTCGCGCGGTTGCGCCACCGCTCGGGTGGAGGGCGGTGCGGGGGGCGGCCCACTGACCCAGTTGCGCGCAGTGCCGCAGCAGGGCAGGGTTGCCTCGAACACTGAGCTCATGTTTACATTCGCACAGTTCGCACGGCATTCGTCTGCGACTAGGGCTCGCATAATGTAAACACCGGTATTGGACGAGGACATAGTAAATCCCTAATCTGTACTTTATAATCGCCATGACGCTCGACCGTTCATCATACATACATACCACACCAAACACGCAGAAAAAACACAATGAAAAAATTAACCTAAATGCTCTTTTCAGATATAGGTACTGTTTTTATAAATGGTTTTATCAACAAATTGTGGTTTTATTTATTTTCTAAAGATGGATGTCCAAAGCGAAAATTTAAAAGAAAGTCTTAGCTGATGATGTATCCTGTCATAAAACCAATTCGGTAAATGGGACAATTCACTCCCTTGGCAATGAAAAAAAAACCATTTTAACGTTGCAGACATATTAATTACAATGTAACGATCATTGTTCATAAACAATACCTATTAACTTATGATGTTGTAATTTATATTTATTACTGCACGAGCTTTTGCTTGCAGCTCCGCCCGTATGAGGCTCTTTCTACTCCTGATTATGGTCTACATGTGTGCCAAATTTTATCGAACCCGATGAGCCGTTAAAAATCTTAAATAACAAATTCATAATTCACAAAAATCTATTATCCTAAACTTACCAACATCGTTACTTTGACATTTACTTAAAATATTTTAGTATGTTTCATTAGAAAGGATATTTAAACTGGGAAATGAAAAATTACGATGATGTTATAAAACTTTTTTCATTACACAACTTTTTATGATTTTATTAGTAACAAGCATCTCTTTTCTACCCAGATCAGACTTTACCTTTAAGTCAACGTAAATTCGCAAATTATTTAATCAATTAGACAGAAATAACAGATTTTTTAAGGTGCGAGTCATTCAATATCAAAAGCGAAATAAAAGATCTTGACCCAGTTTTTGTTAAAATCATTCAGCGGGTCACGAACGAGTGACTGTCTGTGACAGCCTTGTATTCACAATGTAATATGATTCGAAGTGTTCTGCACTAAACACATGATAGCACGAGGTGGAACGCCAGCGCGAAATGAAATACCTGCCATGACGTCATGGATGTCTGCCTCATCGCGGAAATTACCCTAGAACTATAATTATACTATTTTGTAACTTATTACTTATAGAAATTATGAACTTGATTGAACCAAAACAATGGGTTCTCTTACGAGGCATGGATTAATGATATCAACATATCGATGTCGATATTTGTTTACATTTTAGGAATAGATATAGGGAATACACAGTTATGGCTTTTTTATTGATATATTGACTCTTTTAAAAATATCGATACGATATGTTATATCGCTACCTTATCTCAGTTTCGACATACTAACCACTGATCGAATTAATTGTTTGCTAATATTTTATGTCTCCTGTCCATTTTGTCGTCACCAATTATCAAACTAGACATAACTAATAATAATTTACTCCTATCACATGATGCTACCATTGGAATTAATTTTATTTTATACATAATATTGAACTTAAATTTAATTTGGCAGTTTTAAAATGATACTATTTGAACTTAGTTTTAGATTGGCAGTTCTAAAATTATAAATATTGGACTTAATATTAGTTAAGTTCCTTCTGTTATTAGGTCAAGTAAGCCGGACTGAATTAAAAATGTTTGTTATATACAAAGGTTATATTTAACTAAAGGAGGAATTAAACAAGAAAAGAAGCAATTTTTTTATTAGATCCAAAAAAAGTCAACTTTATACACGACGAACGTTACTAAAATTAAGATTAGTCATAACTTAACTAAGTTAAACAGACATTAGAACCAATAGAATAATTATCGGACATTGGATATATGTAAAATGATAGGATCTCCAATAAAATTATTACTTATTAATTTTACCCATTTAAATAACCTAATTTTAGATCTGTCAAATTAAAATTAGTTAAGTCCATTGGCTATAAATCATTTGACAGGATTAAACTATTTTCAGTTAAGTCTAGTTTCGTTGGTGTTCAAATTGCAGATGAAAAGAGAAAATATACACAAGTATTCACTTTCCATATACCCTTCATCACCGTTAATGTTTATTGCACACCACTTTTAATTATCAAACACAACTTTAAACTAATATAGGAAATAAATTAAAACCGCACTGTCATAACTCTAGCCAAAACTCCAAACTCGTGTTAGTTCAGTGTAGCCAGCACAACATACGAAAGTTCTCATCACTCATTGGTAGAGAAGGGCAGAGTTCAGTGATGGAACAGTATTATCCTGTTATACATATATTATAATCGTTAGTGCATCTGTGCACGCCTTGGCTGATTAGAGTTCATATTTACACCATACAGTGTGTCAAGTCAAAGGGATATACCCGATAGTTAACAGCGAGGAGTATAAAATATCACGCTATGACCTCACGAGAGCGGAGCAGTAACATGCATGCGGGTTAAACCGCGAGGGACCGAGTTAGTCATAACATAGTTACTAAGTACACAGTAGGGTACATTATACTGTTAACATTATTTATATGCATAATTATTACACAATACGTATTATGATAGGTAAATAAGTAGATTTTATTGGTTCAGGCCGTATGCTTCGTATCGAGAATAATATTACCTATTTTTTTGTTAAATATTATAATATATTATGCATATTATGCAACACAACGAGATAGATAACTGTCGACGACAAATATCATCATCAATATATATAAAACTCTTCCGTTACTGAGTGAATGACTGACGGACAACGCACAGCCGAAACTACTGAGCGTAGAAAGATGAAATTTGGTATGAAGGTTTCTCAGGGAGTGTAGGGGAGCACTAAGAGAGGATTGGAAATTCCATTTCTAAAGGGGTGATACAGGGGTCGCAAGTTTGTATGAAACTTCGTCAATCTTGTAGATGGACACATGAAATAAGGAATAAAAGGTTGTATAAAAGTAAGCCTTTCACGCGGGCGGAGCCGCGAGCAATTGCTAGTCTCATATAAAAGAGTCAACATGCGATAAAATTACGTCTTCATATAGGGTTCGTATACAAAATACTACAGATAGGTTGAAGGGTTTTCACGACAAAACGATTGAAAAAGTTCTCTCGTATTGCATATGTCAAGCCACGTGAAGAGAAAACTTTGTAAACCCTTTTAAGCATAAGTATTGCGCGCACAGAGGAGTGAGATTTGGCATAGTAAAAGTTTATAAGCGAGGAGTGCAAAAAGGTAAAATTATTACAATAAAATTAAATGAAATAAAATAAAGCATTCATTGTTTACGCTCATACTGCCAAAATTTGAATGTCAAACACTTATGTAATAATGCAATTAATAATTTGTCACGCTTATGACGTATAAATATACACGCTCGGTGCCGACGTAATATAATAAAATTAAAAGAACAAGATAAATAGTCGGCTTACTGCAAGAACTCATTAACATTACAATATAACTAAATCTAAAAGTGGCTTAATTCATAGTTTAGTATTTGTCAGTTAATGGCATTACTTCAATTACCACTGAACTGTTTTAGACCTACCTATTTGTATTTTAAGCTGACTATCACAGGGATACCAATATGGTAATTACTACTGCTAGTACTGCTCAGTATCGATAACCAGGAGACATGTCAAATTTCAAACCAATATTTGAATACGGCAGGTTTAGTAGGTATATAGTGAAAATTTAAGGCGCTTTGTCGACATGCGCTAAATTTTGAATAAATTTTGGTTATTATTATAGGGACTTAAAAATGCTTATGCAGGGTCTTGACAATGATTAAAGTATACCATATTGGAACGTTTTTCAATCTTGGTTTTTATTAAATAAAACGGAACAATATTTTTATTATTATCACAAATGGCTCAAAAATGTAATGGAACCAATATATCGTAAACCGTATCTTTGTTCTTCGTAATATATATAGTTTTGACAACTCTAAAGCCCTTTGAAACAATATTCAGGTAGATACCTACTACAGATTTTCTTATATAATATTAGGTCCTTACATATGAAATTGGCGTTTTGTATGGGAGGAACAAAAAGTCGAATATTTTTTAATATAATATATTTAATTAATCAAAGTATGAACCATTATTTTCTATGCACTTTTGCCATCTCATAGGTAGTTCATTGATCCCTTTACTAAAAAAACCAGTCGGACGGGAATCAATAAAATCTTTGAAGGCGATTTGGACTGCCCCATCGGAGTTGAATTTTTTCCCTTGCAAGAAGTTATCCAAATTTCGAAAAAAATGGTAATCTGTTGGAGCAAGGTCCGGGGAGTACGGAGGATGTCTTAGACTTTCCAATTGAAGCTCTTCTAATTTAGTAGCCGTCTGTTGCGCAGTGTGTGGTCTAGCGTTGTCGTGAAGCAGCAGTGGCGTGGAGCGATTGACCAGCCTAGGTTGTTTAGCCGCTAGCTTTTCCATCATGGTTTGCAATTGCTGACAATAGACATCAGTCGTAATAGTCTGGCCAGATTTGAGAAAACTGTAATGAACAATACCGGCACTAGTCCACCAAACGCTTACAAGTAACTTTTTTGGGGTTAATTTTCGCTTGGGGCAGGATTTGGCTGGCTGGCCAGGATCCAACCATTGCGCTGAGCGCTTCCGATTATCGTAAAGAACCCATTTTTCATCACAGGTAATGATTCGGTTTAAAATACCTTCATTATTGTGCCGGTTTAGTAATGTAACGCAGCAGTCGACGCGCGTTTGCCGGTATGCTTCAGTCAATTCGTGAGGTACCCACCTTTCAAGCTTTTTAATCTTCCCAATTTGCTTCAAGTGAATTAAAACAGTTTTATCACTAACATCGCAGCCTGCAGCTAACTCGGACGTGGTTTGCGATGGATCCGCTTCCACAATAGTCTTCAACTCTTCATTATCAACTTGAGTCTCAGGCCGTCCACGGGGGTTGTTCTGCAGGTCGAAATTTCCAGAACGAAAACGTTGGGACCAAAAACGAACTGTGTTTTCTTTTGCAACACGACCGCCATACACATCATTCACCCTTCGAGTTGTTTCCGCAGCACTAGTGCCACGGCGGAACTCGTACTCGTAAATAATGCGATATTTTAAGTTTTCCATTTTGTAAAATGAGTGACGCAAACAGAAAAAAACAGAAGAAAAAAAACAAATGAATGACGATCATCGAAGCACAAATACATGAGTCTATAGCTGTACAAATTTGAATTTGGAATTCCTTACCAAAGAGGAGAAATTTGTGATTAAAGTGGCCAGTACGAAAAACGCCAATTTCATATGTAAGGACCTAATATGAATGTCAACGTCTAATTGACAGGATCTAAACAAAATATTAAATTAGCATCATTAGTTTATACAATAATATAAGTTTGAAAACACTGAAATTTTGTACGTAAGCCTCTAGAACATGTGTTGTGTTTGTCATCCCTCGTACTACAGAGAGAAAGAATTTGACTTATTATGTCCATAATTAGTGTTGACTTGGGAATTAAAAATACCCATTTTGTCTTCCTAGTACTTTGTCTTTCGTAATATTGTTTATTATTATAATCAATCTAATATTGGCTGTATATACAGGAAAGATACCACCTAACTGCTGACACTCTCGACATCATCCTGCTGCACAGACAAGCATAGACAACTACGGCCGATCAACTTACTCGTGACTTCGAAAAAGTTATCGAGAACTGGAACTCTTAGAAAATTGAAATGAATCAATCTTGAGAGTTTAAGGCACGACTTCTCTAAACAAATCGTTCAAGGTTCGGGACAGCCTCGGCTGAAGAATACAGTTGACAAACACGTCGACCGCGGTCGACGGTGAATTTCACTTGCCAAGCCAAGTGAAATTCACCGAATTTTTAAAGTGACAGTGTGTGCAGTGCGAGCAGTCCATTACAAAAATAAATCGGGCAATTTTGCGTAGACATTAGTATGTATTTAATTTACACAAAACTAGCTTTTGCTCACGCCGCAAGGACGGCCTTATCCGGGATAAAAGTTGCCCTTTGTCCTAATCTACGTTATGGTCTACCTTGGTGCCAAACTTCATCCAAAAACGTTTAGCCATTAAGACGTTACTTTAAGCCGTACGATTTACTTATCGAATAATGAATCAGTCCGAATATTGGCTGTGCAGCCGCATTAATAACTCTGGTTTATCCCACTAATCCCATTGTGTTGTCCCCTGAAGGGACAGTCTGAACAAAGTTTTAATCGAATTGATAGAAAATAACCATATAGCTAGACAGCATGGCAGCGGCTTGGCTGTGCCCCTGGCATTGCCGATGTCCATGAGCGGCGGTGACCACTTACCATCAGGCGGGCCGCTTGCTCGTCTGCCTATCAAGGCAAAAAAAAAAGCTATTATTGATTCAAGTGTGTTGATCAACTAAAATCCAATCGTGAGAAACCGCTAGTATTGCGATAGGCAATCACATCAACCGTGGGTACGCTAGTTGCAGCGCCGCCTAACGTTTTGGGATATTCAAAAATTTATTCGTCTATAAATATAATATGTAACAAAAATAAGTTATTTACACATCCATTTTTAGGAATTTATTTTTTAATCAGGTTGCTTATTTTTGTAGGGCTTAAAGTTTAAATATAGTATTGAATACTAGTGAAGTTAGTGCAACGTGTTCAACAAGTTACGATGCCTCAAGAAAATACGCGCTTAATCTTCATACTAGAATAAACATGTGATCTATACATATTATATTCCAACTAGCAAATACTTGCAAGTTCTCAATCTGATTAAAAAAATAACATTGATGTCTAATCAAAATGCACTCTTGACCTAATATATTTATGACTAAAATGAAATTCATGTATATATAATGTAGGCAACAAAATATGTTATAGTATATATTTATACTATAACGTATTTTTAAAACATATTTATGTATATATTATTTTTTAAAAGATACACATTACGATTAATAATTAGTTTTTAAACATAATATCGTTTAATAAACCAATACGTGAAATAAAACAAACACATTGCGCATATTAAACAGCAATGACTCAATAGTTTCGATTTCATAACCAAGACCTGAATACCGGATGAAAAAGCGACAGCGTGGCTTGCAGACCCAAAGTATGTCGTTTTCGCTATCACACAGACGCCACGGCCTCTGACGAAAGCAAGAGTACTACCGAGCGAGTCGCACACGCATTTGTGCTTTCTTCGCATGCGCTCATCTGACGTCATACTTTCACCACCACTCGCGAGTCACGACCGATGACGCCAGTTGATGTAACGGATTGTAATAGTGCAGTAACAGTAGTCATGCGACGCGACGCTATGCTTTGTGTTAGTAAGCGTACTGCGTAGCAATATTTACGTATCGATTTCAAGTAACCGATTTTTCGCGTAGATTGTATTAAAACGCAGAGTTATTTTACATGTTTCCATTTGCCAAACATTCCATAAAACATGATTTACTGAACATATTTTTGCGAATTATGGAGCGTCGCAGGCATTTTTCTCATTTTTTTACACGATAGGCGGTTTCGATCGCAACTTGCGGGGCTATTTTCTCCTTCCTTAGCAAATAGGACACCGTCAATATGTTCATATATACTCTTTTTCGCAGACAAGTAAAATCAACATTAGCAAAACGCACCCAAACGAACATACATAGCTTAAATAGAGGCACATTGTAGACGAGTGAAGTGAATAGCTTTTGGCCGGCCAAATTGTTTGCGTCTGTTTTAAGAAGTCGGTAACTATACCTTAAGAGTTCGAGAAATTAGCGCGCCAGCGTTCGTAACAATTTTACTTTAGCATATTAAAACCAATTATGTATAGTATACATGTATTTATAATAGCATTAATGTAGAGACAAGCAGGTCGCTCGCCTGAATGTAAGGCTTACATCTGCCAGTAAACAGAGGCAAAACCAGTCAGAACTTCCAATTATTTAATACTTCATGGCACTGGTCTATCTTTATAAACAACCAAGACAGGGTGTTAAGACTCATAATGTCCAATAATTTCATTGGTTTCAACGTCCGTCAAACTGTAACACACGGAACACTACAGAAGTGACCAAATGTTCTACTGATGCGTAGTTAACTAGTCAAGTACGGTTTATTATAAATACGGGTATGTCGTGAATATAGATGCAGTACAACAAATTCAAAGTTCGAAGAGTTACTGATGGAATGCTATGTCGTAATGATCGTAGGTATTAGTAGTAGGTACTGTCATTATCAGTATTTCCCTATAATGTAGAGCTTATTACTTTCATCATCATCATCATCAGCCACAAGACGTCCACTGCTGAACAAAGGCCTCTCCCAAAGATTTCCAGACCGACCTGTTGGAAGCGGCCTGCATCCAGCGACTTCCTGCGATCTTTATCAGGTCGTCTGTCCACCTTATTTTGTCCTTATGTCTTTATTACTTTGATGGCTCAAAATAAATATTTTATTTATTTGTTTATTTATAAAAGTCAATTTAACTAAAAACATACTGATTGCCTCTATCATAAACGCGGTAGCGTTAGATTGATCACAGTTAAGAGAACTCTTGGAACAACGCTACTTGATTGTAGCACATTTTATATTCAGCTTATTTAGCTAAGGGCAAGTTCTTACAATGTAATGTAGCTTAAGCTTGCAATAATTTTATAATTTGCATAATTCGAGTCAAAATTCAGCATAGATAATACCATTTAAATAAGCTAAATACAATAAAGAGCCTTTACCGTCTGACTATCTTTTTCTCCTAGCTCTAAATTATTAAATCATTTGTAACTAAAAGATGTCCTAGATATCGGTTTTTAATTCAATCGAACTTAAGTAAGAAAAAACAAAATGGCGATCACTTTATTAGATTTTAGTATTGGATATATAATTTGTAACAACCGGGAAAACATCGATTACAAAGTCAATCGACTTTAAAGCAAAGAAAAAAATGACGAGCACTTTTCTTTTCCAATATCGGATTTATTATTTGTAACTACGGGTCGTCATTATAAAGAAAAGCAATATGACGGTTACTTTTTCAAATTGAAATTGGATCTTTCAGTCACCTTCAATTCAGTCGTTTCAGATGGTTATTCCGTTCGCCTTCTACAAGCATAGGTGTGCATTCGTTTTCAGCCTACCTTTATATAATTGGTAGATGTATCAAGATGGAGTTAATATGCCTAATAAGTTCACTAGTTGGTAATTTTTTTTCAACTGATATCACTAGCCAACAAAATCAACGTCTTTAGCGGTAACAAGAAAATATATTATTGAATCGGTTAGAGTTTAACTAATAATAAGATGGTATCAGGTTAATTATAATACAAATAGTTTTGATGTTATAGCGGTATTTTTTCTAAAAAAGTACTAAATGTAGAGTATAAAAAACATGGTTTATTTATGTATAGTTTTTTTTTATGGAGCAAACGAGCAAGTGATCACCTGATAGTAAGTGCCCTCCATCGCCTGTGAACATCCACAATACGTAAAAATCATGGACACCTTACACATCGCAAGGGGTATAATTACGGAATTGGGAAGCGGGGGGGTGATTTGGGTCTTCTAATGTAGATCTATTGTATTTTTTACTTTTAAAATGTACCCTTTTTACAGTTTAGCAAATAATCCTGCAAATGGTCTCTACGCTATGTTCAACTCGTGTACATTCTGAAGGCAGAACTTGGGATCTTTTGGACCCAAGCAGTGTAAATATTATGCTTACTCATGTTATGTAAGAGATGTAAAGAACCCCGCCAATCAAAACCTTTTTACCGCATAGGAAAATTAAATAACTCTCATATTAATATTTTCGATAAGGGCGTGACATTTCTACACTGAGTTTTAGAAGCTAGTCTCTGCCAGTGTATCAAAACTTATCAGGGTCATTTTATTTATTTTAGTCTAATTTATTAAAACTAAAATATATTAAAATCACATTAATTTGACAAGTAATAAACTCACAATAATGTTATAAGCCGGTTAATCGGCATAAATAGTGCTGTAATAATAAGTAATATTGATAGTAGGTAGGTTCGAATCGAAGTGGAAGGAATCGACTTTTTATTAGGAATAGTTAAAGATATCAGAAATAGAAAGCATCTTGCATGGTACAGAAGATTGTTAATTAGTGTATTTTATAGATTTTTGAAGTAGTTAAAATGTAGTCGAAACAATTCTCAAATAGTGTTATGCACATCTAATAATTGTTACTATCGATAAAATACTGGACTGGTCTGAAACGTTAATTATTCTTAGAATTTAACATTGATAATTAACTTGCATATTATTAGGTCCTTACATATGAAATTGGCGTTTTTCGTACTGGCCACTTTAATCACAAATTTCTCCTCTTTGGTAAGGAATTCCAAATTCAAATTTGTACAGCTATAGACTCATGTATTTGTGCTTCGATGATCGTCATTCATTTGTTTTTTTCTTCTGTTTTTTTCTGTTTGCGTCACTCATTTTACAAAATGGAAAACTTAAAATATCGCATTATTTACGAGTACGAGTTCCGCCGTGGCACTAGTGCTGCGGAAACAACTCGAAGGGTGAATGATGTGTATGGCGGTCGTGTTGCAAAAGAAAACACAGTTCGTTTTTGGTTCCAACGTTTTCGTTCTGGAAATTTCGACCTGCAGAACAAGCCCAGTGGACGGCCTGAGACTCAAGTTGATAATGAAGAGTTGAAGGCTATTGTGGAAGCGGATCCATCGCAAACCACGTCCGAGTTAGCTGCAGGCTGCGATGTTAGTGATAAAACTGTTTTAATTCACTTGAAGCAAATTGGGAAGATAAAAAGCTTGAAAGGTGGGTACCTCACGAATTGACTGAAGCAAACCGGCAAACGCGCGTCGACTGCTGCGTTACATTACTAAACCGGCACAATAATGAAGGTATTTTAAACCGAATCATTACCTGTGATGAAAAATGGGTTCTTTACGATAATCGGAAGCGCTCAGCGCAATAGTTGGATCCTGGCCAGCCAGCCAAATCCTGCCCCAAGCGAAAATTAACCCCAAAAAAGTTACTTGTAAGCGTTTGGTGGACTAGTGCCGGTATTGTTCATTACAGTTTTCTCAAATCTGGCCAGACTATTACGGCTGATGTCTATTGTCAGCAATTGCAAACCATGATGGAAAAGCTAGCGGCTAAACAACCTAGGCTGGTCAATCGCTCCACGCCACTGCTGCTTCACGACAATGCTAGACCACACACTGCGCAACAGACGGCTACTAAATTAGAAGAGCTTCAATTGGAAAGTCTAAGACATCCTCCGTACTCCCCGGACCTTGCTCCAACAGATTACCATTTTTTTCGAAATTTGGATAACTTCTTGCAAGGGAAAAAATTCAACTCCGATGGGGCAGTCCAAATCGCCTTCAAAGATTTTATTGATTACCGTCCGACTGGTTTTTTTAGTAAAGGGATCAATGAACTACCTATGAGATGGCAAAAGTGCATAGAAAATAATGGTTCATACTTTGATTAATTAAATATATTATATTAAAAAATATTCGACTTTTTGTTCCTCCCATACAAAACGCCAATTTCATATGTAAGGACCTAATATTATAAAAGTGTAAATGCTATTCTATGTAAAGAAATACATAGAATAGCATTTACACTTTTCTACCTAGTATATTTCAGTCAATTGTTTTATTTTACAAATCGATAGATATGGACAGTGTTATCTGTATTCCATATCGACTTTGCTCTCGCCCTACTGCTGTTTACGCAATGGTCACTATAATATAATGGGAATAAATTACACATCAAGATTATTTTGTAATTATGCGTGTAAATTTGAGAATGTGGTATTAAATGGTGTGGTGTGCATGTGTAGCGATATTTGGCATTTGTGACGTAGTGTTTATTTGTAGGTGTATGAAGCCTCCAGTAAAAAATTGCTCACATTTTTTTTGTTCTTTATGCGATTCGATGCAAACAAATAAAACGTTGTATACAAGTCACTAAGTTATTAATAAAAGTCGAAAGCAAACTTGCCAACGGTTATGGAATCGATGAATCGATTAAGTATAATATAGTCAGTGAGTAACGCCGTTTTAACACCAAGCTGTCACTTTGATAAGTAAATGTGCGCTCCAATATACAGTTACTTGGAATAACAAATCAGATTACCCAACTTAATATTTGCAAAGAAGCTAGCGACCTAATTTTGAGATACGACAATTTTTCGCTCCATCTCGGGCATTTCGCAATCTATATAACGGGTCGCCCGCAAAAAGTTATGCCGAATTTCGGCAGAAGGCATATGGACAGATCTAAATAAGTAAAAGTGATGGAAACAAACGACATAAAATGCAAACGTGCATTCAAAAGCAGGAACTTTAGTCATATTTGAATTAAACCGTTTAAGTATGTACAACTTACGATAACGTTTATTTTTTAAATAAAGCGGGAAAATATTACAACACCGAAACAGGAGAATTTTGGAAATTAGATCTGTCTGTCTTTCCGTTACCTGTGTTTTTGGTACATAAGAAGCATGAACCTAAGGGCAAAACAATCCAGACGGGGGTAAAACGGAGGATGAAAGTTTATAAGGGGAATTTATCATTTCTCAAGTTAGGGATATAAAAAATCTTAATTTAGTCTTTGGATAACAAAAAAGAACAACGTGTTTCAATATTTTTGTAAGATCACCCCTTAAATAAGTAATATAGGGAATGAGAGTGTGTGTAGAATTTCTCAAGTTATGGATTTGAAAATGCATGTTTGAGATCACGATTATTATTCATTTATGTTGTTATTTCTTATAACTTAGTCTTTTAGTTATTTGGTTTTAAATGTAAAAACGCGTCTTTGGGTTTGAGTAACATGAAACTAAATTCTTGGTGACTTCATTAATTTTTTCGTCATTTACCTCTTCAATTTTTGTTTCAGATAGCTTTAGGTCCTTGAAGTAGGTAGGTAATAGGTAGTATGTCTACAGAATGTCCGTTACATTACATATAATATGTTGAAATTACATTATACGGGCTTTATATGGGTTTGGGTTCAGATTTTTCAATAGATATGTAGGTACATAAATTCTTTAAGAACGACATAATTGTTTTTTTCAATTTGATACAAGTTTGTAGGATTCTTCTATTCATGTAATTATTTCTCAATTTGTATATAAGTTAGAGTTCCTCAATAGTAAAATAATTGTAAGTATCTTTCATCTTCTTACAACAAACATTTCGTTTGGTTTAGTGTATAGTTTAGTGTATAAGGTCTTTTGATTTATATGTCTCGAAAACGTAAATCTGTACTAGCGCATACCTCTAACAGAGCTCGAGCCGCAAAAATACTAGAAGCGAAGAATCTAATGAGCAATCTCAAGTCCGTTTGACTTTAGGTGTAGAGCGTCACGCGTCTCTTAGGGCTGACGCACAGACTCAACTAATGATTTGATTTTGGTGAAATTTGATACGATAAAAACTTAATTCGTAAGGAAGAACAAAGCCTTCATTTTTTTTTCCAAAAAATACGCAGTTACTTTTAGATGGCAAAAAGCTAGTTCTTATATAAAATAAAACAATATTCTAGGCAACAACATTTTTTTGATTTTTTTTTTTCAATTTTTTTTGTCTTTGGTTACTAGGAATATGAAAAACCCGGGAAATCAAAAATCTTAGTTTAGTTTTATAGCTATAATTTAACGTCAACTTACTTAAAAGCACAAGCACACATTTTTTTGCATGATAAAGTCTTGATATTTATTTAACCTAGCTAGTACAAATTAACGAATTTGTTAAATCACAGATTTAAAATGGTAAATCCTTTGGTTTATCTGTAATTTTACTTTGCAGTTGTTAAAATGGCTGCCATATAAAAAAATACTTCGAATATTCATTACATTTACCTACAAGGAAGGTTCCAAGGTCAACGGGTTGGTTATACACACGGAACTATCTCCTCGCCTATTTTTTAACTCGTTCTGAAGCCCTATACAAAGGCAGTTTTAACCAACGCGTTCACTTATTTTAAGTAAAAGTGTACTTGATGTAAGTATATTAAACATTGGTGTATTATAGTTTAAATGGTACAGCATACGCTCAGAGGCTCTGAGGTTAAGAATATGCAAGTAAATCCGATTTTTGAAAGTCTGTTCAATGTAAAAATTAACTTATTTCAAATCTCATGTCAAGTCACAATCGAGTTGCTAGAAGCGTGTTCGAACGCTTATAATTTGACTTTCCTGATGATTAACACAGTTTTCAAATTATTATGAATAATCGTATGTCAACCGTTATTTTGCGTTTCTGGATCGTTAATTTAAATCGCTTTTACATTACACGATCTCTCAGGCCCAATCCAGAGTAAGAATCCCTAACTAGGGTTATCGAGCATTGATAGTCTAAATGAACGCAACAATATACGAACATATTGCTTGCAAATCACCCTTTCCGCGCTCGATTCGAATGTAGCCCGCAAAAATGAAATAAACTACACATTGAAGCTTTTGTTTTGGTCTCACCGATTCACAGAGCTTTAAAACAAATGGCGTGGCACTTTTGGTCCTGGTTTACAAGAGTTACAGGGCAGAAGTTTTTTTTTTAATAGCATAGGCCGGCAAACGAGCAAGTGGGTCACCTGATGGTAAGTGATGGTAAGTCTCCACCGCCCATGTACGCCCACCACCAGAAGAGTCATGGGCGCATTGCCGACCTTAAAGGAAAGGGATAATTAGGGATTGGTAAGGGGAGGGGATTTGGGCTTCCGGTTATCTCACTCACCGTACGAAAGGCAGCAGCAAGCCGTTACTTTACGTCGGTTTTCTGTGAGACAGTGGTAACGATCCGGTCGAGCCAGCCCATTCATGCTGTAGACAAAACTGTAGTTTGGACGGGATTGTCTCGTTAGTTGCCATCTTCCTACTACTTCTAAGATACAGGCACACGCTTATGTATATGTGAGGCTCCTTTAGTTATGCCATATATAATTACCGTCCGTCATGATGTGTTAAATACAATATTGTTGTAAGAACTCTAACACAATCATACAGCAGCATGCATTAACATAAATCCATCAGAAGCGATACACATAACTTGGCACAAGATTTCGCATAATTAGGCGATGACCCACTTTTTTATCGAAGCTCGAGTCGATACGTTGCGCGAGCGCATGTGGCTCAGTTCACACCCACGAGGTTTTGATTGTGTGCGGCGCGACGTAGCGACGGCAGCGTCAATCTATGCTTGATGCCACAGCGCCGCGCATCGCTGTGCTCATCGGCACAGTACTACAGTGACAGTACACAATGCACACCTGTAGTTGCACCGCGCCCGCCTAATGGAACGTAAACGCCTGACGCGGACGCCACAGATAAACAATTAGCTCCTCTCATTATAATCTGTTGTTTACTTTTAAACATTTTATACATATATCTTAATTAACATAATTTATTTTAATAGTAATTACCTCAAATATCCAGGACCACGGATAAAAAAGCAACGTTGACCTTGTTGCAAAGTCTTTAGTGTTCTAAAGTACTACAGAAAATTATTTGTAAAATGGATCTACGCACACGACAGTGTCAGCCAAACTATTGGTGCTGCCACACCGGTGTTAGAAAATGTTATATAACATTTTATAACACCGGTGTGGCAGCATCATTTAGTAAACATTTCTTAACAATTTGTAACATTTTGTAACATTTCTTAACATTTTATAACCGCAGGCGGCGGTACTTTTGAGAGCGGCGCCGTCAAAGAAGCCGTCAAAGAAGAATGTTCAGAAATGTTATAAAATGTTAAGAAATGTTATAAAATGTTAGATTTAATGTTAGAAAATGTTTGTAAACATTTTATAACATCGGTGTGGCAGCACCATATCGAACCAAAAGGGAGCCGCACCGACAGTGCCTTGCAGTACTTTATCTTTTACACGAACTATTTAAGCTATTTTTGATACCCAATAATTCAAGAACGTATTACACTTGCACTTATTAATACCAAGTACCTGGGCGACCGAGCTCTGCTCGGGCGAATTTTTTTTTTTTCGTTTTCTAATAATTAAACCTAGCTAGAAGATATTATTCGCCAATAGATGTCAGGAATTAAGTCTAACCTCAAAGCAAATACTCATTGACTTCGTGTTACTTAACAACGCCATCTGCTGTTGTGCTCACAAAAAAGTAGTATTCGCCAATAGATGTCAGGAAGAGTCATATTTTTCTTCCAAGTTTATGTTTAAGTTGATAAAACACGAATAAAATGACATTTCCTAAAAATGATTCCTAGCTAGATCGATTTATCGCCCCCGAAACCTCCCCATATACTAAATTTCTTGAAAATCGTTGGAGCCGATTCCGAGATTCCAATTATATATATACAAGAATTGCTCATTTAAAGATATAAGATTATAAAACCCTATCTCCACCACCAATAAAAGAATTGGGGTCTTAAGGCCGCGGACTCAAAGTCAGCGGCAAGCGGCGGCGGCGCGGGAGCGGCGCGTTTCAATGCATAGATTTAAAGGGACCTGGCCTCGAAAGCTAGGCGCGGCGCGGGCGCGATGAGCGACGTACGAGCGGCGCGCGCCAGTCGAGCGGCATTTTCAAAAATGCCCGCCGACGTGGTGGAGCAAATTATTTCAATGATTTTTTATATGGAACATCATATTCACGTCAATTTCGTTCGCGAACAGACACTAATTTCTCATAGCACAACACTACACCGCTCTAGCGTCGCGCGATCTCAATCAAATCAATCTAGAATCAATGGTCTCAATACAAAGGATACTTAAGATCAGGCGAAGTGGAAATGGTTAAGTAGGAAAGCGGAGCCTGGCACTAAGCCGGGATAAAGCCAGGCAGAAAGGAAAAAAGTAAAACGTATATCAAGTTGCACCAGGTCCCTAGCCAAATTTTCTTCTTTTGAATACCGGGTAAAAACGGCGTGGCGACCTTTTTCGGTGCGCAGAAAGTTAGGCGAATCCTAGGTAAACTTGAAGTTTGCCAGAAACTAAGCGATCGCATTGCGAACTATCAACTTCGGGGATGAGAATTCCGTTCACAATAATGTCACCATTGGCGTGTGTTTAGCATTAAGAACATTTAGCATTACGGTGTCACACAATAAAAATATGCATTAATTGCAAGGCCTTCATATGCCTTGCTGCGTATCTATGTCACCCAGAGGATCACATTAGTCGCCTGTTATGATAAACACTGGCACTGGAAAGATGTGATCATTCATTATGTAATGTGCTTTCAAAAGCTGGCACAAAGATAACATTGAAATTGCTACTTCGATAAATTATTGCATTTAAATTTTTGATTCGTACATACGCCTAGGCTATTATATGTATAGTGAGATTTGAGAACGCTATTTCTCACGTACATGTAAATAAGCTGAGCCTTGGCCTGGTTACCACGATTTTAGCGGTATTACAAAATACTGGAGTGATGCGACGGCCGCGCGTTTGAGTGGGGACTGTATTGACCGACACGAAGACTCACTACGATGTAAAAATATATTTTAAACTTATAAATTTAACATGACAAAATCTTAACTAATAGTTTACGAATTATTTTAATACATACTTTGGCACATAAAATATTGTATCCAAAAATCAAGTAAATAGTGAAGTTTAGAAAGATAGGATAAACATTTTTGATTACATAATATTTCAGCAAGTAAAAATTTTGCTACACTAACTTACACATGGTTAAGTTGAAATCGATTCCGTGCTACCTAAAGTTACTACTTTGTAAGAATACATACTGATGAATACAAAACGTGCAAGCAGATACACAAACATCGACCACATGTGGAAGTGGCACAAGGCTGTTAGTAGAAACGGCGCCACGGCACGAGTTGGTAAGGAAACAACGGAAATCAATGATTTACCAGAAAGTCGACCATTTTAGACAAATCAAATACATATGATTTTCTTAGTCGGCATGATTTATTGCAGATTCGTGTTCAATTTACTCATTAAATTAAAATAGCCATTCATCACAGAACAATAAACTGACAAATTTATAATAGACTTGGGAAACATACCTTCATATTATTGTAAGACACCTGCATTGATATAATGTGTACCACAATAAAGTTATACTAACAAATTAAATATGATTTTCTTTATCGGCATGATTTGTTGCAGATTCGTGTGCAATGTACTTATTAAATTCAAATCGTCATTTATCACAGAACAATTAACTGACCGACTTTTAATAGACTTGGGAAATATGATTTCATACTACTACTGCATTGATATAATGTGTACCACAATATCATTATTACTGTTACAACTGGCTATAACAAATAAATCAATTACTCGCGTATTTGCAGTATCATGTTTTATGTCATAGCTGATTTTTTCTCTCGGCTCTTTTCGCGTGAAGTTGAGGGTGAGCGCATAGATTAATTTGACTCGAGTTTGTTTTCACTCGAGTTACCGAGTCAACTCGGCGCTGTTGTAAGGTATAAACAAAAGCCTGATTCTGATTATTACCTAATTATGGATACTTAATTATCAGAAGCTAAATTTAATTTAGAAATGAAGATAATTTTGAACAATAAAAACGGATAAATCCTTATTTGCAATTTAAAAATCATTTTTACATGGCAACTAAATTAGTCGTAAGAAGTCATTTTATTCTTCTTTGTTGATTAATGACATAAATAAGGTAAATAATATTTTGTATTTTATTTCATACTAGATGACCCGGTGAACTTCGTATCACCTACATATACAGGGTTAATTTTAAAACACCAGCAACCTCGCAGGACCAGATAGCTGACCTCATACAGAACAACTTTTGTTCTACGAGTTAGGATATAACTCAATATATTTAAAAAAAAATGATTTTACAAGTTTTTGTTGTGTCGTGTTTTTCTTCGTAGACTGCGGCGCGGCTCGGCGTGCGCGCACGACATCAAAGCCGGCCGTCAGCTGCTCGAGCGTTGACCTTCAAAGCCGCTAGCCCGGTTCCCCACGCTTCGCGTATTTGTTTACGTAATCTGCGATGCGCGTTGTTAATATTCAAGACGGAAATTAAATGAATACTTATTTTTGTATGAAAATAAAATCTAACAAATTATCAAAAGTCGTAGAACAAAAGTAGTAGCTTATAACCTTAGGAATCTACCCCTGCGAGGTTGCTGGTGTTTTAAAAATAACCCTGTATATTTGTGTAAAATGTGGTCAAAACTTAATACAAATGTTTCATTTTTTTTTTTTTTTTTTTTTTTTATAGCATGTTTCATTTACATTAAATGCAATTAATTGAGGTACTGCACCATTGCACGTGAGGTAGCCCGTCGCACATTTAATTGACTTCGACGACCTAAGTCAGGTCTTCTTCCACCTCTCCCCGGTGGGACAGTCCTGTCCCTGCCCTGTCTTGTCCCTGTCCCTGTCCTGTCCCTGCCCTGTCTTGTCCCTGTCCCTGTCCTGTCCCTGACCTGTCCCTGTCTTGTCCTGTCCCTGTCCTGTCCTGTCCCTTTCCTGTCCCTGTCCCTGTCCCTGTCCCTGTCCCTGTCCCTGTCCCTGTCCCTGTCCCTGTCCCTGTCTAGTATAGCGTGGCGCCACGTCATCACGGCAAGCTTCGCAACGCCAACAATCCGGTTTATACCTGCGCTTATAGATGTTTCACATCAAAAACACATCAAGTGTTTCATACCTAGGAACAGTTTGTATTGGAAAATTAAGTTGTCGTTTTTGGTGTTCTCCTTTACTTATTATTTATGTTACCCATTTTTTCTCACCGGGTAAACCTTCCCTGAACTTTCACAAACATTTCAAGATCAGAATTAGCCAAATCGGTACAGCCAGTCTCGAGTTTTGGCGAGACACACGCACAGCGATTCATTTTTATATATATAGATTACCAAATATTACTAATTTAATAAAGGTTTTTAAAAATTCTTTATCTAAACCAATCAAACTCGGCTCGAGTGATAAATTCTTACTCGAGACACCAAATCTACTCGGCGCGCCGAGTTGACTCTGTAACTCGAGTGCAAACGAACTCGAGTCAAATTTGTTTTCACTCGAATACGAGTTTAACAAATTCACTCGAGTCACTCGAGTAAAAAACAATTCACTGTATGATAATTATTTGTAATAACTAATGGTTTATTGTAGCATTTTACGTCATATTCATGTGTTTTTCGAACTATTTGAAAAGCTAGACATATAATACGACAAAGAATGGATTTCGATATATTATTCCCAGCGTATTTATGAGCTATGAATATATATGGATAAAATACATAAATATAGGTTATTATAATAATAGGTATATTATGTTTAATTAATCATATTATCATGACGTAAATATCAAGCGTACAATTTTAATGGTCATTATAAACGACGACTTGCACAATGATTCCAAAGCGTGTTTAACCACCTCGTTAAATTATTAACTTGTTAAAAATCCTCAAATGTATGACAATTTTATGTTGAGTAGTTGAAACAGATTTAGGATCGCCGTGAAAATCAGTATAAGACATATAATTAATTTGTATCTTTAATCTCGATGCAACATAGTAAATAAAAACATATATAATACACACGTTATATATAAAGTTTACTGCTGCGAATAAGTAACAAAGGATTTTCTTCAAGTTAAGCAGTGTGATATCTCCGCGAAACGCTCATTGGTACGCATATTGCAACACACGTGAGCGTCGTGTCCCACTTACCAAGATAAATTGAAATTCAATTTCGCCAAAGGGCAACGTCATATGCGCAGATACAGAATACTAAACTTTTCAAATAAAACTGCTCTCAAAAGATCTTTCAATCGCTATTAATAGTAAGAAACTTATTATTCTCTATTTTTTAGATTTATTATTTTTGTTGTCATTCTTTGTCTGCTTATAAACGTAAGTATTGGGATAAAAATAACAAACCTGTCTAATAAGAGTGTTACCACACTGAGTGATAAGTATGAAGTATGACAATCGATTATCGATTGGTACAGCCACACTGTAAACTACAGCATGACTGGGCCGGCTCGACTGGGACGTTACCACTGTCTCACAGAAAACCGACGTAAAGTAGCGGCTTGCTGTTGCGTTTCGTACGGTGACTGAGATATATCGAGGCCCAAATATCCCCCCTTCCCAATACCTAATGCCTAATTATCCCTTTCCTTTAAGGTCGGCAATGCACCCATGATTTTTCTGGTGTGGTGAGCGTATACCAACAGGTGAGCCACTTGCTAGTTTGTGGGTCAATGCCTTAAAAAAATATTAAAATATTTTTATCATATTTTTCACCATGACTTTTCATAGCATAACAACTATGGGTTTTAGTCGTATGGAGTTTAGATCACTTTGTCTTGAATTTCTATAACATAAACACAATACTAAGTCATTAACAGAGTATTATCAAATCTAATGAAATTTGTTCATACTTGCTGGTGGAAGAGTGAACACCTGATATTTGTATCAGACGGGATAGCGACAACTGCACACCTGGAAAAACCACCATAGGCGTTCATTTCGACGAGCCGCGTATCGGGAGCTGCCGGCACATATGAGGCTGCTAGAACCAGAGTGGCCTAACTGCATTTTGATGACTTTTGACCAATTTATATTTTCGTCAATTTAAACCACGGCCGAAATGGACTTGTACTGCCATCTATGTCAAGATGATGTTACCAATTTTAGGCCGGTCTGGTCTTGTAGATTAACATTTTTAAATTGACGAAAATACAAATTGGTCAAAAGTCATCAAAATGCAGTTAGGCCACTCTGGTTCTAGCAGCCTCATATTCAGTTAGAGGCAGGCAGACATCATGCCAAATTGGCGACCGTTAGGAGATACGATGTCTCTTGTTGATAGATGACATGATATGTTTGAATTGCAATGTAGTTGTTATTATGCGCAGTGTTGTTATTTTGCCGCCCCAGAAAAAAAGTGTAAGTTGTATGGAATAAGAAAAATTAAACCGCCATAAAACAATTAAAAAGTTAGAAATAAAATGAACTAGTTTTGAATCGGTGTTAATCAATGACGGAAGAAAAATATATTGGTCATTGGTGTTATTATTGCAATTGAATGATTAATGAGTGATATAGTACTCGCTCAAAAAAATAATTAAGTATAGCGCAATTCAAGAATAGTGTCGATCAACGCCAGACTATGTGTCTATTGCAGGTCGGGAAGATTATGCCGGCCTGGCTACATGCTTCTTCACACTCCGTTTAAAGGACCCCATATTGTAGGAAGGAGGCTTAGAAGAAGGCATAGCGCAGCAATGTCTCTACGCAATTGCAGCGGTTCCAAGTTCTTTGTAACGTCTGCATCATTCATAATGTGCCCGTAATGCCCGTCGCTGCAATCCCTTCAAGTAAGTGTTTGTAGGAAGGGTCCCAAAGGTCCGAATAGTACTCCACACCCGGTCGTCCTTGCGTTTTGTATAAGCGGTAAAGCTAGCCGGGTGTAAAAAACCCACGCACCTTGTTCAGGATTCCGACCCTGCGCGATGTGGCTGATATTACGCCCTCGATGTGGTTTCTTGGATTCATATTGCAGCAAATATCCATGCCCAAGATACTAAGGCTATTCCGCATTGAGAGCGGGGTCCTCTGAAGATTGGGGAGGAGAAAACGGGAATTTTTGAACGAGAACGCGCATACCTGAGTTTTCTTGGCATTGAACTTTATCAGATTCCTGGTACCCCATTTCGAAATTAGATCCAAGGTCCGATTAAAGCCAATGACGAGATTCTCTCGCTTCCTCTCAGTGACTCCCAAGATACCTAGATTGAACAGTCTTGGCAAGGCTTCAGTATGCAGGGCTGCTCGACGGATCATCGTCCAATCCTGTTTATGCGCTGAGCATCCGCTCTAACATACGCCTTTTTACAGGCCTTGGTGGCTTGATTATAGGCCGCTTTGAGGGAGCTGATGAAGGAACCTAACAACGAAACCATGTAGGTTTCCTTCAACTGTTTCTGTTTTTCCTGAGTAGTTATTCGAATTTCGAAGGTATGTGAAGTCTAAGGCCGAACCCCTATCTTTCAGTAGAGGAGGCCCGTGCCCAGCAGTGGGACTGTATACAGTAACAGGCCTAGTATTATTATATTTTTTTTTATAGCTTAGGCCGGCAAACGAGCAAGTGGGTCACCTGATGGTAAGTGATCTCCACCGCCCATGTACGCCCACCACCAGAAGAGTCATGGGCGCGTTGCCGACCTTAAAGGAAAGGGATAATTAGGGATTGGGAAGGGGAGGGGATTTGGGCTTCCGGTTATCTCACTCACCGTACGAAACGCAGCAGCAAGCCGCTACTTTACGTCGGTTTTCTGTGAGACAGTGGTAACGATCCGGTCGAGCCAACCCATTCATGCTGTAGACAAAACTGTCTACAGCGTGGCTCTACCACTCAAAATATTAAATTATATATTAAATAGGACCAGTTTTAAACCTTACCGAAGAAGAATCATCAAATCGGATCACTCGGTAAAAAGTTATGCGTGGTTACAAATAAAAAAGATATGAGTTGAATTGAGAACTCTTGTATTTTTTCCTCCATTAATCAGTGGCGGATTTAGGCTTAGATCCGTCAAGTCTGGGCTTAACGCGGCAACACTTGAGTAGCGCCAAAATTTAATAAAATACTAAAATTGAAAAGACGCCTGAACCAAATATTGTTTTCCCCGGTCCCTTGAAGGTCAAGATTGATTAAGTTTTTTTAATTGCGCGATATATATTTATAGATAACTAGCTGTTACCTACGGCTCCACCCGTATAAATGTCTATAACTGAGATAAATTGTGTAGTCTATGTTCTAAATCATGTCTTGGTCTACCTATGAGCCAAATTTTATGCAAACGCGTTCAGCCGTGATTGTTTTACAATCATCCGAACTTTCACGTTAATAATATACAAAAATTAATAAAATGAGAAACGTATCACATTATTTTTAATAATGAATATTTGTGCACAATTTCACAGCCGTATTTCATTCCATATAAGGTTCGACCCTTCTTCCCCCTTTTTTTAAGAGGAATTTGTCATTTTAATCACAGTTTTCAATATTTTGAAAAATCAATATTTATGTACTCAATTTCCCCATTACTTAAAAACATATTAATTATTATTATTATTACTTTATAGTGTTGGCTGAGACAGTGATCGCTCACAACGTCGTCTCTGAAAAGTGCGGATCAATAACAGAGGCGTGTGCAGTTGTTAGACTTCTCATGTAAATAAATTATAACCAGTGGCGTTTGTTTTCCGTCGATGCACACGTCGTTCTTTTTTTCACATGTATTACGGTAAATAGACAAATAAAAGCGACTGTACACTTTTTTAACTACAGGACTTTGTCCAAATAAATGAAAATCCTTCAACTCAGGATAGTGTCCCTTTGGTATGGGAAAATAACAATTCTCAGTAAGGATTAGAGATATCAAGTTGAAATTAATATGAAGTATCTACTAAGGGTCTTCGGTCCTTTAGAAGTCCTTTAAAAATCCTAAAGCTTGGATTCAACGCAATTACTTGAAAATGACAAAATCCTATATACGACATAATATTTTGATATTTGCAAACACTCATAAAATCTTATATTATGGAGGCTATACATATTAGTGTTTGCATGATATATGATGGTTTCCGGGATAACTTTGTGACAAAATTAATGTAAGTACCTGTAGAATTTTCATATGAGATTCAAGTTAACTGATAGGTTTCAATATTTTAGACAATTCAAAAGGGACATTTGTCTGTATAGCGTCACAAGCGAGCTCGTCACCATCAATCAAAGAAGAAGTAGGAGACATTATGATGTATCTTGACAGCCACCGTGGCGCAGCGGGCGAGTAGCCGGCTGTGAAGCGAGAAGCCGCGGGTTCGATCCCCGCACCGAGACAAAGGTTTGTGTGATCCACAAATATTTGTTTCGGGGTCTGGGTGTTGTGAGACCGAAAGTCTCTCGTAGTTCCTGATATCCACGACACAAGACTCGTACCTTACTGTGGGGTCAGGACTATGTGTGTGACTGTTGGGTGTATTTATTATTATTATTTATTATCAAAATACGGTAAGTACTAAATAGTTTAATCAAGTCTCGGCTAATTATGTTAACTATTAAAAAAGTTGTTATGAAAATACTTCTTTGTTTCTCCATTAATCACAAGACAAGACGGAGGTAATTTATATCGGGTCTGATATGTATGCTAGTCGGGACCTACTTATTAGATATTACTAAATTCTCGCATAACTTCGGGATGCTTTGTTGGTGACATATTTTGGTATGATATAAAAAATCGGAAAAAAAACAGTATTCGTGAACATTATTCGCATTTACCCACACAAGTGAGTTGGGCGCACACTGTCAGGTACAAGTTCCTTTGTAAATATTTAATATGTGTATAAAAAGTTGTAAATGTCTAAATTCTCTGCGAATGCCTCATTAATTTTACGTGTTAAAATGTAGGGGTTTTTATACATCTACCATATTACAATAAGATAAA
The DNA here is from genome assembly GCA_949126905.1 of Amorpha juglandis. Taxonomy (NCBI): domain Eukaryota; kingdom Metazoa; phylum Arthropoda; class Insecta; order Lepidoptera; family Sphingidae; genus Amorpha; species Amorpha juglandis. Next base: position 11,282,470 of record OX421367.1, read on the forward strand.
CTTATATAATAATAAAACTAATAAATAAATCCTCCAGTCATAGTAAGTAACTAAACAATAGTACCAAATAATAAACGATAACGAATTTTGTATAGATAAACATTATCACACGTCAAGTGACATTGACTTCAGAGACAACAGGACGAAAAATGGAGCAACGAAAGCATACGTTTATTAGTAAGGCCCTTAATGCTATATGCCCTATTTAATTCTTATTTTACCTTGTTTGGAAAATAGTAGTTAAATAAAATCAGCTGCAATCTCTCAGGACCTTGGTGCGCCAGGAGAGGGGGAGGCGCAGTGGGTGTCGGAGGGAGAGGGGGGCATGGTCGCGGATGACGCGCGCCCTACTGGCACACTGACACACTTACCCAGTGACAGTGGTACTGCTTTTGGTTTGACGAGGTCGACACGATGCGTCCTACCTATATGTAAGATTATGTGTTTAAAGGTAGGTATCAAAAACCTAACATAGCTTTAATCGTAGTCGACTTATAACGAAGATAATGGCTCTCGGTCAAGCCGCCTTCATGTTATAGTAAATGTTAAAGAACGCCAATGTTAATTGATAAACACATTATAATAATAGGTCACAAAATTCAACGGTCTTACTATAAACGTTCCAGTAACATGAATACTAAAATATATTCGTAAATACTTACTGAAATGTAAACATTCCTAACGACCCATTATTTACATCAACATTTTATACAATACCGTATTATATATAGTTACTGAGAATGAGATACCAAAACTCACAAGTATCATACTTTTAGAATAGGTACGTACATATTCTGTGTTGGCTCTTTGTCAGTCGCCGAGAAAAACCAATTGAAATTGAATACATTATTAATTGATACGTGTAAATCTGATTAAAAAAAACTTGTATAAGTAATCCTTTCATACCTGTTTTACGTGACCAAGTCAACGATCGGTTCGCATTAAAATTCAGTGAGGGTTTTACTCAGGGACCTTGAGAAATTGCATTTTTAGTGAAACCTTCAACGTAATAGACAGCATTCATATTTTACATGTTTTATGCATTAATTTAACTCGCCAACAAAAATAAATCTTAATTTCTAATAATTGACGAAACATTTCTGTGTCAAGGTTGCACGTATTGCATAGAGTTGAAAGGTAAAATCTACATAGTTATTTCAACCTTGCTGGATGTGTATTTAGCAATTAATTTTAAATAAATAAATCATTAGCGTTTAGTTGTGTTAGTATAAAATAATGATACTGAAATATAGATGGTCTGATTATATTTCGTAACAACTGCATATTTGCAGAGTTCGTCGAGCGGAACGTCGGTATCATTCTGGCATAATGTCTCATCCGGTGTTAAGACGGGATGTTTTAAATTGGACACGCTCTTTATTCCTTATTTTGATCAGAACTTTGAATAGTTTTCAATGTATTATTGAATTAAGGGTCGCAAGTAGTTACTAAGGACCAAGTAGACTGTTAAAGTCTACCGGATATTTCAATCATGAGTGCTGACTCTAGTAAAAATAAAAATTAAACCCTTTTGTAAGGGATAACACATAAAAAGATTAAGAAAATAAAGCACAAACGACATATTATTCCCGCAAAAGTTCATCCCGTTCAAAGTAAGCTCCTTCGGATAGAGTACACTATGACAAGATTCATAAAGATACGGATATCATAATATGAATCTACTAGGTACTTAGAAATAATATACTAATACGAATAATTCGTCAATCATGTAGGCGCTATCCCAAGATAATTGTGTAAAAGTGTTCCTTATTACGGGGTATTGTGGGCGTAATCCTTATCCCCATGTGTAAATCCCTTAGTTAGCTGGCCTTGGCGCATAAATTGATTGCGAAAGCTCAAGAGGTAAGCATAACCATGTAGTTATAGTTTTATAGCGAAAGTAGAAGTGTATATTATATGTATATCCTTATAAAGGATTAATTTTATAGTTTTATGAGAAAATTTATTGTTGTTTATGTCTCTTCACATAACAATAACTAGCTATTCCGACCATATTTTTTTAGGCAACTCTATTGGTATGTGTTCAGTAACACATTTTATACCCTAAGACAGTGGTTCTCAAACTTTTTTGGTGACGGAACCCTTTTAGGATAGTATGAATTGGTTGATATCAGATATATATATATATATATATATATATATATATATATATATATATAGAGATAGCCACACGCACTTTGTTGATCAACCGTGCCATATAGTCAGTTTTTTGTTGATCCAAAAACGTATGTTGATCCGGGTCATGATTTGTTGATCCATTACAATATCCCCATGCACATGTGTATCCGTTTGGAGCCACAAGTGTCACGGCCAGAAATAATAATAATTACGCCATTTTTATACAAATCCACCTTTTTGGCATGTCAGCAGTTGTTGATCTGATTCAAATGGGCCAATCACAGCTTGTCATCGTTTGTGATTGGACTAAAGAGACTAAGGACTAAAAAGTGTGCGTCTTGGGACTCTCGACAAAAGTGACAACTTAAAGTAATGGGGGTTAAAGTGAGAGAGGAGGAGTCTGAAAAAGGAGAGAGGAGAAAGGGAAGCCAGACAGAGGGGCGCCGTAACGCGTTACGTTACGAAGCGGTTTACCCTCCCATAAGAAGTTATCACTTCATTGGATTGCTCTGCACTGCACTGCACTCCAGTTAGGTAAAAGTCCTGTCAAAGTCTGGTCAAAGTCCGATCAAAGTCTAGTCAAAGTCCTGTCAAAGTCCGGTCAAAGCCTTTTTTTTTTATTCTGGCTCGGCAAAGTGACTACGCTACACCTGATGGTAAGTGTAGCGCAATCCAAGAATAGTGTCGACCAACGATAAACAATGTGTCCATCGTAGATCGGCAAGATCATGCCGGCCTGCCAAAGGGCCAAGGGGGGAGGGGAAGGAAAAGGGATGGGAAAAGGGTTAGTATCAGAGGGCAAGCCCCCTGGGGAGAACCGGATATACACTGGCTGACCCTGGAACGCGATCCACACTAGGTGGGCCACTATGGCAGGTTTTAGCACCAGTGTACGGTGGTCGCTATCCGGTCGGATAAAAGTATCCTCCCACCAGCCAAAGTCTAGTCAAAGTCCTGTCAAAGTCTAGTCAAAGTCCTGTCAAAGTCCGGTCAAAGTCCTTTCAAAGTCCTGTCAAAGTCCGGTCAAAGTCCGGTCACAGTCCGGTCAAAGTCCTGTCAAAGTCCGGTCGAAGTACAGTCAAAGTCCTGTCGAAATCTTGTCAAAGTCCGGTCAAAGTCAGGTCAAAGTCTGGTCAAAGTCTGGTCAAAGTCCGGTCAAATTCTGGTCAAAGTCCGGTCAAAGTTCGGTCAAAGTCCTGTAAAAGTCTTGTCAAAATCCGGTCAAAGTCCGGTCATTGTCCTGTCAAAGTCCGATCAAAGTCCTGTCAAAGTCCGGTCAAAGTCCTGTCAAAGTCAGGTCAAAGCCGACTGGTTACTGTGTGACGCCACCTGGGACTTCGAAAATTCTCAAAGTTCCAGGGACGTCGGCTAACGCTGGCTGGTCAACTGGGCCGCGTGACGTGTCACGGAAGGTCCTAGACTATTCTCGAACCTTCCGTTGATCGATGGAGTGCTCGGGTTACGGAACGCATCGGTTCACCCTCCCATAAGAAGTTATCACTTCAAAAATAATTTTCGAAATCATCCCAGGCGTAGTCAAGTAATCGGGGAGTATACAGGAAAAACAGATTCCGACTAATTTTCAGTTTATTCCTTTTTTATATAACGCATATATTAGTCAGGGATCCCTGATCCTTTTCCCACTTCTATCAATTCTACTATCAAGCTGAACCTTCGTGAATAACTTGGTTTCGATGAGACGCACAACAATTTCCTATGCGAAAATTCTCGATTGTGGTAGCTAACAGAGGTAGCAAGGATAAAATATGTCGATTTGATGATACTCAAAAAATTATTACTAACTGGTTGTTTTTTTTAAAATTCGAAATTTTAAAACAAAAAAATCGTAGGATATGATCAGTTTGCCACCAACAAAACAAGAATTGTTGCAGCAAATTAAAAGAGGAAGACTCAAACGGGTGGGGGGTAACGAGTGTCCGTTCTATACGTAGTATTATTATAATATCTTCTTTGGTAATACGTAGCCGATGAAAATGGCGGCAAAATTTAAATCTTTGATTCGGAGCCTACAAAAACTCCACAACGCATATGGAATATATCCGCTACTATGTATATGTCAGATCAACATTAGTTCAAAATTTGATAGTATAAATGGAATCACCAATGCATTGTAGTTGAACAGAGATCAACATAATACTCCGGCTTTAATATATAAAACGGATCCAATAAGTACGTAGGCGTATCAAAAATTTGACCGTTGCGGAGTTGATTGAGTTCAAAATTATTGGAAAAAAACTTGCAAGTATATCGCTTTCTCATGGAATATGCACCTCCGTCTCGATCAGTTGAAGGCGACGTTGTCACTCTCAGCAGAGTACGCGCAATCGGAGTAGAGTTATTCTAGGGAAAAGGTGGACTCAGTAATGTACGGGGGCCCGGCTGGATCAACATAATGCCCAAGTTGGTATTTATATATATATATATATATATATATATATATATATATATATATATATATATATATATATATATCTCTCTCTATCCATCAGGTGAGCCTCCTGCCCGTTTGCCCCCTTTTCTTCCATAAAAAAAAAAAAAAGGTTTGATAGAAGACAGTTGAAGTCTCATATCAGGTTCGGCGTCCAGACTATTGCGATATTTTGTTTTCGTGGCTGCATAGGTTGAGAATCCTGTTTCGCACAAATATGTTGTTGAGAACGGGAGAAGAATATTCAGAGCCATTTTGCCAAGCATTGGATATTCATCACGGATTCTGCACCAAAAATCGTTGAGAGGCGTCGTTTTGAACAGTGACTCCATACTTGGGTCTGATGACATTTCTAAAAGAGATTCATATATCTCGTTTGGCATACTTTCGGGCCTTTCCATGTTGGGTAAAAAACGATTAATTATGAATCCATGAATTCAGTTTCATTTTTGTATTCTGTTCTTCGGGAAAATACTTTTCAAAAGATGCGCGCATCGAATTGAGATATTGGACCAATTCTTCAAACACATCATCTTGAAACATTTCTGAGTCGTTATCGCTAACAAACTCACTGAGTGACGTAAAGCTTTCTATTTCTTTCTTACCAACGCAAATAATCCAAAAATCTAATTTTCTTTTGAAGGCAGTTATTTTGTTATAGGCCTGAAACACTGTTGTCTGTTTACCTTGCAATGATAAATTCAATTCGTTCAGTTTTTGAAAGATATACGCCATAAAAGACAATCGGAACAGCCAAGTTTTATCATACAAACGGTCCTTCAAATTAAAAGAAGTATCTGCTGAAAGAAACATTTGTAACCCGGCTCTAAGTTCAAATAGCCTTGTTAAAGTTTTACCCCGAGACAGCCATCGCACTTCTGTATGGAGCAGCAGTGTTTTATGTTTGCTGCCATAATCTTCACACAATAATGAGAACAATCGGGATTGTAGTGGTCGTGATTTGATAAAATTAAATATTTTTACCGCTTCATCCATAACTAATTTTAGATTTGACGGCATTTGCATCATCGCAAGTGCTTGTCTCTGCAGAATACAATGGCTGGAACTACAATTAGGCGCTTTATTTTTTATTCGTGATACTGCTCCTGCTGTTTTACCTGTCATCGCCTTGGCCCCATCTGTACAAATGTCAATGCAATTGTTCCAACTGAGATTATTTTCTTCAAAAAATATATTTATTTTATTAAAAATTTCTTCCCCAGTAGTGTTTGTGAGCAGCGATGAACACATAAGCATGTCTTCTTCAAAAGAACTTTCATATGGATATCTCACGATAACCAGCAAGATAGCCAAACCAGCGACAACAGTTGACTCGGCCATTTGCAAGGCGAATCGTGTTTTTTGTAGACGTGTAACTAGTTCTTGTTTGACGTAGCTTGCCAGATCATGGATTCGCCGTGAAACAGTATCGTTTGATAGCGGCACAGTAGAAAGATGCTTTGCAGATTTTTCATCGAGCATACATTTTGTTATGTCTAATACACATGGCTTTATTAAATTCTCAGCGATAGTGTGCGCTTCACACATAGCTAACTAAATATGATGCCTCCGTGGCCTTTTCGTTGATAGTTTGTGTTACATGCATCATATTTTTTTGACTTTCCAATAACTTATCTTTTTTACGAACAAAAAAATCTTTATTCTTGTCTTTAGACTCGGGGTGTACAGTTTCTAAATGTCGGCGCAATTTGCCAGGTGCCATGGAACTATTGGGAAGCATTTTACTACATAGCATGCAGAGAGTTGAGCCGTTGGAATCAACAAATCCAAAACTGATATTTGATTCATCATACTTCCTTTTTTTCGTCTTTGAAACCGTCGAGCTTGGTGATTGCTATATTCTCCGCGCGTACTGCTTTTGAACATTCAGCGTCATTAGAAGATGTTGTTGCAACACGTTTAACACCTTTAAGCCAACTAGACCGGTGATTTTCCAATTTGAAACATAATTAAATTATAGTAGAATCAAACCCATTGTAAAAGGAAGAGAATACAACAAAATTGATAGGAAAAATAAATTAACGGCGATCTGAGGTCGGGAAGTGGGAAGGGGGGGGCTTTTAAGGGTAAAAAACGGTTTATCTCGATTTCCGGAAAAACTACAAGTCCTATGGAAAAAAGTTAAATCGCAAAGTTGTAGGTAATAAAAAGATCTACAACTTTTGTATACACACTTTCTTCACATAACCTCAAAATATATGTGAAAAATTCAAATAATCAAGTTTTTTGTTTTTATTTTTATCTATTATAATAAATCATTTTTTTTCACGAAATTTGGTGAAAACTTACCTTTTTGTATCCCAAATACACTGTAATTTTTTTGATTTAAAATATTTATTTTTGCACCTTATTTTGACTTAATATCGAAAAAGCAGCCTAATTTTCAAACGAAAATTCTCACGTCAAAATATGAGCTTTTTTAAAAAAGTTTGTTGGTTTCTTGTTCATTGGATTCTCTACTTTCTGATGGTGTAAAAAAATATATACATTACTATGGTAAATGTGCTCAGAAAATGCAAAGAAACGAACTACTAAATAACAGGTAGTAAGGCCCAGACCCACCTAGCCCCTTCCCCACTTCTTTATGATGGGCTAAAATTTTCCGTAGATCACTCAGGTATATAAGTTATATTAAAATAACAATAAAGAGGCATCTACGCATATAATTTAAAGAAGATTCTACAACTTACTCAAAATATTGTAGATATGTCTTATTAAATATTAACTTATAACTTTACATTTTCTGAGCACATTTACCATTGTAATGTATATATTTTTTTACACCATCAGAAAGTAGAGAATTCAATGAACAAGAAGCCAACAGACTTTTTTAAAAAAGCTCATATTTTGACGTGAGAATTTTCGTTTGAAAATTAGGCTGCTTTTTCGATATTAAGTCAAAATAAGGTGCAAAAATAAATATTTTAAATCAAAAAAATTACAGTGTATTTGGGATACAAAAAGGTAAGTTTTCACCAAATTTCGTGAAAAAAAATGATTTATTATAATAGATAAAAATAAAAACAAAAAACTTGGTTATTTGAATTTTTCACATATATTTTGAGGTTATGTGAAGAAAGTGTGTATACAAAAGTTGTAGATCTTTTTATTACCTACAACTTTGCGATTTAACTTTTTTCCATAGGACTTGTAGTTTTTCCGGAAATCGAGATAAACCGTTTTTTACCCTTATAAGCCCCCCCCTTCCCACTTCCCGACCTCAGATCGCCGTTAATTTATTTTTCCTATCAATTTTGTTGTATTCTCTTCCTTTTACAATGGGTTTGATTCTACTATAAATTTGTTTCTATTTTTACCATTTTCAACCGGATAATCACCCGTCTAAACGTTCCATTCTTCTTAATTTATAATGTTACACGTCAGGATGGTGGGGGTCTAAATAATGCACAATCGTTACTGCGTATAAAAGACTAAGTTTAGTACAATGAAGAAATGTATAAAACTGAGACAACAGAATACAGACAGGCAGGCAGTAGAACAATGAACACTATTTTCTCGCTAGCGAGCTTGTAAGTAGGTAGGTAGGAACTTATCGCTCCGAATACTAATCGTCAACTTACTTATACGCCGCTTTTATACTTAGTCCTAGACTCGATCTCGAATATTCTCGAAAATACTCGAGTCCTTTGGTAAACAAAAAGAAAAATAAAAAGTGAAATATAAAAATTGCGTTGTAAACAATCTCGACTTTATTTTTTGTAGTTAGAGTCGAAAGTCGCTTGTTGACAACTATAGCGTCTAATTCAGAGGCGGCTTTTATCAAAGGGACTGCGCGCTCACAAGTATACATATTGATACCAAACTTATGAGATATTGTACCAGCTATTTTAACACATGTTTATACAAATACAAATAAATAAATAAATATACCTACGCGCGGCCGCGGAGTCAAAACGTTCGACCAGAGAGAGGTAATTTGATTTTTTTTCTAAATTCTTGCGGAACCCTAGGGTTCCGCGGAACACACTTAGAGTATAGCTGCCCTAAGATATATTTTTCATCCGGTAAACAGATGGGTGAAAGTCGATGTTACCCGGGATCTTAGACCATTTAAGATTAACAAAATACATTATTATTCACTTGTGTTATATTTTCTGTCTGTAATACATACATTTATATCGATTATTCAGCGGGCGCCCTAATTTTTTAAACATATACACATAATAATATACTTTTACGGTAAACTGATGCTCGCAATTGTATTTAGTACATAAGGAAAGAAAAATAAGTGATTACTTAACGAATCAAATAATGTCCACTGTTATTATTATTATTAGTAGTTATATTGTATATTCATGACCACACCAGGTACCAGATTTAATAATAAAAAAAAAATATTTTGAAATAGTGACAGCCTCCGTAGCGCAGCGGGCGAGTCGGCGAGGCGGCCTGGAAGCGTGAGGCCATGGGTTCGATTCCCGCACCGAGTCAAATGTTTGTGTAATCCACAAATGTTGGTTTCGGTTCTGGGTGTTGTGGGACCGTCGTAGTTCCTCATACCCACGATTCAGGTTTAACCTAGTGTGGGGTATGTGTGTGACAGTTGGGTGTATTATTATAATATAATATTTAAAAACCGTAAAGTCAGCCTTTCTTCCTATTATTGCTGAATACGCACAAAACAAAGTGTACAAAACATCAATCTTACTACATAGGAGTTGTTGTCGGCCTTAAAGCAGCGTTTAATCAGCTGGCGTGCTGGCTTGCACAACTATATACCAGCCATACTACAGGTATAGGGTGCAAAAATTGGCGCCCAAATTAGAGTAATAAGGCCTGTGTAAGGGCTTTTACAGTGTTAATACAGCTTTCATCAGCAGCTTAGACTTCAAGAACTCTGTTAAATACCTTTTTACAGCTTTTTGTGCTACTTGGGCATTACACCTTGTATAGGTTTGAAATATTGATATATATGTATTTAGTATAAATTAAAACATTTGTAAGTAAATACCTAACAAAAAATGGATATAGCAATATCCTTGCAGTACTTCCCTTGCATTCAGTTACTAAGCAGACTGTGTCAAGGTCTCCTCCATACCAAATAATTAAATAGTACTCTCAATCTTAACCGTTTAGTTTTACTATTGTTTCAGACTTGGCCTTTTGAAGTAAGGCTGAATTATTTTTATTATTGGTTGAACGAGAAACTAGGCACTACACGCACGAGGCATCGACGCTCCATGTTATAATTCTGTAAGAAACGGATTAGATAATTGAAATAAAATAACATATTATGTATTGTAGAATTTCTCAATGCATAACATGAATAAACGATAAATCTATTGCAACTTAAGTTTTGCTATCTACAAAAAGGTACTTTAACATACGTTGTGATTATCAGACGTATGTTGAAAATTTAAAACATAGTTAGCTGATAAACATATTTTATTATGACAATAATATGAATAGTATCTGGGGGTCGTCAAGTATATGGGCCAAGTTTAGACGGAACTGGGTCAGCGGGATTTCAATAAGAGGGAGTTAAGCGTTCGGGGCTCAACAGATATTTTTGGTACTAACATATTTTAAAACCACGTGATTAGTATATCTATTATACTCAACTTGAATGGTCCAATACAAGAAATCACTAATTCCACACAAGGACTTTTAGATTTTTTTAGACAATTGGACCATTCATATGTTTTAAGTTTAAACTTTATTATCATCCTAGATGTAATTCAGTATTATACAAAACGTTAAACTATTAGGAGGCAACAATACTGTTTGGACAATTGAGTGTGGTGTATAAACGTGTTTTCAGCAGTTAAAATTTTAACTGCATGTTTTACACTTTGGATCAAAATTTAAAATTGAAACTACAGGGAACAACTGGACAGATTCTAAACGAATAAAATTGATGATTTCTATTTTAACTAGTTTATACGTATTTTATCGCGGTTTTTTACTTAATTTTGGTGCCAACGTTTCGAAAGCTTGTCAGCCTTTGTGGTCACGGGGTGAACTGAGGTGTAGGTTAGGACTCGGATACTTTTGCTTTTAGTTTTGGAATTTGTCAAACGAGCAAATCGCGCATGAAATCACCTGTCCATATGGCAGAATATGCACCTTACTAAAATATAAAGGCTAATACTTCACTCCGGATGACGTATGATGAACGCAGCAATTGGGTCAAGATCAAATGTGGAAGTAGGTCAGAGGGAATCGCATTCATACCTCCCCTCTGTATACAAAGCGGCGGGTTTGCGGCCGCGCCCTTGTGCTCTTAATTTATTTCAAATTAATCAGTTCGAGAGATAAGCACATTATGCATTATGATTATACATACATACCCTTACGTTTGTATTCCAGAAGTGCAACTACACCTATGGTTAGCTTAGTTTATTTCGGCCCATGATGTGATAGGTGCGCACGGATTTCAATCCCGGCTAACTCATGTGCGGATTTTAGAATTGAAAAGCTCAAACACAAATTGTGATTGCCCGATCTGGGATTTAAACCGAGCACCTCAGCAGTTTCTCGATCGAGCTAGGTTCCATCTCTCATAAGACTCGTTTTCAGCGAGTTTTTAGTGATAGAGTTGTATCGCCCAGGTACTATGTTTTCATTTGAGTCATTATCTATTTTTAATTCAACGCACAGTGCCAGCATTACGTTATGCAGTCGGATTACCCTTGATGCAACCGTGAATATGTCGCATGCACTAGAACTCGTAACGCATACGCGTACTAGTGCTCTACTACTTAACAGTATGTTCGTGTAGGTTGTTTATATAATTTACACATCCATATATTGCAACAACTGGGTCAAGTTTATAAAAACCAGGACAGAGGATAACATAAATGCAGTTGACACCACGAAAGTAGGTCATACATTATAGCTGAGTATGATTAAAATTGTATTATTTAAATAACATATGAATAAAAGAATATGCGGTAAAATAATGCGTCAGCTTAACGGACGCAAGTCTCACGTCACCATAGATTTGCTGACTCAATAACTGAATTTGCTTTAGAGGAAATGATTATACTACTAATATTATAAACTAGCTTTTACCCGCGGCTCCACCTGCGTAAATATAATTTTCTAGGATAAAAAATATACTTTGTTCTAATTCATGTCTTGGTCAACTTGTATGCCAAATTTTATCCAAATCCGTTCAGGCGTGATTCATCTACAAACATCCAAACTTTCACATTTGTTCATGTAGAATGTGAATTCTTGTAAAATTCAACTCGCAAAATTTTGGACCTTGTATGAAATAATTAATTTAAATTATTGAACTACTTGACCGATTGCGGTCAGATGATAGTTTGTGTAATGTCTAAGAAAGGATTGTTTGACATAGCTACATTTTAAGGGGGAAAGGTGGTAGGGAGACGGGTTTACTTTGTTTGAATTTTTTATTAAAAATTACGAGACGCGTTTCATATTTTTGTAGTGTTGCAGTCCGCCTCGGTCAGCAGTCCCCCGCTGAGGGAAATATGGTATTGGGGATTATGAGGAATAGGGGAGGTATGGGAATATCATTCGATGTTTTCATTTTAATTCAAAATAAGTTCAAACTATATTTCAAGTGTTTTTCAGAAGTAAGTATGTTTGGCTATATTGAAAAAATAAATAGTGCATCATTTATCACCTGAAGTCAATTTTTCTTCAAATCCCGAAAAATTCAGCGGAAATCATTTAAACTAACTAAAAAATGGCTTCTGGCGATTATTCATTGACCCCCGCCACCCAACAGATTGTCATTCGAAGCATACAACCGATATAATTGTTTTTGGCATAAAAGTGGCATTGTAATTCGAAATGAGATATCGAGTCAATCACCACAATTGAATAGTTTACCGTTCCAAAATTTCGCGGTAGCAATTAAATTAATGATTATTAATTATTCTATTGTATAATAATACTAGCAGACTCGTACACGCGTTGCTGTGCTAAGGGCCACTGTGGCCTCCCGGCCGGTACCGCCGCAACCGCTATGTCCCTGCATTTTAAATCTGTAATATCTTCGAAAACAATCATTTAAATAACATGCTGTAAAGGGTCATATTGATCTATATTAAATGCACAGTGTATAGGTAATTAATTTATTAAGGATTAATGCTGTATTGCTTAAAATCGCTTCGTATATAAGCCATTATTTCTCGTAAAAAGTAAAGGATAAAAAATGGTTATTGTGGGTTATTCCTAAGAGATAGACATATACCATCGCGGAATTTTGGGTAGACCATTTTAAGCTATACAATACTGTAGTGCATTATTTTGATCTATCTCGTAGGGTTTAGCCAGCGTTTGCAATGTAAGCGCAAAAAAATGTGTTTACTTACGACATCACATTAGAAACTTCTAAAATTATCAGTGTTTCTCTACTATATTATGCATGTATTATATATACATATAAACCTTCCTCTTGAATCACTATATCTATTAAAAAAACCGCATCAAAATCCGTTGCGTGGATTTAAAGCATGCATAGGGACAGACAGACAGCGGGAAGCTACTTTGTTGTATACTATGTAGTGATTGACAAATACCTATTAACAGTTGTTATATACTAGGTTACGTATGTTGCTGATGTTCCGCTCCTATACATAATGCACTCCTTGGTCGTATTAACTTAATTACACAAATCAATATACCAGAAAATAATAATATCAGTCCTGTCCCCGGGCTGGGCACGGGGCTGCTCTTCTAACGAGAGGGGTTATGCCTTGGCGACCACAGTGGTGGACTGGTGTGCAGGATTTTCTACGATATTTTTTTCACTGTTAAAACAAGCAATAATTATACTAGAAATATAGTAGAAAATTGATGATTTTTAAAAAGGGGTACTTTATATTATGGTCTAAGATCCCGGGGAACATTGACCTTCACCCATCTGTTTACCGGATGAAAATAATAATTTAGGGTATAAAATGTGTTACTGAACACATACCAATAGGGTTGCCTAAAAAATATGGTCAAGGATATGATCAATTAACATTAAAAAAAACATAGTTTACCTGACTTGCTCACCAAATAAATGAACCTTCAATGAAAACCTACAATGTATACTACCTGCAAAAGCTAGGAGCTAGATGAGCGCAATGACCACTTTTTAGTTACCTGTTTGCACACGGCAACCAGGTAGTAGTGACCAGAAAAAAGTAGGCGACCTATTTGTTGCAGGTAGTATACATTGTACACTTTTCATTGAAGGTAATTTTTTTTTTGTAAACAAGTCAGGAAAATTATAAAAAAATATTTTCCAATAATTCAATACAATAGGATTGAGTAAATTCTATTATGGTCACAATTAAGCAATTTTCCTAATATTAATATTACACAAAAACATTACAATAGTATTTAGTTAAACGGCTTGGTAGGTATTACATTCTTAATGTGGCATCGCGATTTCGTAATCCACCATATAATAGTTATAAGTGAGGGAAAGAGACAGGTATAAATGTTTTGAAAAGATTCGCCGAGTGGCCCGATCCGAATGAGCGAATAAGTAGGCGAAGGTCAGACGCCATTGTAGTCGGCGTGAGCAGCTATGACGTTACACCTAGAGACTAAAGATAAGCTGGTACTGTGTAAAACTCGCACAATTCACGCCTGCGATGTGTACAACTCATTAAGCAATCAATGTTTATTCAGTCAAAGATTTATTTTATGGAAGAGAGGTTAAAGGGCAGATGGGTGTATGTGCTACTAAGTGATCATCGTGATCCAGAAACAGCTACAACTATTGACGGAGGAAGAATTTTCGGTGCGTTCCGTACCTTAGATGCATGTAATATGGCACATGCAAAAAATAAATAATAATTAAAAAAATATATATAATAAAATATATAATAACTATTACAAGCTCCAAAAAGCTTAAAGTCTTGTCTCAAAGTATTCACGACACACACTAGAAATACATTAAACTATACAAGGAAACACTCAGATCTTGAATAAAATACTAATTTTTATTCACTAACGAAAGGAAACGCAAACGTTACATACCAATTCCAATCCCTCAAGAATCCTTATTCTTAAAGGTCGGCAACGCGTCCAGGTGTCTTCTGGTATCTGGATGTTCATTGGCGGAGGATATCACTTACCATCAGTTGATTCACTTGCTAGTTTGCTGTCCTCTGCTATAATAAATAGCAGAATAAATAGATAATAGAAGCTCCTATAATATAAACTCTGTTTAGGGGGTTCTCCAGATATTAATTTCGATGTATTGATCCCAAATATTAACGTCGATTTATTCGGTATGGATGGTTTGGATTCCACGATACGATCTCTTTCGGAAAAAAAGCTAGTATAGGATCTATTCAATATTGGTTATCATTTATCATTATATCATTTGGTCAATTATTTTAAGTTTTTTTAGTTAGTCCTATTATTATTAAATAGTTTTTACTTTACACCCTAAGAATTATCAAAATCGGTGCTTAAATGCCGAAGTTACACGCTTTTATTCTCGATTGCCCCACTTAAGAGCTGGAATTTTGTGTTCAAATTTAATAGCTTGGACGAACTTCTGTATGGAATAAAAAATAGAATTATCAATGTCTAACAAAAAGATATACTTGGTACCACATAAAAAAGAACAAGAAAAAAAGAAAGTCCAGATAATAATTAACAATGTTGTGTAACATTTAATATAGCTAACGAGAAAAATGCAATATTATAAAATTTACAGAGGTAAGTATAGACACATTTCTTAAAAAACTATGATCTGTATAAAAACAAATTATAGTTTATAACAGCTACACCATTAGACCAATGCCGATGCCTTTGAAAATGGTAAAAATAGAAACAAAATTATAGTAGGATGAAACCTATTGGAAAAGGAAGAGAATACAATAAAAATGATAGGAAAAATAAATTACGGGCGATCTGAGGTCGGGAAGTGGGAAGGGGGGGGGGCCTTTTAAGGGTAAAAAACGTTTTATCTTGATTTCCGGAAAAAGTCCTATGGAAAAAAGTTAAATCGCAAAGTTGTAGATAATAAAAAGATCTACAACTTTTGTATACATACTTTTTTTACATAACCTCAAAATTTATGTGAAAAATTCAAATAACCAAGTTTTTTGTTTTTTATTTTTATCTTTTACAAAAAATCTTTTTTTTTCTTAACGAAATTTGGTGAAAACTTACCTTTTTGTATCCCAAACACACTGTAATTTATTGGATTTAAAATATTTATTTTTGCACCTTAGTTTGACTTAATATCGAAAAAGCAGCCTAATTTTCAAACGAAAATTCTTACGTCAAAATATCAGCTTTTTTAAAAAAGTCTGTGGGTTTCTTGTTCGTTGAAATCTCTACTGACTCTGATGGTGTAAAAAAATATACATTACTATGGTAAATGTACTCAGAAAATGCAAAGAAGAAGATTCTTCTCTAAAGATTTATAACAATAACATAAAAGCTGAATATTTATGGTATCATATGACATAAAATTATGACTCCTACATATTTATTCATTCCGAAGTTACAAGAAAAAATAAACATTTTTCGTTAGGCGTAAGCCCAGGTCTCCCCTAGAACAATTTGTTGTTGAAACAACGATCACGGGTGTGGTAGATTGTAAGGAATGGGCCAAGTTTTAATGTCAAGTTTTTACTTGTCAGACGATTTGCTGCAAGCGAATCGAAGAAAATTCCCCATGCTCGCCTACACGCCGCAGTACAAGCGATAACTGTAGGGTACACTGAAAGATCTTAATCCAGTGAATCGAATATATTGAATAGCAAACGCTTCCCTGAATACCGGTTACATAATTCGGTCGCATTTCACGAAATCACTCTTACAAAATGCCACTAGCAATCCATACCGACAGCTATTACACATCAATATAGGCGTATAGTGTCGATTATGAATATTCTTTTTTTTTTTGCGTCAGTTAAAAATAGCAATGATCAAGGCTAACTTTTACTGAAGACCAAATTGCACATTTAACTATTAGCACAGAAAGACTATATTCAGACTTGACTAGGGCTAAAAACACTTGAGCTAAGATGTATGAAACAACGGTTTGTACAGTTAACAATACATATCTCACTTGACAATGGTAAGATCTAGCAATTTTATTGTCTAAGATATTTGAGTATGTATGTCTGAAACAATAGACTTAAACTTTCCGTTCCGATGAGTGGTGGTCAACGTATCGCGCTTTGGCGCTTATGCTAATCATAATCTACGGCTATTAATCAGGTGACCGAAATTGTTACCAAAAGACCGATTTCGGTGTCCGAAAAAAAATCTGATAACGCTGTAAACCAATTTAAGATTTTCAATTTCACATAGGCACACACCTTATACATATTAACATATTATTTCAACATTAATAGTGGACCAAACAAAGAAGGTCGATAGAGCACCTCGGTACTTATTATCGATTGAACCGCCAGGTGGAAAAATACGTGGTTCAAAAGATATTTGATTTTTTTTAAATTTTAATAGAAACTGACTTTTGGACTAAACCTCACAACTGCAGCTAAAGTATTAGGTCTTCGATTCCCGAACCGAAACAAATGTTTGTGTAATTCGCGAATATTAATTTCGGGTCTGGGTGTTGTAGGACCACCGCAAGTAGTTCCTGATTCCCACGATACAGGTTTAACCTTGTGTGGGGTCAGAACTATGGCGTATTTATTATCTAATAGATATTACAAATTGCTGATTCTCTATACCGACAAATTTAGACTCGGCTATCTGTCGCGTTTTTTTTAATAATTCTCAATTAAAATTCATTTTAAATTAAAAGCTAGTTAACTTTGCACTCAAAATAGTTATTTATTTTATTTTTTTGTTGTCAGGTTATTTGATTTTGATGATACAATGTTTTGGTCACGACTATAAAAAAGATAGAATATAGCGTTACATTTTGGAATATGAGTTCTGCCAGGGCACGAGCCCCGCTGATTCAGCTTGAAGGGTTAATTATGTTTTTGCTAAAGACACCGCTAAGGCTGCGGAATCGAAGTCAGCGGGTGCGGGGCGGCGGCGGCAGCGACTCGGGAGCGGCGGAGACCCAGTCTAGAAGCCAGCGGGCAGATCGCGCGGCGCTAGAGCGGCATAGTGTTGTACTATGAGAAATTAGTATCTGCTCGCGAAAGAAATTGATGTGAATATGATGTTCCATATAAAAAAAAAATTGGTGTGTGTCGTGGGACACCAGGTAGGAACGAAGTTCCTTCGGCTAATGTAGAATCGACACAAATTGTAAAAAATACAAATTATCAACTAAAATAACAAAATATGTCTCTTTATTTTTGTTTGACAACATAAAATTACATAGAAATAGAATAGAAAAATAGAAATAAAAGAAAGACGTGTAGCACTCGGAGACTGCCGCGGTAAAGCTATTGTATAGCATTTTTTATCAACTTATGTAATTATAAATAAAAACTTATTAATTTAGACTTAGACTGGCTACTAAACGGTGGACGGCCGTGTTCTATAATCAAAAATTCAAATTCAAATTTCAAACCGCGTCTACATTTCCAAATGTCATAAGTTTCACACTGTTTTATTAACGGAATTTCGACTTTAACTTTGTGTGCTAGATATCAAATTAAGTTAAAAAAAAGTCTCATTTAACGGTTTTATTCCACGCATTTTTTCCACGCATTTTTCTTACGGTTTTACTATCACATTTTTTTCAGTTCGGTCACGCAGCGAAATCCCTATCCCCTCCAAGCCTGCCGTAAGGAACTTCGTTCCAATAATTGAAATAATTTGCTCCACCACGTCGGCGGGCCTTTTTGAAAATACACAGTACTACGTCAATGCAGACGCGCAGGCGCCCTTCGACTTGCGCGCGCCGCTCGTACGTTGCTCCTCGCGCCCGCGCCGCGCCGCTGCTTTCGAGGCCAGGTCCATTTAAATCTATGCATTGAAACGCGCCGCTCCCGCGCCGCCGCCGCTTGCCGCTGACTTCGAGTCCGCAGCTTTACGATCGCATGATGCGTTGTTGGTTCTAACATTTCCGTTCTGGAAAATTTGAATTTAAGAACGAGCCTCGTGGACGGCCCGAAACGCAAGTAAATAATGAAGAATTCAAGACGATAGTGGAAGCGTATTCATCACAAAACACATCAAAGCTAGCAGTAGCCTTTGATGTAAGTGAAAAACAATCTTAATTCATTTGCGTCAAATTGGAAAAAGAAAAAAAACTCGGAAAAGTGTCTACCGCAGGAATTAAGTAAAGCCCATCGGCAAACACGCGTCGAGTGCTGAGTTAGGTTATTCTACCGGTTTACCGTTTACGGTAGATAGCGTATGAAGTAGTAACTACCCACACCTCAAAATTTCGAATCGCTTAACTACTTTGTAGTTTATAATGACACAATTGACAAATTTACTGCCCGTTGTGTCTTGTCAACAATATCAGCCGAGATTCTGTTCTTAAGTAGTTGAAATAGTAGGTCTATCCAACCACCATAACACTTACGTCAAATTTGAAAATCGATATAAATAAAAATTTAAGGCTGTTCATTGGCTTGCCATTGGCCTCATTTGAGAACGGCTAAAAGGTTGTATGGAAATGAAAAATGGAATTATCTACAAGACCATAAGTCACGATTCTAATTCTTTTTAATTAGGTCATTATGGTCCTGGAAAAGTTTCCAGGTAAAATATATTCGGGACAGTTATAATTCAACTGAAAATAAACAACTTAATTAATTTTTCGTCGCTATGATGTAACGAATTGGGAACTTTTGAACATCTAGAACGATTGAGCTTATACAAATAAATAAATAAATACCCCCAACAGTCATACCGCATAGTCCTCACCTTACACTAGGATAACTTGTAAAACGACTTAAGTCGAAGTTTGTTCTTTAAAAGATCTCAGCCTAAATTATTGAGTACGTGATCGTTAAACGATATAACCAACTAAACAAATGGTTATTTTATGATATAGTCAAATATTGTATATCATATCGTAAAAGTTACGTTATCCATCACTGGAGGCGCTGATAGCGGTTTGTTTATGTGGTAGGATGACCACGCTACGAAATTCGAAGGACTATTACTGTATTTACTGCTCGCTATACGGCATTATGGAAACCGATAACACGATTGTGTAAAGTAACATTTGGTAGTCGCTGGCCGCTGCCACGACGCGCTTGTTTCGCTCGCTCAGCTCACGCATTTATTGTCACGGTTCTAACCTAACCTATCAGTTAAGAATAATAAATAAATTCTCTAATCTAAGCACTTTATGGCACTGAACTGCGTTCGTCACCCCGAAACATAAGTTATAAATTCATAATGCCCAGTAATTTCACTGTCTATGTACTTGCTTGCTACTTTCTAACGAAACACAACAGTGCTTACATAGTTTGGCGACAGAAATATAAAAAGTGGTGGTACCAAATCAAACGACCTTTCGGTTTGGAGGGACCTACCACCTTGTAAAACCTACATTTCTATTGGCACCAAATATGATATGGTCAAACATGGGTACACAAATTATTAAACGTTGAAAATATTAATGATATGTTTAGGTAATGGTTGATAATTCATAAAATGCGTCCATTTTATGAAGTGGTCGATTATATCAATTCTACAATTTGGTCAGGACATAGACAAAGTAGATCCAAATCAGCTTACCAATTGTTACGCAGTTTAATCGAAAAATAGATTGTCATTAAAATAACTTTTGAATCACAAAATGCTGCAAAATGGAAAATTACGGAAGGCATAGACATTCCGACTTGTTTTCTTTAACCCATTATTCATGTCACAGCTTGTATTGTGACTGCGTGATTACTTTGTATTAAACCATTTTATGGTAAGCCTAGACATATTTTTAACCCCCAACAAAAAGTGCGTGTTCGTGCGTGTGTGTGTTTTTTTTTCTATAGCATAGGCCGGCAAACGAACAAGTGGGTCACCTGATGGTAAGTGATCTCTACCGCCCATGTACGTCCACCACCAGAAGAATCATGGGCGCGTTGCCAACCTTAAAGGAAAGGGATAATTAGGGATTGGGAAGGGGAGGGGATTTGGGCTTCCGGATATCTCTATCACCGTACGAAACGCAGCAGCAAGCCGCTACTTTACGTCGGTTTTCTGTGAGACAGTGGTAACGACCCGGTCGAGCCAGCCCATTCGTGCTGTAGACAAAACTGTCTACAGCGTGGCTCTACCACTGCGTGCACGCGTGTATTTATATATGACACCATAGGACCCAAACGAATGGCGTGATCTACCGAATCTGGTTTAATGTGGATATATTTTAGTTATGTCCAGCCGTTCAGTGTGGATTGTACCATCCGCTGGTTATGTTTAAAGATACTGTAACAAGCAATGGTTGACGACATCTACAAAATTATGACATTTTGATAGCACTGAAAACCTTTGAATAATATGAACCAATGCTTGTTGCAATAACTAACCAAAATATGTATACATACTTGTTTTTTAATTGACGTTAGGAGTTTAACGGTTAGGTTATTTATAATTTTGTTATTAGTATTGGTCATCACTCAAATTTACATGACAATTTGGCGTTTAATTTTGTAATTCCGTTCGCGGATATACTCGCATTTGACTCGAAGAGCATAAGCACGGTAATGTTATACAGTGGTATAAGCCTTATATTCAATGGATGTCCAGTAAATTCTATGTCCTTTATCGACTTAAAAACAGTGAAATATTACTAAAACACTAATGATTTACTATGATACTTCATTCAATAGGTCCAAAACACGACTCGAAATTATTTATTTTTTTGTGTTACATTATTTTTGGACACCTTGAGCGGTAAGGCCATCGACGCAAACAACGAATTGTGAACAAATACATGTATGCAATATACAGTTGACCACACAACTTGCCCGCTACCACCTACATTTGACATTTGTACCACCAACATTTATTTTTGTAAATTGATGATTCTATGCTGGTTCTATTTTTTACATGCATTACGGTGAATACTAGAAAACCAGCAATGGACTTCAATATATCAATGAAGTTCGCTTAGCGATTCGTGTTATGACACTGACATCGCAGCGGTTCTCCTCGACCTAGTCTGCTGCTGAGCCATCTAAGGAGAGCTATCGAGATCAGGGCCATCGGGCTCTTAAGGGGCATTGTTGGTGGCTATTTATTTTTCTAAAATTATGTTAAGAAGCACTCACAGGTACGTATTCACATGAAATTTATATACAGGATGTTAAATGGAACAGATAGGTGTATACAATATAGCCCATTATTTTGTTAATATGAAAGTTGTTTTGTGTGATATGGAAATATTACAATGAAAATCCTTTCATGATAGTTTTTATCATCGTAGAAAAGTATCCTAGAAATAGTAATTATTGACGATTCTGCGTTTTTTTATTCAATTCGATTTTTATTATAAGTTTAATTTAAATCTATTTTGTTATTAAATTTACGGTAGGTGCTGTAAATTCCAATACAATAACACTGTCGCGATAGTGTGATCTGTTGTAAAGTTTCATTATTTTATTCCGTCATCAGATCTTAACTAAATTAATATTGGACCACATCGCAGCTAAACTCTATCGAATATTTTTCCGACTCCAATCTAGAAAATGTTATTTTTTTACTTTTCAGTGTTACTTTTTAACACACTGCAAAAAGGAAGAGGTTCTTGAAGTCTGTTTTTCAGTTTTGTTTAAACATAGATTTCTTATTGCTCGTTTACTCTTAATTTGGGAAATATCTACAGGAAGAAATAATAAACGGTATGAAGGCGTCCACAAGATCAGGATATCACATTGACGGAATCTGCTGTTACTGACTATAAACCTGCTTTGTCTTAGAGTATTTGAACACTTTCAAGAACTATATAATTGAACTAAAATAATAAAATGTATCGATTATGTACTAAAACAATCGTTATTTGTTGATCCTTTACTTTCAGTTTTTCCAGGTAAG
This sequence comes from Amorpha juglandis, assembly GCA_949126905.1. Taxonomy (NCBI): domain Eukaryota; kingdom Metazoa; phylum Arthropoda; class Insecta; order Lepidoptera; family Sphingidae; genus Amorpha; species Amorpha juglandis. Next base: position 11,304,962 of record OX421367.1, read on the forward strand.
CAAGGTAATCACCGTATAATTTTATTGTTACTGAAAGTTCGTATAATCATTTAAGTTAAACTAAATCTTAAAAACCGTATTCGAATATTTGCTGTTATTCTTGCTGAAGACTTGTCAGTTTTTTCTATTATAGTAATATTGGAATTGTCAATTCTAATATAGTAATATTGGAATTTGCTGGTGGGAGGATACTTGGTCTTGATGGTGGGAAAGTATTTGATGTTTCTGGTGGGAGTGTATCTAATCGTTTTTGTACCGACTAAACCACCGTACATATGCGAATAAACCCCCGACTTCAATTTGAAAAACAAAATATGTAACTTTTAAAAGGCTTAACATTTTTATTTCAAACCTAGCTAAGATCTATCAGTTACATGCATGTACGCACAAACACAGAGTCAAATTTAGAACTTCCCTTTTTTTTTATGGGGTAACACACCTGCCATAGTGGCTCGTAACGTGGTCAGCCAGTATACATCCAGCAATTTAAGGCTATATAAATCTGCCGAGCATCGAGGGACGCGATATCACTTGACCGTCAATATTATATTTGGACTGCACTGTTATTAAGATCACGTCCTTCACGTTTTAGTCTTAGTACTTTTTTTACTTTACTTTTGCTTTTTTGTGTCAGGATAAAAACATTTTATTGATTGTCTTGATTAATGCTATAAAAATACCGATATCATTTCCCTCTTAGTGTCAACTAAGTTTGTTAAAGAATGTTTGATTGCAGTTATGAGTACAAATTTTAAAATTAAATATATTTGTCAACTCATTGGAGTTAACCATATTCATTAATTGACTCTCGAGATAAGTGCCTTAAATATTGTTTCTGGACATTTATCTCGAGGGCCCATGCGTCCTTCCCACCCTAAAATATATATATACTATGGTCAGTGGCGCGGGCGTTACTTACAATACGCACAATTTAATAGGGCTATCGCAGTGTTCCGTCAGCATAAGCGGTTTATTTGTTTTTAATGGGTCAAATTCAGGTATAAATATGATGAAAAATAATAAAATAAAACATACATACACAAAGAGCATTTCCTTTAAAGGGAAGATAATGAAAATAAATCTTAACTTTAATAACGTAACATGGGAAAGATCATTTTGTATCGATTGTATCATAGAATCTATAAAGTTTGAGTATTCATAGAGTTCTTTTTTAGCTAAGATATAATAATTCTACCATATAAAAAAATATATATAACCAAAGGGAATCTTTGTTGGAAGAACGATTAGTTTTTGCACGTTTAATTACAATCATTTTGTATCGATTGTATCATAGGATCATTTTGTATCGATTGTATCATAGAATCTATAAAGTTTGAGTATTCATAGAGTTCTTTTTTAGCTAAGATATAATAATTCTACCATATAAAAAAATATATATAACCAAAGGGAATCTTTGTTGGAAGAACGATTAGTTTTTGCACGTTTAATTACAATATTAACGAGCAAATAATCTTTAGTCCATTGAAATGTTACAATTTAAGGTCCTAATATTGCATTTATTAGACGCAATTTTATTTTTGGGACATAGAAGCTTAACCCCAAGTTTGTGGGGTTGCCGCCCTTTTCCCCCGGCCGACAACTTGGAAAAAGGGGTGCAAACACCTTTTTCGCGATATCTCGGAAACTATGTGTCCTACAAAAAAATCGTAAAGACATAATTTGTAGCAAATCGCTTTGCCTACAAATATGTTCATATAAGTTTTTGCGATAAATTTAAATTTTAATTTAATATATTTTTTTTTTATTTAATTTTAGTATGCAGATGTTCATTTGTCCCCAAACGGTAACTCGGACCTTTTCTACCTGCCAAACAATCTCGAAAATGTACACTCCTCTTAGAAATTACTATAAGAAACAATCATTTGGTAAGTTTTATAGTAAGGAAAACAGGAATGAATAAGTAAAGTTGAACGGATTTAACAATTTTTTTTAAGAATGTATTTACAATAAAAAAAAATAGATCATAAAACTAAGTTAAACATTTCGTTTTGATCGGATTCTCATGAGCTTTGACGAACCCGGTCAATTTTGGAGCGCTCTAACAGCGTTTTAAATGAATGAAATTAAAAAAAGTTATAAAGCTAAAAAGAAAATTTTTATAGAAATTTTCTCACTTTTTTGCTTATAATTTCCTTAATGTTAAATTAAGCGCAATAAGTTATATGAACATATTTCTAGGCAAAGCGATTTGCTACAAATTATGTTTGTACGAATTTTTTGTAGGACGCATAGTTTCCGAGATATCGCGAAAAAGGTGTTTTCCAAGATGGCTGCTGGGGGACAAGGGCGGTAACCCCACAAACTTGGGGTTAAGCTTCTATTGACACATGTCCCAAAAATAAAATGGCGTCCTCTAATAAATGTAAAGCGCATGTAACATTGTAATGGACTACTTACCAATAGAACAGTTTATGATATTTATGCATTCCATGTAATCATTTAAATAATGATTTTTTTGTTTTTTTGGTTCATAGGCTTTTATTGGCCAATATAGGTACTAAATGCTTTAATATATAAAAAATGGATTTTATTTGAAAGTAAAATAGGCTAATATAATTATATATAATTTTTACGAAACCTTTTTGCAGCCGTTATGTAAAACCCAAAAAACGAGCCATAATATCCTTGTGTATGGATAAAATACGACTTATTTGGGACTTTATACAAACATTTTTTGAAATCGCGACAAAAAAATCATTTTGTGGGTCTTAAACGACTAATTTAACGATAAAGGTAGTGCACATATTTTCTTGTATCTAGGTTAATAAAAAAGGTGTGTGTGTGATTTTAAAATCAGCGATGTCGCAGTTTTTTAGAGACTAAAGGGTGTGTAAAACCAAAGCTAGGTGTAGAGGGAGAAGTGACTATATTTATTTCAAAATTGGAATATATTTTCTTCCATTTATCATTACATTACATTGGTTAAATAGTCCGCGAAAGTCGGAGAAAACAGCCTGTACATGTTATAGTAATTTAATAGCTGTATTTCACAATCTCAAAACACATTTACAAAAATTTACAAATAATGCTTCAAATACACGAAAACCACGAGTATCGTAGGTTGCGACACTCTGAATCGAATTAATTACCTCGCAACCGGGCGTAGTATTAAAAAACCGTTTGCGCAAGAGTCGATCCGTACCTTGACACAGATATCGCTCAAACTGTCGTTTTGAATACACAAAAACCGGACGCTGCTTCGACTATTTTAAAGTTACTCATGTACAATCGTATAATATACGTGCACCTTTATAAAAACAATGTATATTTTTTATATTTTAAAGTTACACAATACTGGCTTATTTTCAAGGTGTATGTATTCACAATTAAGTTGGGAAGTTATTTAATCTTTCCTTTAAGGTCTGCGACACGTGAAATATTCTTGTGGTATTGTGGGCGTTCATGGGTGGTGATGATCACTTTCATCAGGTAACTCATTTGTTCATTTGTGGCTTATGGCAAAAACAAAACTAGCGACTTTATGGAACAATTTAGATGAAATAAAACGGGATATAAACTTAAACCATCAAATTCACACTGTTTATGACTATAACTAATTTCGGATTTTTTAAACGCAATGATCATACATACATAGCTAAACGCATGTTTCCCGTAGGGGTAGGCAGAGACTACGGACTTCCACCTGCTACGATCATTATAAACCTTTTTGGCCTTCTTCACTCTCATTAAATTCTTCATGCATGCACGTCGGTTTAGGGTACTTCTGACCTGGGCTTTCTCAAGAATATCTCCGTCTTGATCTGATAAGCTTTGCCGAGTACTTCTCCTCCCAACTGTACCAGTCACATTCGCCATGTTTATTTGTTTCGTCAATAATCTTTTATCCATTCTCTCTGCATCTCCAAACCATGTCAGTATTCCTTTGTCAATCTTTCTCACTACATGTTCTCTCACAACACACCTCTTAGTATCTCAGTATGTATTTAAAAAATTTAAATCGCTTTTATGAAAGAACCGCTGGCCTAATTGAAGTCGGTTAAAAAAGGAAATGATGTCAATTTCATCTAAATAACGGCAGCGATTATGCAGATTATAATTTGGCGATAAGTAATAGTTTTTTCACAAATATTAAGTTTTTTTATGACGAAATTATATTATATGTCTTATTTACCTATAAGAAGATCCATATACATGTGATTCCATAGGTGGATCAAAGGCGTCTAAAAAATATTGAATTACTAAAATTTACATGCCTAAATTATTACAAATTGTTTCTGTTTTTGAAAACAGGTTTTTCTTGAACTATCCTATCTCTCAAGTTGGATCAAACTGCACGTAGTTTGCAAAATATGATAAAACTCGGTTCAGTAGTTCAGGAATTCATCGCGGACAAACAACGTCACACGAAAATTTTTATATATAAAGATAATCGATATTGTTAATGGCAATAGATGAGGACAATGGCTATTGTAATATACCTATTATGTGTAAATAGGTGACATATAGATAGATTAACACCTCAGATAATATAAAATAAACGTCACACTGCACCATTTCATCCACCACCCCTTTAATGGATTCATAACGATGCGATCGGCTGCCCTATGCAATTACCGCCTGCAGCACAATTCATGGAGGCCGGAGATCAACTCTCAGGAGTCCAGTTCTTGGACCACGGGGTGGTTCGGACTCTCATCCTCTTCGTTACCTAGAATCATTCATGATAAAATTGTAATAGCACCGAGTCAAAATCGGTTGGATTAGGACATAATTACATGTTTTTCAATTCTTTTTGAGTCGGTTTTATTTCTGTTTATAAATTATTATTGTATCTGCGTACCCCTAAAGACTTTTGAAGCCTGTCCACTATGTGCAGACTATGTATTACCAATTTAATTTGCAGTCTATCGATGTAACTATGTCATTGCTAACTATTTATCCTTATGACTTCATTGCCCACACAAAGTTTATATTCAAAGTCATCAATCCGACGAATTTGGTACAATTCTACGAAGCCTACTTTCATGGTTTCAACTCTCTAGTAAATTCAGTTCCGGGCAAATCGTGACAGAAAAATTCACGCAAAACGTTATTCGTATGGAACTCTGTATTCCCGGCCAACAGTTCAGATTGGTCTAATACTGTTTTTAGACCAAGGAAACGATATTTAAGTATTTTCATCATTATTATTAATAGGCAACACTGAAAGCTTTGCGCTTCAGGTCATTACGAACATGTGAATTTGAAATGATGTATTGTGTAAGTGATCTCCACCCCCCATGTACGCCCACCACCAGAAGAATCATGGGCGCGTGCCGACCTTAAAGGGAAGGGATAATTAGGGATTGGGAAGGGGAGGGGATTTGGGCTTCCGGATATATAACTCACCGTACGAAACGCAGCAGCAAGCCGGTACTTTACGTCGGTTTTCTGTGAGACAGTGGTAACGACCCGGTCGAGCCAGCCCATTCATGCTGTAGACAAAACTGTCTACAGCGTGGCTCTACCACTACGAAATCATCATGTCTAGCAAATATAATTGTGTATTATAATCATAACTGAACAAGTGCGTTAAATGTTACGTGTCTATTTTAAGCGGTTTAATGTTATACAAACACACATTAATTTATATACTTAGCGACGAACAGCCATATTATTATTGTCAAATAAGCCTGTCTACTTTTAAATAGTTTAAATGGTAAGTTGTAATGTTGACCCTATTTCCATAGATTTTGTTTAAACACTTTAGAAAGCCTATATATCTGAGTTCCTACCGATAATCCTACAGAGGAAACATATTTTGTAGTATTGTGAGTATTTTATATATTTTAAAACAAAAATAAAATTGACAACTTGTCGAGATGTCAAGAAATAAAAAAAAAAAAATATATATATGAAAAACCTAATAACGCTATGAGATTATTAGTCAAAATGCCAAATTTTATCAACCAACCATCGCACCCTGTCGCAAGCCCCTCGGGAGAACCGGATTTATACTGGCTGATCTTGGAACGCGATCCACATAAGATGTGTGGGTCACTATGGCATGTATGGCGCTATCTGGGCGAATATGAATATCCCACCACCAGCAATGCCATTCCTAAAAGATTTTTTCAAGTGCGTAGTCGTACAGGCATTAACAGTTTTGTAGCAAATTGATGTTATGAGTACCTAAAACCTTGTTAACGAATTTTAATAAAAAAATAATTTTATACCTCAATCTACATATATATATTTATATTTTCATTGAAATTGTGATATTTCAAATGTTTTATAAAACATATATATGGTTTGAAGGTTTTAAAGTAAGAGGCGAGGATACAAATCACCGATTAGAAGCTTAAGCCCCATTTACATGGCGACAGTTTCTCGCGAGACATTGGCGAGCATATAACAGAATTGGTGTGTGTCGTGGGACACCAGGTAGGAACGAAGTTCCTTCGGCTAATGTAGAATCGACACAAATTGCAAAAAATTCAAATTATCAACTAAAATAACAAAATATGTCTCTTTATTTTTGTTTGACATCATAAAATTACATAGAAATAGAATAGAAAAATAGAAATAAAAAAAAGTCGTGTGGCACTCGGAGACTGCCGCGGTAAAGCTATTGTATAGCATTTTTTATCAACTTATGTAATAATCTTTTAAAAATCGAAGGAGTATTTTTATATACTTCAAATATAACTGGCTGAATGAATTTCATTTTAAAAAAGGAACTAACTGGCTGGTTATGCGACTGTCGCGCCTGCGCACTTCTCATTTAACGCTTTTATTCCACGCATTTTTCTTACGGTTTTACTATCACATTTTTTTCAGTTCGGTCACGCAGCGAAATCCCTATCCCCTCCAAGCCTGCCGTAAGGAACTTCGTTCCAAAAACTTTTATTCACGATGTCGCATCATATGATACATATTTTTAATTTGTATGAAGCATCATTGATCTATAAAGATCAATTAAATAAAATGGGAGTGTCTATGAGTAGTACCTTTTTTTAAGCTCATACATACTGAAACACTGGAACTTTTGTACTTCTGGATATTCCTGAATGAATATGAATTTCGAATGTTATATTTATTTATCTGGATGAAAATATATGCAATCACATTTTAACCCACATCAAATTAAAATTGAGATATTCAATTTATTTTGCAAAATTCATTAGATTTAAGGTGGGTACATTCCCTTTTTTTTTTAATCATAAATGAAACATTGAAACTAATGTGTCTGGTATAAATGTTTAATTTAAATATAAAAAGTTATAATGTCGTTGAGGCAACAATGGTTATTGACGATCGCGGTAGGTAGGAAGTGCGCTGTTTCGGTTCGTACCTGTGTCGTATAGCCCGAAAAGCGGAGTCCGCCGTGTGGCACCATTGTGGGCGGCAGCATGGGTGGTAGGCCTCGTGCTGTCGTTGACGCTGAGGGTGAGGCTTCTGTGCCGAAGGAGTCGGGCCGCAAGGCGACACCGCGCAGGGGCGATTCCGGTAGCAAGTAAGGCGTTAAGTTAGGCTAAGCGTGCATTTTTCGGCTATTTTGATCTTGGACAGAACACATGGATAAACAATATTTGCAAATGTATAAAATGTAGCCCCATGTTTAATCCTCGGTTTAGACAATTGTTAAATCGGGTGCGATTTATTCTGTAATTGTGTTCATATTAGATTTTTTATAAAACCCGAAATAAAAAAAATACGACGGGAACAACTTAACGCATAGTTTGATTTTACGAATAGTTTTTTTTGAAGTGGTTCAGTAGTATTATTATGGTCCACATGATATCGATAGTGTTCACTTCGTTAAAATAACTGAATTTCATACCAAACTCCTACTAAACAAATGCATAAATATTTGCTTAATAAAAGTAACAGTGGTTTTTCTCGGGCACAACGCAGGATAATACGAAAAATGACATAAAACTATCATTTACTTTTTATTTCTTTTTACGATAGAGTAAATTATTTCACATGCATGATTAAACTGAAAATATATATAATATATAATGACATTACGTCCCACGGGAGCGGAGCAGTAATATTCACGCGAGTGAAACCGCGCGGGACAGCTGGTAAGAAATATTTGAAAGTCTTATTTGTTTTGGTATGACCCTCGTACATGTGCGACTGTTGCGTCTATTTTATGTCACAAGTTTAAAGACTAGGCAAAAAAGCGCTCATTGAGCTTCGCTGGTGCGTAGAGCTTATGGTATTTACAATCTTAAAGAAACTTAAATAAATTAAACGATTTTATTTAAAGGCAATATTTAAAAATTTTTGAACATAGTCCCTCAAGTGTGTCTAATAACCTACTTGAGAAACACAAAGAAATGTACAAAAACTAAGGCACACGTGTGCGCACAGCGCAGTATTGCGTAAACAGCGCCGGCCTATGTGCCCAGGCGGCGCGGCGCGGAGCCCGCATCACTTCGTTTATACGCGCTTATCTTACTGGATACGAGTAATAGTGGCATACGAAGGCAGGGAGGACGTCTCGACTATCGACGGATCACTCCCAGGTGTAGGGTTCCATCTGTCTACTTACAATCTTATTTTTTTGTCTTCTTCAGACAGTTTGTAAATTGCTTCGTTGCTTGTTACGACTGTCCAGTGAGGAAGTGAACAGGATATCAAAAGGACTCAAATGGCCTAAGCAAAAACTTAATTTTATACAGCAGTATGAGGCCTAGGTACCTATATCTGCAGTCGTTTTTAACTCCCGATAAAAAGTGGAAGTTACAAGCTTTTTTTTTTTTTTTTTTTTTTATCCTGGCTCGGCAAAGTGACTACGCTACACCTGATGGTAAGTGTAGCGCAATCCAAGAATAGTGTCGACCAACGATAAACAATGTGTCCATCGTCGGTCGGCAAGATCATGCCGGCCTGCCAAAGGGCTAAGGGGGAGGGGAAGGAAAAAGGGAAGGGAAAAGGGTTAGGATCAGGAGGCAAGCCCCCTGGGGAGAACCGGATATACACTGGCTGACCCTGGAACGCGACCCACACGAGGTGGGCCACTATGGCAGGTTTTAGCACCAGTGTACGGTGGTCGCTATCCGGTCGGATACAAGTATCCTCCCACCAGCAAAAGCTTGACCTCCCTTTCTCTGTGTGTTGTCACATAGTTCTATAAAGTTTGTGACATTTTTCTAAACTTTGTCTGTTAGCCTGCTAATGAAATCTAATTCCTGCCTTAGTCGTATAATAACGTTAATGCCATAACAAAATTTCAAAGTTTCAAGGTCAAGCTGGAAAACACGCGGCTCCGGTTACGATATATCAAGGACACGGGTTCTCAGTTATAGTGCGAAACCATACAAACTATTATGCGGACAACAGGCATTCTACGAATAACGGTGGAAAGGTTTAGTTTTGATGTTATATAATAATTATTAAACACGAATATGATTACGTGACCACAATTTTATAGGTTAGTTTATCGTTTGTTAGACCGTTGAAGCAACTTTCTGCCATGGTACGTATGGTGGTGAGAGAATTTTGACCTATCTCCGGATAATGTTCAAATAAAACACCAATGTAGTACATATAGAAGACAATTTTATAAGCTATAAGTTAGGCCAAAATATCCGTAAGCTTTTAAAGCACTTCTCGCATTTCAACGGCTCAAAAAACGAACTAATGTGTGTGTGTGTGTAATAATGGTGGCTTGTGAATTTAATTTATTCTCAATTTTAATTTTACTTGATTAATTCTATTCAAAAGGGATCTAATGCTAACTAGTAGTTTATAAAGCCAAACTAAAATGAAATAATTTGCGTATAAAAAATACCTTGTAATAATATCAAATAAAAACTTTTTAACAATAAAAACTACTTTATCTACCTACTAACGATTTTATCTTTTCAGTTTTTTAACTCGTTTTAACTCGCTTTTATTAGCTTCATACGTATGTTAGTATGTAACGGAAACTTTAAACATAATTTTGACCTCCTTCAAAACGTAAAATATTCAAAAAAAATAAAGTTAAATAATAGTTAAAAAATCTAAAAAAATACCGCTTTTATAGAAATACCAAATTAAAAATAGAAAATAAATTTTAATAAATTTGAAGAAAAACAATTATTTTATTGTAAAAAAAAAGTGTGGAGTGCATAGTGTCAATAGTTATAAGTATTATATTGACAGATATGAGTAGAAAGGATTATCATTTTGATAATATCTTAAAAAACACCCCACGCTTTTTTTTGCAATAAAACATTTATTTTTCTAACTTATTAAAATATATTTTCTATTTTTTAGTTAGGTTTTCTATAAAAGCGTTTGTATGTCGTGTATAATTTCATAAAAAAGTTGAATCACTTGTTATATTTTCGTGTACGTTGACAAGAAGCACTTTCCAGCTTGCAAATCGATCTATCAGGTTAATAGTTCTTGGAAATGAGCAACGCTTTGACCCACGTTAAAGGGTACTGCTGCTGTTGCCATAAGACATCATTCAAAACGCTAACGTGGATGATACACGAATAAACTTATCATTTTTAACCCTCTACAAAAAAAGGTACTAAAAGCTTAAATCCTTTAATTTAATTTGAGACGGGGCAATAATATTATATGTCACATGCTGTATATTCATATCATGCAGTATATTTTAGGAACAATCTTGCCCCGATCTTATTCGGTTCAATATCATACTTCAATGGCTCTTACGCCCTTTCATTAACATTAGGGGGATGACCAACTGTAATACAGTTTGCAGAGTGTAGATCAGATACAAATGGCGAGCAGAACTGCTATATTTACAGAAATGCATTTCACCATCAAATCTTCGTAAATGCTATTCAAAAGATCCCTCACTTATTTAGTGAAAGCAAGAATCTGAATCAACAACCATTAAAAATTAATAGTAATTAATTTAGCTGCGAGGTTTACTCTTTTAGTGCTGACTAGGGTCTAGACAATATGTGACTATGCTATTGAACATTCATATTACGCACCCTGAATTTAGTGGTTATATTACCTAGGTAGTTTAAATATGACGTTATTTAACAATATTTGTTATCGTTTCGCCCTATTTTACACACGCTAAAATACATTTAGGTAGCTTATGGCAGTTAATTAGGTGATAGAAGGTTGGTGACATAATTACATTGAGCGAGGGCCTTCAGGAATCGCCCTAAGTTTAAGTTGCAGAATTTTTTATTGTTCTTTATTTAAATTGATGCAGACAGAGGGATTTTCGTGTTACGCGTATATTAGGAAATTTTCAGCTTTCAAAAGTATGTCGCAGTTGTCGGCGCCAACTGATGTGTGTCAGGTCACGGGGGCTGGGCGTCATTTGAATTATTTTTATTAGTTCATCAGAATGTAGCGCGATCAAAATAAAACTTTATTTGCGAATTATCGTTTTTTACAAAAGCGTTATGAGGGTTTTGTTAACTGTGGAGAAACAAATAAACGATTATTATTAATTAATAATACTGTATAAAGCAATTACGCAAGTCTTCACGATTGAGCATATGTACTGTGATTTTAGATCGCGACATATGTGATTTAGCAGTTATCTGCATTTCTTGTTCAGCATTTTCTCTAACTGATGAAGGTTGGTACAAATATATCCTATCTTTAGCGCATATCACATGGCCACTTATTGAGATGATAAACTAATTATAGTCATAAAAAGACCGCGTAATAAAGATCGTTATACCCACGCGATGTCGCATTGATATGTAGAGTTGCAATGCAGCATCAAACAGAAGTATCAGTTGTCGTTGACCACTCTTTTTTTTCTCGATACAAACGCGCTTTTGCTTCGATAGAGCACGGATATACTCCACAAGTAGGAAGACATCAATATGTTCATATACACACAATTTTCGCAGACAAGGAAATCAAAATTAGTAAAATGCATCCGATAGATACGTTTATGCGCGGTCGACGAACACACATACCTATCTGAAATAGAGGTTCACAGCGTGAATGAAGTGAATATTTTTTGGCCGGCCAAGTTGTTTGTACCTTTTTTTAGTTATGTTAGTGACCAGGATCTAGGACCAAACGCAATAAAGACAATTTTGAAATGGACCATATTGCTTTGATTGACTAGCGACGACATTGCGAGATTATTACGAAAACCCTGGTGAGTATACGGTTCATCCGCTTACGCTTGTATTGTGTTTGTAAGGGCTTGTGATGTACAATGTACATGTCGGCGTCGGGTGAAGTGTATCGTATAATGAGTGTATCGTGCCCGGTATGATGATTACAGTGCGTGTGCTGCGGCTGCGGCGGCGTGCGGCGTGCGCGTCATATATACTGACTGCTAAATACCTAACTACGCTTATGCTTGTAGACGACACGGACGATTGCCACTCTGAGGCGTAACTGGGTCACTAGGTCACAGACGAGGTCCGCCGATAGCGAACTGTTGTTTCCCAAACTATTATTTATTTTTCTAGATATACATAACAGAAACACCATACACGGTTAGGTGGAGGGTCGATAGTGATATATTTTATTTTTTTAAGTTTCCGTTGTAATTATAGTTTCAGCGTTGATTTATCTACCATTTGCACAAATGCTGTTACCTCTATATATTATTCCTGAAAGGTGTTCTTTGTCATAATGCCATATAATACATCTCTGAGCATAATGCGCGTAGTTAACCAGTAGTGTATTAATATCAAAGGATTTTTGCAAAAATGTTGCCTACTTACTACAAATCACATATCACTAAACAGATTTTTCAATAATAACTATTATTAGTAAATAAAGTTTTTGGAAGGTGGAAACTGCGTAAGACGGAATTTTTTATGTTTTCTAAGGAACTGCGCACTGAACGAATCTTACAGGGACTGTGGGTTAAGATATGAGCATTTATGCTCATATCTTAAAAATGGCGACGCTGTTACGCTGTTTTTATCCTAAATATATATATTCTGTGGTATAAAAATTATTATACATCGATCCAGAGGTTACTTCGAGGAAACGTAATGCTGAGAGACAGGCTCTTTTTCTCATTTATAGTATGATTATGAATTTAGTTATTAAATAATTCAACATAATACTATATGAGGCAACATCCCAGCTCACTACACAAATAAAGATGTCTATCCCGCCAAAATAATAAATGTGAAAAGGGTACCAAGTTCGGTACAAACGATGTTGGAGGTTGTCGCGTCGACGCCAATTAAAGAGTCGAGATCTAAATGGCTACCAACTTCTATAATCTTCTTCTTTAAGTGCCATCTCCTATCGGAGGTCGGCGATCATACAGGCTATTTTAACTTTGGAAGCTGCTGCTCGGAACAATGATTTTGTGCTCATGTTGAACCATTGGCGAAGATTTTTAAGCCATGATATCCTCCTACGACCGGGCCTCCTCCTGCCCTTTATTTTCCCTTGAATGATTAGTTGGAGTTCTATAATACCTTAATTATAATGTTGAATACAAGAAGTGAAAATTGCTTGCGTATTATTTTTGATTAATACGGATTACATAGAAAATGAGCATACATATTATCTTAAGTTCAAACCTGTACCACAAAGCGGTAGTCAGATTTTAATGGTAGAGCAATATAGTAGACAGCTTTGTCTACAGCATGAATTGGCCGGCTCGACCACTTGTTGCAACTGTCTCACAGAAAACGGACGTAAAGTAGCAGCTTTCTGTTACATTTCGTAAGATGAGTAAAATATGCGGAGGCCCAAATCCCCTCTTTTCTACTTAATCCATTTATCCCTTTCCTTTAAAATATCGACGACGCGTCCATGACTTCTGGTGTTGTGGAGTTAATGGTCGGTATACATCATCATCAGATACAGGGTTCGAAAATATCCGATATTTATTATAAATATCAAAATATCGGATATTTATGATATATATCCGATATATATCAAGTTTGATATATATCCATTTTGTATGAAAGCCATATTATTATTTTATTGTATTATTTATGAATACTGTTTGCATATGTGTTACATACACATACTAAAATTATAAAATAAAAAACTCATTTTTGGATAAGGCAAAATGAACTAAAAACTGGCAGAAGTATTGCCATTTATGGATTAGAACTTACCATTAGGGAGTATGTTTTAACACTACTCCCACGCCATCTATATTTGGGAAGTAAAAATACAGTAACAAACTCTAAAAATTACTTAATAACATTAATTTTTTAAACCATTTTTGTATTCCAATATATTATAAAAAATATTGATATATATCGTCAAACCCAGCTTAATATATATCTTGATATATATCCATTGATATATATCCTCGAACACTGATCAGACACCACCAGATAACCCATTGGCTCGTTTGGTAACACCTACTTTATAAAAAAGACAAGAGGTACATTTAGAAACACACTTCTCGCTGAGCTTATTTCCATCCTAAGATGAGATAGGTGGCGACTGGTGAGCCTATTGACTTGTAACTGCGATTTTTGAACCGAAACTTAAAATCGATTTGTGACTGCCTAAAGTAGGATTTGAATCCATGACTGCCGCGCGCCAGTTTCACAGTTCAAGTGCACTGCCACTATCCCTATGAGGTGAAAAAATCTAAAATCTATAAATTATGGACTTTAATCAATTTTTGGTCCAATATTTAGTCACTCAGAAGTGTTTTACGTTTCAATCAGTGAGTGAAAAATAGCACTTTTCCGATTTTAATAACTCCAGAACTATAACAGATATATTTTTGCAATTTTGGCTTTTAGGTGTTTAATGAACCCCTATTAGACATGTAAAATTTTAAGTGTCTAGTTCTAAAGTTTATTGAGTTTTGTGGGGGTCGTAAGTATCTCTAAATAATTCACGTAAAATATACACGCGTCATCCTTTTCTTCGTGGAACTTACACAACCGTGTGTCTAGATTTAAAGATACATTAAGCAGTAAAGCAGTTGAGTTCAGAATTGTATACGTTTAAGTGTGCGTGCTTCAAGTTATTTGTTCTATTTTAATGTTAGTCGAACGCAGCAACCTTGCTCCACATTCAAGATTACAATTAAATAAAAGGCCAGTTAAGCGCGAATCGAATTTCTTGCGAAATTATTCCGATATAAACTGTAAAAACTATAAATAAATATTTATATAGCTTTATAAATACCCCGTAAAATAATTCACCCTTATATTACCCTCTGCTGGTCATGTACCTGGATGAAATTTGAAAATATTACAATATGCCACTATTTTCTCGGAATATATTCGTTTTACAATAGTTCCTAAAGATTCTGCTGTTATAAAATCTAAATGAGAAGCCATATACTAAAAGCATTGTTTTTTCTTGAGTAGTAGCAGTACTGTGCCCAGATTTTTAGTAGGCACTATAAACAAATACTAGTAAATCATTTAAAGTTTTAAAAAATGTACATCTATTAGTTTGTGAGTTACAGGTGGCTCCTCAATTCAAATATTTAGATTGAGAAGCCACTTTCACATTGATTTATTTTTATAAATATAATATGTTTACTACAAATATGGATGTGAGCTTCGTTTTAAAATCTAAAGCGTCTCTTCAATCCATACCGAAATAAACAGCGATAATATTTAGGATGTCGTGTCAATGGGAAGCTAAGGTTAGTCCAGGAACTGCGGTCACAATACGCTCAGCGCTCGCCCCATGCATGTTCTGTATGAAAAATTTTGGGTAGGTTGTTGTGGCGATTGTCAATTTGCCACTAGTGGATGGAGACAGCATCCACGAAATTTCGTTTAAACCTATTGATCCATCCATAGACACGAAAAGTTCTGCGTCACCTAATCTAAAGCCCAAACCCTTCGATCTAGAAAGCTGAACTATTACACAGAGGTCCGCTTTACGATGTATGCAAGGAATAAGGAAGGATATTTCGAAAATCAAGCCCTAAAGTGGTAAAATTGTGGCTACAATGCAACGTTTGTATGGAGAAAACGTATTAAATAGACATATCGACTCAAATTTCGAAGGAAGTATTCCTAAAAACAAATAGGCATACGTATTTCACGATTTTTCAAAACACAACCCCTTAGCTAAGGGTGAAATGGCTAAGAGGCGGGGTTGTCGCATTGTCAATAGCGATATTTGTAACAAATCCGTTTTAAAAAATAAACAATATTAATTTTATGCCCGGTAGGTAAGTAGGCATAATGATAGATAGAAAGGGAGAATTAAATTATAATAGCAACTTCGGGGTACAGGGTATATGCACCTACTACCTAATATTTAGACACTGAGGAACTAAAGTTGCTGTGATTTATTGAAGGCGATTTATTTCTTTTTATTAATTGTTAATAATGATCTTTAATAAAAAAGGTGTGTAAATATGTAATCAAGTTCTATTTATATTTATAAATTATATGTACTTACCTGTTGAAAATAACAAATATTACCGATAAACGCAGCTGAGTGGTGTAGGTATTATGCCCACAATATATAGAAATTATCCAATTAATTTACTAGTTAGACACAAGTTGCTTATAGGATTCCAAGCAGAACCACATCCGTTCTAGTTCCGAAAATACCCTGAACATTCTGAACAACGTATCATCAAGACAGAGGCAATCTGCAATATACCTAATATCGAAGCATACATCGTTAAAGTAGAGTGCGGCATTATACGATGTTACTAGTGGACCACTATTATTTCATATGGTGTAATAGGCGCCGAGACGTACATATACTCAAAATTACCGCGGCTCACAAGCAAACATGCCCTACTGACACCGAATGAAATCAAAATGCGACGCCGCGTCACCGCCTGAATACAAAACGGCTAACATCAC
This sequence comes from Amorpha juglandis, assembly GCA_949126905.1. NCBI lineage: Eukaryota > Metazoa > Arthropoda > Insecta > Lepidoptera > Sphingidae > Amorpha > Amorpha juglandis. Next base: position 11,321,668 of record OX421367.1, read on the forward strand.
TGTTTGACAATACATAAGTACATTCATTCACCGCAATGTGGAAGCTAATTATATTATGAACTATTCTCGAAACATGTTCCGTGAGCTACTATTATTCAGTAACTCACAGACGCTGTTTCACACAGCCAACTCTATCGTAGAATAGCGCGAAAAAACCAATGCGACGTTGCCGCACCGTGCAGCCGAGCGTACGAGCAGGTAGCCTCCACAATGCACACATCATGTGTTAATAGTGTATATGTGTGTTGTTATACAACACTTGTCTGTCAGTTCAATAATTATGCTCATTTTTCCTATAAACCTCATGTCCCCGAGTCGTCTAAGTAGATTCCAATTAATATATAAACCAATTACTTTATTAATGTCATCTTATAAATTTAGGCACATTTAGTAAACATACATTGTAAAACAAATAGTCAATCATCACTAGACAATTACGTTATAACAATAATTAAAGTTAAATGTTGAACTACATCTGTTGCAATTATTGCAACAGACCAACCACATCCGCCTTTTTAAGAGACAGAACAAGTTACAATTTAATACCTATAATAGAGTAATTAAATAGGTATGGCATGCTTAAATACTTACCGCCAGTAGGATCCACATACGCAATTTTCAACTCCAAATCTATATTTTCTATTGGTTTCGGTTCTGTGGAGCTCAAATCGTAGTCCAAGGGAACCCCATTTTCAAGTTCACTCTTTGCCTGGCTTGTGGAAGCGGCCAGACTTTGCGTTACACTCATTTTTGGAGCGTCTTCGTGCATCATACACGACTAATATGACGAGGCGATCGTATTATGCCGCACACAGATTGAGTATATATCACCTGCGCCGCCAAGGGATTTAATCTGTTTCAAAAATCACCCATAAAAAGCGATTATGCGTTTAAAAAACTAAATGTAGGTCTCTAGGCCACTTCACATACACTTTGATATTCCGACCGACTTAACACGAGTTCAATAGAGCTACCGTACTCATGACTGACATTGAAATAAGTCGGTAAAGGGCAGTGGGAAATTAACCTAATTCGAATCAAATCTGTGTCAAGTAGTATTTGTAAAATATTTATCTATAGGCCAAGTATATCATATGAATAATAGTTTATTAATTAATAATGTAGGAAATCGATTATAATTATTATCTAAAACAATTCAAAGTAATATTTCATCTTTATTAGTTAGAATGATTGCTAGCTTAAAAAATATAAGATATCTTCAATGCAAAATGACCACGTTTGCTTATGAATACGCTGTGTTGTGTAATAAATGACCGTTTCAATTGCACAATCCTTTCACAAGGGCTTCGAATGTAGGTCAATCTTTATGAGAATGGTTACATGTACAATTATTTTCTACAAAACTTTTTTATGTTTCAAGAATTACTTCTATTAATTATGTAAGGAATTATTGTATGATTTCTAGATATTTTAATGCTTTTAAATTATACAATTTGTCCTTTTGGGGCTTAAATATATTATTTAGTTTCCGGTTGACACCAACGCACTCTGTTCATAATTTTATGTCTTTAATTACATCCTTTGTTCTTGACAGACGCTAAAATATCGGTAGATGGCGCTTTTGCGAATACTCCAAACAAAAATAAAGAAGGGAAACATTTTTATTTATTGATTTATCATAAAAAATACCAACTTCATATTAGGTTACGTAATTTATATATAGAACAAACATGAAAAATAAAACCAAAATAAAAATTATTTCTAGTTTTGCTGTCTTGGCATGCCATCTAGCGTCATAGTCATGAAAAGGTTATTTTTAGTGCAGTGTTCATTCATATTTATATTTGTTTCCGACCTTTTCGTATTCCCGAGGCTCAGGAAAATATTATCACGTTCCCGGGAATTCCCAAATCTCGGGAAACTGATTTTTAATATATCCTGGTCAAACTACCTATACCTACCCACTTTTACTATATCATCAGCCGCAAGACGTCCTCTGCTAAACACAGGCCTCCCCCAAATATTTCCGGAACGACCTGTTGGAAGCGGCCTGCATCCAGCAACTTCCTGCGACCTTTATCAGGACGTCTGTCCATCTTGTAGGCGGACGTCCAACGCTGCGCTTAATTCCTTTTACTAGATTCACCTATAATTTTAGTTGATAATTGGATAGAAATAGCAATCGTTTTTTATTGGTAGAGCCACGCTGTAGACAGTTTTGTCTACAGCACGAATGTGCCGGCTCGACCGGGTCGTTATAAATGAATGTGTCGGCTTGCTGATGCGTTTCGAACTGTGAGCCAGATATCCTGCGGCCCAAATCCCCCTTCCCTTCCCAATCCGTTTATTATCCCTGCCCTTTAAGGTCGGTAAAATACCTATCACCTATGATTCTTCTAGTATGTGGGCGTACATGGGCGGTGGAGATCACTTCCTATCCACTTGCTGGTTTGCTGGTCTATGCTATATGTATATTAAAAAAAAACAGAAAGAAAATAAAATGGATATATTTTTAACACGCTTTTATTAGCTTCATACCTATGTTTGTATGTAACGGAATCTTTGAACATGATTTTGACCTCCTTCAAAACGTAGGATTAAATCGAAAATTGGAAAAGCCACGCTTTTTTATAATAAAATATTGTTTTTTTATTCAAACTTAATTTTCTATTTTTTAGTTAGATTTTCTATAAAAATCGTGTTTTTTAGTTTTTCTAAACTATGATTTATTTTTCATGTTTTAGAAAAATATAAACATATTGTAGTGGGTTGAGGTTCTCCACAAATAAGGCTATTGATGCAATGTTCAGAACGTAAATATATAATAATATGGTTTAATAGATGGCGCGGTGCCAGCGTAGAGGCTGTAAACCATTCCGCGATCTAGCCCTACGCTGGCGCCATCTATTGACGCACAACATAAACTTAACACAATTTATAAAATTAATCACAATTTACAATACTTTTTTATTTTTTAATATTGCATTGTTATCGGTCCTTGATAAGTATGTTAAATTTCGAAAGAGGTCAAAATCATGTTCAGAGATTCCGTGACATACAAACCGAGGTCAATATATTGACAAACATATTTTTCATGCTCTTTTCAATAACTTTTTGAATATACCCTTATCTGGAAAAGTTATTTGAAACCCTTTCCATCATATTTTGAATTATTAACAAACTTCTTATTCTTTTTAATTTATGGCTTCGCATTATTATGCATTTCGCCAATGACTAGTATAATTATATTTATTCTCAAGTCTTCACAAGAACGATGAAATAACGGTGTGGACGTTTTCAAGGTCTTGTTGGAGTTTTGGAATCCCTTCCAATAAGATGCTTAATTCACTTATTTCAATGTTTCCATACTCTGTTCATCACCGACAATGTTTATTACACAAATGAACACCACTTTTATACAACAAACACAACTTTAAACTAGTGTTTGAAATAAATTAAAATAAGCGATGGACCGCACTGACAGAATTCCCGCCAAAACTCTCTATTAACAAATTTAAAGAATGTTGTTTACAATTTACTGTAGGGTGACCACGCTTTTCTGTTTAATGTACAACTGTGCACTAAAAACAGTCTGGAGAAAACGTTCTTAATCCATAGTAGCGGTTCAAGAAATGATACAAAAATGATGCAAATTTTTTATTGTTTTTATTACACAATTAACTACTTTCATCATATGCCGAGTAGCAATTTGGTTATCTTATTAAATGGTAAAGTGGTTAAAACTGGTTGGTATAAGTCTGTTCAAAAAATCAAATAAATTGTGGCACCATATCTCTCTTGGTTTGTTCGTAAAGCCATTGCTGCATTTTGATGGCGTTTTCCGTAAATGAATATGATGTCGATAAACTCCGTAGCCGTAATATAAAGCTTTTTCGATTTTCGAAATTCTTGATATTGGAATTACCTAATTAGGTACCAACAATCATGGCATAAAAAAGTTAAAGCGTCCAATATCGCAAGTCCGCAAATCACTTCACATATGTACAATTATTAATATAAACAAACAAAAATAACCCCAGTCTAATTATCTAAATCTCAAACGGCGCATGCGCATCCGCAACAATTGAAAGACACGTACTATCCCTAGGGACATCGGTGTTGCACTACACTGACCAATAATGTTGCACTAGCAGTAAATATTTAAATAATAAACGCCGGTACCCTGAAATTAAATGATTTAATTTGATGTGCACCGCCACCGCGGCGCGCGGGGCGGGGCCCGGCACATATTTTACATGCTTTTACAAATAAAAGACACGGAAAGATTGTTTACAACTTTGGAATCATTATTTCTCTTTCATTTTGCACATAGGAAATTATGCCTTACATTGTTCGCAGTAGTAGGTAGCCTAATTAATACAATTATTGATGATGTGATACAAATAGACAATTTTTTCTCATTTTGAACTTAGTAAATAAATAAATACGAGTGGTAGAGCCACGCTGTAGACAGTTTTGTCTACCTGCCCAAATCCCCTCCCCCTCCCAATCCCTAATTATCACTTTCTTTTAAGGTCGGCAACGCGCCTATGATTATTCTGGTGATGGGCGTACATGGGCGGTGGAGATCACTTACCATCAGGTGACCTACTTGCTCGTTTGCCGCCCTATGCGATAAAAAAAAAAATGGGCCCGTGAAACGTGGGTGCAGCTAGTTGCACCTCTGCTTACTCCTTCGGGGATAAAGGCGTGAACTTAAGTTTTATGTAAATGTAGATACATTTTTTCATAATATTTCAGTGATTCAATGTGGCAACGCTTAATTTTTTTCGCCGTTCGTGAGGTCATTGACATAGCAGTATTTGTCAGGGGATATACTTACGCATTTACATGATGTTCTCAAAAATTCAATCAGAAAAAGTCGTCCCTAGACTGAGATATCGTAGGTATTTAATTTATTTTTTGTGTAAAGTTAAAGAATGACATGTAGTATACGTGGTAAACCTATTAGACACGCAATATATCGTGAACATCAGAATGACTGGCCAAAACGACAGATCAGCTTTAAAATATTACAAACATTCAGTACATATTAGCTACTATTTAATACCTTTGTTGGGATATTTCATACCTAATTAATAACTAAGAAAATTAATTTGAAAAATGGCCAGTCATTCTGATGTCTGAATGACCACCCACATTTAGAAACTCCACGACAAGGCTCCGAAATTTAATTTCGCCTATACAACAATTTAGTACCTAAACATATATTTTTTCTAGATTTTTAGGACAAAAAATAAAAAAAATATGAGCCAAAAATGTTTTATAGTGACAGAACAGCTTTAAACATTAAATACCTACCATATATTATATATATTACTAGATGACCCGGTGAACTTCGTATCACCTATATATATTTGTGTAAAATGTGGTCAAAACTTAATACAAATGTTTCATTAACATTAAATGCAATTAAGTGAGGTACTGCACCATTGCACGTGAGGTAGCCCGTCGCACATTTAATTGACTTCGACGACCTAAGTCAGGTCGTCTTCCACCTCCCCCCAGTGGGACAGTCCTGTCCCTGTCCCTGTCCTGTCCTTGTCCTGTCCTATCCCTGTCCTGTCCCTGTACAATCCCTGTCCTGTCCTGTCCTGACATGTCCCTTTCCTGTCCTGTCCTGTCCTGTCCCTGTCCTGTGCTATCCTGTCCCTGTCCTGTCAAGTCCTGTCCCTGTCCCTGTTCCTGCCCCTGTCCCTGTCCCTGTCCCTGTCCTGTCATCAAAAAGACATCAAGTGTTTCATACCCAGGAACAGTTTGTACTGGAAAATTAAGTTGTCGTTTTTAGTGTTTTCCTTTACTTATTATTTATGTTACTCATTTTTTCTCACCGGGTAAACCTTCCCTGAACTTCCACAAATATTTCAAGATCAGAATTAGCCAAATCGGTACAGCCAGTCTCGAGTTTTGGCGAGACACACGCACAGCGATTCATTTTTATATATATAGATTATTATTATATTAGCTACTATTTAATACCTTTGTTGAATTATTTATTTTTACATTCACCATTCGTCTACTTTCCAGTTAGTAAAATTAGTAACTTTTTTCTAAACGTCTAAATAAATAATCAATGGATTTTCTATATGAATGCTTTATAATGCGAGTACCTATAATATTTTAATTTATTTACGACCTCAGGAAATAGCAGCTTACTTAGTTCATTTTACACGATTATTAAACATTATAAATCCCATTGCCTAAGGTGGTAGGTATTGAATGTTTAAAGCTGTTCTGTCACTATAAAACATTTTTGACTCATATTTTTTTTATTTTTTGTCCTAAAAATCTAGAAAAAATATATGTTTAGGTACTAAATAGCTGTATAAGCGAAATTAAATATCGGAGCCTTTTCGTTTCTAAATGTGGGTGGTCATTCAGACATCAGAATGACTGGCCATTTTTCAACTTAATTTTCTTAGTTATTAATTAGGTACGAAATATCCCAACAAAGGTATTAAATAGTAGCTAATAGGTACTGAATGTTAGTAATATTTTAAAGCTGATCTGTCATTTTGGCCAGTCATTCTGATGTTCACGATATATTGCGTGTCTAATAGGTTTACCACGTGTGTGAGTGGTATTTCGCTTTTATATTTGTATATAGATACATAGATAACTTCTATCCCTTTTTACAATTACCCTAGTAAGTATGTCAATTATAAAATTAAGTAATTTATTCTAAAGACTTACTAATTTTATAAGTTTCAAATTGAACCTTAACCATAACACAAGATAATCTAGAAAGAGAAGAAATACCATCTCATGTGCCTCTCCCTCTTTTTAAGTTTACAGATATTGAACAGATTTTTCCTTTATGGAGCGCGCACTTCCTCTACATTATTACTATTATGGCCGTACCACGTAACTGATCACAGTTGATAGATTAGGGTTTATTTTCGCAATTTTGCGGAAAAAATCATTGTTGGCGATATATTGGGGGAATGAAATACGTGGGGGAAACTTTTGAGGTCAGGAAACTATGCAAGATGTTTGTATTTTAGGTTAAAGCATATTTATAACATAGGCCATATTTCATTTATATAGGTGAAAGAAATAAAAATCCACTAAACCCTTGAAAAGTGTATAGCTGTTTAATATTATGTTTAAGCAACAAATAAAATAATAAAATATTTATTGTTAAAGAAGTAATAAATAACGTTTATGTGGACATTGTGAAACAAGTCACGAGTGTATATAATATATATTTGTTTTTTTAATTACCTACCTTATGTAAGATTACATCTTTCAGTCTATATTTGAAATTCTACAAATACTTAAACGAAATTGTGATCAGTAATACTTTAAAATGTATTAAGGAAAATTATGAAATGGTTTGATCAAATACTAGACTAGTGGGAACTTGTCGAGGACCGTGAGTAGTGAAGGATGAAAGGGATTTTTGAAAGGGGTTTTTGCCCAGCAGTGGGATGTTATGGGCTAATTAGTTTAGGTTAATTAAATAATTATCATTATACCCATACAAAGCTTGAATGTAACGTAAGAAAAGGTTATGCATTAGTCTGTTTGGCAGCTGTTAAGATTTCTCTAGATATGATAAGCCTTTGAATTTGGGACGTCCCTTCATAGATCTGATATATTTTAGCGTCCCTCATAAGTTTTTCGACGGGATATTCTGTGTTAAAGCCGCTACCACCAAACACTTGGACGGCATCAGAAGCAGCTTTGTTGGCAATATCTGACGCGTGGGCTTTGGCTACCGAAGCTATCACCGTGTTTTTCTGACCTGCAAAGTGAATAATAAACATTGGCGTTAGATCTGCGTTTATTACGACAGTATTAGGCTTAATGTTGATATTCCATCTATTATAGCAATGATGGTTTCCAGGTGAATGGGGCACTACACTCCTGTATGAGTAGTCGGCAAGTTTTAACAAAGGCTCGACTTGCCGTTCACGGTGGAGTATTAGAGCCAACTTTAATGTACGGAAGTGAAAGTTGGATATGGCAGAAGAAGGTTAGTCATCTCTAACGCCTATGAAAACCCAGAATACCTGAAGAATCAGGAACGCGTTGTCGACCTTAAAACAAAGGGACGATGTAAACGATTAGGAAAACGAAGGAGATTTAAGCCTCCGGATATCTTACTCACCGTACGAAACGCAACACCAAGCTACTATTTCATGACGGTTTTCTTTAAGGCAGTGGTAACAACCCGGTTGAGCCGACTCGTTTATGCTGTAGACAACTGTCTACAGTATGGCTCTATTTAAATAAAAATAAAATGCTCTGAATCGAAATTAAATCTGCTGATCCGATTAGGCTGTTTTCTAAATTTACGTAATAGTCCCTACGAGATAATTTTAAATGCCTGAAAAACTAAGAGTATATTGGATTTTTACTACGCATTCAAACGATGGATATGCGTAATTCTTTTTCGTTATGGTTCTGGAAAATTATTCAGTACAAAAAATGTTGACCAACCATAATTCAACTGAATACATAAACAAGTGAATAAATTTTTCGTTACTTTGTTACATGACTGCGAACATTTGAAGGACTTGAACGATTGAGGTCATATTCACACCATATATTTGTTTTGTCGAGGCTATGGTTCAAAGCTATTATATGATCATGCTATGAGCCACGTAAGCAGAGCAGTAGCATGTAAGTGGATGAAACCGCGAAAGTCAGATATTATTATAACAATAATAAGTAGGTCATGGGCAGTGGAGGTCACTTACCATCAGGTAACCCACATACTCATTTGCCAGCCTATACTATAAAAAAAAGATCCCACATCAAACATCATAGGTATTATATTACTAGTACAAGGAACTTACACCAGACACCCAGACCCGAGAAAATATTGTAGGCCACACAAATATTCGTCTCGGTCAGAGAATCGAACCCAGCCTCTTTTACTGCCGACTACTCATTCGCTGCGCCACGAAGGCTGTTAGTAATACATAATATATGTTCGTATGTTCACACATTTTTTCTTGTTATGTTTATATTTTATAGGATCACACGTTGCACAGTATTAAGTAGTGCGTAAAAGCTGGTTTTTACCCCCTTCAAAGAAGAGGGATATTATGATAAAATGATTATATTCTATTTTGGTTTGTCTGTGGGTGTGGGTACTTATGCTAAATCCCTGGATTCAGTTCCCAACTTGGACAATTACAATTTGAGCTTCAAGTTTTCGTTTCAAAAAAACACACATGAATTGTCCGGGATTGAAATTTGTGCCTGATATGGCGATAGGCTTAACCCCACCACGTGACGGGAATAATTATGTTCGGCGAAAGGTGGATGCAGCACTAGTTGCATCTCAGCATACCCCCTCGGAGATAAAGGCGTGAGCTTTTGTATGCGTATAAAATTATAATAAAGTACTATACCATTATAATTATTACCTGCTGGATGCAGGCCGCTTCCAACAGGTCGGTCTGGAAATCTTTGGGGGAGGCCTATGTTCAGCAATGGACGTCTTGTGGCTGATGATGATGATGATGATGATACCATTATAAAACAATAACTGACCGTGGTCGACCATCCATGCGGCCCTCTGCCACGCGAGCCGAGCTGTCTCCACGCCGATGGCCATGTCGGCGAGGAGGAACGCGACGGCCTGGTGATGGGCTATGGGCACGCCGAATGTTTTACGTTCCAACGAGTACTTGGTGGCTTCGTGGAGAGCACGTTGCGCCAAACCGGTGGCACCTGCCGCTACCTACGCTTACAAACAACACAACAGCTGGTGGGAGCTGGTCGGAGGATACTTGTATCCGACCGGATAGCGACCACCGTACACTGGTGCTAAAACCTGCCATAGTGGCCCACCTTGTGTGGGTCGCGTTCCAGGGTCATCCAGTGTATATCGGGTTCTCCCCAGGGGATTGCCCGCTGATCCTAACCCTTTTCCCATCCCTTTTCCTTCCCCTCCCCCTTGGCCCTATGGCAGGCCGGCATGATCTTGCCGACCTACGATGGACACCTTGTTTATCGTTGGTCGACACTATTCTTGGATTGCGCTACACTTACCATCAGGTGTAGCGTAGTCACTTTGCCAAGACAGGATAAAAAAAAAAACAACACGGCTATTGACTCGTGGAAAAAAAATATTTAATTAAAAATTTGCTACCACATTGAAATAAAACTAATTTAAAATGTTAAAATTTAATTCCTAACAATAATTATTGTAAACTGAAGCTAGGCACTGTGACATTAACTTTCTAGACAACCTACACCTCAGTCCACTCTCGTATGCGAGAGGACGTCTGGTTTGGTATCACCGCTTTGTATATTTCTGCCGCCAAGCAACAGTGTGTAAGCACTGTTGTGTTACGGTTTGAAGGACATTGAAGCCAGTGAAATTACTGGGCATTATGAGACTTAACATCTTACGTCTCGGGGTGACTAGCACAATTCAGTGCCATGCAGTGCTTTGTAATTCAAAATGTTGTGTGCTGCCGCTTCTGTTTATACGCAGGCGTGGCGTTTACCATCAGGCGAGCGCCTTGCTCGTCTCGTCATTAAATTAAATTAAAAAAAAATAGCGGTTTATGCGGTCATTCTGAAATCATGCCACTGCCTCTCCTTGATTTTGAAACTATCAAGTGCTATAAATTTGTTTGTAATACATTACCGGTGGGCGTGTTCTGTCGAAGGCTCCCATGGCGATCTTGAAACCCGCCCCTTCACCGATCAATACGTTCTCTTTAGGGATCCTGACATCTTCAAATGTGATGCCGCGGGTATCCGATGCACGTTGTCCCATATTTTGTTCCTGTTATTTGAATAAACTTTCAATTTGGATGTATAGATAAAATACCAGTAATTAATAATTAATTAAGTAGTCCATAAGATTTTTCGAAGGTATGTGAAGTCTGCCAACCCGCATTAGGCCAGCGTGGTGGACTAAGGCCTAATCCCTCTCATTCAGTAGAAGAGGCCCGTAAAATAAATAAAATAATAAATAAGTAGTCGTATGTACCAACACCGTACTCATAGAGGTACATCGGTGTGACAGTATAATCTGGATTCTAACATCTTCTCAACATGTGAGGTTTATATGATTTTACTGGACTTAATTTTACTATGAACTTTTTATATAAAAAACGACAACGTACTAGAGTGAGGAATTAATAATGACACGTCCAATGGAGGGCGCGTAAAACAAGTTTATATGCTTTGACAAAAGATTTCATTATTAAAATAATACGTTTTTAATAAAATCACGAATAAACTTTCATACACACTTATAGGATGAAATAATACAGAATTTCCATTTTTCAGTATTATAAATTCAACATTTTGATTATTGTTTCAATTCAATCATAAGAAATTTGGTAACCACGAGGGCCTTATGCCACATTAATGACAGGACTTCTATGTTAATTTTGAAAAGAAGCGGCCATACCTTACGGCCGGGAGTGACTCCAGCCCATTCCCTTTCAACGATGAATCCTGTGAAAGCCTTGCTAGCTGGACATTTTGGATCAGGGTTGGTGCGCGCTAGGACGAAGTACCTGATTACATAGAAATTATAAATTAAAGCAATTCCAAAGCCTACATGACAATATGAGCATAAAGTGTTGTATTTTTACCAGTTAGCGACACCTCCATTGGTGATCCACATTTTCTGGCCGTTCAAAATCCATTCGTCGCCTTTCTTTTCGGCTTTAGTTTTGACGCCGGCTACATCAGATCCCGCGCCCGGTTCGGTCACACAGTAAGCCTAAAGTATAAATAATACAAATTATCAATAAATACCTTCATTTATTTAATGGCAACCTACTCAGGCTATGAAGCTGGTGAGATCTTGGGTTCAAGTTTCAGGTCGGGCAATGAAATTTTTATTATTATTGTTATTCTATTCTAACATCACACGTGACCAAGTGGGGTACTTAATATTATGAACAATAACAACTCGGCATTGTCCCTATGCCTCTGCAAATCGTTCGGTAAAAAACATTTTTCCTTGTCGTTATTAATATTTTATCAATTATTGTAATGTGTGTGGGTGACAATTTAAATGATTGTGTGCTACTAGCATGAAATTGGTTTTGTTGACTCAAAGGACATTCGAAATTGCCGATTTCAAAATGCTGTTTTGGACCCGTCTTTAGCCATGACGTGGGGTAAAACCGTACATAAGGTAATAGTAATAAGCCTACGGCACGACTAAAATAGCTGAAACATAAAGTTAATATACTAAACTAATCTCTACATATAAAAAAATAAACATAATATTTTGTCTTAGTTTGAGCACGCTAATCTCCAGTGGCTTATCCTGGCGACCATTGGGCACATGGTGTAGACTGCCATATTCGTACGTGGACGTACGGTAGACCGACAAATGAACAAGTTGGTCACCTAATGGTAAATGATGTCCATTGCTCATGGACAGCCACAGTATCCGAGGAATCATGGATGCGTTGCCGACCTTAAAGGAAAGGGGGACCTTAAATAATTAAAGGATTGGGAAGGAGAAGGGGTTTGCGGATATCGCATTCACCGTACGAAACGCAACAGCAAGCTGCTAATTGGAAACAGTGATAACTAGGTCGAGCCGGTCCATAGACGCCGTAGACAATATTGTCTACAGTGTGGCTCTACCACTACCTACAGGTCATCATTTTGACGACCGACGAGAGATGCAAATGACTCTCGACGGTCGTCAATATATTTAATTTGATTGCACTATACTATACCATCAGGGTTAGTGTAGTCACTTTACTGTGCCAAGATGATAAAAAAAAACTTGAACTGGACTGATTTAATACAAAATTATCACGCTGTCAATAATCTTACAGAGAAGAGCGTTTGTCAAATTTCTGCTTCTATGTATATGTCGAAGGCATTTTGTATGATTCCGCCGTTTACATACGGCGTCGTCAGTTTATAAACGCTTGCTGTTATGTAAAATGCCGAAGGCAAAATGTATAATGCCGTGTCATTTTTAAAGTTTTGTAGGTTATTACAGTTGTAAACACACTAATATTTACTATGCGTGCCAAATAAGAATAGGATCGCGTTTGCTGCCAACTTCACACGATAACTGTCAAAGTAGTACTGCTAGCAAAAAAAAGTGCAAAAAATAAATTTCATATATTTTTTATTGTTAATAGATATAGATTTAATTATTGTATTATCATTATATTCATTTAATAAAAACTATTCTTGAATTTTATTAATGGATAATTTTGGATAAATGAATTATGGAACTGTATGGAAAGAGTTTAAAAAATGAACAAATACACAGTTAATGCTTCTGGTCACCCTAATATGACGCAATTTTGTGACGCTATTGAGAAGCTACCAATGTGCCGTTAGCTACGCTTTCGTGTATACGCGCGTGTGTCCTATATATGTTGCCTACTGGACTTCCTTGTTATTGTTATTTTTATAAATATGCTTTTTCTTTGAAATCCTACTCATTTATTATTAATTTGGCGTGATATGTATTAGAAATACCAAAAAAAAGCGTACATTAAACATTTAAACTGAATATATTGTTTTTGTACACCATACACTTTGGTAATGAAGTTTGCGCGTATTGCTGAACAAAATGGCGTCTTGACAGTCCTATTCTTATTTGGCACGCATAGTACTTTTTGGGTGGTTTAAAAAAAAATAACCACGAAGGGGATGGCAGGGTCTGCTCGCTCGCTTCGCTCGCTCACTAGACCCTACCATCCCCTTCTAACCTAAATTGTCCGAGTCGGGGTGCTCCAAATCCCGAGCTCGCTTCACTCGCTAACGCGTGCATAAGCCTCGAATCCCGCACATGGATACTAAAGCCAACCCCCCCTGCACAATATTACTGGTCAAAAAAATATGAGGTAATGAGTATTGGTCACCCTAAAACTACAACCAACGTTGAAATTACAACAATTGAACGAGTTGTCATTTTGCCTTCGGCATTTTACATAACAGCAAGCGTTTATAAACTGACGACGCCGTATGTAAACGGCGGAATCATACAAATTGCCTGCGACATATACATTATCTAAAATGTTACAAAACATCGTTATGAAGTAAAAACTATATTCTTTTACTTACAGCCACGAGAGGTTCTTCAAGTAAACGCCCCAAGTATTTCTTTTGTTGTTGCTCATTACCCGCGATAAGAACGGGAGTTTGCTGAAAAATTGTGCAATAATATAATTTGTATAATACGATAAGAATATTCTTATTTGTAGTTGCATTGTTCATATAAATACCAGCCTTATATACGTTAATATGTAAGTCAAATTGCTTCATGCACCTTTATATCGACAGTGGAAAATGCTAAAGCGCCAATACTTGAGCTTTACAGTAGTAGTATTTTAAATTTATTTTTGCACCTCCTATAAAAATCATATTAATTATATAAGGAAAAAATATATGATCCAATAAAATATAAGCTTTAGTAAAAAATATCCTGTAGGTGAATTTATATGATTTTTTATCGTAATGTTGTTTGCTCTTCCATAAAGTTCACATATTGGTCCTTTAGGATTTTTGCCTTTCAACTGTGAAAGGATATTACTATGTACCTCTAACAATTATATTTAATGTCATACTTTATTACATACATTCTTTGCGTTTCACGGGTTGTGTAACTTTTATAAAAACTACTTAAAAACGGAGAAAACAATTTATTAATATATGTAAATGTTACAAGAGCACGTCGTTTGATAAATCATTCTAACATTTGAAATCTAAAAATGGATCTACATTTCGCAAGCGCATATAAAAGTAGAGCTATGCTTAGGTGTATGCAATGAAATTTATGGGAACATCTTCTAAATCCAAATTACCATCTTTTGGATAGCCTACTGGGATTTTTGCGATTTAGTGACTAATAACCTTTTTAGTGCCTTAAACTTAAGTTGGTTATAAGGCATTGAACAAATCCACTAAATGGCAAATCAGCATGACCACGTTTTCGGCCGAGGGGTATAAAAACTTCACTGATTTGAAATGACTTGTTTTAAGATTTAAAGAAAGTTTAGGAAAGTGACGTTATCGTAAAATCTTATGACGTCATTTTTGTCATTTCAGGGATTTAGGTGAAAATAGGTTAATGCTGATAATTATTATTTCTAATTATAATCAAAAAATCAAATATAAATAATTGTTAATCGATTGTTTTGATTTAAAAAGGTTATTATAACTGGGATTAAAATTTTGCCTGGTTTGGCGATAGGCTAGGCTCCTATTAAATCCTGGGTTGGATATAATCTCGGCGAACTGTAAGCGCAGCACTAGTTGTACCTCTGTACACCCTCTCGGCGAGCAAGCTTATAGGGTATTATGAATTTCTAGTGGTATAAATACCTCCGTTTTGGTGGGTTGGGTAAATGAAAGTCGATAATACTGGACATGCCGCCAGCATTTC
Source organism: Amorpha juglandis (assembly GCA_949126905.1). Taxonomy (NCBI): domain Eukaryota; kingdom Metazoa; phylum Arthropoda; class Insecta; order Lepidoptera; family Sphingidae; genus Amorpha; species Amorpha juglandis. The sequence goes on from OX421367.1 coordinate 11,337,002, forward strand.
GCTGCCTGTCACTAACATAAAGGGTTGGCAGTTGGGGATGATCTTACTACAAACAAATTTCAATGAATAAATTCAGCAACCGGCCTTTATTTGGGCCGCCGCGGCGCACCGTACGGAAAATTCTTAGTAGGTACATAATTATTGGGCTACGAAGTGTATTATTTTATTTGTGAACTACTAAATGATGGTTTTATACACGATACACATGCATCGTCATATGTATTACATATTGTTTGCTATAAACTACCATGCTGCTAACAGCCTCAACATACGGAAATCAGTAATTCCCTCGGACCAATATCAAACTAAATGGTTATAAATTGCAAAACGCTCAGACGTACTGGAAGGTAATAATTAAGAACTTAAGTCGCCGTACTAACAGCACTATCAGGCAATTTCCGATCGCACTCTTTAATTTTTAAAAGAAGGGTCAGAGCTGGAAAACTGTTGAACATTTTGGAAAGTATGGACAATAGGAAGTGGATCATAAAAATCTAATTACCCATTAGGTTTTGGTACCAAACAAGGAATAAATTTTATCTGTTACTTCATCATGTTGATGGGCGTCATTGTAGGTTTTAAAATATTAAATTAATTTACCACAAACCATACCTACACCAAGCATAAGGCATTTCTAGAAAGGCCGCACCACATTTAATTAAATAAAAATCCAAACAACACTGTTCACCCTGAGATAACATGCAACAAGCAATTGTGTGTAACATGTGCATGTTGAGTTCCATTAGCATTTAGTTTTTTCTAATCTACTTGCACTACGATAATTCCATTTTACCTTAAAATCTCTTGACATATTGTGATGATACAATAATCTTGTACATTGTGATTTCCTGGGACCTTGCGGCATACCCAATGTAGGAAATAACTTATATATGTATATACTAAACATGGCTTTAATAATAAATGAAAATAAATTGTATGTAATAAATATAACATAAATTAAGCTAATAAGATATAATATTTACATGATAATTTAAAAGGTTTTTACACTTAAAAAGTCAAATAAATAAAAGACGACCGAGTGGTAAAGTAAGTCCACTGAATTGGTTTTGCTGGGTTTTTTAGACTGGGACATTTTTTATCGGATGGTAGTTTTATAACGGTCATGTTTCAGGAATGTACAACCCTAAAAACTTACAACAATATTGGATTTTTCCTTGAATAAAATTATTGTAAAATGATTAAAAATAAACTGATCGTTCTTCTTTGTTATCTTTTTGTTTGGATTTTTGTAATAACTTGTCATAAGTCGACAGTGGGTAGTCACAGAGCCGTCTATACCATTTACCATATAGTCATGATGGAAAGGCGAACCCTGGCGTTAGGCCTGGATAATCCAGACAGGAAGCTCAAAGGCTTGATCATAAAGTGATTTCCATTTTGTAATTAAATTTTAAATTAATGAATTATATAGGCATATAAAAGAAGCTTACCCATTGCAGGGAAAACAGAAGGTTTGTCACCAATAAGAATTAATAAAACAATTAAGTACACCAGAATTTAGGACAACTACTACTGACTGATTGCCAAGGATACAACGACAACAACAGGTCTGAGAAGGGGAAAAGGGGAATGTGGTCAAATGTAGAGGGAGAGAGAGAGACAGAAAGACCGGTGGATGGCAATCGCGTGAAAGATTAGGGAGAGGAGAGGAGGAAACAGGAGAAACCTCAAGAGTGCAATAGGCAACGCGCCGTGGATCTTGGATTGGGGACAATGTATGCATATTCTTGAAACATGACCTTTAATTGCATTAGAAATAAGATTGTGTATGGATTGTCGCAGATGTGTATAATTAATACGTAGCATTTAAGAGCCAAAGTAATTGATTATTTTTAGAATCATGCTGCATGCAGGAAAATTATATTGCGATACGTTCATGGCTGTCGGATAAAACGGTCATAAAAAAACAACGACGTAACTGCAATGCCCTTGCAATTGCAATTACGTCGTTGTTCTTTTGAATGAAGGAACGCGACGTAGAGACTCGCCGGATAATCGATATCCGACTAAACGACTATCCGTTTCATCTGTAATTAAAATATATGTATATTGTATATAATACTTTTTTGAGCGTTGAAATCATGTCCCGTTATTGATCAAAATTAACATAGTTGATGAAGAACTAACATAATTGATGGATATACTAGTGGGAATCTTGTCACAATGTGGAATAATTCAATGTGATAGTGATAGTTATATGATTGACAATTATTTTGGCTCTTATAGGGATTTAGTGTACATGTGTTTGTAGAAATAATTGACTCACTCCTAGCCCCGAACCTCCCACAGCTGTCGTTATACCCGTGCACCCGAATGCAAATTCTTCAGCGACAAGACATTCGTCGAAAATTCCAAAGTTCCCCATACCGCCTGAAATATCTCTTTAATTTAGAATACATATTATAAAATATAGAGCATAGAGCATAACTAGGCAACATTTGACGCGCAACACGCATTGCTTGCAATGTTGCGCAATGCGAACTTGTAAACTAACAGCATGTTAAAATGATTCGGTTTTAGCTGACCAATTAGATAGAATCGAAACAATATGACTATCTTAGATACAAACTACATTTTGCTTATTGCTCTTACAATACATTCAATTAATCAATATACATATCAGTATAGAATATATGTTTTAAATAAAAATAGTTATTTTATTCAAAGCATCTAAACTTTTTACAACTAGAATCAAATGAAGGCTAAGAAAAAAGGAAAGAAGAGAAAATACTACAAATACAAAAGTATTGCCAAATAAAATATGACGAAAAACTGCAAACAAAAAGCATTACAATTAACTTTTATTAAGACCTTCCCTGCTTATATTTTATACCCTTAGAAAGTCCCATATATATTGGTAAATGTGCTCACACCGACATCTGTGATAGTTATCGCTGCCATCATACCAGAACATCCGTACGATAGTTCCTCACAGATGATGCTAGTATCGAATACTCCTAGACCCATGCCCCCTGTGAAATTAATTTTTCAGGGGCTTCACTAAATTAATCAACAAAATATCACATGTGTTCATATAAGCCAGGTCTTCACCGCCATAAATCTAACAAAATGTACGAAATGAAAATACCTTGATATAAATATTGCCAATACAGTAATTTTTTTATCAATCAATATTATTACTATTTTTAACATAAAATATGGCTGCAGAGGACCCGGTTCTAGACTTTTAGATTTTGATTCACGGGATTAGAAACTCTCAAGCCGATATTAACGTATGATCAATGATCGTACATTACATAGAGAAAATATAACAGTTATAGCGCATTTCAACTTGAGCTATATTATGAATAAACCACTACAAGCGTACGCAATTTCTTCTGTTAGAAGACAATAATCGAACATGCTTAATTCATTAGTTTTGTATCCATGGCTAATATTGTAGCCGCGAATACAAGATGTGACCACATTCCTTAAATCCGCGGATACTGAGGGGACGAATAATGGAACAATGAATAAGAAGCTAAAACTGTAGTAATTTTAGGTTTAGCAGTAATCCTGATATAATGGTTACTAATTAATTCTATAACACAGTGAAATATTCAGAAGCAATAATAACATTACCGCAATGTTCAGGAACATGTCCATTCATTAGACCGACTTCCCATGCCTTCTTGACAATGGGCCAAGGATATTCCCCAGTCTTGTCGTAATGAGCCGCAGCGGGTACAATTTCCTCTCGAGTGAATTTGCGAGCAAGGTCCTGTAGAGCCTTTTGTTCATCGTTTAGTTCTGTAAAGTAGAAAATTATAATTTACTAATGAATATATTGGGTAATATTCCGTATAATAAGGGAAAATATACAGTAATCGTTTAACCTGATCTTTAATAACACAGGTTAACATTAGTTGCTTTAGGTACAGATACAAATTTTAGTATTGGTTTATTTCTTAAACCAAATTTACAAAAGTTTTCCAAAATTACGGTGGTCCGTCCCTTGTATGCGAAAGGCCGTCTGGATTGGTACCATCGCTTTGTCTATTTCTGCCGCCCAGAAACAGTGTGGAAGCATTGTGTGTTGTGTTGCTTTTGTTTATGGCCAGGTATGGCCAGGCGCTTATCAATAACCTAGGCCATATATAACCGAAAATTAAGTAAATTTGATCGAAACTTAGGCCATCAAAGATTTTTTAATTCATAGTATACACCGGGAAACGAGCAAGTCGGTCACCTGATATTAAGTACATACCGCCCATATACGTCCACAATACCAACAGAATCTTAGGGGCGTTGTCGACATTAAAGGAAAGGGATAATTGATGGATCGCGAAGTGAAGAGGATAAGAGCCTCAAAATATCTTAGTCACCGTACGAAACGCAGCAAGCAAGCCGCTGTTTTATGTCGATTTTCTGTAAGACGGTGAGTAACGACCCGGTCGAGCCGGCCCATTCATGTTGTAGACAAACCAGTCTACAGCGTGGCTCTACCAATCGGAAATAGGAGTTAGGACATTGTTACATACCTTTTTTTTGTAAGACTAGATTTTTTTTAGAAACATTTGGTTTCTAACAATTGCAAAGTACAAAATATTGGAACGCAAAAGTAACAGTTCATTTAAAAAATCTGTTTGTAGACTGGGTGGTCAAAAACAACTTTTTTGTGTCTTGTAGCCAAATGGTTACACGGAACCCATGCAAGCGGAGCAATAATATGCACGCGAGTGATATTTTTATGAAGACCTCGGTTCAGAGTAATCATATATAGTATCAGGCGTAAATTTTACCGATCATCCCGAAAACTCATTAACAATCATCTGGACATTAATCACTAATATTTATTATAAACTAAAAGAAGTTTCTATCGAACACCTTTAACTTTCATCGTTCACTGATAAATTAACCGTATGGTTGGAGAACCACCAAATTTATCGGGTCACTATTATCGGGTCGGGCTGTTAAGAGGACATTAAAACTTGTAGTACAAGATCCCGGGGAACATTGACCTTTACGGATCAAAATAACATTTTAGGGTATAAAATGTGTTGCTGAACAGATACCAATAGGGTTGCCTAAAAAAATATGGTCAAGGATACCATTAAAAAACATTTAAAAATAAAATATATAATTTCCCTGACTTGCTTACCAAAAAAATTTAACCTTTAATGAGAAGTGTACAATGTATACTATCAGCAAAAACAGGTTGCCTACCTTTTTCTGGCCACTACTACCTGGTTGCCGTGTGCAAACAGGTAACTAAAAAGTGGTAATTGCGCTCATCTAGCTACTAGCTTTTGCAGGTAGTATACATTGTAGGTTTTCATTGAAGGTTCATTTATTTGGTGAGCAAGTTAGTGAAATAATATCTTCTTTTTTTTTAAATTCGCAAAAACTATCCTTGACCATATTTTTTTAGGCAACCCTATTTGTACGTGTTCAGCAACACCTTTTATACCCTAAAATATTATTTTCATCCGGTAAACAGATGGGTGAAGGTCAATGTTCCGCGGGATCTTAGACCATTGTGTTTAAAGTTGTAGAAACCTTGGGGTTATAACGAATCGCAAATCAGCGATTAAAAAATTACAGTTAGGTACGTTTCTTTATATTTATGCATGTAATGAGTCTCTCAAAATACCGCAAAAAGGAACAAGAATGTGCATGTACGTATTAAAAAACCTCTAATTGACCTTTTTCAAATGTAGCTTTAATATCCAAGGAGGATGGCTTATAATTATAGCATTGTAATGTTTATACCCGTATTTATGACATACAACAAAACAAATAGAATTAATGGACGCAAGTTTTTGTACAAAAACAAGTTATTTGAGTTTTTGGCGATATAGACTTTTTTCTTTTTTACAAATTCAATGTCAATCCGGCGAAATAATCTCCAATTGTTTCGTAGTTTTTAGGAATACTTACACGTTTTTAGTGATACTACAAGGTGAAATATATATATAGTATATATTTCATACTCTTGTATGAAATATATATATTTTTTCAATACAAGAGTCACCCACCCTAATGAATACTAGAACTGTTTTCATACCAAAGCAAAATCCGGTTGGTGGAATTGGTTTAGCAGCGGCGACCGGTGCTGTTGTAGACAGCCTCCTATAAACTGGGCGAGTTGCACGGAAAATCTGAAATTATAGTGAAATATCAATATGTAGTACTATCGGTCGATCAACAGAAGTAGTTCGATAAAGGATTTAATACCTGTCGATTCGAATTGGAATCCCCATGTACGTCGCCCGAAAATTTGAAATTTCATAAAAAAACATTTAAATACCCAAAAACTTTAAACGCTGTTTTTTATCTTGGCTGGAGTTGTAAAATAACATTATTTTCCGAGTTGAAACAATATATAAAAGCCGTATGAAGATAAAAATATGATAAGGAATCAGTAGGGCGAGCGAAGCGGGATTATCCCATAATCTGGGCAGTTTTGTAATACACTTTACTGAAAAACTATCACGCCTATAGATTTGTGCTTTAACATAGTAATTTAACTTCATATCTAGATGTGTTATCTCTAAAAAAATAACTTTAATAATTTAGTATTCATTGAATTGAATGGCGTTGCGATTGGTGGTTACAAAATCGCGAACCTGCGCTATGCCAATGACACGAGCTTATTGGCGACTAGTGCAAGCCACATGGAGGAACTACTGCTCAAGATAGAACTCGTAAGTCTCATATTGGGTTTGAAGATTAATCGGAATAAGACTAAAGTTATGATTGTCGACCGCGCTAATGACAATGTACCTAAGGGTTGAGAGCGCCTAAAGTAAGGGTTGAGAGCGCCTAAAGCGTTCGCCCGAAAGTCCGGTGAAGCTGTAGAAAGCAGACTCGCGTCAGGCTAACAGTACAACGCCAAACCGCAAAACGAAAAAAAAAAAAAAAGCAATGTACCAGGCGTAAAACAGATCGCGAATTTTGACGTGGTTCAATCATATGTTTATATGGGTTCTTTGGTTACAAGGCATGGTGGAAGCGTATATGAGGTGAAACGACGCACGGTGATGGCTAGAGGAACAGTGGAGAAATTTAAGAAAATATGGAGGAACATATAATATAACAAAGGCCTCTAAGACCAAATCGTTCGGGCACTTATATTTGCCATATTTTTGTACGCAGCTGAAACATGGACGATAACTGGAAAAAAAAGGGGGATGGCCGGAAAGGTGGCCTTAGAGATATGAAGCTGGAGAAGAACTCGGCATCAGCAGCGTCCATCTGAGTTAGTACAGTTCCTTATACTCAAGCTAAGGCTAAATAATGACTCCATAGAGCGTCTAATTGTTCAAGGCAGATTAACGGGAATAGACCTCGCGGTAGGTCACCAATGAGATGGACTCACCAAATAAAAACAGCAGTGGGAGGCCCTGTAAATGAATGCACCCGATTGTCGTCTAACAGACACAGATGGAGAGAGATCGTGCGGTGAGCAACGACGGGAACACCCAAATACTCCGAAATATTTTTTCTGAATTTCGATGTTCCGATTTTCAAAAGTCCGAATTTCATAATACCTAAGACTTATAATGTGTATTATTAAAATTGACGAAATAAAAAAATTCAAAATATTCAAAAATGCACAGCATTAATGTTCAAGTTTTCACTTCTGCAGGCACTTCCGGAGTGCAACCTGTTGTTTTTTTTATAATAATTCATTACTACTTTTAGGTTACCTAATCTAGGCTAGAACTGTGACGATCCAGAATCAAATGGGTATGTTATGGCTAAAAGCCAAATTGTGGTTACTCCTAGTTCTAGCCGGCTAGTAGTTTCATGTGTTTTATGACTGAGTCTGTTAGGGCCAGCAGGGCGCAAATACTTTGTCTGGCGTGGCCACACACCCACATGGTACACCTCACTTCATTATCAAAAAAAAAAAAAGGAGAAGAAAAACTACAAAGCCATGTATTTTACATGCTTTTTGTACCACCCCCACTCAACCCCCTCCCACCCTCCCGCACTATTTCGCTTGCAACCGGATACTAAAGCAACCCCAATTAATGTAATAACACTGTATTGCCACAACAACTGGTGCGTGACAATCAGATACCATTCCAATCCCAGATAATTCATATGTGATATTTCTACTTTAGAGGACTTTTGGATTTTAAACAATAAATATTTGGGAACTTTTCAGTTTTTAGCTTAAATACACAGCCACAAGATCAAAGGGTTAATGATTATAAATGACATTTAATGTTTTTAATATTTATATATTTTCACAGAGCTTCATAATTAATTGTCTAACTTGTTTCAAAATTCAACCATATGAAAAACATATTTTAAGGCAATATATTAATTAATTTGTTTATTCCACCAAGTAGATTGAGACATCTTTAATTTTGAACTGACCTAAAAAAGGAGGTCCCGTTATTACCCCTATGGTGTAATACGAACAATGAAGTAGTCTATGTAATCTATTGCAAGTTATGCAAGATTTGTCTATAAATTATCCAGTTTCAGGTATAGATTGTTAGTTTATATTAGTTCTACCTAGATACCTAGCTATAAAATACGATACAGTACAAGCATCGCAGTATTTACTCTTAAACTTCAACAATAATCATCATATTAACTCGATGTACTATAACCTGAACTTTGGACTTTGCTATGTACCGTAACATTATCGTAGAGGCAATTTATAACTACGACGGTAAACCCATAAAGATATGACTATTAATTATATATTGATTAATATCTGATAAATACTTTACATTAAATACGCAATAATTGTTTTATCTTCCAATTATTGAATAGCGTACAAATATAAAACTTAAAAAAGGAGTTTCTTACCTGATTTATAGGGTTCATCATAAAGGGGTTTACGTGTAAGCGTAATATATAATTAAAATCTAGTTTTAGCTTTACTTTAATTAATAGCACTACAAACGTATTGTTACGTGTCCTGAAAAGAGCGAATTCAAAAACAAAGTTTACTAGCTGAAGTTACCCTGATAACTACAGGGCTGCCAGTAACGCTAACTAATTTTATACTCATCTCAGCCTAACATAAAATGTGTTGCCAAGTTTAATTTAAAAAGATTGTACCTAAGCCATAAAATATTGCTATTATCTAATAAAATTGTATAAAGCGAAAATCCGTTAAAACAGGAGTGATAGAATAAGTAATATCAACAAGAATACGGGTGTACCAATTATTGTGCATCTCATTACCACGTGTTATGTCGCGCTAAAGCGGTGCGGGTTGGCGGCTGGCACCTAGTGCACACGAACTTACACGCTAACGAGCAATCTGCTACGAGCATTACGTCTTGCATAAGTACTCCGTATGGTCTGTATTATAGACTACCTGTAACATCATTCTGATTATCAAAGTTGACCCCCTGGTATTGTAATTTGGATTATGATGCTAAATTTATTGTTGACTTCACATGTTTAAATTATGTACTATGGTGTCATCTTTTCTTTTATTAGCCTGAATGACGAAACGAGAAGGTCACTTGCCTGATGGTAAGCGTCACACCTGTATATAAACATAATATATGTAATAGTACGAGTGTGTGTGAATGTTCTGACTTAAATCTTTTTTTGGAAAATAGTTTATCAGGGATGGTATTTATATCTTAAATGATCAGCCACCAAAAAAAAGTTTATTGTGTAAAATGTAAATTCGGTCTTTATGCAATGTGTGCCTTCAAATTAAATTGCTCAGGAGAAGTACGTTTTTGAAGTGATAACTTCTTATGGGAGGGTGAACCGAAACGTTCCGTAACGCGAGCGGTCCATCAACCAGCCAGCGTTAGCCGACCTCCCTGGAACATCGATAATTTCGAAGTCCCAGGTGGCGCCACACAGTGACCAGTCGGCTTGGACCGGACTTTGCCACGACTTTGACACGACTTTGAGACGGCTTTGCCACGACGTTGACACGACGTTGATACGGCTTTGACACGGCTTTGACACGGCTTTGACACGGCTTTGACACGACTTTGACACGACTTTGACACGACTTTGCCACGACTTTGCCACGACTTTGCCATGACTTTGCCACGAATTTGCCACAACTTTGAGACGGCTTTGTCACAACTTTGACACGGTTTTGACACGGATTTGACACGACTGTGACACGACTTTGACACGACTTTGACACGACGTTGACACAACTTTGACACGACTTTGACATGACTATGAGACGGCTTTGAGACGGCTTTGACACGGCTTTGAGACGGCTTTGAGACGGCTTTGAGACGGCTTTGAGACGACTTTGCCACGACTTTGACACGACTTTGACACGACTTTGAGACGGCTTTTCCACGACTTTGACACGACTTTGAGACGGCTTTGCCACGACGTTGACACGACGTTGATACGGCTTTGACACGGCTTTGACACGGCTTTGACACGGCTTTGACACGACTTTGACACGACTTTGACACGACTTTGCCACGACTTTGCCATGACTTTGCCACGAATTTGCCACAACTTTGAGACGGCTTTGTCACGGCTTTGACACGGTTTTGACACGGATTTGACACGACTGTGACACGACTTTGACACGACGTTGACACGACTTTGACACGACTTTGACACGACTTTGACATGACTATGAGACGGCTTTGAGACGGCTTTGACACGGCTTTGAGACGGCTTTGAGACGACTTTGACACGGCTTTGATACGGCTTTGAAACGGCTTTGACACGGCTTTGACACGGCTTTGACACGGCTTTGACACGGCTTTGACACGGCTTTGATACAACTTTGACACGACTTTGCCACGACTTTGACACGACTTTGACACGACTTTGAGACGGCTTTGCCACGACTTTGACACGACTTTGACACGGCTTTGCCACGACGTTGACACGACGTTGATACGGCTTTGACACGGCTTTGACACGGCTTTGACACGGCTTTGACAAGGCTTTGACACGACTTTGACACGGCTTTGAGACGGCTTTGCCACGACGTTGACACGACGTTGATACGGCTTTGAGACGACTTTGACACGACTTTGAGACGGCTTTGCCACGACTTTGACACGACTTTGACACGGCTTTGCCACGACGTTGACACGACGTTGATACGGCTTTGACACGGCTTTGACACGGCTTTGACAAGGCTTTGACACGACTTTGACACGGCTTTGCCACGACGTTGACACGACGTTGATACGGCTTTGAGACGGCTTTGAGACGACTATGTCACGACTTTGTCACGACTTTGACACGGCTTTGACACGGCTTTGATACGGCTTTGAAACGGCTTTGACACGACTTTGACACGACTTTGACATGACTATGAGACGGCTTTGAGACGGCTTTGACACGGCTTTGAGACGGCTTTGAGACGGCTTTGAGACGACTTTGACACGACTTTGCCACGACTTTGACACGACTTTGACACGACTTTGAGACGGCTTTGCCACGACTTTGACACGACTTTGACACGGCTTTGCCACGACGTTGACACGACGTTGATACGGCTTTGACACGGCTTTGACACGACTTTGAGACGGCTTTGACAAGGCTTTGACACGACTTTGACACGGCTTTGAGACGGCTTTGCCACGACGTTGACACGACGTTGATACGGCTTTGAGACGGCTTTGAGACGACAATGTCACGACTTTGTCACGACTTTGACACGGCTTTGACACGGCTTTGATGCGGCTTTGAAACGGCTTTGACACGGCTTTGATACGACTTTGACACGACTTTGACACGACTTTGACACGACTTTGGCACGACTTTGACACGACTTTGACACGACTTTGACGCGGCTTTGACGAGGCTTTGACACGGCTTTGACACGGCTTTGACACGACTTTGACACGACTTTGACACGACTTTGACACGCCTTTGACACGACTTTGACACGACTTTGACACGACTTTGACGCGACTTTGGCACGACTCTGACACGACTTTGACACGACTTTGACACGACTTTGACACGACTTTGACGGACTTCGTAACGTAACGCGTTAAGGGAAGCCAGACAGAGTGGCGCCGTAACGTAACGCTTTACGGCGCCACTTTTTCTGGCTTCCCTTTCTATCACGCATACGATAGCAGTAGGCAGGCTTTTCCGCTCTCACTTTAACCCACATTAGTTTAAGTTATCACTTCTGTCGAGCGTCCCGGGACGCACACTTTTTTTTTTATTTCTGCCTGACGTTATCCCGTCTTAGTGCCGGGGTCTGCCTTCCTACTTAAACGCTTTCACTTCACCCGATGTTGAGCATCTTCTGTATTGAGACTATTAGCTCTCATGTCTCCTTTCAACCTACGCTTTTGGGACTTCTGGTACGACAGAGATAAATTAATAAAAAATACAATGGGTCTCCGAAATACCCTTAATTACACAAAATTTACTTCAGAATACAAATTATGGAAATAAATCGAAAAAAAAATGTCAATGATTAAATACTTTAACATTTAAGCATATTATGATGATTTTATGTTTGTATTTAATTACACATGAAATTTTGCGATACAAAAGTTACTGGTAACCTAATTGTACAGTTTTTATATATAACTATATAACTTGGCAGCCCTAGTGAACTACAAAAGTGTTGCCATCTTTTTTTTTCAAAACCACCGAAAGTATATAAAAAAATTGGTTGTCTGTAAAGTCGGTTTACTGACGATAGTTGAACGTGACAACGTCTTAAGAAAATACTGATGCAATAGTAGCATTTTTCAAAAGAAAATTTTAATTTCATTTGTTTAATAGATTTGTATGTATGTATATAGAGAAGGAGGAAATTGGAAATCACAATGAAATTGATCAAGTTAGATTTATTTGTACGCATAAATACAATTATGCCATTTTTTTTTACAATTTAATAGTTTTTACAAGTATAAATGTGCGTTGAGCAATAGCAGCTGTCCACGCGGCACGCAGACGCATCGCTCACTCAAGTAGGAGAGAGACGGATGTCGAACGCTGCCGAACGCAAAGGCCGATTGTGCTTCTTTGTCGCTCGTTCCGCGCTCTCGCTTGCACTTCAAGCCTTACATGAAACGCCTCAGAGCGAGGTAACGCCGCATGAGTCATGTTTTTTCGTGCGTGCAGCCGGCTCTATCGAATTATAAGACGTTGTCACGTCAAAATCCTTTTTAACATTTCTTTGAATCCATTATTTGAATCTGACCACGACAATATGATTCAATCAAGATTACAGGAGATAGTACAAAAATAGATAATACATTTTTTGCACGACCTATAAATAGTTTTACTAATATTCACTACCGTTGAAATTAGACGTCGGGATATTAATAAGCAACCGTATAGTATATCTCTTGAGCCTAAAACATGGCTATGAAGTAATAGGGCCACACTTTTGTTAGTTGTCTTTTTTATGAAATAATGGATGGGCAAACGAGCCAGTGTGTTACTTGGTAGCTTCCCTTTGTAATATGTGGTGTTACCTGATGGGACGTGCGTGTACTGTCTATAAACTGTATCTGACTGAATGTACTAAACGACACAACAAGCTCCTCTTTCACGTTGGTTTACGTTAAGACGGTGGTAACTCGGTCGAGTCAGCCCAGTCATCTTGGAGTCAATACTGTTTACAGCGTGGCTCTGCCGATTCTATATAACCGTCACTTACAACGTATTGTCTACAGCAAGAATGGTCACAATAAGGTTAGTACATAAAGTATCACTGTTTCAGAGACAACCGACGCAAAGAGGCAGCTGTGAGAGGAGGAGCCTTCTTACTGCTACCGTATGCGTGAGAGAAAAGGAAGCCAGACAGAGTGATGCCGTAACGCGTTACGTTACGAAGCGGTTTACCCTCCCATAAGAAGTTATTACTTCATTGCATTGCTCTGCAATGTACTGCACTCCAGTCCAGTCCAGTCCGGTCAAAGGCCGGCCAAAATCAGGTCAAAGTCCGGTCAAAGACCGGTCAAAGTCCGGTCAAAGTCCGGTCAAAGTCCAGTCAAAATCCTATCAAAGGCTGGCTAAAATCCGGTCAAAGTCCAGTCACAGATCGGTCAAAGTCTGGTCAAAGCCGAATCGAATATTCTCGAACCTTCGGTTGATCGATGGACCGCTCGCGTTACGTTACGAAGCGGTTTACCCTCTTATAAGAAGTTCTCACTTCAAAAATTACAGACAACCTGAGGACAACTTCGGTTTTTTTGCGTCGATTAAAATGATTACACGCTTGGCCAATTAGCTTTCAAAACCATCGCAAGCAAGATTTCGAAGTTTGCAAACATTTGCTGCCATTTATGTGTGAATTTTGACAAAAAAAATATATGCGACAAGTTGGCTTGCAAGTTGAAAAGTTGCCACCGCGCCGATTGAAATCCGATCGAGCGACATGTTGAAGCTTGTGTCTTGTGGAAAGCGCTTGTCCGTTATTTACACGCGTCTACACGCTTGTGAACTGTGAAGTATTGGCAATGCGTGTAGATGGAGCATAAAATAACATTGCCAACAGTATTTTTATTAATATTTCGCTTATAGCTAAAAATTATTTTATTTCATGTTAAAAAAAAGGCGTATTTCGAAATGTCAAGTCTGCCGGATAGAATTTGTAGTCAAAATACACGACTTATTAATTAAAAAAGGGTTATTACATAAAATATTTTATTAGCAGTCACTAAACCAGTTCATTGCATGCAATTTTTTCTAGTGAATTATTTTATTCGGTTGGCCGATAGTCCTTGGGCAGTTGACATGACAGGACGTATAATACCTAAATTATGCGTCCAAGGATTAATTAAAGCAGAAAATTGAAGGCGTGCTGTCTATTTCCATTACATGTGTATCCATGTATCTATTGGTTTCATACAAGGTGTGATTTGGACAAGTTATATGTTAGTAGGTCGTTAGGTAGAGTAGGTCGTGAAGGTATGTGGTACAACCAGTCAGTGTTATGAATGAGGAGGCTCTGTTGGCACGGGCTTCCGAGGAACGGGAGCGTATCTTCCAGCGATACGAAAGAGGGCGTGAAAATCTCGTTGGACAGATAGATCCGTGGGAAGATCCCGAGTTCGAGGAGTACCACAAAACTGATCGGTACGTATACACTAAGTAGAGATTGGTTACATTTAAACGAGTTTATTTCACTTTTGTAAAACTCGATGCTTACTGAGTTACATAAAAACTACCTTTGATACACATTATAAAATTACAATGCCTGAAGTGTTATCCTTAAAAAACAGAGGTACACAAAAGCCCTCATTTTCTTTTTCGTCATCCTTTTTTTAAAGTATATTATTAATTACAATAATCTGGTTTTTACAAACTTTATTTAGGTTTACTTTTTTACAATTTCATAGTGTAAGGAATCAGAATATATTTGTTGTGGGTGGTACATCTTACATATGTGAGATCCAGCTGGGTAGACACTATTACTTTGTCTTTTTATGCTGCTAGCAACAGTGTGTTAGCATTGTTGTTTCTGTTTTAAGGACATTGAAGTCAATTACATTACTGGATATTATAAGTCTTAACATCTTAAGTCCCATGATAACAACCATTATGCTATTGCATTCTAGTACTTTGTAATTCAAAGTTATGATTGGAAAACTTGCCTCATCATTTTGTTGCATAAAACATATGAAGTAAACAAAATATGTGTGTGGTTTAATTTAAAATACGCACAAAATACATTATTGCTATTATCTATAATCCTAATATTGCAAGTGCAATTTTATTATTAGGATTATAGACTGAACTGAATATTAGATGGGACTTATCACCTCTTGGCAGATGTTTGGAACCAAAAAATACAAAGTTTGCTATAGTTTACTCTCCAATTACATTGCCACTATTTTCACTAGGCAACATAATCAGTTTACGTTGAATTCGGAAAATTAATGTGCACATGCCAAATTCGAAATATGATTAATGCATAATTACACATTAATTTGTTTTTAAACACATTGTCTGTTGGGTAATGGCAGTGTTGCCGGAGGTTAAGTCATATCAGTCTTCTCATTCCTCTCTGCCCATTAAACCTACTAAACTATTAGATAAAATAATGATTATTAAACATTTAGGTATTTTATAAAGTTTGTAGCACATGCTAAATTATATTGGTACAGTGTATTTTATGCTGATATGGCTTATAATATGAAATATTTAATTGTGCTGAGCAACTGATTATTAACATTTGACTGTTTCATTTTATTATCAGTATGCCCATGCCAGACATATCTTCAAATACGCAAATGCCCCCAAACTCGCGAAGTGTAGCATGGTTATTTGAGCATGTGTGCAAAGTTTGAAGCAACATTTGCATTTTGCCGTCCCATGTCGATTTTTTAGTGCACATTAAAGTTCAAATGTTTGGATAACCTGCTACTCTTAAGCAAAGTCCAGTTGCATGTGTGTCACTAAACGAATTGGTTGTGTCGTACATTCAAAACATCAATTTATTGAGGCAACGAAACTGTCATAGAATCGCACCATCTTGGAATTTTTACTTTATTTTTACATGCCCATAAATAATATAGGTTTACCACATCCACAAAATCAACTGCTATCTTATTTGTCGTCTAATCTAGTACAGTGAGTGCACACTTTGCAAAGCATGTTTGGCAGGTACACTTATTGTGACAAACATGTGATCAAATGTATATTGAGAGGTCTTCAAACATATGTTCAAACATTTGAAACTATGTCTGGCACTGGTATTACAATATTGATGCTAAAGCGAACTTAAATACAGTTTACTGTATTCAATTATCTGTTTTATTTAATCATATTTTTCCTTATTTATTATGTTGGTTATATTTACATATTTTTTAAAATACTTATGTAAATGCTGGCAGATTCTTAGGGTTGTCTGCATGTGTTACTGCTTCACCCCCGTCTGTTGCAACATTCAATTATGTAACTATGAACCATTGTCTTGACAAAGTAAATATATGGTGAATATGTTGTTAAAAAATAACACAATTATATTATGTGACATCCTGGTTGAGCATTCATGTTGTAGTCCAAATTGATTATAACTATAACCATTACTTTACTACTACTTCTAAACATTACTATAACTACTACTTACATAATTTCGAAAAAGACTTTGGCATTCAAATTTTATTATAATAATTTAGACAGTTATATACTCCTATAATACAAGGCTGGCGCTTGGGCTTGGTTTAATTGTATGATATACAGCTTTCATTTCTGGAATGGGTATGGTGTACTTGTCTTTTAAAATAATAGGACTCCATTGCTGTATCAGTCATTTCACCAGTTTCAAGTGACATAGACTTTCACCTTGAAGTTACTTAGTAACCATCTATGTTTGTAATATAATGCTACATTAGTTAACATAACTTGTAATATATCAAAAGGTCATAATTAAAATGTAGTTATAATAACTAAGAAACAAAGCTAAACATACTTATCAGCAAAAAAAAATAAGATTGTTGATGAATTTTCTTAGATGCCAGAACTGAAGGGAGTTTAGATTTTAAATGTGTTGTAATATTGTGACATGTGGGATTTAAGTTTTAAAATTGTAGGTAGAATTAAATTAGCTGTCAATTTTTTAAAAGTTCTGTGGTTTTTTGTTAGTTGGTTGTGTCATTGAAAGTAAGTGTGAATTGGGTGTTTTAGGTATTTTAAATGTTTTGTGGTTCATGTTTGGATTAGAATGTGTTTGCCAATGATTTATCTGCTGTTGCGGTAGAGTATTGGTTTTTGTTTGGAAGTAATTAAATAGAGTTTAGTGTCAATTCTGTTGTCACCAATTTTTAGTCCCGTTTTTATTTTAATACAAACTACAGTGTCCTGTATATGTTAATCTAGTGAGGTCAGTGATGCTAAACTAACATTAGGTAAGCCCTGTCAGATTAGTTGTCATGTCATTTTATGGGAGAAAATAATACTTTGGTTATGGTAGTTTGTGGCAACATGGTTGACACTCTTATGTTTCTGCACTTGCTTAATTGTTTTTTGTTCTGTAAAGCTCGTCATTGCTAACTAAGATTTTATTGCTAAAATATAATTGATTTATGCAAATGGCTTCATGATAAAAATAATTTGTGTTACCAGCATTATTACAATGAAGTTGCAAGGCGAATTGGTATCCTTTTTTGTAAGTAATTTATTGGAACATAATAAATTATTTAAACCCATTATCTGAAGCATATCTTTATGTTAGATTTTTTCTTTTGTGTAATATGTGCTTTATTTGTAACTTTTACGAAATTTCTTGTCTAGTGGAACGAGTTGTGTAGAAAAGCATGATATCTTGAAATATATGTCTGTCTATCTATATGTCACACTTATTTTATCCAGAAAGATATAAAAGTATATTACTGATAGGTTAACCAGATATTCGTTAACCAGCTACAAATATGAATTAACAGGTTGGAGATATCTTTAAGGCTACCTTCTTAATACGAAAAGTGTTTATAATTTTAAAGGTAGATAAGTAAGTGGGTCACCAGTTGTTAACTGATCTTTACTGCCCATAGACACTCACAATATCATACATACAAAGATTAATGGATATGTTGCTGGCCTTAAAAAAGGGGAAAGGGTTTTGGAAAGGAGATGGCATTTGGGAGTCCATATATGTGAATCACCATATGAAATGCAACAGCAAGTTGCCACTGCACGCCGGTTATGGCTACGCTACCAGCCGCCCTACACTAGGGATGGCCTGATATGACTGACAATCTGTTTCAATTACATACATACATACAAACTCATGCCTGTAATCCCCTTAGGGTAGAAAAAGGTGTAATTCGCATCGACATTTCATCGAGCTTATTTTCATCCCATTATGTGATATATCCATGCCAGACTCCGAACTAATTCTGAGCTTTTCATAATAGAAAAACCCAATATCACATTTACCGGACTTGGGGAACGAACCCAAAATATTAGGACAGTAGCCGTATGGTATACGGATTACATGCATTCATCATGCAGTAAATTTTATATTATTACAACAAAATAAGATGCCGTGAACATAATAATTGGGACACCCCTAACAATCGACCAACGTGCTTAAATATATACCCATATCAAAATGGTGTGAAAACATCTTATTTTTATAAGTTGTCATACTGATTGCTTTGATGTCAGTATTTTGGAAGCTAGGTTCAACAAAAATTGAACTAGGTCAGTGAAATCGGCTATAATTTTTAACCACATTTGTATCGGATTTCGTTTCCCGTCTTACAATAAAACGCATCTAAGTGCATTTGCTCTTTCTTGATTACAGATATGGCTTCATCCACGATGAACGTCTACCGCAGAAGACGGCACCGCAAAAGGTCAATATCGAAGTCGAAAGAGAAAAGAAATGGGTTAAAATGCTTTCACACTGGGATACACCAGAGACAAAGCAAAAACTACATCGGCGCATATACAAGGGCATTCCAAACTCACTAAGAATAAAAACATGGTGCAAATTGCTTGATGTCAACCGAATGAAATCAGATAATCCAGGGAAATACCAAGAAATGTTAAAATTGGGCAAGTTATGGTCAACTGATGTCCGACAAATAGACTCTGATGTAAACAGACAGTTCAGGGAACATCAGTTTTATAGGGAGAGGTATTCAGAAAAGCAGTGTGCACTTTTTAATGTGCTATGTGCCTATAGTATTTATAATTCTGAGGTGGGGTATTGCCAGGGCATGTCAGGACTAGCTGGCGTACTCCTAATGTACATGGATGAGGAGGATGCCTTTTGGGCTCTAGCCATATTGTTATCAGATAAAAAGTATTCGATGCACGGATTGTTCATAGAAGGATTTCCCAAGTTAACAAGGTTCCTAGAACACCATGATAAAATACTCACAAAATTTATGCCAAAATTAAAGCAACACTTTGATAAGTTTGGTTTAGATGCGATACTCTATTCTCTGAAATGGTTCTTTGTGTGTTTTGTTGAAAGAGTGCCGTTCAGTCTCTGTCTCAGAGTTTGGGACATATACCTACTTGATGGAGAGCGAGTCATAACTGGTATGGCTTATACAATACTCAAGCTCCACAAGAAAGCTATCATGAAGTTAAACGATATGGATCTTATCGTCAATTATATTCAAGTAAGTGCTATATCGGACATATTACTGTGCAGCTCTATAAAAGATGTCATTATTATCGATACAGATTCAGGAGCAGTTTCTTTAGCATGAGAATAGAGACGTCCCTGCACGACTATAATCTTTACATCAGCCTTGATAAGGTTGCCAAAGCCTCAGTTCTCATGAGGGAAGTTGCCGACGCTACACGTGTTATTAGTCTGAATTTTCATTCCACAACTATTATTGAACAATTATTATATATTGAGCCACGAATAAATTCACGATTAAACCAACTGTTATTGTTTAGTTAAAAATCTCACATGCCTGCGAAACGGAGTGCATGGTTGTTAATTTGTATGGGAAAATGCACAAAATTGCTTTAATATTATAAACTTTTTAATATAAACAGAAAAACAAAAAACTTTAAACTAATATTAAAAATAACATGTCATTGGTGTTTGATTTTTATTATCAACTAGTTTATACTCGCGGCTCCGTGTGAACGGCGTTTTGCGAGATAAAAAGTGGCCAATGGTCTAATTCCCGTCATGAGCTAACTGCGTGCTAAATATTTTCATCCAAAACCGTTCAGCCGCTTAGGCGTGATTAATCAACAAATATCCAAATTAACACACTGATAAAAACCCAACCTTTCTCATTTATAATAGTAGTAGAGAGTTGATAGCAAGCGCCGACTATAAAACACTTGGGTATTTTATTTTTACCTTTTTATTTTTTTGAATCGGTTTTATTTTTGTTAAAAAATTATTCTTTACAATGTTTTTGGTAGGTAATAGAAATCGCTTAATTTTAGTTTTGGTCGCGAAGTTTTAGTCTTTTTCCCCGATTTCATTCCATCGGGAGTGGAAATTCTTCTTGTTTAATTGGGACTTATTTTGAACTTAAACCCTTTCGAATGAAAAAAGAATCATCAAAGTTGAATTATTCTTTGAAAATTATGCATGGTTACCATACGCAAAATAAAATAAATATACGCGTTTAATTGAGAACCTCCCCTTTTTTTTTTTTGCTAATACAGTATTCGTAATACGTGTATTTTTTATTTTTCAGGTTAAGTTACATAAAGATTTTGGTTATGAAGACGATATTGTGATTTATCATTTGGAAAAGTCAATGGAAGAGTTAAAACGAGCAAAGCTCGACTACCCTGGTCCTCCGCCTCAAAATGAATTACCCGTACGAGCGCTGGGCGTTTTCGTCGAACCTGATAAAAAATCAAAAATCGGACAGAGAGCTGAAAATTTTTCTGAAACTGAGAAACAAACAAGGGCAAATGTGATACTCAGGTGACTTATAGCATATTATCAATCAACCTCTATAATATTAATCTTTTTAAAACTGATTATCATGTTTACAATACAAAACTTCTTTCATTAATTCTTCTCTCCGTACAGACGTGAAAAAGCAGCAATGGACTTACAAGAATTGCGAGTGTCTCAGAGCGATACCGTATCAGGTAATTTGGAGACAAGTCCGTTTACCTCGCCTTCTACCTCCGATGAAAGTCTAGGCTCAAATCACTTCACACATTTATAAGTTTCAACAGTTTAAATTCGCACACGCTTGTGCAAATAAAAGTGGAAATTGGTGTGAGATAATTTTCTAGCAAGGTCAAGATATTACAAATTGTCGCTAGCAGTGTTCATAAATTCAGTTCCGCGCCAGACAGCTTCTCATCGCGATTTGGCATATCTCGACCTTTGTATTATGTAAATAAAATGAAGCCATGAACAGCATGATCACACTGTTTCTATCTTTGTGTGTTGCTTTATAGTCTGTTCCCTTTACGTAACGGTTGGCTATGTGTCCTTGCAAAATGACCGGCAAGTTCGCTCAACTGAGTTCGGCATATCAGCAATTTCGTCCTGTATTACATCTAATTATCTTAATATGTGCATGATACGCGCACAACAATAATAAACGGTTACATACGTGCTTCGTGAGTGCCATAGACCGAAGATATATATGTAATACACATCGCAACTGTAGGTACGTACTTCGTGTGCCAACAGGAAGTATGAGATCGTGAGTAAGATCTAGCGAACGCGTAAACCGATTTACGCTCGTATACCGAAACGCAACTCGAGGGTTGTCGCTCTGATCTGTCAAAATTGTATGAAAATAAATAGCCATTAGACAGTCGGTCGTTGAGTAGCGTTTCAGTATTCGGGCGTTAGTTTGCATTCCATGTTACCCGAGTAACACTTAATCTGAACATACGAGAAATTACAATAAGGTGTTTTCAAGGACGTGTTTCATCAGTAAATTGCTCTCAAACGTTAAAATAGTTACAAGAATGTAAAATAATCACACAAATTAAAGTATGTAGTTGCGATGTTTATTTCATATCGGTGGTCTGTGGCTACTGAGCTGTCGCCGTCGGGAGAAAGCATTTGCAGACGAATTTAAACCACAGCCATTAATATCTACTTTTAAATTTAAAGTAGAAGTGTGATATGTACTTGCATTTATGCTTCTTAACTGAGTATTATTACTGTTTGTGCTGTTCAAGATATTTGCCAAACAAAGAAATATCATGAGTAATATAGAAATATGTAGTTTTATGAGTACAAGCAAATTTAAACAGATTATTTTATTATTATATGACACTAAGATATATTTGAATTTACGTAAGTCACCAAATAGTTGTGTGCGGTAATTATTTAAAATTAATAATATTTTTTAGACAAATATTAAATATCCAACGACAAAATTGACGGAAGTAATTAAATTACTAATCATGACCATACATATTAATATTTAGTGGTTTTTGGTAGATTATCGTAACTTTCGTAATTGCTGATCGCTACCTTTGAGATGTGACCGGCAGAGGGTTGGCCGCGAGTGATGCGGTATATAAACAACAGAGGAGACAGCGGCAAATGTGGCTTCGCACTGTGCGCGATATCGCGGATTAGCACGGACGAGTTCGCACCGACGTAGCCTAGATCGTGGCTCTTTCGTGGTAAGAGATAACACCGCACAGTTGCGTTCGTGGCGATGCGCTGTATCCGTCGCGAGTCAGTAACTTCAGGTGCATTGTGAGCTCCCTTTTAATCTTCTGCAACGTTCTTTGTCACTTTGCATTTCGGAATGACAAAATAACTTCAAATCATACACAACACAGGACACGCACCGTGGGAAGACCTTAGGTGCGGTGCGTGGATGTTCGTCACATGATCCGTAAAACCGTGCACCGTGGGACGTTAATTTTGTAATCTTCGTCTTTCTCCGCGTATAAGCCTGTGATCACATTGAATTGGCTGGTTGTAGTGCAAACGCCAATCTGATCACCGAGCTATAGCGTAAACGCCTTGTCAGGTCTAATGACCGTGGACGTGAGTTTGTTATTGGCGTTGGATAGTTTTATTCCTTGCAAATGGAGTCTAAGAAAATAAAGTAATTTAATAAAAATCTTTATTTTGATACGGATGTCTCGTAAAATGTAACTTGAGTATATTTTGATGTCCTTTTATCGACCATAAAATCCACCAGCATTGAAAAAACAATCATGGTCATTATTTGAGTGTTGTGATCAGTTTTATAGGTTTTCATGCATTAATTTATGACTCGTGCATTTGACTAAGATACATGCTTTCCAAGCCCCACCGCTTTTAGTCCATACATGTGTAATTCGATATGCAGGTTATTGTTATTGTTGGGGATATATGTAGTGAGTAATTTTCTGAATCTCTGGGATAATATTATCTCAATTGGGCAAGGTTCCAGCTCTATCCACGACCACGATGTTGGTTTTCGCCTTGTTGACTGAGAGATCAATATTATACTTAGTAGTATATAACAAAACAGAATTTAAATAAACAACACTTAAAAAGAGTGGACTTCGGCATTGAGTGCGCGCGGCTTCGTGAAATATACAAAAAATATACCGAAGACTAGATATTTTTTTAAATATCTATTTTTTTTTATATAATATTAAAATTTAAAAAAAAAAATTCAATTGTTCATAAAAAAAAAATCATGAACGAATAACATTAATAAAGACATTCCGAGCCAAGTGCTCACCGAGATCTTGCCACAATTCACCTTCACTATCACGTGTTGCTTGTAGGAGTTTGAATATAAAATTACGCGCCCCTACATTTTGAATCTTATTGCAAATAAATTTGAGGGGTATAAGAGTCGAAAAACCAGATATAATTCTACTAACTTGTTCAAAAAAGTTATGAGGCATTTTAATAAGTCTCGAGAAAAGTTTAGCTATCAAAAACCAGTAGACTTATTCACAAAGCGTGATTGATTACACCTTAGCCCTCATACGCAGCACGAGTGGATGGGTAGAGAGGTTTGTGATATTACATAATAATTATATAATTACTTTGATGAAATTAATTTAGAAACCATTAATATTCTCGCAAATATTATTGAGTGCCCTATTTTAATTGTGCCCGGTATGCGCTGCGATACCTCTTTTTAACACATTACAAAAAATGAGGCGGTTGTTCCTTCGGAGCGTATTTTTTTGCCTCGTTTTTGCTTTACTATATATGTATATCGATTATTCCATTAGATGTGAATCGATTGATTTTTATAATCAATCAGGTACACACTGGCATTTTTTTTTATATTTTCCGTACTTAGTCCTTTATGGACGTGCTGTACGTACGACGTATAAAGGTGATTTCTTTCCTATTTCTTTATCTATTATTTATTCTCATATTTATACCTATCTTTCCCTTTTCTGATTATATTGTATTTGTGGTGTAATTTAATTTATCGAATGTAACAATGTCAAAGAACAGCTTTGGCGAACCTTGTATTCGTATTCCAATTATTATAACGGTATTTAAAGCCAAAGCGTAAATGTTTTATTTAATCATTGCTTCAGATTTTACTATTGCTTTTAATATAAGGATCGCCATACATGTCCTAAATCGTAGATGAATGACATCAAAATATAATTTGACTATTCGCTTATTAATTAACAGTATAATGTCAACTGTTCTAATAATCGAATATTTATTGGATTTGTATATTTTAATGATTATACGTATACTCTATTGTTAACATCCTAACCACAACCAGCATCTGATAGCCATTACAAATTGAATGATGAGTTTATGGGTAACTTCGAAAATAGATGTTATGGGATCTACATGAATCGCTCGTTCAATGATGAATTGCATCTACAATGACACCCTTAAACTTTTTGTGTCGATCTGAAAGTAAAAATTAAAAACCTCGTCGAAGTTATGCCTTATTAGCAAAGCGATTAGTTGAATTAGAGATATTGATATCGCGGGGGTATAATGATTTACTTTATGTTATCATTTGGATTTAAAACAAAATGTCTTGATCGACGGGTGTGGAAAATTGAAAGCACTTTTATAAACTATGGCTGATTAAAAACTGTCGAAGAACGATATGAAATATTACCGAATAACTGTTTCTTAATTTGTTTGTACTCATGAAATAATGCCAACAAATAGAATTATTATATATATAACTTGTTTTATAAATATGACCTAATTTGGATAGTTTGTGCACTAGCATGTTTACCGGTGGCATGGCGGTGGGTTTATGTCCATTGTTAACACAGTTACCCATTTAACACGCTGCCTCTTAAGGTTTGAGGAGGTTTTACAGAACTATGCTATTGTATGTCACAACTCTAAGCATACAATATCATTATATCACTATCATATTTGTTACTTTGGCTCCTCGGATCTCAAGATAAATTCGCTTTAAGGCAAAGATCAGCTTTTCGCATTGTGATACATTTAACAAGATAATGTCATACGTTGACAATTAAATTAATGTGTTCCTACTTTTCATTTATTAACATTTATGCAATTTCATCGGTAGCACATGAATTGAGGTCATCATGACGAAAATGCACATTATATACATTTATTCAAGTTGTAATAATCTCATTTTATTAGTACATAATATACTTTTATAAATAGCTTTCAACGAATCTCTGCTCAATGACTCCTTTGATATAATTTTAATTTGTTATCCACATAAACCCACCCCCATTCATCGACTTATGGCTTTTTTTGTTATAATTTAACGGTAGTATTTGTACTTTTATTTATTAGTGTTTAAGTGTTTAAATACATACTACCCTAATGATTAAATAATGGCAGTCGCAATTGGAAATAATAAATTGATTTGAAAGCTATGGGAACATCATTCTTAACCTTAAAATATACATGGCTTGTACCTATTAATCTGTTTTAGGTTGAGCCACGTTGACTGACAACATTAATTATTTGGTGTTATTTTTAGTTTTGCCGCCCGTGGTGGTATGATGGATACGAATCAATGAAATTATACAAACACATGTAAACTGTAAAAGATGGTATGTTAGAGTAGTGTTGTGCATCACATTAAGCGTGATGTGCGATGACGTAGTCTCAGCCACAGCACGCATTATCTTATCAATGCCGCTTTTAGTTACAACTAAGCGCATCACGTTAAATTATTTTACTTTTCAGTACAATCACAGACTTAGGTCAATTATTCGTTACGTTTACACTGATAAGAACTTTAATTTCGAAACACAGCAGGTTAAAATACACCAAAATAGTTCAAATATGTGTTGACACTTCAATAAAGATTTTATCCCATTTAAAATGATGTTGCCAATAATAAGGCAATCATTAACATAAGAGCATGATAACTTTAGTGTACTTTGAATTATTTCTCCCGCAGATTCAAATTCTCCTATCGGCCTTCCACTCCACACTTCCCAAGCTTCCTTGGATATCCGTTTGGAAACACCCATTTTTAATTCCGTTTTCACATGTCACAACGACACTCAACCTATAAGTTATCTTTTAAACAATAAATCTACTGGCAGAATAAGAAAGAAACGGAAACCATGAAGATTCTAATTTTTGTACATAATATGTATTTAATAAACAAAGAATAAGTACCTATTCAGTTTGTTTTTAATTTGAGCAGAGATTTTTCATTTCATATTGCATGTGCATTTTTAAGTTACAATTTTATTTACTTAGCTAATAGCTTGAAATTGTGTATTTTTAACCGGACTCAAGGTAAGTTCGAAAATTGAATTCTTGCACGATTTTACAATTTCGCTTCATACTTCATTTCTTTTTGGTCCATCGAGGATCGTTGTGTTAACAAGACTGTTTATTTGTTGATTAATAAATTGTTTGTTGATGATGAATAAATAAGAAGAAGGAAACGTGTAGGTTATAACTATTTGTGATCACAGATCACAGTGGGCTCGTGAGCGGTGTGCGCTGTGACGACTCTGTGTCGGCTCTCGGGTCGCGGCGCTCGCTCGCAGACACCAGTGTCACGAGCACTGCGGACTTGAGCGTGTTCTCGAGCGGCCGCTCCCACGCGCCTGACAATTCTCTCGACACTCACAGCAATGTCAGCGACGACGGCACTGGGTCAGATGGGTGAGATATTTTCAGTAGATGTAGATGAGTATGATGCATCGCTTAAATACTATTTGTTACTAATAGTCAGCCTTTCTAAGTGAACAGTCTTCGAATGATGTAAGTTACTATACCATATAAGTATGATTGCTGTTATTAACGTTACCTTGCCCTAGTTCGATATCATTATTGAAAACCCTTTGTACAAGACCGCTTGTAGACGTATCTGATTTCCATCAGGCGCTGGACTGGGTAACAGTTTCTTTAAAATCGTTTTCATCCAAAAGCGGTGTTTGCTGTTACCTTCTTACGTCTACTAAATGTTACTGCACCGGTTGGAACGGGTATTATAAAACATATTGCTATGTATGCTAAAGAAAATCTGGCTAAGTGGAGGCGTCTTAGTAGAAAGGCGGACCTTGGCACTAAGCCGGGGTAATACTAGGCAGAAACAAAATTACTTTTGCTTTTTCAATATAAAGAGTGTCAATTGAGAGTACAAGCTATACGTTGAAATAAAAAAAATACTTTTGGCCTGCCTATCATTTTACTGTCTTCGCGGGGTTGCCAGGTATAAAAAGAGGGTTTTAGGAGTGACACCTAGACGATAAGTTTTTATATACAGTCGCTCATTCCCACATTCGGTAAAAAAAACGTAAGCCCAGATACACATAATCTCATAATTCAGTAGGTACCTATCCAGTGAAACACATTATTTAAGTGACTACTTATCTTATTGCTTCAAAAACATTAACTATAAATTCAATAATACACATTATCATGCTTCTGGTAGCCGCATAGTAATAAATTGGCTTAAATTTATACTACCTGTGCAAAGTAGTTGTTAAGGATTAGTTATCCAGTACTAGCTGACTGGGCAGCTACTAGAGATGGGTAGGCCCGTGAGTTTTCTGCTGTTGGGTCCAGATGTAAATCCACCCCTGTGGGATTTACATCCAAAGTGCAATTGAATCATGCATAGTGTAAATACGTAAAGAAATATAACACTTAACTTTCAGTGTAGTAATATTTCGAATCGATTCTAACTAGTGTGGGGACCTACTGTCATTCGTTACGCAAGGTATGCAAGTCCACGGAATCATGTCCGTCCGGATCTACCCATCTCGCATTATCTTCAACTCGTATATCAGCGGCTCGACCACATAGGGTAATAAGTCTAATCTATCAAGATTTATTATATACCACGATCTGTATACAATCCAAGCGTGCCAATTTATACCACATACCACGTACACTGACGTCATCGCGGTGTTTATCGATTCATGTAGTCTACGTTGGTGCATTACGCTACATGTTGCGTCTAATTGCTGCACGCGAAAAAGGAATACATATACGAAGTCTATATTATTCGTGGTCCGAGATCCTGACTCACTTCAGGCAGTTACTTTATGATAAGACGATAATGAAAGAGTTATAGCAGGAATTCTGATGGTGCGGTAAATTTGTTCAATAAACATCAATGATGGGAACATAGAAATAAGTAAATTTGGTAAATTTTTGACCGAGCCGGGTGATCAACTTTGTGGGTTTGATTCGCTTGGCTAAACTCGTCTGGGAAGTATCGTCCTATAGGACTTAACATCAAAACTTTTAACATGGAACCCGTGTTGCGTTGTTCTTGGAACATAAAGGTGTAGTAAAAAATATCTTAGACGAGTTAAAGGGTCAAATATCCAACCCCAAGATATTTTAATATCTTACTAAATTATAACCGATGCTACAATACCTAGATATATTTATGTAGTTCTTTTCATATATCATTGCTTATCAAGTTATAATATTTGTGTTTCTAGACATTCATTAAAGTACTAGTAAATAATAATAATGTAAATGCTTACATAATATTGTTGCGCAGAATAATCTATAGGGCGAATGATTGTTAAGTATTGTTTATTGTTTATTTCAGTTCTGGTATATGTGGTGTGAGCATACAGAGAGCTCCATCGACCACACACTCTACGCCGAGAGCGACTCCCCACCCCCCCTCGGCGTCTCCGCTTTCTGACGTGTATGCTGACCACATGGTCCGAATTCACGTCCCTTACAACCCTCACGGTGCCAGCCCCTCGCACCTCCATCCCATCAACACGGGTAAATATAAAACGTATAACGAGGAACATCATAAACCATCTTCCCTCGGCTTCTTCAACAGCAATGGTACCACCAACGTGCCTTCCGACAACAGAATCCGAATCCAAGTTCCATCAGAAGATCTTCTCACGCCAGTTGTGGATTCGGGACGGATCATAACTCAACGCTTTATCGAAGCACATTCGGAAATGTATGATTTGAAATAATACTTATAATTCGCTTTACTTACTGGCCAGTTCGTTTCCATGTACCTATGATTATATCTGCTAAATTTTGTAGTTGTGGTATTGTAGTATAGATAGGCTTGTGAATATTAAAACTACATTACCTGGGCCTTGTGCATGTTACAAAGTCGTGTGGTACATACGATTGTTGTCCTACTTTGATTAAATACATTGGATACTTTTTTGTTCGCCAATGTCGTTGCGCACTATATAAGGTTACGCAATATGATAATTATTAGTTACTCACTTGTAAAGTTTACAAAAAGGCACGACCGTCCGTTTACAGGGAAGTGTTGATGCGTACACTTAAATATAGCAATGTCTGTTGCGTATGGCAGAAGATGAATGAAAGAACAACTAATGCGATAGAAATAAGAGCTTTGAAGTATGCGAGCTGTAACCGTAGTCGATCACATATTGAAACAAGGGTTATGAATGTATGCGATGTCCACAGGAAACGAACCGATCTAACAAGGTGCGCTGTTCGCACTGTTCGTTTAGAGATCCACCATATTACAGTTATGTAAATTTTTAATTAAGGTCTTGCGAGGTTTTTAAATTTCTGAATTCAGCAGACCACTAAATGAGCTTGTACGGGACGAATCCACTGACACATCCGCTTCGTCTAACTCAAACTACGCTAGTAATTTTCTGGAATTTATATTTTCAGTCTCCGAAGCAGGATAGGTTTAAACATTAACTGCTTCGCACATGTATTATGGTTTTATATGCTTCGGTATTTCCTTTCTTGTTTTACAGTTTTTAACTTCAGTTCATGGTGCAATCTACCATTATTTTTATATCATGGTCCATCAGATATTATACATATTTTTTTGATTGAAGTCTTTGTAGAATCAGTTCAGATCAGTTACAGTTACAGTTCGATTGTGATTGCCTGGCACAAGAGCGAAGAACAGTGTGAATTTAGCATTATATTATTAAATAACATATATATTTATAATATCAAGGTATAAAGTACTGAGAGAGATTTAAATTAATATGTTCAAATAATTTTCGCGCAGGGAGTCGATGGCTGAGAAGACATTGATAAAAGTTGGTACATTTTGAAGTTTGCAAGGAGATTATGTCGACCTAATCAAGGATAAATTATGGATTAGTATATCCGCACCCAGAGACCGCACTTACCTTTAGTTGTTATTAGCCATTTCTTAGAATTAGACATAAAAATAAGATTATTTCTGTACTGAGTATTCGGAGCATAAAGCATTTTTTGTATTTTGGTGTATACACAGTTAAGTTGTTCCGAGTGTGCAAAATAATAGTTGACAGTTAAAAGATAATTGAAGTCTCGTAGCGCGGTGGTTAGCAAGAGTAGAATAAGTTGACATGAACAGAACAATGAAAAAACTTAAGCAAAGTTAGGAATGTGTGTTTTGTTTGATAGGTAATTTAATCTATTTGGTTCTTAGCTATGTATGAAGAAAATCTCTTTAGCAGTTTAAAAGTTACAGATATTTTTGCTTTTCGTTAGGGGTTTTTACCTCACCTCACCATTGTACCTAAATCTGTAGTGCAGTTTTCACTTGGATAGAATTGAGAAATATGTTTTTCACAAAAATATCTAATTGTTTTTCGAGATTATCTTCGAATATCTTAGTCATAGGCGTACGTAGTTTTTTGCTAGGACTGCGCTACCATTGATATTAAAATTTTGCTAATAATCAAACTGGATTGAGTTGAAGATAATATGCATGTTCAATGCATATTATCTTCATATGTTGAAAAATGCGCAAATGTTATCACATTGGTTAAGCGACATCCGCCAGAAGTTTTCTCAATGCAAATTTTTAACTCTACTCGAATAGCATAAGGCCGAATTTTTAATACAGTTAGTATAAAATACGCGCGTGGGTCCACCATGTCCGCCCTCGCTCTTATGCGGTAAAAAATATAATAACCATATTTAAAGGGTACAAGTAAATAAAATCTCAGTTTTTTTCAATAAATAAGTTATTTGTAGTCACACAGTTATTAAAATTAGTAGTATACCACAAAAGTTAATTCGTATATTTTATTAACAAATTGAAGTCAAGAGATTATTTATTTTCTTGATATAAATTAATTAATGTAACAGTTTTAACAAGGCCATTGCTCAGGAAGAATTTCGTACGTTGTCTTGTGGATACCGACAGTGTTTGGTACTATACGTACCTGTCACGAAACTGTTGGATATTGATAAGAGTAGGTGATAGAATGAAAAGTCTTACTGTTGATAATATATTCTATAAATTCCATAAGTAGCAACTTGCGAGAGAGATGGCATTTGGAATTCTTCCTGCTCGGCGCGTTAATTGTACCTACTCTTACCTGCCCGTCTGTTAGGTAGCGCATAATAAAATTATTTATTGCATTTTTTGCTTTTATACCGTTTCAGTTGAATCAGACTAAATTAAAAAATATGGATATAAGCGTATCACATCTGAGTAATTAGATTATTTATACAAGGAATAGTTTATTAATCTATAATTAAATGTTGTAAAATGTTTGTAGGTATTTTATATTTAATAATTTGATATAAAGTCCAAGCCACGTGTACTTGTATACAACTTGATAAATGATGGTAAAACCACATAGAGAGAGGATTTACGTGGCCGGTGTGCCCTAAGACATTATTATTTTACGTCGTTATACAACGCTGTAAACGTTTACGTTTTCATGTCCATTTTGTATTAATATGCACTCACCGGTTTTTTATGAAACCCATATCTTTTTTATTTAGTCTGATGATATAGATAATATATTCTCTATATTGTCAATGAATGTAAACTAGATCTGATTTTTTTTAGTACAATGAGATATTTTACTAGTAATTTATATAAAACAGCCATAAGATTCGTAATAAAGCCTCAATTATGTATTTAACATGTTAACATTAGTTTCAGTATATATTTCATGAAATGTTGAATATTAATTGTTACTGCCAAATATTACAAATATTAACACTCAATGTTGATAGATACCTACATTGTAAACAATTAATAGAATTGTTGTAAAATTTGACTATATCTTAGACAAATGTAAATATAGAAGTCAAAGTATCTATTTGATAAAGTTAGTTGATTTGCTAGATGGTTTATTTTTTGTATTAATGATTGTTTAATAGATCCTTTACGACAGGAAATTGATAATTGTATAAGATTTGAACTAGAATATAATGTAGTATAATGTTAAGAGTTTCATTTCCAATAATAACTTACAGTGAGAAACGCAATAATATCAGTCAAACTGTTCTAATAATTAAAGAATGTATTTTAGGTTTAGGATATATTTAGCTATGTATGTAAATGTAAATACGTTCGACCCACTCAAGTAACCATCAAGTGACTGAGCCTATGAGACAAAGAGATAATTTTTAAAACGGTAGTTAATATTCCCGTTTATAATGTTCAGCACAGTACTATGTGCATTTGTAAAGATCTGATTATTGACTTACTTAGCACCAACACGCATTGTATGTCTGTGTGTTTCATGTTTTTGAACTTTATTAGTATAATCGTAATTTCACAGTCTATTTTTGTACTCTAAAATGCGCCGACTGAATGTATTATTATTAAGAATTGGTTGCCTCTGTAATTAATGTTGGACTAGACTCTAATGAAATTTATTTTAAAAGTGACGTCTGCAGTCACTTATTGTAATATTATATGATTAACAATAATTGTATGGCGCGGCGGCTGTACTCATAAGCAATATTGGCAAAGAATACGTTTTATAATGCTTTAGTTTTTCTGAAGTTAGTTTTCTAAACAGATTCTGAATTTTATTCACATTTTATGAAGTAGTAATTGCAGGTGAATAAGGAATAAATATAAGTGTTAAATTATTAGCATAATAGATTAGCGTAATCAATTAACACTTGCACTGGCTACTTCGTGGAGCGTGAATGAGCATTTTAAAATCGTAGATTTATCATGTAGAACGTAGACGTAAAACAGCTGCCTCGTATTCTACTAAATGCATTTTAATGATATTTTAGTGGTAGATAAATTGTGTACCAGTGAGTATATTATGTAATAAAATTTACTGACATTGCACTCAGAATAGCAATTTGAACTTTCGCAAGATTATATGACGCGTGCATGCCAACTTAAGATTTGAAGAATATCTCATATATTCATATGGTGCTACCAACCAAAACTTGCCGAGGTTGTCGTGTTTATGTTATACAGTTTAGGTATTTACAATCGACGAAATTGAATCGTGCCTTGCCTAAGTTTATTTTCTTAAAGTCATTCAAATACAATTAGGTCTAAATTTGCCTGAACGTTAAATTCCAAGAAAATAAACTTAAAACTAAGTTCAAGCGTCCATTGCCATGCAGTGGTTTGTAATGTAAAGTTCTGTGTGGTGTTGTCTGTTTATGGGCAAGCGCGGTGGTGGTGCTTACCATCAGCCGAGCGATCTGCTCGTTTTGTCATTCAGACAAATAAAACTAAATGTCTACTGCAGTTATAATAAACGTAAAAATTGCATAGACCTCTGACCCATATTAACAAAGTTTCCTCATTATTCACTAATTGCTATTAATATAATAATTGCTATTCACTATGCACGCTAGAGAAGAATTGATATTATTTTGAACGAATTAACGGCAAAATGGGTCATGTATCTGTTTGTTTGAGAGTACTTACGGTAGGTTTTAACCTAAAAGATATTCTGATCTCAGGGTGGCGTGCACGATGTCTATATTGTAAACAAGCTTTAAAATTGAAGATTTTGAACAATATAGAGTTTAACTAAGGATTAACATTTATGAATAAGAGCCGTATTTGAAAAATTCGGTGAAAATATTACTTTTTTATCGACGTGCAAATTGACATTGCTGTTACGTGTGTTTAGATATAGATGATTTAATATAGTTATAGCAATGTTTTACCATTTAAAAGTACATAAATAATGTATAAAAGTACATAATTTCCTCCCAAGGTTTATAGATCATGTAGTTATGCTGCCACTAAACCGATTAGGTGATTATCATACTTTGAACAAAGATGCTCATTTTATTACCACAGAAGAATAAATCATAAGCATGTCGGTACTTACGTACTGCGTAGTGTACCGGTACATTACCATAGTTAATACAAACAAAAAAAGAAACTTAGTTTTAGCGTGGAAGTTGTTTGTTCCCTGAACAGTAAATCGAATTTAATTATGCATTATTTGTTTGGCTATTTCGTAAACTATTTGAATCTAGTAACTCTCTTAAAAGTAATCTCATTTTGTGCACTAGTAAATAGGTATTCAACATTTTCAACGATATTTCGTCGAGGGTGTTATCTTGGCTAACGCAAATATAATCGGAAATGACAATTTTGAGTCAAATGTTCCAAAAACCATTCAGCCAATATAATTATTTATTTTTTTTCAGCGCGGCCCTACTCGATGTGTTACCCAATCTAAATTGTAAAGTATAATCGCTATCGCTATTCCAGTTATCTCTAAAACTTCGCTTTTTTCTTTCGCTTCTATTGCAAACCTACGCCGTCCGGCGTCCCGTACCAGCTTGCGGATCCTTAAGTCTCGACCATTTTACAATTAATATTATTTGTTTTTAATCACTAAAGCCCACTTGCACGACGATAATAAAGCGGGATATGCCACTTAACTTCTTTACTTGTCAAATCTCCATTACGATTTGACGTTTCATAAACAGGTTTAGTGGGTTTAACTCAATTTAGGATCATCGTCCAAGTGGGCCTTAATGATCATTTTACCAAAAAGAGACTACATAATAAATAGAATGATTTTTTTAAATACTCATTGTCAAAGTTTTGTGATAATGTTTTGAAGTTTGTGTGGTTGGTCCAACACAATACACAGTACATTGAAAACCGAGGTAAAGTAGGCGACTTTAAGAACAATTCAAAGGCATTTATTTGGTAACGAATTAAAATGCGTAGATATTCATATATCTTTTAGACCCAATTGCACGACGATCCTAAATCGGGTTTACCCTCTTAACCAGTTTAAGAAACGTTAAATTGTATTAAAATTGCAATATATTATAAACACCATCGTACAAGTGGGCCTAAGTGTGATAAATTTAATTTAATGTATATTTACACTATTATACTTGCTCGCAATTCTAAGACAGTTGTATGGCTTATCTATTCCGAAATTGTGTGGTCGTATTCTTATAAAATAGCGATTGTTTTAGCTCTCAAGTATTATCATATGGTTTATTTATTCTATTTATAATAATTATTGTGCTATTTATTATATTCCCAAATACTGGTACACTTCTTTAAAAACCTGCAAACTTATAACTGTTTTTTATGTATAATTAACGGCATTTTGGGGTTGTTTATTTCTCATATTTAGTTTGTTGTGTTGCACCATTTCGATGGTTACACTCTGATCGATTTAAGACAATTATTATTGTTCATAAAGACAGTAATATATTAGAAAATAGGTAATAAAAAGGTTACTACAGAGTATGACTATGTATATTACTCAATTTCGTAAAATGAAAATGCTGTCTGTAATAATGCGGGATCCCGCTGGATCCTGCGAGATTGCGATTCCTAGTCGACACTCTGTACAAAACGCGGCATTGTTCACATTAAAATTTAATAGCTTTACACCCTGGCCATACTGTCGTTTTCAGTTATAATTCTAATAATAATAAATTAATTGTAAACGTCCAGATTACGTTGAACAAAAATAAATCTGTGCCATCATTAAACTTAAGCGAAATGTAATTCATAGATAACTCGGTATTATTTAATTGTCTTTGTGACAGTTTCATTATTATGATTTATGAAGGGCGTTCTAAAAGTAAAGTAGTAAGTAATTGTAATAGTAATAAAATATATTAAACTACTATCCACATATCGTGAGTAGTAAATTCACTTAACAAAACCTATAGGTAATATTAATTATACTACCCGTTGACTATTTCGAAATTTGGAACGTAAGGATGTTTTGTGGCGTAAATGAAAGTTTTCAAATACTATATGTATAGAATTATATAAAAATACTGCAAAATCAAATACGAATAAATAAGTAGGTACAAATGCAATGACCAAATAATTTTTAAATATGTAATACGGAGTACGGACCCTTCAGGGTGCGACTTCCACTCGAACTTGACAGATTCTTTTACAACTAACTTACTGTATAATTTAATTTTTGACATTAGTAGAAATATTTTAAATGTATGTCAATATTACTTGTTGAACGCCCATTGTCCTTATATTTAAGTCTTATATAATTTTGTAATTCTTTAAGTACGGATCTTATATAATTATACATTTTATTTATAAGCAGTGAAGTCGATGAAGTTTAGTTATGTATAATGGTTTTAGGGAGTTAACAAATATATGTATAAATTTAATTTATGTATAACGAGGGCTCCGGTGAGTTTGTACATTCAATGCGGCTTTGTGAATTTTTATTTTTTTGTTAAAGGGCCTAAAAACGTGTTCATTTATTAATAAAATCTCAAGGCCTCCTCAGGGACACATGAAATTAATTAAATACGTAGGTTACATTAAAAAAGACATTAGAAACGATGAACGGATTACAAACAAGTTGAGATCTTCAATATGTGTGCATACGCTGCTAGATTATAATCAGTTTTGGTCACACCGTGTATGCTTGGATTATTTTTAGGAGCATGTATCCTTCGCTGATGTTGCGAAATATTATAATATTCAATTCTTTAAATGCTTGTTTTTTTTCCCGATGTTTGACGTTACTTCTAAAGAACCATTACTTTATGGGCTTGCTCCACAATTTCTGTTATTAAAATTGTTACCTGTCATAAAATGCACTAAACAGCCTATTCAGGAATAATTGCTTAGGTTAGGTAGGTAGGTCTATCGTATACGAAAGGCCGTCTGGATTGGTACCGCTGCTTTGTCTAGTTCTGCTTCCGAGCAGCAGTGTGTACGCCCTGTTGTGTGTCGGTTTAAAGGACATTGAAGCCAGTGAAATTATTATGAGATTAACAACTTAATATATCTCGGGTTGACGAACGGAGTGCTATGCTGTGCTTTGTAATTCAAAGTTATGTGTGGTGTTGGTTTTGTTTATGGGCAGGTGTCATCTCGGGATCGCACAATGTATTAACAGAGTACCGAGTACCTATATGGCTTCAACCTTTCTCGGGACGGTTCTCTGCTCCCATACCGCCATTAAAACATCGCGGAGTGGATCTTGGTGTCCATATTCCAAGGCAGAAAACTGGAAAAAACAGCCGTTTTCTAATTAGACTATGCAATAGAGTCATATCGTTTCCTGCGCCAATAATAATCACCGTGATTTGTGCAGAGGAAGGTCACGCGTGTTGGGTGTTCTTTGAGGAAGGTCCTAGCAGATGCTTTAAGTGGGTGCATTATTTGTATAAGTTATCATTTACTTAGAAAAATTAAATTGCAAAGTAACTTTAATTTCTCCTTTTCCATTTCTTTTAAGTGGTGTTAAGTTAGTTAAAATTATTTTATTTAAAACTTTTCATTAGTGAAAAGAAGTAGACGCATAAGTTCTGAGGTTTTGGTTTTCTATTCCAGATTTAATCCCTTTTATTTACTACCTTCCATTAATCAATACCCAAAATACCATAATAAATAAAGAACCTCACCCAACCTTCAAAACATCAGTAAATTGCCATTTCACGTCAGTTTACAGTAAGACAACGCCACCGTCTCGGTCGCACTGGCCCGTTCTTGCTGCATACAACCTTGTCCATATTGGATTTTTAGTCATAATATTTCTACAGGGTTATTAATAAAAATTAAAGTAGAGCTTGTACATTTTATAATTCTCAAAACACAGTTTTACACTTTTACTCCATACAAAATAATCAAATGCATTAAAGTGTCCGGTATGGTATGAACATAAATGTAATAAATATAACTAAAAATAAATAAGAATAAATAGGAACTTCGTTTGATTATTTACTTTTGTTTGATTTAAATTATGCATAACGTCACTGGAAACGCAAATACGGTAGAGCATTTTAAAGTGTTTTTACGAACATAATTCATAATAATAAGGAACATTAGGAAAAAAATATGTTTCAATAAAATATAAGTTTAACTGAAAATAATTCAGTAAGTAAATTTATGTGAATTTCTATCGTAAAAATCAATTTAAAACGCTCTACCGTAAAGTTCACGTATCGGCGTTTAGTATTTTTGCCTTTTCAGTGATGATATAAAATTATATAAAGAGTGGTTGGTACAGTCGCCAGCAATAATAATGCAACGTATCGGAAAACTTAAAACACGTGGTAGTCTAGTCATTACGGACATGATATTTTTAAATAAATCGCGAAATAAACCCTCTTCGTTTTCGGAAGCGTTTCCCTTAAATCCAGTGTTATACACTGTTACAGTGTACAGTTGGTTACCTAATATTCATAATTAAAGGTTAGTATTCTTTATAACCATAGGTAATACAGAGAGAGTAATCATAAAAATACTAGACAAATACCCTGTTGCGAATCTGATAACAGCTTTGACGAAAATAATAAAAATCGTCACGATTTTCTCACTACACGCAAAATTTCTAAAATTATTTCGCACACATTACACAACATAATAAAAGGCCGCTCACGCGGGTGGTGCGCGGGCAAAAGCTAGTTACTCTGTATTTTTCAGATACCTTGCTAGGTACTATATATTTTTATGTAACCATCTCAAAAAAAGGAGAAGGTTCTCAATGTGTCGTGCATATTGATGATTCTTTATTTTTTTTATTTTATTTTTATAAGCTGGTAAAAAGTATTTAACAAATTATGTTATTGTTCAAAATACAATAGTATATAAATATAATAGTAAATTCGCTAAACCAAATAATGTACGCATCATTGCGATAACATACTACCTAGTTAATTTACGGAGTACGTTTAAGTTATTTAATCGATGACCGATGCAGGCACAGTGATACAAGGATGTACCCCTACTACTTCCAAGATATTGTCTGAAATATTAAGCGGCGACTTGATTTTGGAAATATGCTTACATAGTTATTGCAGGCGACCCTACGACGATTATAATAAAAGCGCAATGTTAACCATTTAGGTATTACAATTTAAAACAATTCATATGATTGAGTTTTTGTGTAATTGTTAAGTTCTACATTATTATTTATAAACTTTGGTCGGTATTCTAGAATATAAAATCACAAGGCCCCTTTTTGATATTAATTTGTCTTTTATCACATTGATAATGACAGCTTTTAGACAACAGCAGGTAAGTCGTGACTCGTGCGTTCAACCAACTTCAAAATATTATTATGTTGGTAGCGCGCAGTACTATATTAATTATAGAGAAAAGCGTTACAGAGCCGGTGGTGTTCCATATAACTTGTTTTATTAAATATTGTGTACTTATTATTGTATCAGTGCTCGTGTCCTTAATGTAAATCAACTGATATAATAAACACAATGCAAGCATATAAAGTTCCCACTAATAACATATTGTTTTTGAAACTATTAATCACCATTCATTAATAATTAATACACAAAATAACGCCGTTGCAGTAAAGCCAAAGTGATAAATGCGCTGCCAAGGTGTTTGTCACTAAATAAACACGAACTTATTAACGGTTGATTTGTATGCAAAACTTAAATATAATATAGACACTGTAGGTACCACTGTTTGATCACTTGATAACAGGGCAGTACTACAAAACCCCAATGTCGATTTCGTATCTAGTAGGTACCTACTTGCATTCAAAAGGTTCCAAAAACATTCATTTACCAATTAACATTATCCTGTTTGAGATAATCTTTTTTTAAGTTGTTTTGAGTTTTTAGATATCTATATAATCAGTAAAACACTGATAACTACATTTTTCATTCTTTTTTATAAATGATCATTGCAGATCCCTTATGATCTATTCATAATATAAAATCCGGTCAAATAACTTCATGATTAATAATAAAATTGTAAAATAGTATTTTTATTCGTTTGTATAAAGGCAATGCAGATTTCATGATCATGATGAGCCATTTGTTCATAGGAAATACACCTAACGACAAGTGCAAAATGTTTTAACTCTATTTGGCATCTTAATATATAGGTCTATACGGACAGCCAGACACTTGTACTGATTATAATATCTTTGTAGGCACTGTGGTCACATATCAAACATTCATACAATAATAAAAGGCTTGTGAAATAAAAAAACTCATAGGTACATCTTACAATCATAAGCTTGGACATTTAAAAAAGATCATTCCACAAGCTTAACACACAAGAAATTTCAAATAACCTATCCTAATCTGCATCAGGAATGTAATCGAATTGTTTGTTTTTTTTTCACGCAAAACACTGCCTAGCACTATACCTATTAGATCAGTTACGGAATACGGAGCACACGTCGATAGTTCCAATAAATATATAATAGCACAGTCCACGTCACTCCAAAATTACGGATTCCAATTGTTCCATTTCATTGCAACAGTGGTTTGTGCCAAAACTGATCTAAATTCAAAATATTAATATGCTCTCGACGAATTATATTTTATAAAACTTCTACTTCGAGTTCCACTCAGTCACAATGCTAACGATGACATAGCATTTAAGACCAATAGTTGTAAATCGTGTAGAAGAAATACAAAAATATTAATTTATGTATATGTAGATAATTACTTTAAACAGTGACGTTTAAAGTCGACTGTGAAGTCCAGGCGATGACTTGGTTTGTGGACAGGGAGCCCTCGGGTAGCTGATCCACTTGACTACTATCAAGCTCATTTTCCGTGAGTAGCTTCGTTTCGATGAGACGACCAACTATTCCCTATGCGAAAATTCTCTATTGTGGTAGCTAACAGAGGTAGCAAGGATAGAATATTTCGATTTGATGATACTCAAAAATTATTATTTTATTTGTAGGACAATATGACAGTTAAATTATATAAATATTAACTAAGTAAAAACAAAA
The DNA here is from genome assembly GCA_949126905.1 of Amorpha juglandis. Classification (NCBI taxonomy): domain Eukaryota; kingdom Metazoa; phylum Arthropoda; class Insecta; order Lepidoptera; family Sphingidae; genus Amorpha; species Amorpha juglandis. The sequence goes on from OX421367.1 coordinate 11,378,633, forward strand.
AATCAGCTGGTTAGTAATCATTCTTATGACCTCGTTATCGATACCTATTGAAAGCCTCTCCTTCCAATAGAATTTTCGCATAGGGAATAGTTGGTCGTCTCATCGAAACGAAGCTACTCACGGAAAATGAGCTTGATAGTAGTCAAGTGGATCAGCTACCCGAGGGCTCCCTGTCTATTGTATGTCGCGCAGCATAAAAAACTTATTTATAAATTGCTAAGCTCTACGCTAAAACTAACTATCACACGTTAGTTTTAATACCGATTAAGCTTTAGCCCTTTTCGGAACTTAATTAATTATTTTCCACCGTAGACTTTTAATATGTTGATGACTGCCTCTTTGGTACCAAAAACTAATGAAAAGGTGCCGAAAACAATGACTAAGATGTTCTTCCATACAAGATAATTTCCAGTTCCGAAACCTATGTCCCAATAGGTGATGATTTCGATGATAGCTGGAGCGATGAGTCCGAGTATAGAAAAGCAAAAAGCTCCAATGACTCCCATGAACGGGCCGATGGTCGGAACTGCCACGGCGAGCAGCACACACACGGTGACCATGATTGTTCTCATGATGTAGTCGGCAAGGTCGGGCCGTTTAGTGAATTTGTCTTTAATACCGTTCCACATGATCTCAATGCACACGAAGAATTGGAGACCATACGTGCAGTACACTGCGATGGCGATAGAAATCTTGACAATTTGAGCCGGTCTGGAAAGAAAAAGAATGGTAAACATTTGCAGTCTTTATTTACTATAGCGTATAGACACTACGGTAATAGTAGTATTTCGTCGGTACCTAATAGTTCTTAACCTTTATTAAGCTTGTTGCAAGCTTTGGTTGCAACATCTATGTATTGTATAAAAAGTAGTTATCATATTTAAATTATTTTGAAAATAGGTCACATAAAGGAAAAATAAATAGTTACTCACGGAGGCTGTCTGAACCTCAATGCAATTTTAAATTTTCATCCATATTTAAAAAAAAATGTTTATCTATTTAAAATATTTATTGCTGGTGGGAGGATACTTGTATCCGACCGGATAGCGACCACCGTACATTGGTGCTAAAACCTGCCATAGAGGCCCACCTTGTGTAGGTCGCGGTCCAGGGTCAGCCAGTGTATATCCGGTTCTCCCCAGGGGGCTTGCCCCCTGATCCTAACCCTTTTCCCATCCCTTTTCCTTCCCCTCCCCTTTGGCCCTTTGGTAGGCCGGCATGATCTTGCCGACTTACGATGGACACATTGTTTATCGTTGGTCGACACTATTCTTGGATTGCGCTACACTTACCATCAGGTGTAGCGTAGTCACTTTGCCGAGCCAGGATAAAAAAAAAACATCTGCCCTATCACCACCACTATGTTACTTACATTTCATTATTATTCAAACTTAGCGTGATAGAGTCTTCGACACTGTCTCCGAAACGCAGATAACCAAGCAGTCCAAGAAGAATATAGACTACGGTGACTCCGGACATGCCCTTGTTGAGAACACCGCAGATTCCTAACATGGAGCGAGGGGTCTTCATGGAATTTTCAAGTGGCATTACAACTCCGATGGCTTCCATGGCAAAAATAGTCAGGGAGAAGAAATCCGGCCACGTATGGTAGGACTTAAAGAGCATATTTGATATGTTGTCAATTTTCAGTTCACCAGTCCCTACTAGGTAGTAGAAGGTGATCCCGAGGCCGAGACCCATGAAGAGGTTAGCGATCATGGACACCGGGGCTAAGTATTTGAGATTACGTATCCATGCCATGAAGATGAGAGGCAGAAGAAGAGCAATGATAAATATTCTTATCTCAACATCTTTTTCTTCAACATTCATGTAGTGAGCCACCACCTAAAAACATGAAAATGAAACTTCAATTATACAGTAGTGCAGTGAAAGTAATTACTACTTAAAAATTGTCTTTTACGAGTAAATACAAATATACAGACACAAACATTATCAGACTTTCCTGGCCTCAATAAGTACATAATGTTATGTCAGATAGGATTTTTGTCTGATATTACAGTACAGTTACAGTTTTTTTCCTTACATTCAAGCAAGGAAAACGAATTATAGACTATATAAAATCGAATAGGACATTGAAGCCAGTGAAATTACTGGGCATTATGAGACTTAACAGCTTATGTCGCGGGGTAACGAGCGCAGTTTAGTGCCAAGCAGTGCTTTGTAATTCAAAGTTCTGTGTGGTGTGCTGTGTGTGTTTATGGGCGGGCATGGCACTTACCATCAGGCGAGCGCCTTGCTCGTCTCTCGTCATTTAATCAAATAAAAAAACCCATATAATTATTTTCCCTTAAGGAAATAGTACTTATTTATCTTACATTCAGATACATACTTGTAATATGTTCTTGGCTATGATCACGGTGTAGACGGAGCAAGTACCGAAGTAAGTCATAAATAAACTTACAACGATGAATATTCTGAAAAAAAGAAGAAAGTATTGTTAATTATTTTATATAGGCATATAATTTATCAGAGAACTTTAGACATGGGTGAAAGACTGTTTTTAGATATAAGATTCGAAGATTTTGCCTGCGAACGCAGTTTCTTATTAGAATACAATATCGTATTTGGTTTAAAATTATATGATTCTATGATTCTTCTAGTGTTGTAGGTGTACATGAGTGGTGGTGATCACTTACCATCTACCCACCACTACCACAACCACTACTACTTACTCAGTTGTTCGTTTACCGGTCTATGCTATAAAAAAATAAGTTTATTTTAATGGTTAAAGCAGGTACCTACCTAAATACGTTTGACCATTTCCGTAAAGACTGAGGTCCATTCTTTAAAGCTGCTTCTCCTACTTCTGCAAAAGTCATGTGGGTCCTTCTAGTTTTCTTGTATAATACGTGCGCGCATTTGACCTGATGACAAAAATATTTGTTTTATTTTTGAATATTTTCAAGGGTATCTTGATGGTATATTCGGATAATTTCATAAATTAATAATTATATATCTATCCCTTTAACCTTATTGTTATTGTTAGTGCACTACTCAATTTATAATCAAACAGGCTTCATTCGGGACCTTTGATATTTGAATAACGACGAAAATATTCGCTTAGCAATAATTTTATTTGTTAAGTGCTCATGTAGACATGTCTGTCGCATTGCATCAGCGATCGCATACAAATGAAGCAAGCAATGTTAACAAGTATAAACATTTATTTATTCGCACTAATTCACACATATTATTATGCTACCTATATCTATTTTATGTTCTGATTCTGTAAACAATTCATTCTACACCTGTTATGATGAGTGCAGTACAAATACGACGATGGTCAATTAAAAGGTTTTAAAGGTTTTCGACATTCACAATCGCTATGCTAGGCTAGATCTGAAACAGGCGCGGATATAACGGGATAACGGCTTTATTTATATAGGTACTGTACCATAGACAAAAATCATCTATGAAAAAACTAGCGATCCCTCGCGATTTCACCCGTGTAAATGTTACTGCTCCGCTTCCACAATATCCCGAAATATCCCTCATAATAAAGATAGCATAAACTAGTCTCTGACAAGTCTTAAATCTAGTTAATTAATCTTAATCTATCTAGTTATTCTAGGTTGTTACATAATAGGTTCTAAAGGTCTAAGTCCTCGCATAAGTAGAAGAGGCGAGTGCGACGTACCTAGGTATATAGTACACGGCTGGTAATTTTTTACCTCTTTATATACTTACGAGAATGTATGAGCAGTGAGTGCAGACTACAGCAACCAATATCGTAAACAGGATTCCCAAGATGAGACCGGCGCATTTAAAAGCATATGGCATAGCAAGAATTCCGGTGCCCAGTGAAGCTTTTAGCAGATGAGTAAGTGTGTCCATGTTTCTGAAATAATTATTAGATCTCTTTATTTCCAATTGTTATAGTTATATCAAAGCGTTATTTGTTTCGCATAGTATCTAAATATAATTTCGCATTAGCAAGCTATACGTGTATAAAAAATGTAATTAATGTTGTATAATTCGCTAAGCCATCTATTCATCTATAATACACAAGAGTAATTCTTTAATTTTAGTTACAGTTATAAATTTCCGAATAGGTAACATTTAGCAAATTTTTATTATATACATTATTTCATAACTAGAATTTTCATAAAATCTCTTAGTAGCTTAAGTTGAGATTTGTTACAATAGTACACTAGAGAGTAGATAGGTACTTACGAGGTAGGATTCTCCAATTTCCTTTCGGCGAAGGGATCAAATTCAGCTGATTCTGCATCTTTTGACATGCTGTATCTGCGTAAAGAGAAATGTGTGAATTTCTTTTACGTAACAAACAAATAAATGCCTACTATTTGTACAATATATTTAACACTTGCAAAAACCGTGTACTAAGTTTTTACATTATTATGAATAGTTAAAATCCCCTATCAGCATTTTGCTCTATTAGCAGCGTGGCATTTAAATATTTTGTTGCCTTGTAATGCATTACCTACTTAATAGAAATTGTTAGTCTACCTACGTTATAAGATTTAAAATGACACTAGAAAACAAAAAATAATTTACTATTATTATGGGTGGGTTGTTTCAAACTGTTTGTAATCATAAGGTTTGTAGAAGCGTTGCTTCAGGTAATCGCCACTATTTAAATGTCGCATCTACGAGAATACGGTGCACCGTCAACTTTATGTAAAAAGAATCTTCCCTCTCCGAAGAGGGAAGAAGCAAGAGTAATGCCGGCCTCTTAGGCCGGCTTCTGAGTAATGCCGTATTACTCTGGTGATCACCAATAAACTCATTGTTTTTCGGTGGTCGCTGGTTTTTTGGATTGCACTACGCTTACCATCAGGTGTAGTGCAATCACTTTGCCGAACTCGGATAAACAAATAAAAAACTTACTTGCTGACGATCATTTCTTTGCTTTTCTCTTCTGGAGAAATGAATGTCTCCAGCTCCTGAGGCGCTGGAATAGCGCCATTTGTATCCTGAATAAAGAAAAGCATTTTAATATTTATTTATTGAATCTCATTAATGTTATTGGAATCACATCAAATTATCATCTGTTATCTTATGCTTATACTCATTTCATATAATTACTTATGTAGGTATTTAAACCTATTTACATATGAACATGATGTATAATAATGTTATTTGTGCACATGTAGCAATTTTACTTTTAAACATAAATTAAAACAAAAGTATATTTATGTTAGGTAAGTACGACCTTTTTCACAATGTAGAAGTAAATATGTTTAAGAGATGAAAAACGTAAAATAACATAAACCACAGGTAGGGTAATATAGCGTGCAATATTTTCAGATACATAATTATTGTTAATTTCTTAATTGGCTGTTTAATATGATATTTAATAGTCAAAATCGGACATTGGGTTTCATTATGTATACTGAAACCGATGGGTCGTTACTGTGTTATATATCGAAAGTCACTATCGGTTATTTTGACAGTGCCAATTTTACAGATAGTTTATTTTTATATTCTTAATTATTGTTATATTCATAACTAAGATAAGAACTAAATATATCTTTGATCTTATCTGACCGATTATCTTTTAGTCATATTTGTCATTAACATCTCTAAATATTGAATAATGATTAGAGCTATTACTCACGTTGACCATCTTGATGCCTTGATATCAGCTTCCTTATGATATGTATTCTGTAAACAAATAAACATACATTTAAGCTACATAATTATAATATTATGTATTTAAGGGTAAGGTAATTAATAACAAATCTAACTTAAATTATCAATTTCCTTTAAGGTTTTATTTTTTGTTTTATTTAAATTATGCGCTAGGGCAATGTTTGCTTATCGTCGCGGGGAATAGAGATGACGACTTCCAGTTGGCTGGTTTTTGTAATTATACGCGTCCCATTAAACAATAAACCACAAATAAATCGATAAATAAAAATCGTTTAGTTCTCTTCCATTCTCAGATTAAAAACAAAGACATTCTAGTTAACCTGGTACCTGTATAAGAATAAGCATAGTTGTAGAGAGGACCTGCCCTTGTAAAACTTATAAAATACCAAAAAAAATACTTTGAATAAGTATGCACCTTGATGATGATAAAAGCATGATAAGAAGTATGATAATACGTATCGCAAGTTTATATAACTAATTTAAATGTATTGTACCTATATCTTAACACCATCGCTTAGCACCTCCACAAGTTATAAAAAACCGTAAAATACGGATGCATACGGTACCGGATCATTATATTTTTAACTCATAGCAGATTATTATTTTTTATTTGTTTGTATCAATGTAGGTCCCTCGCCTAATGGGAAGCCAAGTAGTCAAGTCCCGCCCATAAACAAAAGCAACACCACACAGAACCTTGAATCACAACAGCACTTAAACACTGTTGCTTCTCGGCAGAAATATAGAAAGTGGTGATAACAACCCCGACTGTCTTGTTTGCGAGGGACCTAGCGACTAGTAAGTTTATTTATTATTGTTAAAATCCGAAGCTAGATGCAGCCAGCTGCAGTTGGATAAAATTAGATATAAATAAAAAAAAGACAACGATGAGGTTAATGAGTTGAACATTACTGAAACGACGTTATCTCATTTGAGCAGCATGTTTAGAGCAACAATAAACTATCGAAGAGTATGTTGGGTCATAGTGGGACTTAGGTTTTATAGCTATTACTAAAATAAATAAACAATTGGTCCGCCATACCTTTAAATTAGCCCAGCGGTTTCTTGTTCTTGGTCGAAAAAGCTTATTTATAAATGACCACCTTGGAGATGAATATTTAAAAGTCTGGGCATTGTTATCAAAAATGGTTTAAGAATCTCCATTTAAATGTTATTTTAATCGACGGAAAATATTTTTTTTTTGTTCCCTGATATTTTTTTACTACGATTTTAGTGAAGCCCATCGGTAAATTTTGTTTATCTCGTGAAATATATACAGCAATGATGATCCAATGTAGAGCAGATATAACGTTAGGCTATGTACCTACTTAGTGCCTGACGAGGCTGGAAAAGCCGGACATTGCATATTCGTACAAAATCGTAAAAAAACTAATAATACTGTAATAATTTAAATCGTAGAAGCCTGTGTGGATACATTATATGTATGAAGTACAAACGAAGTTAGGTATTTCGTTACACTTGACATATAATTGATAATCAAACACCTAACATGATTATTCTCAATAATTATGATAACACAGTAATTAGTCATTATAATTTGGTTATTGTTATGTGTCAAGAAGAAGGTTAAATAACTCCGGCAATTTTATCAAATACCTATTGTCCTTCAGTCAGAACGCGTATTTGTTATATGTAAATATTTAGCTAATTATGACTACTATCTGGAATAATTATAATATTTTATATATAGTAATTTACTGCCAGATAATCAATAACTAATGGCATAGATAATGTGGTTTGTTTTGTATGCAAAACATACAAAAAATGCACTTATACTATACAATACTTGACAGCATACTAGAAACAGTACTGATTACGTCCATTGAGTTACAGCAACTCAACTAACTCATAAGGCCGACCAAGTTTCTTAGAACGTTAAGAAATTTGTTAATTATTTTTTCGTAAAATCGTTTTAATAATTTAATTATTTTCGCTGTTTAGATGATATTGTTCAGGAATGTCGCTTAAGGTGGATTGGTCACGTTTTGTAGAAACCGCAGGAGTACGCAAATGTCTGTGCCAGATTGTACCTGGGGTACATTCTCAACTACGCCCCGAAAGCGATGGCTTGACGTTTTGGCGGAAGAAATGAGAGGCAATGGTCTCACTGTATAGGTTGCTTAAGTTGAATCGTCTAAGTAGGCGAACCCTGCCACTAAGCCAGGATATAAGCCAGACAGAACACACGATGTGATTAGTAAGCCATAGGGGTAACTTTATGTATTTTTATAAGTAACTAAAAATTTATCGATGTAAAACAACTACATAAATTGCTAAACTAATAATTATACGGTTTTGTCGTCGGTAGGTATGAATATCAAGCGAATGACGATATGGACCAGTATCGCTTTGAAACCAAAAAAAATAATAGTAAGATGAAACCCATTGGAAAAGGAAGATAATATAACAAAAATGAAAGAAAAAATAATTCGAGGTCAAAAATAATGATTTGAGGTCGGGAAGTGGAAGGGGGTGAGTTTATCTCGATATCCAGAAAACTACGGTGTTAATAGAGAATAGAATACGTAATATATTATTTTAAAGTGCTCCTGAAAAAATGCATCTGAACACTTTAGTCCTCTATATATTTTAAGTAATGAGAAGTCGGTTTATAGTTTTCAGACTAATTAAAACTTATCTTGGTGAGTATTGGGTGGATTTCACTATAAGTCAACTTATATGATGTAATAAAATGGAACAGTTATTGGTACGAATAAAAACTACTTAATGCTTATTTAACTTATTTTTTGAGATAATATCAAGTCGGGTCTTACTTAATCTTTCCAAATTAAAATAAAGGAACACTGGAGCCCGTAACCTATATTAGTTCCAATAAATGTGAAATAGTCAAAAAGTAAGTACAAAGCCACAATAGTAAAATTAATTATTAATTAAAAAAGGTTGTAAAAAACTTACGCGGAACCAAGGTTCCTGGGTATAATCTTTAGCACGCGTGCTACTCAGTTGCAGGCTCGTCCACAACTGATAAGTGATAACAGGTTACAGTCGCGACTAGACCGCCGCGGCCGCGACCGTTGGCATAACATTACCACTGTATACTGTATTTTAACTCAGCTGAATTTTAGAAATAAATGCCTACAGCCGCGCGGTACGTAAACATGCGATAGGGCTGCCCGCCTCCAGCATTTTAATTACATTTGCCTACTTTGTGATTCCATTTAGTTTTGTGATTATAAAATACTTTTTTATGGATTCAGTTAGAGCATTACACCCATTCTAAATAACGACAACAACTAAGTAATAAAAAGTACGTTTTAAGTTGCCAATATTAATAAAACTGCGCAGCTGCGTACATTGTTTTGTCGCTTTATTATCCTAGCCTGTAAAAACTCGACTGTCGGTATCATGCATACCGAACTTTCTAAGAAATTCGTTATTTTGTTTACTTATTGGGATGCTTGCACGTGTAGACTGTTGTTGACCATAACTAATAAGTAGGAGTCATGGATTATCTATACGTTATCATATTCTTACCTCCTCAATATCGTAAGATATTAACAAAATAAGTTAAAAATACAACAAAATTACTGGTGCAGCAGAAGACAAAAGTCAGACAAAAATAACTAGTCCATTGAAAAGTTACATTTGGGGTTGCGTTTCTTAGAGGAGTCAATTTTATTTTTTTGATGTGTAGGGGGGGTTAGTGTAAAGCTAAAATCAAGTTTGTGGGGTCGCCACCCTTGTCCCACGGCCGCCATCTTGAAAATAGGGGTTGAAACGGTTTTTACGATATATCTCTTAAACTATTTATCTGATAAAAAAAAATTGTTAACGTTTTTTGTTGCTAATTAAATTCTCTATAACTTTGGTCCAGTAACTTTTTGTCGTAAAACTATAAATAAAAAAGTTATAAGTGAAAATGTAATAAAGAAAAAAATAAAGATGATAATTCTCTTGACAGCCTAAGATACAAACAATTCGCCAAGGCAGTGACAAAAAGTACATTTAATTTATCTTCACTTCCTCCAACACAAGACACAGCTCGCTTTCATACTTTCCGAGTCTACCATCAGGTCCAGTCGTGGCTTGGTAATAATAATGATCCTGAAGACTGGGGCTGGAAAAAATGTGGAAAATTATTGATGCCAGTGCAGAGCTCTAAACCTCCAGCACCCCCTGAGCTTCTTAAATTGATCTTTTGTAAATGCAAAGGAAACTGTGGAGCGATGTGTGGATGTCGAAAAGCAGGGCTAAAATGTTCCGCAGTGTGCTTCCATTGTTCTGGAGAACTGTGTTCTGTGTCTTGTGTTGGAGGAAGTACTTTTTGTCACTGCCTTGGCGAATTGTTTGTATCTTAGGCTGTCAAGAGAATTATCATCTTTATTTTTTTCTTTATTACATTTTCACTTATAACTTTTTTATTTATAGTTTTACGACAAAAAGTTACTGGACCAAAGTTATAGAGAATTTAATTAGCAACAAAAAACGTTAACAATTTTTTTTTATCAGATAAATAGTTTAAGAGATATATCGTAAAAACCGTTTCAACCCCTATTTTCAAGATGGCGGCCGTGGGACAAGGGTGGCGACCCCACAAACTTGATTTTAGCTTTACACTAACCCCCCCTACACATCAAAAAAATAAAATTGACTCCTCTAAGAAACGCAAGGTGAGGCCTAAAAAATGTAACATTTCAATGGACTAAACAGACTATACGCAATAGCGTTCAAATAAAATTGTTTTTTATGTACATAACTACTAACACTATTCTGAAATAAACTTATAATTCAGATTTATCTTCTCTCCATTTAACGAAAACTCTCTATAACGCCATAAAATGCACAATCCCTTCAGTGTCGTTCTATAGAGTTTACACTGTATATAAAAGAAACATAAATAGGTATTCATACTTGTCGTAAGTGCCTGATTATGTATATACGTGGCTTATATGTGCGTATCATGTATAAGGTGACTCTTAGAATCGCGATATCTCAGGAATGGTAACTCTTAGGAAAAAAATCATGAAGACCATTTTTGTAGAGTATTTTAAGATTTACAACTTTGGTTTGAGGTTTTTTTTTGATAAAACTTACCGTTTTCGAGAAAAATCCAAAAAGCCTCAAATTTTGACCTTTGACCCCGAATAACTTTTGAAGCACACATGGGATCGATGGGGATTTTTAAAACTTTATTTGTAATGGTAAACCCCAGCTCCCCACCAATATTTGGCTCTGTGGGAATTTTTGTTATTTAAAATGTCTATATTGACGGGACTATAAATATCTAAATAATCCTATTCGTCATATTAAATATGTACTTGGTCTTATTTTTTGTGATTTTCTTTTTTAAAAACAATACACCGTCCGTTCGTGACTGCGGCACAGTCGCGACTGTCAGCCTGCCGCGCGCGTGCCTTCATCGAGGCGCGTAGGTATAGCTCGCGTTTCATCCATTTGTATGAAGACAAAATACTGATACTATACCTTTACTGTGACATTACTTTTGTACACGGTACGGTGTTGTTTTGCTATCGCCATCAATTGATTAAAGAAAACAACTAGTCCCTGTTCGTTGTTGAACAATGATAATAAAAATAATTATCTTGTAATGAAGTGTCATCGGAGTGTATGATTGATTAGGTTAAAGTAGATTATAGGATTATTTTATACGACTTGGAAACTGATTTAAGCTCCATTTAGACGGAGATAAGTTTTTAAAAATATAACAGCAAATTCCTTAATGTAGGAATTGGAAGCAGCGATCGCTCAGCGGGGAGTGGTATGGACTGTCGAGACGAAAGTCGCGGGTTCGAAACCAGCCCCAAGAGCACACACCACTGATTTTTCTAAGTTACGTGTATATTAATTGTTAATTATCGCTTGCTTTAACGGTGAAGGAAACATCGTGAGGAAACCTGCATACCTGAGAACTCGATAAGATTTTTCGAAGGTATGTGAAGGCTGCCAACCCGCATTAGGCCAGCGTGGTGGACTAAGGCCTAATCCCTCTCATTCAGTAGAGGAGGCTCGTGCCCAGCGGTGGGACGTATATAATACAGGGCTACTAAAAAAAACAGCAAATTGTCATTTACGAAGACGCGTCTTACGATTATTTTTTAAACTGTATGACGGAGCCTGCCAGCATGAGTTTTATTTTGTGTTCTTGTCATGCACTCATGCGATAAACTCCCTCGAATTAAATGGGGTTGAGGCGTAAGGTTGCCGTCCTCATCTGTCCACGTGCAGTCGAATACAAATTGAAGGGGACCAAATGAGCTGCAGTCGCTAATCGCAACGGACTGCATAGTGCACGCTTATCTTTCTAGGACTCTCGGTACTTATTTATTTTAAAAAGTGTTATATTTATCGGTATAAAAAGCATTATAATTATATTGTTATATCTAGTCTTTTCAACATTTTGTAATTCCACATTAATAAAGAGAATTCAACTCAACACATCTGGTTGGGAAAGCCTATTTATTGAAAAATATTGAAGCTTAACATAATTAATTATAATAATCGATTCCTATACAAGACTCACATAAGTACGATGAAGAATTAAGACTGCCTATAGTTTAAACAAAATGTAAGGGATGTTTGGCTCGACTTCTGTCTTATTTATATCATAAATCACGTTAAACTATTGCAGAACGCGATGTCACTGTTTATCAAAGTTCGTGATGGACATAATCATGATGTTTGATAGGAATAGATTTCCATAATGGGATCACATCGTTGCAATATTTATTAACACCTCAGCTGAACCAGTTTACTTTTAATGCTTATCACGCGTTGCCGATTGTGCCAACTGCCACACTATACTGGCTTATTTAATCGATAAGTATACGTGTAAGACTGACGTTAGTTTATGACATTAAAAGCGAGACACATTATTACGCAGATTTTTTCGGGGTCTTGTCATTTTACTTATATTTTGATATTCCTACTAGGCCTATCGTGAGTCTGCTCACACTGCTTAGTCTTTTCAGACGCCAAACAGCAGTATGCAAGTTCTGTTGTGTTCCGGTTTGAAAAACATTAAAGCAATATCTTGTAATAATAATATTATCTTCTTTAACGCAATGATTTTATTGTATTGTTGATGGATATTTTGATTAGGACGTTTGACTTCCCAGAAAGTTGTGTCGCGTAGGTCAATGTTCAGACGTGGCATGGAAGGTCAACCTTCAGAGTTCGGACGTGGCACGTAAGGGCGTTCGCCGTTCATACGCCACGCGTGTCGAGATTACGCGCGGCGGAACCGCGCTAGCTGTAGGTAGATTACTTGTTTTTGAAGTGATCTCTTCACCGTCCATGAACAGGAAGGAACGAACATAAGGATAAAGGAAAGGCGTCACTATGAGATTGGGTAAAGAAACGGGATTTCGGCCTCTGGATATTTCACTTACTGTACGAAATGTAACACCAACCTGCCCCTTTACGTCGATTTCCTGCGATACAGTGGTAACAACGCGATCGAGCCGGCCCATTCATAATGTATGTAGACAACTGTCTACAGCATGGCTTTACCACTTAGTAATTGCTAATGTTAGGGCCATCTCTGACTCTCTACTATAACTGAAAATATAAAGCCTATCATATTTAGCATAAATGACAGTCGTCTCGTCCTTCTTAGCTCAAGCTCCGAATTAAATGTTAACAGTTGAATGAAAACAGCAGATTTATTTGACGTATGTATTACATAAAACTTATTTTTTTATCTTCAACATTATTATCTTAATGATATATATATTTTTTTTTTGATAATAAATCCGGATTGATGGTCTAATAATGATAATTTCATTTGCATTCGTGACAGTGATTTAATTAGCGAACATCGATTATGAGATAATGGCAGATCGTCAAAAGGGTGATTTTATGAAAATGTAATACGATAATTAGATTTTTCAGGAAGTACCTACGCTTTAATTGGAATAGTATTATTTACATTGAATGGATTGTATTTATTCCATAGATTGCATTACAAGTTACGGCTTAGTAAATTACCGGATTGTATAAATATTAATGCCTGCTCCTGATTGAGTAATCCAATAACGGATATTCGATATAAATATCGCTATACCTACCCTCATCATTGTAAAATTTGACATTCTGTTTTAGACGCGTAGTAGTTAGTATAGTACAGTTACTACACTATGCTTTTGGTAGTGGTGTATAAATAGCACGCTATGATTTGTATACTCCTATTGAAAATAGCATTAACTAAATAGTATTAACCCTATAGTTACTAAACGTTTGGTAGCAATAAGTATATTTACGCTCTATTAGTTGACTTGAGAATGAGGTACTTTCGACACGAGCAATTGAGTTTTTGTCACGACATCAATTTCCTATTGTGTAAATTGTTAAAAGTTAAATGTTAAATCGAAATTTTATGATTTCAAATATTTTTTGTAGACTTATGACATGATAAGCATTTGTGGCACCGTCCATGTGAAAGTCTATAGAATCCGGCATACTTCCACAAAACCATTCATCCCTTATTCTACTCTCTTAGAGGTGAAATTTCCAAAAATATTTTTTTAGTGGATGTTAACAACTTAAAAGGAACAAGTTAACTGCTAAAATTTCGAGTTTGTAGCCCCAGCGGTTTAGACTCTGCATTGATGAATTAGTCAGGTTGTCAGGTAATTTTATGTATATGTCAAAATATTATATTCTAATCAAGAAAAAAATTAAATATCACACTGCAAGGCAAAAAGCATTAAAAAGATAGCATTTTGGCCTTGTATCTATCAGTCATCATAAGTCGTTGTGTGTTTTATGTCAGAATAAAAGCTCTTCATAAATTACGCGGAAAATCAATATTTCGACGTTCAATTTGTGTGTGCTAATACCAAAATTAATTAGAGCAGTGACATTTCAAAATTAGATATCATCTATAGTTCTACAAAACAATAATAAATAACACTACTAATTGGAAATCTTTGTATATTTTGAGAAATATAGGAGGCGATAATGGTGATGTACGTTTTATGCACTATGCACTTATTTTATTGCCTAAGGTACGGAATGTCGGATAATAATTGCATAATCGTTTTAAATTGTAAAAAAGTACATTGCCAAAGCGCATTCGCGCGCAACTTTTATCGTAGTAGTAACAAATATTTGGTTCGATGAATTTAAATATTGCCAGAAGTCGAAACAACCGAGTAGGTATTTTATTCATTTAGGTTTTAAATGTTTGAAGAATTTTAGCCAAAGGGAAAGCGTAAGTCATATTAATATACTAATTAATTAAAATATTTTTAAGTCTCATTCATTTCCAAATAGATGAAGTTTTATTATCAGCAGTGAGATGCGATCGTAGTTTCCCACCAGGTATGATATAAACACACTCTTATTTCGCTGGGGTACAGATACTATCGTGAACATCGTTATATTTCATGCGACAGCAACACCTGGCATAATGTGGTGACGCCACTAATTGTATATGCCTAACCCGAAGCATAGTTCATCTGTTAAGAATACTACTCTGAGAATTTCCACATAATAATGTAATCGTCAATTCTATCTGGACCGAGACCTGGTTATCTTCCGACCCAAGTGCTTTTCTATTTAGGTGACAAAAGTGATAATAATATGTCTGTGTTGTACAAAAGCTAATATATACGACGTTATCACAAGTCTATTCAGTCAACAATCATTTTAAATGCGATCACGGTGAGTTTTTACAAATAATTTACCGGATAATACAAAACAATGGGTTTATTGTGCGAAGCTAAGGTATATTCGCTCATGTAAGAAGTATAAATACCTGTTACAAAATATACTCATACATCCCCCCCCGACCCTAGTACCGGCCAGCGAGCCGATAATAATAATCAATAGTACCTAGATTTAATACTCCCCTAAACCAATAATCGCAGATGTCTCTGCCCTCTCCCGGTGACCGTCCTGAGCCGAGGTCCGTACCCCAAAGGGGGTGCCCTCAGCGTGGTCACCTAGTCAAGGGTTGGGAGCGCCTAAAGCGCTCACCCGAAAGTCCGGTGAAGCTGTATACAGCCGACTCTCGTCAGGCTTACAGCAAGAGCAACACAAAAAAAAATACTCATACATATATTTAATTTTATAAAATTAAGCATAAACTCATGTAAGCGTTTGGGCCCCTTTGCTATAAAATGCGTATTAATATAACAAGACGTGCGAAAATGACCCGAAATATCTATAACATATTGTTAATGCACATTGTTTGTCTTTAGAAACCACTTAAATCTCTTTGTTTATGAATAAGTAGGGCAAAGTATGAATTTAGTGCCACGAGATTATCGCAGGGCGCTTTAGTCGTAATTGAGTTTATTCCTACGTATACAGCAGCCTATACGACTCGTATAAATTTATAACAGACAAATGATAAATTAATGCGTATTCAAATGCAACTAAAGGACTTATAAGCTATAAAGTAAATATATACTGATATCGAGTCATGCTATCACGTGTACAGTACGCCGCATGGCATCAGTATACTCGTTTCCTTTAATACTCTTATAACAATGTTTTTTATTCCGAAAGTTGATTTTATAATGTTCTTTCTTTCCGCCTGGCATTATGCCGGCTTAGTGCCAGGGTCCGTATTCTTACTAAAACACTTCCACGTCGCTCGTCGCCTGATCTGCAGCATCTTTCGTAATAAGACCGTTTGCTTTCATTGACTTTATAATCTTCGTCGTCCATCAGCTGCCCTTATTCCAACAGATTCATATAGGCAACAGAGATCGGTGCACTAGGCTTTTATTTTTCCACTTATCTCGCATTCCCAGGGTTCCATATAATAATTATCGCGTTCCCAGGAATTCCAAGTCCTTGTCAATACATTATTTATATAGTTCCTAAGTTACATGTACTTTAAAGGCGTATGATTCATCAAAATGAAAGTTATTTATGTTATATCTGGGTCAAACAACTAGCTCAAGGTAGCATTACGAATAATTTATTTAAAAAAAATGCAACCATCTTCATTGTGATATTTATAATCAACAATGACAGGGTGTAGGTATTGTAGTCAGAAATATGATCACAGAAAGATTTAAAAAATACACAATCCATTGAAATTGGGCGTATATCGAAAATTTCTGCCTATCCATTTTCATTATATTTTCCTCACTGATTACTCTGATTATCTTTATTTATTGAAATTCTACGCAGCCTAATGCGGGTTGGCAGGCCAGCGTGGTGGACTAAGGCCTAACTTCTCTCATTCAATAGAGGTAATTTAGGGTGTATAATTTAGGGTTCTAGTCTCAGGAATTAGTGTTATACGCCACGGCGTATCAAGTCGAGTAATGATTATACTAGAGCCTGACTCCCGTGGGTGGTGTCTTTATTTATTTTTCTACTTATTTTATTTCCGAATCGTTCTGGACTTCTGGGATTTCTCAACACAACATTCCCGCGACGAGACACTTAAAATTTCCAGGAATCGAGAAAATCCATAATCCATAATTAAGTGCATTTAAAAAAACAACTATACAGGTAGTTTACTTTTTCTATGTTGGTAAGCGTTAGAAGAAATGTAGGATTTTTATACCTACTTTGAAATTGTGCAAATTCAAACATATTATGCGGATGTATGAATGACCTAAATTATGGTAACGTCAATAAAATCGTCAGTAAAATGCGGTGTAGCGGCGCGGCGGTCCACGCGTGACGTGACGGATATCGCCCGCTGATAACAGGAAAAATGCATGTATCGATGGTTATTTATGAACGCTCTTATATTATATTGAATTGATCGTGCGACCGTGTCCCTGAGTGAGGCCATAACTTCCTAGAAACTGCCGATGATAGTCAGTTTTTGTAAAGCGAACTTATTGAACTTGCTAATATGCTGATCGAGACGTTCTCACCGAAGATTGTAAAAAGCTAATGACACGATGCCATTATCAGTAATTAAGTTAATTTGAATATACGTTCCAGGCTCCAGCTACATACTCGACTATTGGCGTGCGAAGTAATGAGAGTAGGTGGCGGGGCCATAGTGTGGACAGTATACTCGTAATGTCACCCGAACCACAACCGTAACATGATTAAGACACAGAGTCCGATATATGTCCTTTCGTATTTAATTTTAATAAAATTTGATTAAATGGAAATGAAATTATAATACTATAAACACTTTTTAACCGAGACCTTTCCCCGATAAGAAGTTGAAAAGTATATTTACTTGACTAAGTTTTAAAAGATGATATTTATTTATATAATACAATCTAAATGCTGAAACTCAGACATCTATTAGAAAAAGATCTGTATTTTTTAACCGACTTCAAAATAAGAGAAAGTTCTCCTTTCGGCATGAATATTATTTTTTCTTTTTTAAGTATCGTACGTTAATTTCTCCGCCAATAGTGGACCGATTTTGTTGGAAATGAGGACTGGCCTAGGGCTGCTTTCGTACATGCGACTTTTTCTCGACAGTCGGTATCACTCACGTTGAATTATCGCTGCTTTTTTTTATCGCCGTTGCGGTTATTTTTTTGGAAAGCCCCCACTACATAATCATATAACATTTTAATTACCTATGTGCTTCCACAATTGTCGTTTTTTTACTAATTCACCCTAATTATTGAAATGATCAAAATCAATAGCATTTTGTAATGTATTGGTTAATATAATTGACGTGTAAAAGTGCCCGTAATGGTCTATTAGTATTATAAACATTATGATTTTGATAAAGATTCAGCAGCGTCACCGTACGATGACACTTGGCATGACTACATTTGGAAAATTATTGGAACTGTAAAAGTGACGTGTTGCTGAAGCTATAATGTATTGAAACTGCAATGTGTTAAAGTTTTATTGAAACTGTCACAAGTGCTATCGTACGATGCCGTTGCTATAGTAAGAACTATGTATCACCTAATTGGCAGTGGCAGCTATAGATTCAAAAAATCATATATCTTGCCATGGGCTAGAGTTGCCCCTAGTATGGCGATAGGCACGTGCTCTATCACGTCATGGGACAGAAATAAGCTTGGCGGATTGTAGCTGCACTAGTTGCAATTTTTCCCGCCTTTTCGTAGACATGGGCATGTAAATAAAAAATAAATAGTTCTCATAATTAAGTTGTAGTATAATGCATTAAATGAAAACAAAGTGTCACGTTGCAAAGCTTACCGGTCAATATTGACATAGAGAAAGCAAACGCTGATGAGGATCGCATTACGCCCTATGTCAAAGAAGCCCTGATATGCTAAAGCGATAGCTATTGTATATTATTATACAGATATACCGTTACCGGCACAACAGGTACGAAGTACATTATATGTTGTGAATATAAAGCAATAGGTGAGAGGTGGGCATTTGTAGCACAAAGTTTATTGAACTGTGCAAAAATAAATTCACTGTCGACAGACGACATTTGCGAAGACAATTTTTAACCGAGGAGAAAAAACGGACGAAGTTCTCAATTTGACATGTATTATATTACTCATTTTTAATTTAAATAACCATGTATGAATTCATTATATTATTATAGTGATTTGTTATTGATGATCCGTAATAAAAGGCTGAAAATTCGTGTTTTATACACCCATAGTAAAAAAGATACTATGTTCTCTATTTTTATCCCTATTTTCACATAAGTCGACTCTTATGTTTCTAGAGGACTTACGACACGACATTACATCATGTTAGGGTTTGTAGACAAAATACCACATAGGACTTGAATGTAGTATTTTCTCTATAATATCTCTTCTTATTCTCTAGTATTGGCATAACGAGTCGAGTATTCTATGCAACCATGTTAGTTTCGATAGAGATAACCAGATAAAACTGGTTTTTCACGACATAACGAGTTGAAAAAACTGTCTCGTGTTGCATATAACAAGCCCCCAGGGGTGTTAACGTGGGCATATAATATGTAGCTTGAATGTTAGTTTCGATAGATATAAAGAAATAACCAGTTATGATCAACACACATACACCAACTGTCTACACTCCATCCAGTACTGCAGCGAATCACTAATCCCTCCAAAGCTATCATCACGATTATAAATATGCTGGAAGGGTCGCCAGTATTTCATTAGCAGCTTTACCCCTCTGGCAGATTATTATTAAAAAAATTCTTATGATTGGTTATTTAATGAAAAATATTGCATCACGCTGGGGAGTGACATAAGTTATTTACATCCAGTAAATAAGAGAGTAGGAATTGGTATATTATAACTATATAATATTATATAATTTATAATATTATATAGTTATAATATACCAATCCCTACTCTCTTATCCCTAATCTCTGTAATATTATAACTATATATTTATAACACAAAACACTACCGTCTAACTATGGCTAATAACATTTAAATTAACAATTGAATACTCTAGCTGACAGAGAGCCAATAACATACCTACATATTTTTTTAACATACCCAATTATGTAAATTTTAAATTGAATGTTTACATAAATGTTAAACTTGTTAAACATAATAAAAGAGATATAACATTAGGAGTAAAAAATTGATGACTAAATATATAATATTGTTCTTTGAATGTGGGACATATTTACGTCAGCAAAATCACGTCTCATTATTATTTTAATAATATTACTATGTCTTATTTGTGTAAATAAATGAGCCGTTTTATACTGTTACAGAGGTTTTATCACAGATGTTACGGACTATGAAGTTTATATGTGTAAATATATAGTACCTATACAGTACAATTATGTAATACGCGCAAAATAACTTTGTCGGACCGAAGTTTGACACCACTCGGCCACGGCTCCTGTTGCGTCACCCTTGTCTCTCAAAACCAATGGCCTCGACACCAGTCTTGAAGACTGACTTCTGGTCGGCTAAGTTATTGCGCGCAAATATAAGTACGATTTAATTTAGCCGCTTATCATAGGGAACACGAAGGGCGATGATGATGTAAAAATATGATGATTTTTTTTATAGAGCATATGACTGAATATAAAAGTCTCGCGAGGCCTGGAAGTTCCGACATTGTTTGCACATTGGTACTAAATAGTAATTGAATAAGATTGCCGAAGTGCATTTTCAACGTAGTGCTCTACCTATTTGAACAATTTTCTTTATATTGCAATATTATTGAATGCCAGTATAAAAATATGTATGCTGGTGTTTGTATACTTAACTTACCTACTCATTTAGTCAGTTGTAAGGCTTGAATTATGCATACAAAACGAGTTGAACAATAAAATAAAAGAATCGTGCAATGGAAATAAAAACAGTACAAAGAGAAGTTGTTTTTAAAATTATATTAATGCAATTGGCTTTGTACCAATACAGAGAGCTGTTTAATAAGTAAACTTATTTTTTTAACTCCGTATAGTAGGGCGATTTCAGAAACTGTAGGAATAACCTAGAGGTTATCTAACTGCTCTAGTATCAGCTATCTCTAGTAGGTTATTGAAAAAATGGCACAGTATTATTTATTTCAATGTCCATTGTGTCAAGCTAATAAGGACAGCTGTTTTATTGTACATGTCTTTAGGATTTGAAATGTCCCAATGTCCCAGATGGAGAAAATACACTGCTTTCTGTTTATTGAATTGACTAGTCTGCGTCGCGCGTTGCAGTACCTATCTATAGGTGCCTAAATGCCATTATAGTATATTATTGTTTCTATGTGCACTTGGCAACACTACGCATTCTCCCAAGTCAATTATGTCAAATTAGATTTTGTTCGTCATTGCTCTCGTGTGATATTCCGCTTTGGGGAGACCCATGTTCAAAATGTAGAATACAACTATGATGACGATAATATCATTCAGTAGTAAGTAGTAGAGCCATGGCAATCATGTCATCCTAAGCGGTCGGTCTTGAGGCAATCTACCGGCTTAGTCCGTAAAACGTAAACGGTGCGCTTCGGAATTTGGGCTAAGAAGCGGCATCCATCGATAATTATCGACAATGGGTCATCAAGGAGTCGATTTGACATGTTGCGCGACCGAAATGCAGTGCAATGACAACGTTATTAATGGTTTTAATGTTATTTCAACTTTTTGTTAAGAATGTGGTGAAAATTAATAACGTGTTTTTTTATTCAATCACAAGGATTATTTTGGTTATTTGAATCCGTATTCCGTTTTTTTTAGATTATAGTATTGAAGTAATGAATCTCTTTTCAAAGTACATAATAGTTGAACGCACATACCTATACTAATTCTGTTATATTACGAAACTATATTCTTTGTACAGTGAATGTGTAGGCAGGATTCTTGTCATTATCTTAAAATCAAATGTTATTTTTACGATTATGTCTTAGTTACAGCTTTAACCGATGATGCAAAAGATCGATCAAACCTGATAAGATTATTTAGAAACTCAATCCGTAATCCGATAAATAATGAAACTGGCATAGCATGCGATAACATATTAGCTGTTGAAAGAAAAACATTAAAACAGAGAGTGATTTATAGATAATAAGGTTCCACTTAAATTCCTCGCTCTAAGAAGCTGGAGGAATTTCATGAAATACAGATTTCTTATTGTAGCAACTAAATATGTATAATGGACCTATCATCGACATATTAAACCATGGTAAACTTAACTACTGTGACTTAACCATCATGATAAAGCGCAAACAAATCTCAGCATATCATAATAATATGTACAGTATCAATTTCCGACTTTTGTTGACAATGAATACATAAGTGATATTATATTCGAAACGTTTTGTGTTTATCTACGTTGCTTGTGATTATTAGTTATTAATCATTTATATTACAGTGCATAAGGAACTTTTATTACATTTTATTGACTGCCTCTTTAGCGCAGTTGTATTGCGTACGCGGTACGACTACAGAGTTGAGATATCGGGTTCGATCCCCGGGTCGGTTAATGGGAAAACCTATTGCAGAAAATCCGTATATTTTTATTGCAAGCCATTTAAGTCTGATTGAGGGGCAATTGTCACTGTATAACAGACGACGGAAACTTTGACGGCTACATTTAAAAAGAGGAAGACAGTGATTTTGATGATAGCCAGCTGAGCTTTTGTCTTACTCGAGCGTCGTATTCTCACTCACGCATTTCCTTTATAGGGATGTGGTCGATCTTATTGATCGCAATAAACTAGATTATAAGATCCGTATCGGATTTTTACATTACATACATTACATGACGACGTTACAACACGTGTATTTAACGACTCTTAAATATGTCCACACGAACGAGCATACCTAATAATTTTTGCTTGACAATTTCCTCATTATGTATAAGCATAGATCTATAACATCGAGAATGATTGGTCCTTCCGTTTTCCATGGGACATTTAAAAATCTATTAGGGTGACCGTTATCCTCATCACACAAGTCTCATCGTATAGCGCGATATGAAGCACGCGCGTGTTATTTCATTCGCCATTTCGGGTATAATTTCAAAAGCATTTATTTTCCACAAATAATTAAATCAATAGGGTATTTCATTCTGTAAAGGGCCTTTATATGATGTATTAATGAAACTTTACAATAATTTAGCTTATACATCAGAATATGTCTATAGGTTACTATTTATCCCGGAATAAGCAGATCACGCGGGCGGAGCCGCGAGCAAAAGCTAGTGATGTAAAATCGAAAGATCCTACCTAATTTAAGATTTCAACTGAATAAGTGTTTACTATATAACCTACTCTAGGTTATTTTGTATAATAGTTTACCTTTATTATTTGTCGCAGTAATTTTTATAATATACTTTTACGCAGTCTGCACTATCTAGTGAGACCACCTGCCAATTACCGTTATGGCCAGACGTAACGGACGTCACAAGCAAGTGCTCTCATTGAATATGTTAGGGTAAATCGTCCATTGAACGGTTTGCGTCTACTTGTTATTAAGTTTTTAATACTCAAGCATTAATTACGCATTAACAAGTATTTAATTCCTTTTTTCCAATTTAAGAGTAGGTTACACCGCAATTAAAATAGCATAAATATTATACGTCATTTTTTTTTTAAGAACAAGTATTTTAAACAGCAAATGCGTAATATCTATTATACGTACAGATGAAACGTCTTTTTTTCTCTTAAATATCTTAGATATTAAATTAGGTATGACTTAATACTGAAAACTGACATTGTTATCAACGTTATCACAAATGGAATCTAAAAAGTGTACTCAATTTATGCTATTTAAGCGTCCGCAGTCGGAGGACTTAAATAATTTATGATGACAGTACAACATGGGATATAAATACCAGTTCGTGATAATATCTTCATGCGTTCAAGGAGACGAACATAAAACCAGGATGAACGATAACACATTGCGGAAATAAGTATATATTTATTATTTAACGTATTTATTTAAGAATGAAAATTAAAACCCACGAGTAAGGACATAGCTTTATGTCTAATAGGCTAAACATTAACAAACACCTCCGACGTTAATTAGAAAAAGATGTGTAATTTCTATCTAAATGATTGGACGAGAATTTGTTTAAACAAAGCTTAGAACCATTTCGATTAAACCTGCTTGTATCTCTGAAGGCTGAAAGGATAAGGAGTGATACAACTAGTGCACCTAAGTGGTAGAGCCATGCTGTAGAGATATGTTTACTACAGCTTAAATGAGCCTATTCCATTGGCTTATTACTAATGTTTCACAGAAAACCAACGTGAAGTAGAAGCTCGCTGTTGAATGTCGTAATGTCCTGAGTGAAAAAACCGGAGCTTCCTATTTTCCCGCACCCTGCCCATTTCCATTTATTTTCTTTTAATTTGGACAACGCAGCCATCATTTTTCTGGTATTGGAGGTACTTATTCTTAAAAAATTAACACGAATTGTGATCGCTTTGGAAGTTGAAGCCGGAATCGCTTTCGCAGCCAAACAATATTTGCTTGTTCAATGTTTCCAAACAATGCGTTTAGAAGTTTATTTGTAAGTAGTTGGTTAGAGATAAATTAAATCATGTTCTTTAACAGTAACATTATTTATGTTATTCTATATGACTTCTTCTCCTTCCATCTGCCCTTATCCTACAAGCAGTGGGGTCAGCCCAGCATACTTTTAACAGATGTTAGAGAAAGATTTGGCTTGTAGTTTTACGACCGGCCACCTGCCTGACTTTAACCCCTATGCGGAGAATTATTTCTTCGGAGGGTTATACTACATTACTTCTTTTATGTTAATAATTTAAACACATTATTATCATGTGGGTTTTATCGCTGCCTAGTGTACGCTGTACCGCCGCGTCGCGTCGCCTTTCCTTGTTCTACATAAAACCTCTAATATGCAAAATAAAATACAAAATATTATGTGCCTTGCCCTAATAATACAATGTGCTATGAGTATGAAAGTTTACACGTTTTATTTAGACAGGGAATAATGAACAAAATGTGCACAAAAGTTATTATGCACATACTGTGTCGGGTCGAGCCGCAAGTCACGAACAGAAATCCGCTCAAATCACTTCAACAGATTAATATAAACTATCGCATATTTCGCGGCGAATTTCCATCCATGCGATGAGTCCGATAATGTTTTAACTACTTACTATTTAAGTAGGTCGTACTAAAATAATATTTTGTTTCGGCTTAAATATCAAAGAGAAATTATGATTATCACAATCGTACTTACCAACTTTTAACTATACATAATATCATGTAATTTTTAATATGCAACAATAAATTTAAATTATGGTAATATATTTTATAAAACGGAATTATTTTACTCAATGAAGAATTAGATGAACATTATATATTATAGCTACCTGCGCCATAAAAGTTCATGACCTTATGTGACTTTGAATTACTCTTGACTTTAAATATAAAAAGTAAGTATTGGTCGTGTTCACGTGAGGCTCAGCGCAAGGTCGCCTAATGCCAATAATGTAAGCCACATAGAGATATAATATGTAAGTCTCGACTAGATTTAGGTAGAGGTAGTGATTTTTTAAGAGGCCTCTTATAATTCCGAACTCCAAAATTAAGTTCACTAGGAAGTTACAGTGTTAATAACGTCTGTTTATTGTTAGTTTCACATTCCAAACATTGGCAGTCATATTAAGTACTTAGTAATTAAACAGATTTTTGTGTCACGGGTCACATTTAATCTGTGGTTCATTCACAGTGGCTCGCTCTGGCGTTTGTCCCGGGGTCAGCCGATGGAAATACGGTTTTTTTATAAGCTTGAATGACAAAACGAGCAGATTGCCTGATGGTAAGGATCACGCCTGTCCATAAACAGATACAGCACCACAGGTAACTTTGAATTACAAAGCACTGCATGGCACTGTCGTTCGTCGCCCCGATACATAAGTCTTATAACGCTCTGTAATTTCACTGACTACAATGTCCTTTAAGGGGATTCAAGGGACCATTTATTGTTAAATGATAGAAAAAGGTTGCACAATGAGAAGTTCAGTAAATTTGGGTGAAAACCGTCACAAAAATTAAAAAACATGATATGTACTTAAAAAATATAAAAACGTCATACTCGTACATCAAGCATGCCTCATTGTGTCTATCACTATTATGTTACGCGAAATTCCAGTAAAAATGTAGGGTATAAAAACTATTTTATATGATAGAAAAAACTTTCATTAGGGTGGAGCCAAGGCGTTAATTTCATTTATGAATAACAACTAACGTAATTAATTACATTCCATTAACTCGACCGCAATTTCAATAACGTGACACTTTTAGGTCATTATTTAAAGTTCATATATTAAATTAAGCGTATGTTCAAGCAGCTTTTAAGGATGATAAAGCAATTCAATGTTTATGTATAAATTTGTACACATGCGTTTTTGACCGTAATGTAAATTTAATCAATATTCGAACGATCGTTTGAGAGTGAGGCATAGCTGTCGCTTTAGTTGTATATGTTAATAAAGTGATTGTTTATAGTTGCGTAGTTAATATTTCATAACTTATGGTATATGATGTCAATGGCCTCCATACACCCACTGTCAATTAAAACTGAAAGTATCAAGCGAAGAATCAATCTTTAACTGTTATCACGCGGTGTAATTCGGAGTTAGAAATAGAGGACGTGTCACGTGTGGTGTTAGTTTAGGCACGATGATATGGCAGTATATGCATGGTTACATGCATTCCAGTTAAAATATCAATTAAGTATTAACCGTACTTACTTATTCAATTATGAGTTCGAAGTATGTGTATTTTAATGTCATATGTAGCAAGTTTTATGGACGTTAATACTCTTTACGACATTTATTGAAACCTTTAGTGGTTGTTAACGTGCGAGCTTAATGATAAGAACATACATATCATATGTTTTGTACTGGGCAAATGTATAGTAAATATATTACCATAAATACATACTAATATGTTACCATACTAAATGCAAGTCATCATTTGCCATGTCATTGTTGTGCCTCTATTAAGCGATCAGAAACATCACTAAGTTTTTGTGGTAATACTTGCAAACATAAATGTACACATTGTCTGGAATCCGGGCCGTAGTGTATTTAATACTTACACTGTATTTACTTACAAAAAAATGAGTATTAAGAGGAGGCTCCCTAAATTGTACGTTAGTTTCGATGACCATACTGCGTCAATTATATATCCAAGGAATATAAAACTTTAATATATGATTTTTCAGTCCTATTTCTTTCCGTTAGTAAGACAGTTACACAATTGTGTTATTTTCCCTCGATACATTTTTATTCCGAAAACGATGTATTTTTGGTAGAATTTTTGCTGTTTCTAATAAATGGCTTGAGTTATATGTCTAAAATAAATATTCACAGTTAGTAAATATTGTTTATTATCCGTGACCAAGATAAAAATTACCTAGATCAATTAAAACTCATAATATAAATTATAATAGATTTGCGACTTACGTCATTTAATTCTGTGCATTGATAAACGTTCGACGATGTGCGCAATATTCAACCTTATGTCATTTCTCATAGTGTGTTGAGTAGTGCACGGTAACTAATAATTAAAGCTATTTATCGTTAGTACAACGCCGTGCTTCAAGGAAAGACTACGTGTATTATTTTATGCCGCGCGAACGCTCTGCCCGAGTGTTGAATCAGTTTATTATATTTGACACACTATGGGAAACAAAGACAATAAATAATTTGTGCAAAAAAGAAAGAAAGTGAATCGTTTCAAAAACTTTGCAATGATTATGAGAGAAGCAAAAGCGTAAGTATTTTGTCAGAATGTTATTTGTACATTTTGAAATTAAAAGTATTATTATACATAACTAGCTGTCCCGCGCGGCTCCGCCCGCGTGATCTGTATTTTCCGGGATAAAAGTAGCCTAACAGTGGCGCCATCTGTCAGCAATGTGTCACGCACCGACGCCATCTACTTAAAATATTGGTTTGTAGTACATGCTATGTATCAGAGATGGCGCTGTATTTAAAAAATGATTTTCCCTATTTTCCCGCTTTTCTATTGAAATTTTTCCTAGATTTTCGTTGCTATAAACCTCACGGAGCCCGAGACCTTTCCAACGAATGCAAAACCGTGGAAATCGGTTCGTGCGTTCTGGAGTTATATCGTCAGGAAGGAAAACCCGACTTATTTTTATATAATAGATATAACATATTTTAATAATATTATTTCTAAAATAGAATTTAACTATTTACATTATTACATACATAGATAATAATGCCTCGGTCGCGTAGTTATATTTCGTACGCGGTATTGCTATGCTGAGGTCTCGGGTTCGATCCCCGGGTCGGGTCAAATGATATTGGGTTTTTCTATCATGAAATGCTCAGTATCGGTCCGGAGTTTGATCCCATATTGTGCCCGGTATGGCGATAGGATCGCCCGCTGTCACATCATGGGATGGAAATACACTTTGCGAAATGTGGGTGCCCTAGTTACATCTCTGCCTATCCCTTCGGGGATTACAGTCGTGAGTATGTATATACAATCATTATAATGACTTATATACCCTATCTTTTTTAGAAAAAGAAATAAAGAAAATCGAATGATGGTTATCCGGAACAAAGAGTCAGTGGAGTCGCCTCGGCAATTATTTGATTTAGTTTCTACTTTTGTGATGCATGAAGAGTGAGTTACTCTAACATTATATTATACTATACTAATAATAAGGTTATAAGCAAGTATGCATCTAATCGTCATGTATAATTATTAACTTGATATTGTAAGTAATATTTACTTTATCTTCTTCTTCACTAGGTGGTCGGTCCCTCGTATGCGAGAGACCAACTAGGTTGGTACCACCGCTTCATTTATTTGTCCTACCATGTAGCAGTGTGTAAGTACTGTTGTGTTTCGGTTTGAAGCTAGTGACATTACTGGGCATTATGAGACTGCAAAATTTGTGTCTCGGAGTAAATATCGCAATCCAATATCACGCAGTGCGTTGTAATCTAAAGGTCTGTGTAATATTGTCTGTTTATGGTCAGATGTAGCGCTTACCATCAGGCTAGCAAAACGTTATTCATGCTAATAAAACAAACTATTACATATTTTATTGGCATTATTATATGATAATGGGTAATAACTACTAACTATGTATGTAATCATTTACATTAAATCTTATCTATGTTCTTTTTATTATCATGGAGAAACAAAATGACGATTATTTTGCTATGTAAAGAACCATGCTGTAGACACTTTTGTGATTTATCTACAATCTGAATAAGCCGGCTCGACTGTTATTCATACTTAAGTGATCTCCACTCATTGATGATTTATTTACATAATTACATAAATCATTGTTACATTATTATTTAATCTATTTACATAAATCACCAATGAGTGGAGATCACTTACCATCAGCTTACCTACTTTTTGTCCTAGCACGGCAAAATGACTGCGCTATACCTGATGGTAAGCGCAGTTTAGACTAAAAACTCCAGCGACCATCGATGAACAACGAGATTATCGGTGGTCACCAGAATCATGCCGGCCTAAAATAATGCTTCTTCACACTCCGGAAGAGGAAAGAGGCAAATCGAAGAGCCTGCGACAGGATAGGCGGATGGCTGATGAAGGCACAGGGATACAAGGATGTATCCCTATACCCGTCTCAACCAACCATCGAGTCATGTCGCAAACTCCTCGGGAGAACCAATTATACACTGGCTGATCCTGGAATGCGATCCACACAAGGTGTGTGGGATCATTATGACGGGTTCTTACACCGTGTGTATGGTTGTCGCTATCCGAGCGGTTAGGAATGTCCTACCAATAGCCAATTCCTCAATTGGTTACATAAATGGGTAAGGATGAAAATGATGATGATCCTGAGCTCTAACTTCTAGTGATGTTAAAAAATATGATTTGATTATATGATGATGATTGTTGATGATGTTTTTGCAGACTAAACTTGATAAACCTTGAATCTAGCGAGAACACTGAAAACATAGCAGCTATTCATCGTGCATATATTTCGAAGCTACTCACATGTGTATATAAAACAAAAAATAAATGGATTTTCTTTAAAATAGCACCAACACATTTGTTCAAACGAAAATATATTTCATTTAAATTTTGAAGCAGAAAAAAAGAAAAAAACACTCAAAAGGCGCAAATAACATTAATTTCTTTCATGAAACTACTAGAGTATGTTTTTGTAACCAGTCTACATTTAGCGGCATTATGCGTGAACATATAATAAACAAATATATTGTACTTTTTTTTTATAGCCTAGGCCGGCAAACGAGCAAGTGTGTCACCTAATGGTAAGTGATCTCCACCGCCCAAGTACGCCCACCACCAGAAGAATGAATCATGGGCGCGTTGCCGACCTTAAAGGTAAGGGATAATTAGGGATAGGGAAGGGGAGGGGATTTGGGCTTCCGGATATCTCACTCACCGTACGAAACGCAGCAGCAAGCCGCTACTTTACGTCGGTTTTCTGTGAGACAGTGGTAACGACCCGGTCGAGCCAGCCCATTCATGCTGTAGACAAAACTGTCTACAGCGTGGCTCTACCACTCAAAATGTAATGTAAATGTATGTTCGCAATTCGTCTGTATATATATACCTCCTCTGTTTTTCCATTGGTTAAAAAATGTGAAAAAAGCATCAAGGATTCTAAGTTTGGAAATATGCATACAAACTGCGATAATCCTGTTCATATTTCCATTCAGTGGGTTTTCGTGTACAATACACGCACAAACATACAGACAAGATAATTAAAAATATATATTTCTGTAATCGAATATGTTTATCATTACTTTTTAAACATATCAAATGTACAGACACAGCTCTGATACTATTTTGTTATATTATATCAACAAAACATTTATCTTTCAAAACAAAATATATTATTAAAAAAATATTTATGTACAGAAGTCTCCGTGTTTTTATGCCCACTACTATAACTTCAAGCGACGCGCGAAACGACGCGTTGCGTACAAGTGCAGAGGGTAGCGGGGTGGATGGGCGGAGCTAACGCACGAAATATTTTAGGCAGCATGCTCTTAACCTAGCGTATGAACTAAGACAACGCGGACGGGTTACTGGTATTATCAGATATTCGATGTCAAGCAAACATGAATGAGTTGCACTGTGTGTGTTGTGTTGTGTATAGTGTATACACAGTACACAACTCGATAGGTAATTATCATCAAACGTTTCGCGCGTTATGAAGTCAAGGCGTGACTGTTCCATATTATATTACGAATTAGTAGATAACACTTCGGAAAGTGAACCGAACAGTAAGCTCCTCTTCTTATAACATATTTGTTTCTTAAGACTACACTATATGCTTTAAAAAAATCGTACGTGTTTATATGTTCTATTAATTTTTATCTACGTACATAATGCACTAATTGTTATATTGGTTGCTAAGTTCAAATAAATGATGTATTTTACACATCAAATCTATAAACAATATAATTTCGTAGAACTCCCCCATGCCCTATGTTTAACTAAAGCTCCAGTCTACGTTTGCAAATTACGAGGAAAGAGACGTGTCGGTATTATTGATTTATGAAATAATATTTGAAGAAGTAAAAATTAAATAAAATATAGAACATACCTTTTTGTATTATCACGGAATGACAGGCTGGCGTTTTAGGTTATGGCGGCTCCGAAGCACCCAGCCACGTGCTTTAAAATTAGCAAAAGGCGAACGAGCGACCTACTCGCAGGTTAAAAACGGAATGAACTAAAGCCGGCGGCGAACGGGCTATTGCGGAGTCTGCTCGCTGCGCGGCCACTCTGTGACGCTACGTGGACAGACACTCAGTACGCTTATGCGCACGCATGGCACAAGCAAGCGAAACAAATTGTTGCGTCATGAACACGGAGTAACGTGCGATGCTGACATAGCGTCAGCCGGCATATTTATTAGCCGACCAAATGTAAAAACTCTCGATTGGAGTAGTACTCTACATGTTGGATAACATCATTATTTGGTATCGTTGTGACTTGCGGATTTAATGCGTATCGAATGCAAGTATAGCACACGAGTGTGCGGTATAATTTTCAATTGTTTACAACTAGGTGCATGTGTAGATTTTTTTTTCACGCAAAAAGAATAGGACCGCCGAAAATATCGTCATAATTTACAAGCATCTCCTATTTATGTCTTGTTCTACGTAGCAGAGTTTGTTGACATAGTGTCGTTATGGAAACGGCATAATTTTCATTCTTCAATGATTCATGTGTACTAATTTTAGTTGGCACACTTTTACTCACACATCTATACGTACCTAATGTTGGTGTTGGTGAATGACACCGCGTTATTATTACGCTAATTGCTTACATATTAGATAAGTACAAATGCTCTACATCATTTGGTTTTTCTATCAAATAAATACTTTCAAGTGAAATTGTGTACCTATAACGGTAGAGTAGATATTTTCAATAGAACTTCTAAATAGTTTAAATTTATGTTTGGTTCAATAGTTTATTTTTTAATACATTGTAATTAATATATGGACGTGAATGAGTACAGACAATTTAATGAATTTTATGCTATGTATCTATTAAGAGCTGGTAAGAACTAATTAATAAATTATACTAAATAACAAACTTATGTGTTGAAAGGTTATGGCTTGTATCCAGTTTTTACTGAATCGTAATCAGCGTAATAGGGATAGATCAATCAGATTAAGTATTTGAATTTTTATCTCCGCCTCATTGTGTTTCAGTAGTTAATTAATAATTTTAGCGGAGCGGAGCAGAGTTGTTTGATATGGATATTACAAGCTTGATAGAAGTTATAACACGGAGCTAGTTGTAAATGGCGCAGCAAACACGAGAAGTGCAGGAATCAGCAATTCACTTTCCCGCTCAACTTTTGTTAGAACACTCATATCTTTTCTAGAAGTGTTCAGTGTAACCGCAATCTGAGTGCTAATAACATTTGATGCAATATGCTATTTTCTTTCACAGACGCATCAAAATCTAACTGTAAGCGTTCATTTCACGAATACCTTGAACGAAATTATGAAGCGGCATTGCATCATGCGACGTGTACGAGTGCCGTTATGGTAAAGCTATTATTAGCGAATACATTGTTTATTTCATTCAAACTTAACTACTGACAAATATGTAATACAAAACTAATGGGAAGTATAGTGTAGACTGTAGGTGTATATTTTCTTAGAGCCAAGTCCATCAAACGAGCAAATGGGTCATCTGAAGACTGATGATTGTTGGTATGTGATCTCTACATCACGTCGGTTGTCAGTTTGAAAGTGGTAGCAATCCGTTTATGCCGGCCCATTCATACTGCAGACGAAACTCTACGTCGTACTCAACGTCTACAGTGACCGTTGTACCATCCTCGCCGCGTTCCCCGCCGCATCGACCCTAGTACCAGCCCGCGAGCCAATGATGATGATTAGTTTATAAATCCCCCAAAATCAGTAATCGCAGATGTCTCTGCCCTCTCCCAGCGACCATCCTGAACCAAGGTTCGTACCCCACAGCGTGGTCGCTTAAATGTAAGGGTTGGTTGTCTCAAGCGCTCACCGAAAAGTCCGGCGAAGCTGAATACAGCCGACTAGCGTCGGGCTATTAGGGTTGCGTCACACATAAAAAAAAATAACATCTACAGCGTAGCTCTACCACGTACAAAATAGCTCTAAGTTAGTTTAATTTAAATTTTAAGAATAAAAATTAACGTAAAGGGAGTGAAACTAACAACTTCGACATTTATGATTTTGTTGTTTTTATCATCAAAAATGGAAACCAGTCTTTTTAAAAAACGAAACTGATTCGGCATAAATCAAAAGTTTATATCTTACATCATTTACCCATTTTCAGTCGGTGTTAGCAATTACTGGACATTAATCCAATAGCTACGACTCATTTTATTGTATTAAGTAATATACCGTAGTAAGTATTTGTTTACAAACATATTATTTGTACATACAAAACATTTGTCTCGATGCAGGAATCAAACCCACTGTCTATCGTTTCGCAGCTGGCTTGCCCGGTCGGCCACGGAGGCTAAATTTAAATATATATTTACTCCATAAAAGTACAATGTTCTTAAGATATTATCACTTGTATTATAACGAGTTTTTTTATTGAGTCGATCGAATAATTAATTGGCTAGAAACGTTGACACACGGTAAAGTTGTGTTCGGTTTGGTTAAAGTAAATTATCAAGGACAAAGTTTATCCTTATGTCCTACCACGATATGTAACTCATGTGTTTATATATATACTTATACTTAAATCAAAATTATTACAACTTACGTCGAGTAAAATTAGATTTGATGCTGCTCGACATCTGCGAAATTAATTTACAATGATTTTCAATTTCAATTTTTCTTATTTAGCTTTAATGACGGTTGCTCGAATGACGGTAAGCATCTGGCTTGTCCAAAAACAGGAGCCACAACAATCACGACTTCGAATTATGAAGATCTACGTGGCCCCCTAGACCTAAGATGTTATCTTTCTCTGTCTCATAATGCACAGTAATTTCACTGGCTTCAATGTCCTTCAAAAGGAAACAAAATAGTATTGCTTGTTTGTAGAAATAGACAAGGCGGTGGCACCATCCCAGATGGCCTTTCGCTTATAGCATCTACCCAACAAGTATGCCTATATTGTCCTTGGAAAAAATGTATACTCGTTGACTAGGATAAGGATTTAGGTACTTAGTTACGGACAAATATTACGCGATGATCTGGAATATGTAATAAATTAACGTCGCTGTATCCAAGAATGTAACTCTATGCTTCAAACCGTATCTTGCTGCTACTGAATATTATTGCTGACGTGGCTCGCGGGTTATTATGACCCGATTCAAAACAAGAATTTAAAATTAAAATTTTGTCTAGGAAGTCGTGACAAATAAATCAGAAACTACAGTTTCAAACGTCGAAAATAATCATGTTTTTTCCATTGTAAAGCACAGTTGTTTATTCTAGCTCAGGCCGATTGTTTATTTACACAAATTATCTTGCCACTATTATGTTTTAGATTGCAAAAGACGCTATTGCATATCTAATATTTTGCAGACCCACTAATAACACTTAGAGCGTTGTAGCACCGTGTCCGTGCCCTCTTAGCAGGTGAAAGAATTAAAATTAGACCACACTAGAATGTGGTACGCTAGCGTTAGATATTCAGTGAGACATAATTTCTAGTAGGTATCCAGTGAGTTCCATAAAATTCACTCGACCGCATATACTGTGCCCTACTGCACCTCAGTGCGTGGCATCGCGTGCTTGCAAGCTTTGTGCACGTGGTAATTTTCGCTTGGACATACTTTTTAATGGATAACGGTTTCTATCGGTTTGACGTCGGGAGGGTCTTCACTGCTGTAGATATTTTGAGTTTTCTCTATATATTTTACTATTGCGTATTCAACAAGTGGCAACTTTTCTATGCATTAACTCGAACGATATATAAAATACATATAACACTAGCTTTGCCTGAAGTAAATTTGACCAAAACTATATTACTATACAGAATTGGTAATCCCCTTTCCTTTTTACGGATTCAATTTCGAAAAGTGTAGGTACCTTCTTAAACGACGCTTACAATAAAAAAATCAACACTAGCCCTAATTTTTATCCCTAGCGGTTGGAGGATATCAGTCAGGCAAGGTGTAAACCCTTATATATTGAACCCTCATCAGCGATTATAACCTTCATTGATATACAAAAAAACCTTGTTAGCTTAGGTTAGGTACAAATGTATTATAATATCTACTTGAACTGTGTTGTATGTGGCACGTTGTACGTAAATGTTAATAACAAATAAACACTTAATTGTGACTTATGACTTACTGGAAGTAACTATTTGATTTGTTATTAATAAATTACCCTGAATTCCAAAAACAATTAATGGCATTAATTTTAATTTGTTTTAAGTAGCTCTTTTTTATCCTGGTACGGCAAAGTACAGGATTTGTACCTTATGGTGAGTATCATCATCATCATCATCATCATCAGCCACAAGACGTCCACTGCTGAACATAGGCCTCTCCCAAAGATTTCCAGACCGACCTGTTGGAAGCGACCTGCATCCAGCGACTTCCTGCGATCTTTATCAGGTCTTTTTTTTTTTTTTGGTGAGTATAGCAGAATAATATTATTATAATGTCGACCATTGAAAGACATTGCGTCCCTCAGCGGTTGGCAGAATTATACCGGTCTGAAGTAACTGGATATTATATACCTACCCTAGGTAGCCCCCGGAACGCGACTCCCTGGAACGAGCCATTATGGCGATTTTTTTAATGTTATGTCTACTAACTTTTACTTAATTTTAATGTATTATAATTATTATTATTTTTCCTTGTATAATTATATCGTCACTGGAAAGGGATAAATACTAAATCACCAATACGTGAAATTTACGGTAGGGATTTTTACGATAAAAATTCATCTAAATTACCTACTGGATAAGAACCCACATAGATGAAGTATTTAATGTCTCAACTGTTGTGTTTCTTGCGGCCAGTGACATTATCGGAGGCCGAACAATAAGTTACTGGAACACAGCCGTGAATGTCAACAAATTTAATTATTTCTCAGATATGTAATAATTTATGATTATTTTTGTACTCAGCAGCATTAGCATAAATAATAAAGTATTTTTTATAAGTACCTACTTAGTAACGATGCTTAAGGTATAAACTGGCTCTGAGTGCGGAAATAATCGTTTATTCTTTATAGCATAGGCAAACGAGTGAGTGGATCAGTCATCACTCGATGGTAAGTGTTCTCCACCGCCTATTAACGCTCACAATACCAGAAGAATCATGGACGCTTACCGACATAAGAGGAAAGATATAAATAAGGGATTGAGAAGGGATGGGGGATTTGGGCCTCTTGATATCTCTCACCGTATGACACGCTGCGGCAAGCCGCTGCTTATGTCGGGTTTCTGTTAGATAGATAGTGGTAACAAGTCGATGAGCCAGCCGTTTATTATTCTAAGAAAACATTAATAGTTAATCTCTGTCTCTAGAGCTCTAGTAAATCTTTTTCTCTGATAGCCGCAGTATGACAGTACACACGACGCTGCCTCGCATATCACACATAATGTGTGAATTAACATTTTGTAAATCTGACAAAATGTGCCTCGGTCGCGCGCATCGCTACATACGCGGTTATACAACTTTAACAGTCACAAATTCCAAAATAGAATTTGTGCTGCGTTACGCCATGCTTTCTCCGCGTCGTACGTTTGCTTTGTTGTAATGTTAATGTCACCACTAAACGTAGTCATTACATGCACTTTATGTCGCCACTTTGTCGGCAACTCGTAGCCTCTGGAATTACTTATCAGTTGGATAGGTTCTAAACCGTACGAATTCTTAATGTTTAGTGTATAAATAGGGTGAATATATAATTTCTACATCAAAAATACTATTTTTTTTTCTTAGGAAAACAACGTGGTAATACATAAGAAGTAACTACATAGTTAACTAAAGCTACACATTTACATGTTTTTCACATTTACAAAAAGATTTGGCTTGTAGTTTTTAGGACCAGTTGTCTGCCTGACGTCAACCCTTCTGGGGAAAAAACATACCCAGGTGTAAAACTAATATTTGTGGATCACTCAAACATTTGTCTCGGTGCGGGAATAGAACCCACGGCCTCTCGCTTCACAGCCGGCTACGTGCCCATAGTCACACATAGCAACAGTATCCGTTTTCATTATAGTTCTTCTGTGGTTTCGATATAGATTCAATTGATTACATATTAAGGTCGCAGAATATCGCTGGATGCAGGCCGCTTCCAACAGGTCGGTCTGGAAATCTTTGGGGGAGGCCTATGTTCAGCAGTGGACGTCTTGTGGCTGATGATGATGATGATGGTGATTACATATTTTTCCCTACCAGACACAGAAGCTGGGAACGGCCGGGAAGCTAAAGTATAAAAATATTGGCCGATGCACACCATGCTGTAAAACAGCCCATTCAAAAAGAGCACTTGGATCCATTCGCACTGCGGTCAGGGGCGAACTACCGCTCGTAATGCGAAACGACCAAGTATCCGTTTATGACGCTCTCATTTGTCATGGCGGGACATTTTTACGTAATTTGGGGGTAGCGAACAGATAGCTTAAAAGCGGAACGTATGGCCACGTTATGAAGCCACAGTTCATTATAGAAATGACGAAAATGGCAACCTTGATAGATATCGTAAATAACGAGTTTTTTCAAGACATCCAATTATCCAGTCATCTGTGTACTATAAACAAGTTTATGATGGGTAAGTTATCTAAGTATAAATAAAAACTCCGATATGATAGTTTTTATAGTTACCTAAGTAACGTGTGTTTGATTATGGTGTATATAAAACTGATAATTTTTATTTATCTTTGTAACTATCTATCTATAAACACGTAATTATGAGTGGTAAACAGTATCCAATTTGTATCCAATAAGAATGGGCCGGTACGACCGGGTTGGTACCACTGTCTCACAGAAAACCGACGTAAAGTATGTAATTTATCTATTTTTGTCGCGTAAAAGAACTCTTTGTGGTCTACTTGCAAAATAAAAGTTTTGATTTCCAGTCATTGTAAAACTGTCAATGACGACAATAGGGTCGACTCGATTTTTTTTATTATTTTATAAATAAGTTACGTTACCCAAAACCTATTGATATAATAGCTTATTATACACATATTATACCCATTCATTTTCTAAAAAATGATCACACATAATGCTTGACTGTCTTGATTTGACTTGACAAGTTGACTTGATTTTTTTATAATTTTAATCAATAACTTACTTTACCTAAAACCTATTGCAGAAAGAATTTTCATTAATCTGTTCACAAAAAAATAAATTACAAGTCATTCAAATCTGGTGGAGGGGGCACTTCTTATATAACAGAGGACTCAAACTTTGACGTAAATGTACATTACAGTGCATGCATACGAGTGAGACACTGAGATATCCCCAGTACGTGCCCACCTTTGCTCATACCAATATTTAAAATCATAATTGCAGACTCATTTATGAACCGATTTTGATTATCTTTTAACAAAAGGGTTTCTTTTTCGTATAATTTTCTATTGCATATAAAATAATTTATATAATATACAACATCGAAAACTACGCGGTAAACTAACTATTGGTCGGCGGTTGCAGCTTTTGCTATTGGACTTGTTTCTTCCATTAAAAATTCCATTCTTCGTTGTCTTACTTTTTAAACTTTACCATATTTGCGCTCCTCTATATTATAACCATCTCTTTCCATCCCACCTATTTTCTTTCATAGCATAAAAAATGCTAACAAAATATAAAAATCACGCGCCATATAACTACAAATGATGAATGACGGAATCAAGGAAATCATTTTAAAAGTTAAAAACTTAATACTTAATATCCTTGTTATTGAAATCGAAACCTGTTTGTAGCTATGTCTTTAAGTTAAGTATACCATAGCTATGTGGTATTTGTTTGTATATACATTTATCCAACTGTGGAATTAAGTAAGTACCAATGCGACGCCGGAAAGGTCAAATCACCGAGTCACAAGTCGCTACTTACACACATCTATTACTTTATCCATGCTGTTTATATATTTAATAGCTTTACCTCGTGGCTCCGCCCGCATGAAGGTCTTCTTGTCTTTTTGTGGGATAAAAACTATCTTATGTTCTATTTTTTTCATGATCTAATTGTATGAAAAAAATCATTGAAATCTGTTCAGCCGTTATAGTGTGTTTCGTACGGTGAGTGAGATATTCGGAGGCCTAAATCCCTTTTCCCTTCCCAACCCCTAATTAACCTTTTCCTTTAAGGTCGGCAAAGCGCCAATGATTCTTATACTCAATTTGTAAGTCGTATTCCAGCATGTTAGGATGGGTAAAGTAATCGACTGTTTTTTACAAGCGACACTGAAAAATTGGTTGCTAGACACCAAAAATTCTCACCAAAAGTAAGTTTGTATTGAAATGAAGTTCAATAGGAAGGTCCTTCGCATTACAGTTTTCGAATTTGGATCATCATTATACTGCATTATGGTATTGTGCTTAAAACAAACGTGATTACGGTATTTGTTTAAAAGTTGTATCCTTACGTAATAAGTTTTGAACACAACATTACATTTTATTTAATTAGATATATCAAACCGACGACTTAAATGTTAATATACAGTAAACGCAAGATAGTTACCGCATTTGCATCAATTAAGCGGAAAAACAAATTAGATACAAATGCAACTTTTCATATTAATCCAAACATACACTACGATGATTTAAATTATGCGCTGTGGCAATCTTTATTTTTGCGAATAGGTATACCTACTTACAATGAATGTCCGGCCATCCGACTCTGGTCAATCACAAGAGAAAAACGCTCCTACTTAATCTAATGTTTTGAGTGATCTGTATTAGATCATCATCGCGCTCGTATACTCGAAATAGGTGAAGATTGCCGAAGCGCATAATTTTAATCGTAGTACTGTAAATACGTTTATAACATACGTACCTAGTAATACGTATGTTATGAAAACACAAAGGAGATCAATTAGCTGCAATGGATTAATTATTGAATACTTATTCGTAACAAGGAGTCATATCAATTTTAAATGTACCCCGACCTAGATTAGTACTGTAAATGTAATGAGTCCACATAATGGATGTAGGGCATTCAATACGTGCACTGTGTTGAAAAGCTACTTGCACTTAAAGCGGGTTCACACGGTTCCATTTTATAGTCAATTGACGTTGACTTTGTTGATTAATTCGATTGAAAGTCTGTTCAGACAATTCATATCGCTTGAACCCCACTGCTCATGTTAAACATGGTATAAACTGTACACATGAAACATTTACCTAATCGATTCGTTCTTCTTATTAAAAATAAATGTTTATTTGTTCACTAATCAAGCTTTTTTAAATATCATTCACCAGATAGTGATGAAACTTTGGTGAGTTATTGTGCTCACTATATATATTCATTTGATTGAATGACGAGACGAGCAAGGCGCTCGCCTGATGGTAAGGGCCTCGTCTGCCCATAAACATAAGCAACACCACACAGAACTTTGAATTACAAAGCACTGCATAGCACTGAAGTGCGCTCGTCACCCCGAGACATAAGATGTTAAGTCTCATAATGTCCAGTAATTTCACGGGCTCAATGTCCTTCAAACCGAAACACAACAGTGCTTACACACTGTTGCTTGGCGGCAGATATAGACAAAGCGGGGGTACCAACCCAGATGACCTCTCGCATACGAGGGACCTACCACCTTGTGCTACTTGTATATGAAGTGTATCTATTTTAAAGAAAAAAACCCATTGCACGCCTACAGCGCACAAGTGAACAATAAAAATGTCCGACGCGACGTAACGTATTTTGAAATTAAATGCCGCCACGAGCGTAACTTATTCAATAATGATGTAACTCAATATTTCGGAAGGGTCTTTTTGTACGTCCGGTAATCTGACTGGTACGCAATAGCAGTCACCATTTTGTAGACCCGTGCATTTTGCGTAGATACAAAGCCAGGGATGTTATTCTTTTATGCGAAAGTGGTATTCTGGATTTAATCCAGATTTTGTGGTGAGGGAACATTACGGAGTTTACGGAATAAAAATTGTCCTCTCTATCCTCAGCGAAATCCCGCATGTTGTAAGTGGTCCTATCTACTAGTATAGTAGTAGTATCAGGTGATGATTTTATTTATTCACAGGTCGTTTTTCGGAAAGTTCAAGCTTTTCGTTGCATCAGTTAGACATTACACAACTGATGCAATACTTCGAATTGATTGACATCGAGATTATAGCAGTTTATGTAAACATCCAAAGGCTCAATAGGCATGTACGGTGCATTCGAATGTTTCTAAGGTGTTTTGGTTCAACTCAAATGAAACTAAATCAATGTTTATTGAATCCGTTAAAATTATAGATTAGGGTTCGTGATTTTTATTCTTGTTACACTCTGCTATCAGTTTGGAATGCAAATTCACTGGATGGTTAATAGTTTTAGTATATTTTGTGTAGGCAGCGATTTTTTTTATGTACATATTGACTGCATTAAAAATAAGTACATAGGTAATCAACGAATTTTATTTATTTTTATATAAATACAAAAAAAAAACAAAAATTTGGATAAAGTCAATTATTGTAGTTTAAAAGTGGTTTTTAAGGGAGATTTTCTAAGGACAACACCGAGGTCGTCTTCCTTTTCTTTTTTTTGGCACTACCGCCCGGCAGGTCCTGCAAGGAATGCAGTATGGAATATCTTCCTCTTCGCATTGGATTTCTTTGCAGGAGTGGGTGGCCGGCGCTGCTTTTGCAGGGGCACGAGGAGTTATTAGCTCCACCTAAAATATTATAATCTACAGTAGAGCTCAGTCGCGTGTATTAGGAAACGCCCATGACATAACAAGCAGTCGACGACTATAAGCTGCCCATGGTGATAACATAATAAAAATTGATAATAATATATTATACAACAGCACCCAACTGCTAGTCACCTCCTCCTCCTTCCCTTCCTGTAGGTACCGTAAGTGGTAGGAGTGGCGTGCCTATAGCCTACTAATAAGCAACATTCAACATTCAATTGATGGGAGGTTCTTAAAGCTTTTACAACACTAACCTATTTTTATAATATGTTATTTATTAGTCGGTGCTTTAGTTCTCTCTTATTTGGTTAGATAATGATAGGCATAGTTTATTATGTGGTTGATTCAGATCTAGACCTAACGAGTTGTGGTTCTTTTAATAATATTTAATTGACCTCTCGTATTACTTGGTCCTTGAGCGAAGGGCGCTCTCACTCCATCACACACAGTGTTGGCTCGCTGGAAAATGGCTTATTGAATTGGATTGGCTACTAGGGTTTTTATATTTTTAGTTAATGTGAACGTGTACATTATACAAAAGATAACTATTATCAATACAATTATGTGGTTGTTTGGAAACTTATACATAATTAGCGTTGACATTAACATCATGACATTACCTCGATATTGCCAGTGCGATTCGGTTCATCGGTTTGTTTTCCTATTTTTAATATAAACACGTCTTTATCTGGGTGTAGTACTTTTTGCGCCTGGACTCCTTTAGGGGCGTCCTTTGGTGTGACGTTGCATACGTTGCACATAGTGTTATGGGCTTCCTTTTTGCTGTATATGAGCTCGGAGTTCATTGCAGTCCGATGCGTCAAAGCCTCACATATGTCGTCAGGTATCTGTTGACAGATATGGGGATTATTATTTAGATAATGTCTTAAAAAGCGCCATGTTTCCATTTTTGTGTGTTTGATACAATAAGTTGCTCAATTGATTTGTTTTATTAGTATCATCAGCATATAGGAATTGTTAAAATAATTTGAAGTTTTTATTGGTAAAAATTGGAAAAACGGCTATCTTGTCTTGTCCTGCAGATAAAAAAAGAGCACTATTTTTTGTTTGATTTTGCTAACAAGAATAAAGTTTCAGTTTATGTAGAGTAAAGTATTTCATATGACGGTACCTACCTGAAAATTTAATCTGTTGCCACCGATTTCTTCGTCCGGCATTCCACAGGTTTCCGAGCATACTGATTCTTGATCGTCACATGTGCACTGCTGTTGCAACTTTAATTGCGATGGAGTTAGCTTCGGTGGTTTGCTTGTGCTTTTAGGAACTCTAATTTTAACCTTAAAAATGATATAAAAATTATGAAATCATGTAATTATAACTAATCATTTCTAGCGTAATCAATCACGTGTGTTATCATTTCTTAAATTTTTATAGAATTATCTACCTCATTTCCGTTGAATACTGCGCCAATTTCTTCGTAAGGTTTTCTTGTTTTGGGACCTTCACCTTCCCTTCCCATTTTAAACGTAAGATAGTATCTTACAAATCATGTGTAAATTTGGTGTGGAATATGTAATTTTATTGATATCACTTAAAATTTTGGGATCAAGTACTCTACTTAATTTTGACCAATTTTTATTAAAAATATATAGAGTTAGAGAGGTCTTAGTCTAAATGACATTTCTTATAAGAGAGTAGCAGAAAAGAGGATTGTGAAGATATCAAAGAGGATATAATCACTACGTTGGGAAATATATAATACTAAAATATTGTTATGATTCTCTTTGGTTCTGAAAATTGTACGATCGTACGATCTCTGTGTTCAACACAACAAGATGCTCACACACAGACACTGCGGTTTGTGTTTAAAAATAAGATGTAGGGTATTCTAGTAGGATATTCATATCCGCCCGGATAGCGACCACCGTACACATGGTGTTAAAACCTGCCATAGTGACTTACACACTTTGTGTGGATCGCGTTCCAAGATCAGCCAGTGTATATTCCATCCTTTCGAGGGGCTTGCGACATGACTTCGTGGTTGGTTGGGGCGGGTATAGGAGTACATTCTTATATCCCTGTGCCTGCATCGGTTATCCGTCTGTCCTGCCGCAGGCCCCTCGATTTACTTCTTTCCTCTTCGGAGTGTGAAGCAGCATTTATACAGGCCGGCATGGTTCCGGTGACCATCAATAAACTCTTTGTTTGTCAGTGGTCGCTGGTTTTTTTGAAGTGCACTCCGCTTACCATCAGGTGTAGCGGTGTCACTTAACGTGCTTGGATAAAAGAAATCACTAAAACAACAAACAAGAATAATGCTGTTAAGGAAATAATCCCTGCTCTATACCCATACAGCGTTTGAAAGGATATAAAATAAGTATACAATGATTAGAGGCGTTATTTTATTGTAATAATTTATCATGGTAATTATTTTTTC
This sequence comes from Amorpha juglandis, assembly GCA_949126905.1. Lineage (NCBI taxonomy): Eukaryota > Metazoa > Arthropoda > Insecta > Lepidoptera > Sphingidae > Amorpha > Amorpha juglandis. The sequence continues at coordinate 11,423,331 of OX421367.1, forward strand.
TTCTTTTTATTTCTCATGCAGCAGCACGGAGCGGGCTCTGGGTCACACTGAGTCTCTCTGGTGTCCAAGCGCACCATAGTTTTTTTTTCTGGGCCCTTTGGTGTTACTAACTCTAACTCCATTTTGCAACGACGATCTCCATTAGGGCCCACTTTGGCTACCTATAAGAGTTGAGGTATTAAGGCTCTGATTCAAGAACCACCCATAAGTGACCTTTTGGGAAGAGACGTGTAAATTTCTGTATACATTATTGGTCACTTATTCAACTTTAGTGCCAAAAACGGATCAGTCACGCAGGTATACAAAAATCGCCACTATGCGTGCACTATGATAGCAATCTTTAAGGGTATGGGAGTATGTTTTGTGTTTCAATGAGATGTATGAATATGAATAGTTAGTATATCGAGGAATAAGTATTATTGACTAGCTGTTGCCCGCGACACCGCCCCCGTGAGCGGTCTTTTGTGGTATAAAAGTAGCCTATTTCCTAATCCAGGTCATGTTCTACCTGTGTAATAAATTTCCACCAAAACCATTTAGCCGTTAAGGCGTGATTGACAACAAACTTCCAAAATTACAAACTCACAAACATCAAAACTTTCGAATTCATAATAGTAGTAAGATTATATTCTATCAAACAATGTGATATTGACCTTCAGTACAAAGACATCTTTCAGTGGATGCAATACACTCTGTGCGGCGCCAGGCCCGGGTACGTTAGTGGGCACCAAGTCGCAGATCCATGGGCATGGGCCTGATTTAGGAATCGGTTTTGCTTTGCCTTGAACTTGTGTACCTTTTACATTTTTTGCTTTGTCAGACATTTCACTAAGATTTGGATTGGGCTATAATACTAATTGAGTGACTCCAGAATTTGTGGTAGATTTACTTTGATCGATGACATCAAAGAGTATGTAAACACTGCGTTTATGACATCTGTTTTCTGTCATCTTTATCTTTATTATTATAATATATAAATATTCTCTTTGGAACAGGAAGTAAACATTCTGAACGAACCTATGTTAGTTACATAGGTTCGTAATAAAATTTTAACCTCCGAATAATGGAGGGTAGTACCCTCCATACTTCGAATACTGAAGCGTTACTCAAGTGTTATGACGGCTTTTAGGGCTAATTATTTTCGATTTCGAATCGATTTCGACTCAACCGGCCTTATTAGAAAACTAATTCTAAGCTTTTCAACCAGTTCATATGGGTAACCATGGTAAACAATTCATTAACAGCCGTTACTTGAGTAACTCATTATATCATTCTATTCTATTTTTTGATTATGGGCCATATCGATTGTCTATGATTTCGCCAATGTAAAGTTTTAAAATAGCAATAGCTAAAAATAAAGGTCAAAACGAAGACTTTAAACGATCTTTAAAACAAATGTTTCCAACTGCCGCTCACAGAAACATCAAGTTACTTGGGCATTGTCGTTTCATAGAATTCGATTATTTCCACACCAGGAGTGTGACTATGAAGCCAGTTAATGCTTCGTTACTGAATACAGAAAATGATTTATACTCCGTTACTGAGTACAGAAAAAATCTTAATTACCGCCTCTGACATAAGACTTCTAAGAAATGACTTAATGACAAAGTTTATAGTCACTGAGTGCGAAACTAAAACTCAGTTTAAGATTACTCTACGTTTTATAATAAGGCCTAACTTATTTAAAACGATTTTAAATGCTTAAATAGTGTGTTTAGTATTCGGGTGTTAATAATATTTTCTTTAACTGTGCCTATAATAAATAAGTACTATCGTCATCTGTGGCATCTTTACTTTCTATGATAATGTTGCTTATGCCCATGAGTGCGTGTACTAACACACTCTCGATTACTGAAAAACTTTTACAAATAGTACATTTTCTACTTTTGTAGAGATTTATAAGACGACAGCGAATCCCTAAAAGTTTTTGACGCTTGAAACTTTGAAAGCTATCAAGATAGCGCGGCATAATGTAATCAATTAGGATGATAAATTACTCCGAAGCCTTTTGGTGTTCTATTGAAAATTCATATTGAGAGTACAGGAATATGTGTGTGACTAATGTGTGTAGTTTTTTTTTCTTGAGTAGACTCTCTTGACTAGACTAGACTATCCTGCCCATACACCCGCCACTGTAAATTCTGTATACCATGATCGATAGTGGCATTGGCATGGCATATTGTGACACCGCGCAATGAAGCTCGACGAGTTTCTGGGAATGCTGTCTTTTTCCCGCAACGAACTTAATTAAAGAGGTGTTTCTCTCTGGGAGTAGTTGTAAATATAAATTTTGCAAATAATGACTAGACTAGAGGTAATGTTGCTTGAATTTAGGTCTCATTTACAGCTAGGGTTATCACATCTTTTAAAGTGACTTCAAAAAAGAGGTGGCTGAACCTAGTTTTAACACGCATTTGGCGTAATGAGAATTTTAGTAATGTCAATCCATATTGCTAGTAATCTATTTTATAAAAAATTAAAAATTATATATTACCTAGTCGTCGTTTAAACTGTCAGTGAAACCACGTATCATACTTTCTAGCAGTGACATGACATTGTAGGCATATTATTTCATATACAGGTGCAGCTTGTTTTACAGTAAAGGATGAGTAAAAGAGTATAATATATACACATAATGGATAAAATGTAATCATCCCTGTAACGAAATATGTATATTGCAAAAAACTTACAGAATTACTTAATCTATAGTATAATTATACTTTAATTATAAGTACAATATAGCAAATTAAACACTATTAAAATCATTATTCCATCAGTACATACTATGTAATATATTATGTTTTCATCTCTGTTTAATAATGTAAGTTTGATTTATGTTCTAGGTTGTAACTAAGACATTAGTTTTATGAAACAAAAATATATATTTTTAATACTTTTGGTCTGTAACAATCTGCTTATACATTCTTGATAATATGACCATGCACAAACTAGTTGTATATACTTTATTTTTGGTAAACTTCTATATTGTATATATATATATATATATATATATATATATATATATATATGTATATATATTTTGATTTAATAACATGCTTAATTAATGATAAAGAGCTTGAATTTACATGTGCTTTAATATTGTATCACGTTGAGCAGCTGCTTTTGCAGCATTTAGGGGATATATGGCAACTCTTTCCCGGTAGGCAGGTTGCATAATAGCAACAGACGTTGCAAATCCCAGGTACACTGCGATATCGTGCTATAGCACATGCCTTTGAACGGTTAAGGCATGGTGATATTCGGTTCTTATGAGATTTGATTCGAGGTTGACTACGAGCTTTTCGTGGTTTTTTACGACCCACAGGACACGGTCGTAGGCATGGGGAACTTTTGCAGGGAATTTTACAAGGTCTGTGACAGCAGCGACGAGGATAAGGAGGGCATGGTGCACAAGGTTTGCAACGAGGAGGAGAAGAACATGGTCTACAACGTAGTGGTGATGAACATGGTCTACATTGCGGAGGAGGCGAACATGCCCTGCAACGTGAAGGTTTGACACAAAGCCTACAGGATCTACAAGGTATATCACAACACGACGGCTTACAGCACTTCTTACAGCGCACTGGTTTACATATTGGTGGCCTGCATGGCTTCTTATACATCTTCTTGCAATTCGTCTTGCATGATGATGGACGACATATAATCATCTTACATTTTTGAGGGCGACAAATAGCTGGAAAAGCGCATACTACTGGACATGGTATACCACAAGGTGGATGTCGAGAAGGTGGCGGAGTCCACTCTAACATTAATTCATTCTTTGCAAGTGGGGCTCCTGTCATTCGTCTAATAACAAGTTCAAATACTCCGCGACGTGGATTAGTAACAGTTGTCACCTTCACAGGTGCTTGACTTTCACCGGATGATGCAATGATACATTTCGGTCCTTGACATGGTTCTTTACCATGAACAGGACACGGCTCTCTTGGGCCAATTCTTATGTGCGATACTGTTGCGACTATATCTCCCTTTGTACCTATAATCGCCGGACATGGCTTTTCAGATTTTTCGTCTCTTATCGAAACAGCTTTTCCAGTACTAGTACCCGCTGAAGCTCCTCTACATTTCGTTTGAGCAGCAGTTGTATGACTTTGTGAGTGAGCTTGTATACCCGCAGTACCTTTTGGGTTGCTCTTCTCACTCTTTACAGGCGCTGCTGTCACTTGGCCCATTCTGTGAAGTTTTGTTTTAGATCCTGACAATCCCATCCCCATTTGGTCAGAATTACGCTTGTCTTTTTTTCTTCCAAAGAAATATACTTCAGAATAAAGTCCACTATTGCAACTCCGTCTTCCAAGGCTTGAAAAGTCAGCCAAGGTACAACTGGAACAGTAATTAGAATTCGAAATCAGACGGCAGTTCTGGTAAGGTATACTTATATTCTCATTGGTGTCCACTTGCAAACATTTATTTATTGAAGCGGTGGCTTGCGTGCCGAAAGTGCGACGCTGAGGGAAATCATTAAGTAGTGTCATATAAACAGTAGTCTCTCTCTTGCCGAAAGTATTTAAGCTTTTCATCGAATTACTATATTTGTCAATAGAAGAACAAGATTGCTTTTGATAAAATTTTGAAACGTAATCAATAGTGTCTGAGAAAGAAACACTGCGTTTTTTGGAACTCAAAGAGTAGAGTGACATAGAAGATCTCTTGTCATTTTTGTTAAATTCATCGACCTCTCGCGATACTCCTTTATTATTTTGCTGGGATTCCTTGCGAAAGTTACTCCTTCCTCGTGACGAGTCATTTACACGACCGGTTACAGAATTTTCATTTAAGTGTGATGTTTCAGTTTCAGGAATCATGCTTCTTATATCCAATAACTGATTTTCAGTAAGCTCTTGGTAATACGGCAAGCTCAGCAGAGTACCTACGGCGAGGTGACGAGATTTAAATGTTAATCTAAGTTCAAACAACAGTCACTGGAATAAGTTCATTGAGTATAAAATTAATAATTGGCAATTAAGGTTTTGTTATAGAGTACACCAAATAACTAGCACTACTAAGCCTTAGACTTTAGCTCAACAATTTGCCCAAATACTTTTTAGATATGTTACTTAGTGTTTAAGATTTAAGGGCAAAAGTCAATTTAATCGATTTCTATTAGAAAAGTGCATTATTCTATCATAATTTAAATACCCAAACGTTCTGCTGAGTCTATTTGTGCAAACAATCATAAAGGGAAACATCATTTTCAGTGATAAAATGTGCAATTTGATAAAAATCCCGTCAATAAAGGAAAGTATATTTTATGATTTCTTGTGATTATGCTTATGACATTTAAAGTTATTTATAAAAAAATTAAATAGTGCAATAATACTATTATGTGTTTTATAAGAGAGTTGTATCACTATCATTATTTTTCATAAATAAAATAAAATAAAATTTCTTAGATGTAAAAAATAATCCCCTCGCCAGAAGGGTCAACGTCTAGCAGACGGCCGGTCATAAAAATTCCAAGCCAAATGTTTCTGTAATATGTGTTAAAAAGCATGTTGCACCGCACTACCGCGAGTAGGATAAGGACGGGTGGAAGAAGAAGGAATATAAAAAGTGAAAGTCCTATAACTGATGCTGTGATTTTTCTTTTTATGTATTTTCCGGCCAGCGTTGGTTAAGACCAATACAACGTTAAAGTGCGGCCCATTTTATAAGCATCTATGAAGAATATTTTGGCTATAGTCAACTTTACAAAAACCTAGAGTAATATCTGCTGTTTTGAGAATTGATAGATGTTTAGAGCCGACGCCTGAAGATCGTACTACAGTGGTGTGAAAAATCTCGACAACCCTGATTGTTATTACCAATGAAAAACAGGGGTATATTATTATAATAACATTTTAATTCAGACACCAATATATTAAAGTTAAAACACGAATCTATACTTTCCGTTTAGTTTTTGGAGATCAACAATTTGAACAAGTCGGTACACATTGAGCGGTACGAGTATCTATGGTAAGCACTACTTTTCCTTGAGTTACAACTGGAGTAATGAATTGGTATTCGAGTTTAGACTTCCGGCCGGGCATCTCGATAGTCTTGCCGATGCGTAGCTTGATCACTTGCTTTGGGAAGTCGTACACGACACCGGGGTATCCTTCAGCGTTTGTAGGCATCAACTGACTAGGGTTGTCCCTGGTTACATCACCCACTCCGTCAGAAGTAAAGTTAAAGTGGGCCCTTTGTCGATGACCCGCTCCACAGGAGTCTGAAGGTATTTGGAATATGACCTTGTTTCCGGTCGGACAGCAATCTGTACAAGTTGTTATCGTATCAGGAAATACGATCAGAAATAGCATTGAAATTAACGATAATATAATTAGGAAGGTGTGTTCTTTTATTTATTTTGAGACAAAGGTGAAATATTTATTTTGACTACAACTATCTCTTTTTTTTTTGTTTAGTTTTTTTCAGCTTTCTCACACAACAATCGCAATCAGCATCACTTTGTACCCTCATGTTAACCTTTTGAACCGGTGGCTTTTTGTCTGGTCCTTTGGGTGTGACGAGTTCTAGTTCCAGTTTGCATTTTCTGTCACCTTGCATTGCACTTTTAACCACTTTCAAAACAAATACTTCTTTATTTGGCAGTTCTTGCTGTCTGTTATCACCTCGTGCGGTTATGGCCTGTTGCCCGTGTTTGATAGCCTGTGTGCAACCTTCTGTAGTGCAAGTGAACTGAGTGTTTGCTACTTGTGCCCCATTACAACAAACGTCTTCGCTTGGGAGTGCCAAACTTATTTGGTTGTTTCCACAAGGCGGTTCGCAAGGTCCCCCGTCAGCTCCCTTTGGGTAAGGGCACTGCATTGAACAATGAGTCTGACTAATTTTTTTAATGACAGAAGCGCTCGCTGGAACTTTAATCTTAAGCTCGTTACCAGCCACATTTGTTCCTATCTCTTCAAATTGTTTGCTGCGACCTGGCCATTAATAAATATATTCTCATCCAGTTCCGACACAGTAGATATACCGATACAGGATATTATATTTGTGTGTGAGGGAAATAGACTAATTAGAACCTCCATTGTATTACTTTGCTGTGTTTCATACCATAAATATTGTTTAATATTGGCTATAAAGGATTCTTTTATATAATGAAATATTAAATGCTCACCTTTAGGTACATGTAAACAATATTGATCTGTATTTCTGCACACCATTTGCTGTTTAGTTGCTCCTTTGGGGCCAGAGCAATAACAGGGGTCATCTGGATCTTCGCAAGGCATGCTGTTGTAGGGGTCACGGCCTGAAAAAATGTTATAAACAAAACTATCGTTTATATTAATACTGAAGCTAAAATATGTTTAACATCAATACCAGGTGGGCATATAGCTCCTCCACCCATGGAACAAGGTGGACCACTTGTACCGCCACCACTAGCACCCCCACTCTTCGCTGCTCCACACGCACATGGATCCTGTGTTGAGTGAAAATCTTTCCGTGGGTTGCAAGACCTGTCGACTATCGCGCCACCTCCGCCGCCACTGAGATGAGGGGGGCGGCCAATTCCTTGAAATTTTGTAATTATCAGCTTTCCGAAACAGGATATTCTTAAAAACATGACGATTTCTCCCGTTTCTGCCCCATCAGGACCAACAATGCGAAACACATCCTTCAATGCTTGATAACTGACATTGTTTGGCTCTTCTAAATACTTCTTACGTGCTTGTACAAATTCTTTAGTCATGTCAATCGTGGCTTCTCCCATTACAATCTTAGTTGGCAGACAGCCACACGGAAGTGATTTATACACGGATATTTTTATCGGAAACTTGCTCATAGCTTTGCTAATGTCAGCTTCTTTAAGGGAGAAAAGGCAAGATTTTCCGTTGTTGAAAGTCTTCACAAAAGGGCCACCGCTTTTAGCGACACAAACTCCTGGATCATCGTCACAAATTTCCATTGGTTCCACAGCTGGGCATTCAATATTCACACAAGTTCTAAAGTCCTTGTCCGAGAAGCAAGGGCTCTTTATAAACAGCACTTTGTCGATTAGCACCTCAAGTAGGAAAAGGCCATCATCTTGTTTTGCCATGGTTAGTCGTTATGGGGATGGGATTTTTAGGATTTAATTTGAAATTTATTCAATAGTGTAATATCATACTTGTAGTTTTGGCAACCAAACAAATGAGCGATTAGTGTTGAAGTTGCAGGGAAATTATTGACAGAAGATTCATTCTTCTTATTATAAATAAATATTAAGTGGCCTGATTTTATTTAAGCTAAAGGCTAATGTCCACTATCGATGAAATGAAATGAAATAACATATTTTATTAATGATGTTGGAAATTGAAATAGCGCTTATTATATCATATTGCTCCAGTATCCAGACTCCACCAAGAGTATCTCCGGGTGTCAATATGGCATACCCGAATGACACAATGAACCCGATGTGACTTATAGGTCGGAGAAAAGGCCACTGCATATTACACATGCTCGTTTGCTATACATAAGTTCCGGAATATACTATGCGCAAACTTGACCGGTTTAAAGTTAGTGACGAGTGGCCTCGCGTACATTGTTTTCATTAAATAAGAGAGGGAGCGGTTGATGTAAGAGGATAAAGACAAAGGTGGAAAGAAGGATGTCTAAACTCAGCCTAGCCAAGTCATTTTGCGCGTATGCAGTGCAGTACTCTATCCCCGCTTTTGCTTACTGTTTTCAGATTTATCATTAAGGCTATTCATTCTTAAATTACATTAAGTTATCCACGAAAATATAAATGAATATTTTTTTATGATCGCTCATTACAAAGTTTAAGACACATTTTCTTGTTACACAGATATTTATTTGGAAAATTTTCTCAAAATACAATCATATTTTACAGGAGGATAATTCTTGTAGTACCAATTGCACGCTTCGTTTTGAAAAGGACGTCCAACTCTGAAATACGAAATGAGAATAGAATACTAAATAGGTAAGTTAATAAAAGGAAAGCAAAGCGTACAATATGAACAAAAACCGGATAAGTGCGAGTAGGACAGGCGGACGGAAGGTTCAGTTTCAATTCCCGTAAATTATTACGTTGCTATTTTCATTATGATAAGATATTCTCTATAATTACGCATAATCTGTAAATTTTCAGCCGGTTACCTAAAGTTGCTGTTTAATAGATAGAGGCCTTATAAAAGTCAGACAGAGATGCAGACTTAAACTTTTCTTAGGCGTAGTAATACTCTTGTGGTACTCCTAGAGTACAACAGGACAGGTACAATATATATATTTTTTTGTTTGATCAGTAGTATATTTAAGGGTGAACGCATCCCGAAATGTACTTAAACCCGCCGCAAGAGCCCCACAGGTCACATAACAGTCTTCGATTTGTAGAATTTTATGGTATTATACACTTCAGCGCACACCTATCCGTGCCGCATGAGTCGCATTTGCGCGCGCCGTTCAATTCTGGTGTCGCATAATGCCTTCTATCTTTTTCATTCTGCCTCAAGTTCCATTGTACGGGCTCGGACAGCAATGGTGGGAAAGACACACACGATATTGATAGGTGCGTGAATTTCTCGGCTAGTTCCATGACTGTTCCGCATGTGACTCTAGCGGCGCGTTTAAGTGTGCATTCCCCTTAAAATCAACCAGCGAATGATTATATTCTTAAACTAATAAGAACAGAACAAGCATATTATATTTACTGATCCATTAAATTACGAATTTCCTGTGCAGACATAGTAGCAGTGAGATCGGGATAGTTTCTCCATCGTTTCTGACTGGCATTTGGGGCCCAAGCCAGTTGAAAGGGAGTCAGTCCTTCTGTTAATTTTCCACAATTACGACAATGAGCGCCTAATGGCTTCTGTGAAAGAAATAATTTATTACACGAGGTTTTAGTATATTATACAATAATGTGTATTTCGGAATAGGGCCTAGTCGCGCATCACAGTATTCGAGGCAGCGAATAATGCACATCGATTTTCAAACTTCATTTAGTACAGTTTTGAAGTGGTAGAGCTGGCTCTACCACAGACAGTCTTCTCTACAGTATGAATTCCAAAGCAAAGGGCGCATAGACCTGCAAAGAGGGTGCGAAACATCTGTGTGATGGAGATAATCAAAAGCCGAACATTAGGACTTTCCGGTTTTTTGCTAGTTTGAATGACGAAACGAGCTGCTCGCTCGCCTGATGCGCAACAGTTCTGTGTGGTGTTTTTGCGTTTATGAGCAGGCCATAAACGGAACAACACCACACAGAACTTTCAATTACAAAGCACTGAATGGCACTGGACTAAGTTCGTCACCCTGAGACATTGTTAAGTGTCAATACCCAGTAATTTCTTCCTTATAACTTAAAATTGGTTTGAATTTGGACTCAAAATTAAACCTTCGTCGCAGACTCATCTAAGTGATGATAAGTGATTACATAATACCTAATACGTAACGCTGCGATATTAACAATTATTGGACGGATTTGTTCCGCTAGTTTGTTTAGTTGGATAAAAAAGCTGTATACTTAATATGTTATGTATTTTAGGGTATGCTTTTTTTATCGTGTAATATCATGTATGCATTCGTGAGCAATACAAGAATCAATTAACAAAATGAAAAACAAAAATACGTTATTTTAATTTTTTCCATATTATATTATATTGTCAAATTGTTCAGTTTTTTTATACTCAATGTGTAATTCTCAATAAAACCGTAACAACCGACAAGTGTTAGTAAATTAAGTTTATGTACCTCAGTGCCTTGAATATTATTTAAGCCGTCGCAGCCATGCTGTCTCCGATAACGAACGCAATCGAGATCATACTGATATGAACGAGGAAATACGTCTTGATGGTCTGAGTATTAATAAATACATTATTATAGTGCCTGATATTTGAATAAAAATGACTAAATAGTTTAACCTATTTATAACCTGCTAAAACTATTTGAATATAGAATTGACATATTAACTTTGGGCAATGGGCGCCATATCTATTTCCGCTCTATTCTAAAATAATTTTACCCATAATTTGATTTAATATTGAACTCTGCCATACAATACACGTCACACCAGCGTTTTTTGGGCTGTCCGCGGGATAGTACCCCTGGTGCGATTTCGCACATGCATTGGCGACCAAAGTCCTTAATGGTTTCCTCAAACCGACTAAACCACCTTCATGGGGGCACATGCAACACGGGATAACTTTATCGACTCGACTATGTTGGCCAACATTCGATATTTTTTTTTACTTTATATTCAAATTCAAATTCAAATCATTTATTCTGTAAATTGGATCATAAATATCACTTTTACATGTCAATATTTTTTATATTAAATTACATATTTATATTTTTTGTAATATCTCTTTTCGGCATTTCATAGCTAGCCATGAGAAGAAATGCCGAAACAAACTCATGGGTTATGGCCTCTTTTAATGTCCAGACATTGCTTATCCAGAATTGTGCGAGTGCAATGTACAGGAATTCCTGGATGGGCTTTTTTGAGGAAATAGCCCTAAGTATAACCATCATACATGGGACTCGCACTCACATATTAAAAATGAAAATTAACAATTTTGAAATTAAAATTAATATTTTTCTTAAAAAATATTAAAAATGTCAACGTGATATACCTTAAATATAAATAATGCGCCAATAGAGCAGTCAAGTGTAACAATTTAATAATAAAAATGAATATTATAGTATAGTACATTATACTCGTAGTAGAGGACCATGGACAGCCGAATTTTGTATGGAGTGAGCGGCTCAATTCCAAGCTGTTATGCCTTCCAAATAATCTTTAACATTATAGTAACCTTTTTGGCAAAGGTTCTGTTTAATAAAAACCTGCCATAGTGGCCCACCTTGTGTGGGTCGCGTTCCAGGGTCAGCCAGTGTATATCCGGTTCTCCCCAGGGGGCTTGCCCCCTGATCCTAACCCTTTCCCCATCCCTTTTTCCTTCCCCTCTCCCTTGACCCTTTGGCAGGCCGGCATGATCTTACCGACCAACGATGGACACATTGTTTATCGTTGGTCGACAATATTCTTGGATTACGCTACACTTACCATCAGGTGTAGCGGAGTCACTTTGCCGAGCCAGGATAAAAAAAAAAATAAAAAAATATTTAAAATTTATTTAGGCTTAATTGTTGAATATGGCTAGGAATTTTGTTGTAGAAACGTATACAGTTATATACGTTTTTTTAAGTCTGGTCATGGGCAATATCAGTTTATTCTTATTTCTAGTATTTAACGTATGGATGTCGCTGTTTTTCGTAAAAACATTAATATTTTTTTTTACATACATTAGATTTTCATATATGCATTGAGAAGCGACAGTCAAAATATTTATTTCTTTGAATAAATCCTTCACTATACCCGAGATATTTGTTATCGATACTTGTATCCCTCGCGCGCGAAATATGTTGTGTTGCATATGCTAAGCCCCCGGAATTTATTCATCGCTTCGCGGCCACCAAGGCTAGTACTGCGAAAGTACTAGTTACGTATAATAAGATTTAGTCATCTTTCGTCTAGCACATCCACCGCAGCATTTTCATCCCCACGACTAGACTACTAATGAACATAAAACATACTAGGTTTAACCATTTCTGTTGTCATTCCATAATTAAAGTAAGCATCGTGAAGAGTGTACGCGTTAGCACCAGGCTTGTCCACCCAAAACGCTTTGTCCTTCTGCACCATCTTTTCGATGACGGCTTCAGGTAATTCGTCAATAGTCGGCCTGCCGCAATAGGGAACTTAATATTTTTTTGGTCTATCATTTAAAGGATTTTAGCAAAGATTATTATTATATCACAAAAAATAGCACGTTAACACAATATTTAAGTTTAAAAAATAAATCATAACAAAAACTCTGAAACTCAGAAACTCTTTTCTGGCACTCGCATGGGCCAACCTGGAAGCTTTGTTAAAGGGAAAGAGAATTAATGACATTGGGTAATAATTAATCAACAGATGGGTGACCCCAAAGAGGGGATTAGTGTTGGGAAGTTCCGCGGCCCACATGTTAATTTGTTAAAGATACTCAGTGTCCTGTTCTACAGTATCGTCGGGTATTAGCGAGTTTGAAGAGGTTCCGGTACTTCCTTAATATCAATTTTATAGGTGTTATTAATTTTAATATTTTGTATCTACGTAGGACATATTAATTGACCAGTTAGCTTTAAAATCATGTTACAAGGGAGACCACGGACCTTCCATAACTAACAGTTTAAAAATTTGCTGAACGATGCGATGCTGATTCAGAAGACCTAACTAAGTATACACCTTATATACCACCTTTCAAAAATATAAATTATGTACATTAATACAGTTTAATAATAAGTAATGTAAATATGTACTAATATGCTGCTTATATACTTAGTTTTTAAGCCAGTGGATAAATATTTCACAAAATGTGAAGAACCTTGGCCGTATTTCCACTAATTCCCTAGTTAGAGGTTGCAGAAACATGCCGACAGTCTTCTGCGTTAAACACGGCGGTCTTCCAGGCGTGATAGCTTCATCAGTCAGTATGGTCGTGGTAACATTATCTAACGCATATCTGCGAAGGACAATATTTGTTCTTTAATTGAGAATCTTTGTTGATTAATTCCATTTGGGAACCATATTTTGTATGTGTCATTGCCTTTTTATAGGCCGGTAAACGAGCAAGTGGGTACACTGGATGGGCCATACCGGGCGGTGGAGATGTACATAGGCATGTAAAACCACAATACCAGAAGAATTATGGGCGCGTCGCAGATTTCAAAGGAAAGTGTTAATTATGGGATTGGGTAAGGGGGGGGGGGGGCGGTGGCCTCCGGATTGTTCACCCACCACCCTTACAGTTCTGCGTGACGCTGCGAGGGCTGCGGACCGTTGCCAGAGCTACATGCTGAGTGCGCTGCTGCCAGGACTGGGGACCTTTGCCAAAGCTGCGTATCGTGTGCGATGCTACCGAGACTGCGCGCCACTGCGCGAACAGCGTAAGGTTGTAACCCTTGCAGTGGTACACATGGTCGCAATAGTGCGTTGGTCTTGCAGTGGCTCCCAACACCCGTAGATATTGAACGCCAACAGCAACGTTTAAGCGCCATCAGCAATACTTCAGTAAATCTTACACCCCAGCGCTAGCACCACTCGTAGACATCATCGAGTGCAAAAGGTACAGTTCAACTCCGACCACTTCAAATACTATCGCTGCCGCTATTATTTATCTACACAGTTGATGTTGATGACTAATCAAGACACGGATAGGCTATTGTCCTGTCACTCTTCTGATGATAAAAACCATACGCGAGGTGAGTATTTTTATCCTAAACACAACGACGATTATCACTTAAATTCATGGTTTAATGAGTATAAACTACAACCCCATGTCTAGACTTACGCTTACCGACTGAATAAGCGTAATCATGTGATAATTTTACACAAGACTGACTACTACAGATACCAGAGTTCCCAATGGCGAAGCGCTCTCTTAAAATGCAACTGTCACCTCACCAGGCATAGCATAGGTTTCTCTATCTTCCATGTATATTTTCAGGGTTATTATTGAAATTTAGCCGGTGGTACATTCTCTGAAGCCATTTACTGATAAATAAGGAAGATCATAACAATATAATATACTATTAGACGGGTGATTATCCGGTTGAAAATGGTAAAAATAGAAACAAATTTATAGTAGAATCAAACCCATTGTAAAAGGAAGAGAATACAACAAAATTGATAGGAAAAATAAATTAACGGCGATCTGAGGTCGGGAAGTGGGAAGGGGGGGGCTTTTGAGGGTAAAAAACGGTTTAATTCGATTTCCGGAAAAACTACAAGTCCTATGGAAAAAAGTTAAATCGCAAAGTTGTAGGTAATAAAAAGATCTACAACTTTTGTATACACACTTTCTTCACATAACCTCAAAATATATGTGAAAAATTCAAATAACCAAGTTTTTTGTTTTTATTTTTATCTATTATAATAAATCATTTTTTTTCACGAAATTTGGTGAAAACTTACCTTTTTGTATCCCAAATACACTGTAATTTTTTTGATTTAAAATATTTAGTTTTGCACCTTATTTTGACTTAATATCGAAAAAGCAGCCTAATTTTCAAACGAAAATTCTCACGTCAAAATATGAGCTTTTTTAAAAAAGTTTGTTGGTTTCTTGTTCATTGAATTCTCTACTTTCTGATGGTGTAAAAAAATATATACATTACTATGGTAAATGTGCTCAGAAAATGTAAAGTTATAAGTTAATATTTAATAAGACATATCTACAATATTTTGAGTAAGTTGTAGAATCTTCTTTAAATTATATGCGTAGATGCCTCTTTATTGTTATTTTAATATAACTTATATACCTGAGTGATCTACGGAAAATTTTAGCCCATCATAAAGAAGTGGGGAAGGGGCTAGGTGGGTCTGGGCCTTACTACCTGTTATTTAGTAGTTCGTTTCTTTGCATTTTCTGAGCACATTTACCATAGTAATGTATATATTTTTTTACACCATCAGAAAGTAGAGAATTCAATGAACAAGAAACCAACAAACTTTTTTAAAAAAGCTCATATTTTGACGTGAGAATTTTCGTTTGAAAATTAGGCTGCTTTTTCGATATTAAGTCAAAATAAGGTGCAAAAATAAATATTTTAAATCAAAAAAATTACAGTGTATTTGGGATAAAAAAAGGTAAGTTTTCACCAAATTTCGTGAAAAAAAATGATTTATTATAATAGATAAAAATAAAAACAAAAAACTTGGTTATTTGAATTTTTCACATATATTTTGAGGTTATGTGAAGAAAGTGTGTATACAAAAGTTGTAGATCTTTTTATTACCTACAACTTTGCGATTTAACTTTTTTCCATAGGACTTGTAGTTTTTCCGGAAATCGAATTAAACCGTTTTTTACCCTCAAAAGCCCCCCCCTTCCCACTTCCCGACCTCAGATCGCCGTTAATTTATTTTTCCTATCAATTTTGTTGTATTCTCTTCCTTTTACAATGGGTTTGATTCTACTATAATTTAATTATGTTTCAAATTGGAAAATCACCGGTCTATATAGATACTGCCATGGTGTGTTGTTACGGCGCTCTATGTGGTGTAGGCATGTTGTGCGAACCCGAAAAGCCCAAGATGGACTACAGCGCAGGTGGTGGGCGTCGCTCCTGCCGTTGAAACGGAGGGCGTTCTTCCGGTGTGGAGTGTGTATAGTGTTAAGGACTTGGTACCCAGCAGCCGCCCGGATATTTAGCTACCGTCTCATTCGTACGGTTCAACGTGATGACAAGTAGGCCAAGGCGGTGATGGAGTGGATCCCGAGCACCGGTAAAGTAATAGTGACGTCCGCTGATTAGATGGGTCTGTGGGATTATTAAGGGTTTTTATTAAGTGGGCCTGCATGAACTGCTGGGAGTCCCTGCTAATGAGATACTGACGACCCAACAGGAAATCATAACAGGACCGGAGGGGAAGGAAAGAAGGAATGGGGAAAGGGTAAAGGACCGGACATACACGAGCTAACACCGGAACGCCGCCGCACGGCCACTATAGCGGGTTATAACACTGTGTATGGTGGTAACTATCCGGGCGTGTGTTTCCGTGTCTAACGCCCTAGCACTAGGGAATTTAGCCTACCTAAGGGAGTGGAAGGAAAAGGGATGGAGGAAAAAAGTTGGGAACCGGACATACACGAGCTACATATTCAGTAGGTATAGGCTATGGACGAGTGAGAAGCAAACGGAGAGAGACCCAGCAGTGGTGGGTTAACACGGGCACAAAATAATGAATGATGATGATGGTCTTTACGAAATTATGACTAATTTGAAACTATGACAATTTTCATAAGAATGTGTATGACTGTGTAAAATAAAAACAAATATTAAAGGTACCTAAGGGTTGAGATTAAAATAGGTACATAAAATAGGTCACTTATCAGGGTTATATCCGCTGAATTTGTTTACATTGCTGTGTGGATCTTTGGGATGACTTTTTTTATCCATATTTAGAATCCGTTTTTAGGTTATATTATTATATACATATACTCGTTATGAAAAATAATATTCATAATTTTTTAATAATTTTTTTATAACAAAAACAACGAAAACGCCTGAAGGAATGTCATCTCAACAGAGAAAAAAAATACCTAGATAGAGCGAATATTTATTATCTAATGATTAAAGACTAAACGGGATGAAGCATGTGATCACGTGACAAGCGATACAATACCGATACCGATACCGATCGGTGATATGCAAATATAATGTCAACCTAGGAGGAATTATTTTATATGCCAACACTTAAATTTATGTAATTTTATATGGCAACACTGAGCTGCTGTCTTGCAGTCACAGTTAGATTATTTGTCACAGTCTCAGATCAAATATGAACAAGATACGGCCATAGCGTAGCCTGTGGTGAGACAGAGAGACCCAGCGCTTGTGTTGTCAGAATGTAAAAAAAAATCCATAATTATTTTATTTTTGAAGTTATACTTCTTTAGGCGCGTTATGAAAAAATGATGAGTGAAATTTTAAGATGCGCGCGCACCTGTGACACAAAAAATTAACAGTATGAAGTTAGGCGCGTTAAGAAAAAATGATGAGAGTGAAAGTAGCCGTAATTAATAAACAAATGACGATTTAGACAAAGAAAAACTCTTTAGGTTTTTTCTTATTCGGAACATGTTGCCGTAAAAAGTACCAGGCTCGCATAAACGCGAAGAGAGTAGAATGTACTTCTATCATGTCGAGTGGATATGTTGATATAAATTAAAATACTTTTATTTAATATAATTAACACTAAATATTATTAAATTATTAATGTTACGATATTTCATCGTTGTTGTGAAGACTTGAGAATAAATTACACTTGTCTTTGGCGAAATGCATAACAATGCGAAGCTTAAGAGTGTTGTTACAAAGACTTGGCTGTATGAGCTACAATACCTTTGCCTATTAAAAACCCGAATTTGAACCAAAAATTATAATACCGAGGACTATGACGGAAGTGAATACTTTTTAAATTGTTTTCGAAATTAATAAGTGTCCGTTCTATTGAAACTATGAATCAACACGCATGAAACATTTACTATAATAATAATTATAATGTACATTATAAATAATAATTATTATTATAGTAAATGTTTCATGCGTGTTGATTCATAGGCCATTTTTGACAATGTCCTTTATAATTTATATATGTGCTAATAAATTATATTCAGTAGTGATTTAAATTGAATATTTTGATTGATATTACTTACTATTTGTGAATATTAGTGAAAAAAATTGTGCTTATATACTTTTTCAAGTGCTCCAATATAATTGAGGTTAACTATCCGTATGTATTATTTATTTATTTATTTATTTATATTTTGATTGATATTACTTACTATTTGTGAATATTAGTGAAAAAAATTGTGCTTATATACTTTTTCAAGTGCTCCAATATAATTGAGGTTAACTATCCGTATGTATTATTTATTGATATAAATTAAAATACTTTTATTTAATATAATTAACACTAAATATTATTAAATTATTAATGTTAAATACTTATTATTGGTTATTTAATATTCACAAAATAAAGAAATAAATTTAAAAAACATTTAATAAAAAGTTTGTGATAAAAATTAAAATTGAACATCAAATAATAATATTAATTTTTAATATTTGCTATTAAATTGAATAAATAACAAAGAAGTATAACTTCTCACGCGCGTACATAAGTACACGCACCCATTTTATTTTTTTATTATATTTTAGTGAGGATTCTTAAAAGTAAAATAAAATACTATTAAAGGCTATTTATAGTATATTGCCCTATATCCTTATTTACACATTATTTTATATGCAACATTAATTAAAATATTAAAATAATTAAAAAAATCGCGTGTACCCTACGAATAGTGTGAATATCCTATTATTATACCAATTAGTGTTATTAAAATTACGGGATAGTGAATTAAATGTTAGGTTTCACTTAATTTTTGTAATAAAAAGATGTGAATGGTTAATTTATTTATTAACACAAATTATGATACACGGGCTAATAACTTTCTAAGGTGTGGTCAAATTGAAGCAAATATACTAGTGTACGATATAAGTATTTCAACTGTAGTACCAAATCATGTGAATGCATTGCTAGGACATAAATAGAGCATTTTCTTTTTCCTCTAATGAGTAACATGTCGGCATTAACGTGATATTATATGATGTCTAGTTTTTAATGACATCCGGAAGCGAAGCTCCTGTTGTGCTCTATTGCGACCCTCGGTGTTAGAGAGAGTAATAGCGCGTCGTTTTGCTAACACGCCCCTTCATTGACCTTTAAATTTAACTAATTTTGTATGAAAATTTCTGATACGTTCTATCTTTTGCGAAATCAGTTTTTAATTTTATTTTTTGGTGACTTGCATACTCCTTGAAAAATGCAGGTAACACATCTTAGCATTTTTAGTTGGTATCCAATTGATTCCACCGGTCGCTTGGATCCACCGATTTCTTTGTGATGGATCTTTAGGAAACCTGCAAATAAGACAAAACGGAAGATAAATTTCACTTCTTTCAGGAAATAAGTATTGAGTATTATATAACATATTATAAAAATGTATTGTCTACTTTAATAATAATTTATCGGCATTTAGCTTTAGTACCTGGCAACACTATTTTTAGGTTATAAAGTTAGATTTATGCATTAAAATAAGATTTTCGTAACAATTTTACCAAAATCTTGTGAAAATACTCGCCAATACAACAATCTGAAACTATTTTAATTCCCAGAAACAGATTTTATAAGGTACTTACATGTGAAATGTGACACCAGGATTTTTTCGCTCGCTACGGCTTTTACACTCAAAAATACTACACCCAACCATCATTAGAATACGACTTGATTACTATTTTAATACAAACACTAATAATAATCGCTATAAACACCTTAAAAACGCCAGGAAGTCCAGAAAACAATCACGCTATGGTTTGTTTGGCAAACTTCGCAGCGTGACAAACACGAAATTATAGGCTACGCTGAAAGTGACAGCAATATTATATAGGCATCTTTGTCTAACACGTTCAATTACTTATATAACTATCTCGTTTTGCAGGGAAATCATTCTGTGATGGTCCTATCTATGGAATAGATAATCTAAGGTCACAGTATTAGGTCACAGTATTCAGTGGTCACAGGCAGTCACAGAATCCCTTAGGAATCTGTGTCACAGTCATTATTGGCCAGTTATCGTCGACGCGGAGAAGCAGTAGTTTCTCTTAGTAATCTGTGACGCGGTGCGCCGAACGAGTGGACCAATAATTCGCGACTTTATACTCCATTCTATCGAAGCAAATAAAAACTAATTCTCGCAGCTGACATTCTCTTTATATATCACCGACCGACATGGTAAAGTTTATTGTCTTGAATTACAGTAATTTATACTATAGGAAATTTCTACCCTCACCAAAAGACGCTCTCAGCTGTCATTGTGTGCTAAATTTCATACATGCGCAGAATTTTATCGATTCTCATCAAGGGCGTGTTACTCTACCAGTAATAGACAAGGACCCATAATGCACGTCTACACAATTGTTTAATCCGCTTGTCCAATGTTTCGCAAGAGTGCGTCTAGTTCGCAAGCACTTTAGCACAAGCGTCTTTTATTTTGTACTTTGGGAAATTCGGCTCGAGAGTAAATATGTATAGAGGGTCAAATATTTTGTCTAAAATTTGGGCATGCTACGCTCTCTGACATTTAATTTTAATGGTTTAAGCACAAATCAAAACAAGCTTGTAATAAGCGTTTGCTAGCTAGCCACAACTGGCGAGCCATTTGCAAGCAGTTACAGCAATCATGTAGAGGTAGCATTATTGTTTTAGTATCGTATGTCGGTGTTAAGCAAGGAGAATGTCAACCTTGGGGGAATTATTTTAAATGACAACACTTACATTTATGAAATTTTTCATGGCAACACTGAGCTGCTGTCTTGCTCTCGTCCACAAATTAAAAAGAAAGATTTGTTGGAAGTATGGGCGAAGTACAAATATGTTTCAGTATTTGTGACTCATTTTTTATTTCGTTTATCTAAATTTATCTCAATATGTCTAAAAACATTGTCTTCGAGGGCTGGTTGACTAAATCGCCGCCTACAAAACGAATTTGGCGTACGGTGAGTGACAATAGCGCGGAATATTGGTTATTGGTTTTCATTGTGTCTTTGTTGACAGAATTTGTGAATGTGTCGTTCGAGTTACTTGGTGTTGAAATGATAACATTTTTATGTATATTAATGTATTAGATGCTGTCAAAACTATACTACTTGTTCCATATTGGTAGTTAGTTAAATTAACAATGTATTTTGGGTCATTAGAAATGGCGGAGAAGGTGGTTTGCCTTGCGACAATCGGGCGAACTCCCCGGCCAATATTTCCTAGATTACTACGCGGACCGGAATTGCAGGCGACTCAAGGGTACAATCAACTTGGATTTATGTGAACAGGTATGCACATAATCAATTACTCTCTATAATCTATAAATGAATGCCCATTTGTAGCTTGAGCTAAACTCAATCGCTCATTGGAACTTTTCTCAATATTACCCAATTTATTTTAAGGCATTTGAAAATACCACAATGAGCAATTATATCAGTTCAATATTGTGTTTTATTATTTATTCAAAAAATATGTCTATTATTACAAAATAAAACATTTGATCAATTACTGCAATATATACTACTAGACCGGCTGCGCTGTACTTAGAAATTCCACCAATTCGGTCAATTGAATGTAACTCAATATTACCATCTAGTTTACTCTTGAATAAAACCCGCCTCTTGCTCCTACGTTATGTGACAATTTTACTTCTAAACAACCTGTAGTTGAATTCATTCATAGTAGTATACAAGTCTTTGCACTTGATGCATTATTTGTTATCAATTTTTGCATTATAAAACAATAAATTTAAAGGAGAACTTTAGACTTAATAGCACTCATTAATAGAGGAGATCAGTGTTCGACAGTGGGACAGTGTTGTATAACAGAGCTGATATCATGTTATGTTTACTTATTTACCTGTTGAAAAAGGATAAATCTTTGGCCTATTTTAAAGTTACACCCCTCCCCCACTTATGGGTGTCATAACATGACCCTTTGTGATATTGTATTTGTATTACCTAAACAAATGGACGAGTTTGATATTTATTTTATAGAAACATTCCTTATCCACGTTTGACGAAAATCTGTTCAGTTTTTAATTAAACCAGTTTTAAATAAACAAGGTATGGTTCCAGTTGCCACAGACATTGACTCTAAATAGACCTATAGAAATTGTTATTTTTAACTTTTCAGTGTTATTTTTTGTAGTTGGTTTAAAGTTTTGTTTTGTTTTGTGTAAAACTTATATTATTAATCAGTCTTCAATGTTAGCTACAGCTATGGCATGTATATCATGACAACTGCCTGCCTGTTTTATAAATAATATCAATGGGTTCTGTCATATATTGGTTTCGCAGGGAATGGAAAGGCAGACCGTTTGGCAAGGGCATCTCTGGTGTTAGGCACAGAAATTAATATCACAACATATTGTTCTGAATTTTTAAAAAATATAAATTAGGTAATTAGCACATGTACTTTAATGTCAGATCATGTGACAATGTTGTGTTGTATAAGATAATACAGAGCGAGCCGCCTCATATTCCTTGGTTCACACAAATATGAATAGAAAACTTGTGGTAGTGGCATATAGACATTCTGGATGTGTTCCACTCAACAAGTTTAGATATCTTATGGGCTTAAGTGCCAGTCCAAACTGTGAAAATTGTGGTTCCGTCAAGACATATATCACTTGTTGGTGGGATGTGTCAGGACAAAAATGTTTCTGATGCTTTGATGAGAGAACTAAACATAAACCTTATGGATGTTGGTGTATTTCAAAGCATTCTATCTGAGCCTTATTCCCATGCTGCCTTTTTATTGTTAAAGAGCCTGTGGGAGTAATATGAAAATAGGATATGATGGGGCTGGCATGGTCCATGGAGACCAAAAGTGAGCAAACGAGTGAGATGTTGTCTGTTGAGGAGTTTCATTTTTAACTCTGTATTCAATCATCAGATCTTTAACCAAATTTTTGTGGGATGTAGCCACAGTATTAGAAAACATTGTGTACATATACAGAAAGTTACATGTAATCTGTTATTTTTTCCTCATTATTTTTAAAAATTTTATTCTGTTTCGTTTTGTGCTACATTAGCCTAAATAAACAATCTTATTAGGGAAAATTATCTCAAGTTTTAAAAACATTCATGTCAATTCCTGGTGCTGCTCGTGAAATGATTTTTTTTTTGTCCGAGCATGGCAAAATTACTGCACTACACCGTAAGCGCAGTGCAGTCCCAAAAAACCAGCGACCACCGATAAACACTGAGTTTATCAGTGGTCACCAGAATTATGCCGGCTTGTTTAAATGCTTCTTCCCGCTTTGGAGTGGAGTGGGTCTTTCTTCCCACTCCAAAGAGGGAAGAAGCATATCGAGACACCTGCGACAGGATAGGCGGATGACCGATGTAGGCACAGGGATACAACGATGTATATGTAGGTATGGTATATGTAAGGATTATTCATTGCCTTTTTTGAGAGGTTTATAGTCACATAAAGTTGCTCATTTTATTAACTAACTCGACAAACCTGTTAAGTGCTAGTCGAATCGCGCATTGACAGTTTCGTACAACGAAAAATCTTTTGCCGTTAGAGAGCTACATTATCACTGAGTAACATGGGCTACTTTTTATCCCGGAAAAAACAGATCACGCGGGCGGAGCCTCCAGGAAAAGCTAGTCATTAATAAAAACGATAACACCTGTAAATTATTGTATTCCAGGACTGCGGAGCTTCATTTTACATTTATGTAGTGTACTATTCTATCTATACATATAAAATTACTGTCCTGGATGACAAATCTGTTAATGCCCTGACCAAACCATTGGCCTTAAAAATGCCAAAGTTTTGACAGTGTATTCCAATAATTACATAGCGTAGCTACGCAAGGATAGTTTTTTTTTTATATTACGTGCCTAAAGAGATGGGAAAATTTGTAATAATAATATAATATTTTACCAGTCTAATTTACTTATAAATTAGTACTAATGCTCTTCACCATCATTAAACACCAAATATTTCGATGTTTTTCAATATTCTATCTTCCCTTAGGGCAGAAAGGAGGCGGGTAATGTGTTGAAAGTACGTTTTTGGTCAAATTTATTTGTAACTTTATACGAATGGTCTTTGGCGTAAATAATGAGATAAGTACTGCACAAACATAAACAACTTTTTATCCCAGAAAGATAACACGGTCGAAGCCGCGAGCAAAAGCTAGTAGGCAAAATAAAGTTTTGCTGAATTAAGTTAATAATTTTATGTATGCAATGTTACAGTATTCGTCCTGTGGTTTTGTTTCACATTACCTATGAGTTTGGTATTTATAATTGTGAATCAGATCTATTCATATCCAATTTCGTTTAAAATATGTACGTTAACATTAGATACATTGTTTTATTTGTTTTATTAATTCTATCTATATCAGACAATTAGCAATTGTACGCCGACGCTTTACGCCGAAGTAAATTGAAAAATAACTAAATAATTTTAACTCCATCTGGGTTACATATTCTGTGTAAAAGTGTTTGTGTAGTGTTTTGTTATTTAAGTAATTTTTTGTCCTTAGTTGTTAGTCCTTATACTTGGGTTTTTATAAACAATTGAGTAAATTTATCTCAAATTGAAGTCGTCATTTATTATTACTTTTTATTATTAACTAATACAATATAATTATGATGGTAGGATTCTTTTTCATGCACAATATCAGGTAAGATTGTCATTACAAATATTTTTTTTATTTCTAAACAAGTTCAGATAATATCTGTTAAACAACAAATTATACAAAATATTATTATCACACATTATTAACATACAACACCAACATTACGTTCGTGCCCGCAAGCACACACGCTCGCCAAAACTTTTATTTTCGCAAAGTTAGAAGTAATGAAAGAAAAAAGGTAATAATGGATCAATTTGCATCTAGTTTCTGTACCCATATTCACTAACGCGCCGAACGGCCGAGTATTGAATCTCCAAGTAAAAACAAATATCATGGAGAAGCGTTACTTTGTCAAATTCGGTATTCTTAAATTGGGTGTTTCATGTGTTATCTGATGTTTAAAAAATTTCCCACATTCAAAAATCGGCCTTAGATGTAATGTTTACTATTTTTAACTGTTCTCAATTCGGCGCGATTTTTTTTCCGCCAATTGTGGACCGATTTTGTTGGTAAAAAATTGGTTCGTTTTAATTAAATTCGACAAGCTGTTATTTCTAAATAACCATTTAAAATAATAGCTTTATGAAAATAGCGTTAAAAGTCGCTCTTATTTCAATCACTATTGTTCAGTTTTACAGTTGACGCATGCCTGAATATCGCACACCTCATACATAGTTATCACCAGTTTCTGTACCTGCACTATGGATATTAATTTAGGGAGTGCAGTTCGGATTTGTTTTTTCATCTGTAAAATATGCCATTTTATAACTACTGAAATGTTCGACCAAATCTAAAAATACTTTTGTTCGCACGCGACAGTTAGTCACCTGCGGTATTCTAGCGGCACGGAAGAAAGCAAAAAATGTTGATTTCTGTTGTGTATCTAATGCAAGTATATTAAAACGTTCATTGCATTTTTTAAGGGACGTTTTACCCAAGAATAATCAATATAATTACATCAGTAATAATGTCTATAAGTACCTCAAAAGATACAAACAGCTATAAAGCGGCGTCCATTCATTACGTGAGGCGTTTAAGTGGGGTAGAGGGTCAAGCTGAACCTCATCTAATCTTTCTTTTGGGGATAAAGGGGAGAGGGCTCGGCGATATCATGTAATTTTTTACCCTCAAGAAACAGTAAAATTGCGTGAAAATATAGCCAATTCTTACGCAATAATATCTATTGTGATTTTACTACTTTACCCCTATGGGAAACAGCCGTGAGTTTATGTATGTATCTGTATAATGCCGAAGTTACCACATAAATATGAAGTCTTCCGGTGTTGTACTTTAACAAACTAAACGATATGACTGTCTTTAGCAATTGAATAACAAGTGCTGGGAGCAAATTACCACGCCCCGCCGAGGCCAGTCTAAGGAGATTGCATTGATAACATATTGTTTATTATCATCATTTTCTTATAGGAGTATTTTTTATAATACTGAATAATATTAATGTGCATTGTAGAGTCTACATCTATCTGTATCTATGTACACATACATCACTAACTCACTGATCAATCACTAAATCTCACAAACTACAAAGTTAGGATCATGAAATAAGTGAAGGTTTGTTCTTTGTATGAAAATTTTCTATGGAACGGAATATGATTGAAATTGAGTACACATATTGGTTATTAAAATAATAAGTCACGTGTTTCATAATTATTCCGGGATAAGATAGGCATAAGATAAATGCATAATAATATTGTTTTTGGGCAATGTAATTTTACTGCGAATTTCAATTAAACAAGTATTTATAGTGTCCATTTCGGGCCCAGTAATAATTTATTTGTATTAATAAAATGTAATATAATGTGTGTAACTATCGTTCTTAACTTGGGAACTGAACTCATAACAAGTCCTGTCAGGTTTTACTATTAATAGACAAATCTTCGTAATCATAAACATTATAATATGAGCTCTCATAATGTATGCGAACGCATAACAAAAACGGACCAATCACATATAGAAATCCATACTTATCAAAGAGTTAGCTCGCTTAAATTTTGTTTCTAAGTACGGGCGTACAACTTTATGACGATAAAACTAAAAAATAATCATCTTATTTGACATTTAGAACATAGTCACCATTACTTTTTACTTCGTGTATACTCGAATGATACATTTTACATATTTACATTTCTTGATCGTAACTGAATGTAGAGTTTCATTGTTTAGTAGTAAGCTCCAGTGGTGTGAGTTCAAATTGTTGTTAATTTTCTTTTATTGAACCTAACGACCTACGATTATTGTATACGACTCCTGTACTGCCGATTACAGATGGATTTGTAACTTTGACTCGTTTTGCTTATCAGTTAGACGAGGTATACCGTTTTACGTCGCAAGATTTTCTTTTCTATTGGTTTAAAAGCGTTCATTTTAAGTTCGGCGCTACGGCAATATATTCATTTTCTATTCGATTTATCGCCGGTATTCTGATAGTTCGATAGAAACGCATGGTTTTAATTAACATGTTATGACATTCATTCAACAGGTTTCTCTCCAACTTCTTATATTTTATGATCTTTTGTATGTTATCCGACAGGCATTATTAATAATTGTAATATTTTCATATATTTATGCGGTAGGTTTGATGCTGTCCATACTTTTGTTTCATGCGGAAAATATCGCAGTTACAAACGTTACGTCTAATATGATTGTTTTTGGGCGTGTGTGTATCGTTGAAGTTGGTAAATATGATGGTATTCTCTAAAAATGAGATTACCTGGGAGATTATCAACTTTTCATTCCTCTTATGTTATGTGCACTAGTTTCAAATTATTCTTAGTTAATTAGCGGACACAAGATCTATCATAGCATATCTCCTGGGCTTGCTCTACATTTGCACAATAGTTACTAGAAAGTAGCAACCATAATGTATATCGGTATTCTATTCAGTAAAGATGAAAAGATTGAAGCGCTGAACTGTGCACACAATATGCAGCATTCAGCTTGACCTTAGCAGTACCTAAACTGCCATCTCGTATACGTGTGAATTGTGTAGATGCAACGCGCGCTGGCACTTGCCAATAAGTTGAGCTGCCTCGTGGTATAAGTTGGAGACAACAAAGCAGTGTTTTAGGTTGTAAGACTGCAGTTTCTGGCAATTCAAGTACCACGTATCGAAGGCTGCGTTGTACTGCTGTGCTAAGTGAGCGTTACATTTATGTCTATTGCTGGGAAGTTTTAGCTCCAATTCAAGGTGCCTATGTAGTATTTTTCATAAAAATTAATATTAATGTATTCAAAAATAGCAAATAAATTAGCAAATATTTTTTATAGCATAGGCCGGCAAACGAGCAAGTGGGTCACCTGATGGTAAGTGATCTCCACCGCCCATGTACGCCCACCAACAGAAGAATAATGGGCGCGTTGCCGACCTTAAAGGAAAGGGATAATTAGGGATTGGGAAGGGGAGGGGGATTTGGGCTTCCGGATATCTCACTCACCGTACGAAACCCAGCAGCAAGCCGCTACTTTACGTCGATTTTCTGTGAGACAGTGGTAACGATCCGGTCGAGCCAGCCCATTCATGCTGTAGACAAAACTGTCTACAGTCTATAAGATTAGTTTGTACTTATATCGAAAAATAAATATTCTGTTTAAAGTTAGTAAATTTAAGTAATAATGGAAATGTGCAGTTATATATTATGCTTTGTATAGTTTTCCACAAAATACAATCGTTTAATTTTGTTCATTTTGTATGTTATGAAAGCCCTAAAGTAAAATCAGTAAATCATATATACAGGATGTTGACAGGCCCAGTTTCCTCAATAATGTATTCATGTTTGTATATCAGAGCTTTATAAAAGTGCCTACGACTGTCTGGATTTACTTATTAGCAATTTTTCGTTGAAATAGCATCGTGTTCTGATTACACAGATTTAAAAAAAACTATGTTTTATCACGGCGCTTATATATTAAAATTTAGGTTCACTGTTGATTAAAATGATCCTTGTGTTCGTAATTTTAATGATGATTTTGTTTTAGGTTGATGCTGGGCTTCACATGGAGCGTTCTGGCACTGGGACTCTAGATCCTAAACTCCGAGGCTCGGTGTTCACCATCCAAACCCAATCTAGAACCTACCACCTCGAGGCTGACTGTGAGGCAGAAATGGAGAAATGGGTGGACGCTATATGCAGAGTTTGTGGGTTGCGGGCGACCGAAGACTCTGCTGATGTTCTAGGTAAGTTCCAATTACAATTGAGTAGTTATTTGTTTTCAGTACATATATCATGCAATGTTACGCGTTCTTCCGATGTAGTTGTTTCTAAAGATGTTGTTTTTTTTTATATTATGTTTATTGACGCTGTGACTCGTACTTAAGTTCTGTGCTGTTTAATGTGTTAATGTTGTTGCTAAGCGATTGTTGTTTTTATTATTTGTTTAAGTTCATGTCTTATAGTAACATATGGTGTATGTAATTTGTATGCATAAGGGGCATTTCACGTGAAGCGGATAGCGTAAACAATGTGAGGTTTTGGAATTCGTTCAGATTCGGCTTGATTGTACTTCTAGAAGGTATGAATGTGAATACACAATATTTTTTCTATTATGTATAGTTGTAAAGTTATGGGCTGTAAAAACCCGAGTTAATTGAGATATTGATTTTTGAAACAAAGTAATTCATACTCAAATATTAAGTGTGTTGGGTTGTATATAAAATCATCTGTGCTTTTTAATTTTCAAATCAACTTCGGAATTATTGTTTCCCTCTTGAAGCAAACCGGAAGTAAATATTTTAAATCTGAATTATTTTTCTTTTCAATTATTTTGTTTTCAAAATTTAGCTAACACTATGTTAATTTTACACTAAAAGTTTCAAAATGCGATATACTTAGTAAAACTGCTACGATATAGCATGTAGATATTTAGCGTAGACATAGTGTACCTATCAAAAAGAGTTTTGTATAAATTATCAGCTGATGAAATGAAGAGGACCTTCTCAATTTAGCGCGTAAATTTATGCTTTAAGGATAACCACGCATATATTATCACAGAATGATCCGATTTCGACGATTATTTCTTTATCTGTTAGGGAATTAGTTTGTATCGAAAATGTGTTTCAAAAAATTGCTTCATACATTAAGTCGGATTTTTTAAAGCGCATAACTTTAGAACTATACGTTATAGTAAAATATATTTCGTGTTCACCTTCTAGCTCTGTCAAGCCGGATTATGTACGAATTCCAGAACCTTAAATTTTTTTTCGCTGTCCGCTTCACGTGAAATGCCCCTTAAACGAAAATAATGATGAAACAAATTAAATGGCGCGTATATGAAGTGTGTCTTATTATCGCTAATTATATATAAATGCATTTTGCAGTTTGATATGCTGTATTCACAATAGTCATTAATATGTAGTCTACACAAAATCTCATCAAATTGACGTTTGTTTTGTAACATTTACAGTTACCTATCAAAACAGCAGCACTATGGCCGAGTCTAAAGACCATTATGAGCAAATCGATTCTACGGGACCGTACATACCAATATCAGAGTGCATCACCGGAGTTCGTGCTAGGGTAATTTCCTATACCTACACCTAGTATTGATATTGGAACGTTTGATCTCTAAGACTATGGCAATAAGAAGTTCTATTGTTTGTCATTAATGTTTTAGGATGATCAGAGGCCGTATCCTTTCGATCAGAGGAGGGGCGACAGTAAAAACCATCAATATTTGAGCCAGCCCCAAATAAGAATTACCAATGCAGAATTTTCAGAAAATGAATCCAACATAAGCGACGAGGATTGTAAATCTTTAAATGCTAGTCAGTCTAATATAAGTATGTATGTTTCGTATTTTATTATTATAATAATAATAAACACACCCAACTATCTCACACCTAGTCTTGAGCCCACACCAGGTCAATCTGTATTACAGGTACTACGAGAGACTTGCGGTCCCACAACACCTAGCCCTGAAATAAACATTCATGGCTCATTGTAATGTCATAATAATATACTATGTAGGTGTAAACTCGAGTGCATGATGAAGTGATGCGTATGTATTTATATGGTAGAATATGAGCACTTAATGTTATCTCTAATTCATCAAACGGTGCTACGATGCAAAAGTAAACGGAGGGACATTTTTTTAGCAAAACAGTTTGCCACAATATCGTGGTAATATGGTCAAAATAAATAGCACCTTTCTATTATTTGGTGTTGTTATAGAACGGTGGCCTTTTATACTGATTACACGTCTAGTGAAACTAATATAACGCGCAAATATTATTGTGGTTTATTTAAAAAAAAAATGCAGTTTAGAGTGTAAGTAGGCATCTACATCAAAGCCTAAAGCGAACCTCACCTGCACGTGGTATACTCTGCTGATGCAATGGACGGGCTATAGCGAAACTTGGTACAGTTGCGGGTTGTAGGGGTCAAGCTACGGGTCGCTCTAATACCAAATACCGTTAAATTATGATGGGATGGCGTTAAGTCTTGGCATTAAGCCGGGACAACGTCGGGCAGAAAGAAAGATTTGAAAAAAGAAAAAAATCGAGCTTTATTTGAATATGTTTTGCTCCGATCTTATTAGCCTCCCTTCGTATATGAGGTGTGAAGCTTATTATGATATAGCGCCGATTCAATAAATGGGTAAAGAATAATGTGACATGAACTATATTACAATATTCTGTTTAATTTTCATTACATTATAAATCAATTGTCGTTAAATACTTTGTTGTTTTAGGAGATTGGTCAGTCGCAAAGACGTTTACGAAGTTAGCAATAAATCAAAAAAGAAATGGCGTCCGTGAAGATGGTATGTATTGTATTTTAAAATCGACGCCTTGATTTCTATTTTACCTATACATGATATACTAAATATTAAAATTTCAGGTCCCCCGGTACCGCCTAGGCCACCTAAAACATTCACCATGAATGCACAAAAAGAATCTTCACAAGGGCAGAAAGATTTGGACCATGTAGAAGTACACGTTGAAAATACTTCCGTAAGAAAATTTTCTTAAAACATAATGAAGTAAGCAATAGGGCAGTAGACTAGTTTTAGGGTTTCAAAACGCAAAACGCAAAAACGGAGCGCTTATATAATCACTTTGCTGTCTTATTTTTAAAGTAGGATAAAAATAAAATTTTATACTTCCATTAATTGGGTTCAGCCAAACAATTTGTGAATGTATATGTTTGACGCGTAAAAGGTTAAACGGTTTTGAATGAAATCGGCAGACAGGTAATCCTTGACCTGGATTAGAATATTGGCTAAGCTATAAGTCTCTTTATCCTGGAAAACTACATTCAACACGGGCGGAAACACGACCAAAAGTTAGTTATAACATAGAATAATGATAATAATATTTGAATGTTTATTGTGCTTGATCCTCATGAGTACTATGGTAAACTCATACTTGTGAAATATAAAGACTGAAATAAAGATTTTAACTAATTATATTGACGTGGAACCGGCGACATAATACTATCCATTACTGTCGACCGATAATGCAGGCCAGTTATGTAATATTGAGTTAAATGTTCTTCGGAAAATAAAAATGTTATACTTTGTTTTTTCTTGCGGTTTACCATGTCGTT
This sequence comes from Amorpha juglandis, assembly GCA_949126905.1. NCBI lineage: Eukaryota > Metazoa > Arthropoda > Insecta > Lepidoptera > Sphingidae > Amorpha > Amorpha juglandis. Next base: position 11,455,657 of record OX421367.1, read on the forward strand.
GTTATTCATATGCTATATGCGGGAAGGAAAACACTAAATGTATATTTATTTTTCAATACTTTGTATTATATGGTTTAATTAACAGGTCACCACAATGGAATTCTTTGAAAAGTGGATACAGTACTATGATTAAAGTGATTCTCGTCGGTAATCTTCATCTATTTCGGGAATACGAATGCGTAATGATGAATATCTGATACAAACATTTACAACAATATATAATGCACTTATCCTCTTTAGTAACTGACCAACAGTGCTAGTACAATCAATTCACGAATAAGTATTTGATTCGTGGAAAAAAAACAGTTTTTTAAAATTAAAAAAAATGACATCTCGCCAGGAATACTTTTTCGCTAGTTGTTAGTGTTTCCACTACGTGTACCCCTTAGCTCATACTGTATATAAAATAAATTTGTTGATGCGGCCTCGCTTAAATAAATATTCAGTTCTTTAAAAAAGTATCTTTATATCTTCCTTTGCATGTAAAGTAATACGTTAAATCAAAGGAAACTGCCGTATTGTGTATAATTAGGGGTACGTAAATTTCGCAAATAAAAAATCGTGATTTCGCATTTAAAAAAACTCAAAATAGAAAATTTCGTATTTATTTCGCAAAAACAAAATACAGTGTTAAAAACTCAATTAAAGGCTAGCATTTTTGTAATTTCTACATTTTCATCTTTCATTGTTTGCCTGCGATCAGTTACGACAAAGTTGTAGATACTAAAGTACCTCTCGGCATCAACACTATTGACTAAACCTAAACTAAACCCAGGGTAGCAAGATTTTGATTCACCAAACAAAACTTTGCACGTAACGTAAAAAGGTGCGAAAGTATGTAATCTTCAAATTTCGCTTTTATCGCAAATAAAATGCAGATTTCGCTTTTATCGCATCTATTTCGTAAAAACGAAATTTACGTACCCCTATGTATAATATGTAGTGGTAAATGTTTGCAGGCTCAAGGGCAACCGTGGCTTCGAATACCGCGTCGTACGTCGCAGGGCGGAGCGCCCTCGTCGCCGCGCCGCTCCCACCGGGCACCCAGCGCGGTCCGGTTCACGGACGACGAAGATGACTACACCCCTGGACACTTGGTAATATATATTTACCCGGCTACGGCTGGAAGGGCAATATCTCATACAACATGTAAGAGAATAAAGTGGTCGAATGTAAACCACGTATAGTGTCCTTAATTAGATGTACACGTACGATGATCAGTGACTATATACTTAGTATAGATGTACCTATGTTTTATGAATATGTTTTCCTGCTTATTTGGTTAGTGTACTTATTTACCAATAAAATGACGTAGTTTTGTTAAGTATCTATTATTAATCCTTAAATACCAAGGTTCGATAAAAGTTTATTTTTATCTATTTTTAACACGCTTTTATTAACTTCAGACGTATGTATGTTGGTATGTTAGTAGGTTTGTCTGTAACCAACGGAATCTTTGAACGTGATTTTGACCTCCTTCAAAACGTCGGATTAAATTGAAATTTGGCATACTTATCAAGGACCGATGACAATGCAATATTATATAAAAAGTATTGCAAATTATTATTAATAATTATAAATAATTGTTTTGTGTAGTTTAGTTTAGCGCCATCTACACGACGCATAAGAATGCGTCAATAGATTGTTAATTTGCGTCAATTAAAATTATACTCTGTGGATCTTTGCTAATTATAGGGAATATCGATAGATGGCGCTTTTTTGATATTCGGGTTAGGAATTAAAATTGTACTCTCTTGATCATCGCTAATTATAGGGAATATCCAAGATTTATAACATCATCTTTGCGTTCTGAGCATTGCATCAATATATGTCCTATTTGTGAAGAACCTCAACCGACTACAATATATTTATATTTTAACTAAAAAATTAACAATAAATAATAGTTAAAAAAAACTAAAAAACACACTTTTATAGAAAGTCTAACTAAAAAATAAAAAATAAATTTCAAGAAAACAATGTATTTTATTGTAAAAAAAAGCGTGGGCTGCATGGTGTCAATAGTTATAATTATTGTATTGACAGATATGAGTAGAAGGATTATCATTTAGATAATATCTTTAAAAGCACCCCACGCTTTTTTTTACAATAAAATACATTGTTTTGTTCAAATTTATTTTCTATTTTTTAGTTAGACTTTCTATTTAATGTCACTTGTATCGCATCCCAATCCAAAACTTGTACCATACACTATGTTTGTACTCACAAAGGATTTTGTAAGTTTATCTTGTGATGATTTTTTTTATAACCAACATGATGAGCTTATAAGTTAACGGAAAGCTTTCCAAATTCACAAGGCCCCTCGTATGCGAGATGCCGTCTGGGTTGGTACCACCGCTCTGTCTATTTCTGCCGCCAAGCAACAGTGTGTAAGCACTGTTGTCTGTTGTGTTTCGTCTTGAAGGACATTGAAGCCAGTGAAATTACTGGGCATTATGAGACTTAACATCTTATATCTCAGGGTGACGAGCGCAGTTCAGCACCATGCAGTGCTTTGTAATTCAAAGTTCTGTGTGGTGTTGCTTCTGTTTATGGGCAGACGTGGCGCTTACCATCAGGCGAGCGCCGTGCTCATCTCGTCATTCAATGATATAATAAAAAAAATGTGCGGCATTTAGTTTTCATTTGTTCTTTTACATAAGTTATGAATTCCTTTTAGAAGGTAACTTGTTTTTGCGATGCATCATATCATACAATTTAACAGTGCCATAGTCCAACCGTTGTAAATCAAGATGCAATAAAATAAAATCGGTTAAGTCGTATTTTTTAGGTGAAAGAAACATGAAACATGCCAAATACAATTAGTACCTTAAACTATCACTACGTTACTACGTTATGACACGACACTATTGTTCGAAAACTGTCTGCACATTTGATTGTATTGTTCAAATTAAGTTTATTATTTGAATCTAGTGTCGATATCGGTAAATCCGCGTTGATTTGTTAAGCAATACTTATTATTTACAGCTGCGTTACAGATTTATTTTTTGGATAAATTCATAAACCTTGAAAAGAAAAAGATATCACCTTTCTGTATAATAGGCAGTCTTTGAAAATATGAGGGCCATTTTTGTATACAAGAAGCTCATTCTCAACACCCAAAAAAAAAAACACACCTATGTTTGGACTTAAATATCTTAAAAAGCGGAAGAGACCGGTTTAAATACGGTTTTTGTTGGTTTAATCGAGATTGTTCTTAGCTATATTTGAAGAAAATCTTTTCAGCCATTTAAAATAAGTATATGCGGACGGGAGGATACTTGAAACAAATTCTATTCCCGACTAACGACCACAGTGTATACCTACATGGTGAAAAACCCGCCATAGTGGATCGTGCCTTTGACTCGCGTTGCAGTTTGCGTGCAGCGTTTCTTGACATGCAGGTGTAGTGTAGCCGCTGCACCGTGCAGTTTAAAATAATGTTGTTTTTATAATCGACGTCATGGTTTTTTCCGTTTAGGTTAGATATGAACAGTATTCTAGCTGACTAAGGCTTGGAATAAGAAGTTCAATGATAAAATTTTCACGAAGTGTTTGGCCATACGCAATACTAATCCTAACAATCTAGATTTACTAAATAGATGAAATTGACTGACATAAATAAGGGATATTTGCGGAATCACCTATAAATTTTCTTAGCACTGCTTAGTGAAAACACTATTTTCGTTTCTTTCTATCCATTTTATACATCACGTTGACAGAGAAAGACAAAAGAGTGTTTAATTAAACAACGCTTATGTAACATGTATAAGCAAGGTCGATAAATTATTTGTTGTAGTGTATGCAGTACTGCAACCTACCTTCGTTACCACCCGCAGTGGATCGAGCGTCGAAGCCTCGTCATTCCAGTCACAGCATCGGCAACGTAAACCATCTCAGTGGTCAGGTAATTATTTTTTTACATTTTTTTTTCTTTTTTTCCTTTTTTTTTTCTTTTTTTTTCTTTTATGCCAAGACGAAGAATTGACTTGACTTGTGTTAAGCGATCTGCCCATGTAAACAGCAACTCGACTCCGATATGTCACTGTACTGTGCTTGCCACCGCTAAACATTAATATGTTTTAGTTTTCATAATGTCGAGCAATTTCACTCGTTTTTGTATGCTTCGAACCGGATCACGACCCACTACTTATGCTGGGCTGTTGAAATAAACAAAGTGATAGTAGCTACTGAGGAACGCATGCATACTGCGGACCACCTAATACATTTATATCAATCTATGATGTTCTACACTTTGTGAAGTTGTAACTGCAATCGTCTGGTTCCTATTCGTCCTGTCTTTCAATTGTATAAAATATAGTAAATATTTTTTTTTTTTATTGAACAGACTAATTTCCATATGTATCGGAGTGACGACGTGAAACCGGATTTTTTGCAGTATTTGGACTTGGACCTAAACACATCAACAACAAAGGTAAATATAGTCCTAATGAATTAGCTTTCATTTAAATTGATTTATTAATAAGGCGCCAACAATGTTTTCTAAAAAATATTATGATTATAAATATTGTGGGTTGAAGTATCGTCAATCTTAATGGCCGCTACAAATTAAGCCATGACTTAGTCAAGAGAGTAGTTACTGCGATTAAGTTATTGTTTTCAAAATATTAATGGCTGTTTGAAGACGTAGAGAGTGCCCTTAAGTGGTAGAGCCACGCTATACACGGCTTTGTGTTTGTGTGAATGGACTGACACTACCGGGTCGGTACTACAGCCCCACATAATCCCGGGAACTTTAAGTGTAATTTTTTTTCGTTTAAGTTGTTTCATTTGCCTGCATGCCCATTCTGTACATTAGACTACGTACAACAAGACCGCACATCATATTCTCTGGGAGTGTGGTTTCTGACATGAGCGCAACATTATGTTATATGCAGGCTATAATGAATCTTCCCTACTCAATCCTTTCATTATTCCATTCCTAGAAACAGTAACGCACTCATGATTCTTCTGGTATTATGGTAGTTCATCGGGATCATTTATTATCAGGTGACCCACTTGCTAGATTTCCGGCTTCTGCTATATAAAAGTGACTAACTTCAGAGCGGCCATAAAGATTGATACTATCATAGGAAATGTGTTTTTTTTTATCCTGGTCGGCCAAGTGACTACGCTACACCTGATGGTAAGTGTAGCGCAATCCAAGAATAGTGTCGACCAACGATAAACAATGTGTCCATCGTAGGTCGGGCCAAAGGGCCAAGGGGGAGGGGAAGAAAAAGGGATGGGAAAGGGTTAGGATCAAGGGGCAAGCCCCCTGGAGAGAACCGGATAAACACTGGCTGACCCTGGAACGCGACTTACACAAGGTGGGCAAAATTGCGGTTTATAGTTTAGTTTATTGAAATGTTTCAGTCTTACGACGTATCTCGCAAAAAAATGGAGATAGTACACGGCAAGTCCTACTCTGCTGTGGACGCCGACTCCGCTTACAAAACAGTCGACTTCCTAAAGACGGAGGCGTTCAATATAACGCGGCAAGATGCCGAGGCGTCGCGGAATAGCCATCATTGATTTTGTTAGTAATTTATGTTTACAATTATTCTTTGTATATATAGTTTATTTTTATGTATCAAACAGATACTTATTGAGTAAGTAGTATTGTAAGATTCACTTTAAGAACTTATGCCAGTGTTTAAGAGGACGGACGCAGGCACACCTCGACAGGTTATATTATGAAGTCTACAAAGTATTTTAAATATTTCATTGCTAAGACAAAAGTCTGATTTGAGTACTTTCGATGAAAATGCAATAGTTATTTTTAAGTGTGATTATGATCGTGAGTTTGTGTTTGAAGCTGGCTCTTCGGTGGCTATCAGTAGTTACCTTTTAGTGGCTAGGGAATGGTGAAAACTTACCATTTCCATATGAGAACTTTAATCGGACTAGGTTATGTCTAATGAGATATCAAATTATGACCAAATTATAGAAAAGCGATTAGCTTTAATTAATTGAACGATGGCCCCTATGTATAATGCCGTGAGTAAAAAAAGATAAATTTTATAGTTCAGTGATTTAGAAGCTTGTTATCGTACACAAAGAGTTGTATGAAGTTAGCAACGGTCCATATTCAGCAGATTGTTGTATATTAAATTATATCTACCAGTATTTATACCAGTTTATAGAGTATCGTCATCCGAAGGCTTTAAAAATAAAGTGCAAATACGTATTATACATAGCGACCGTCGATCTTTCGGGAATTTTAATATGTTTGTCCGCCAACGCCATGCAATTTTAATTCATTACTCCTGGGACACAAGTACAGAATACGTCTAAAAGACTGTTTAAGAGCTTACAAATAAACATTTCAGAAGTAATTTTAAATCGTTGACAATCGCAAATCTTCTATTTTGTAATAATTAATATTGAATGGCATTTATTTTTAAACTTTCATTTCTTCCATACGTAATTCACACCAGTAATTATTTGCTTATGATATAATCTTATTCTATAGAAAACAGTTTACTTAGAATGTATTGTACAATTACAACTTTTATTTGATTTTTTAGTACCAAAGTGTCGTGTCAATTTTAAAATTTTTGATTTGATGTGAACGTGTTCTGCTCATGTATGAGCAATGATCTAAATAGAGTCCGTAAGGACTGCGTCTGTATGAAAACTAAGCGTACCAATTATCCCTATGTATATGCCGCGGTCGCACAAACAACTTTGTATTAACTTTGTAAGGTGTTTTTCTGTAGAATTGCTTTCGCTATCTATGGGTAATGTGTTTTTGGTCCGCAAATAAAGTGGATAATTGCGACTAACTTCATTTGATACGGTGGCGCGGCGTTTAGTAGGACACACGGCGTCTATTTAGATCCTTGGTCCGTGGTATTTTATATTGGAATTATTTTTGTTAATAATAATTTGTGTACACATACTTCCCGACTGTAATATGTACAATATACACTTATATGTGTATTTTATTTTACTCATACTTAAGTATCTACTTATATCGTGCAATTATTGCATTTCGTGCAGTTGACCAAAATGATACATACCTTAAATATACATTCCGGAGTGTTTATTATTCATGTTGATACGACAATATGTTCTGATTATTGTGAGTGAAGGTCGAAGAATATGAGGTCGGATATATGTAATTGAGGTCGACTGCATCACACATTACAATTTCTAATTCAGTATTGTTATGCAATATATATAATATACATCCAGTATTTGTATGCGCTTAAGTGATTTTGTGGAATGCAGGTTTTTTTAACCAGTGCGCAATTTTTTGTGATAAACACATTCCATTAATAAGACACAGGTATTATTTTTCTTCGATTCAAACCATAGGTAGCGATAGCCGACATACATACATACAACTACTATCCTTTTTGATTGTATTCCTAATATTCTCATTATTTGTGATTAGTATATCTACCACAAAAAATCGCGCACTCCTTAAAAAATCTGTATAATGTCTCCATATGAAAGTACCAGTGATGAAGTATAAGCAGTATTCAAATTACGCACAATACCTTTTGTGTTAGTTAAATGCGTTTAAAGTGTTGAAAAAAGTTAATCAAACATCTTTCCCTGACTGTATTTGTGGAAATTAAAATATTTATTTCGTGTAGCATAATAATTAACATACATCATTGACGTACATTGAGGCTGTAAACATGACCTATTTTATCTTGCATTGTGAAGTTTGTGTTATAATTTGAGGTTAAGTGTGTGTCTGGAGGCAAATTTTGAAGAATCCATTAGGAATTGCCTTGTTACAAATATAAGGAGTTGTTATGTTCGATTTCAGCGAGCGTAGTTTAAAACGATTGTAGTAAACTTAGATATTTGAATTTGTAACAAATGTTTTCCGGTTCGCTTCCATGCAAGCTACACATCTCTTATTAAATTTTGGTGATAACTAATCTATTATTCTTGACACAATATAATATAATGACTTATATTTTATTCTTTTATATTAAAAATCGATACTAAGATTCGCATACGGCGGTTGAATAAATCCTTAAACATAATTGTATTCACTTTGATGACTTTACTTATCTTGAAACATTCGTGTATTTTTATTAAAATGGAGATCTTTTAAGTAACAACGAAATTTTCCCTTCCTGCCTGCATAGCGTAAGCACATATGATATCACGCTCGCGAGTTGTCGATATCGAATAGTTTCGCGTTTCGACCATAACAACAATAGAGAGAGTGATAAGAGACAGAGATAGTGCGAGAAAATTAGGTGGCAACATTTTCTCGCCGCGTGGATACTGGGCCGGCTTAATCAGATGTCCGCTTCAGTAGACAAATAGAGATAACAAGACAAAGTATAATTTCGCCGGCGGTCTTTCCGAACTGTTACGACTTGGGAACCCTCAAGGAGAGAGCATACATTTTAGCATACATTACATTATAGCATGGTAATGTACTTATAGCATGTAGTATTACACGTATGCGTTAGTGGTAAACCCAAGTTGAAGCTGACAGCGCATGAGTGTGATCAGGGTCGTCATAGGTAGGAAGGCTCTCTGGTGCCTATAGTTGTAGGCCCTTTCAGACAGGTGCTAATTACTTGACTAAGTTTTCTGGATTATTTTTTTATTGAATTGAATAAAAGATAGTCATCGATTTCTTAAATTTCAAAGTCTTTCCAGCCACGAGGACATGTGTTGGTGCCCTGGGTGGGTTTGGTAAATACGGAACTGTGTGTGGCCGTTAACTCCAACGCTTTTCAAGACTTTAGTAAATTTAATAGTGTTTTCGTGAATTTATATGTATATTTGTAGATATATAACTTGAGTACCAACTCGTTTTTATTCGTAAAATTTATGCGATTATTATTTGCGTACTGTAATTGTTCCTAGTTTTGACAATTTTCTTATAGACACACGATCTGATTGTTCGAATATCGAAAAGACTAATTGAATGGCACACGTCGTGCTGTGTACAAGATGATTTTGTATAAACACCTAACGACTGCGAGTGTCCTGTATATATGTATTGGAATTACGCTATTAATGATAATTACTGTAAATTTGAGTCGTTCAAACTCATAATATTCATGAAAAACATACCTACTTATAAACTTTTCGCTTGCTTACGTCCATCGAATTTACGTGCACATAATATATTTCATTTAATACAACAAATCACAAAAATGTGCAATATTTTTTACAATTGTTAGTTTTTTTTTAAATAAATATTCGGTTTTCTACGCCGCTTTCCACAACGACTTATTTAATATTTTTTTTTTTAAAGAAGTAAGACAGTTGGTGATAATGCTGGTGATTACGGACATGATACAACTAAATAATTAGTGAAAAATACAACCCTTTTTTCAGTCAGCATCATTTTTGGATAGACAAACAATAGTTATTCATATCATATCGTTAAAATAATGATCTTGACAAAATGACTTCCACTGACGATATACAGTGGAAAGACAAAAATACTAAAGCGCCAATACGTGAACTTTACGGTAGAGCATTTTAAATTTGTTTTGTATTATAAAGAATTATAATAATTCTATAAGGATAAAAATATAATTCAATAAAATATAAGTCTTTATTGTAAACAATCATTTTAATATGTTCTTCCGTAAAGTTCACGTATTGGCCTTTTAGTATTTTTCCTTTCCACTTACGGTTCAGTTTTATTTAAATAGAGAAATGTAACACTAGTAAAAAAACAGCGTTCGTCTCAAGTTTTCAGTCAGCCTTTGCAGCCCATCCAGTATAGGTCTACTTAAACTGTATCATGGCCTAAATTAATCATAAGTGTTTTTTTGTGGAAAAGAACGGTAAAAAATATTTGATTCTGTCGTGCACACTGCGAACTTATATTTTCTGTTGCAGAAAGGTATAATAGAGTTCCCTAAGCAAGCAGGCATATGTACTATTGTTATACTATACTGTAGTAAATACAGGGTTATTTTTAAAACACCAGCAACCTCGCAGGGGTAGATACCTAAGGTTATAAGCTACTACTTTTGTTCTACGACTTTTGATAATTTGTTAGATTTTATTTTCATACAAAAATAAGTATTCATTTAATTTCCGTCTTGAATGTTACCTACACGCATCGTAGATTACGTAAGCAAACACGCGAAGCGTGGGGAACCGGGCTAGCGTTGAAGGTCATCGCCCGAGCCAGCTGAGCGGCGCCTTTGAGTCGCGCTCGCACGCCGAACGCTACGAAGAAAAATACGACACAACAAAAACTTGTAAAATCATTTTTTTTTAAATATATTGAGTTATATACAAACTCGTAGAACAAAAGTTGTTCCGTATGGGGTTAGCTATCTGGTCCTGCGAGGTTGCTGGTGTTTTAAAATTAACCCGTATATGTACAATTGAGTTATATTTATACTATTAAGATCCTAAAACAATGACATAATAATTGTAGAATAAATATATTTGGCACTTTTAAAAATAGCTTTTTGCTACAAGCCTAAAATTCTATCTACTATTAATGTAATGAATATCGTAGTGTTTCATTGTTCTTATATTGTTAAACTATTGTAATACTATTGGAGGTCTAATACGATTTGTGAAATATAAAATGTTTGTACCTAAGAGTATCATAAATAAATAATATATCCATGTCATTAATACTCGTATTTAGGTTCAGTATTCATTAAAATTGTGAAATATAGTAACTTTCACTATAATGTAATTAAAAATTATTCCCACAAAGTTGTGTGCAGTTGCAATGAATATTAAATGAGCCGACATTTTAGTGCTTACGGCTGATATCTTCAATTACTGAAATACGCAAAAATAAATGTTCTTTAGGATTTTTTAGATATATAAAAACTAATGGTTAATGAAAACAAAAGTATTTGAGAGAACGAGATTGTTTTTTAATATTCAACTGACTGAAGCGGATTGGACATGAGGTGTGCGGGAATAGATCAAGAAATTTATTTAAATGTCACATCTCAACTCCACTCTGTTTCATTGGGAAAAGGGTGTTGGCGAAGTGGATTAAAATTGTTTCAAAAGTGGGATAAAAAAAAGATACTCGGGAGCCAACGAAGCTTAGACGTGAAGGAATAGATTGATTTGATTGTTTGGAATCCACAAAATTAAATAACAAAGTATAAACATTGTATGGCTTAACTTTGAAACGTGAAATGGGCACAAGTATCCGAATTACGAATATTTATATTGATCACCGAAATATGTAGGTATAAATAAGAAAACATAATGTGCATCGCTTCGGTAGTGGCAGCCCATACCGGGTACTTCAATCGGTGCACATTATTTTATCCTAAACGATGGATACACTGTACATTATATAATGCTAACATAAATATTGTTTCATCAGTGTTAATATATATGATAAATATTGTAAAGTGTATCGCAATACAATTTTCGGATAGTGGTAACAAAGTGATCGGGGTTAGAATGTGGCGTAAAACATGACACGAACGTTAGAGCCGTTTGATTGTGTTTGGTCTAGACACTAATGTCAACGTTTTGGTTGAAAATATAACGAAAATCTCCGAATATATATACTGACAACAGCTGCCGATACTTGTCCGTAAATGGGCATATCCCTCTATTGCAATGCACCGTAGAAAAATCCGCGATCACGACGAAACTTAGCTTGATAAAATGCATGTTAAATGTTACTACTAAACGATTTTCCTTAATAGTTCAGAATAAGACTGATATATGCACGAAGTAGTTGTAATATGTATGCCTATGTGGTATAGATAGGCCTATTGCTACTAACGTCGCTTCGTCCAATAAACAATATTTCCTGTCATATACCAGTCACGCCTGTTTTCCATAGGTGAGATGTCATTTAATGAAATGCAATGTCATTTAGAAGAACCCCACGCCGGTGGTAAAGCGGCTCCATAATAATCATTACAAGAAGCATTTTAATTCATCTCATGGGGAACGAGACGTGGCATATATCTAGTAACATAATATATCATTGAGACGTGGCGTATAAAGAACATACGGTTGACTGAAACGCCAACCCCGTGCGAAGATAATTAGTATGTTTGTAGCCAACTGTTCTCAATGATTACCGAGCTTGTGCCTTTATGTACAAATATAGACTAAAGCCAATAACAAATTTCAGTAATAGGGTAGTTTCCTGTGTTGAAGATTATACATTATTTTACACGTAAAAGAAAATAATACGAAAAATAAACTCTTTTGTTAAAACACAATCAAAATCAGTTCAAAAGTTAGCATGCAATTATGATTTTAAATATTGCTATGAGTAAAGGTGGGCGCGTAATGGGGACATCTCACTATCGCGCTCACGCGCATGCAGAGTAATTGTCCTTTTACACAATGACGTCATAGTTTGTGTCGTCTATTATTTGATAAGTACCCCCCCTTATCAGATTTGAATGGTTTCTAATTTATTTTTTTATGAATAGATTAATAAAATTCTTTCTGCAATACGTTTTAGGTAACGTAACTTATTGAGTTAAATAATAAAAAAATCAAGTAAACTACCCTATTATTGCGTAACGAGCTTCACAAAGCTTGTGGTCTTGCTTACGGAAATAGACTAAAGTAAATATAAAGCTCACTAATCATTGCGTAATTTAATGTATGTTGTACAATTGTATATTTGGATTATTATTACACTTTACAGCGTTATACACAGGTATTATTAGCTTATATATAAGATAATTAATTAAATCCTAACTATTTGCTTTTAATCTTCAATTGCCGGTGCAAATATGTATAAAATGTGAGTTGTCACTATTGAATATAATAAATTATACTCTAATAAGTGTGTGTTTTGTTTTTATCGTTTACAAACCTATACAATCAAGTTGCTAATAAGTAGGTATATATTATTTTTTGACTATACTATATTAAAATAAGTGAAATCCTTATTTATAAAAGAAGCTAAAATGAGAATATATTGGATGTATCGTATGATATGTCGTATGACGAAGAGATTTCAAAGCCTCTGGAACATCTCGAGGAACTTACATGTAAGTTTCCTCGAGATATTGCATTCACGGTTCATAGTGAAAATGGCACGCTTGGTTTCCATACAGATTGACGTATATATACCGAAGTAGTTTCTCACAACACTTGTTAAAATACTCCTCTAATAAGCTTCAGTTTTTTAGATTTAAAATGTCGGGTTCTCAATAATAAGAATTTCGAAGGTACTTATGTGAAGTCTGCCAATTCGCATTAGGCCAGCGTGGTGGAGTTAGCCTAACCCCTCTCATTCGTAGAGGAGGCCCATGTCCAGCAGTGGGACGTGTATAATACAAGGCTAGTATTATTATGCAGAAATAACGCCATCTACAGGACCTGAGTTACATTTAGTTTGAAGAAAATTATCGTGGTGAGCCTAGATGGCGAATGTATCGCATTTAGAACATGAAACTTCTAAGTGGATAGTGTTTTGCACCTATTTAAATAACTTATATAATTTTTTAGTTTATTATATTTCTGTAAATATTAGATTTTTGAACTTTAGTACAATATTATTACGCAAAATTGGTCGAGTTCAATGGTGTACATTTGGACAGGCAATAAGTCCAGCAAAGGACAAGTTTAGGTCGATGACAATGATTATTACGAAAATATAAGACCTCGCAAAAAAAAAAAACAATAGGTATGTACGCTATATATAATCCGTTTTCTTTGCTTATATTATCCTTTGCTTTGCGTCCCGCGGGCTGCGCCTTTTTTGTAAAAAAAAACTATTTTTTTTTGTTCTTAATTTGACGCCGCACTGATCTTAGTTAATGTGGCCATTTTTTTATTCCAGTTTATATTAGTTAGTTAGTTACTTAGTCATTGATTAGTTTCATATTAAGGAGTATTAACAAAAAAACAAACTGACTAAAACACTAAAAATAAAACTAAAAAATGTAGAATTTTACTAGTAGTTTCATAATCAATGATTACGTACCACTTACGCTGGCTAAGGTATGGCTTGTACGGGCGGGTGTCGGACAAGGAAGCGGAATGTTACAGGAAGGCGTTGTCGCATTTTTGCGACATGGGTCCTTTTTTATCCTGGCTCGGTAAAAAGACTACGCCACACCTGATGGTAAGTGTAGCGCAATCCAGGAATAGTGTTGACCAACGATAAACAGGGTGTCTATCGTTGGTCGGCACGATCATGCCAGCCTACCTAACTGCTTCTTCACACTCCGTTTAAAGGACCCCATATTATAGGAAGGAGGGAACACGTTTGCCGGCAAACTATTCCACAGCTTAATGGTCCGGCAGAAGTAAGATTTAGGGAACTTTTTAGTTCGAGCCGAGATGGAGGGGACCACGAAGCTGTTGCTCCCCAAGCCAACACGCATGGTTCTGTTAAGGAAAGGTGATGATGGGATAAGGGAGTAAACAACCGACGCACCCTGTTCAGGATTCCGACCCTGCGGGATGATAACTAGGTGTTACAATAGATACTTACCTATTGTTACATTGATTTCATTGTTATAATTTTGGTTCATTATAAATTTAAAACATTAGATTTGGGTTTTAGTTAGCATAAAATAAGAAACAAGCTATCGTGTTTGTATAGCTTATTTTTAATAGATATAAGACCATCAACACATCAAGCCAGTCTCCGTACCAGCGGTCGAGTAGCCGACTGTGCAACGAGAAACCGTGGGTCCGATCCCGCACCGAGACATATATTAGTGTGATCCTCAAATATTTAATAAATATTTAATGTAATGTTTCGGATTTGGAGTTGTGACACCGAAAGGATCTCGTAGTACCTGTTACCTACGACAAAAGACTCGTATCTTTCCGTAGGACATCCAGGACTAGGTGTGTGATTGTTGGATGTATTTATTTATTTATTATTTATACATGGCATTTATACGTGGCCTGCATATAAGCGTTATTTTAGGGAGATCCATGTCGCAAAAATGAAGATACTGCGGTGGATGTGCAACGTTACACGACTAGATCGTATACGAAAGGAGAAACTAATTGCCAATTGTACTTTTGTATTGTTAACTGTGTTACTTGTGTGTATGTATTCCAATGTACAATAAAGAATTATAAATAAATAAATAGAAAGGAGTAGATCCGAGTGTCTAGTTATCTATGGTTGAAGATAACATAGGAGCCTGTCGGCCGCAAATGCCTGATTGATCTGGGGATACAATCTTGCGGACTGCCAAACATACGCTGGGTTGACGTTTTAGATAATGACATGCGAGCATGTTTTCTAGGGAGAATGGCACTACGGAGGGTACTCAACATAGGGCGAAGTGGAGGCGTCTTCATACGAAGGGGGATCTTGGTACTATGCCGGGATAACGCCACGCAAAAAGAAAGAAAGATGGAACTCAAAAAGCTCCTGAGTTATGCTAAAAACTTTCTAAGTACCTACAAACTAAAGGGCCACGTATTTTAATAATAACTCTAAAAACCCTTATCCAAAGTTCTATGTAGACATAATATTTGAGTCCTAAACTACAATATTTCAACTAGGAGTTTATTTGAAAATAAATATGACCTCGTCGTATAAAGTTTTTAATGTGAAGCTACGTGTTCATTAAACTGGGGTGTAAACAGGGCAATAAACATGGAACATTGTGCACATACGGACTTCGCATGCGTATTCCTAACCTTAGCGGCAGAAGTTACGGGATATCACGTGTAGTTTTTTCGCGCGTAGATGAGCACCGGTCAACAGTACAGCTCTTTTTAAGAACCATTGTTAGGGTTGGATATCTATGTTTTTTGTTAATGAATCTATTTGCTTGCAGATTAGCTTTTTTTTGCGGAAAATTACTATGAGTATACACAAAGTAAACTGTATAGGAACTCTAAGCTATATACAAAATCAAATTATAAGTATCTTTCCATGCATTACCATAACATTGATATTGTAAGTTCTAATAAAATGATACGAGTATAATAGGCTTTTGTAATATTCTTTTGTTTTGTTTACAAGAATGCAGTACGCATGACACACAAAAAGTTAGGGAACCCGATCTTGAAAAATAACGGCTCAGCGAGGGCATTGTAGAGTATAAGTTTGAGGCACGATGCGGTGCTGGACCAGTATAGCGCATGTGCCGAAGGGCTTTATGTAACCGCGGGCCGATCCGAAACCAAGCGCGATCCATGGACTAACGTCCGTTAGGAAACTTTACTCATTCATCTTTTCCCTAAAAACGGGGCGCGGGACGAAGTCGCGCTGCGCTACGCGGAGGTTGTTACATAACGGTGGTTGAGGGCGACGGCGACTCCTACTCGAGCCGCCCTCGCGAGCGGACCTGTGCCGCCGCGCCGCGCTCGCACCCTCGCGCCCTCGCACCCTCGCACCCTCGCTCTCTCTCTCTGTGAGTGCCAAGTGCCGACGGTATTACCGCCGCGTCACCGCTTGCCTTCCGCCGCGCCGTATTCGAAACAACGAACAATCTTTCTTCGGACTTGCCGTGAGTCCGCTATACAAACTTTAATCCGCTCGTTGGCTTCTGACTTCTCGACGAAGGCGGTAAGCCATTTGTTTACTTACATTCATTTGGTACTTGTTTGTATTCTCATCTCGTCTAGCTTCGTTATATAACATTTTGTCTTATTTTTTTGTTGCTGTCATCATTATTACACTTGTTTTATATCCTGTAGCATTTAAATTTTCGGCTGTGCGTCAATTTTATTTCATAAAATAATAGATAAATTTATTTCAATTACATACTTTCCATGTAATATATTAAATAATTTGATTTTTAAGTTCTTAAATATTCTTCGGTGGATTGCAACATATTTATACAACATAAGTGCGTTAGTTATTTAACAACAATTATTTTTTGGTTACTACACCTATTTAATGTTTAGATAAAGAAACAGGGGATGCTTAGATTAATAAAATAAATACGTATCACATCACCGCATTCATTCAATTTCTAGGCGCGCTTACGAAAGCAGATGACGAGCAAATCTATACTATAATAAAACTGAAAAGGCACTTCATTTGTGAATTAAATATTTTTTTCAAAAATATAATTACCCCGAAACTTTAAAAGCAGTGTTATAATTGTTGTTAGTAATAAATTCTCGTAATCTCGTTAGACCGATGCTAATGAAATATGTATGAAACAAACCCAATAATTTTATAAAGTGCTCGACGTTTAGTCGCTGTTTTCCTTTGTACTAAATGCAACTATAAAATATGGTTATATAACACGGTGAGTGTTAAAAAATAACACGTAGCCTCACATTTTTCTGTTGTACAAATTCCGTGGCACGTAACTTCGTAGCCCGTAGCGAATCCGTAGAGGTCTAATAAAGCACCTATAATTTTTGTCCGCCCCAGCCCTGAGCGCCGGGGTTGTGATTAATGCTTCAAGGGGACGTCTACCCACGGTAGCATTATAGCACCAACATAATACAGAAACATCTCTAAAGGGCACCATTCGTTGTTATTGAAACGTACACAACGATACGCTCTGGTAATGTTGCTACGACATATTTATCGTAGCATCCTTTTAGCTAGTTTTGGAAATACAATTTGACGTTCGAATTCCTTATTGGCCCGCAAATAATTGCGTTTTTGTAAATATTTAAACAATTCAGAGATAATTCACAAATAATAAATAACTTATTTGGAACATACCCGAAATGGGACTTTAAAAGATCATTCAATTAATTCGCTCGTCTCAAAAGTTGATTTGAATGCACATTTCACGTTGTAGGCGATTCTTGGCTAGGTTTAAGCCAACTACCAAAACATAATAGTGTTTCTTTATTCCAATCGATCGGGAATATATTTTATAATTCTGAAGAATACCGTAGTATATCAAATTAATGTGAAACATTGAGTGGTGGAGCCATGCTGTAGACACTTTTTGGCTACAACATGAATGGGCCGGCTCGACTGGTCTGTTATAACTGTTTTACAGAAAACCGACATAAACTAATGAGTTCCTATGTTTCGTACGGTGAGTGAGATATTTGGAGGCCCAAATCCATTTCCTTTAAAGTGGGTAGCGCATTTATGATTCTTCTGGTATTACGGGAATTAATGGGCGGTGGAGATCGCGTACCATCAGGTGCCGTTTTATTTTTCGCCGTCGCTTATACTATAAAAAACATGTATTTTCCTTCAGACAGTTGGGTAGGAGGAAATAATTAAGCCGCTTTTCCTGTGTTCAAGAGATCAAAAGTTGTTCATTCCTTCGCAGTGATGATGAAGATCTCTTTAAAAGAAAGTTGAAAGGATAAAATAATTTGCATCGTGTCAGATATGGCGTATTCATATATACGTCTGATAATATGCAAAAATAATCACAAGTTTTTAAAGTAAGCTAGCTTCATTCAAATTTCGATGAGAAGTTTTCTTAAATAACGCATAATATAATGCCTGTATCGTCGTGCACTCACTAAATTCAAATTAGACCGGTGATTATCCGGTTGAAAATGCTAAAAATAGAAACAAATTTATAGTAGAATCAAACCCATTGTAAAAGGAAGAGAATACAACAAAATTGATAGGAAAAATAAATTAACGGCAATCTGAGGTCGGGAAGTTGGAAGGGGGGGGGCTTTTAAGGGTAAAAAACGGTTTATCTCGATTTCCGGAAAAACTACAAGTCCTATGGAAAAAAGTTAAATCGCAAAGTTGTAGGTAATAAAAAGATCTACAACTTTTGTATACACACTCTCTTCACATAACCTCAAAATATATGTGAAAAATTCAAATAACCAAGTTTTTTGTTTTTATTTTTATCTATTATAATAAATCATTTTTTTTCACGAACTTTGGTGAAAACTTACCTTTTTGTATCCCAAATACACTGTAATTTTTTTTGATTTAAAATATTTATTTTTGCACCTTATTTTGACTTAATATCGAAAAAGCAGCCTAATTTTCAAACGAAAATTCTCACGTCAAAATATGAGCTTTTTTAAAAAAGTCTGTTGGTTTCTTGTTCATTGAATTCTCTACTTTCTGATGGTGTAAAAAAATATATACATTACTACGGTAAATGTGCTCAGAAAATGCAAAGAAACGAACTACTAAATAACAGGTAGTAAGGCCCAGACCCACCTAGCCCCTTCCCCACTTCTTTATGATGGGCTAAAATTTTCCGTAGATCACTCAGGTATATAAGTTATATTAAAATAACAATAAAGAGGCATCTACGCATATAATTTAAAGAAGATTCTACAACTTTCTCAAAATATTGTAGATATGTCTTATTAAATATTAACTTATAACTTTACATTTTCTGAGCACATTTACCATAGTAATGTATATATTTTTTTACACCATCAGAAAGTAGAGAATTCAATGAACAAGAAACCAACAGACTTTTTTAAAAAAGCTCATATTTTGACGTGAGAATTTTCGTTTCAAAATTAGGCTGCTTTTTCGATATTAGGTCAAAATAAGGTGCAAAAATAAATATTTTAAATAAAAAAAATTACAGTGTATTTGGGATACAAAAAGGTAAGTTTTCACCAAATTTCGTGAAAAAAAATGATTTATTATAATAGATAAAAATAAAAACAAAAAACTTGGTTATTTGAATTTTTCACATATATTTTGAGGTTATGTGAAGAAAGTGTGTATACAAAAGTTGTAGATCTTTTTATTACCTACAACTTTGCGATTTAACTTTTTTCCATAGAACTTGTAGTTTTTTCCGGAAATCGAGATAAACCGTTTTTTACCCTTAAAAGCCCCCCCCCCTTCCCACTTCCCGACCTCAGATCGCCGTTAATTTATTTTTCCTATCAATTTTGTTGTATTCTCTTCCTTTTACAATGGGTTTCATTCTACTTTAATTTATTTATGTTTCAAATTGGAAAATCACCGGTCTAAATCATTTATTCTGTAAATTGGATCATAAATATCACTTTTACATTTCAATATTTTTTATACTAGATTACTTTAATTTTTATTTTTTATCGGTATTTCGTGGCTAGCCATGAGAAGAAATACCGAAACAAACTCATGGGTTATGGCTTTTTTTAATGTTAAGATATTTATTTTACAGAATTGTAAAACAAATTAAATTAACAACTTTAAAATAAATATGTTTTTTTAAAAAATATTAAAGATGTCAACTTTACAGACACACAATACACCACACACAATACACATTTCGCCGAGCTTATTTTTGCCCCTTAGTATGATGATAGCAGGTGGATAAAAAAGCTAATCCTATTTGATATAAACCGCTGTGTCTGTACATAAACATTTACTAACACGTTTGAAATTTATAAAGGGAATCTTAATTGATACCACAATTTAATTTAATTGTGAGTTATCAGTAATTAAGCAGTGAGTTGTGGTGTTAGGCAACATGCGTGTTCTTCGAATTCGACTTCACCTGTTTCACAACTTAAATATGGTGCCACTGAAACTGTGTGCTATTTTTTTTTCTTTTTAAAAATTTGGTTGGTTCTCAATTTTGGTTCCATTTAAACTTTAAGAATAAATTTTATCCTTGAGAGGGTGAAATCGGGGACGAATGACTAAACCTAGTCATATAATAAAGACCGATTTTAATGATTATTTCAGTAAAAACAATGAAATAAAAACTTTTGTTAAAAAATAAAACCGACTCATAATCTTATAATAATAATACTTCTAGCCCTGTATTATACACGTCCCACTGCTGGGCACGGGCCTCCTCTACTTATGTGAATTGTTAGGCCAAAGTTCACCGGCCTAGTGCGGATTGGTAGACTTTACATACTTACCTTCGAAA
Organism: Amorpha juglandis; assembly: GCA_949126905.1. Lineage (NCBI taxonomy): Eukaryota > Metazoa > Arthropoda > Insecta > Lepidoptera > Sphingidae > Amorpha > Amorpha juglandis. The sequence continues at coordinate 11,476,332 of OX421367.1, forward strand.
TTCTTATGGAGAGCCTGTCACATAGGTATGGTTTCCTCAGGAAGTTTCCGTCACTGTTAAAGCGAACAGTAATTAATAATGAATACCCACATAACTTAAAAGAGTCAGAGGTGTATGCCCTTGGGGCTGGTTTCAAACATGCGACTTACGTCTCGACAGTCTAAAAATAACCATTTTACATTATTTTTTCAGTTAGTGCATTCTATCTATAATTGGCCATTAAATTGCAATTGAACTGATTTTAAATTGGTTTCTTTTATAGCATTTAAGTTTTTTAGAGATTTCTTTTCTTACAAAGTTTTTTCAATATTAAAGTTGTTAATAGCAGTGGGTTGGTTGGAACAACCATATATGGATTAATAGGAGATAAAACGCGATACAACTGTGTTTTATGCCACTGTGCCAATCCATCAACAACTGATATAAATGGAATTTATATCGCAGGAATTTATTTAGGCAAATGGAAGCATACATTATGTCGAGTTTTTACCCACAGTACGTTTCTGTTTGCGATAAACATGCTTTTAGATATGGTATCTGATGAAACGTGCACTACTTTTACTACTGCATGGTGTACGTTTTGATAAAATGTAACGAATTATTAAATTTTTGTTGACAGGTATACTGCTGGTGGTAGGAACCAATTCATATCCGCCCAGATAGCGACTATAGTATACATGGTGCTAAAACCTGCCATAGTGATCCACACACCTTGTGTAGATCGCGTTCCAGGATCAGCCACTGTTTATCCGATTCTCCCTTGCATCATGAATTGATGGTTGGTTGGAACGTGTATATGGTTACATCCTTGTATCAGTGTGCCTGCATCGGTCATCCGCATCATGTCGTAGGCCCCTTGATTTGCTTCCCTCTCCGAAGAGGGAAGAAGCATTTATACAGGCCGACATGATTGTGGTGACACCGATAAAAAAAAAATTGTCTGTGACAAATACAAAAGGGTTCTGTATGTTTGAAGTTTGCCGATAAACCATAAACTAATGGATTTAATACGGGCTTTCTTTGTCACTAAGACTAATCACTGGGAGTGCACTCTAATTTAGCTGTTAGTAAATGAATGCCGTTGTTTTCGTTTGTACAATAATGCTATCATTTATTATAAAGTAACTCGAAGAATCGTCGCTGAAAAGGCAAAAATACTAAAATGCCAATACATGAACCTTACCGTAGAGCATTTTTTCGAGTAACGAGTATCGCGCAATCCTAAAGAGTACCATGAAGAAAAAACTTGTTTTTTTTTCGGTCCACGGATTTGGAAAAAAATAATATGGCTAACCCACTGTATGGGTTGGATCAGTTATTTATCCAGGTTTAATTTGTTTTTTTTGTAAGCTTCAAATGGTTTTTTTTATGGTTCCAATACGGCTATTTTCCACAAAAATAAAGCCATCTGAAAAATTTTGATCCCTTAATTTCTTCCACTAGTGTAATTTTGTACAAAATTTTCCCAAACATTATTGCCCACATGATCACTAAATAACTTAATTTTAATTGTAATATCTGAATGTAAGATCTAGGTTACAGTGTTTCGGAGTACACGTCGATGATTACTAATCGATCTAATTATTTTTTTAATAAATCACTTGTTTGTAATTGTCTGAACAATACAATGGTTAAAGAACCTATAATGAGACACAATTAGCATGAAAGGAGGGTAAGGTAAGTAAGGGCGATGTTTATTGTAGTAGACTGCATCTTCACACTTGCAGCTTATTTTTACACGGCGCTATAAGAGTAAGAGAATAAAGTATATGAAAATAATAAATATTATACTATCGTCTCCTATTGAGCCACTCGCGGCGGGCCGCCGTAATTTATTATTCTGTCTCTTATAGCAAAGTTTAAGCGTATGGCTATAAGACTGTCATTGTAAATAATATTACATACTTATATGTGATAAAATGAATAAACATGTTTTTATACTTACCAAAAGTGCGTAGAAACACTATTCTGTGAATATATTTTATAAGTCTACTTACAACTATAAAGTAAAAATAAATCTCCGCTGAATTATTTTGCGTAAGCACTATTGATTTTGGATTTACAATATAAATAATATTCGCATCATCATATTACGATTATTATGCTACAAAATAAGGCCATTCTTTTACTTATTTTATACCGTATTCTTTTACTTTTTTTTTAATATAATATATACGACGTATATATATATATATATTTGATATAAAATATGTATGTTTGTAGTTTATGTAGAGATTGTATTATGTATAATATTTATTTATAATATATATGTATGTATATAGATATATATTATGTGTATACGTATAGTACTATATTAGTCAATTTGTAAAATATGTACATCTATTTTCTGTAAGTTTCGATTATATGTTGACCGCCCGCTCATTTACCTATCAATCCAGTCCATCCAATGGTTGCCTGGAAGAAATTGCCGTTAGCGATAAGGCCGCCAATTGTACTTCTATATGTCATATTAAATTGTATGTTGTGTGTTTTCAATACGTTTTGTGTGATGTACAATAAAGTTATAAATAATAAATAATAATAAGGCCAGTGATATCCCCGGTAGGTACATATAATATAACATAATAATTTTCAAATTACACAAAAAATTACCGTCAATATTAGTACATATTGTATTGCATTGAAGACACGATAGCCATAAATCCAAATAACACACGCTCCGTCAATTTGTCGATCGGTCATCGGCCTAAGATACCGAATTGTTTCATAAAATCCTGCTATGTACTAAGTATCTGATTCATATTAGTGTTTGACTTGATAGTGACCACCGTAGATATTTATGGTAAATAATTCGCCATTGTGGTTAATTTTGACGAGTCGCGTTACGGAGGTCAGCTGGTATATAATACCCGTTGTATTTACGTTATTGTGCAACAAAATGGAACAGAAAACATAGAATATTTTCTCAAAGGTATATAGGGGCTAAAGGGCCACACTCTACGCTCCTAAATTACTTCGTCCAGTTCAACCTATTTTATTAACTGACAGAACGTTTTTAATATCACAATTTTATTTCATAAGGGTTGTTATGTTATCCTATTAGGTCTTTACTTAAGGCGAGTGTTCACTGATTTGCGCCCGATTGTTCTAGAGACATTTAGCCCCGACTACCTTCGTGTGTGAATTATATACACTAAACTTTTAATACATATTACAAGCCTAATGAATATTTACAGTGAGAAGTTTGGGATGAGTCCATAGAGGCCAGTAATTTGCAATCTCGCTGGTGAAAACCACACGTCGTGTGCAGACATGTCTTGATATTAACAATTTCTAAGTAAAACCAAGGATGGGTACTATTTACCTGTAGTGCCACTATCATCTATAAGGTTGTTATAATTTTCCTAATAGTCTGATAATTGAATATGGAAAACATATGATAATAAATAAATAAATTATTAAAGGTCGAATATTTTAGACCTAATATAATTGTAAAAATGGTCGTAAGAAGCATATAATAGCCACAATAATGTTTTATGCAAAGCTCAAATCTAAAAATTAAGAATTAAAATATTTTTCAAATAATATTTTAAGACCAAAGTTATACAATAAAATAATCAATTTAAACGTGGCACATAAGTTGATAATAATTAGAGCACAAAGTACGGTTAATGGTATAATGGTGTGAAGTGAAAATTCATTCGAATGGAAAAATCGAATTGGCGTCGAATGCGCAGTGCAGATGGCGGGCGGACAGTACTGTCGATGTGAATCCACTGTTAGTTTAGGTCCGGCCATTGGTCTTTACGTAAATTACCCACCTAAATTTGATTCCATAAATTGTTAATAAAACGGTACCAAATCGACTTTGGATTACGGGACGCATATTATTCTGGTGTTAAGATTTTCGTATTTCGTATTGCATAACATTACGAGTATTATTATACACGATGAAATGGAACTAACCAGAATCGACATGGTGACATTTTGGACCAATGTTTTATTATCCTTTGTTGTATTAAAAAATTACCCCCTACTATTTTTAAAGTTATGATCTATTGTTGCGTTAAATAAGACTATTTATTATTAAACAAAAAAAAAACAAGAATCATTTTCTTGCGAGATGTTATTGGCGGATTTATGTTGTGATATTTGATTGCATAACATTTATGTACCTAATTATGCACCCTGCACCTTTTCATAACATGATAACAAATTGTCTAACATTCAAATGACCTTATTTACTAAAGTGAAGGACTCTATGTAACTCCTATCCATTGGAAATATGATATTCTTGTTTTGACTAAAACTTTTGGAACGAAATCAAAACATATTGACGATATATTAGCTGACCAATGAGTTTTGCAGGTGTTCTTATTATGATCATTATTCTTAGGATTACGCACCCATTGTCAACAGATGAGCGGTATAAATAAGGATATTTGTTACATTTTATTCAGTTCCAAATAAATCTTCATAGAGAAGAGTTGGACTCTACATTTTTGATTTAAAACCTTCCTTACGCCCCGTGTAATTTTTATCTACCTAGATACATAATATTTTTCCGTGCAGAGAAGGCAAATAACTCATACAGCCATGAACTTGATCAAAATGTTCATCAATCAACTTTTTCTGTATACGTTTCATTTACCTCTTTTTAGATTTAATACGATTTTTTCATAATATATATTATATACGCAAATAAACAGACGTATACTTAGATAGTAATTAAGACTTAAGCTTTTTAAACGGTACTTCTGTGGTTTATTGCCTGTGATGGTTTAATACCCAAACGCTCCATTATAAATTCGGTATTGAAATCCCCTGTTTATGTGTTACAAGTTTAGGTTGGACTCTTATCGAGTCGTAAAATGTATACATTCACATTAATTGGTATTTTCTAATTGATATGTAAATTAAACAATAATCGAATCGAATCGAATACTGAGATTTAAATTACGGACACAAATAAAACATAACATAATAAATAAATAAAATGAATATGAATAAACATCATCATCATATGAGTGGTAGAGCCACGCTGTAGACTGATTTGTCTACAACATGAATGGGCCGGCACGACCGGGTCGTTACCACTGTCTCACAGAAAACCGACGTAAAGTAGTGGCTTGCTGCTGTGTTTCGCACGGTGAGTGAGATATCCGGAGGACTAAAACCCGGAAGGGGTTTTAGTCCTTCCCAATTCTTTAATTATCCCTCCCCTTTAAGGTCGGCAACACGCCTATGATTCTTCTAGTATTATGGGCTTACATGGGCGGTGGAGATCAGTTACCATCAGGTGCTCTTTTGCCGGTCTATGCTATAAAAAAACATCACATACAATGTTTATGAAGGGCAAACGAGCAAGTTTTCTGGCACCAAACTACTGCTTGCATAGTAGCTACTAGCATGTAAGCATTGTTGTGTTTCGGTTTGAAGGACATTTAATCCAGTGAAATTACTAGGCATTATGAGACTTATATCTTATATCGCGCGGTGATAAGGGCAGTCGAGTGCCTTGCAGTGCTTTTTAATATAAAGTTCTGTGTAATGTTGCTCCTATTTAGGCCGAGCGACCTGCTTGTTTCGTCATTCAGACTAATAAAAAAAAAAGATGGTAAGCGATCACTGTCACCTATGAACACCCAGAGGAACCATCGCGTCAGTGGGTTACCGGGCTTTTACAGGTGTGTGTAGGCGTGTGTGTATACTAATTTATCAATCGATTTTTTGAAGTAATTTAGTTAGCCACGACGCGTTAGCATTCGTTTTCATATCCATGGATAAAGGTGCGCTGGCCACGAACATCTGCAATGAATACCTTTTATTGAAATTGAATACCTCTAGGTAATAAGGCGATACGTGATTCTTTTCACGCTACTTAAGGGGTAAGTAATATGATAATTAAGCACATGTTTTCCTTAATCTACCGCGATAGTTTTTCATTGGAGTCCTTATTGGATAATTGTATTATTATTATTATGTATGGTGTACAGCTATTGTGTATGGTAAATACGATAAAAAACATCTTATAAATACCGCCAGTCGCCATTACGGAGAGTTCAGTTCTCTGCCGACAAGATATCAATAAACCAATAACTGAGTCTTATCCGTGTGTATATAAATGGTGTTCGCGTGTGTGTGTGAGACGGGTGTGCTGTAGGGATGGATTGGAGCCCAGATATAAACACGACGAACGCCGAACATTACGTATAATAATTCCTAATTAGTATTTCATATAAGCGGTTTAGATGCCTTTAACGTTTCCATATGCATAAACATCTTTTTTTTTGTGTTAACGCTTGCTGTAAGCCTGACACTAGTCGGGTGTATACAGCTTCACCAGACTTTTGGGTGAGCGCTTTAGGCGCTCTCAACCCTAATATAAAGATCTATAAAAATAAAATAAAAAAACATCAATACAAAACAACACAAAATTAAAAATAAAATCATAAACCTAGGGAAAAAAATAAAATATTTCAATGGAACATAGCTACGGACAAAGGAAGCCATGTGTTGTAACAATATTTTACTTACCAAGATGATCAGAGTGCAAATGAAATAAATAAACCTTGACCCGAATTACATAAAACTAAATCCTTATAAGATACTTCGCAATTTTGCCATATTACGATCATCCGCCATCCATTAGCTACCCACCGCCGGGAAAAGAGAGGAAATGTAAGGAATTTGTCTGTTTGTGCGTGTAGCGAGCCAAAGCTAGAAAGTTTCGTAATTTTTTTTGTTGCTTTCTACGATCATAACATATTTATGGGGGAAATAAACTGGTTCATGGTTTGTCTTCTCACTGTCACGAGTGTCGCGTTTTATGTGAAACTACTTTGGAACAAGGGTTTATACAATATTACACAAGTTCCGCACTTATGCTTTCTACCTTATTAAGTATTACACTCGCAATAATGCTGCAGGCTTGATGCTCTTAATTGTTATTCTGTTGAGTAGTGCGTGTTAAATGAAAGCCCTATTCTTTCCACGGATTATTTTTTTATTCCTATTACATTTAACTAAAGAAGTTGTATTGAAGAAAGCTCATCTATTAGGCCTTAAAAATGATACAGCTTTTTAAAAACGTGAACCATTGCTTGTTATAGTAACAATAACTTTAACTAATTGATGGTGCAATTCCACCCTTTATTAAGTTACATTGCGTGAAATACAATACCGACAAAGACATTTATTGCATGGAAATTGCTTTAATTTGTTTTTTTTTTTAATGTTACTTTTCAGATTTATATTACTTAGTACTAATACATACTAGCATACATCCATAATACCACGATTTATAAATTATAAATATAAATAAAGAAACATACTCAATGTAAAGTGGTCATTACCTTATTTATCGCAGAAGTTGGATTCATTGAAGACTAGCTTTTAACGGCATTTGTTGAGATAACAAATAGCCTATGTCCTAATCCAGATCATGGTATACCTGTGTGCTAAATTGCAACCATAACCGTTCTGTCGTTAAAGTGGTATTGACTAACAAACATCATAATTTCTAAACTCATAAACATACAAACTTTCACGTGTATAATAGTATAAGGAATAGGGTTAAGGTTTTAAGCAATATAAACAAGAAGCGAAGTTTCCATGATTCACGTATGTGGGAAAAGTTCAACGATGTGTTTAATCACCCTTGGTAATTCTGTTTTCTCAAAAGCTGTTGTAGTGAGCATTCACGCGTGCCGCTACTTTTATTGTAAATATGACAATAGGCAACATAATGATAGATTTTACCAAATTGGTTTTAAAGTAAGGAATTATTGAAGTAATACCTTCACATAAAAGGAGCCTCAGGACGAAGATGGTAAATACTAATAAAAAAATATTATAATATAATATATTTGTTTTTAAATGAATAAAATTAAATAACGACTGTTTTAAAAACAAGTACTCAGTAACCTATAACGTTTTTTAATCTTTAATATTGATTATATATTATTATTACATATTAAGAAGACTTTCAACTATGTGCCGGTAAAATAACAACACGACGTGTTAAAGGCCGCATTCATGTGGCAACGCGGCGGAACTGTTTGGTTTATTTTGGCCGAACACAGAACGAAATGGTTAAAGTGAAGTCGCAGTGCGTCCGTTCCAACAGAAAATTTTATTCTCAAACTGTAATATGATTACACACCGACTTCAAAACAGGGGCATTCTCAGTTAAACTTTTATATGTTTAGCGATACTTCGCCGAATGTGGTTCGGAAACTCTTTTCTCTCTCTTCTCTCTTCTTTAACCAATAACGACAAATGCTTCGCCATTTGATTTTTAACTGTTGATTTTAGAAGTTGTTTTGTTTTTGTTATAATTATCATATTATTTTCTAACCAAATTGACAGCGCGTCGCGTTAGTTAAAGGCACTGATGACAACCTTAGGGCTGGATCACAATAAGTCGGATATCTATCGTACCGATTCCGAAGACCGAATCGGCTCATATTACAAACAGAGCCATAGTTAGTGACTGACAACCATAATATTGGCCCGACGTAATATGAATGAAACCGTCTCAAAGTCCTATATTGGTCCAGTCATTTTAGTAAGTTCACCTCGGAATCCGAGATACCCAGCTGTTAAGTCTGTAAATACTTGTATATTGACACCCTAAAAGTTGTCTCAAAACCTACATATGGTAGGGTGTGCGCAACTATTAAATTTCAAGGTCAAAGCTCACAAAAATAGCTTTTTTTGTAAATATCTCATTTCCTATGGGTTTTTTGCTATTTGTATCCATTATCAATATTGTAGAATACAAAATTCTCTACAAATTTTGTTTCAAACTTTTTTTCATACGGTGAACCGTTGTCGAGATAGAGGGCGGAGAGCGCGTGTATAATACAAGTAGCAAAAAACCCATAGGAAATGAGATATTTACAAAAAAGCGCAAAAAAACGATTTTTGTGACCCTTGACCTTGAAATTTAATAGTTGCGCACACCCTACCGTATGTAGGTTTTGAGACAACTTTTAGGGTGTCAATATACAAGTATTTACAGACTTACAGCTGGGTATCTCGAATTCCGAGATTCTTACCTAATTTAAGCTAAAATGACTGGACCATATAGCGCAAATAACTATAATTATACTAAGTTTTAATCGCGCAAGGGAATTGATCGATCTCGGGCAAACGAGGACAAGCCGGTCGGCTGTATAAAAAGTATGCATTTTAAAATATTCCTAAAAATCTCTCTGCCAATTTAAAAAGCGTATTAAAAGATATTGCCTTTTGCAATGGTAATTTGCGCGCGCCCGAGTAAATTTAATCCAAAATGGATTAAACCTGTGTACACATATAATAGCTATTAGCAAGTAGGGTAATTAAATAATAGTATATCCACTAATTCCGTGTATCTATTGCATGTACGTAAATTGCATTTTAGTAAAGACAATATCATTTATAATCAAAATAAATTTTATAGGTACAAACTAAATCGCATGCTAGATATGCAGCATTTTTAATATTGAGATTCTTTTAGGTACCTATTATAGTAATAAACTTGTGATATCTGCCTTGAATTATACTGCTGAGCAAGGGCCACCTCTACTAATGTAAGGAGCCTTCATCTACCACGCGGGCCAAATGTGAGTTAATAGACTTCTCATACTTTCGAAATTTCTATTCTATTTTATATTATCAATGCTCTTTTCCACGCTTAGCCAGAACGCGTTAATAAAGTGAACCATACCCTTTAAACAATTCATATTATTAAAAAATAGTTTTGTAACTAATCTATGTATATTTGTCTATATTCTTTCTATGTATAGAATATAATATTTGTAATTAATCTATACATATAATATAATAAAAAAGTAACGGATCGCTATCTGCAAATGGAAGATATTTGAGATTTTTTTTTTATTGGGACCTTTATCAACGTAATAGCACCCCATATAACGAGTGTTAGAATTTTTGTCTGTTTGTCTGTGCGTTTGTGCACGTTAATCTCAGAAACAGTTTATCCGATTTAGAGGTAGTTTTCACTAATATATTGTGGTAAGTCACTTAACATTTAGTGTTTGTTTCATGTCAATCGGTTCATAAATAAAAAAAATATGCTAATTTAAAGATATCGATAATATAACGGTGCAGAACTTCACGCGGGCGGAGCCGCGAGCGAATGCTAGTGCTAAATATAATGGGTACATTGTGTCAAGCCTTTAGTCCCGTACCGATTTGACGTTGTACGAGTTTCCAGTTTCTACCCAATGAGCAATAATTGTCGTCATGAGAGCCTTTAGCCTCGTGAATGTTATTCCGCTGTCAACACTAATATTATTAGCGCCGCACATGACGCGGCTTTTGGGGATTATCTATAAAACATTGTGTCAACTTAAGTGTGCTTGAATGATCGGTCTCATTCATGAATTACTACTACATTTTATATTAAATGTATTTAATTTATTACTGCAATACTAATAAGGTAGGTAGATTGGTTTACCATCTATCATTTGAGTAAGATAGATCCAACGAACCATGAAATTGCTCACGGCTTCGCCCTCGTGAGTCTTTTTCGGGAATATTTTTTATATTTTATAAAAACAATTAGTATATTATATGTTAATTGGAATTTCGCTAAGTGATATCTTTATCTTAATCAGTTTAGTAGTTTTTACGTTATTTTCGAATAACACAGACAGAGAGACAATAGACTTCCCTGTTTTATTACAATATGTGTAGATACTATTTATGGCGAAAGGCTCGGCCCCTGACACATAATCTCTGTGAAATATAGCACTACTTTCATCTTTAGAGATACATGCGTAAGGTTATCTTATGTTAGATAAATAAAATAGTATATTAATTTTATTTTTAATCTGAAAGGCAAAACCTTTACACGCCTTATAGTAAGCCTGCCCATATACAATACACAAAGATTTGTATTATTCGCATGGCACAAGATTTTGATCGTCACTCCGAAACTTAAGTTGTAAGGAATCATAATGTCTAGTAATTTAATTAGGTTCAATGTGATTCAAACCGAAACACAATAGTGCTTACGTTCTGCTGCTGGGCGGTAGAAATAAACAAAGTGGTAGTACGAACCCAAACAGCCTCTTGTATACGGGGCACATTATAATTGCAGTCGGGATTGCATTTTGTGCCCGAGACGAATGATTATCTTAGATAGACACTGCACTATATGTCGTAAATCAACAACTACTAGTCACCTACTGCACGATGTCATAATAATGTTTATATCTTAACGTTTGTGTAATACAAAATAAATAAATAATAAGTTTCTTGAATATAGTGAGAATTTTAACTTTGTATGCTATTCAGAAACCATAAATTAAAATAATACACGTTGTTTTATCATGTTTTACATAACTTTTTATAATTGATGAGGTTCGAATGTAGTTTTGCGTGATTGCGTAACACATAAATAAAACACATAAATATGCATTTTCATTGTTAAATATATACCGCTGAAATATGTTTTTATTGAAGGTTCCCGAACCTCGGACAATCGGCAGACAAACATTAATAGCATATTACTTATATTCAATGTTTTGCTTTATCCTAGAATGGCAATGCGACTACAGCTGAAACTGATATTATGTACAGTGCAGTCAAGAATGTCAACCGTCAAGAGACACTACGTCCCTGGATGGTCAGCAGAATTGTACTGGTCTGAAGTTATTGGATATTGGTTGACCCCGGAACGCAACTCGCCTGAATGAATCACTATTGCGGGTTTTTCACCACGTATACGGTGGTTCAAAAATATCAGGGTCCTTTTCACCAGGAAATATGTTACTTATGTCTGACAAGCCTCTCTTAAATACCGCATTACTAGTCAGTGTTAATCGATATCAGAACTGACCTGAAGAAATGTTATTTTTGAAAACGTATCCACGCATTTTATTACGTCATCCGTGCATTACCTTCATGATTTATTTTCTCAATTCTTGAACAAACAAATGGAAAGAAAAGCCATTGTTACGTGCGAGTTTTATATAGTCCAGGAGACGAGGCTCCAGCCCAGTGATTAATGGTTAATGATGACGCACGCGCTAACAGTGACCACGGCAATGGCAAACAAAATTACTAGTAAATAAAATAGTAAGAAGTAAGAAATTGCAGGAAAAATAAAGGATTTCACTTCAGAGTTGTAAAAAAGAAATGGATGGTGTTTTTTTATATAAAATAAACCAACGCGAAAAATAGTAACATTCAAATAAATAATAAATAAAATGAATTTCGAATTCATATTATACGAGTATATCTATCATGTATGTATAGACTTTACAACAAGTTATAATTAAAATTTTATAATATTATGTTATTTGTTTAAACTGCTTTCATGTTCAGAATTTGTAGCATACTATGTTCTTTACGCTTTATTATTATTAGTATATTATATTAACTCTATTTTCGTGGCCTAGTTTGACCAAAAGATGGTTTACCTCCCAATATATGCAGTAGTGAAAAACTTGAAAAATACATAATTATATATAATTTCTAACCAAGACCATTGATACGTCCAAAAAAACACAAATAAAATTACCAGCGCCCAATGTATCAATACGTAAAGCAAAATAATTGCCGAATATGCCAGAATGGTTTTATTTGGCAAATATCCAGTCTCTTAATTTCATTTGATTCGCGTATAACTCGCGTTCGTAAGTATAGTAAATATCTATGTTTATCTAAAACAATGCCACCTTATGAAAGATTTAAGGTTATTCTTGCCTGAGCCATAGGCAACCATGCAAGACAAGCCATGGACAAGTAGCGTGAAAGTTTTTTCTGGAACATGAAAAGCAGCTATAAAGAGACAAAAAAGTGTGCTTTCTTTGTAAATATATTTTATAAGTCCTTAGTTTACCATCGACAAGAATTACCATATAAAAATCAATCGGTTCACTATTTTGTAGATGAAGAGCAAATACCCTTCGCTATTCAGTAAAAGCTAAAAATATCAAGTACATTTATGTTGTTCTATCGGATGTAAAATAATATTATATTGCCCCGAATTTATTTAGTCATTTCTTTAAAAATTCAGTTATTGATTCATCTCTGTAAGCGATTCTGAAAGTTATAACTACAAAAATAATATTAAAACACTCATTTTCTCTCAGTAATGTTATCAACTTCTAGTACATTTACCACTTATTTGCACTGTAAACACTTTTATGGTTTAACATATTTGAATAACATTTGGGTAATAGAAAAATATATACATTTATGTGTCCTGTTGTGGTGGGCTCAATAATAATTTACTATTCGAAAATTCAATTATGACGAAAAAAAGAATTTCAAATATAAAATTGATAGTCCATTGTTTACTGGGAGAGAGACACACACCTATTGAGAGATGGTGATTGTTCGTGATACGCAATAAGGGTGTGGGAGTACGGTACGAGAGGATAAGGTCGTAAGGCCCCTGAAAACAAAGTTGCATACAAATTACCACATTACAGGCGAGCCAGTGCGCCGTCCCAACCTGACGAGAAATTGCGCATTTTCCATCACATGTTTGTCCGAAGGATTGAACCCGGCCGATATGCCAGCTGCAATAGAGGTCGATGAAGGTCGCCGCCATCTCAAAGTCAATATCGCAAGGTCTAATTGAGGTCTTTTAAGGGGAAAAGGTCCCCTTGACTTGTATAATATAATGTCAAAATACCCTTGCCATAATTTGTTTTTTCGATTTCACATTAATTACAATTTGTTTATGTAGACTTATATTCAAGATAAAATCACTTGCGGCCAAATGAAAACGGATACTAACCTTAAACGACCTACGTTAATGTTTCTTGTAATGAAGAACAGGCTTAAACTTTAGCTAATCTAGACTAATTCATCGGGAATACCTTTATGCCTATATATGTAGTAGTATGTACGAGTAATTTTCTTGAGTTCATTCCCATGGTATTAAGATTTAAAGTACATTAACTGTACCATATCTCTCATTAGCTAGGGCTGTATAAAATGATTAATCAATGATAGCAATCGAAGATAAAGTAAACAAAATAATGTTATCTTTAAAAGGCAGGCTTTACATTTTCGAACCAACCATTCTATTTACAATATTAATATTTGCTCTATTTTTACCTATAAACACTTTTTCCTATTAACTTCGCGCACATTTAAAAAACTTAATTCAAAGGCATTTCGTTCACTAGAGCAGTTATATACTGAACCGCACATAAAACACTGTTCACTATTTCACTGCTTTGATTGATTTTATTCTACTTCTTTGAGTCTGCTTCATCGCATTTAAAGATTTTGTTTTCTTAATAAAACGTGGATATTGCAGAAATTTTTATCGAGGAGTAAATAAATAATGCTAATAATCGTAAGCAGTATAACTTAGGGATATTGAATGTCCATTTCTACCACGATTTGTTATCCTGCCACATTAAAAACGACATGCATGAATTTCCGTGTATTACAGCAAAATGCCATATCAATAAAATACTGCGGTGGAGCCAGGTTGCGCTACCCACAAAATATATGTTTGGTCACGTAGACAAACGGCCATGTGATATAACATATACCCGCCATGGAGTTGTTATTGGCAACATAACCCTGATTGAACTACCACATTGTATATCCACAACATTTAATGATAAAGTTCATCATAGTTTTCGCCTAATTTATTAGATAACGCTAAAGAAATTTCCTTTCGGCTAGTGTGCCAGTGTAGCCATTTAAATAGCGTTATTAAACTGGTCATGGTAATAAACAAAATGACACGATATAAAAAATAATATAGCCAGCTTATCAGATAAAAGCTAATATGGGGCGAACTAATATCACTTTGAAAGTGGGTGTGAGTAAATGTAAACGCTCACGTCACAAAAATAAATCTGCTCCCAGTAATATAGCGATGGATATTCGCAGCCAATGCTCTATGCACGTCTCGACTCGACAATGTCGTGCCCTTATAATGAGTAAACATCTTTTATAGTGTACAACTAAAACTTGGATATGATACAGTCCACAATGATCTCAAGTTTTAACGACTTGCTTTGTTATTGTTAGCTTAGTATATTATCTAGAATTGGCTATCAATATTTTTTTACATCTTTATGTATGTGGATAGTATTTGGTTATTCTTTCAAGTAGTTTTTCATGTAATACATCCAATTGTCACACATAGTCTTGACTCTTTACTAGGTTAACCTGTATCGTAGGCATCAGAAACTACGAGGACCTTGCAGTCCCACAAAACTCAAACCCGTAACCAATATCACACAAACATTTGTCTCAGTGCGGGAATCGAACCCCTAACCGCTTCTTCACAGCCGAATGCTCGCCGACTGTGCCACGGAGGCTTTGAAATACTATTTATGTAGATTTAAACACACAAAAATTGGTACCACCGTTTTGTCTACTGCTGGAAAGCAGCAGTGTCTAAGCATTGAATCAGGATATTGAATCCAGTAAAATTACTGGGTATTATGAGACTTAACAACTTATGTCTCGGGGTAACGAACGCACTCCAGTGCCTTGTTAATTCAAAATGTTGTGTTGCGTTATACCTGTTTATGGGCAGGCGTGGTCAGGCTTCGATCATAAACCATCGGAAGAGAACCTGGTCATTTCGTCATTCAAGCTAATAAAAAAATCCAATCCCGGGCAATTCATGTGTCATTGCATGTGACTGGACCTAGGAACTGAACCCCGGACTTCACGGCTCTTCACGGCGTTTTAGTACACTGCCACTAGACCCATAAAGTGCTATACCTGTTCTGTTGTTTAAACCTTTCGAAAATTCCATTCTGCGTTTGTTGAACGTTCACTACAAGGAAACAAAATAAATTATTAAGTTAAAACCACCAAACGTGATGGTAACAAAATATATTAGATATTTGAAGATTTAAACTGAAAGCCGGGTAACTGAGCCATATCGAGTTAAGGTCGGGCTCACTCACCGGCCTAATTATTAAGGGTCAGAGCAACCTGCCTCCAATATACGATAAAACCACAAATCCATCTAGATGAAGCAACTTTTTGTTTAAAGATTTTACGGATAATATTTCGAGCTAACGTATGGTGTAGTACACCCAAATTAATTACTGTAACGACGTTACTGTTATAAAGGCTTTCGTGGCGCAGTGGGCGAAGGCGTAAGGCGGTTAAGAAGCGAGGGGTTGCGGATGCAATTCCCGCAGACGAACATTTATGTGAACTACAAATATTTGTTTCGGGTCTAGATGTTTTCTTCTCAGAGGAGTTGATGTCAGGTAGGTGGCCGGACGTAAATAATACAAGTATTTTTTTTTGTAACATGATTTGTGTTAAAAATACACATAATGATTTCTTACGTTTACGCGAATGTTACACACTGAAATAAAACTAATTTAAACGGATTTTATCGCGGTTTTTTATTTTATATTTCAATCCCCACCTTGACCACGAAGGTTGAAAAGCTTTCGAAACGTCGTCGGGACCAAATTAAAAATAAAAACCGCAATAAAATCCGTTTAGGTTAGGAGATTACGCCTTAGTAGACTTCACATAGTCTGCGATATTCTTGTGAAAAATGTTTAGAAATACGGGTTTTCTCATAATATTTCTTTTGCCGTTGAAGCAAGCGATACACGTAACTTAGAAAATATATTTTATTACTAGTATAATATTAACTCTACAATGTTAAAGGACATCCATGGTGCTTAAGAATCTTAGACGCTTACTTTCAAAACTGCATATCTGCAGTGTTATCACACTCTTAGACGTATGAAACGATAGCCCTCGTGGCACAAACAATAGACACTTTACTCTTAACCTATTCTTAAATAGATATTTTTTATGGAATAGAAGGTAGTTGAGCAAGTGGGTTACCTGATGGTAAGTGACCGCCACCGCCAATAGACACCTACAACACCAAAGGAATCATCGGTGCGTTGCCTGCCTTTGAGAAAAGAGAAGGCTCTCTTGTTGAACGTACGTAAGTCCTTTCTGTATGGAAATACCGCTGTACATTTCACGTAGTTGTTTGAGTTGTTTAGATCTTACATTTTGACACCCTTTTTATTTAGAAAGCTCCATGTATATGCATATAGCATCTGACTGACCCGTCATGGTCTAGCGCAATACGTTAAGAATAGAAAATTAAAATTTGCGGTGATTATTGAATTTGTTCTATAATCATCATTCATCAATCATTTATACATATTAGAGCTATACAGGTTTTAGTTAGTTAAAAAAATATTGGAATAACTTACTGTTATCCTTTTCACCCGTAGGCAGGGTCCGCGCAACCTTAATTACTTACATGTTTTATACAAGATTTGGCTTAGAGATTTTTACGACTAGCACCTGTTTCTCATAAATTCTTGAGAATCCAATCTCGAGCAGGCAGATCTTATAAAAAGTTGCCCGATCTGGAAGTGGAACGACCTCTGTACGCGGTGACTAGACTAAAGAGATTGTCCACAGGTTCGAGGAGTTAACACAAAATAAATAATCTCGTAGCAGTAGCTAATTACAAATAAATGAATATAACGCAACGTTTATAGCATTGCGTTGTATTCATTCAGTAAATTGCAATGTAAGGAGGCATTTTAAACTATATAAAAGCTTGGAATAAGAAATCTTCACATTATAAACAAGTAATTTTTCAGTGATTACAGAAATAAAATAGAATTAAATTCAGAGAAATATGTATGAATACAAAAAATGTTGCAAGGTGCAAACCCAAATATGATGTCGAATATTACACGTTTCCCGTCAATTTGCTAACGCGATGTCTGTATAATTAAATAGTAGATACGTTGTGACGTCGCTTCCGCGCATTTGGCTCTGTATAAAAATCTATTTATGATATCCTTCTTCAATGTTCTGTTCTGTGGTACCTTTTTATAAGTTAAATTATTACTATACTTTATATCTATACCAATCTACAGTACGACAACTTTAAGTTTTGTCTACAACTTGAATGGGCCGGCTCGACTGGGTCGTGGACTCGACCACTGTCTCACACCTGTTACGTAAGGTAGCGGCTTGCTGCTGCGTTTCATACTGTGAGTAAAATATCCGGGGGCCCAAATCCCTATCCCCTTCCCAATCCCTTAATTATCGCTTTCTTTAAGGTTGCCAACACATCCGTGATTTTTCTGGTGCTTTGGGCGTTCAAGTGCTGTGGAAATTACTTACCTATTAATTTACCCAATTTTGCAATTGACTTAGAAAACTGCAATAGTACAAAATATACTGCAATAATCTAAATTGATTAGATTAGACAAGGCGCCAATTTTATTTTTTACGGTTAGTTTTTACCTATAAAAATTAATTGGCATGTTAGTGTTCAAAATATTAAACTTACGAAATCCCATTTTGTTATTATACTTTAATTACCATCAATAGCACGCTTAAAAGAAATACCTGCACAACTGGAACAACATAAAGATCTAATAAAATTATAATAACAAGCGGGAAACATGACTTATCTGTGAGAGCAGCGAAAAGTTCATCGTTTGCAAATTTTGCATTTAAAGTCTGCGTAAAAGTATTTAAATCCGATAATTTATCGACTCTCCCCTCCTATTAGAAGACGCCCGTGCCCACTAGTGGGTAGTATAATACAGGGGTGATACAACAGCCCCGTATTTTGAAATTTTTTTTTTTGATTGAGTTTATTTTTGCTATTTTTACCTACTATTACCACTTTCCTACATAATTTTTGATCATAACAATTGTAAAAATACTAAACTTTACTCAATGTGTTAGATGTGTCTCTCTAAATTAAATTATTGATGTGTTTTCGAAATGATACTGCAGAGTTACAACGTAAAACATTTCCGTTGAGTTACGAAAACTATATTAACTATTTATATTGAACAAAGCCATGCATAAAATCAATAATTCAGTTAAAATCAATTTAAGCGATGAGTTGTGTGTAAGTGCTGTGCGGAGATTGACCGGAAATGACCTGAGTTAACGGTTCCGGTCCGCGAGACACTCCCTTATATCCTCCCACTACGTTCATTTTTCAAACAAACATTGGACCGGGAGTCCGGTCTCTTGATAGATATTGGGGATAAGGATCGTTATTAAACGTTTATTCCCTATATTAAGCTTAACGAGATCCCATATGCTCACGTTATCATAGTTTGTGCCAGTCACCAAGCTTGTTTGGTTCTAAAAGTGAGGTGCTGTTGTAGTAGTTTGTAGTATTGGGACTAGTTAAAGTACGGACCATTTTTCAGCTCCAGAATAGGGTTTCGATGTTTAGTGTCCCAATTCCGGATTCTAGGTGTTTCGAAGCTGCGTTAAAAAAGGAACATGTGGAAAATTAATACATTTTCTTTTATCATTTATTGTACTTAAATAAATGTTCGAATCCAAATAGATTAGAAAAACTAAAACACAATTTTATTTTACGTTTTGTTTATCCTGTCATGGCAAAGTGATTACAGTGGACCTGATATTAAGTACAGTGCAGTTCTAATATAGATAATGTTAACCGTCAAGACTCATCGCATTCCTCATCGACCAGCAGCATTATGCAGGCCTGAATGTACTGCAGGCCTGATAAATACAGGTGACCCTGGAACGCGATTCGCTTAAAGCCACTTTGGCGGGTTTTTCATCATTGTTTTCTTTTATCCGAGCACGGCAAAGTGACTGCACTACACCTGATGGTAGGCGCAGTGCAGTCCAAAAAACCAGCGATCACCGACAAACAAGGAGTTTATTGGTGGTCACCAGAATCATGCCGGCCTGTATACACGCTTCTTCACACTTCAAAAAAGGGAAGAACAAAATCGAGGGGCCTGCGATAGGACAGGTGGATGACCGATGCAGGCACAGGGATACAAGAATGTACCCTTATAATCCGCTCCAACCAATCATCGGATGATGTCGCAAGCCCCTGGAAAAAACCGAATATATACTGGCTGATCCTGAAACGCGATCCACACCAGGTTTGTGGGCCACTATGGCAAGTTTTAACATTATGGTATGATGGTCGATATCGAGTCGGGTACAAAAATAATCAGGTACCCTCCCACCAACATTAATAATCTCACTAATTATATTGGACATTTGGTAATACAATTTCAAAAAGTTGCGGCATTCAGGCTGTCATCAATCAAAGAGATTCTTAAACGGTTGCAGATATTTATAACAGTTGAAAACATCGCCATCAGTATTTTATTTTGAAAATGATAAAATTTGAAACTCACTCGTTACATTCAACGACAACTCCGATTTTACAAACGATCCTATAATCTTTGACAGTCCGGAATTACGCCAAAACCGGAGTTCCGGAACTCAACCCCTAATTGAGACTTGTAGCCATTGTTCGTCAATACATGCTATAAGGACATTTTTACATGGCTTAATGACGAGACAAACAGGTAGCTCGCCTGATCGTTGAAGCCACCTTTACGTAATAAAAGCTACAGCGCTCTCTCCCAACTCAACCTAAAATAAACAATGTACTGCCTTTATATTGCGTTCGTCACCTCGAGAGGTAAGATATGTCTAGTAATTTACTCATACTACTGCTTGACGATAGAAATAGACAAAATAGTGGTAACTGGTACCAAAACAGACGCCCTCTTGCTTACGGGAGACTTACCACCTAATAAAACCCTGCCACAGCATACTTTTTTTGTAGAGTCTAGTAAATGGGAAGCGAGTCACCTGATGGAAAGTGATCTCCACCACACATGAACATTCACAAAAATATCCGAGGAATCATGGATATGTTGCCGACCTTAAAGAGAAGGGATTGAAAAGGGGAGGGGGATTTGGATCTTCGGCTATCACTCACTGAGACATAAAATCTTAAGTTTTATAATGCCCAGTAATTTTACTGGCTTCAATGTCCTTCAAACCAAAACACAATAGTGCTTACATACTGTTACTTGGCAGCAGAAATAGACAAAGCGGTGGTACCAACCCAGACGGCCTCTTGCATACGAGGGACCTACCACCTTGTAACTGCGTCAATCTCCTACACAATGCAGTGTTTGTTACCTTACCTTGGGATGAGATGATTCAAAGTCCTGTCTTGTGCAAACATTCTGGCTTGAGTAATGAGAATGTAATGTTGTAGAATTTTCAATAAAACCCTTTACAGTACAATCAACAGTTCTATGTAATGTATTCCTTGAATGTTGCTGTGGAGGAATGTAGTGACGCGGTTACATCGTATGACTAAACATTTATGATGGTCGGGGTTAATGAAAAGGACAGTAAATTAAATTCCTGAACACGAAAACCGGCTAAGAGTCCGTGCAAATTATGATGTGTACATTTACACCACCACGAGTGGCCACGAGTGAAAATTATGTTTTCTTTGAAAATATTACTCTTTATATCTATATACATATTAATATTAAATGTTAATACACATATTTGTGTTCTGTGATTTCAAAATTATTGATGATTACTACTAATAAATTGACAAATGTTTGTTCTATAACTGATAATACAAAAAGTGACATAATATCTAAAATCCTTATAAATTATCACAAAAATGCTTAATATGATTTCAAAAAAAATCATGACACATTTCATTTTGCGTTCATTTTGTTAAACGAAAAAGAACGAAATTCGTTTAAAGATCATAAAATGTTTAATTCATTTAATAGTCAAAATAATTCAGAAAATTAACTTAAATTGGTCGAATCTCGCGAATCATTTACGTTTCACCGAGTAAAGTAACAAAAATTCGTAGCATGTCGCGAGGGTTAGTCGAATGAAATTCAAACTGGGGTTTGGCAGGCCCCTCGGCATGTTTCCACAGTGTTAATTTAAGTAAGTGCTTTTGCAACAACTTCTATTATTTATGCGTGCGTAAAACTTCAGATTGTACAAATCAAATCGTTTGAAGAAGAAAACAGTGACGAAGGTGAAATTATCATGGACGCTCCATAAATCTTTAAAAAAGATAAAACAATTTTTTAAATACCATATAGAAGAAAAAACATCTAAACCGGTATTTTTTAACCGAATTCTTTTATGTCCTTAGTGTATCTTTTTACTTTTAAAAAATATGCTAGGGTGTTATTTTCCAAACATTATCGATCTAACACAACCGACCCGACATTGCTATGAAATGTCGATAAGATTGTAAAACTCCGTTTTCCACTTTTCGAAGTCGCTCTCTGGTCACCGGCGACCGGAAATTTGAAACATTAGCTATAGCTTTTATTTTACAACAGCGATATATTGTACGGCGCTGGTGACGAAAATATTAGATGTCGTTTTGATATCCGGCCTATGATGAATGCTTGCCGTACGGCTGGAAACAAAGAGTATTGTATTTATTTCTTTTTTAGGTGGCCTCATTTAATAAAGATATAAATGTTTTTTCAAAAATGAACTATAAATATTTATTACGACTGTTATTATGGTAACATGTCCTAAATTAAACGTATATATAAATGATAATATGAAAGTTCTAATTTAGTGCTGACATACTTTTCAATACTAAGTTGGATCGGTAGTTATGATTTGTATTTTTTCTGTCTGAGCATTCAATTATAATACCCCTATACCTAACTGTATTCCTCTCATTCTTCATTAATTATTGTTTGTTTACGGCCTCTGGCATACGACGGACCTCCACATAGTAAAATACGCTGTAGTTATACAATTACACTAGTTAATTCTAGGCGTAAAGTTTAAATAAAGGCATGTAATACAAATTACTATACCAAAAATAAATAAAAGCACATTTTTAACAAAAATATTGTAATATGGACATTAAAATAGCTTTTATCGTAGTTTATGACAGATACCGCAATTTTTAAATTCCCGGAAATGATGAGCTTCTTCGGCTGAAGCGAAGCGACAGACGCGACGGTAAGCGAGTAATCCAAGTGGTAACAAAGAGTAAAAGTAACATGATGTTTAAATCTGTCATCGCTGTCGGCGTGATAATTAATTACGAAAATTAATTATCTACCGCTCAAGTTGTAATAATTGTAAGGCGCATTTGCATTATAAAATATTTGACTTAGCTCCTCGTTGCGTGCTTTTCACATCTTTCTATCGTTATTTCACCCCCAAATAAATTTAAACGAAAATAGTGCTTTGGAATTTTACTTGATGGAATAATCTTCAATTTAAAAATGTTCTAAACTCAAAAAAGGTAGATTGAAAACTTTTATGCAGTGCTTAATAGGTAACATAAATTATAATACATTCAATTTATTTTTACAATATTTTTATTCATTTCCAGATATTTAGCCACTAAACATGTTTCTAAAATGTAAAATCCTATGAAAAAATTACATTACTAAACATGTTTAGCGGTTAAATACTATTAAGGATAGTCATGCAAGTCTGCCTTAGTATTTAAAATTCAGCTTTGTTTTGATTTTATAGAGCCGCAGTGGCCTCCTTTTCCAAACGTGTCATTTTGCAGAATGAGTGCGACGAACGAGGTCGGGAACGAACTGATCCCGTTTGTCGCCAAATGAGAAGGATCGCCGTGTTGACGACTAGTCGGCGCCTCCCGCACTGTAGATTCGGGGCATTTGGGAATTCTAACACAGTCGTAAGAAGCGACTAATTAGAGACACTAGGGTTGCGGCCGTACAGTAATGCGTGGCCGACTGCGTAGATTGGATTAAAAATTATATATTTTTATGGATGAAGGGGGTAAACGAGCAAAAGGGACTCCTGATGGTATAAGATAATCGTCGCCCATGGATATCTACAACACCGGAGGGATCGTGTGTGTATTAAGCTAGACGCATATTTTATATTGGATTCTTTACATTTATTGCGTAAAAAGCGTTCCAAAGTCCAATGATGCAAATACTTATACAGATTTTTAAATACCAGAAACCCTTTGTATAACCCTTTTGTATGACAAAGCACACATAAGCTCAAACATTAGGATCCCTATTGGGCTTCAGGTATTTTAATAATTTGGAATGTTTGCACTATCTTGAAAAATAACACTGTCTATTGCCCGTCTAATCTTGAATCCATTGGAGCACATTCTCGAAGACCATGTTTATACCGTACTTAATTATTGATAAGAACTGAGCATTTCGCTAAATTTACATCGATCACCTTGTTGATTATTATGTAAATCGCATGATAGTATATAATTCTTAGTAATAAATAAAATTTACTTTTACAAAAATGGTATTTATTCAGTTTTAATAGAATAATGTAATTGATACGCTCTTATTGCTTACTAAATCATTAATCGATTGAAGCAAATTCGAAATGTAAGCAATTAACTTAGGAACTTTGATTGCGCCTTAAAATTGTAAACAATCAACAGAGGGACTAGTAAATCAACAAAATTATATTCCGAGTAAAATCACTTTGATCCCAGACTAAAGTTATTTAAAATTGTACAAAAATGAGTCTACAATAGTATATACCTACCTTCATACTCACCTTGCAGAAATATTACTAAATTGATACTGTAACAACAATGTTTTTAGACATAATAAATAACGTACAGCAGTTTGTGTAGTCTAGAAATGGAAATAATTTTCCAAAATACACTTTCAATTTCTCGATAGACTTTTCAGTGTTTATTGACTTGACAGTTTGAATATTTATGACGCTGAAGACATTTATTGGAACGAGACGCTTTCTCTAAAATTGTTCTGAAGGTGAAAATGTTAAATCGACAACATTAATTTAACCTTTAAAGTAGCGCCTTGCGTATTGTTTTAATTTTATGCAGTCACTTGAGAACTTTTAAATTTGTTATCTAAACGTGCTGGGTATTTTAAAGTAGTTTGTTGCAAATTTGTTTCTTTTTTTCAGTTACAACATTATTAACACCTAGGGTCTTATTACAAAACGTATTCTAACTTTAAATTGGGTTTATATTGACCAATTTGAATGGGTTACAGGTTACGAGTTGTTAGAAACCTAGTTTAAAGTTAGACTAAATTGTTTAAAAAGGCTGCTAAACTTCTAATTTAGTCAATCCGTTAATCTAATATCGTATTAGCCAGTGATGTTCTATTGTTAGGTAATTCCTTCCTCCAGGATCCCTCCCTTGTTAATCGCCATAATTTAATAGAGGAATTATTAATCTCCGCTTCTTGGGGTGAAAGTGGACCACCAATATCATATAATCTGCCAACCTCACCATATAAAGCCAACCTCACCTGCCCGTGGTAAACTTTCACTCATTCTGCTGATTACCGGACGAGGCATTGGCGAAACTTAGTTCCCGGCGTCGATTGGGGGCTCAGACGGCGGGTCGCCGCATTTAATACTAAATCCACCGTAAAATCATGATGGGAAGGCGACGGCTGATATAAAGCCGGGATAACGGCATGCAAAAAATTATAAATCTCCCCTTCGGTCTCTAATTCCACGAGGTGGTAATTCTGGTCCACCGCTCATCAGGCATACTAACTGTATGTATCCGACCTGCCTAGTTCCGTCATCCATTTAAGCTTAGTGTCTCTCTAACTTACCTCTGAAATTTATGTTTAGGAGCGTATCATGGAGTTTCGAAAACGATCTTTTGATTTGACACCAAAATACAAATGCGTTAGATTGCCAGTTGGCCAACCTTTGAGTTTTGCTAGCTGGTCGGCAACCAGGTTTGAACACCGTAAGTCATTGGAAGATTTCCTTTTAGTAATTATTTTATAGTTGATCCATGTCAAAAAGTCGTTGTAAAACCAGAGGTTATACTTTTCCTGTATCATATAATCATAACATGTTACGCTGATTCCACGTCTTTATGATAAGACACACCTAACAGTTATACACATAGTCCTAACCCCATACTAAATTTACCTGTATCGTGGTTATCATAAACTAAGAGGGGCTTGAGGTCCCATTACACCTAGACCCGAAACAAATATTTGTGGATCAAACAAACATTTGTCTCAGTGCGACAATCGAACCCACGACCTCTCACTTCGGAGCCGGCTACTCGCCCACTGCGCCACGAAGGCTATTTTGGGTGAAAGGCAAGACGATGACTAATTACTGATAATACGAGATCATCTAAATAGAGTTCGATAGAGTTTATGGTCCACGCTAAAGCAATCATTATTTTTTACAAATTGCAATACTTAATTTTAACTGATTTCAAAAAGTATTTAATTCGACTACATACTTTTTATGTTTTAGGCAACTTTCCCGCTGTAGAAAATCGCAAGCAGTGATGTCCAGCGAAGTAGCTTTTTAAAAGTTTTAATTATAAAATGTATTGACGTTAATTCACGCTATTAATATCATTTAGTTCCTCGAAGTCAGTCGATTAGTCACTGTCATGGTCCATTCTGTCGTTCCGCAAGATACCTTACTTTTGATGAGACTCCATGACATCTATACTGTAAGTAAGAGTAATGCCTGAAGCACATCCACATATCACTGGAAAGCAAAAAAAAGAATATAAGTATCGAAAAAAGAAGAAAATTTTGTAGTATTAGTGCAATGAAATAATAGCAGTTACATTAAAGAAATGTAATTTTTAATTTTTGCGGGCATGGCTTCTTTGAAATGATAAATGCGCCGTGAGAACATTTTATTACTCAATAATTACAACGTTATTATAATTGTTTGTGTATGCAAACACACACAAAAGAATATTCAAATTAAAAATATTCATATTGTTATTCCTATTGAAGGTTTTTTTTATTTTGATATACAAGTTTTTACAACTTAGATATGATCAGGTTGATTCAATGGTAAGCTGAGGTATATATCAGTCTCATCATAATTTATCTGCCAATAGGATTGTCCACAATAAATAAAATAAATATCCCCGAACATGTTAAACTGAACTGTGTCCTATTTTAATTACAGGCATGTTTTGATGATGCATTTGTTACAATGTTGCGAACATTTTTATGGCTAGTTGAAATTAATAATGAAGTTTATTCTATTTCACCATAATTATTCGAAAAATAATGAAGAACTAAATAATTATATATCAAAAATATATAAAAATATATATATATATAAATAATAATTATATCATCTATTAACATGTTTATTAATATATATCGATAGAAAGTCATTATTTTATATTAAGGCAATAAATTTTGCAGTAGTTCACAAGAAGTTAAATAACATAGGTGTTATACGCGCCGAATTTCATTTTTATAACATAGTCCGTTGAATTCACTCACAACATGTATATACTATGTAACTAGTATAACTGTTATTATTTGAACTAATTTCATGAACAATAAATATATAGACCTAGAGGCCTCTACAGAGGCTTCTAATTGGCGCTTAATTGGAATTTGAATAAAGTCAACAATTAATTCCCAGAAGCTTTTAGACACATGAAATTAAACATAGGATAATGCACTGAAATGTATGAAAATTTTTAACTAAAATAATTGAAAATTTAAAATGTTGTTTAAAATTCTGAATATTTGTTGTAAATGTGTTATGTTTCATATGTTTTAAAAATTTTAGAATGAAAAATAAGCAAGAAAATAAAGCATGCAAATTGGATATATTATTATTTCATTTTCAAAACACTCTCCGTGTTTTATAGTGTTTTACGAGGCGCCGCGCACGTTACGGAGCGATGTACGTGAAAGTAAACCAACTAGTGAAAAGAATAATAATCTTAAAAGCTAAATATGATTAAATGGCAGTGAAACTATAAGCCATGTGCATTCAAGAGGAATCGTTGTTCTTTATAACCTACTGCTTTTAAATGTGAAATATAATCCACTATGGCATAAGGTTACGGTAGGCACTCTCTCCTCATTATAGGAGGTGGAAATTAAACATTTAATAAATTAGCTAGCCATACCGAAATTATGTGCTCCGATTGCATTTCTGTATAGGTTAGAAGTTATTTTATTTGGCGTTATCCTGACGGGTGATACTGAATTCTGCAAACATGATATAAAGGAGTTCATCCTAACATAAATAAAAACAGCTCATAAATCTATGCCAGTTCAGCGATAGCGTTGCCCTACTGAAAATATTCGATCTGCGCAGTAGGAGATATATGGAACCAAAATGTCGTTTGTCTACCCTGGAGCCGGCTAGGCGAGGTTTAGCAATCAGACCGATGAGCTTTTGCTATTGTCCTTTATTATTCAAGATAACAATGTTAGGAGAACATTTTGTCTTCCAAAAGTATAGATTGATGTCGGTTAGCTTTCTTTAATAGTTATCAATGTTGTGTTAGGGTAAACGTACCACTAAATGGGCCGCAAGAGACGCACGTGTCACATTCATCGATTTTAAGAATTCATTAATATGAAATTATAATTATTCATGTAACCTCTGGCATCTATCCGCGCTGCACGAGCATGACACGACATGCGATGGCTCATGCGAACTATTTGATATGTTATGAGTATGGTCGTGAGTACGTGATCTAAGATTAGTTATATAAATAAGTAATGATAATCGATTTAATTACTAATGTAAAAATCCTTTAACAGCATTAGACATTATTTGTAAATACGTATTTCAATTGTGTCTATCGTATTTATTGCATTTCGAAAAACATTAACATTACCGTACTGGCTCTTTCTATTTTTTTTCTATTCTAACTTTAAACTGTGTTTATGTTGGCTCGTTTGTATGGGTTACTATAGTAACTAGTTGTTAAAAACCTAGTATAAAGATAGAATACGTTTTGTAATTAGATCGACTTTATCAAAGTTACTAATCGCCTTTTTAGGAACACAATTCTGTTTATTATATTTAAATATGCACTATAGATATTCTGTTTAATTATTTATTTTTCTTTAATGTTTTTATTATTTGCTTAAATAAGGTTGATATAATTAATCTCTTAAATACCAGTTGTACATTTGGTGGAAACTGTGCTTGACAAGAAGCAGTTATTGTTATTCATGCGAAAGTTTTAATAAAACCTGTCAAAATACAGCATAGTTTCCAAACAAAAATTGTGTTGTAATCCCTTTCTCTTTGCTTTGGTGTTTCAAAGTAAGTGGAAAACCTACTTTCCACGTTATTACCTTTGAAGAGTTAACCTAGCATCTCAAATCTTATAGAGATTATATTGGATAATTTCTCTTGAAAATTCCAACCCACTTTTTCTGCAGCAGAAGGATCAAGAACGAACGTAAACGTAGTATATTCATATCATCATAATCATTTTTAGACATTCTGTGTAAGGACCAAAGTTTCTTGCTGATTTCATTAGGTTTTCATTTCACATGCATATATGAAAAGTAATGTTCAACACAAGTATGAAATAGTACATTTCTGAATAGTTCTAATAAGGTAAAAGACGATAAAATCCCCACTTCTTGATGCAAAACAGCAAATGGCAGTATTTAATGATGTAGCACGGTTCTCGTCTAGTGCTTAGAGAGTTCTTGTGACAAAGACGTCTGAGTAGACTGTTTCACACACAGTGGTGTTGAGAGACCATCCGATTCATAATGTGTTTTGTATATATTGTAGTTCTGTTCGTACTGATGCCAATCTAATTGAACCTTGCGAATTTCATTCAGATCTTCAATTATATCTATACAAATACGAATATAATAAAATGAGCCATACGTCAATGGATTTGCTGAGGCTTCAACTATGAAAACAATCGGCAATACAGTGTATAAGTAAGGCAGCCAAACCTGCCTCCGATATGTATGAAATGTCGTAGAACTGTCTTAATTGCTGACGACAGATGAATCTTAAAGCCTGTTTTTAATTTATATGTTTACTCTGGTACTTTAAAGTGACTACACTAGACCTGATGGTTTTTTTATATCATAGACCGGCAAACGAGCAAGTGGGTCACTTGATGATAAGTGATCTCCACCGCCAATGTACGCT
Source organism: Amorpha juglandis (assembly GCA_949126905.1). Lineage (NCBI taxonomy): Eukaryota > Metazoa > Arthropoda > Insecta > Lepidoptera > Sphingidae > Amorpha > Amorpha juglandis. The sequence goes on from OX421367.1 coordinate 11,506,014, forward strand.
CAATGCTCAAAGAAAAGACCTATTTAAGGGGTTGGGAAAGGGAGCAGGATTTAGGCCTTTGGATATCTCACTCACCATACGAAACGCAGAAGCAAGCTGTTACTTTACGTCGTTTTTCTGTGAGATAGTGGCAACGACCCGGTCGAGCCAGTCCATTCACGCTATTGACAAAACTGTCTACAGCGTAGCTCTACCACTGAATACAATAAAATGTTAAGTACAATGCAGTCCAAGCATAACGTTGACCATCAAGAGAAATTGACTCCCTCGACGGTCGGTAGAATTATGCCAGCCTGAAGTTATTACCATGATATAGGTACCCTTGAGTATGGATTGATGAACAATGAACATCCATTAAATTGCTATAAGTTTATATAATTTAGTTCCAAAAATGTTTTATTAAGTTTTAATTTTTTTTTACTTCTACTTAATCTTGATATCCTTTGTTTTTCGGTTCTTGGTTATGGCCCTAAATCCTTACGTATTCGGCAACATTGATAATACAATATTTAAGTGTTATAGCAAAAATAAATTGTTATTAATTAAGTCAACGTATTAGTAAATTAAATTAAATTAACAGCCAAAAATTCTATATTTATTTACGGATCAGTATCAAATTTCAGGAAACTTATTTTAAATTTTTATAGTATTTTTAATTCGTTCGTTATTATTTTATTTTAACACATCATAAACTCTGTTGGTTAAACTAGAACATGTTGCATTTCTTCGTACGTATATGCGAAATATACTTTTATAAGCGCAATCCAGTCTCCAAGTAGATGTCGCAAACTTGGTATTTTTATATTATACAAAAGTTTTACGCTATACAAAAACGAGACTTGTGTATTGTAGCTAATGCGCAACGAGTGTTACCACGTACAATGTAAGAATATGTCGGGTGAGTGCTTGAATGACTTAGCACATTGTGTGACAAGAATCTAAGTTCTTTTACAGGTTGGACGGTACGTTTACATATAAGTCGGTAGGCGATTGACGAATTACCAGTGATGTTAGAGAAAACATGTCAGAAACTTAGTCGTTTTTGTCATATGAATAATGTAATTTGTATGAATTTGTCTGTCTACTAATACCATGACAGCGTAATATGTATTTTGGGCTCAATACAACCAGTCATCACTTTCAGTACATATTTTAAGACTATTACATATTTATTTTAGTGGTAAAGCCACCACGCTGGTGACAGTTTTGTCTACAGCATGAATGGGTCAGTAAAGTAGTGGCTTGATGCTGTGTTTCGTATGGTGAGTGAGATATCCGGACGCCCGAATACCACTCCCCTTGCCAATCGCTTAATTACCCCTTTCCTTTAAGGTCGGCAAAGCGTCTATGATTCTTTTGGTATGTACGCCACATAGGCGGTAGAGATCACTTATCATCAGGTGACCCACTTACTGGTTTGCCGGTCTATGTCCTAAAAAAGAGACGTAAGGTCATAGTACTATAAAGATTGAACAGTTTTACAAAAAAATAGATCGGGCTATGGACTAGCCAATACAGTCAACGAATACCGACTATTTGCATATATAAATGTCAACAGATTGGTGTCATGTTGGCCCATATAAATGGATTCTTCTCAGGATTTTTATACAGACATTTTTGTAACATGAACGGTAGACCAATAGGCAGAAAGATCTCAATATATATTGATTGAACCCATTGAATATTTGTATCTGGCGTAATTGATAATAATAGTACGTTCCACAAAACCAAATTATATTGAGTCCACGGCACATAATTACCTACAGGTAAATTTTAATATTGCAACTTGGTGCTCATTGTTGATAGGTGCATATTATGTTTCGGAACTTCAATATTTTTTAAGTTAATAATCCCTACACATAAATACTTAATATAGCATTAAATACATATAGGCAATTTGGTGATGTTATTACTTAACAAGAAAGTCGTCCAAAAAATTCATTTTCTGCATTACCCAATACTCAGTTTATCGTTACTACGCGGAACGATATCAGAATCCGGGGATATTTGATATGATGAACTTCCAAAGAGTAACATTTAAGGGGCAATATCCACTGCTTGGCAGGATTGAAATTTTGTACAAGCTGTGGAAGTTTTGACGACATGACTCTAACTTTAATTTATTACCCCCGTAATAGCATTCAGAAAAACATACAAGAGGCAGTACGTTTGTCCCGTACATGAAAAAGTATATAAAGTAAGACCGGGCTCGAAATTTTTATGTGTACAAGAAAAAAGAATATGTCGTTTTTTTTATATATTATGTTACTTAAGTAACATTACGTCAATCATAACATAGGACAATAAACCTCAGCATACTTCAAATGTACCGCTGAGCTTCAAAACACCCGCCTCATTTGATGCGAGACCTTGCACTGGCTCAATACAAAGAAGAGCTACTCTTATAACCTCATTCTAAAATCGTAGGACATAATCAAGTAGGACTTACTCAACACTACTGATGGCAAATTATAAAATGATTAAGACTATAACATGATCATTTGATTTCACTGGTAGACCCACTCTGTAGACAGTTTTGTCTACAGCGTGGCCTATCATTCTTCCCGTATGGTAGGTGTACATGGGCGATAGAGATTACTTTCCATCCCACATGTAATGCTATAAACAAATATCTATTTAATTTTCTATGTTCACATACTATTTGCAATGTCTATTAGAACATTTTAGCAGGATTCGTTAATTTGTCACATGCCATGCCATGCACATGTCACTATGCCGAACGTATACGAATGCTATAGTTTATGAATATTTTGTTTGTAAATGATGCCATATATTATATTTTTAACATGTTGTGAATTCCTTAGGGGTTAAAATTTGTTCGTAACTCTACTTTATTCAGTACATATAATTTTAATAATTAGATTTATATTAAGAGCCAGTTATCGATCTTACTTAATATATTTCTTAAATTCGGAAAGATATAAGCACTCGCTTCTCGTATACATATCGCATATGTCGGCGCTAGATTATCTTTTTAAAAGTATTTGTATCTTTTAAAACATGTAAATCTCGCGGTAATTTTTTTATCATACTGTACACGAGATCAGCATATTATATTAAGAACCAACAACGTGAATTTGTTAGAATAATTTTATAGAATAGTTTTTATAAATAGCACCTGTGTTCAAATAAAAATGTAACTGGAGTTTCGCCAAGTTGCACGTATACTGTACAAAACAATTTTAGAAAAGCGAAAATAAACGCATACTTGCTTCTGACGAGGAAAACAAAGCGCACAATTATTGATCCCTCCCTATATACCCTCAATGATTGTACGGAAAATGATACGACGATGAAAAAAGCTAGCTCCCTGTTATTGTAAGATGAGTATGTATTGACGTCAGAATATACAATGGTGGAGCAGTGGTGGTTAGGGTCACAATTTTTAACCGTAATTTCAGACCAAAATTGGGAACCGTAATTTAGTTTTACGACTAAATGTCCGTAAATGGTTCGACTTGTTATTAAAATTTCTTTTGGTACATTTCTATAGCTCGTCTCGTGAGATTATAAATAGACGCGTTTGTAATGGGGGAGTATTATAGGCTAGTCGAGTCCCAACGGCGAAGGAAAACACAGTAAGTGTAGTTTTCTAGTGTGTGACTTGTGTGCGAGCCAGCCTTCAATGCTAAAATAGATTGCACTGCGAAGGCGGAGAGTCGATCCCTATCTATTTGCCATTGCTTTGGATCTATAAAATAAATACTACTTCGTTTGGGTTTCAATTTGTTTTCACGAAGCTAGAGTACTCTGTTATTTGATCAACAGTTTCATCAGACTAATAAGCTTTTTTCATGTATATTGTATAGTTTTTGTATTCCAAAACAAAACAATATCGATCATCTTTACATTTTTTATTATAAACGTAAACTCTCTCCGTTTCTCCTATAAATAAAGGACACTTATTCGATTTATGTCAGGTTGGTAACCTATCTATACCGAATACCCACCGAAATATATTATATTAAAGCAGTTTGTAATAGAAATAAAATAGCCGATTCGTATTCGTACGATTTTATCGTATGTTTACGTACGACATTTGTAGTCAAGGAATATAAAACTCTCTTCAGAGAACTTAGAGTATATTAGATTATATTATACGCTCTACTAAACTCGGTCGACTTAAGGCCCATTTAGACGGAGAGAGTTTCTCGTACGTTTCGGTACGAGAAACCATACGCTACTATCGCAAGCAATAATCGCCATAACACAATCGTATAAAAATGTTTACACACAGGCAAGAACTAAAATCTCGCCTACGATTATGTCATACGAGATTCGCATATGACTTATCGCTAGGCGATAATTGCCTATGTTTGTTTACACAATGAAAGTATAGTAAGCAGATTCTTGCTTATGAGAATCTCACCTTGTATAAACACGATCTCGTGTGACATATTTTCAAGTTCATACGAGTATCGTACAAATCAGTTTGAATCGTTTTCAGTGCGAGATTTGTCATTCGAGTTTAGTGATTACTAGTATATTGTTCGTGAAAATTACACATTTTTTTTTTAAATTCGGAACTGCGGACTATATTAAGTTCATTGAACTGCATAGAAGTTACGAGTGTTTTTGGAACACGGAGAATGAAAATTATAAATACCGTGATGCAAGAAATGCAGCCCTGAATGATTTTGCTAAAGAATTGGGTATTGAGGAATTTGGCCCTAAGGAAATTACTGCAAAAATTAAAAATATGCGAAGGCAATATTTGCAACAACGAAATCCATTTTTTAACCCAACACCTTAGAGCAGATATAATTAAAACACCCTCGCGCATTGCACTCATGGTAGCAACTGACATAAAATCTCGAAATACGATTATTGCTTTGAAATTCTGTTTACACGGACACAATAATATTCCATTGCGAGGCAATTGTCGCCCAAGGCATCGAGCGAGAAGAGCGAATGTTTAGACGAAAAAAATGTTTTATATTCCTTCGATAATCGTATCTTCGAGACGAGAAACTCTCTCCGTCTAAATGGCCCATTATACAGTATGTATGCGTTCTCAATTTTTACTAGATGAATCTCAGTAGATTATTTTTTGAATACAAGTGCTGTAAGTATATATACCACGGAAAATTCGTACCAATACGCTTATTTTTATTTATTTATAATCTGTACGTTTTGTTTTATACCTATTAAATTGGCCAAGTGCGTGTCGGACCATGCACAGTGAAGGGTTCTGTAGTGTAGCCGAAAATATCCCATAGCTCAAAAACTATAGAACCTAGTTTATTTATATATAGTTTTTGAGTGGTAGAGCCACGCTGTAGACAGTTTTGTCTACAGCATGAATGGGCTGGCTCGACCGGGTCGTTACCACTGTCTCACAGAAAATCGACGTAAAGTAGCGGCTTGCTGCTGCATTTCGTACGGTGAGTGAGATATCCGGAAGCCCAAATCCCCTCCCCATCCCAATCCCTAATTATCCCGGGAACCACATAAAGGTTTCAATAAAATGAATACAAAAACAGTTCCAAACGAAACACTTCACATCCAATCGAGTGCAAGCGTCGCGATGCTTCGGCTAACGTTGGCGGCGTGGCGGTGTACTGTTGCGGTACATCGCCAAGTTAGGGATCCGGCCTTAAATAAATAGAAAATATATTGAACAAAAAATATAGATTTAATGATGATAAATTTTGTAAACAATGGCGTAGTACTGTGGTTCGTGACATAGCGGCATTATTCTAAAATATTTTCACGCAGTTTACATAGATATCGATGTTCAGCACAGCCTTGGTAATGCCGTTGTATCTGTGGGAATACACCTGCACGTTGCTTATTTTAAATAGCTATAGAAATATGATTATGATTCGTGTTGTAACTATTCGTGGACAGTCGTGTCGCTTACTATCAGGTGAGTGGAATGCTCGTCTCGTAATACGGTTGTGTATAAAAAAAATGTGGCCGTAGGTTCCGTTCCGCAAAATTAATCCCGTTTGACAAAAAATCCTGAGTGACCTTGTATTTTGCCAATGCTCGGGGACCTCCGCCTACGCCTTGCTCGTAGAATAGGCCTTTCCCATGAAACCCATGAAATTACCAATTCTTAAAATTAGCAACTTTGGACTTGAATGTCTATCATTCTTTTTTATAATCCCCAATTAAAATTTGTTTTATATTAAAAGCTAATTAAGTCCTATATTCAAATTAATTATTAATTTTTTTCGGATCATTAGATTTTGCTGCGACAATGTTTTGTTCACGAGTATGTTAAAATGTCGCGTTGTTTAGTATGATTTCTGCCATGGCACGAATGCTGCAAATCCAGCTCAAAGAATTAATTATGTGTTCGTTAAAAAAGGCACAGCTAACGATCGCATGATGCGTTGTTGGTTTCAACGTTTCCGTTCTAGAAATGTTGATTTAAATGAGGCTTTTGGACGGCCCGAAACGCAAGTCAATAATGAAGGATACCGGATGATACTGAAAGTGGATCGATCAAAAACTACGTCAAAGCTAGCAGTCGCCTTTGATGTAAGGAGAAAAATAATCTTGATTAATTTTCGTAATTTTAATTACGTAAATTAATTACGAAACATTAATTTGTAAAGAACAAAATCTTGAAAAGTGTCTACCGCATAAATTGAATGAAGCCCATCGCCGACCACGCGTCGAGTGCTGCGTTGTGTTACTCAACCGGTGCAATAATTAGAGAACTCTAAATGTTATCATAACTTTTAACGAAAAAAGGACTTCTGTATGATAATCAGAAACGTTCATCACAATAAATAAATAAATAAATACACCCAACAGTCACATACATAGTCCTGACCCCACAGTAAGATACGAGTCTTGTGTCGTGGGTATCAGGAACTACGAGAGACTTTCGGTCTCACAACACCCAGACCCCGAAACAAATATTTGTGAATCACACAAACATTCGTCTCGGTGCGGGAATCGAACCCGCGGCCTCTCGCTTCACAGCCGGCTACTCGCCTGCTGCGCCACAATGACTAAACCCTGGGTAACGCCATACCTTGCCTAAAGCAAAATTTGACTCAAAAGAAGGTACTGTTGAGTATTAGGCTGTGTTGGTGTTATCTACTACAACTTCTTGAATTCAGGCAAGGCAATTACTGCAGATGTATAGTGTCAACAATTGCAAATTATCATGGAATAGATCGGCCGTCAACAACCGAGCGGTTATTCGCTTTTAATAGTCCCCTGCTTCTTCAGGACATCGCTCTACAATTACAGGAAATTAAAGGAGCTGCGACTGGTAACACTCCGTCACCCACCGTACTCCCCAGACTTAGCTCCAACTGATTTCCACTTTTTTCGGAATTCAGACATCTTTTTGTAAGAAAAAAAATCAATTTCGATGAGACAGTCAAATCGCCTTCAAAGAATTTATTGACTCTCGATTCCAGAATATTTATATCAAAAGGAATCTTTGAAAGAATCAGTGAACTTATAAAATGGCGGGAATACATCGATTACAATAGCACATACTTCGATTTATGAAATATAATTGTTGTATTAATTATAAAAAAGTTTCTCTTTTTCGAAATAGAACGGCAATTCTATAGGCAAGGACATAATAATAAAGAAAGTTTACAATAAAATATGTTTTAGAATAGTTTTAAATGCTTAATTTAGAGGATTTTCTGCGGCCTATTTTGCAATAAGGGTTTTTCTGAAAATAGCCCCTTCCAATACATCTAGTAGTGAAACATTTTAATGATTCAGTGAAAACTAAGTTAATATTTATACAAACCCAAACGATTCACGACCCTTTCGAAAAACGGTTTGCTTTACTTTTTGTCGATGCTATCAAAACCAATAAATATTTCATGTCCATCGATTGACACCAGACTAAATTGAATAATTTGCATTAAATCAATGTTGGATGGATATAAACTGCGTTGTTTCACGACCTGACTTTGACACGATCGAATATTAACGACAGAGAAATGACGACTGTTGACAGTACAACTATCCATCAATGGTTTTTGACATTCAATTTACGTAGTATTACAATATATAGAAACCATATTATATAAATGAGATTGTGATCACCGCAAAGGCTATACAAATAAAAACTGACTGAGATTGGGATACATACATGACATTTTTGTGAGAGTTACGTGAGTATTCATAACTATTGATCGCTTACTTTTACAGTGAAGGAAAATAACATGAGGAAACCTGAATACCTGAGAGTTCTTCATAAAAATTTCTAAGGTATGTATCTGGTGGATCCTTGGTGAACGTTCATAAAGCCTAACCCCTCTCATGAGTAGAGGATGTTTTTGCCCCGCAGTGGGATTACTATCCCTACTATATGATACTTTATACACTGCTGATGATATTGTTATTAATATTTATTTCCTTAGTAATAAAACGAAAAATACGTTTTGGCCTCGGCGCTCATTATTACTAGCGTGTGGCAATAATTTCGGAATATACTATTATATAACATTTGATGATATGATATTTATAAGTCATTCCAACGAACGGATTACGCTTATAATTTCTATACGGTTCCAGCATTTAAATAATTGTGACGTTATATTTAACGGTTACTACGAGTACATTCAAATATGTTCCTAAATTATCGAGATTGGGTGTCCTTTCCTAGTCCTTACTCCTTAGGTGCGTATATACGGAACACTTCGTTATCATTAAGGACCGCCTTTAGGCCAAAATCCAAAGCCATTCACCCGTTAATAGGTCGCGATGGACAACTTCCCGACCCGCAACTTGATTGGGGACTAGAATGTTCTTTATCTTCCAGTTAAGGGTCAAAGGAAAATAGAGACGTCGACTTTGTTTATGCTCACATGAGGTTCATAGGTTCCGCGTTATTTGCAAAAATATGCAAGCATTTTTCAACTTAAAATCTATTGCGCTAAATAATAGCTTGAATCAGTGCCAAGTAGACAATCGTCTAATGTATGGATGTACATTTTAAGTATAGGGACACGGTAAATAATCAAAAGTATCCATACTGTACTCATGAGTAGTATCGGATAAAAGTATCGTACTCATAAATAATATCTGAATTAAAGGATCGATACTTCGAAGTATCGATTTTAAGATCAATAAATATTAAGTGATAAAAAGAAACTAAAACGGAAAATGACAATTAAATGGTTTTTGTATCTTCATATTTACATCTAGGCAAAAAGTGGTATAGACTATATAGCCTAGCCAAGTCTTTTGGGAGTGTGGCTGCCATTCAATAAAACTCTGTGAGGTAGCGCAAGCACGTCATAGAGTGTACCTATCAATCGTCATTTGTTATTGCATAAATCAATTAATTACTTTGACATCAATATTAGTGGTATCAGGTTGCGCCAATCACAGATTTTCCAATTAACTCATCTACTAGTAACAATATGGAACAAAGAAAACAAGTTCAGCGGCTTAAAAAAATTGGTGAGTATTTTGCTACAGGCATTTTACTATAGGCATTTTTTTTTTCAAAAAGTACAATACAAGAAAAGTATCGAGTACAAAAGTATCTGTATAGAAAGGAAAGTACTCGATAGAGAAAAAAATATCGATACTTGTTCCGTATCCCTATGTACGTTTAATATTGTTGTTATATTGATATGAGTCTTATTTTTAACATAATATGTTAAAATTATGTTTATATATTATAAAATTAAAAGCACTATATTATAGTGCTTTTAATTTTATAATTTGCTTAGCTGTTATACATAAATAATAATATACCATATTGTCATAATAATAAATAAAGCCTACGCTTCTATCCCTGACGGGGTAGGCAAAGATCAAACTATATTCACGGAGCTTATTTCCAACCCATGACGCATTAGGCCCTCATAGTTCCTATCCTATGTACTTATGCGGCCGTTAGACCAATGGTCAATATTGTAATATCAGACTTATTAATTATTATATTGTGGCTTCCAATCATACACCTATACTAATGTATATTATAAACCTAAACCACTAAACGTAATAAAATATAAACATATGTTCATGTTCGAAACATTATGTGATTTATGTAAATTATATCTACTTGTCGTTTAGAAAATGGCAGTCATTACTCCACGGGTCATTATGGTTCTCCACATGCATGGCTACCTATTGCCTCGTAAAAATAACTGGCGTTGGTATCGACTAACGCGCGATTAGATTAGACACAAGTAATATATAATAAAGCAGGTCTAATATATACATAATATGTATATACGTATAGCCGAATCACTCCCCCTCTTCTTTACGGGCATGTGAATTTAAATATTATTGCGACAAATTTTTCGAGTCTCTATAAGCTTCTAGATGTTCAAGGAGGGCTTGTCTTTAACTCCAAACATTAAAATTCCTCGCTATATTTTTTAAAGTAAAGCAATTTACTAAGCATGAGTTGTTTATGCATCGTATCATACATTTTAATAAGGCTATTGCTTAGCAGATGCGTCTTCTACATGCAGTCAACACTAACAGAGTGCCTTTAATGTATTATTCATCGATGGTGTCTATCGACCTTTCTTTTAATCAAATCATAGCAAAAAAAAACCCATTATCTCGCTCAATATTTATGTTTTATTGATAAATAGTATAAAATGACACTATGTAAGTGTTATTACACGTAGACGTCTCTCTTCATTGGAAAATCATAACCACAAAAGAATGCGAAAATAAAGCAAGAGACAGACGGAGCCCATGCTACGCATTATTGCATCTGGACGCTTGATCCTATAATACACTAGCTTTTGCTCGCGGCTCCGCCCGCGTGATTTTCATACAAACTTTCATCCCCTATTTTATCCCCTTGGGGGTAGAATTAATCAAAGTCCTTTCTTAGCGGATGCCTACGTCATAAAATCTACCTGCATGCCAAATTTCAGCCCGATCCCTCCAGTGGTTTGGGCTGTGCGTTGATAGATCAGTATGTCAGTCAGTCACCTTTGAGTTTTATATATTTAGATGAAACGTAAAGGCACGTTTTGAGGTACGAGACTAAGACAAGAGACTATGACACACGACGAAAGCGACACGTCCGCCTTGTACACAATCGTATAATAAAGTTTTGAGGTATGCGATTGTGTGAGGACGCAGTGACGCGCGATCGTTTCCTTACAATTTCATACAAAGCGGACTTGTCGCTATCGCCGCGTCGCGCTCGCCCTGTGTCGGTCACGCACCTCAAAAGAGGCCTTAAGAATTAAAAATACACTGACTGCACGTTTCTTAACATTAGATTTTTTTATTTATGTCATAGAAGCGTTGTACGTGTTATCTCTTGCATTTAAAATCGGTGGTCACATGTTTTGAAACTAATCGAAACAGGTATAATCAGAGAAAAATGGAAATCGCTTAAAAATGTTTAACAAAAACGTCATACGGTTCGCCAACAATGAAACGTTACAGCTAGCTACTTCTTCACATCAGTTTTCTGTGACCCAGTGGTAACAGCCAGTTTGAGCCGGCCCATTCATGCTGTAGACAAATGTCTACAGCGTGGCTTTACCACGTGTACTTGCAATCGTGCACACAGAAACATAGTCGCACTGTACTATGTGTTTATAAAACCACAATATTTCACAAGAGCATGACTTTTCGCTGACAAGTAGAAAATAAAAGGTTGTAAAAATATATTTTGTGATCAATTTCTCGCTAAATATCAGGGTTATTGTCAATCATGGTGTCTGGTGGTCGTAGCTTAACCCTTAAATTAAAATAGTTTGTTGATATCTTTTATTCTGACCTAACAATAGAGAATGGCTTCCGAACGACACTGGATAATCGGAGCTAAAGGCGAGCTCGGTCGACGTACGAGCCAAGAAACTAACTAATCCAAGGTTAGAACGAATTGAATCGATGGGACAAAAGTAGGTTTTGGAACACTATTGAGATTGCTATCGAGAGATAGATTATAGTAGGTCTAGTAGGTATATAGGTGTATAGTAGGTATGTAGGTGTATGTAAGTCCCTGCCTTGAAAAATTGTTGAGGTGTTGAGGGTGCTGTACTTGTCTTTAGATTTTTACTTTTATATTTTTATTACACATTATAAATTAAGATTCTCTTTATATAATATATACAAAAAAAATCAGCCATCTAACTATAACGGATCAAAAATGGAGTCCTTTAGAGGCAGAATAAGCACACACGATAGAGCCCTAAAACGAAGTGACTTTAAATAAGTATTTAGTTTAAAGGCCGATTACATTAGGCTTAAATGATAAGTAAGTTGATGTATCTTCCAATGTGTGTGGGGCGGAAAGGGTACCGGTCGGCGAAGTTCCGGTATGGTTACCGCTGTAGCCGCGGATACCGGACACATATCAATTCATGATCACCGTTGCGACACCGCACGTGCTCTCTTATACAACGTGTTACAAAGAGTCGTGGTCATATTAAAGGGTCTTTACATTTACCTGACAGTAAATGTTTATGTAACAGATTTTATCAAAATTTAGATAAAATTTTAGGACTATGGTTGCATATGGAAGCCGCGGTTACCTATCCCGCTAATATTAAAAATGTAAAAGTTGTTTTGTTTGTGATATTTAAAATCCAACCTTAACGGATTTCAATAAAATGTGGAGCATATGTAGAGAGCTTAGTATATAGTACTTAGCTAGTATTGTAGAAAGGGTAATTTTGATATAAGCATAATCGAGGGAAATAGTAAACTTGTGTACCATTGACAACTAGGAATACCTTCACAAATATACAAGCAACTACTGACCATCAAGATGTTAATAGATAGATCTATCCATAGTAATGTGTGTAGTAAGGTGTGTATATTATTATATATAGCATGTGAGTGATGTGAGTCATTAGTTCACAAGTAATTCATAGTTCGTGTTGGCTGTATTGTTAGAAACTACTTAAAATACGCTACAATATATATAAACAGATGAAACAGTTCTCTTGATGGCTTTTCGGCTGCTCATTGTTGACGCAACTTGAATGCGGAGAGCTGCACTCAGTCACTAGTGCTAGCCACACAAACATACTTAACTTTCACCCCTCAAATACAAATGTAGCACATATTATGTAGTGTCGTTTTTCGCCTGGCGTCAGTTGCCCCCAATACGATGAGCATGCGGACGTGTTTTCTTTGTAAAAGCAATTTGAAGACTAACTTACTTACTATAAAGAGTCAACGAATGTAGTTGAAACATTTTATCTGTACAACTAGCTTTTGCTCGCGGCTCCGCCCGCGTGAACAGCATTTTCCGGGATAAAAGTAGCCTGAAACCATCTCCAGGGTCCCATCTGTCTCTATAGATAAATTCATCAAAATCGGTTCAGTGATTTAGGCGTGAAAGCGTACAAACAAACTCACTTTCGCATTTACTTCCACCCCCTTTTTCATCCCTTATTAAATAAAAAATCCATAATTCCTAAAATACGTGTTTATTTGTTTTACTTCAATAACCGAAATACAAAATTTTGTTTATGTAACTTTCAAAATGACGCACTTTCATACATATTATCATCCCCTATTTTGACCCCTTTGGGGTGGAATTTTCTAAAATCCTTTCTTAGTGGGTGTCTACATAACAAAATGAATATACAGTCCGAATGTCATGTTTGTAGCCTTGATAGTTTGCGCTCGGCGATGATGAATCAGTCAGTCTTTTCAATCAGTCAGTTATTTTATAAGTATAGATAACATAACGTAATGCAACTGCGAAAACCTTCGACATTGTTTCTATTACGTTGTAACAATTGTTCCGAGATAACTGTTAAAACGCATAGGCAATAGTTCAATTTCCAAACATTTCAATTAATATATGCCGTAAAGTGCCTTTTTACCTGAAACTTTGACCACTTTTACGCGATAGATTATGATCTTAGTGTTATTCAAAATATATGTTGAATGCTTGTATTATAGCGGGGACACACATAAAAGTCTTACAGCTATATATTTATAGGGTGACATTTAAGTAAAACATGATTTTTTACCGTAACCTTTTGTTATAATAATACGATAATCACCGGTGTATATAGATTCTTGAGTAGAGACCGCGTTTAGGCAAATGTAGGGTTGGGCGCCCCTGTGGCCAGGTAAAATAACGTCTCCAATATTAGCTTTGGTGGTTGGGTTAGGTAGGTTAGTTCTCAATATGAATAATTTTATTGAATTAGAGGAGGAGAGGTAATGGTCTCACCATTTTCCTGACGTTATGCGTGTTTATTGTCGGTGGGTACCATTAAGCTTGAGGTGGCTAAAAATCCGAATTAGATCGAGTCGAACTTGCCTACCGAGACTTTCGTACCGTCTCCCTTAAACTTTAACATTTTTTATTATTTGTTCGGATCTTCGCCACAATGAACGTATTCTGTGAACATTTCAGCCGGATACGTAATACGGTTCAATTGTTAGAAGTCTCTAAACGTAAGCTACGCAGGCAGACAAAGCTTTTATTAGGATTCCGTTGACTGCGCCTTCCTTGGTATGCGAGAGGCCGTCTGGGTTGGTACCACCGCTTTGTCTATTTCTACCGCCAAGCAAATAATGTGTAAGCACAGTTGTGTTTCGGTTTGAAGGACATCATTATTCATCATTAACATCTTAAGTCTCGGGGTGACGAGCGCAGTTCAGTATCATGCAGTGCTTTGTAATTCAACGTTCTGTGTGGTGTTGGTTCTGTTTATGGGCAGGCATGGCGCTGACCATCAGGCGAGCGCCTTGCTCGTATCATCGTTCAATAAAAAAAAAAGCATTATCATTAATTAATATCCGAACTAAATAAATGAACGCTCAATAACTGAAAAAGGGTATGTAGGTAAGTATTTTTAAAAGAGATTTCTTATAAAGTTGTGTAAACTAGTCGCTAGATTCAGTAGTAATCGTTTCTGGAAACACAAACGCGTCGTACTAAATAAACATATTTTTTACACCGGTGACATTTTGTGTACATTTTATTAAAGCTATTTGCGCTATCTTTATTTGTAGGGACATGTTATTATGTTATTTTATATCGAAATTGCCTTCTTTGTTTTGCAAGTAGCAAACATAACGTTTATGATGAAAAATGGGCTTTTAGTGTAGCAAGGGCAACCGTTCAAGATGGTCATCTGACGGTAAGTGACGACCGCCATCCATAAACACACATTTACAAAGATCGTTAGTGCGTTACCAACCTTTGATTATTGTTAGTCTTCTAACAATTTCACTGACCGTACGAAAAGAAACTACTTAGGAACCTTCAAGAAAAAAGTCTCTTTCCTCAAAGGTAACCGATAATTCCTCTGGTATTAATAGATAGTGTACATTGTCATAGCAGTGGCGATCACGTACCATCAGGTTATCCTCTTGCCCAGTGGCAAGTCTAATTTGAGTGTATACGATAAAAAATAAAATTATTAATCTTTATATATATAATTCTTCTGTGAGTGTGTATGTTCCTGAACTTCTCTTAAACGACTGGACCGATTTTGATGAAATTTTTTGTGTGTGTTCAAGGGGATCTGAGAATGGTTTAGATTCACAATTTTGTCCGCTGGACAATGTTTTTTTTATTAATTTTTAATTTATTAGTAGTTGTTGATTTTGCTGTTCCTGGGTATGAAACACTTGATGTCTTTTTGATGTGAAACATCTATAAGCGCAGGTATAAACCGGTTTGTTGGTATATATACTAGACAGGACAGGGACAAGCCAGGACAGGGACAGGACAGGGACAGGACAGGGACAGGACAGGGACAGGGACAGGGACAGGGACAGGGACAGGGACAGGGACAGGGACAGGGACAGGGACAGGGACAGGGACAGGGACAGGGACAGGGACAGGGACAGGGACAGGGACAGGGACAGGGACAGGGACAGGGACAGGGACAGGGACAGGGACAGGGACAGGGACAGGGACAGGGACAGGGACAGGGACAGGGACAGGGACAGGGACAGGGACAGGGACAGGGACAGGGACAGGGACAGGGACAGGGACAGGGACAGGGACAGGGACAGGGACAGGGACAGGGACAGGGACAGGGACAGGGACAGGGACAGGGACAGGGACAGGGACAGGGACAGGGACAGGGACAGGGACAGGGACAGGGACAGGGACAGGGACAGGGACAGGGACAGGGACAGGGACAGGGACAGGGACAGGGACAGGGACAGGGACAGGGACAGGGACAGGGACAGGGACAGGGACAGGGACAGGGACAGGGACAGGGACAGGGACAGGGACAGGGACAGGGACAGGGACAGGGACAGGGACAGGGACAGGGACAGGGACAGGGACAGGGACAGGGACAGGGACAGGGACAGGGACAGGGACAGGGACAGGGACAGGGACAGGGACAGGGACAGGGACAGGGACAGGGACAGGGACAGGGACAGGGACAGGGACAGGGACAGGGACAGGGACAGGGACAGGGACAGGGACAGGGACAGGGACAGGGACAGGGACAGGGACAGGGACAGGGACAGGGACAGGGACAGGGACAGGGACAGGGACAGGGACAGGGACAGGGACAGGGACAGGGACAGGGACAGGGACAGGGACAGGGACAGGGACAGGGACAGGGACAGGGACAGGGACAGGGACAGGGACAGGGACAGGGACAGGGACAGGGACAGGGACAGGGACAGGGACAGGGACAGGGACAGGGACAGGGACGGGACGGGACGGGACGGGACGGGACGGGACGGGACGGGACGGGACGGGACGGGACGGGACGGGACGGGACGGGACGGGACGGGACGGGACAGGGACAGGGACAGGGACAGGGACAGGGACAGGGACAGGGACAGGGACAGGGACAGGGACAGGGACAGGGACAGGGACAGGGACAGGGACAGGGACAGGGACAGGGACAGGGACAGGGACAGGGACAGGGACAGGGACAGGGACAGGGACAGGGACAGGGACAGGGACAGGGACAGGGACAGGGACAGGGACAGGGACAGGGACAGGGACAGGGACAGGGACAGGGACAGGGACAGGGACAGGGACAGGGACAGGGACAGGGACAGGGACAGGGACAGGGACAGGGACAGGGACAGGGACAGGGACAGGGACAGGGACAGGGACAGGGACAGGGACAGGGACAGGGACAGGGACAGGGACAGGGACAGGGACAGGGACAGGGACAGGGACAGGGACAGGGACAGGGACAGGGACAGGGACAGGGACAGGGACAGGGACAGGGACAGGGACAGGGACAGGGACAGGGACAGGGACAGGGACAGGGACAGGGACGGGGACAAGACAAGAACAGGACACATTTTACACAAATATATGTAGGTGATACGAAGTTCACCGGGTCATCTAGTATTCTATAAAATGCCAGCTTCTATTTACGGTTCTGCCTCGCGTTAGTATTTTTATACTGAAAAGTAAAAATTCATTTTCATCACAATGGAAAATAGAAGCTTATTAGCTTTTCCTGCCAGATTCCCTCGACAATTTTTTTAAATCTGGATTTTTAATCTTTCTCCTGTTTTAGGGGTTGAATTTTAAACTTCTGGAATACGTGTATAATAAATAATCTGTATCGAACAAAATTTAAATTTAGAAGAGAGATTTAGAAAAGCATTATCCCCTATACGGACTTCCCCACACTTTGTTAGGAATGTAAAGTCTATAAAAGCCATTTTAATGGTTATAGACGTATCGCACTCTGGAGTTATAGACGTATCGCACTCTGGAGTAATAGCACCCTAGTGGTGAATGAACTGTCAGAATCGCATCAGTAGTTCCAGAGATTACCCCTAGAACCAACTCACAAACTTACAAAATTTACGTGTTTCTAATATTATAATACGAAACGAGCTTGTAAATATATCACTCAATGCTAATCGAGTACCTGCTTCCCTGAACAAGGTCTTTTATAATTAATGAAACTATGTCTCGAATATTAAGAAGTTCCCCAATAAAGAGCATATTTAACTTTGAACCAAGATTTATTACTCAGTGGCTCTTACTTCTGAAGCAGAAAGTGCACTTTAGCAAAAGGCATTAGTCATATAATTATACTTATGTTTTGTGGACGGTAGATACTCAGCTCACCTTCAATCAACTCTGCGGTAATTAAGAGAGACTAATTGGCTAGCTTTTTGCTTCGTTGCGTTTCTAGTTCTGCATTAAAGAGTAATTTTTATTATATATTTTGGTACTATCTCTCGAAGATAGCAGATTAAAAAAAACTGGCTTGAAAACTAGCGTGACAACCCGAATTGTCGTGCATTTTCTGTTTTCCATTGAGAAGTTTTATCGTCGCCTCGTACTCCGTTATCAGATCTTAAGCAAATTTATATGGTGCCTGCCACCTTCGGACAAAATTCTATCCCACATAAAAAGAAACAC
This sequence comes from Amorpha juglandis, assembly GCA_949126905.1. Classification (NCBI taxonomy): domain Eukaryota; kingdom Metazoa; phylum Arthropoda; class Insecta; order Lepidoptera; family Sphingidae; genus Amorpha; species Amorpha juglandis. The sequence continues at coordinate 11,524,297 of OX421367.1, forward strand.
CCAAAGCGATTTACATTTCGAGGATATATATATCGCATAACATACTTAAAAATACAGTCGAACTGAGAACAGTCTTTTTGAAATCTGTTGAAAATAAAGCCGTATTTGTAATTTTAAAGATATAAGCAGAGGTGGGCCCGTAGTGTATCTATCTGGTATATCTCACTATCTCCCTCACATGCGTCCACCGTCGCGGTAACGTCTGGGATCTCACCGTCTGTCATTTGACAATCACCACTAAATTTGAATGACTTCTCATTATTTTTTTATAAATTGAGTTATATTTTTTTTTTAAGATTTTGGTTAAAGTAACTTATGTACTTATTATATAAAACAGTCGAGTCAATAACTCTGTTCAATCGTCGTACTTAACCTCACCATAAATATTACCATTTACAAATCATTTTATAGTACCCGTTTTCTTCAACCCTGGGCACTATTGGTTCGTTGTTTTTTATATTTAATTAAAAAGGTATCGCTGACTCGAGCAAATTACTTCGTGAGAAACGTTTAATGGTTTTAATTAAAACGAGGTGGTCCCATAGTTATCTTTTATGAACTCGTTAGAATAGTATTATTTTTACTACTAGATTTACCTAAATAAAATGTAGTTTATGTATTGAGCGTTAGAATACTGAATAAAAAATAGACTATGTACCGTACTTTATTTTTAATTATGACTTGGACTTGGCCATATTAGTTTTATTATAGAGAGAACAAAACGTTGATAAATAAATGGATGATAATACTATTATACATGTGAACATTTTGATTTTTTGTGAGTTTGTGAACTTGTATGTTTGTTAGACAATCACGCCTTAACGGCGGAAGGGTTTTGGCAAAATTTTGTACTTTTATCTCGAAAAAGGCCGGTCTCATGGGAGGTGCCGCATGCAAAAGTTAGTGTATAATAAAACTCCACTTGCACAAAGTTTAAAATTTCACACTAAGTTTCCGATCCTTTCGCAGAATCGCAACTTGCAAACGCGAGCATACACGAGCATTATTAATGTTTCGTCTAAACTACGCATATAAGTTTGATACCATATGAAACCAGTTATGCTACAGTTACTTACCTGCTAGTTTCCAATCAGGTAGCTAAGCTGCATAAAGGTGGGAACAAACTCTCGAAGCACAATATAGTTAAAACTTCATTATAACGTGGGGGTTGTTTTATAAGATTCAAGTTGATGGATTCTGTTTATTTAAGGGTTTACAGTAGATTTGACGTGTGTATATATTTATTAAGTCTTTTTATTATGTACTTATAATAATTCACAGGCATAGATTCATTAATTACAAAGACATTTAGGCATTCCTAAGGACTAGCCGAGCTTCACTGCTCGGTGTCAACAAATATGTGTACCACTATTGATCCTGGTGCACAGGAGTTACAGTGGCGGGTGTGTGGGCGTGATAGAAGGCATACATTCAGAATTTTAATAGGTACAAAACCGGTACTTATCAAATGAATATTTACAAACATATCACAAGAGTTATTACGGAAATAAACAAGTGTTGTGCGACAAGTGTTGTTGGGCGCGTCGCGCTACGTACACGGTCTAGTACCAAAATATCAGGCTTTTTGGCAATAATAATCTCTCCGTGATAATAGACCGATCCCAATACAGAGTTGCGTCTCCATGTCCATTTTCATATTAGATGATTGAAGTGAAACTTGAGAATCGTTGTGATTTCAAACTCAATGAAACGAAAATGCGTCACGACAAAGACGAACATATTCATAAATAGAATTTAGCCTCCGAGAGAATGACATAGATTACAAGTATGCTATCCCGTGTCTTTGTGGCTGCGTACAACGAAGCCTTCGGAAAACGTGTCATAAACAACGTGGTGTATATTCACGCGTTTTATTTTGTTACATTTGCGTATTATTTATTTTTATAAATTATCTAAAATTAAATTTAGTCTGAAGTTTCACGTCTGCCGTGTGTGAAGTGCACACTCACATTTTTTATTTACTCACTTACTTATTTATTATACATTATAGTTATAGTATTTTGTTTGATTAAATATTTCAACTTAATTTTTTGAAACTACAAATGCTAATATTCTTTCAAACTGTGATTGTAGAATTTATTATATTGTAATGCCACTGGTCCAGGTGAGGGAGTACTTAAGGCTGTCTAGACATCACAAATATGGTTGGTTACATTATGCCATCCCTATGGACCTTAGCTCGGCTCGTGTCTATTTAAGGAATAAAACATACACTCTGATGCCTTAGTAATATAAATACGGGCTTAGATACTACAAATTAACTAGAAACTAAAAAACTAGAAACTAGGGTGTAGAAACAAATTATTATTGCAATTGATTCTGAATGTTAAGTTAAATGTGACTTTCGTTGAAAAATAAGATCGCAGAACCATGCTGCAATGTGTATTCAAATACATATAAATGCAACTATACATTCAAATAGTCATAAAAATGCTGGCTTGCCCGGCTTATTACTCTACTACGAGAAAGCCGAAGTCAAATGACAAATTACTGTAGTATTTTCTAGGGGAACTGTGATTGAAATCATCCCATTTCGCTTACTAATCCCCATACCTCTTTTAACGTTGGCCATAAATCTTGAAATTATGAAATGATCTCAACGTCGCCTCCTGGCACATCCAAGTCATACCCAGTGGAAACTACTGTGTCGTCTTTGTGATAGGTTCACAAATCTATACGACTAATGTGTTATTCACAGTTCTGCTTGAAGACGCGGTTATATGTACAACAATGATTATAGTTTTGGCATGCAGTAAAAAATCTTATTCTACTGAAGAATTAGGTGGAAATCTTCGAAAATGTTTAACAGACAATAGACACTATCCAAATTTGAAAATAACAAATTAACTTTTCCCCAATTATTTGCGATAGCAAAACAACGTTTGAAGTAGATATACTGGATTCATTCCAACCCAACAAAATTTTAATGATACGGTTTGTAATTCAAGTAGAGCTCTTGAAACTTTCCGCATAACGTTAATTTTAATTAAGTGAATAAAAAACTTCACTTAACTAATTCACTAACTGATATAAAACGACATTTATGTAATAAAAACCATTTTGTTATACCGTCCCACTGCTCTTTTACTAATGAGAGGGGTTTATCCATGCTGGCCTAATGCTGATTGATATACCAAAGGAACTCTCATGGACATCTCTCCGGGATGAGGTTTCCTGACTATTTTTGTTTGCACTATTAAAACGTATTATAATTAATAATGAATGCACATTTAACTTAAAAAACGCTTAAGATGTATGCTCTTTTACCCGTACTAAAAATCCTATACCATCAAACCACATACCGATCAAAACCTCGTGGTGGTCCTCTTCAGCTCATTAGGGGCGGACCTGGATTCCGAGATGGAAAGCGGACTATCTTCCGTTAGAGACGTTCCTACATGGTGCCACCAACACAGTACGACAGTAAGGAGGTTGAGCACTCACGCTGACGTCCATCTCGGAATCACATTATGTAAACTAATGTGTAGGTTAAAAAGGTGAAATATTATTAAAGGTATAATGTAAAGGGCGCTACTATAGCACGACCTGCACGCCTGCGACCACCGATAGTCTCATATTCCGACAGAATATTGTGGTTGAATTCTTCAATTGCCACAAATCTACACAGCGGATAGGGGATATGACATACGTACTATAGAAGCTGGGATCAAACCAGCAACGTCTACCTCAGGAGTCCGTTCCATTCCCACCTAGAATTACGCAGATTACGGAGACTTACGCTGATATAAATAATTTTAATCTATGTAATAAATAAGGAATATTGGATATAAGATTTTAAAACTGATACTTTGTTTGAAATTCAAAACATTTTATATTACTTTATGAAGGTCCACGGAGCGACTGTTTTAAACGAATATGTCATTCATTTCGTTCATTCAGATTCGTATGACAAAAGCAAATAAAATCCATATTTTAGACACAAAATGGCTCGATTCAGAACGATAGACAAGTCAATATCAGATTTTTAAACCACAAAGACGCATCGCCGATTGAAAATTTATATTATTTATTTGTATGTTATTTTTGCATGTTAACAGTTAGCAACATAAACGATGATATCTTTTGCTTGGCAACCACATGTCCAATATGGAAACATGTATAAACAATCAAATAAATGTATAAACTTCAATTGACACAAATTAATAATATTAGTTTAGTAAATCTTAGAGCTAGACGAACATATCGGGGAAAGGTAATGAACAAGTTACAAGACTAGGACTATTAGACAATATTCGAGTAAGTTTTAACTAACAATTAAGGTATAGAGTAGCTATTTGAATATATTTCTGTCGGTATAATCGTATAGGCTAAAGAGGTGTGTAAGGATCGTAGTAGGTGGAAGTCCGTTGTCTCTGCCTACACCTATGGGAAACAGGCGTGAGTCTACGTATGTATAAATGTTAAAGTGTTACTTGTATATTTGGTCGTGTCTCATTTTATTTGATAAGTAGCATTTACTTAGAGGTGGTGAAACAGGCGCTAAAACAAAAGTATTTTACAAATAAGGGAAGATGAATAAATCGTCAAAGCGAAATAACCTTATCATAACATCGACTATGTCTCTGAAGGTACAACTACTGCTTACTTCCGCGGTTCACCGAGCTATTTCCGTCCCATGATGTAATATCGAGCATAAACTCCAATCCCGGCCAATTCGTGTGTGTTTCGAATCAAAATTCAAGCACAAATTGTGATTGCTCGGCCTAGTATTTGAACCCAGGACCTAGAATATGTCAGGTACAGTACGATGCCACTAGACCAATGTAGCGATATAACGAACTCGGAGCGACATAATCCTTCCAATTAGTAAAATAAAATAGATAGTCTTCTATAAACTAAAACTGTGAATGGGGCCGTTGAACGTTCGTAAAGCGAAAGGGTTATGTAATATCGTATTTTTTTACGAGATTACCTCAGTGTACAATAATCGTTTTTAGTTGAGAATCGACTCAAAATTCTGATTGCAGGCTACGTCACCCCATCAGCAAACCATTTTATTGTACCAAGCACTTAAATGAGTTATGTCATCACAACAAACTTACCATCAAAACTTGAATACGAGTATTATTGTTTAGTATTATAATCTACACTAATATAAAGAGGAAAGATTTGTATTTTTGTATGTAACGAATAAATTTAAAAAATACTCGACCGATTCCAAAAATTCTTTTGCCGTTAGAAAGCTACATTATCACTGAGTAACACAGGCTACTTTTTATCTCGGAAAACGGAAATCACGCGGGCGAAGATGCGAGGAAAATCTAGTATTTTATCAAATATGTAAAACAATAGAAAATATAGGTACTTATAGTATTAATCCTTTTTCTAGTGAATTTAAATTTAATTTAATTTTATTTAATTTATATAAACGGGTCATACATTTTAATACATATTGCAACAAATAAACATCTATTAGCATCATAAAAGTACATATTGTGGACTTTCAGTGGCCATAAAATTGTTTTAAAATGTCAAACTCTGTAGCGGTCCCAACCAGTCGTTGTCGTAAATGGCACTTTAATAAACCAATAATGGCGCTTGTATTTGCCACTTTCTGTTTAATTGGTATGACATAATTGTCGAACGTTTATTGGGACGCCTGCTTCCCGCAACATGCTTTTACTGCATCACGTTAAAACCGTTTGTAATGCATACAACAATTTGTCCTTCGATCAAAATGTCAACAGAGAAGTAGTTTAAACATTTATTATGTGCATTTAAATTTAATTACAAAATTACTCCTCACGACTATTTAATTATAATTACGGTACTAAAAAAGACTTGGTCGTAGTATCCTGATTTGACTTGGTCGTAGTATCCTGATTTCCCCGGGCCCGTATCAAGGGTTTAACCGGTAGTTAATCATAACTTTTGTGACTATGTCGCGAGAAAGGACAGGTTAATTATAATAGTAGAATATTAGAAAGTATTGAATTAGGTTTTGTCATAATCGTGAAATCTCTCAATTGGCTCCAAACTGTTTTTAAACCACTGTGTGGTCAGTGTAACAAAACGATTAAAATGCATGAGGTCACTTAACTCCTTTTGCATTCAATGTATAGCTTAAACTACATGACATTTAATAATTAACTTTTTTATAGACCGACAAAGGAGCATGCGGGTTACCTGATGATAAGTGATCTCCAAAACGCCCATGTGCACCCATAATACCAGAAGAATCATGGGCGCATTGCCGACCTTAAAGAAAAGGGATAATAAGGGGATTGGGAAGGAGAGGGGGATTAGGGTGTCCAGGTATCTACCCTACCGTACGAAACACAACAACAAGCCGTTACTTTACGTTGTTTTTTGTGAGACAGTGGTAACGACCCGGTCCAGCCGGCCCATTATTGGTGTATACAAAACTGTCTACATTATGGCCTTACTACTCAATAAAACTGTGCAACATCTGTGGTCGAGCACTCTAATTTCGGAACCGGGAAATATGGTTTTGTTAAAATATTTTCACCCAAAAATAACTGTACATTTTTATGAAGATACAAGAGACAAAAAATACGCACCGCGTGATGGAAAGCGGTTTTCGCCGACTATAGACACTTCAGTATAGAGTACTGACGACATATTGGCCTTGGGAAAAGTATAAAAAATGTGACCAGGCTGTCTATTGTTACCTAAAGTGCGGCTTAAATCAGCTGCTCATTCAAGACTTTGTTATATTAAAGGAGTATGCATTTTAATGGGAAACCATTGAGATTTCTATTTGTATAGAATATTGTTAAAGAATAAAAGTCGTTAATCCAAATTTTAAATAGTCGTAAATAAAGCTGGAGCCCCGTTTAAACGTCCATCTATAATTTTGAAAACATGTTCAGAAAACGTAGCATCAACGTAGACACCGAGCTATAAGTACATTCAAACTGTGTTATAAACTTTCAAATGGATAATACCAAATAAATAAAACGAAAGCATAAAATATTACTTATATTTATAACTTTCATAAGTACTAAACCCTTAAAATCTGTCGAATAAAATATAACCACGTAACATTTTAAGCGGCTACATAATATTTGCATTAATTATTTATATCGTTGAAACATTATTAGGCAACTAGGGGCTGCTTTGACGGATTATAAGGGTTATTTAGTAAAGGCAAGAAGGTAAAATAAATTGTATAATTTTATTTTGGCGACGTTTAAATTATTCATAATTTCACGCTTTTATCTCCGGAGGGCTAGCAGGGGGGGCAAGTTTCCATCCCATGATGCGATAGGGAGCGTGCCTGTCGCTATACCAGGCACAATTTTCAATTCCGAGTAATTGTGATTGTGATTGTACAGATTGTTATTGCCCGACCCGGGGACTGAACCCAGGATCTCACGGTTCTCAGCTTTAATTCGCTGTCACTAGACTATCACTATACCGTGCGAAGCCGGGGCGGATCGCTAGTTATCCAATTTAAGATAACAAGTACTTTACTTCTGATGTAGATATTTGCTCTTGATATTCCGAATTATAGAAGTGTTCCAACCGATTAAATCCGCAATTGCGTGGATTCAGATGGGACGGATAAATACATTTTGTATGTCTTTTTATCCTATTTTTAACCTCCGACATAGAATAGAAAAGGGTGTTTAAAATTTTGACCACTTTGTCTGTCTGTGGGTGTGTGTACGTGAGTGCGTGCATGTGTGTATGTGTGTGAGTAGCGTCTTATCTAAGTGAATTAGGATTTTGTTTGGAAGCTGGTTCTTAGCTAAATTTAAATTAAATCTGTTCAGTTATTTAGAAGTCACAGTTTTGCTACTAATTATTGGAAATACATCTGTACTTTTAAAATGTTTTATAGCTGTATCCGAAGTAAACTTCTTCTAAGAAACTATAGGTATAAAGATTTATAATTTACATATTTCATTGGTGTATGCCATCATAGTTGTACATTCGTTTGTTTGTTTATCTAATTACTTACACATCACTTAACGGACTTATTTTGACGGAGCTGTTCTCAGTTTACTCGTAAAACCGTATTTTGATTATAATGAGTTGGGCAGAATATGCGAATCCGGTTAACCGAAGCAGTTCAGTTTTATATTGCTAAGGATCTGTGGTCGAAGCTTCCATGCGGTATACAGCGTGGCCATAGTACAGCCACCCAAACAAACATTTGTTTATACTAATAACCCAAAACCATTATGTAGAACGTAAAATTATTTAGTTAGTTTATTCTCATAATATCTAAGATCACATTCCGTTGGTATGAAATTGTCGAGGGTATTACGGTAAGCGAGACGTGCGGCCGTAGGTGTAAAATATTTAGCCAACATATTTTAACCCTGACCTTTATTATATTGGCTACATTATGTATGAGGGTACGTCTTGATGGTTGGACGTGTGTCGAACACGCGGTATATGAGCCGAGCATCTGTCACCGATCACAACGATTTCGTGCTAGTCTCTAGCGCGTTACACTTGCGTTACAATTACGCGACGCGCATGTAACTTCCGCACCACTTGGACATAGGGTAACAGGTGCTAATGTTGGCACCCTCTTAATGGGTTTTGTAAGCTTGTTATATTTTAAATTAAAAAATATATGTATGGTATAAAAATACGCTATTAAAATGCTGTTTTATTTATATGTAAAAACCTAAGTAAAAAAAGATACTAGGTTATCTCTTTGTACGTAGGTATTATATCTTTTTAGACTGTGCATAAACAAATGTCAAGCATAAGTGATTTGAAATGAAAACAAAAATAACCAGTTCCTTTCGAAAGCAATAGGAACAAAGCTGCGGAGGCTCAATAACATATAACAGGATAATCTCAACGGACCACATAGCTTTAAGCGTTTAAGTTCTAACAAGAAGTTGGTAACTATTACCTACCCTTACTGATAACTCCTTTTAAGCCATCAGAGTGTAAAATCTCTAGATTATGATACTGTTGGATATAAAAGAGGTTATCGCATTGTTCAGTGAAAATACGAGTTTTTACACGACGGCCTTACATTTACTTTTCCATCTCTGATCCCGACATATATATTTTTAAACAAACGAACACAGAACCTTGTTTGAGTATAAGACTTTTTTTTGAGTCTGTTTAAAACTCAAATAACTTTATTAATATTTTTGTAGCTTACCGTCCGTCACGAAACTCTTAAAGAAAATATTTACTACTAGATGACCCGGTGGACTTCGTATCACCTACATATATTTGTGTAATATTTGTCCTGTCCCTGTCCTGTCCCCATACTGTCCCCGTCCTGTCCCCGTCCTGTCCCCGTCCTGTCCCCGTCCTGTCTCCGTCCTGTCCCCGTCCTGTCCCCGTCCCTGTCCTATCCCTGTCCCCGTCCCTGTCCTGTCCCTGTCCTGTCCCTGTCCTGTCCCTGTCCTGTCCCTGTCCTGTCCCTGTCCTGTCCCTGTCCTGTCCCTGTCCTGTCCCTGTCCTGTCAGTGTCCTGTCCCTCTCCTGGCCCTGCCCTGTCCCGGCCCTGTCCCGGCCCTATCCCTGTCCTGTCACTGTCCTGTCCCTGTCCTGTCACTGCCCTGTCCCTGTCCTGTCCCTGTCCCTGTCCCTGTCCCTGTCCCTGTCCTGTCCTGTCCTGTCCCTGTCCCTGTCCCTGTCCCTGTCCCTGTCCCTGTCCCTGTCCCTGTCCCTGTCCCTGTCCCTGTCGCTGTCGCTGTCGCTGCCGCTGCCGCTGCCGCTGCCGCTGTCGCTGTCGCTGTCGCTGTCGCTGTCGCTGTCGCTGTCGCTGTCGCTGTCGCTGTCGCTGTCGCTGTCGCTGTCGCTGTCGCTGTCGCTGTCGCTGTCGCTGTCGCTGTCGCTGTCGCTGTCGCTGTCGCTGTCGCTGTCGCTGTCGCTGTCGCTGTCGCTGTCGCTGTCGCTGTCGCTGTCGCTGTCGCTGTCGCTGTCGCTGTCGCTGTCGCTGTCGCTGTCGCTGTCGCTGTCGCTGTCGCTGTCGCTGTCGCTGTCGCTGTCGCTGTCGCTGTCGCTGTCGCTGTCGCTGTCGCTGTCGCTGTCGCTGTCGCTGTCGCTGTCGCTGTCGCTGTCGCTGTCGCTGTCGCTGTCGCTGTCGCTGTCCCTGTCCCTGTCCCTGTCCCTGTCCCTGTCCCTGTCCCTGTCCCTGTCCCTGTCCCTGTCCCTGTCCCTGTCCCTGTCCCTGTCCCTGTCCCTGTCCCTGTCCTGTCCCTGTCCCTGTACTGTCCCTGTCCTGTCCCTGTCCTGCCCCTGTCCTGTCCCTGTCCTGTCCCTGTCCTGCCTGTCCCTGTCCCTGTCCTGTCCTGTTCTGTCCCTGTCCTGTCCTGTCCAAGTCCTGTCCTGTTCTGTCCCGTCCCTGTCCCGTTCCTGTCCCGTCCCTGTCCCGTCCCTGTCCCGTCCCTGTCCCGTCCCTGTCCCGTCCCTTGTCCCGTCCCTGTCCCGTCCCTGTCCCGTCCCTGTGCCGTCCCTGTGCAGTCCCTGTCCCGTCCCCGTCCCGTCCCTGTCCCGTCTCTGTCCCGTCCCTGTCCCGACCCTGTCCTGTCCCTGACCTGTCCCTGTCCTGTCCCTGTCCTGTCCCTGTCCTGTCCCTGTCCTGTCCCTGTCCTGTCCCTGTCCCTGTCCTATCCTGTCCGACCCGTCATCACGGCAAGCTTCGCAACACCAACAATCCGGTTTATACCTGCGCTTATAGATGTTTCACATCAAAAAGACATCAAGTGTTTCATACCCAGGAACAGTTTGTACTGGAAAATTAAGTTGTCGTTTTTAGTGTTTTCCTATACTTATTATTTATGTTACTCATTTTTTCTCACCGGGTAAACCTTCCCTGAACTTCCACAAATATTTCAAGATCAGAATTAGCCAAATCGGTACAGCCAGTCTCGAGTTTTTGCGAGACACACGCACAGCGATTCATTTTTATATATATAGATTATAAATAAATTCTATTGCTGTTCGATTTGCAAAAAAATGTGAATAGTTTAAGATAATGTTTTTCCAATATGTGAAATCGGGGTAATCCTCAGATTTACATATTTTTTATTGTTGTGAATACGCCCCACGGTGTTTCCTTTGTGTCTCGTGAATTATGGAGCTTTGCACGTGATCGATGGCCACAAAATAATTATTTGTAGATTTGGACGGATCAAGTTTACTTATCCCTGTTGAATATTGATATGATTGATAAATGTATTTATACGCACTCAGACTTGTAAGTAGACAAGTTCACGCTGAAGGAGTAGATAGAAGTGTAACCAATACACCCATATATCGCAGAGCTTATTTCGTGCTGTGATAGGGGGGGGCAAACCTATAGCCATACTGGGCACAATTCTAAACTCCAGGCTGATACTGACATTTTCGTGATAAGAAACAATATAATTTTAATCTGACCCGGTGGATGGAACCCTAGACCTCAGCACAACAGTCGTACCGTGTACGCATTATAACTGCGCTAACGAGGCAGCTAATATGAATTTATAGGGATATAATTTATTGGACAAACAATTTGGCTTCATAGATGTTAATTAAATTTATGAGACTAATAGCTAACAAACTCATGATAACAATTATGTACATTATTGTCCGCAATTTCTATTTGTTATTTAGTTTGGAGTAGACGGTCAGGTTGCTCGGCTGTCAAACGTCAAGCCTGTATATAAACAGGCACATGCGTGCGTGTGTATGTGTGTATGTGCGGTTGGATTTGATGAAATAATACTAAGGGAAATTAAGATATTATATGAGAAAGAATATGCAACCAATGGTAGGCTGTCCGCACCTGGTCTCAAGAAAAAAATATACTTATATACATAATGTAATGTTTTAAATAAGTATGTATTAAATTATCATCACATGCTTCTATTTACGAAACAAATGAAGATTGCCAAAAATCCATCCAAGTCATTAATTACTATACTATCGCAGAATGTGATCTTGTAACAAAATACCAAAATAGTAATCTGAAAAAAATCAGGTGCATCTAAAACAATATTTTAAATACTACAGTCCAGCTGCGATTTTTTCCTGCTAAGAATATTTCCATCAAAGTAACCTTAGTGTAACACAGGTTAACATCGCGCCGGTATACTCAGTTGAGTGAAAATGAAAATTTCCCGATCGATGTCAATTAGTTTTCCCCCACAGTATAAATTTCTCATGGTGCGGCGTTTATCCGACGAAGCTCAAAAGCCGCCACCTTAAAGCTTTGAATATCTATAATACACATTCACACTACGTTCGACATCTCAAGGCGACATTAATTACATTTTAACCAACTTAAAAAAGCGGAGGTTCCCAATTTGTCTGTATATTTTTTGTATGCTCACGTGTGAAGTCTACCATTAAGTCAGCGTAGTGGACTAATGACGCTCTTCTCGTTAATCCTCCTTTTTACTAATCTTATGGATGTAAAACTTTGGATGTTCTGAGTTTTAATGTTTTTTAATCAATCACATCTTATTAGCTGAACAGATCTGGATTAAATTTGGCACACAGGTAAATAATGACCTGGATTAGGACATAGGCTGTTTTTTATCCCAGAGAAGGACATTTATGCAGACTGAAACGCGTGCAAAAGTCGATTCACATTTATGAATTAAAATTTAATGACTTGTAAAATTACATAAATTGTGATCTTACTATACTATTATATATGTGAATTTGGATGTTTGTTTATCAATCACGCCTTAACGGCTGAACGGTTTTGGATGAAATTTAGCACACAGGTAGACCACGACCTGGATTAGGATATAAGCTATTTTTTATCCCAATAAATCGCTCACGTGGGCATAGCTGCGGGCAAAGGCTAGTCTAATATTTAATCCTTGATCCCAATGATGTCAACCGGTAACCTCGTGACCACGGCGGGAAAAAAATTAATAGCAAAGCTAGTATGGAAATAAAAAACAATGTTCACACTAAAATTACAATGTGAAACTGTGTTAAGTCCAGTGTAACTTCCCAGCAATCTTGCTTTAAACTTGTATTAACAGGGAAGTGCTCCGAGTCTAGTACTCGGATTAAATAAAACAGAAACCTCTCAGCGTAATAATACTTGCTTTATTTAATAGAGCACAATAAACTTTCACTTAACTTTAACGAACTGAAGACTAAGTTTCCATTGTTGTACGAGACTGCACAAGCAAAGCCGAGGGCTAATATTACAAATGACGTTGCCTATCCGTCTGGCCGTGCCTAAAACAATAGACCTAGTTATAAACTACTAGTCAAGACCACAATTTGTTGCTCCTAGAAACCGCTATTAAATTCATTATTCTATATTGGTAAGAATTTCTCGAAAATATTGTGATCTTTAATTGAAAACTTACAGTAAGCCATTGATGTTGAGACAACATGAAAACATGTTATTTAATTTTTTTAGCCTTATATCACATTATCTTAATAACTGACATTTGCTCTCAATATCAAGAGGTTTATTTATAGAAAAATCGATCAGGAGGGAGTCGGACTCGAGCAGCAATGGTTCCCTACCCTCGACCTTAAATCTTTGCTTGTTTGTTAGGGTTCCATGCCTAAAACGCACCAATATTTATTACTAGGCCTACGCCGAGCCGTCAAGTCTGTCCGTCTGTCAATCCTACTTTTAAAAAGGTCTATCTTTTGAACCGTAATACGTAACCGGTAAAATTTTCACAGAACATGTAAAAAAATTAAAAGATAAAATATTTACATAAAAGAAAAATGTGAGCAGGGTGGCATAACATCCTAGGTGCACGAATCCAACTCCCGCTTGGCTGTTTTTTTTTAAATTATGATAATTGTTGAAATTATGATAACTCTCATGGAAAACTTATAGCCTTAACTTTAGAACACTTTACACATAAAATAAGTTAAAATTAGGAAGAATAAAATAGATATAAAAAATATATGAGCATATTAATCAATATCAATCATCAAATGGAAGCCACCTGGTATGTTTGAAGTGGTCGCGGATCATAACCGTGTCGTAAGAATATACTCGTAGTATTAAATATTGAACCTGGGAACATTATTCAATGGTTTTAGATGGGTGATAAAAAAAACTTAAACCAACTTGGTATATTTTAAATAATGCTATGCGATAATAAAATAATATACGCATCGAATTGACGCCTCTTCCTCTTTTTCTGTCGAATAAAAAATGAATATAATATAATATCAGTTCAGCTAAATAAATTTTCCTTCAATATGTTTTTAACAAAAAAAAATGTATATTCAACGTTTATTTTTTTCATGTAATTCCTATTGGTAGGCCTCCGATTATTGTGTCAATGTGTGTAGTTTTACACTAAAAAATACCCATATCAGATCGAATTTCTGCCTCGACAACATCACAAAAGGCATGATTTCATGGCGGCTGACAGCAGACTGTAGCAACAGACAGCAGCCATACTACTGGTTTCTATGTGTTTGATGTTTTAATGAAATTACTTTGAAAGATGGTGACGGTGTCACCTACCGTTGCAGTCAAGCGACAGCAAATGAATAACGACAGGCTAGCTGTAGTGTCGCCAACCGCAAATTATTTTTAATGAGTTTCCCTGAAGTTGAAAAAGGAAGGTTAACAGACCTAGTTCCGAAACATCCGGTACGAGAGTAACAAAAGGCACAACAGTGACATAATATTGTCACTGATATAAAACACGTTCGATATCTCCGAAATACTTCGATGTGATTGAATGATTCCTCCCGCTGCACTGTCGCCGCGGGACGAATCAACACGACCGCAGACGGCAGCATTATTGCCGCCTGCAGTTACCGTTGGCAGCATTGCAGCTTATATTATTTGCTTAAATTAAATATTTAATAAAAATAAAAAAACACTGCGTAATAGGGCCCCAATAATCGTCTCATTTAGACTTAAACCGGAAGTTTCATGCTCAGTCACAACTGACAACACAACCGTAGTGAAAGCACTACCTTTAAAATATAAAATTAAACAGGTAGATTGTGTAAAGGCCAAGATGTTGGCGGTCAAATCTAAAAATGACTCAGTGATTCGCAGATCAAGAATAAACAAAGAAATAACTTAGAAATTGTTTGTTATAAAAGCGTGGAAAGTATTTCAACTTTGCATAAAATGATTTGAATCTTTAAAACAGTATGAACTTTTTACGCAACGTTTTGAATAGAATGACATTCTTTGCGTTATATATTTCACTATATCACATAATATTTTGTTAATAAGTATCTAAATTAAAAAGAGGAGTTGACGTTCTACTGGTGGCCGGTCGTAAAAACTACTAGCCAATTGTTTTTGTAGCATATGCTAAAAAGCATGTTACGCCAACCTAACTGCGAGTAGGATAAGGGCAGGTGGAAGAAGGATATGTTGAACTCATGGGACAGTTTAAATAGTGCGTGGACAAAATTCTATGAAAACAGCCAAATACTAAATAGAGAACAAAATTGTGATTGGGCAGTTTTAGAGATATATATTTGGACAACACTGAACTTACCTCCAGGTACAGTGTTGTAACTTTCCCGTGCCAGGATAAAAAACCTACGAAGTAAAACGTGTGAGTTATTATAGGTTTGCATTCGGGGCAAGAACGTAAAAGCTTAACCGTAGCAAACTCGTAGTGCCGAATTGATTGAATTGTGACTGTAATTAACAAAGACTGCTACATTGAAATTACAAAAGTACGATTGATTTTTTGTTAAGTAACGTACTCACGGTACGCCTGTGGTTTCATTATGTTACCTAATAATAGTTATGTATTTATAGTATGTATAGTCCACAAATATTTGTTTCGGGGTCTGGGTGTTGTGAGACCGAAAGTCTCTCGTAGTTCCTGATACCCACGACACAAGACTCGTATCTTGCTGTGGGGTCAGAACTATGTATGTGACTGTTGGGTGTTTCAATTTCAATTTATGAACACAATGCGTACATCAATAACTTAGCCAATTACAAAAATAATACCTAACCTAGGTTACTTATCCTGTAGTAAGTATTTGATTTATTAATAGGTTTACAAAAAAAATGCATAACTTTTTAAATATAACGAACATGAAACAGTAATTTTCTGAAACTAGTACAAAATATTATCAGCCGATCGAGCCTGTCTCGCTCGTCGGTGACACGGTGCCGTTTATCACTATATTCTGTTAAAATAATGAGGCTGAACGTACATGTGTATATGATAATAATTGGATACAAATATGCAACAACATTTCAAAGAAGTAAACATTGACATATTTTTTTTAGTGTACTGAATTTAACATAACTAAATTCAGTACATACACTAAAGTATTTTAAATTCCGTGTGTGTCAGTAATCATTTTTATCATGGTTCATGGTCGTCGTTAGGTTTATTTTTTGAGGAACTCCTCACAAGTGGGGTATAGTCCTCTAAATTTGCATGCTAAGTTTTATGTTTGAACAAGTTTATAAAATAAGGGTGACTTGCATGGACGATCCTTAATCGCGTTCAACCACTAAACATGTTGATAAATGTCATATTTTCATAGGAATGACGTTTCTTAAACATGTTTACGATTTAAAGATTGTTGTGTAGGTGCCTAATAGTGTGTAGGATGTTTTGAAAGGTAAACATAATTTATTAATAAAATAGAGCGAGTGGTGTACAATCCATTAGGTGGGGGCACTCCTGGCGTCATTTGACGCTTGAGCGCAACATTGGAATTGTCTAAGTTCCATCCCACTCTCGGTAGGAGCTCGCAACTTTACCGTTTACGAGCCACTTACTAAATTACCAAGTTTGTCGAAAACATTAATTATTTTTTGCATCGTAGACATTACTCTACGTGTCTCTAGTGTCATATACAGTGCGACAACTATAGTTGATGAGATGAGTGTTGTATATTATTCCTAATTAGTCCCAAAACTTATCACCGGTGTCTTTTTTAAAAAGTTTATGACGAAACGAGCAGGTCGCTCGCCTGATGGTAAAAGCCACTTCTGCCCATAAACAGACACAACACTACACTGATATTTTGATTACTACCACTGCATGGTATTGGATTGCTTTCGTCACCCCTAGACATAAGTTGTTAAGTCTTATAATGCCTATTAATTTCAATATCATTCAAACCGAAACATAACAAATAGTACTTAAACACTGCTGCTTGGCAGTAAAAATAAACAAAGCGGTGGTACCAACCCTGACAGCGCGGGAACTGCCACCTACGACCTTCTATATAATGATTGTCGAACTCTACTCGCCAAAGTGGTGCATAACAAGACAGTCCCATGGGCCTAGTAAAAGCTTTGTATTGATGTGTGAATGTTTCTCATGTAAAATACGCAATTTATTTGCTCCCAAATACATACGACCCTTGAAAAACTGCCAACTTCATATTGAAATAGAATCTATTTATTTAACAAATTACAAAACTACAAACAAGATATGAAAATATACTAAAGAAAACTGCACCGGTTATTTGAAATAGGTAATATTATTATCAAATACGATTGTACTTAATCAGCTCACAAGAGACTGCATGCTGACACAAGTTAATCTTCCGTAACTTAAGATTATAATGGAAACTCCGTATATATACTTATATTTATATTCGAAAATAAATACCACCATGGCCACTTTCTTCAGTAAATGAAAAAAGGAAAATCCTCCGTCTGCAATTAAACACTCCGAGTTATATTTGCTAATAAAAACAATAATAACGTTACTCTCATTTTTTGGGTCAAACGCGTTTCCTCCTTTTGTTTACTGCATAAAATACATCTGGTGTTTTCATTTCACAAAAATCATGAAACTCATTTCATTATGAACGTTGATGTGAATAAATAAAACGTTCGACATTATTATCATATAAGAGCAAAATGTCACAGGGACTGTGCGATACGCCACCAGAGGCAATGAAATGTCGCTGATTATTAAAATGCTCTTGATAGTTTGCGATACATGCCGTCACCCATGTTGTCATGCCCGCTAAAATGTAGCGCGTTATAATTATGTTATACATGACTGTCATCTGTGGGGATCGATCATGGAACTCTGAAACACTCGCACACTAAAATAATTAAGGCGCTTTTTAAACGGTGACAAGACGGCCACTGCGAACTATTTTGAATACAATTACTTAAGCACGCTGACTTTTTGCTTGTTGCCACCCTTTCAGCTTTTCAAAATCAAATATTCCTTATTATTCTCACAATGGATCCATTTCAGGAACAAACTCGTTTTAAGGACTTTTTGCCACCATTCAGTTGGTGAACGTGATATTCTTTTATTATCCGCGTGAGATAAAATGGGATTTACAATATGATTATATTTATATATTTTTATCTAACTGTGCATGCCGTATTAAATTCATTAGTTAAAATTAAAAGGCTCATTGTAAATATTTGAAAAGATTATGATTCTGTGAAAATGTAGTGAAAATATATGTAAGCAGTAGTTTAAAAATCCGATAATTTCTAAAACAAATTTAATATTAGCCGAGGCGCGCGTCGTGCGTGGTTGTTTAATATAAACGATGTTTAAAATTTTAAAGGGACTACGAATTTATTGTTCCGCCTTCGAGTCAATTTCTTGCCTGATGCTATTACGATATTCCTCGTGATGGATTTTATAAAATGTTTAAATAAAATCGGATATTGAAAATTCGTTAAAATTCGTTGTGATAAAAACGGCAAAGAAAATCGTCTTATTTTTCCACAATACGATGCATATGCATTGGGAGAATGCCAGCTCTGTATATACATCTCACTGTTAGGCACAGGACTCTTCTACGAAGGAGAAGGGTTTGGCCTAAGGCTAAAAATATAGCAATGAAGTGTGCTGATGATATTGTGTTTAATAAAGCAATAATATCAAATAATTCCGATGCTGCATTTGTCCATACATCAACCCGTTTACTACGTGTATTGCAACAAAAATATATTTTAAGACTCTATATCCAGTAGAGCGAACCAAAGATTTTGCTCACGTAGGGATTTCGAACAAGCTACAATGTCACCGTTTCGATATCAAATAACGGAAAATGTTGTTATCGTTATCGTTATGTATAGTTATGAGCCATCGCGTCGTCTTGATAAAACAAATCAACACCGTCAATATGATTTTAATCGGTCACAAAAACACACGCACAAACGACTTTATAAATAGTGGCTAGTGGTAGGCAGCGGCTTGGCTGTGCCCCTGGCATTGCCGATGTCCATGAGCAGCGGTGACCGCTTACCATCAGGCGGGCCGCTTGCTCGTCTGCCTATCAAGGCAATAAAAAAAAAAGATACTATCTACTTTCGGAAGTCATGACACAAATACACTCCACACGACCGATGTACCGTCCTCGCCGCGTTCCCCGCAACCCCGACCCTAGTACCGGTCCGCGAGCCGATGATGACCAGTAGTATAAGAAATCCCCCAAACCGATAATCGCAGATGTCTCTGCCCTCCCACCACTGACCGCCCTGAGTCGAGGTTCGTACCCCAAAGGGGGTGCCCTCAGCGAGGTCACCTAAATGTAAGAGTTGAGAGCGCCTAAAGTGCTCGCCCGAAAGTCCGGTGAAGCTGTAAAAAGCCGATTCGCGTCAGGCTAACAGCATAACGTCAAACCGCAAAAAAATCTACTTGTATTTTCTTATTTCGTAATATATTAATGTACCTAACTAAAATTTGAGTGGTAGAGCCACGCTGTAGACAGTTTTTTCTACAGCATGAATGGGCTGGCTCGACCGGGTCGTTACCACTGTCTCACAAAAAACCGACGTAAAGTAGCGGCTTGCTGTTGCATTTCGTAAGGTGAGTAAGATATCCGGAAGCTCAAATCCCCTCCCCGTCCCAATCCCTGATTTTCCTTTTCCTTTGAGGTCGGCAACGCGCCCATGGTTCTTCTGGTGGTGGGCGTACATGGGCGGTGGAGATCACTTACCATCAGGTGACCCACTTGTTCGTTTGCCAGCCTATGCTATAAAAAAAAGCACCCAAGCGTATTTTATTTGGAATACAGCTAGTCAATATTGGCTTGACACAGCCTCTGTTGTATAAACTATACGTAGTTTCGTATATTAACCGAATAGAAAACTTAATAACTCTCTAAAAAAAAGAAACATCATGGCATTGTTTACGCAGTCAGGCGACATTAGTCACCTTTCGACCTTTTCAAGCTGAACCCTTTTACGATGTTAATGGGTAAAAAAGGTGCGACATTGAAAGCTTCGCGTCCCCGAAATCGTTTTGGACAACAATCCTTGATATCATAAGCCTGTATCGATTTAATGCTGCCTTTACCTATCTTTATATAGATGACAATACCCTTTGCTCGCGAGTACGCTCGCATAAAATAGTTGTTTTACTCCCATTTACCCATTAGGGGAGGATTATCGTATTATCTTTTTTAGTGGATACCTTAAATTATGGAACCTATGGAATATTAAGTTTGTATCATTTATAGCCTTGATAGCCTCCGTTGCGCAGTGGGTGAATAACAGACTGTGAAACGAGAGGCCGCGGGTTCGATACCCGTACTGAGACAAATATTTATCTGATCCATAAATATTTGTTTTAGGTCTGGGTGCTGTGAGAACAAAAGTCTCTCAAAGTTCCTGGTACCCACGACACAAGAATTGTATGTATAATGATGGCTAAGTGTGTGACTTTGGAGTGTTATTTATTATTATATTATAGTAGCTTAAATTAATACGCACGGCCAATCGATCATAAACACATATGTAAAAAATCTCGGCAACTGATGAGTAAACACGTATATGAACTAACGGAATTTATGCCTGCGGGCGACGTCGCTGATTGGTCGACAGTGTGTACATAATGGCGCTAATAAGGATCAAACAGTGGGTGATATTTCGTCTTTATACTAAACCTAGATTGGAGATTCAGATTCTTAACATACCTAAAATAAAATAAATATTGAACCTAATAATTCCCCATTTTATCTCCTTTCATCAAAACATTCATAAAATAACTCCAGTTTTACAGGGGAGAGGACCTCTTTACGAAACTATAAAACCTCTTAGTCGTAATTATAGAATTCATTGCCCTTGACGACTGTAAGACGTTTAAGTACGTAAAAAATGAAGTGATTTATATATAGAGAAGTGTTTCAGAGTGAACATTTTAAAATATCATTAAGTCGCCCCGCAGACTAGCTACGCCGTGACAATAAGTGACCGGCAACAAAATAATATGGATCATATTTTTCACGTAATACCGTACTGACATCCATATAATTATGTGCACAGGTGACGGCATCTTGCTATGACAGCGGCGATCACGCTACATTTCGAAGTGACTTTTTAAGGTGCGTTTTGAGGTACGCGACCGAGACAGGGAGATCGCGGCGCGTGACGCGAATCAAGCAATAACTACACGTCCGCGTTCTATGAAATTGTTTGGAAGCAGTCGTTCGTCGCGATGTCCTCTTCTCGGTCGCATATCTCAAAATGTATCTACACAATTGCATAAAAAGCATACATATCACTGTCATCGTGTGTCGGAGTCTCCCGCCTAAGTCGCACACCGCATAACGGACCTGTATTGTGGCTGTGGGAAGAAGCCCGTGTGCAAGGACTATCATATAGATCATATAAGTTAGTTTTAGAGCATTCAGGTCCCAACTAAACATGAAATGCAATTAAGCGTAGTCATTCTGATATCGCAGGTAATATAGGCTGACTTAATTAAATTAGCTTGTTGATATACCTACTACGTAAAAATAAGGTGCAGTGAAAATCATCGTCAATTTTATTTATACGTTCATAGAAAGATTTGAGGTGGGTACGGAACTCTACCCAATAAATATCGACGCCGTAAAAGTTACTCAGAGATAAATCCCTCGAGCAATTTCCGTGATGAAAAAAAAACTTTTTCAAATTTATTTATCACAGCGTAATAAGCTCTACTTGTTTTTACTTGTGTTAAAAATAAACATTGTAATATTGAAGTCGTGAGGTTTTTTTACTTAATGATTGAAGATTTTGTACAAATTTAAGTAATTATCTGAATTATTATAGCGCCCGAAGCGACGCAACATTATTATTTTGTGTGTAATTGCGGTGGTAAAAACCAGAATTCTGCAAAGCACAC
Source organism: Amorpha juglandis (assembly GCA_949126905.1). Classification (NCBI taxonomy): domain Eukaryota; kingdom Metazoa; phylum Arthropoda; class Insecta; order Lepidoptera; family Sphingidae; genus Amorpha; species Amorpha juglandis. The sequence continues at coordinate 11,546,306 of OX421367.1, forward strand.
ATTCTCGGAATTTGCTACGTTGGGGCTGAAGCGGCGAGTCCTGGATAAAACCTCTCTCTATCAGCAGTTGTATCGGCGATGGTGAATGGAAAGCGGTAACCTCCTTCTGTGAAGCGTCATGGTTAGGGAGGAAGCGGATTCGAGTAAGGACTGACCTTGCTCGTGCTAACTCGTGTAAACACTGAGGCGGTGCAAGAAATCGTAGGTTGCTTTGCCTAGAGGCAATTTATAACTTCTGGTCTATTAATCTATAGTTTCCCCTCGGCGTGCTATTATAGCGTTGCAATGAAGGGGTTTTGCCATCTTTCCTCTCGGGGACTCGAAACTCGACTATTCATGTATAATAGTAGTAAGATTATGCACACACATTTTTGAGCTCGATTTTTTTATTCGTTAAAAACCCACGCAGTTATTGATTAGTTATTGAACTGACATGACGCCGTCGTGGCTTAACAGACGCATATATCGCTGCCGCGTCAGATCCTCTAATCCTATCCGCCCTTTAACTTTCTTTGATTAGCTCCGCGCGTTGCTCCATTTTTAATAAGTGGCATTTTATGACCATACATTACATTTTATTTGTTATTTTTAATCCAGTCCATCTAACTAAAGACTGTCTGGAAGAGATCGCAGATAGCGATAGAGCCGCCGATTATACCGTTCAGTTTAGTTTCTTTAACTGTATTTCTTTAATATTCCAAATATTTATGATGTACACTAAAGTTTAAATAAATTATTAGTTTGGATTGGATATTGTGGACCAATTATAAGTACTTCTTAAGAAGAAGAACATTCTGTTATAGGATACCATTAAGTTCTATCAACGATATTCTTACCATGAAAAAAAGCTCCTTAATAAAATTCTGTACATATACAAAAAATGTCTAGTGGTTGTAAAAGTTATTTTTATATATGTGTGTGATAATTTTTGTATAATTTTTGCCACTACACTATGCTATATACTGTAGTCTAAGTTGGTCATCAAGATTGTTTAAAGTAGGCGAAAGCCAGCCAGCAATTACGTTCGAGGTAGAAATAAGACGGCAGGGACTACTAAACGTATTCATGGTATGGGACTCAAGGCTCCGTATGGGACTATAAGTGCACAAACGCGTCTTAATTAATTCCACCGGTCTTCTTCTTTATTATTTATGGCTTTCGCATTATTATGCATTTTGCCAGTGTCACGTATAATTTATTCTCAAGTTATTTTTACAAGAACGATGAAACACGGGCGCGTTCGATTTCAAGGTCTTCTCGGAGTTTTGGTGTTAACTCCTTTCAGTACGATTCTTAATTCACTTATTTCAATACACTCTTCATCACCGTCAATGTTTATTGACCAAACCACACCACTTTTATACAACAAACACAAGTCTAAACTAGTTTATGAAATAAATTAAAATAAGTGATGAACTGCACTGTCAGAATTCCCGCCAAAACTCCAATTCCACCGGTCGTTTTAAGCTTGAAAGTATCGAAATGGTGGACGATTTACCTGTAGAATTACACTAATAGTTACCGAGCATGGGGTTCTGGTGTTATTCAGATAGAGGAAGACACCATTCCGTTTCATTCCGTCAGAGACCAAGTTTTTTGGGACATTCAGTGTGCAGGGTACAGCGGTAGATCTCAATAAAAACTGCTAGTTTTTAGTCAAAGAGCCTTTTTGAGATTTTTGGCTTGAATGGTTTACAAATAGAATGTGTCATTGTATAAGCAAAATGGATTGAGAAATTTGAAAATGTATCTAATATAATTACCGTATTCTCTCAAAATATTAAAAAAAATATATAAATATATTCTCTCATAAAGTTAAAGTCTTTTTAGACTTCTCATTGAAAATCACCACTGATCACATTTTACAACATCAATAACAGAAGATTTTATAATATTTATCAAAATTATGTATTCTAACCGCGAGATTAATTTCAAATTATATTAACAAAATACTTATACCTATAAATGTTTCGTATCTTTTTAAAATGGGAACATTTATGATAATATTTAATATTCAAGATATAGGCGACGAAGCAGTTTATCTGTAATGCTTGTCATCACATAAATAAAGATTCGTTACAGCTGAGAACGACGAAGTTTTAGATAATTAATTGATTGCGTTGCCTCTTCGGATTCTGTTTATTAGTCGGGAAGCAAGTATGCCCTATTTCGTATAATTTATATCTCTTCACTAATTAATTATTTCTACATTTGTCGATACAGACAGAGCGTGAAATATTTTACTTCGCCCAGTATAATTTACAAGTCTGACAATTTTCAAGAATATTTGTGTATATTATTTAACGCTAACTAACAACGTAAAAGTTATGTTATTAAATATTTTGTATTGATTGCCGATATTGAACGTGCCATAACAAATAAGACAAAATCTGATGTGAGTGTGCTTTAAGGTCAAAGGTTCATTCATTGGGTATAAATTCAATACAATCGTTTATTCCTTTATATTATTATACACGTATTGAATCTATAAATAACGGATAAATTGGTTTGTACATTCCCATAATACTCCAGACGCTTCAAATTATTAAGAATGTATAGTTTATTACGCCAATTAATATAATCTGTGTAAATAAATAAAAATTAAAATAATCTTTATATATTTCTCATCGATGCGTTTTTAAACTACTTATTCATCCGATTATGATGAAATTTTGATTTGTTCTGTGTCCTTCGGCGAAGTTTTCTGGTTCCAAAAAAATCTTTGTACGTTTGTCTCATAAGTCTTCCTAAACCATTTATTCGATTATACATTTTGACACATTTTCTTAAATCTAGTAAGTACTTTTTAAAATAAACTAAACCGTAAATAAATTAATAATGAGTTAGTATAGAATATTAAAAATAATTATAAGTTTTGCAGTGCGCATGACATCTGATACTAACAAGTACACTAGTTTCATAAAATAAAACGCAAAATGTTAATCGAAGAAAGAATTACACCAAAATGAAAGAAAGAAAAACAGTTTATTGCCACTACATAGCATGCAAGCAATCTGTTGTAAATAAAAACCACGACTAAAAAGGATTCAACAGTTGTAACTAAAGCTTCTCAGGTCTCAGGCTTCTCAGATCATAACCCAAGCTACTGATTAGTACTCGGTATGTTAAATTGTATAAATTCTATTGTAGCTTATTTTAGCTTCAGTACAACATTTTACATTACAACAACAATGAAGATTAAAGGAGTCGCATAACAGACTTAATGACTACACTTTCGGATATTAGGCGACCTAGTTAGTTTAGTAGAGAGATTTCGGGTTCAATCTCCCAGGTTGACGTAAATAAATGTCCAATCTTTTAAACATTTGTTTAAAACATGGGGCATTTATTATACAGTCTCGGTTGTTTATGATATGTGTTATAGGTTATTTCAGCATAATACTATATTGATGCTAGTGTGGAAAAATATGATAATTTTAAACATATATTTTGACCACTATAATAATATATAATGCAATAGTTTCTCTGGAGTATTGCAATGAAACTTTAGATGGAGAATGATATTATGATTATCTTTGAGCTGTTGTTACTGGATCTAAGATACGTCATTGTAGCCTATTGGTCCCCACTGCTAGACAACGCATTCTCCCAACTTCTCTGGGTTCATATCCCGCCAAGCCCGTCCGGTACGGACTGATTCCCTTATCATCATCATCATCATCATCAGCCACAAGACGTCCACTGCTGAACATAGGCCTCTCCCAAAGATTTCCAGACCGACCCTTATACCCTTATACCCTGCTAATAATATTCATACTAGTAGATCGTTAATCATTGTTGACATCATGTATATTAACAATGTATATCGGCGTATCAGTAGACGAGAGGTGAGGCTTGAATCATGATGTCATGGCATGTCAAGTCATTTTACTTTACAGTTATTGGTAAGCGAACTCTGTTACCTAATTCCCAAATGGAACAGTCATTTTCCATTAATCCGATTCAACATTTGTGTAATTCAATAGAGTAATAACTTAAGAGTCTGAAACAATGACTTGGTACGTTTGCCGTGTAGAACGGGTATTTCGGCGAGGGTCGAGTTTCCATTATTTTTAGTGCGAAGGACAATGTTTCCAGACAATTTGGCGCGCAGCATCGATCGCCGGCTCCGCCGAACTTCCGTGCTAGTAATTATAAAAGGAGTTTCTTTTGTTGCTCCAACAATGTCAGATTAACACAGATGTGATCATGCGTTTCGTCAAGGAGTATTCATAGGCTTCTTAAAATAGAGAATAATATTATTGTGTAATAATTACTTATCATGGATCGTTTTAAAAGTTTTTGCGTGTATATAAATTACGTGTCCCTCACAATATTCTGATTTCCTTTGTAAGATTGACAAAGTTTACCACTTAGTTTATTATTTAGAAAATGAATTCAGGTCCATTACAAACGTAGAATAACTTAACATATCAGTTTATTGTCGTTATTCCGAAGGAAAATCTCTTATATTCGTACCGAGTAGTGAACAAAATGAGTTTCATGTGGCTGGGTTGCTTTATCAACCCTGATAACACTGCCCGTCGGCTTCATCCTCATTTTCTCTGGCGCGATTAAGGGTAACTTACTTACTTATAATGAACTAATAAAGACCGACGTACACCGAGACGCATAAAATCATGCGAAAATCTCATGATAACCGATTTTCTGGATTCACGTAATTGTTACGACTAAACTGTGGTGAGCTTGGTAGAATTGAAATTTGGTCGCAATCGCCTAGTAAATAAATTACGAATATGGTGAAATATTTCTGAATAAAGATGTAATTAATCTGTGATACTTTTCAATGCCTATTTATCCGGTATACCAACATAATCAATAACATAATTATTTGATTGTGTTAAAAATAAAAAAAAAAAAGATAGGTAAGCAAAACCACTTGAAAAAATCCATAATAAATATTTAGTAATTCTCATTATTGACAACCTTCGTGGCGCAGTGGGCGAGTTGCCGGCTGTGAAGCAAAGGGCGCGGGTTTGATTCCCGCACCAAAACAATTTTATGTGTGATCCATTAATATTTGTTTCGGGTTTGGGTGTTGTGAGACCGAAAGTCTCTCGTAGTTCCTGATACCCATAACACAAGACTCGTATCTTACCTAACCTTCATAAAACATAAGTAGCGGACATTCATCCTTATGCATAATATAATGTTTTACAAGTTTTTTTTATCCGAGCACAGCAAAATGCCTGCACTACACCTGATTGTAAATGCAGTACAGTCTGAAAAAACCATCGAGAAACAATCAGTTTATCGGTGGTCACCAGCATCTTGTAATCTGTGTAAATGCTTCTCACACTTCGAAGACGGAACAAATATATAGAGGAGCCTGCTACAGGACAGCAGGATGACCGATGCAAGGCATAGATATAACGATGTACCCCTGTACCCGACTAACCAACCATCAAGTCCTAAACGTATATATACTTCTAATTCATTTGTTATTAAATTAAAGTATTACCCTGAATGTTAAATCAGTCTACAATTTATTCCCGGCTTCATTTGAGAGCACTGATGTCCTCAAATCCCCGAAATACTAGAACAAATCTAGGACAACCCGGACGAAATGACAGATTCATGAGACTTCCATACTCGATCTAGTAAGATTTTTTTTTAGCGTTTATTATGAGACGATCACTTATGGTAAGCGTCACGTCTGCCTATAAACAGAAACAACACCAATTAAAACTGCGAATTATGAATTACTGCATGGCACTGGTCATCACCCTAAGACATAAGATGTTAGGTCTCATGATGCCCAGTAATTTCTCCGGTTTCATTGTCGTTTAAACAGGAATACAAAAGCGCTTACGCAAAAATTAATTTGCAGAAATTGACAAAGCGGTGGTACCTACCTACCCACACGGCCTCTCGCATACCAGGGACATACCACCTAGCACATACCATTATACCGATGTATACCGTCTGCGCGCTTGTAGTACATTACATAAATCTACGGGGTACAGACGACAATGTCACTATCGCTCGCACCTGATGGTTAACGCGGCTATCGAAAGTATGTCTTTTCTGTGAGTGAAATTACAGATTTTGGACATATTCTTAACATACTTCATCTTTATGCAAAGCCTTAATTTTAAACCTATACAAAAGGGTCAACTAAATGTCACATCGAAAGCCTTTTACTAGAGTATTCGCGTAATTATATAGTGATGCACTTTATAATAATCAAGCAAATGTTCTTGTTCACATACAAATGCTAATTTGCGTCGATTCCTATACGCTACAACATGAACCGTACAGCTATAGGAAGCGGATCCAAATAGGTTCTAGTAATGAAAATTAATATCAATATATCCGCCAAACTGAAAATTAACACCCGTAAGATCTTAATACGACAATAATTGTGACAACATTTAAATTAAGTATATTATTGATTAATGTATGATTACTAATGTTATTGTATGTCATGTTGGTGATCCTTAAATAAATAAACAAAAAAAAACAAGAAATACGATGAAGCGAAATAAATTAGTTTAAGGACTTATTTTCACTTTATAAACTTACAAATGTATCTAGGTGAATCGTGGTGGTGCTGGTAAGAGGGTATCTAATACTATTGTGCCCCACTGGAGAGCGATCACTGTACACATGGTGAAAGACCCGCCACCATATGCATGGTGTAAGACCGTGACTCGTTTCGGCGAGTCGCGTTTCGAGATCTGCCAGTGTATATCCAGTAAAGTCAGGCCGACTTAATTCTATAATAAATAATACGGCAATAAAAATCTTCTAGAGATAGTTATAATTATGTATTATATTTTGAAGCTGGTTGTCTTTAGAATATTTTTACTTATTAAATTCATAATATAACAATGTGCTTTATCTGTTGTGTTGCTATTGCATTGTCTATTCAGAATATACAAAACTACGAAAGACGGTTGCTATTGCATTGTCTATTCAAAATATACAAAACGACGAAATTTTTTATTCTTATTGCTTATCATTTTCTTCATTAGAAATAATTACACACAGTGTTCTACTGTAACTGTAACGTCTACATAAGCTAGCTAATCTATTAATCATTTTGTATTTCCCTCGTAAAGCAAAAAAAGTTCCCTAAATCTTACTTCTGCCGGACCATTAAGCTGTGGAATAGTTTGCCGGCACACATGTTCCTATAATGTGGGGTCCTTTAAACGAAGTGTGAATAAGCAGCGGGCATGATCTTACCGACCAAATAGACACATCGTCTGTCATTGGACATTTGTTTATCGTTGGTCGACACTATTCTTGGATTGCGCTACACTTACCATCAGGTGTGGCGTAGACACTTTGCCGAGCCAGGATACAAAAAAAAAGAAAACAGCGAGATTATTATCACGCAAATTTAGGCGATCGCATTGCTTTCCACAACATAACAAAATCTTTAAGAAACGAATTCTACTACGATATGTCTATCGTGGACGAACAGCCGCGTTAGCCCCGTGTGGGTTATACGACCGTATTATCCAGTCAAATGGCACATTTTTAGGCCAGAAACGACCTTGAAGTGAACAAAATTGTTTTTTTACCATATTTATGTTGGGAAAAACGCTTAGGATTTTTGCCAAATCCTCCATTACCGAGTAAAGCTTTGCTATTTGTGGTGACTTATAGCATTTACGATGTTCATCATTTAGGGTTAAATAGGATCCGACCACAGCGGATAATAATGTAAGGTAACATCGGTACCTTAATATCACTTACAGCTGAAGATCCATGTTCTATCAACACTGATCTTTACGGAACAGGTTTATTATTTTAGGCAGCAATCAGTGCGATTAAAAGTCGAACATATTTAAACATATATTTATTTAATATAAAATTTATCTACATTAACTGCAGTAATAAATTATATTTCAGTTTCAAAGTGGCTATCTATCTAATAGGCAAAGCAAATAAAATACAGTATTTGCGAACATGTTCTAAAGTAAGCTTTCATAATAGTACATAAACACGACTAATAACATCAATACGAAAAAGCTATCAATTCACAAGATACGAAAATAAACTTTGCACTCACAGACCACTTATTTATCCTTCACAAAGACATTTCAAGAAAATATCTACTAGCAGTATCTAAATAGATCACTCTTAAAGAAGAACTTGACTCAGAAGCCATTCACAAGTAATCCTACACAAATTTTAACTGCAAAAGTTCTTAAATAATGTCGTAATGGCTAAACATATTTGGATAAAGGTTTAGTTCATGATAACTGTCAACTTTTAGCTCTTAAGGCCTGTTTTATTATCTCAAATTACTTTTATGCCAAAAACTGTTTAAAAGTTGAAGTATATATAAATAAAGTAAATATTAGGAATAAAAATATGAAACTGCCGTTCTAAAGTTCTGGTTAATTTGATTGAAGTGGATAATAGCTAAAAATAAAATCAAATAGGTTCTAAATTACACATTTGTTTAGAAATCATGCAAAAATGGTGTGCTTTTCAATATGATTTCATAGGTTCATAATCCAGCGCAAACAAATCGAAACATTATGCAGTAGATACACACAAACACCTCGTAATTATAAATTACGAGTATTATGTAATTAATTATAGTAGTAAGCAACACATTTTCACTGTATCTGTTGTAAGCAGTGATTTTTTTACTAGCCCTGTATTATATACGTCCCACTGCTGGGCACGGGCTTCTCTACTGAATGAGAGGGGTTAAGCCTTAGTCCACCGCGCTGGCCTAATGCGGGTTGGCAGACAAGCAGTCATTGAAAGAAATATATTATTTTTTGCTACCTTTACGAAAAGTATTTTCAATAACGTTTATTACACCAATTATTCGAACATGGCTTACATAAACAGCCAATAACTTATTTGTATCTATTATACTAGATTCGTTGTAAAAACACTTTAAAAATTGAAATGATAAAACTATAAATGTATAGATTGCATTAAAATATATGAATACCTAAAGCAATTTAGCAACACTTCTCGTGGAGCAGAATTGCACTGAAGTGGAGATAAATATATTCACGAATAAAATGTGCGCTGTTTTATTGTTTCGTTGTTTTTTAAAACTTATATCAATAAAACATTGTAGCAATTTGTCTGTTTACGTCCCCTTCTAGCCGCACCGTAATAACTTGAGATACTGCGCGCCGCCCTTACCATCGCGTTTTATGGCTCAGCCGAAAGAAGGATGTCTCCAAATAAAAAAATAGACGCAGGTTTATTGTTTTCGAAGACAATAATTTTAATAATTTTGAATAACAAACACAAAACAGAAAAGGAATTCGGTCTGATAAGTGAAAGTTAAAAAAAGAATGCAACAGCTACTGCACTTAAGCCCCACAATGCGATTGCCGTTACTTACTTATTATATACAAAATATGTACTTATCGAAAGTTAAAAACTAAAGTACCTACTTTTATTAAAAACCGTCTCTTCACGAGCCTCCAATTTCTACAAAAACACAGCTAAAATGAGTTTTTGTTTTTTTCCATTCTCTAAAATACATTTGAAATGAAAATATTACGAATTAACTAACCAATTTCCCACACGAATAAACTTATTAGGCGGAGATCTTTTTACCCTTGTTTTGAATGATTTATTAGATCGATGTTCACAAGGATTGAACTTCGCTGAGTATCCATCCACTCAATGAGGTTTATGTATTTTTTATTATCTATCATAATCCAATATTGTGAATTGTACCAACCGCCGATTAAAACTTAAGCTTAACTGTTATAGATGATCGCCTGCCAATAATAGTGCAATCGACGCTTACTGATTTTTCAAATATTGAGAGTGGCACTTATACAAAATCTATTACAATATATATCCAACCTGCCACGGCGACTGAAGGAGTGTAATGATTTTTATAATTTGTTTTAAACAGAAAATTACTTTAACAAAAGTGACCTGAACGACCCTCTTTTTTGATGTATTTTAAAAGTCACTTGGAAAGTAAGAAGCGGTATCGCTACCGCGCGTAAATTGTGTTAATTATCTTAAGTAACCTTGTGAATTGACACGATTGCGATGGATGGAAAACACGAACCCTACGACGATTACGATTGAAGACTGAATCAGGTCTTGCTACAAAAAGACATTAAACAACCATCATCTGCAGTCTTGCTCCTGAACAGGGGACAATGGGGGAAAATTCGGTAAACACAATTTGGCAAATAGGGATCGCGTATAAAACGAAATTCGTATGCGCTATTTTGAGATAAAACTTGAACGATCTTTGTTCGGATCTAATCGTCTCGTTAGCTCGAGCCAACTTGCGTGCCGACCTACGTTAAGCTCTTGGGGGAGATTGGCCGCGTCTAGACTTCGTTACAAAATAATATTATGGATGTAATTACGTTCCAAATCCCCAAAATCAGGTTCACTTTCAAAAGGGATAAATGAAAATTGTTGTTCAGGAACAAAAGGAACGTTTACCGTGAAATTTATTATAAAACTTAACCAAAACTAAATTAAGGTACACCAAAACCCCAGCTTGCGAGTGTTTACAATAATTCTAAAATTTATTACTGTCTTATTAGAGCTTTATTATAATACTTCCTGTAGACATGATTTGCTCTTGCGAAATTGCTTTGCGAATTTATTATAATCTATACTAATATAATAAAGCTGTAGAGTTTGATTGTTTGTTTGTTTGTTTGTTTGTTTGTTTGAACGCGCTAATCTCAGGAACTACTGGTTCGAATTGAAAAAATCTTTTTGTGTTGGATAGTCCATTTATCGAGGAAGGCTTTAGGATATATAACATTACGCTGCGACCATTAGAAGCGAAGCATCAGTGAAAAATGTTGCAAAAACGGGGAAAATTATTCATATTTGAAGGCTTCCGTTGCTAAGCTACCAAAATAATATTATTTGAAGGCTTCCGTTGTCAGATCAAAATCAAATCTATACTAATATTATAAAGCTGTAGAGTTTGATTGTTTGTTTGTTTATTTAATCACGTGGGCGGAGCCGCGAGCAAAAGCTAGTATGTAATAAAATTGTTAGGTAATTTCTATACGTAAGTTTTTATGACATTTCAGCGATAAATTAGTTGTATTAAACTATAGATAGCAAATCCCAAGTGCTACAAGGAAAATAGTACGTGGATATCGCGACAGTCAGCCGGTTTATAGTTGGCCTGCCTTTATAGCATTCGTAATTGTTCCACCTTATGTATTTCTAAACGAATTATATCTTAAATATTAATTTTGTAAATGGAATATCTCGAAATTAAGAATTATCATTATTATATTCTATCCTATAGTAACCGATGCAATTAAACACAACACAAACCGGAAAACTTCATGCTCATAACTCATGAGTTTAAGTAAGTTACAACTCGATATTTGAAATCACATTGACGCGAGCGTAGTACAAAACACATGACGTAATTTTTTTAAATAGTTTACGTGGTATAGATATTCTTCAAATATGGAACGTAGCGTGTATGGTCTGTCCCATGCGGTTGTAAAATAAATTTAATTGAGCACAGCGAATTATTTGTAAACAGCTGTTATTAAAGGTTGATTTTCCGTCGTTTCAGATACCGTATGCAATTCTAAGGAATTCCGATAGACCGTGTTACAGTGAACCCATTTAGTAGTGTGATGGAGTGTCAGTGCTATCTGTGTCTCCCAAGGATACACTTTATACAATTACATTAAAAGGTAAATTAAGTACTTTGTAAACGACATATTAGTATTTCGTAGTCGTCTTTATCTCATCATATTATCTTTTGCACACCCAGAATTACCGTCAACAAATTCCATTTTTCACAAGATATGTAAATAAGATATAGCAACGTAGAGAAATGAATAATAGTAAGTCGAGATACGCATATTTATTGCCCCCTTGGGTTTGAATTTCTTTAACACAAATATAATACCTGGTCTATAATAGTTATTGTATTTATAAGCTTCACTTTCTGAAACGCAGAAATTAAGTTTAAGAAGCTGAATTTTGTTTGCTTTTCCTATTCCATTATGTTTTAAAATGTATATATGTTATACTTTGACGGTATCGTGATGCTCTCTTGTCACCTCAACTTTGTTAATTACTGCCCGTATGTGGAAAGACACCCGCACTGCTCCGGTGCGGCAGCACTTCGACACCAAACGTCTAAACTATAAGCCGTCAAACAACGCGGCGGCTTAAGGCCGGCCTGGCAAGTTGGACACCTGATTGTAAGTAATCTCTATCGCCCATGAACGTCCACAGTATCAAAAGAATCATGAATACATTGCCGATATTAAAGGAAAGGGTTTTGTCATCAAGTCATTAAGGGGCAGGGAATGGGTTTTGCTTCTTCCGATATCTTACTCATTGTACGAAACGTAGCAGCAAGACCCCCACTTTACGACGGTATTCTATGAGACAGTGGTAATAAACCGGTCGAGCGGCCCATTGATGCTGTAGATAATATTAACTACACTGTCGCTCTACACTCAGAAAAATTAGGTACTTGCATAACAGATTTCGACATAACATCTATAAAACGTCATGTACCTACTGCACTCAGATTTATGGTTTATTCCAATATCAATATAACCTATAAATTAAATAGCTTGTATCAAATATGAAGCCTTCTATTTATTGAAGGTCTACATGATATCACAAACTTTATTAAAAATATATTCCGAAACGCGGGAACTCTTGATTTATCACCATATTATAAATGGCTTGTTTTCGCTGTAGATACGCCAAAATAAGTATTTCGTTTACGTCTCGCCGCCTTTCGCTACTCGCCCTGCAATATTCAAGAGAAGGAAAACGGCTATAATTTATACAGAAAGGGACGTCTATAGAGTTACACTAACATTAGATAAAGACAGGTAGAAACGCAGGGGATTCCGTCGTCGAAGCTTTGTACAAATGCTGACGCAACGTGACCGTTTTGTGTCATTGTGCGTAATGAAGAATATAATCGAATGACACTGTGCTAATGCAATATTTCTGTTTCCAGGTGAAAAAGTGCATCGGCCAGTCGAATAATATGTAACACGTCACAGCAGAGTAACGATACAAGGCTAGACTAGCGTGTGTGTGTAAGCGAGTCGCGGAAGCGAACACCGAAGATGGGTAAGAAGAACTCCAAACTAAAGCAGGACACGATCGACAGGCTGACGAGTGCTACTTATTGTGAGTACCTTTATTCATGTCAATTCTTTGAGGTATTGTATTTAAATTCCCCTCCAGCATTTGAAGAAGACCTTTTGAATCTAAATGACGTATCAGTTGGTCGAATTGTGGGGAATTATATACACGAAAGATGTATTGAGTCGGATTCCAGATATTACATATCTTTTATTTAATCATTTTTATCTTTATCGTTGATTCTTCGATTGAACGCATATGACATGATTTTAGATAGTTAAATTGAACAGTAGCTATAAAAATTCATGAAAGTTTGAAGAACTGTAACCAAAAAAACTCGATGTTCTGACCCCAGATTGAACGATTGTGGAATTACTGACGAAGCTGAAAACACTCGGATGAGTTATTGTCCAGGATCGGAAGCTAAATGCTGTCCGAATAGTCTTTTCAGCAGAACGGAGGTGCTGTCATAAGGATATCCTATCACATTATAGAGGATGATAGAATAATATAATATTTAGCAAAGGCGAAACACCATATTATAGGTACAACATTATCTACTATAACAAATTAAAGCAATGTTTAAAATTCTCAGTAAATCTCGTTTAAAACATTATTTGCTATCTTTTCTGATTTTCTAATATTGACTCTAAGGCGGATTTAAAGTGAAATTCAAATGATCTAAATTGAGCGAGCAAGCGGCTAAAGCTCTTTTCGTCGCCGCGTCGCTGAAGCAGCGCATTTGCGTAGATTGAATGGAATCACATTTTGAAATCACCTGAATACTGCTACAGTTAACATAATACATTTTTCAAAATATTATCCACAAACTGTTATTACTAACGCTAAATCCCAAACAGACGAATTTTACTCGCATTAAATACCACAGTTACAATGTCTTATTATTTTTAGATACTTGCTCTTTCCTCTTTTGTGATATATGGGACTAAGAAAGTTTCATGTACCATAGAGCAATGTTATTCTTTTACTCTTGACCGCACCCTTTGTTCTTAAGCAATTATGCTCGTTAGTTAACAGAAACGCAAAAAAAACCCAGCCCAGATTATAAATGAAGATAAGGACATTGATTGCTCGCCATGCACGATTTTGGTTAGATACATAATTTGGTTAAAATAAACTTTATAATATATATTCTTTTGACGACGCTTCTTATTATAATGCTACAGTAAATTGTGTTCTCATGGAAATTATTTAGACAGTAAAATAAAGAAGCGCATGTCTTAGTGTTAAGACTGTCCGACCAAATTGTCCGCTGCAAAAATTGATTAAGTTACTGTCGTGCATAAACTGCACTGTGACTTAAGTTAAACCCAACATTTGTCTGAAAATATGCGTTCCTTTCAAAGGACACTGGCAAACTGCGCATATAATTTGTTCTATGTATTTTTCCTTTCACTTGTGACTGCTTGAGTCACAAGTGAAAATCGATATCTCCGTAGAAATGTTGCCTGTACTACGTTATTAACGTAATCGCCAACTTGTGCTATCAACTAAACTACTATACCCTAATTACATATGTATGCTTTTACACTCACAGAACGCTTTGAACTGTTTAGTGTAATCTGTTCTTTACCACTATCTAGACTTACTTTTTATATCTTTCTTCACTAAACATTTCTGCATACAAATCATTTTCGCCGACACCTCTTTCAACCAATTTGTGATGCACGCGAGTCAGATAAATAGGCGCTAATGGACACCTAAAGTGAACGCGACACAGTCATGATTCATGAGGTAGGCGTGCGTGCTACCAAAACATAAAAACGGCGCCACACCTTCGCATCGCGCCTCACGACTCCGAGTCTGCACCTCGCGTTGCCTCCATCGTAATCACTTCACGAATTGCCTTTGAGACTCTCGTGTCAAGGACACGTGTTAATATACAATTAAATTAAGAAGAAATAAATTCTGTTGCTCGTGCTTAACAGCGCCGAACGTCGGTAAATGAGATTGATCAAACCGATAGCATCTTTACAAAGCCCACTGGTAACAATTCCTTTTCTTCGGCGATTAAATAATTTCTATTCAGCCAATCATAATAATCGTACATCCATGAATTATTCTGTGACTAACTTATAGCAGTAAGCAGTCTAGGAAAGACGTCATTTGTGCCAAACAGCTTTTATTTGAATTTATGCTAATGTTCGTCAGGCGAACTGAAAACATACTATCTATAAAGCAGTTATCAAACCGCTATTTCGATGGCACGTCAGAATAACTTTATGCGGCAAATCGACAATTAGACTAATGGGAGCACACTCGCACGCGAGTTACTAATTGAAATTTATTTGACAATAAATAACAGCATTAAATCAACAGCGCTTGGATCCGGGTTGCATGATGAT
Source organism: Amorpha juglandis (assembly GCA_949126905.1). Classification (NCBI taxonomy): domain Eukaryota; kingdom Metazoa; phylum Arthropoda; class Insecta; order Lepidoptera; family Sphingidae; genus Amorpha; species Amorpha juglandis. Next base: position 11,561,761 of record OX421367.1, read on the forward strand.
TGCGGAGTTACTTAGGTTTATGTGGAAGGTAAGTTCGTCGATCGGCGCCTATGCGACTGCTCGCCAGTTGACACTAAACCATATGCTCGTACGTCTTGATGATATCACAGCTACCAGCAAATGAGCTTATCAAGCCTATTAAGGCGAGGTTGTAAACACGTGTTCATACAAATACTTAGCCTTATAAGAGATAGCCTTAGGAGATATAATTTTATTGTGTTATGATCTTTGTATTGTACTATACAATTTACTTTCATGCCTGAAAGTAATATACTAAGCCACTTTTATGTAGTTGAGAATCGCAAACGTTGGGTTATTGTTAATAAAACAAAATATAAAGTTGATTCTTACGATGTTATATAAATAAAATAAACATTTTATACATCATAATATGTATGGCGGTTTGGTGCGGTATTACTCTTTTAATTTAAACAATGTGTTCAAACCACTGACGTTATATCGGGGTTGGGTAGACGGTGGGAATTCTTTATCATTGAGCTTCAAACCACGGGAAAGAGATCCACACCACGCTACAACAAACAAATATAAAAATGCGTTAATAAGTATATTTGTTAGCAGCGTATTCACAGTTGAACCGATTTCGAATAGGTTTAGTATTATTATAGCTTGAACTTCGATGACGTAAAACGACTCTAGTGGATAGTATTGGAAACCGTACCGAAACCGAAAGGTATTAACTTTATACAAATTTCTCGTATACGAATGACGTTTGGTATCAAAATTGCTTATCCTAGACACAAGGTTACTCAAATAGGACATCGAAGGTTTCAAAATCTCCGCGTTAATTTGAAAAATAAAATGACGTGTTCTGCGACTCGAGCCACGCGAAGCGCAAGTACATACAAATCTTGTATGTACATTATCGCATATTTAATTGCGGCTCGTACATAAGTTCAAACCGCTGTGGGCTAGATTGAGCCCAGCACGTTCCGTCGTTTATTACCACGCATTAATCGTTATTTCGTTTAACTTACCTAAGGATATTAGTATAGGTTGTAGCAGCGATAGCTCAGCGGGGAGTGGTATGGACTGTCGAGACGAAAGTCGCAGGTTCGAAACCAGCCCCAAGGGCATACACCTCTAACTTTTCTGAGTTACGTGTATATTCATTGTTAATTATCGCTTGCTTTAACGGTGAAGGAAACATCGTCAGGAAACCTGAATACCTGAGAACTCGATAAGATTTTTCGAAGGTATGTGAAGTCTGCCAACCCGCATTAGGCCAGCCTGGTGGACTAAGGCCTAACCCCTCTCATTCAGTAGAGGAGGCCCGTGCCCAGCAGTGGGACATGTATAATACAGGGCTAGTAAAAAAAGGATATTAGTGTTTTAAACTTAATTTGTGGCTTATATTACATTCGTATGCAGTTAAATTACTCATTATTATAATACTTTGGTGGTTTGAGGATATAATAACGTATAACGCTATTGCGTTGCAATTGGAGGTCTTTTGGATAACAAAAATATGCCAACTTCTACGTTATAACTTCAAAAATGATGTACGTCCTATATACAAATTTTTATTATTTAATTTTACTTGATTGACGAGACGAGCAGACGCTCGCCTGATGGTAGATGGTAAAGGCCACACCTGCCCATAAACAGAAGCAACTCCACACAGAACTTTGAATTACGAAATACTGCATGGCACTGAACTGCGCACGTCACCCCAAAAGTTAAGTCTCATAATGCCAAGTAATTTCACGAGCTTCAGTGGCATTTGTCCCTTATGGGATGAATTTTCAAAAATCCTTTCCCAGTACCCGCCTAGGTTATATTTAATTGCACGCCCCTGATCGATTCGATCTGTTCGTTGTCAACATAAACTGGAAGTACTAATTGAAAATCTGTCAACATTGGAAATTAACCAATGAGCGAAGATCACTTACGTCTCTACTTTTGATACTTCGCCATGCCAAGAGGCGTGACTGTGGCCAACAAACTCTAATGTGTGGGCGATTGTCAAATTATACGACCTAATGTCACGGAGTGATCCCGAAAGATTTTTAAGGAGTTGGCCTTTTTTTAGATATCACAAAATAACACAATTCATGATGCGACAGCCGTCCACATTAGCGTACAAGCATCTACGTATAACAGCCAGGCCCGCCTATCGGTGGGGCAAAATGTCATGCAAGTGTGGACGCACCTACGCTACTCATCTCGCCAAAATAAAGTCGTCGTACGCTACATTTTGATCTGTCACTATCCTTAATTTATTGGTAATGTTTCTTCCCAAGGCGACGCGACGCCATTTTGACGCCGTTAGAGGGAACCCATAACTAAGCACTAGGGTTTCTTATCGCAACTTCTCGTAGCGGGAATTCTCGTGGTTGAGAACTCGAGAACTCGAGAAATCTCATCTTGATTCGCTACTTACACGCTATATATTTATCGTGATATTATTGGAATAGTAATACTGATAATCCGTAATTAAATAAATAGAATAACAGTAGTAGTCTGCAATATCGAACATTTACCTTTTGTACTATGATGCCTTTCAAGAATTGTGATACAATTACTCGATCTATAGCAAAAATTATTACTTGATAATATGAAATTTTTATTATTTGATGTCATGAGTGTTTAGGTACTAAAGACCCATTTAAAAAAGTCTAGGTTCTTAGTTAAAGGAAAAAGTTTTGTAGCTGATTTTGTATATTCTTAATTCTGAGATTATAAATTCTAACTAGTTAAACGAAAAAAAATTATTGTTAAGTACTATTTTTTTTACTAGCCCTGTAGTATATACGTCCCACTGCTAGGCACGGGCCTCCTCTACTGAATGAGAGGCGATTGGGCCTTAGTCCACCACGCTGGCCTAATGTGGGTTGGCAGACTTCGCATATCTTCGAAAAATCTTATCGAGTTCTCAGGTATGCAGGTTTCCACACGATGTTTCCAACAATCGAATCGATATATCAAGTTAATTAGTATTGAAATATTATTTTTGTTATGAATAACATATCTACTAGGTTAAAGGACAAATATAGGTATGTATGTAATAATAAGTCGTTAATTCCAATATAGCTTTTATGAAGCTACTTTCCATCAAACAAAATACTGTGTCATAATATTAGCTAAGTTACGTAATATTCAAAATGATACATCATAAACCTACCCAAGACTAAATAATTAATACATTTTAATGAATATAAAAAAGCATAATTTTAATTTGCTTTTTGTAAATAAAGGATTGTACTTCTTTGAAAAATTAAAAAATCTCGAAAACTCGAGAATTCTCGAGATTTTCTTGCTGGGAATTTGTGGGAATCGAGAAAATATTAAGTTGAGAAATGAGATAACCTACTAAGCACATTAAGTAAGTAGGTACACTACAAATGTACAATCCTCGTATACTTAGTAAGACACGGAGGGGCGATCCATTATCGAGTAGTTCCAATACTAGATTTATGTAATGTTTTTCTCCTAAGGTACCCAAAGACCCCGAACGTTGCATTGTTATCATATTCGTACTAAATCGTATACGTAATATTTTTTATTTAAGAAATTAGCTTATATTATTATTGTATTAGCTTTGGCCCGCGGCTGCGCCCGCGTACGCGGCCTTTTGCATGATATAAATAGCTTATGCCCTAATGCCAAATTTCATCCAAAACTGTTCAGCAGTCAAGGCGTGATTGACTAACAAACATCCAAATTCACAAACTCACAATCATTTAAACATTCAAATTTATAATAGTAGTAAGATTTACACCGGTACCTACAAATTGTTTGAGAAAGCACGTTGATTAGGTGCAGTATTGCATAATCTCGTCCACCATACCTCTTATTGGATAAATTGAATATTTATCAGTGTTTATGTAATGAGTCTCGCTAAACGGCTCAAATGACGGTGTTTTAAATTAGTTTAGGTGTTTGCTCCAAACTTCCTCGTTTGTTACGGAACTCATGACCGCTTTTCTGTGACGTAATACGTGCGCAACAACGTGCAGACTGTGAAAATAGTTCTAAATTCGATTACCGGGCCGGACACTCAACGTTTGTGTGAGCTTTTCGATTCGTAATACACAGGTAAGTTGCCCGAGTTTGGAATACGCGATAAGGTTATAGCAGTTATAGGTTCGGTCCCTAGCAAGGATATAAGGATGGACCGTAGGTGTAATTTTATAGCTAGCTACCCCGTCAAGGAGATAAGCGTGTGCTTATATTATGTATACATATTATAATACAATTTCTATATAGAGAAAAGATCTATATTACTGTTATCGGTCTAAAAAAAGCATTTCAGAACTTTCCAAATTTTACGGTAGAGCATTTTAAATCAGTTAAATATAAATTTTCCTACCGGATTTTTTTTAGTAAAACTTATATTTTATTGAACGGTATATTTTCCTAATATAATTATTAAGATTTTATAATTTACAAAAATAAATTTAAAATGCTTTACTGTAAACTTCACTTATTGGCTCTTTTTAGCATTTTTGCCTTTTTACTGTCGAAATAATTTGATCTGACCAGACGTCGCGTCGCCGCGCCGCTTTGCGTCTAAGAGCTTCGTGCGAAGTTCATATGAGCTTAATTCAATTGTGTCTCCGTCAAATAACTAAATACTTACGGAAACGTGCAGTTCATTAATTATCCACCGATGGCACTCTAATTTTAGCTTTGTATATTCAATATCCCACCGCTAGGCAAGGGCTCTTTTGACTATTGTGAGGACTGAGGCGTTAAAAGCTTTTTTCCACCACACTGGGGCAATGCAGCTTGCGATATTTGGCAACCACTGGTGTAAGGGTAACTTACACACTTTGTATTCTACTGGACTGAAGTCTCTTTTGAAGTCGGTTAAAAATATTATAAAAGAATTAACACCTTGATCAGATTAATTTAAATATTCCTTTTTAAGCTGAAGAATTCCTTTGCTTAAAACTTTTGGCCGTACCCGCAACCTCGGGACTGTCTGTCTGCTATCTATTGGGCACTTTTTGAGAGAATCTGCAACAAAATTATAATGTTAAACCTTGAAGCTAATCAGAAAAACTACTTTTACTTTTAAGCAGTTGAACAGATATTCTACCAGCATAAATCAAAACCATATCGATTAATCCAGCTTTCTAACAAAAAACCCCATATTCAAAGTGGTAAATTCCATCAGGCTTCGTGCGCTACGATGTACACGCACACGCACACTCACAGTGGGGTCAAAAGTCCCTATTTTTTGTCGGCTTTTTAAAGTCATTTAATAAATAAGTGAATATAGACAGAATTTTCAGCGCAACTGTACGTGATTAAATAAATTTCTACGAGCTCGTAATAACGAAAATGAATATCGAGCGTTAGATTTTATTTTTATTTTATTTATTAAGGTTCACCAACGGATATAGATATTTAAATTGGATTATGATATTAAATAATAAAATTTAATAATACATTGAAATGTATGTCATACACATACATATTATGTCATTAAATAATAAAAAAATGAAAAATCACGATTTTCATTCGTCGAAAATAATATAAATTCAATATGATATAAATACTTGATAATTTCACACCATGAAGAAATTGTATATTGAAACAAATCATAACTACGTTCAAGTTGTTTAAACATAATAACATATATCGATGAACATGTTCGTAAAACAATGCGCGCTTTCGAAAATAATTGTAATGGACATTCTAAAGAGCCGCGTAATTGCAGAAAACATTAGGGTTGCATGTCAAATGTCAAACCACCAGGGGTGAAGTCTAATGAAGCCAAGAGCATAGTCAGTGATAAATTGTTGTACGTATACAATAGAGGTCAGCCCTTTAAACTTTAAAGTATAAAGGAGAGCAAGGTCACTGAGACAAAAGTTTAATAGAATTTACGGGTCCTGTGGCCTAGAACATTAGGAAGGGATTTAAAAAGCATTCACTTTTTTTCTTTTTTTTATCCTGGCTCGGCAAAGTGACTACGCTACACCTGATGGTAAGTGTAGCACAATCCAAGAATAGTGTCGACCAACGATAAACAATGTGTCCATCGTAGGTCGGCAAGATCATGCCGGCCTGCCAAAGGGCCATGGGGGAGGGGAAGGAAAAAGGGTTAGGATCAGGGGGCAAGCCCCCTGGGGAGAACCGGATATACACTGGCTGACCCTGGAACGCGACCCACGCGGGCCACTATGGCAGGTTTTAGCAGCAGTGTACGGTGGTCGCTACAAGTATCCTCCCACCAGCTAACCACCACCAGCCACTTTGTAAGCGACTTAAAAATGATAATGATTCTCTCAATATACCTGTACATACGATTTCAAAATTTTTATCGTGGTGCGCTGAACATCACCCGTCGAGGAGCTTCCTAATATCTCAGTTGTTTACGAGGGTGCGTCATAAGATTCTTATTTTTAATTGCATGACGGAACCTCGTGAATGACAGTTCTCTGCGATATCATTGTCTCGGTTGAGCGATAAACTCTCTTCATATACATGCGGCTTTAATCTTCAGGTTCAGTACACCGTACAAATCAAGTCTTAAGTTAAAGCGAAACGTCAGCGGCATTACATATTTTTTTCGCGTTGACGTGACGTGTATGTAGTGTTATTAAACGGACAATAGAATTTTGAGCTTGAACAACCACTTTTATACTAGCTCGAATGCGAAACAAGCAGGTGACCATACAAGGTGGTAAGTCCCTCGTATGCGATAGGCCGTCTGGATTGCTACCACCGCTTTGTCTATTTCTGCCGCCAAGCAACGGTGTTTAAGCACTGTAGTATTTCGGTTTGAGGGACATTTAAGCCAGTGAAATTACTGGTCATTAAGAGACTTAAGATCTTATGTCTCGGGGTGACGAACGCAGTTCAGTGCCATGCAATGCTTTGTAATTCAAAGTTCTGTGTGGCGTTGATTGTGTTTATGGGCTGGCATGGCGCTTACCATCAGGTGAGCGCCTTGCTCGTCTCGTCAAACAATCAAATAAAAAAAGGAGGTTGCCCGCCTGATGGTAACCACAACACCTGCCCATAAACAGAAACAACACGATACAGGCTATGAATTACAAAACACTGGATGGCATTAGACTGCGTTCGTCACCCCGAGGCGTAAGTTGTGAAGTGTTGTCATAACATCCCAGTAATTTCCCTGGGTTCAATGGTATACGAAGCGAAACACAGCGCATTGCTGCTGGACGATAGAAATAAACAAAGCGGTGCTACCAACACAGATGACTTCTCGCATACGAGATATCTACCACCTGGGGCTGGTGTCGAATCTGCGACTTTCGTCTCGACAGTCCGTACCACTCCACGCTGAGCTATTGCTGCTTAAATTCATATTTGATGCAAACGATAATCACCGTCATAGGTAGCTCTAATCTGGTCGTGATTATTTTAGCCATTATGGTAAATTATCTCTCGTACGTCAGTTTCTTACAAACACAATAAGCATATTATAACTATAAGTGAACCACAACATTTGTCTCGTATGGTTCGTACTTTTAATAAGCACACAACTGATATTCAATTAAATTGTTTGCGATCTTCTGAGCTCAGCCACGCTTATAGTTCCATTAATACGGACAGAATTCATCGCTGACAGAGGACAGAGAATTGAATAGAAAACTGTGTTAGAGGCCACATACAATTTGATAATGAAAATCATACAATGTGGCTCTGTAATTAACTGGCTACAATGCGAGAAGCCGTGGGATCTATTCTCGTACTGAAACAAATGTTTTTTTTTTAATCTTGGGATGAACAGGGGTCCCTACTAATGGGATACTGGCGAGCCATAGGAATAAGGGAAGGGAAAGAGATAGGAAGAGGGGACAAGCTCCCTCGGAAGAACCGGATATACACTGGCTGACCCTGGAACGTGACCCACACAAGGTGGGTAACCCACCTTGGTAGGCAGACACTATGGCAGGTTTGGTAACACCAGTGTACTGTGGTCAAAAATGGTTATGAGATCCAAAAATATTTGTTAATGGCCTGGATGTTATGGAAACGGAAACCCCTCGTAGTTCTTGATACCCACGATACAGGTTAACCTAGTGTGGGGTCAGCACTATGTGTGTGGCTTTTGGGTGTATTTTATTATACAGTATAATAGCCTATGTTGTAAGAGAAAATCTCCGTGTAAATAGGGCTTTATACAAATCACTTGACATGCAAGGCGGATTACGTAAACCAATATAAACAAAAACATTGGGAAACATCTCCAGAGATTTAAATACTCACGAGGTAAACGTGTAAGCTTTTGTAGCAAATTCAATTTTTGTGGAGTTATATTGTTCCCTTGTTTTTTTAAGCATTTGGTAAAATCCTATTTGCTTAAACGTGTACGTCGCTTATCACACACGAAACGTTTTCATGTCTGCAGAGCGTGCAAGTACTGTTTACATTATATTCTTGCGTTTAAATGGGCTACAACTTATAGTATTTTTGTTTCCATTTCTCAATGCTTCATTAGTCTCGTGGAAGGGTTACCTAAGACTGGCATATGTGAACTCCTGCTTTCAATTCCCTGGTCAGTAAATCACAATTTGTGTTTAAATTTTCGATTCGAATTGCCCGGAATGAGAACTTGTGTCCAGTATAGTGGTTGGCCGCATGGAGGCTCGCCCTTTATATCATGGGACGGAAATAACATCGACGAAACGTGGATGCACTAGTTGCATGTCTGCCTACCCCTTTAGGGATATAAGGGTAATGATGTATATTTTCATTTCTATCATACGTATTTCAGCATATCTCATTATATTTCTTTCTATTTACTTTTGATCCTTGGAGTTCAACAATAACGGTTCTATACCTGTGGGTTTTAATTGCTTACACTGAACTATAGGTTCTTAAAAACCGGTCAATTCACTATGCTTAAAACGAACTGCGATTAATCTTACTTTTGCTTTTTTTCGACATTCGGAGTAGCATATTATGGTTTATCGAAAAATAAGTAACCATTCTATACACCCTTATTCATAGAACTTTAAGCCGACCTACGTGACTAACTAAATGAATGGCTACGAATCTAAATGTAAATAATCCAATCAAAACAAAGGCACGTATCAAAGTTATGTAAGAACTAAACAAGTAAACGTTTATCATACAATAATGGCAATGTAATATACTTGTCTAACAATAATCATTCATCATAAAAGTTGACGTAACTGTATAACTCGCATGTGATTTGACACAGGAGTCACGCATTGTCTCGAAGTCTTGAGTTTCGACCCGATGCGAATTACTTAACGCAGTCAATAAACGTACATTAAAGCTTTTCGCACGAACGTTGTGAGCTCGACGCACGCGAACTGTTTCCGTCTCGTCATGAACAAATTAAGCCACTTCTAAGGCCGGTCCCAAAAGACCGACTGTAGCTGTTAACTACGGTCTTTTGTGGCGCAAAAGCGGATTAAGGGATCGTGAGACCCGAAGAACCGGATATACACGATGTGTACATACACCTTTTAACATCACGATCATTTTTTGGAGCCAATTGTTCTCATTAATCGTAATCGCCATGTTTAGGTATACACTAGCTGTTCATGAGTTAGCTAATCTCGAAAAAGGATTTAAAGAACAAAACCATTTTGTTTTATCATTATGCGATTATAAGTAATGTTACAGAAATGGGTACTTATGTCTTATTTCTTAAAGCAAATTAGTGTTCTGCATAAAGTTTTAATTATAATTTAAATAAAGTTGCGCAAAAACCTCCACTACTTTTGATTAAATGTCGGCGGTCTCAGTTAGTATATACTCCACTCACACGGGAATCGTAAAGTCAGAAAGCGGGAGGCATAAAAAATATGGCCAAGATTTCATACGCGAGTATCTCCTACTAACTTATATCAATATTCATACTAACCCTGTGCTCCCTCTCAAAACTTATTTCGTACACTCAGGTGTATAGTTTAATAAAACCACAGGCATAGATATCAGAAGTTGTCCAACTTGTTATCTTGCCGGGACTATGTATGAGACCTTGCGCAATCGTAATTCGAGTTAGTCTAAACACGTTACCGCAACAAAACGTTAGCTAAACACTCAAAAAATATATTTTCGTGTCACATAGCTTTGTAAAAACTGGTATAAAGTTTATTAAATATGTTTATCTTTACTAAATTGTTGTTTGCAGTAGGAACTAAAAATGTGACAGAATAATGTTTAATGTCCGTACTTCCGATGTCTATTAAGATCTATATCTGTGAACAGATCCAATTCCTTTATGACTGAGTGTTCAGTTCTGTCGTTTCGATTATATTTGTACGTTTGCGTCGGGCCCACTCTATATATTGAACCTGTCGTCATTTATTGTCGCGAAGGTTTGCGTGCTAGGTGTATGTAATCAATCAATTAGAATGTTTTCGCTTTCCACCTAATATTGAATGTGCCATGTAAAAACCAGCCCTGCCAGGAAAGTTAATTAGAAACTACGATTTTGTAGGCGCGACGCGCTTACACGCAATTCTCGATTTAAGTTGTTGATTTAATTCGAAGCATTTAATTTCATTAAAAGGGTTAGTGTTTTCGACATATTTCTACTACTTTCTTATATATTACGTGATACAGCTGAAATATTTCAAAATACCTAGTACTTACTTAATAATTTCAGCCCGATGTTTGTTCAGTTTTATATACTGAGTAATCCACTAATTATGACATAAAAACAGGATTGATGTCGAAATTATGAATGAGCTGGTGGGTAATAAGACAAATAGCTAAACAAACAAAATACCTCAAGTGTAATCTTTTTTATAGCACCCATGGGCCGTAGCTAAATTAAATCCTTGGCTAAAATTTTACGCTATATTTTATGTTTATGTTAAATTAAACCAATAAACACGTCCGTAAACTTTCTTTCTTTTGGATAAAAAGCGTTGTTTCGTCTTGATTACCTACTTTTGATTCATTCATTTCATTCAAACGAGCACATGAGACAAAGAGGTCACTCTAATTACATCCCTCTTTTTTGTAGGCGGTTAAAATATAATCATCAATGTCATCATCCTTTAATCAAACCAACCTTTCTAAAACCTATCTTGTAAGCGCTTTAATAGTGAAACATTTTTTGAATTCAGAATAACAGTAAAACGCATATTTCAATAAGCAGTAGCTGCGTATTTTCTGCTCCCCATAGAGTTTCAACGGCTTTGCGGTTTTAAAAAAAGAACAAAAAGCGCGGATCGAAATACCTTTTTCCAGTTATTCGCTGCATAATAGCACGTACGGATTATCATGGTTCCATACATTGGTATGTTTTATTCAAAGTAGTATTTACACTTTAATAGACGACCTGTTTAGTAGGTTTTTATAGTTTTTTTCAATGTCCATAAAATACTACCGCAAGATACTGGAAGCAGCCATGATTTGCAACACCGATTTTATAAAGCTAATAAGTACCATTTGCTCGAAGCTCCGCCCGCAGGAATGTCATTTTCGGGATACAATTTACGCTATGTTTTAATCTAAATCGTGGTCTACCTGTGTGCTGTATCTCGTGCAAATCCGTTCAGCCCTTAAAGCAAAATTGTTTAACCAAAATCCAAATTCACAAACATCCAAACTTTCACATTAAAATTTACAATAGTTGTAAAATATTAGTAATTTTATTATTTCATTGAATGATGAGACGAGCAAGGCGCTCGCCTGATGGTAAGCGCCACGCCTGCTCATAAACAGAAGCAACATCACACATAACTTTGAATTACAAATCACTGCATGGCACTGAACTCCGCTCGTCACCTCGAGACATAAGATGTTAAGTCTCAGAATGCCCAGTCATTTCACTTGTTTCAATATCCTTTAAACCGAAATACAACAGTGCTTACACACTGTTGCTTGGCGGTAGAAATAGATAAAGCGGTGGTACCAACCCAGACGGCCTCTCGCATACGAGGGACCTGCCACCTTGTAAAATTGATACGGTATCAATAGCTACATGCGTTGTTGAGGTACACTTCGGATCGTCACGTCAAGCGTCATTGTCCCCGCGTTTGATGCTTGGAGCTTTGCGATCGAAACAATAAAATACGTTTACTTACATCGTTTTCGAGAAAAGTATACATATTTACCGAAATTATTGTTGCTACATTTATTTTTTATGTCTATGTCCTCACTCTTAAATTGGATAAACATTAATTAATTTAATTTCTGCTACTAGAAAAGCAGTGCATAAGCACTGTATTATTTCGGTTTTAAAGACATTGAAGCCAGTGAAACTGGGTGGCGAGCAAAGTCCAATGCCATGTAAAGCTTTGTAATTTTAGGTTCCGTTCATTTCGTCATTCAGATTAAAAAATCTGCGTCGTTTATTCACGAATCCGATCACGACTTTCCGGAAATTCTCGGAACAAAATAATTTGAATTTTATTGGTCTTCTCGGGAACGGGAACCCGGGATATTACCCTAGCGTGCATTTACCCTGATTCAGTTTTGATTGTGACACGCCGAATTTAAAATCGGCGTCGAAATGGTAATAACTTATCCATTATGCTACCATTTCTGAGATTTAATATTAAATCTGTTTCAAAATTCAATAAGAAATCAAGTGATGGGACTGCAAGTCCCTCCTAGTTTCTGATACCTACGACACAGGTTTATCTAGTGAGGGCTGAAGACTATGTGTGTGATTGTTGGGTGTACCTTATTATATGTACTCGTAAATTTACTATTTGAATTTACACTGATGACAGTATTACGTGTAAGAGTATTCTTGTAATATTTGCCTAATCTTAAAGCGCTTTGGTCGTAAAACATAAAGTATGACGCCAAGTAACTGTGCACCTAAAGTCTTTCTAATACAATTCATATTTCGATAGAAGTATAATTAAGATTATTCGTTGTAAGTAACGGTTATCGTGAACGTCGTTTGCTCCCAGAATCCTAGATAAGGGCTATAAAGTAATGGTGTTATCCGCTTCATCGTTTCGGCTAAATTTATTTATTTTCGAGAACTCCCTTTAAATATGTAATATCTAGGTAGGGAAAAAGACACGTCACATAAAATTTCTGAGGCCCTTTCCCCTTCGTGCTCCTTAATTATCCTTTTGCTTTAACTTCGACAATGCGTCCATGATTATTTTTGTATTGCGGGCGTTCATATGGCGGTAGATATCACTTAGCATCAGGTGACCCACTTTAAAAAAAACGCTGCCGTATTTAGATACGTCCATTAATTACAATTATGAATACATTTCATATTCGTTTATTTCCGTGATGATTTCCACACACAGAACCAGGTAATTAATTAAGTTCCGTTACTGATTACAGAAGTTATCTTACTGATCAGAGTTTTTAATGTCTCTGAAAAATAATAAACTTCTAATTTAAGGTTAATAAATTGACGTCATAGAGTTAGGCAATAATTTAACTTACAATGTTTAAGTGGCTGTTACCTGTGAAGTTGCATTAGGTAAAATAACTGCGAAGGTGTACCTAATAGCATTGTGCGACGCGGATCGGTGTACGAGGTTGTATTTAATTTCAATGAAAAGTACTTAAAAAATAGGATGACTGCGGTGCGTGCGGTTTTTACAGTTCTTGCGGCTCGTGCAGATCTTGCCTTGTGTTTAGGTGTACATACATCCGTTCACGCATATTCTATTGCACCTTTATTTCCAATACTGTCTCAATGAGGTTTTTAACAAATTACTATCTTGTTTATTTCTCGAACTTACTCGTTTTCGACCTCTGCTACAAAATTAGTAGGTTTTCTTTCTATTTCTTGGATGTTAGTTCTAAGAACACACTTTACAACTGATTAATATTTACCGCCTCAGCTACTTGTATACAAGGAGGTTGTACGGAATTAGCTAAAGAATCTTAGACTGTAATATGCTCGTAATAAAACGGCCACAGCTCATCACGTGTTAGCAAAAAGACCAACGTGATGTCACGGCCGCAAAAAATGTCATTATTAGATCATGTAATGACACTTAGGCAAGTGACACGGCAATAGAACATTACCTTATTATAACTGAAATAAAACAAAATAGAATAAAACATTCCAATATTTACTTTAATAAAGAAACTTAAAAACACCATAATCATCATAATTAAACTATACGTTAAATACGATTAAAACAACTCTTTTTATTGCGTGCTTGAATACAAAACGAGCCGGCAGCTGATGGAAAGATGATGGCTGATGCTAAGCACTTAGCCTGACCATAAATAAAAACACCACTTAGAGCTTTGATTCACAAAGTACTGCTTAACAATGCTTCGCGTTCGTCATCCCGAGACATTGATTTTAAATCTCTTAATGCCTATTTTCCTGGGTTAAATCTCCTTCAAATCGGAATACAACAGTGATTACACACTGCTGTTTCGCACCAGAAATAGATTACGCGGAAGTACTTATCCACACGGCCTCTCGCATACACCGGACATACCACCTAGTAGACTTTACGCCAGTGACGCTGTTGAATTTAATAGCAGGATTTATCCACGAATCTGGATAGTGAGCACTATGGATGTAATAGCAAGGTCGCTATTGTTATTAGTCCAACAACAAGTTATCATGTCATCCTCTTACATTGCGCATCATAATAATACTAGTTAACCGTGTGACTCCTGCCTATTCGCCTTCATGTGAGTGGTCCACCATGCAGACGTGTGATGCTATATTCTGCAAAGTATTAAAATTATTATGGTATATAAAATACATATTTGACTTAACGTGTTATAAATTGCATAATCATCCCTAATTAATTTAAAGATTATTTTATATCCTATTTAAAGTAAAATCGACTGCCTCGGTGGCACAGTTATATTGCGTACGTGGTACGACTGCTGTGCTAAGGTGTCGGGTTCGGTCCCCGGGTCGGGTAAAGTGATATTGTGTTTTTCTATCACGAAATGCTCAGTATTAGCTCGGCATTTGGAATTGTGCCCAGTATGGGGATGGGTCGCACCCTATCACATCGTGGGACGGAAATACCCTCGGCGAAATGTGGTTGTACTGGTTACAACTCTGCCTACTCCTTCGGGTATTACAGGCGTGAGTACCTAATAAATTAAAATAAATTCCTGTCTTCAGCCCTACCACCCGCTTACCTTTACGTACATTTTATTACCTCTAAAGTTCTTGCTTCTATCACAATTTCAAAATCCATCGCGTCTTCTCTGTACTTAAGATCCTTTACAAGTTCACCAAAGCAGTAAAAACATCCAATGAGGATGAATGACGCAGATCCCTTTCGATTTCTAATGTGTTTGCGTTCATGTCACGGTTCTGTTCGACATTACGGTCACGTGCACTTCTACAACATGTAAATTATCTCCTGCGCACTAAAATGTGCTTGTTAAATTAGTAGAAACATATAGGCCTGTTATGTAGTACGTAAGGGAGATAGGGATACCAGAACAAATCCGTTTTGCTTGAAATTGTACGAAAACGGTCGCGCGATGCAGTGTTTTGTCTAATTCCCATACCTAGAGGTACCTCTATTAGTAGATTAAATTAAATTAGATCCAAATTAAAGAGACCCATTTCTTTCCTTTTTTCCGAAATCGACTGTTTTCATTCATGAATTCTCTTTTGAATTGTATTTCATTCGAAACAGATGTAAACGCCAAATGACGTCATATATATACGGCATGACGGTTTTTATACCTTTAATTTACCTTTAAACAAAACTGTTAGTTGACGCTATTGGATTTTTTGGGTGTGTTTAAAAATGACATTTGTGACATTATCAAGTAATATTAATGTAGTTTTATATTTCACTTATGGATAAAGGACAAACGTCATTCAACCGTATATGTGAAGTCATCACACGTTTTTTGGTTTTTATTTTTTTACTCCGAAATTAACTAGTAATAAAAAAATTAAAAAATATAGTCTAACTTAGGATAGCAAAATAAAGAAACGGTATTTTTATTTTAGGCCCGTTTGATTTTTGAAATGTTGTCAATTGTATGCAAAGCGGACGTGCCGCTGTCGTCCCGCGTCGCGATCGCGCACTTCAAAACAGATCCTTACTTGACACAATCATCGTTTTCACAAAAATTGTGCAAATATGTGTGAATTTATTATTTAATATTGCGATTACGTAGTATAAAGAAATATTATACGCTCATTATCCGCAAACATAATGCCTTTTTATACTAACCTAATGATATTTCGATACATTCGTATCGTGGTGTGTTGGCGTGCTAGTTTTTTTTTAATGTCATGCGGAGTAAATAGCACCGTCCTGCTTTCATTTGAACTTTATTCGCCTCCCCCTCAACAGTTGACCTCTGAATACATTCCCTTTTATTTGGTATTCTTTTAATCTTAACAAGTGGTTCTTTAGTGACATCTCTTCCCGCTCAGAATTGATTCTGTAGAGGCTTCACATAATTTACTTGTATTGTCTGTAACACTTGAGTACATATTGTTTGAGACAAATCTATATTTAACACATTTATTTACACAGTCGTTGCATCAACCGGTCAAGGTAACGTAGCGCCAAAAGGCTACATTTTGTTTAAATAACTGAATCAATCATTTGGATTCCGGCTTATTAAAAACAATTTTATAAAATACGTTCATGAAAGGTTCTTGCGATTTCTTTGCACATATACATGGGGCATGAGTGAGGATTCCTTGTTTATTCAGTCTTCAGAAGAGGGTGATAAAACACATTTTAAGGACGAAGGCTCCTATTGCAGGAAAGGCAGTTAATCTATGTATGCGGCGGTCAGCAACATGCCGAATATCGAAATATCTAACTATAGTTCGTATACGAACCTCCGACTTTATAATTAATAGCATACTATAAAGGCCTTAAAGAATTATATTTTTTTATGATCATACAGGCCACTAAAATAGCGCTAATGACAATTCAGTACAATAATAAAAGAAATAATATCAGTAATCATGTAGATCTACATATTATGACCATCATTTAATACATTACATCGTTAACAACACCTACACTAAATTCAAAATTAAATTTATTTTTGTACATTTTACTATAATTTTAATATGGTAAGAGATATTACAATATTACATTACAATATTTGTATATTGATAAATAAATTAAAGGGGTCGGTGGAATGTATTTAAATTTGCTCTTGCATATTTTGTCTCAATAATGAATTTGCTTAAACATTAATTAATTATTTATACATATATTTAATATACATTTATTGAGAAAGTTATGTTTAATATTAATGTGGATAGTGGATAAGTTATACGGTACATTTATCCAAGCTACGGAGCCTCATCCCCAGATTGTCACATTTGCAATGTTGAACCGAATGATATACATCTCTATGCTCAAAATATTTCTTAAAACTATAACAGCCCCTGGTAATAAGCACACGTTTAATGTGTGTTTAAGACATTTTTAGGGCATATCGATCACATTATTGTTATAAAATTTAACGCTGCTACCCATAATAAAACTGGAAGTTTGTTTCCATGTTTTATAGCAGAGGCTGGCACACGAGCAAGTGGGTCACCATATAGTAAATGATCTTCACCACCCATGAATATCCACAATAGCCGGGGTATCACGGGTGCGTTGCCGATCTTAATGGAAATGTGTAATTAAGGGATTGGGAAAATGAGAGGGAGTAGGGCCTCCGGATATCTCACTCTCCGTACGAAACGCAACAGTAAGCTAGCACTTTACGTCGATTTTCTATGCGACAGTGTAACAAACCAAAATGGAAGGATGAAAGAATTTTTTTTTATTAAAACTGTCTACAGCACGGCTTCATCACTTCTATTTTGTGAATGTCATCAAATTTATAAAGTTTACTTGACAGTTTGATAGATGTATTCAGACGACACAGACAGTATAATTCTATCATTGAATCCAGGTCGTAATGAATCGCAACTACGCTTTGTGCCCGATCCGATAAATAGAGCATTAAAAGATCAAGAAATGGACCACACATTTTATCATACTTGAGTTAAGTAATTAGGACTTTGGTAATCGGTCTATCCTACATCGCGCGGTAATGCGGCGTATGAGATATTGCGCACGTGTAACCTGATTTATTAATCTCTACTCGATGTTACATCAGTTACACTTTCGCTCGACTAAGACTCGAATATTATTTCCGATTATGCTAAGGACCTTGAAGATGCCAATTAGATATCATGAAATAAGTAAATTCTTGTAAGAATAAAATGAGCGAACATTATCGCTTCATTATATACCATTGCGAAAGTGAACGTATCGCTGTCGTCTCGCGTCGTGTTTTCCTGTCTCGGTAGCGTACTCTATATCGTTCCTTAATAGTTCCCTAGTACCCAACACTACTTAGTTAAGGTGTATATTAGTTTTCTATTTCTGCCGCCAAGCAGCAGTGTCTAAACACTGTTGTGTTTCGGTTTGAAGGACATTGAAGCAGTTCAGTGCCATGCAGTGCTTTGTAATTCAAAGTTATGTGTGGTGTTGCTTCTGTTTATAGGCAGGCGTACCAATTACCGTCAGGCGAGCGCCTTGCTCGTCTCATCATTCAATTAAATAAAAAACAAATATATATAAGTTGGGTGTAATATAAATACTATGTTATTAAGTACATCTCGGAGGTGCACCAATCAGAAACTTACAAGATTATGGATAAATTCTAAGAAAACCGATCAAGCCGAGCTCTCGTTATTATCTTAATAGCATTAATAGTCGAAGTTAACTCTAACATTTACCACAAACTTAGGTTCAATCGGGTAACTACTTCAATGTTAGCGAATTTTATTCACACAAGAAAGTAATATTGCTTTGATACTGATTTCTTTATAACTGGCTTCTTTGTGATCTTAAGCATATTTTTCTTCTTCAGTCGCCATGATATCTGAGTTTTGTTGCCAAAGAAGAATTTTATATAAAACCTAATAACTTACTTATTAAATATTTATCGACTACTACTACTAAACAATATACTTTTCTTTCCATTTCATGCATTTTCAAGTTCGTTTGACTTGCCGACAATTTTAATCGAATAGGTATGTAGATATAAACACTTTAATCTTTTTTAATCCAATGTAGGGTGCCCCAGCTCCAGCATCTTGTGTATCCGCACGAACTAATTTTATTACTCAGAACTCTAAGGCCATAAAAACAAAGATACATATAGTAAGTGCTTCGCTTTTAAACATCGTATTATGTTATAGAGCCAATATGCAATTATTTACCGAACTAGATTACCGATTTAGATACAAATCGAATTGAAACCATTATAAATGTTTATAGATCGTGGGTTATAGCATCAAAAACTGAAAGGTTTTATGCACTGCATCCAATCCGCGTCCAAAATTATGAAAATAAAACTTCGGAAAATGGAATACGGATCAAATGCCCAACCCCGTATACAAATAGTACTACAACTATTTCGATCCGAGATTTCTTATTCGGATCGAATACCATGCGTAAGTACTAAGGGAAATAACGTCAAAACTTGCATGCAAAGAACTATCTGGACACAGAAATAAATATTTTGTCGATGCGAATTCTACATAAAATATTGTTGCTGCATAAGGGTGATCTCTTTAGACACGAATATAATTTTATACGATACACCTCATAAAATTGATGTCTCGGACGTGTTGTATATAAATTGAGGTGTGTTCCACCGCAATACACGAGGAAGCCGAAACGTAAAATAAAAAGTGTCATCACTCTCTTGCACGTGTTCAGACCGCTTTTATAGCATAGGTCGGTAAACGAACAAGTAGGTCACCTGATAGTAAGTGATCTCCACTGGCCATGAACACCCATAATACCAGAACAATCATGAACGAGTTGCCGACGATTAATGAAAAGGATAATAAAGGGATTGGGAAGGGAAAGAGAATTTGGGCCTCCGGATATCTCACTCACCGTAAGAAACGCAGCAGCAAGCCGCTACTTTACGTCCGTTTTCTGTTCGACAATGGGTAACGACCCAGTCGAGCTGGCCCGTTCATACTGTAGGAAATACTACCTAAACTCAAAAATACGATCTTAAACGGGTGGTTCCATTATTCTTGAAAATAGAACATACGGTATCCATTTTTGACGTAGAGAGTTTCTTATACGACATAGGCTAGAGTATACAGGAAACTGTAATTATTGAGGTCGCCTTATACGATTACGTCTCAAACTGCTTGACGCACCCTCGTATACAAGAGTTTTTTCTTCTTTTCTCTTATGTGTCATCTCACCATCTTAATATTGCTTTATTTTTAACTCCCTTATTTTATCTGATAAATACCCTTTGCTGGTACATATGAACTGCATCAATACATAGTATAAAACAGAGTTGCTATCTGCGTCTGTCTGTCTATTTGTTTGTCCGCTTGTTTATCTTAAACTATGCAACGGATTAAGATTTTGTGTTCATAATTATTCAGAGAATTTATTCCGGAAGCTGTACAGATACATCACGCTATGACCCATGGGAGGAGCCATAATATTGTATTATTTACTCTTTCCGCAAGTGGAATTGCAAAATAGTCTAGACATTTGTAGGCTACGATATGTCCTGATTACTAACAACAAAACCTTTCTCGGTTTAAAGGGATTTAGGTCACAGGTCACGGTGTTTCTTCTGCTCTATATTCGCCTGACGTAGCAAACAAAAGTCTGTATCTTCAAATAAGAATCTATCATCTTCTTTTTTGATACACGTCATGCTATCCGTTCAACTTGATAATTTCAATTGGCCATTATTTCACACATAATACTTAAGGCGAGTCTGAAACAGTAGGTCGCGGGTTCGATCTCCGCACCAAAACAAATGTGTGTGTGATGCACAAATATTTGTTTCGGATCTGAGTGTAATAAGACTGCGACGGTAAGTATCTCGCACGTCCTGATACCCTCGATAAAAATATCCAATACGCGTAAAAAAACTTTGGCCGGGATGAAATTAGTTTAATTGGAAATCCCGCCTACGCCTCCCCTCACCCTTTAGTCTCTTAAAAGAATAGCCTCATTGCCGCGAGGCACTAACATAAGGCCGGCTATATTATTTAGCGCCAATTGTTCTGTAAGGGTAGGACTATGTTCTTGACTGTTGGTTAATTATACATGTAAATATGTCACACATAATCGGGTTGATAAATAAACCAATTTCATTAATCAATTTACGAAAGACGAAGTACGGCTAAATACAACAATTTCCTTCGGATATTTTTTATCGAAATGGGAAAAACAAAACGCCGACAACAACCGTAGCTTTTAAAAAGAATTTGTTGTCACTAGTTTTCAAATATTTGCATTGATCTGATGCATATAGTCGCTGGACTAGGCCATTTTCAATAAATGATTTTAGTTTGATTCTCCGGATATATCGAACAAATAGGCCGATCAGAATGCAGTTTGTAGGTCACTCGATATCACTTCAATATTCTATTTCTCTAAACTAATATCATTTATTAAAAATATTTGAACCATTTGTATCTGAAATCAATTTGATGTGTTTAAAAGTGCTGTTTCTTCCCAAGTTATTACAAATCGACTGTGAACAGGGAACATGTACTATCAATTTTGTTGTGTGTTTTTATTGCCATCTTATTTCCTAATTTTAAGATATATAAAATATAATAATTAAAAAATACTAGTTTGTTTTATACTACATATGCAATACCATTTAATTGGGATAGACGATACTTTTGTCTTATTCAAGTTGTCGAAACTGAGATAGTACCGACTGTCGGTTCACATACGAAATGTCGATATTATTATACGTGCATGTTGTTTTGATTATATTAAGGCCTTTTTTATCAAATTATTAAATTTAAATTTGTATTTCCAGCAATTATAAAAACCCAATAACAAACAGACAAAACTATCCAATTTATTTGAACGAAGAAAATCTATTTACGAGAAATATTAAATAAACTCTACTTAATATTTTAAAACTAATACAAAAATAAGTGAGCAGTAAAGTAGGTACCTATGTAAGTATTTGTAAAGAGGTACCTAATATGATTTTCTCCGCTCTCCATCCGTTAAATCTTAAAGGAAAATACTTTTTGAAGTTGATTTCTCCGCAATAAGTGGAGCCAATATTGGAAACTTCTTTAATCGTTGGTAGATTTATCTTCAATTTATCTTTTTCTACATTCAGAGAAACTTAATTGTTAGGGTTTGAGTTATTAAGATTTTGTGGATTAGGAATAGATGTTTTAAATATTTAAAATACGATTTTAGCAGAATAATAAATATGTTATTTACTACATTGAGTTTAAGTTTTCCGGAATTAGTATTTGTGTCCGGTATAGAAATAAACTTCCTTTAATTACTGGGTCGGAACTAGGCTCTGCGAAATGTAGTTGCAGCGCTGGGTGCACTTCTGTCTACCGTTTCGGGGATACAATCGTATGCTTATGTGCGTATGCACTATGTTATGAAGTGACTCTCGGCTGGGGACAACGTATTAATAGAGTGGTCGGGTGATTCTCCGTTTTGGCGATAATCCTTTTTCCGGCGGTATTGCATTTTGCTAAAAACACTTACACACTAAAAGCGTGTTGCTAATTAATACTCATGAACCGAACTTGAAGTCGCAACATTTAATTTAGTGCTTAAACAAATCATAAGCAAAGATTTTTATCAAAATAGCACGTAAATCGTCATTCACCTCCGTTTCCAAACATATATCAGTAACAGTTTCAGTGTCGTGATTTATACAAGCGACTGAATAAAAAATATAAAACGATATTTTTAAACCATTGAATAACATATCTTCTTAAAATAAAATAATAATGTGAAATTTATTAAAAAAAAATATGTTTTTTTCTTGCCTAAAATTTTGTCACAAGCAAAACGTCATTAATCGCATCCAAGTTGTCGAATAGGGTATTTATCAAAGTTAAACATGAAATTTATATGTGACGCAACCCACCCCTCCCGTGATGCATACGGTACCCGTGACCGATACGCCGAAGGAGATACACGCGTTATTTTTGCCAAAATTTAGCCAACATTTTCAGTTCTCCGGAATTTGTCACAAAATTTGTCATTTGTTTCATCAAACTTATCTAGATAATGTGTAATGCACTGTTGTTCAATAAGAAATTATTTTATTATACTATCATGATTAAGTCTTTACGCGAAAATCTTTACTTGCAATCTCGTTTTATAAACATGTCTCAACAATTCTAAGTAAAATCCGTCATTATTCGCTACGTCATTTGTGGCAAAATTGTTGTTACTCCTAATGACCCATGTTGAACAAAATGACTGTACGTAAAGAAATAATTATTTTCATAGACACATATTTTAATAACCGTTTGTGAGATCCTTATTGAGGTGAAGTAAACAACAAAAATAATCATTTAAATGATTTTTATTACAAATTTGTACCATTATAATTTAAAAAAAATTACGTTTTGAAAGATTATTTATTCACAATTTAAAAATGGTACAGGACTCGTATTTATTGCATGCGGGCATGCCCTCTTATATCCGTTCTTAGTATAATGGTTAACGATTGAGCCATAATTATGGTAAATAGAAATTATTTTTGTAATTTTTCTTTTTCTTTCTAGACGATTTTGTATTTGTTTTGTATATGTTTGATTTATAAGATTGTGCACCAATACCAGGTAATCCAAAAACTCAAAGAGAATTTAAATGTAATTGAAGCACTGATTCATGTAGATTTTTCAGAAAATTACTCTCTGAAATTTTCAAAAGTGCAATCGATGCATTTTGGTGCAAATCGCCAGCAGGTATCCATCATTGTTATTTATACTCATATTTTTTCAACTGGAAGCGTGTCTCCAACGTCGTTTTTTACAGTTAGTAAATGTCTTCGCTATGATGTTCCTGCTATTTGGGCACATTTAGATCCACTCATAGACGAAGTTAAGGCATTGAATCCTTTCATAGATACAATGCATTGTTTATCAGATTCACCTTCGTTACAATATAGGAACAAAAGTATGTTTTACGTAATTAGCCAATTAGGGTTTAACCACGAGCTTAGCAGAATCACGTGGAACTATTCAGAAGCAGGCCACGGCAAAGGTGCCCTGGTGGTGTAGGTGCGACTGTCAAAAGGACAGCCGATCAAATGGTTAACTTTGGTTGGGATGTCGGGTCGTTCAAACAATTTTATGAATAGATTGAAAACTAAGTAAACATAATAGTAAAAAATGTTGAAGAAAAGGATATTTTAAACAAAGAAAAACTGATCCCGTTTAATTTAAAACCATTCAAAGGCACCTTGTCTGTTTATCAGGTTTTATAGGATAAATTTGTGAACAGGACGATTTTGAGAAGTATGAGTAGCTTTCTGTGTGACTTTTTTGAAATATGTGTACATGGAAAGCATCTTGGGTCGATAATTAACATACCAGATTCAAAAAAAGAAAAAAAATATCCAGAAATAGTGCTTCTTACTAGTCAGGTTAATCCAAAGGTCAAAATTCTACCTGATATCAATGTCACCTATCTGATTACTTCATCAACACTTCAAAAATGGCGTTAGGCGTAATAACTTGTCTTATACCGAACACCCCTTCTTAAAAACACACAATCTTTTATAAGAGCAACTACCACACTCACAAACGTGAATTAACGTTGATTGTCAAGTAATTTCTTAGATTACGATTATTTCTACACTCAGAGACAGTTACTGCTTTACCAGCCACTGAGTATACAAATAATCATAATTGACGTCTCTGAGAAATAACTGAATTTTAAAATATTACTAATAAATACTTAAGCTTAATTGACGTTTCTGAGGACGAAAGATAGTTTTAATTTTTAAAATTGTAACAGATACGATGTAATTTTGAGTCGTAATCGTTTTGCATGGTGCGTTTGATTGTTTAAGTTTTCTGAAAATTCAATAACAATGTATATCATCACTGTATGGAGCTGCTCGGTCTGATTAGGTCAGCATATTAATTGTTTAATTAAAGAAAAAACGGAATGGACAATATTGGGCATATAGGCAAAGTTGTGGCAAAGTGTACTGTTAGTATTTTGTAGTTGATTTCGAAATGAAAATGTATAGTAAAAAAACTTGCTAATGTAACGCGACGTACGCGCACCGGGCCGAAAGGCTCGTGTCCAGATCCTAAGTTAATTTCCGCGTCCCGCCAACCCTTCCGCCGCAAGGCCGCGCCGGGAGGATCACGCCACCGCTCGCCGGTCGAGCGAAAGCATTAGAAAGTGTGTCCACGCACATCAATTCGCCGATTCCGCGACCGCGACCCGCGCCCCACGTTGGGCGCCACTATAACTGTCCACTACGGGGCGGTTACTAAACAAAACTCACGTCACGTACAAAATGTTTTTACTATAAAAATTACATTGATATTAAGGCTCAACTTATATATTTGACGACCGTAGTAGGCGAAAGAGCGCGAGTTGCGAGATCGGCGGATTGATGTGCGTGGACGCACTTTCTAATGCTCTCGCGCGACTGGCGAACGGTGGCGTGATCCTCCCGGCGCGGTGCTGGGCTGGGAGGGTTGGCGGGACCCGGGAATACGGAGCTGGACACGACCCTTTCGGCCCGGCGCGCGGGCGTCGGATTACACTAATAATAATAATTAACCTAAAATCGGGAGACAAAATACTTATTTTTTTATTTTCTGTAATTGTATTGTGATTATACACTACTTTGCAAAAAAAACGGGCGGGTTTGATTTTTTAACATTATTGGTAATAATTTAGTTCTTCAGAGGTTTTAATAGCCAAACTATGTTACTGGCACTTAATAAAGAGTCTGGGTATGAAAAAAAGTTCATTCCAAATTCAAAACTTTTGTTTTTTAAATTATTAATCCCTTTTTCATTTTGTGACACTTTTCGCGGGTTTGCGGTTAAAAGGTTATCAAGCAACTAAAAGTAACTTTTCGTTATTTTTAGTACAACAATTTATGTTTATCGCATAATTCTGCCTTATTGTGACTTAAAACAGATATCTTTGTGTCTATCGTAATGGCAGAAAAAGCAATGAGAGCTAGTAAAATTATAGCGCTGCTGGAAGAGGGGTGTAGCCAATGTTACGTCTCACAGCGGTTAAACGTGAGTCGTTCAACCGTACAAAGAACCTGGACTCGATACCAAGAGACAGGTTCCGTTCAGAGAAGGCAAGGTTCTGGGAGAAAACGTTGCACACAGCCGCGAGACGATCGCTTTTTAGTGACTCAGGCGCTGAGGAACCGCAAATGCAGTTACATAGACCTCAAAAGAAACCTTGAAGAGGTACGAGGAGCACAAGTTAGCCTATGGACTGTGAGGAGAAGACTTTTAGCTGCTGATATACGTAGTCGACGACCAGCGCGGGCCCCCAAGTTACTCCGTGAGCACCGGATTGCGCGGTTGAGGTTCGCTAGAAATTGCCTATCTTGGACACCAGGTAACTGGAGTAGCGTACTCTTCTCCGATGAGGCTCGAATTTGTCTGCATGGTGAGGACCGACGTCGGCGAGTGTTACGAAGACCAGGGGAACGCTATGCCGATGTGTGTTTTGAAGAAATCACCCCTTATGGTGGAGGGTCCGTTATGTTTTGGGCGGGCGTAACTTCCAACTATCGTACCGAGATAGTATTCATAGAAAATGGCTCACTAAATGCGCATAGGTACATAACAGAAATCCTTTCTCAAAATGCACAACCCGCACTGACTGTAATTGGTGAAGATGCCATTTACATGGACGATAATGCTCGGGCCCACCGTTCTGGCGACGTAGATGCTTATATGCAAGAGGTCGGTATTCGTCGTTTGGATTGGCCAGCGCGGAGCCCCGACCTTAACCCCATTGAGCACGTTTGGGACCTCCTAAAAAGGCGAGTACGATCTGTCCAACCACCTCCACAAAACATCAGAGAGCTTAAACGTGTAATCTCGACTGAGTGGGAACACATTCCACAGGACACCATCAAAAGCCTGGTGGGAAGCATGCCAAGACGATTACATGCCGTAATCGCTGCAAGAGGAGGTCATACTCGTTATTAATTTTTATTTTTTAATGTCTCTTTTATTAAAATACCATAAAAATACTCGTAGTCTTAATTTCATTATACCCATAAAAATGTCCATTTTAACACGGCTCTCTGTTTACATTGACTAAAACACCGATACCAGGATAAAAGTGTTAAAAAACTAGATTCTCATTGATAATAAGAAATTTCTAGTCATCCAAGCTAATGACATACTAAAAATATAATAATATTTACCCATAGAAAAGCTAAGGTAAAGTGTGTGTGTAAGGTGCCCGTTTTTTTTGCAAAGGAGTTTATATAATTATGATAATGCCAAAATTTAAGTTTTTAATTAATGTTAATTTTTTTGGGTCGATTTTGATCTTTTTCTCATTCTGTGTAACATAAAGTCATTATCATCACCAAAATTATCATTCATCGGAGGTGTACGTCATTATCCTCAACATGTCAATTTCTTTCGATTAGATTATCTCGTAAAATAAAAGAAAGTTTTATGGGCCTTTTATATTATTTTGTTGACAATAGTGTGTACAATTTACCTAGCCGCAAAAAAAAAGAATTTTCAGGGGTTTTACAAAAAATCATAAAACCTGTCAAAAATAACATTTTTCCGCGAAACACCCGGTCGCCCAGTAATTGAAAATCGACGGTAGTAGTTCATATTTTTTAAAGTTTGAATGTTATTTAGGTTCTCTCTCAAAGAGTATATCTATAGTCTATAAGAATATTGTTTTATAGTATAAGATCCCGGGGAACATTGACCTTCACCCATCTGTTTACCGGATGAAAATAATATTTTAGGGTATGAAATATGTTGCTGAACACATACCAATAGGGTTGCCTAAAAAAATATGGTCAAGGATATGTTTTACGAATTAAAAAAAAAAGATATTACTTCGCTGACTTGCTCACCAAATAAATGAACCTTCAATGAAAACCTGCAATGTATACTACCTGCAAAAGCTAGGAGGTAAACAAGCTGCAATCGGATAAAAATACTGAAAAAAATGGGTCACTCGGAAATTAAATGACGTTGATCAAACGATGACTCGACTTCAATTCTACAGCTATTGTTCGGAAGTTTTTGTTCGGGACCCGGTCGATAATCCTACTTGAATGAGAAGTTTAAAATTAACCATTTTATATGAAATCCTCTCGCTTTTTTATGGTAGCGGATAATACTGACGTCTGAGGAATGGCGTTCAATGCTGCGGAAATTCCGCTAGATAGAAAGTTTCCTATATCATTCCACTAAGTTCCGTATCTTCGTATCAAATTTTCTCATAAGCAGAACAGCGGTTTAGACTTGAAAAGTAGCATACAGACAAACTCACGTTCGTATTTATAATGTCAGTATAAATTTACAATAAAATATATATAATTAATTTACTAATAATAATAATAAGTAATACATAATCCATACTCTTTAAATATAATAAAATAGTATTAATTTCAACAAAATAGAACAACATAACATATTTAGTTTGAATTGAATTATATTAAAATATATCGCTTACAAGCCATCGTACATTAAATACAAATTGATAGACACCTCATTTGTCATAATCGGTAAACTAGGAGCGACACTAGAGTGGAACATTTATACTATTACCTTTTTATCTAACATACGCCGACAAACGAACAAGTTAGTTACCTGACGTTAAGTAATCGCCCATGTACGCCCACAATACCAGAAGAATTATGGGCGCGTTTCCGACTTTCAAGGAAATAAATAATTAAGGAATTGTGAAGGGGAGGGGATTTTCAGCCTACCGATATCTCAATGTACGAAACGTACATATGTACAGTGCAGTTCAATTAATGTCAACCTTCAAGAGACGTTGCGTCCTTGGATAGTCGGAAGGAACAAATCGAATGACCTGCGACAGGACAGGCGGATGACCGATGCAGGCACAGGGATACAAGGATGTACCCCTTTACCCCCCCCCCGCGGTGACCATCTTCGGCGCATTAGGGACGGCCCCGGGTTTCCCGAGGCGAAAATCACCCCAGCTTCAGCCGGAACCGCCCTTGCGCGGTGCCGCCTTGCGGCGGCCCGTCTCCTATTGGGGGGGGCTCAGAAGCCCCCGCACACCGAAGGACGCCCTCGGCGTCAACGGCAGCAACGAGGCCGACCACCCGTGCTGCCGTCCATCCCGGGGGTCGCACGTACAAAAATACGTGTACAAAAGCGTACTGAGTGGGCGCTACGACAGCCCCCCGCTGCGCGCCCGCGACCCCCCGATGGCCCCTATTAGTCGCCTCCTACGACAGGCAGGGGATACCGTGGTGGAATTCTCCAAACGCCCCCAATCCACAGGGCGAGAGACGCCGGTCAGTCGTCACCCCGGCGCCTCCTACGTCTCCTCTGGCGGCGGGAGGGATCGCTGTGCTCACGATCCCTCTCGGCACTCTCCTTCTGCGAGATTACGGCCTCACAGAAGTGGGCCACCGCACGCCAGGACCTCTGGCTGTCGACCATGGCGGACACCACGGCCGGCAGCGAAAGGTCACCTCCGACGACTGCTACAAGAGCGCTGCGCTCTTCGTCCCAGGCTGGACATTCCTCTAAAGTATGTTGGGCCGTGTCCTGCGGACAGTTGTCACAGTGGTGACACACGGCCGACTCCTCTATGCCGACGGTCTGACACAGGTACTGGCCGAAACATCCGTGGCCAGTGAGTACCTGTGTCAGCCGGAACGTCGCCGCGCCGTGGCGCCTGTCTAACCACTGGTCAAAGACAGGGCGCACTGCCGCGACGCCCCAACCAACCATCAAGTTATGTTGCAAGCTCTTACTTTTTATTATTTTAACAAAGAGGTTTATTTACAAAAGAAGTAGAACAAAAATGCATCTTCATCCTAAAAATACTAAAATTTATTCTGAGCTGCATTGAAATACCTTTCTCGGTACTTGGAGAATACTGAATATTAAGTAGTTGTTTAGAACATAGCTGAAAGAGAATGACACTTATGTTTAACTACTTAAATATATAAATATTCAAACCCGGTGTTCTACTATAAGCAAGATGTGCAACCCTTGAATAGTAAAGAGGTCTAGACCGTATGAAATATAAATTGAAAATATTAGTTTTAAAATTGCACAACATTTTTCTCAAGAATTAAAGTGAATCACCGTCATGTTGATCAAAATTAAAGCATCTAAGAATAGAACGGCGAGCCACAACAGTCAAGATGTTCGCGAAACTTGACAACTTAAATTTATCACAATATGATTGATGTAAGCGTCTTCGACATCGAGCTTAATGTTACAGAAAGTTTAATTACATTCCATGTAAGGAAAGTCTGTCATAAATGCGGCAAATAATGTTCCTCTACAAATTAAATTTCAACCGCAACATTCTACTTTACAAACAATCTGTTTTTGCACAAGAATTCGGATATTGTATTTGCATTTATTAAAGTCTTGTTTGAGACAATTATCTACAACTTTGGTTGCTTATTGCCTTATGAATTTTCATAGAATTTTTTACATATATTTTGTTAACCAACTACGTTTCTTTTTAATCCGATTTGATCTCAAACAAATAAACTTACACCAAAAGCTAAAGGTGGAAAAGTTTTGATTTGTTATCGGGAGCAAACTCGAGGTATTGCGAGATGGAAGTAAAATTTATCTGATGTACATAAAATACTAGTTCTCATTAATGAGATATCAAATCAAAACTGCTGAAACTTACATTATAGAGGAGCAAAACATGGTCTGATAAAAATTACACTTAAAACTCTTATGAAACACGGCTATACATACATGATATGTTACCTATTTGCAAAATTCCGCTACCAAGCGTTTAAAAAGAACACAAGTGATGTTGTTACTGGAACATTGGAAAAAACAGTCTTACTTTTTTATAATCCCACCAAAAAATATAACTTAATGTAGTTTTTGAACGAAGGTTGTAACTGAATAACACAATAGTCCCTATAATATTAAATTAACCTTACATCTGGTATCCTTCGGTACGCAGCAGAGCTCAAACAAAACTAACGTTCGTACGTAGTTTGAAATTATTTCCGACAATGGCCTCGGACAGTTCTCAATTGTCTCTACTTCACATATTATCATAACTGTAGAGTCGGAGCGAGCAGACGTACAAGTTGAAATAAGGGTAGAAATGCTCAAACACTAAATACCCTGTGCACTAGTTAACTCACGTGAGATTAAAGGCCACTTCATTGGCGCAGATAGTACCGTGTATGACGGAGTGTCATTTGTTTTGTGTTCGCCTTTTGTTTATGTAAAGGTATATACACAAATAACATGATAATAGCTTAATTAGTGACGTGAATAAAACTTAACAATTTTGATTTGTACCACGGACTCAAAATTGTTTAGTTTTATTTTTAGCTTTTTTAGTTGGAACTATATTTTTGTTTTGTTTAAATGCTTTTATTTTACTATTTACAACTAAATCATATAATTCGGGGCATAAATATGGAAGTAATAATAACTTATATAACTCATATATTACTATACAATGGGGTAGCCCTTGTAAACTTAAAGTTAAACTGAAATCCTTTTTCTGATGATTCTCCCAAAGACTTGGCACAACGGTTACTGAAATTCTGTTCAAAAACAAAAATATCTTTAACATTTCTGGGCAGTGCAAAATAGATGGGATTATGGCTTAGCTTCTTGTGATTTTGTTGACAACTAAGTAATAACGATACTTTCACTGATATACTCCGTTCCTTAGAACAATATGAGTAAAGTAACTAAAAAAGTTTAATAAGTCTTTGTTGATATTACACAAGCATTTTATTTGGATTAATGGTTTATAGCTAATAAGAACTTAGTCGTACTTAGTGTAACAAACTTAAATATTATAACGCTATTAATAAGATGGCCCGTCGAACATGGATTCTCTATATATTTCATGTAAGATGGTTAGCCTAAAATAGAGGTTTTAGGTGAGTCCAGCGCGCTGGCCTAATGAGGGTGCTGGCCCATGTGGCAGAGTTCACATACCCTCGAAATTTGTATTAAAACATACATAACTTTTATCCCGAAAAAGATATACCGCGGGCGAAATCGCGTGCTAAAACTAGCCTCACATAAATTCAGATACTTATCACATAATAAATAATAATAAGAAATAATACTTAACTCAACTAACTTTCATCGTAACTGTACGAATGGTAAAAAAAATATAGAGGACTGCCATAGAAATATTCATTTTTATATTATATCGGCATATCACGATGCAACAAAACAGACAAACAGATAAGTCAAGAGGTAGCGCATATCGAGCGAGTTAGCTAACCCGGCCAATGACACACCAGAACGCGAGTTTTTCGGCACGATGCCAATATGGAATTTATTTTCTCGGAAACGCAGAGTTGCCAGAGCAAAACACTTAGAGGTATCGTAATGTCCAATGAAACGCTTGCTTGACAAAAATAATAATTTATAAGAAACAAAATATATTCGTGTAATAACAATAGTCTCTGCCATGTGTCAGTATTAATTTCACGCATCATGTGAAAACTGCTGAAGCGATTTTGATGCAGGTTTTACTGTAATGTTAAACAGAAATCCAATAAACAATTAAAAAAACAACATTTTGTAACAAAAAGACTTTCTCGAGCAAAACTTAATACCTATTATTATTTTATCAACACAGATACAATATTATAGTCAGGCTGCTGAAACTTATTGCATATTATTCTTTGAGTGGTAGAGCCACGCTGTAGACAGTTTTGTCTACAGCATGAATGGGCTGGCTCGTCCGGATCGTTACCACTGTCTCACAGAAAACCGACGTAAAATAGCGGCTTGCTGCTGCGTTTTGTACGGTGAGTGAGATAACCGGAAGCCCAAATCCCCTCCCCTTCCCAATCCCTAATTATCCCTTTCCTTTCAAGGACGGCAACGCGCCCATGACTCTTCTGGTGATGGGCGTACATGGGCGGTGGAGATCACTTACCATCAGGTGACCCACTTGCTCGTTTGCCGGCCTATGCTATAAAAAAAAAAAACTGTAAGTCAACTTCTATACTTCTGAATATAGCAGACTTCTAATCATCGCGTGTGTGTTAGTGGACCTAGCGTTATAGAATGGAAAAACAATATTACCGAGTAAAGATTATAACACATGGCAACCCCGATGAGAGGACGAGCAGACTTTCGCACTGAGTGTACAAACATTTTGTGTATGTAGTAAAATGTAGATTTTTATTATTATATCTTTGTGCTACGACGATATATTGTAGTAGCGTTATAGTTATTTAGGGATCCGCCTTGTTTGAAACATAAAATACTGCATATATTACATATTATCACATAATAAGTATGTATGTCTCAGATAATTAACGTAATAGGTATATTCATGTCTAAAACAAAATATTAGACCATATTACCGCTTTTCCTCTGAAGATGGTTTATTATTTCTTTTTAGTCTAGTGTCCCTGCGAAGACGGTTTGAACCATTATAATTTATGTTTTGTGTCAAGGAAAACATTACTTCATTAGAAGCATATAATTAAAATGTAAGTCCGACTAAATTAGAAAGTAACATGGGTATAAAACTGTTGTTTTAATATTACTACACATCGTGCACTTCTCATATATCTATTCTACATTTACTTGCGTCATACTTGTTTAGTAATTAAGTATCTAATGCGCTATAATCTATCGATGTAATTTAATGATCGGTGAGGTGTTTGCCGCACCGACTGACTGGACCCAAGAGATTGCCACTGTGCCCTAGTTATGCTTATAATAGCTAAACATTATGGTATGATACCCTTTCTAAAACTCATGAACCTTTCTCTAATATTATTGTTCGACATAAAAGTAATGCATTTTGGATTTCATGGGACCTTTTGTATTATGCATTTATTATGCTATGATTCAGTGGTGGTTTGGGTAAAAACAACTGCGTGGGAAGGCTGTTAAGTCATAACCATCCCTTCTCTCTCGGGGTTGGTAAAGTATCCGTAAATAGGATTTTCCCCACAGGAAAAAATATGTTACTGGTCCTTTGAAACGTAGGTCATTTTATTTTGTTATAGTGAAAGCGAAAGTACATGAGACTTTTTCTACGTTATAGGAAGTCCCAAATAATACTTATCTATCATTAGCGTGGAATATTATATTTTTGTATTCCTTCAGCATTCTTCACTCCTACCATCACGATATAACTTCTACTGGGACTTTCGGAGAAGGTCGACTATGTTATGAAGCCGCCTTCCTAGGCTGTTAACTATACCTATCAGTATTTTTTCAGCATCTTGAGAAATATTTCTTTTTTGTAATTATTTATTCTTAAAATACTAGATGTTCTTAGGGTATCCGTAAAATTTTAATACCCATTAAAGCATAACGACTAACAACTAACTAACTAAGTAATATCAATTTGGCGTAAATTCTTGAACAGATAAGTTAAAGCGAGTTTATAACTTTGTCTGAATCAACTATTTGTTTTAGATTAAGGCCAGCCTCTTTATACAATTAGAATATATTTACTATATTCCTCACAAAGGCACTTATTCTAAATAATAGAAATATAGCGAAACTAAGTATACAAGTGGTGTATAGTGCTACGTCGCTTATTGATTTTCCTCTTGTTGTTTTGAACTTCCCCAAACTTTTCCTCTTTATTGTGGCTACCTATTCCTTCTTAGGTAGTAGAAAATCAAGTTCCATGGCGTCTCTAAATGTTGGTATTGGACACAAATTCTATACCAAAGTACTTAATAGCTGAAAATATCCTTATAACTAATAAGTGAGTCAGTAAATGTGTTTATTATCTTTATAATTTAATTGTATATCTGTGTGTGATCATATAATTCCTGAAAAAGTCGACCGATTGAAATCATATTCATATCATTTATTTGTATATCGCGATGTTGGTTCATAGCTGTAAGACATCACGGTACGACTCGGAGCGGAGCAATATCAGGTACTTATGTAAATTTGCAAGATACAGCAAAAAATCTATAAAGTATATATACATAAATGCATTTTGCTTCAAAAACAAAACTGAAATACCTATGACATAAAATCATAATCATGACGTATTCCAATTAACGTTACATAATCCACATAAATAGCTTCCATTTATCACGTATAGTACCCATTAGATAGATTCGAAAAATGGGCAATCTGGCTAGATTACATGAATTATTTACTGGCGTCTATTCACCGCCTGAAATAAACGACTCACCGAAACAGGATTATTTAAACAATCGTTTGGACTTAAACCACTCTTCAGCATGGGTCACTGTTATTTTATCGGCTCTGTATTTTCTGTCCTACTGCTGGGTACAGGCCTCTTCCTAATGAGCGGGTTTAGGCCTTAGTTTAATGCGTGTTGGTAGACCTCAAATGCCTTCGATATTTTCATGAGAAGTGTGTTCCTTTGTTATCCCACGATATTCAGCTCTGCACACTATTCGACTTCACATTTGGCACTTATAGTTACTATTATTAGTTTAATTTGAAAACCATCGTTAATATCGAAAGATCGTGGTTCAGTTGGTACCATACAATCACCGCCATCAGTGTATGTGACGAAGCAGATACAAATCGAGATCAGATGGAAGTTTTAGATCAATGATGTTGTTAAAAAAATTGTGGTTGCCAAATGACAACAATTTTAAACGCCGAAAACCTATGAAATAGTTGTTTTAAATCCAATACCAGGGTATACAAGCGCATTGGTCGCACGAATTGATGCATAAAATCGTCATTAATTAATAATACACTTCCTAGGTGACACGTAAAAAGTATCAGATCATATGATTATTTGCATATTAATTAATGTCTGTAGTGAAAGTTGACAGAAAGATACGAGAAGAAAAATGATATGTCAGTATTACCCTAATCCATATAATTAATGAGCGGACGGCGCAAAGTAGCGAACAGTTTACGTAATAGTTACGTCATGCACTAAATTATACGAAAGTGCAATTACATGTATGATCCATTAAGGCGGCCTTTAACGAGAGCACCGAAAGCGAAGGTGAGCGTGGTGAATACGTGATGACGGCCGCCACCCGCCAGTTGACACCCGCCACCGACCAGGGCGCCGACGAACAGCTGACGGACCTGTTCCCGCTCTCACTTCACCACCACATGCTACGAGCGACGCGTTGCGTAATCAGTTCTCGGTGATTGTTCAACGATTTAATTTTATGAACAAACTAATCGTAACACGGCGCGGAAAAGGACCCACTTTGTGGCGATATAGTGCGCCACCGACATCGAGCGAAGGGGGCAACCTTTCACGACTACTTTCGATTATGACGCAACTGACCACTCCCAGGGTACCACCAAACAAACATTTTAAGCATCACATTTGGTTTTATTATAAAAGTAAAAAAAGCTATTTTATAATACATAACATAACAGTCGTAGTAAAATATCTCCTTTAGAACAACATTAACACTGTGCACTAATAACAAGTAGAAATGAGTGGCGATGATGAGATATGACGATGAGTCGTGTTATGTCGCGATAAGAGCGCGCGGACGAACGCAGGACAGGCAGCTATGTACAGGGCGTTCGGCCGCACGCTACGGACCCCCGGTGGCAGGAATCACTTTGATTAAAAAACATTCCTAAGTCAAGGACGCAAGCTCGCTTGATAATGATAACTTACTCCTTTGTCAACAACTCCACGTTATATCCTGCCACCTGAGCAAATCATTTAAATTTCGTTTAATGAAGGGGACCCGCCACGTGTCCGGGAGGACCGTACTGACTGCTGGTGGCGCCACCGTGACCGCCTTCCGCGATGCCTTCGTCTCCGCCACTGGTGCCAAAGTCACCAACGATTTCAGCACCACCGTGTCCGCCGGCACCGCTCGCAGAGCCGCCACCAAGAGCGATAGCACCGAGGTCAGCACCGCTGATGGATCCACCGCCGAGAGCGCCACCACCGAGGGCACCAAGATCACCACCTCCAATACCACCTCCAATACCACTTCCAATACCGCCTCCAATACCACCGCCAATACCACCTTCCTTTTGGGTTTGGTATTTGATGAAGTAGACTTCGGGTTTGGAGGGCTGAGTGGGCGCTGGGGTGGGGATGATGAGGTCGGGCTGTTCCTCGGGTTTCTTGACCAGCACGTAAACGAGGGTCTTCTCTTCGTTCTGAGGCTGCACAGGGATGATGGGCGCAATGGGGGTGGGGGGAGTCGGGGCCTTGATGAAGATGATCTTATAGTGCTTCTGGGGAGGAGCGACAGCGGGGATGTTGGGAATTCTCTGCTCAACGGGCTCTGGTGGGGGAACGTGGACGTAGATGTGTTTTTGTACAAGAGGAGTACCAGAGAAGCCACCGCCGAATCCACCACCGAATCCACCGCCGATTCCAGATCCAGCATCACCACCGAAGCTCAGGCCACTGCCGCCGAGGCTACCACCTCCGAGGGATAGTCCACCAGATGAGTGGCCTCCGCCGAGGGACAGGCTACCGCCGGAGATTGATCCCAAAGAGCCACCGGAATGTCCTCCGATAGATACGGTCCTGTGACCGCCGCTGATGGATCCACCTGAGTACTTGGAGCTAGGGGCGGAGTAGCTGTAGCCGACTGGAGGCTCGGGACGGCCATAAGCCAACGCCACGCAGGCGAGTACCTTTAACAAAAACAGAGTATTGAGCTTAGAAATGTTAGTCAAAGAGACAAATTATTACGTATAACTAAAAACAGGAGTCCAAACCGACTACAATCAGATATTAGACAATCCGAAAGCATCCAAAAACCTATCCATTTATTTTTTTCTCCCTTTCCTACACGTAACTTTACGTCGGCCGTACATAAATACTCTGAAACGGAACGATTTAGTAAAGGCAAAAACATACAGAAAAAGGTTTTCTGTAATAAAAGTTTCTAAGTTAATGCCTAGATTTGCCTTAAATATTTGTTTTTTGGTCGAATAATTTCCTTAGTAATGCAATACATAGTGTATTGTATTCCATATTACACGAAATAGATAAATGAAAACAAAACAGTGTTAATGAAATTTGATCACCGAATATAACGCCCAATATTCGTCTGGGAAATTTACTTAGTCTCATAATTAACAAAGAAGCACATCAAGGTACATATGAAATAGCATAGCAACACCAATTCGCTGAGCACATTTTAGTAAATTTTTCAATCCCGGCTACTTTGTAGCTCAGGTTTTAGGGACACCACATAATGTTAGTTCAAAATTGCAATGTAAGTTTAAAATCTCCTTTCATTTCTCGATAATGACTTTATAGATTCTGTATATATCGAATTATAACGTATCATGAATAAAAAGGTGTGTCCAAAAGTGTATCCACTAAAGATACAAATTTTACCTACAAGTCCATAAGGAAGTAGTGTAAAATGACTATTCCAATTGTGACGTAAGAGATGGCAATCCCCATTCGTAAACAAGTTGAAATAATCTGTATTATGCAATTGGCCGAATAATTTGAATTTCGGTCGTGGTATGCAACGAGCCCTCTCCGCATACAGATCGCGTTACTTATATCGCCCGCCTGAAGTCGTGATGTGTGGAAATTCACTCGGTGAAATGGAGATCGCAAAGTGAATAATGATTGAGTGCTTCTTTCGTGAAAATTTCGACCGACGAAGTTGACTAACCTATTAGTAATTTTAAACTGTGAAGAGTGAGCTAACAAAAGCAAATTCACTTATAATCGATAATATTTATTTAGATGACCCAAATCGTTCTTAATATAAATGTTGCATTTTAGATATTGGTAACTGTGCCATTGGCTTATTAATTTCAAATAGACTCAATATTTGGGGATTCTCAAATATTCTT
This sequence comes from Amorpha juglandis, assembly GCA_949126905.1. Taxonomy (NCBI): domain Eukaryota; kingdom Metazoa; phylum Arthropoda; class Insecta; order Lepidoptera; family Sphingidae; genus Amorpha; species Amorpha juglandis. The sequence continues at coordinate 11,600,417 of OX421367.1, forward strand.
AATAGAAAGTGCGTATATAAATATTGAATTAAAATTTTATGTATTGATTTATGTGCGATAAGTTTCTTAAGATTATTAATTAAAATAATTATTACGCATATATGGTTATAATGTGCTATTTTTTAGAATTATCTCCGAACTATTCCGATCGAAACACATAAAGTTCACAAATTCACAACGCACCACTTCGTCATCACATAATTCTGCGTAACTTCACTATTTGGCACACCAAGATTTTTTAAATCCAATGATGCTCATTCACAAAACACTCCACTTAAATCCGCGTAATTTATTTTCCAGTTTGTAAAGTTTAACAAAAAAATCCCGCGAAATCACTCCACTACGAAAAGAACATACACATAATTTAATAAATTGAAAATCGCATGTGCCAAATAGTTCAATTTTAATTTAATTTAATTTAAATTTCGCAAGCGAGCTTACCACGAATGCGCGCATATTGTGCGTAGGAGAGTCGGCTCCGGTTGAGTTAAACCTTACTTGCTGATATACTCAATATAACCGATTAGAACAACTCCGCTTTCGGATATGTTCCTGTGACTGTGAGTTCGAGTTAACTGATGACATTCGCCATGCCGACCCGCTCTTAAATAGCTAAGTGCTCATCTCGAGCGAACACTCCATCCCTACGAGCATTTCACTTGGTAGCATACAACTATCGTCATTATTTAACAAATATACGGTCCTTTCTTTTCGGCGAGGTCCGCAGTGGCAACGGCGCATTCGATACGTTGCTTTAGCGACCACCGCTCGCCTCCACGCACCGCCTTGCCCGTGGCCAGCATTGAGCCGCGCCGGCGCGGGCGAGCCTGACACCCGGCTCGCGCTTCACCTCGTGCGCATTCTACCTAACATGTGCGGACTCATTTTCTAATTAATATATTTTAACATTATATCTATTCGCCTCGAATGATATCCGCACTGAAATTAGAATTCGGCCGGAAAACTTATCGCATTCAGACGTACGTCATTATTAACATCATGGTTATAATTTAGTATCGGATTATCCATTATTTCTTAACAGTAACAGTTACATCTCGCTTAACTAACAAGATTGGCCCATAAAACCTGTTTGTTACGAGATTCCAGATTTAATAGATTTGTTCGAGTGCAGATATTTCCCACATCTAATAACGTAGTTGAAGCAAACATTTTGCAATTTTGTGATAGTGGGTGGCACATCATAGTTTATATTACAGCCGGACACAACTCCTAACTAAGCTTAGTTTTAACATTGAAACAATAGCCAGCCTATAACATATTTAACTTGGGTAAATATTTTAACTAACCACTCTAGATAACATGCAAATTGTATGTTCTCTGCACGTTCATCCGCATCCAGTTTTGTACTGTGACATGCACGTATTTCAAATTAAATTTCTATTTAAACGTGTATTGATTGCTGCTAGTTAAAAACGGAAGTTTAAACATTCGTTGTGCTTATTGAATATCAGTGAGGAACTTAGTGTTTGAAATACTGAGACTCAGTATATTATGTTTGCATCTCAACATTACATCAATACAAACTTAAATATTTTTAGTATGGAGGTACTGCACTAAGTACTAAGAGCAAGTAATAATGCGCTCCGGCAATATACGTGTATTTCGAAGATATGGACGATTGATGATCATCTAAAACAGATCTATACCTGTTACATACATTCATAAACTTATACTAATACTGTATGTTTAGACTAATCTTCTTCCACCTGCCATTATCCCATTCGCAATGAGGCGCAACATGCTTTTAAACACATGCTACAGAAAGATATGGCTTGTATTTTTTACGGCGGAAGCCTGTCTTATGTCAACCCCTCTGGGGAGAACTCCATATATTCCAATACAATACACTAATATATGTATACTATTATGTTAATACTAGATAGTAGGCCCATCGTACGCTAGAGGCCATCTGGGTTGGTACCACCGTTTTGTCTATTGTTGCCGCCAAGCAGCAGCGTGAAAGCATTGCTATGTTTCAGTTAGGAGGACATTGAAGCCAGTGAAATTTTTGAGCTTTGTGGGACTTATAATTTTGTCTCGGTGTGACGAGCGTAACCCAGTAGCATGCAGTGTTGTTTTCAAAGATGTGTGTGATGTTGTTTATGGGCCGACGCTTTTCGCTCACCGCCAGGCGGTCGAACTGCTCATCTCGCCATTGAAGCTAATAAAAAAAGCTCCTGTAGTTTTTATACTTCACATTTCCAAATTTAAAATGGTATTTTATTGATTTTGATTTCCATTTTATCAGTTTAATTAACTTTAACTTAACTTTTATTTCCGTCATCAAAATTTTATTTTTAGCAGCTATTATTACGCCTACCATTTGATAATTATATATAATTTCGGTTACATTGCCCGGTACAGACACTTTACATAGTAACACAAAAGCAAGTTAATTTCGAGATATAATTGGCTCACGTTACTTCCCACTGGACGTCAAATAATAATTAACGCTTGAATCTCATCGGCCACGATTAAGTTGACACTCATAGTTCATTTTTTTTTCAATGCCAAGGCAAAATCACAGTACTAAAGTAGCAAAATAGCGAAAAAATATGTTCATGTATCAGCATGTGTCCAGGCAGTAGTAACAAATAGCAAGTTAATCACTTTGGTAGTACTACTACTACTGTAAAATTAGTCATGCGACATAATTATATGTACCTACTTACTTAATGTTTCTATTTGGTAGACTTACGAGTATATTCAATGTCATGACATTGAAAATATTTTATATTTTTATTTTTGTATTATTGCCTCGAAACAGATTTATATTACAGCCTTTCTTTTTTTACCACTTTAGTCTTCAGCAAGAATAAACCAGATCGACCGAGTTGTTACCACAACCCTACAAAAGATAAACGTGAGCAGCAGTTTTTGATTCGTACGAGCAATGTTTGGGAACAAACCACCTAGCTGTGTTACCCCTGGTGTTGCGGTTCATGGGCTACGGTAATATATTCGGAATACGAATTACGTGTGAATTTCTTATTATTAAATTGAAAATAAAGATTTATATCCCGCTTTACTATGGAGGGAAGTGGACAAATTCCTAACTTTTTCTGATCTATTTGATTAATTGTTACAGGACAAAGACAATTTATCATTTCTAATGACTTGCCAGGGTTCACTGCTCGGTGTCAACAAAACTCGTATCACTTTCGGTTCTGGTTTACACAAGTTGCATTACACTATTTCTAGTTCTCTTCTCTAGTTCGGTTTATTTTAAGGGTTTATTTTTTTATCACTATTATTGATTATTAAGTATCGATACCTTAAAATTAATTTATCAGTTGGTAATAAATTCTTGCAATAATGCATGAATGTAATATGCAAAATAAAATACAAAGGTAAAGCTGACAAAGGATTTATATAACGCCAGTCCCTAATTAAATATCTAATGCTCTTTAATAAATGCCGTTGAAATAATAAAGCCTCTGAAACAATTATAATTGTTCCAGAAGCTTATCCATACAATAATATTTTCGTTGATATATGCGGAGAAGATTTGCCTGCGTATTGCGTTAATATATTCCAGACTGAAAAGAACATCATAGATCATATTAAATTATTTTTGCTAGCGCGTGTTTAATACATTCTTCTTTGATGTTTGGGTGTAATTATATTGTATTCTTCAAATGAACGTGTGGAGCCTTAACAGTTCTTATTAAGTTCAGTTAGCTGCGTTCTTGGTCATTCGATACACAAGGCTATTCACAGGAGTTAGTCATTTGCCACACTTTCCACACATTTTTCATCTAAGTCGCACTTTAAACCGTTTTGCCCCTCCATGACTTCTCGCATATAATTGACCTACCATATAGTATTAGCATACTAGTATAGGTAAATAAGTGTATTGTGTTTGTATAAACATAATATAGGTACATAGTTCTCCCCAAAGGAGTTGACGTCAAGCTGGAGACTGGTCTTAAAAAAACTACAAGCCAAATCTTTTAGTTATCTATATTACAAAGAACGCTGCGACTCCATGCGAGTGAGAGTGAGAGAGAGAGGATGCTCCATAAGAGCAGGTGGAAGAAGAGTGACGGACACACGCAGTCATTGTATATAAACATATCACGCACATATAGCAAATTGTGCAAAAATGAACTGAACATATGTACGAATATCTTTGTCTGACATGCAAGTAGATGCATTCTTGTGAGTCACACAGTAACCGACACCGCAATACAGCTAATGTACGTGACGGTTATACCGCACATTTTCGAAATTGTTATGCATGCAGACGCCATGCGAAGAAAGTGATTTTTAAAATGTGATTGTATTAAAACGTATACAAAAATCTCGATGACGTTGCGAAACCTGTTTTTTAAATTATGTTAATGTGAACTGTTAGAAAAAGATAGTGATAAATAACACATAGCAAACGGTTTGATTAATATTAGTTGTTCAATTAACGCTCCTAAAAGATTTTTGAAAAAACAGATATAAATCGAGAAATATTGAAATTATAGCAAAGTTTCCGAACTTTAACTGAGATTTTAGTGTTCCGCAGTACTAATGAATGAAAGTCTCAATATAGGTACATGACAGGTTTTGAGTGGTAGATCCATGCTGTAGACAGTTTTATCCACAGCATGAATAGACCAACTAGACCGGGTCGATACCTACGACTACATCACCGAAAACTGTCGTAAAGTAGCCGCTTATTGCTGGGTTTCGTATGGTGAGTGAGATATTCGAAGGCCCCAATTTCCCTCCGATAAATATCCGCCAATCCGTTAAATATTCCATTAAGGTTGGTAACACGCTCATGATTCTTATGTTATTGTCGGCATACAAGGGCAGTGGAGATCATTTACTATCAGATGACCCACTTGCTCGTTTGCCGTGCCTTGCTATAAACAAAATCAAAAAAATCTATATTTCGAATAATCAAATAGGTTTATCGAACTTATTGAGTTAATCAAAAATTTCCAACTGATTATGATTATTACTATTGTGTTCAATGAGAAAATACTTTGGGACCAAAATAAAAAATCACAATAAAATCCGTTTAAATTTGTTTTATTTCCATAATAACAATAATTCATTTATAAAATAATAGCAGCAATTAAAATATTTTTTCAAAATTCTACATTTCCTTCCGCTCTGACAGAAAATTCCGAAATGAAACTATTTTTCACATATATTTTGTTATACAGCGATTTTCAGTAGATTTCTCAAAAGATTCTTAGGCCACAACGATTTTTTTAGAATGTAGCTTATATTGCGGCTTTAAATAAGCAGTTCTATAGTAACAAACATATCCAATTAAAAAAATAAACGTACAGAAACGACCTTATACGCATTACAAATACCTTAGGCGTGTAATCTATATTCGATATATCAGGATATTTAAGTCACTGAGGCGGTTGCAATCAGGATTACCTGACAACCCCCTAGCTATATAACAGGATATTACAATAAATTTTGTGTATGATGCAAACTTCTTAAAGAGGATATCGCGGCCAAAAGCAGGTATTGGATAATAATTACGTGTTCGTATTTCATACAAAGTTCAAGTAAAGAGTTAAGCAACCAAATTGTTAGTATTGATAAAAACAATGAATGATATAATTGGTATTACATAAGAAATAAATTGGTGCCCGAAAGCAGATGTTCATTACGAATAGAATGCGATATGGGTTGATGAACTATTTCTATTCGTTATTACCTATCCGTTGCCGTTAATTGCATTCTGTCTAACTAATTTAATCTCTTGATTACTTTATCGACCATGAATTTTACAATAAAACTTATATTCACTGACATTTAGGTGTAGAAAGATCAATCATCTTACGTAGTATTAAATGTAATTGCAATGAGAATGTTTTAGTTGAATTAAACATTTATTAAATCTTAATAGTCTGCAATAAACTGAATTAGCTCAAATGTACACTATTTATTAGTATGTATTATTAATAAGTCTCACAGTGCCCAGCAATTTTACTAGCTTTATCCCTCAAACTGGAAACACATTGCATATGGTTGCTCTCATTATTTTAGAGTATACAATTGCATGAACATATAATACATACATATAATTCCAAATCATTATTTAATTCTTTTTTATCACTTAATGAATACATGAAACAACAATAAATCGGAAATATAATTTGTCATAAAGGTTTTTGATTACAAATTAATCTTTGTCATCATTATTTTATGTTTTGGGGTAATGAACGTAGTCCAGTGCCATGTAGGGCTTTGTCATTCAAAGTTCTTTGTAGTGTTGTGTCTGTTCATGGGCAGGCGTGACGCTTACCATCAGGCGACCGACCGACTTGTTTCGTCATTCAGGTAAAATTAAGTGTAATTTAATCCAATAACACAGCAAAGTGACTGCGCCTGATGGTAACTACAGTCCAGTCTAAATATAATATCAAAAATAGAGATAAAATGCGTCCCTCAACAATCGGCACAATAATACTGGCCTCAAGTGAATTACCTTTTTTACTAAGCTGCTATCCATCTGAGATAGTCGTTCGCGATCTGTGAATTTACTTATTATCTACTTTAGAGGGAATCGAACAAATAAATCGAAAAACTAGGAAGAAAGTCAAATCCATCAATAATTTACCTTACCCATCCGTGTAAGTTCTAAGGATTCTTTTTTTTTTTTTTTCAATCATAGTACTATTGCTTTGAATGAGATGGAAGTGTTAAAAAACGTGACGTTTACGAATGTCGATGGTCTATCGACCATGGTGTTTTTGTACCCGATTGGATAACGACCACCATACCGTACACACCGACTACTACCAAACCCAGCACAGTCCCTCGGTAGGTGAGTCGCGTCCCGGGGTCAGCCAGTGATATATAGTATCTCCGAGTCGGCGTATTCGTGGCGACCATGGATAAACGCAATGTCTCTTGAAGCTCGATATTATATTTGGACTGCACTGTACTTAACAGCAGGTAATAGGTCCCTTGTAGGCGAGAGGCCGTCTGGGTAGATACCACCGTTAGTAGCGTGTAAGCACTGTTGTGTTTCGGTTTGAAGGACATTGAAGCCAGTGAAGTTACGGGGCATTATGAGAATTAACATCTTATGTCTCAGGGTGACGAGCGCAGTTCAGTGCCATGCAGTGCTTACCATGAGCGCCTTGCTCGTCTCGTCATTTCATCAAATAAAAAAAAGATTCAGCGTAGTCACTTTGCCAAGCCAGAATAAAAAAGAATATAGATTTGTTCATAATTATTACACGTTCATCTTCGAAGTACACGAAGATTGCCGAAGCGCATAGTTTAAATTGTAATACTGTACTCAGTTATGTAATTGTTTTACAGACTTTTATATAACTTCACCTGTTAGTGTGTGTCAAATCTTGCAACTGAATTATAAACCAGATCCATTAAACTGATCGGGTTGAAGTATTACACATACTTTTTGTGTTGGTGACAACTAAATCCAGTGTACTCAGTTGTGTAAACGTCTGCGCCGCTCCAAGGTGGCGAAAATTTCCTTTCTTTACAACCCACTTGATATGGTACCAAATGAAAGGGCCTGATGACTAATAATATCAACCTTGAATCACTTGCGCACTGCTGGGCACGGGCGTCCTCTACGAATGAGAGAGGTTGGGTCTTAGCCCACCACCCCGGCCTAATGCGGGTTAGCAGACTTTACATACAATCGGACTTCTTATAAAGAATTCTCGTATGCAGGTTTATTTACGATGTTTCCTTCACCGTTAAAGTAAGCGATAATTAACAATCAATACACGCAACTTAGAAAGGTCAGAGCTCTCAGGGCTAATTTTAAACCAGCTACTTTCATCTTGACAGTCTGTACCACTCTCCGCTGTGCTATCGCTGCTTGAAGAGTAAAAAACGGTAAAATAAGCGACGACTTAATTAACCCATAATATGTAAAAATATGTCAATAATAGTAAAACTTGTATCCTTATTTTTTTATCATAGACCGGGTGACCTGATGATAAGTGATCTCCACCGACCTTGAACGTCTGCAACATCACGCGTCGCCAACCTTAAAGGAAAGGGATAACTAAGTCAATGGGAAGGGAATAGGGTTTAGGCTTCCGGATATCTTACTCACCGTACGAAACGCCGCAACTAGCCGTTACTTTAGGTCGGTTTTCTGTAAGATAGTGGTAAGAATCCGGTCGAGCCAGCCCAATCATGCTGTAGACAAAACTATCTATCAATCAACCATTCATGATTTATATATCTATGACAGTTCCATTTAACTATTTGTCTTTCTAAATATGTCTTAGTGTAAACTCAGGCACGAACATATATATCATGTCAGATTCCGCCATGTCAGCGTAGACTCAACAGTGCTGAAGCAAATATTAATTTATGTTACTTATCATTAGCACGCGTTCGTATTTGCGAAATAGACGAACGTAGTAGGTACATGTGTTTGTAGACTTTATTAAAGTATTTTTAGATTCTCAACTCAATTCGTATAGAAGATATACACGATATTATTTTAACACCAAATAATCTCGCAAATATTTCTAAAAAATATATTTCTGCCTGGGGATATCCCAGCTTAACACCAGGGTCTACCTTCACATCTTAATTTGACGGTGGATTTGGTATTATGTAGGGAGAATCACCATCTGAGCCCCACAACACTCAATGGGAACCAAGTTTCGCCTTTGCTTAGTCTGTTAATCAACAGAATGTACCACGTGCAGGTGGGGTTAGAGTTATTCCTAAGATGTTGGTGGCCCACTCACACTTCACTTTGCTAAAAATGATTTCAACAAAATTAAAAATAAAAATAACTAATTTTGAGTTGTTGCTATCTGCGAATCACTGATCATTAGATTGCAATAGTGCAGGCCCAAAATTGATTAATTTAATATTTAGCTATATTTTTTAACCATGCCTAGTTTGCGAACTCTGTATTAAATAGCCTAATAAATTTAATCATACCAATAGGGTAGAGGTAATAGGTATTGTTTACCTTCTATATTTATATAATCCGACACTGCGTATTTTATGTCAACTTTCTAATATCATCGTAATAAGAAATATTACGCGTGCTAGTATTTCCGGGAAACTAAATTTCGCCACATCTGAACCTATAATACTTTGTTCAATTACACTTTGGAACGATATATTTGTTGTATTTTTAAATTATGTGATAAAGCTCCGCTTGTGAATGGTAAGATTTTTTAAAACGTGTTACAGAAATATGTAGTCTTTAAGCGACGTATTTATAATATACGATCTAAGTATAAAATATTTCACCCCAGTACAATCAAACCCGATAACATTGCAATATCATAAAGATATTAAGATAAGATATTTAAAAAAAATGTATTTTCTTTTCTTTTTAACATGATTTTATTTGACTTGCAACTTTGAACAACACTAAATGATTAATACCTGGACTTTTGTCACACTCCAGCATATTTATTCGCGCACACGTATTTCGTTTAATTTATAGAGATGTGATCAATCTTGATCGTTATAAACGAGTGATTAAAATTTGCATACAATTTTAGGATGACTAGATTTTGATGACATCCGGTAATAAACACTCACTGTCAGATGCATGTAATTGCCCTTATTATATGACCAACACCTTTTAGAACACGTTGTATATAACGGATCGTGAATGCTCGAGCCCCGGACCATTCATAGCATCGACTAAAAGAAACTGTCTACATTACAATATCAACTCGTCCAACATTATTACACTGCCAAAATACACCATTTTTATAACCCTTTTCAACACGCACAAATGACGTTATTCATAAACGTGCCAAGGTAGCGAAAATACAACTTTTACATAATTCTCGACCAAACTAGACAACGATTTGTCCAGCGATCTGTATTATACCAATAACCGTAAAGAAAACATTGTAAGGAAACCTGCATACCTGAGAAGATACTTTGAAGGTATGTGAGGTCTGACATTAGACCAGCGGGGTAGACTAAGGCCTAATCCCTCTCATTAAGGAGGGCCGTGCCCAGCAATGGGACGTATATACTAAAGGGCTAGTATTATGAGCTCTGGCTATGGAAATAATTGGATTCTAAGAAAGTACTAAGTGATAAATAAAGTTTATTGACGTTTCTGAGTCATACAATTAGTTGAAATTAGCGTTCGTATAGTGTTTGGGCCAATCGAGGTAAAAAATCTTTATGTACAACTAAGTTAGGTATGCCTACCTAATTGTGGCTGAAATTGACCTTCGCTTAAATATACTTATATACTTAAGTAAATTTGTTCCATTAGGCTATTATATTGTACAATTACATTAGAAAGAACGTTAAGCATTAGGGTAACTTCGTTAGAGGACGCGTTTTTAAGCTCAATAAATAAAAATGAAAATATTAAGATTATAATTACACTTACACTTTTAATTCAAGAATAATCAACAACCAGTCTATAATATAAGACCATTAATATATAGTATACAACACAGACGCTATCTCCATATATTTGTGCGCTTATTTCTCATAAACTATGCAACAAACTTTCACTGTCATTTAGAGAATTTATTGGGGAAGTTTTATATCTATACTCCCGATGACCCATGGGAGCAGGCGAGTAACATACCTGACGTATCTAATATTCTTATAATCTAAGCACCATAATAATATATAACATTTTAATAAAAAAAGCGTAGTTGGTCATCTCCCCAGCATATTCGGTAGTGATGGCTGTAGAGATTGACTCTACTCTCACTTTCCCCTTTTTTACTTTTTGTTTGCTATTTTTTCTTCTTCTGTCCACATTATGAGCCTAAAAAATATAATATACGGATTTTTATTTGAATTATCCATTTGTAAAATCACACATGAATATCTCGAGATTGGAATTTGTGCCTATGGTGAGAGGTTCGCCCCTATCACACTATGGAATGGAAACAAACTCGGCGAAACGTGGGTCCACTAGTTGCACCTACTCCGTCGGGGATAAAAGCGTGAGCACGTATAAAAATATCATCATCATCATCATCATCAGCCACAAGACGTCCACTGCTGAACATAGGCCTCCCCCAAAGATTTCCAGACCGACCTGTTGGAAGCGGCCTGCATCCAGCGACATCCTGCGACCTTTATCAGGTCGTCTGTCCATTTTGTAGGTGGACGTCCAACGCTGCGCTTGCCAGTACGTGGCCTTCATTCCAGATCCTTTCTGCCCCATCGGTTATCGGTTCTGCGAGCTATGTGGCCTGACCACTGCTTTCATCTCAGCTTCATTTCAGCTTGCTAATCCGCTGGGCTATGTCGGTGACTTTCGTTCTTCTACGGATCTCCTCATTTCTGATTTGATCACGTAGAGAAACACCGAGCATAGCTCTCTCCATATTGTAATTTCATTTCATTTATGACTCCGACAATCATGTACATCTTATATACCTCTAACACAACTAATCAAAATCATCAATTAATAATTAGTATATTCATCACAATGAATAAAGAAGCTTTTAATTGGACAATATCTCGTCTTACAATCCGTTCAATGCGGGGATTACACTATGGTTGTGACGTCACATACATTCGACATCGACAATGAAAATGAACTCGCACAGTAAAGATTTCCAATTAGCGATATGACATGTACCTTGAACTATGGATAAAGACACGGGTCACTTATATACAGGGCGTGACATGTTAGAAGCGTTACAAATGTTGTTACGTTTATTGCTTTTACTGACAAAATAATTTATGTATGTCTATGGCATCGTAGCGCCGTAGGGTTTCCCAACTTTTTTAGGCCATGCCCCACCTTAACCTTTTTTTTGGTTAAATTTGTCACCAATATCTAGTATTGCATTTAATAACCCAAAGCGAAAGGGTTAAAGTCGTGTCGAGTCTATTTTTAAATTGCCCCCCTTAACTATCAAATTGCCCCCCTGCGGGGTGTGGGCTCCACGTTGGGAAACACTGGCCTAGGCGAATGGATTGATTTGAATGCGGTTTTCATGTTTTAAGATAGTCTGTTCAACCATTTAAGTTACTGATGTTTTTCAAATTGACGTCGGAGGTTTGAAATTTGAAAATGAATAATAAATAATTAAATTCAACGTGCTATCAACAGATCAGCACATGCCTAACTTATTCATCGTCTACCTTTTATAGTCGAAGCCAGCAAACCAACAAGTCAGTAACCTGTTCTTTAGTAGCCTCCATCTACAATATCAGAAGAATCGCTAATGCGTTGTTGGTTTTGAGAGATTGAGATTTCTGTATTTGTAGTCACCAGAAATCTTACTCACCGTGCAAAGCAACATCAAGCTGGCACTTCGGGTCAGTTTTCTTTAAGACAATAGCACTAACCTAGTTGTGCCGGCCCATTCAAATACATCTACAGCGTGGCTCTACTTCTTGTCATTAATTATTGTTTGACAATCTCTGCTTTTATTATCGGGTTAAAAAGCAATTTCTCATTACCTGAGTATTGCATTAGACTAGTTACACATACACCCTGTATATATTTTCCCCTCACATGCTTGTCATTGTGACACGGAGGTCGTCGTTGCCTAAGTTTCGGATCCGACTATGGACCTTGACTCGACCTTTCTAATACATTCACCCACTAAATCGAGTAACGATGAAATTGAACAGAGATTTAGTTTGAATTTAACCTATTGAAACCGCGCTTACTGACGCAATGTAGATACGCCCACGTGTCTTGGCACGAATAATATAAAATTGAGTTAATACTTCTAAGTTAACGACGCGACCGAACAACCTCACACTAAAAGTACATTTTAAAGTGCGCGATTGAGACAGGCGACGCGCGACATCGACATTTACTCACATACAACTGACTGGCGTAACGCGTCACGGTTTCCTTGACTCAGTCGCATACCTCAAAACAAGCCTTTACATAGAAATGGGCCACTACCGACTAGTAATATTTTAAACATAGAATGCATGAAATGCCATCATACAAAAAAGCAATTTTGCAAACCAAACTGATGACTTATTGCGTCATCATTATTCCGAAACGTATCTGATGCGTGTTATCTAAGTAAATCTAATCATTAATCACAGTACGAATGTATTGATAAATTATTTGTCCTTCGGTAGCTCTGCCTGAATCATATTGTAGCCGTATGAGTTTCTTGGCACATTTCAACAAGGTGTTTTTTAATATTCATTATACCATTAATATATATTTTTATGGACACTAAAAATATAACATTTTATTCTAACTAATAACTACCAAATAAACTTATAAATTGGTGATATATTACATGCGGTTGCAATATATTTTAATTTAAAAACGATTCTCAATATTAATGACCGCTCATTTTACAGTTCATTATTAATAGACCATTCTGTTGTGACACGCCCAGTGCGTACTGCATACAGTGTTTTGTACGCTCGTGTTTCTATAACAGAAGCTGGCATACGAGCAATTGGTTTACCGGATGGTAAGTGATCTCCACCGCCCATAAAAATCCACAATCCCTAAAGAACCATGAATGCGTTGCCGACCTTAAGAGAAAAGGAGAATTAAGGAATAAGAAAGAGAGCTGGAGACTTGTGCCTCCCAATATCTCACCCAACGCAACAGCAGACTGCTACTTCAGGTTGAACTTCTGTGAGACAGGTTGAACTGGTCCATTCAATCAAAAAACCGTCTATTTACAATTTTAAATTCCCATCATACAGACCATTATTTATAAACATGAAATAACTCGCTTAAAACATCTAAAAAGCCTTAAAAGCGCCATTCAACGAATACTATCATGAATACATTCATGATCATGAATATTGCGGTATTCTGTATTTTCGTAGACCAAGCATCACTATATTTAATTAAATTGTAAGGCTAATAATAAATATCACCGAGAATTTTTAAGTACCTGGTAATTATGCATATTATATTCAAACAGTTAATGATGGTGTCAAAATCTGCATCCATAATAATAATTGAGCAATAATATCCGTTTATAATATATTAGAAAGTATTAAGGGGTTTTTTATTATTGGTTTGAATGACGAAACAAGCAGGTCGCTCACGTTGGCTACTGGGCTACGTTCGAGACGTTCTTAAGTCTGATAATGCCCAGTAATTTCACTGGCTTCAACATCCTTGTAACTGAAATACGACAGTGCATACATACTGCAGGTTACCGGCATAAATCGACAAAGCGGTGGCACTAACCCAGACGGACTCTCGGACAGAAGAGGCCTACTACCTTGTAAAGTTTAAGATGTCCTAAACTAGCAACATTTGTACAACTATATTGTATACCCGGTAGGTGTAGTTGGCAATTTAACGGCATTATTGCTGTATCGTTATTTTTTTTAATTGGCTAATACCTAGTTATAATGAACATAATCGAATGTTGATTGCTGCAATGATGACAACGACATCATGCAACTAGATATTATTACAGATTGCCCTGAAAAGTTGCTCAATAAGAACGCCTTTTAGAATCTCTTTTCCGTATGTCTCGTTCAGAACAAAACGAATGCATCACCAACATTCAACCGCTGGAGTCCTCTCATTATAAAGCTGTCGAGTTACTTTGTCTATTTGCTGCATTTAAAATGAAACACTTCAGAAATATTTTTTAACGAGTAAGATAATAAACTCGCAGACTAAGGCCAGTGAAATGCAGACATTCATAAAACATCTGAGTAGCTTCTTTTGTTGCAAAATATATTTCATAAATTCTAACGATCTTACGTGCAAACGACTACGCAATGTAAATTGAACAACTTAACTGTTAATGAACAATGATTTATGTATACATAAACATTTGAAATTCGATACATTTAATTCATTTATGTTAGTAATAAGTCCTTTATTGATGCTGAACACGTGTAGTCGCGAAACATTCTCCGACGCTGCTACTCACCCAATAAAAAAATAATTAGTTTTTTCATCATTTTTTACCTGTGTAATGTTATGTGTGTGTGAGCTTGTAAATATGTACTTTTGATATTATGTGTACATACAGGGATGCGTCAACCGTCATTACGTACATTTAAGTTTATAGTGACAAGTACTGTTATTTTTTCTATAGAAACAGGTCACGCTTATAATAAGACGTGCAAGTATGAGTTGAATTATCTTTACCAATTTGTAATGTTTTACAAGATACTGTACTTTCTGAACAACAGACAGTAAATTCTAAAATATCTCTGTATGCATATATTTTTACACGTATAATATTTGCGTCATATTTTTCCGCTGCATTCTGCCTCAAAGTTTTCACAACTTAGCCTAGTAGTCTACTGCGTCTGCATGTAAAACCTCTCTAGGGTCCTCATATTCTGTACAAAAATGTTCCCAGAAAAAATTATATTCCATACATAACCTAGCCGTTTAAAATGCAATGAGGTATTTTTGAGCTGTGTACTTTCATTACATTATTTTTTAATCAACGAAAAGCGGAGGAGGATCTCCATTCGACAAATAGTCTTTTTATATATATTTTTTTATATATATGTTCACATAGCGTTTTGATTTACACTATTCTTTTTGTATTCGATAGGGTGTAGCCCAAAGTAGGTCCCACATAATTATTTACCGCATGCACAATATACGTTATAGTATTTACATTAATGTCCATTTGTTTTATCATGTACTGCATTGCAGAACACATTTGTTCCGCAGTCATCAATTTATCGTTCGACGCGATATATGAATGGATTAATCCATATCACATGATTTCGATACACTTACATTCACGATACTTTCTCTTTAATATTATGAAGATTAGGAATGTGAGCTAACGAACTGTGTCTCAATTTCCGTGTCTGAATTATATATACACGCATACATTAACCTTGTCGCTAGGATCAAGATATTATAAATGATTTAATATAACATTTTTGTTTGTTATATATGTATTTTGTTTAAAATACATACTAATCAAATTAAATATTTCCTGCAACCTCTGATTACAATTGAGATATAAATTGATCTGCTTACCTAATTTAATGTTCAGTTTGAAAATTAAATAAACAAACGGTCCAAATGCACGTTCATCTGATTCGTATACTGCGCGCCAAAGAAGAAAATAGTACTCAAGCAATCATTTTTTGAAATTGTATTATTGTCACAAGAAATATACAAACATTGAACATAATTGCTATATTTCCCAACTAAACACATACACGTGCATCAAATTTACTAAATAGAGTCCTTCCGTTTTGACGTTTAAGTAACTTATTAACTAGATTTTGATCGCGGCTTCGCCCACATAAGAGTGTCATCTCCTATATTTCACACGCAAAGTCCAATCCCTTGTAATTCTTGTGTGACTATACGAATCGAAAACTTTAATGTTATCATAATAATATAATAATTTTACTCTTAAAAAACACACTAATTTTAATTGTTCACCCAGTGAACTAAACCAGGGACCTCACGGTTCTTAGCCTTAGTACGCTGCACTAAAACAATGAGGCTATCTCAATGACAGTCTCTAATACATAATACAATAAAAGAATATTCAAGTAAACAGCTCATCCATGATGAAGAAATGACATTAAAAATTATTATCTTTTCATATTAATATCTTTTCATATCCTTTTCAAATAGAAAAATTGGCATTAGGCATTAAGCATAAAGTTAAGGCTTCTGCAACCACGGAGTTTAACATTAATGCCCAAAATATATCACGCCAAGAGATATAGCAATCGACGATAAATATGTCGAATAAAAATGTCACCATTCGATAAAATTACGTCGTTATGTTAGGCTCCTTAAACAAAATACCAAGGCAGTATTAAAACTACTATTTTCTTTACTTATGACATAACATGTCGACAAAATTATTTCGTATTGCATAAGGTAGGTATAGATCCATACCTACCTCGCACTATGCCAAATCGTGTCACCTAAATATCTCAACTACATAATTTCAAAGAAGCACTACGTGACCTTTTTGGGCTTGCCATGCTCTAATAAAAATATATAATGCACCAACAGCAAACACATTAACAGCAAAGGTTTATTCGCTGTACTTTAAGTCCTTTACGGCACCGTTTCTTGCATTCTAACAAAAGAAGTCCTTTTGCTGCATTCCGAAATTGCACAGACTTTTTTAACGACTATTCTTTGTTTTGTACGACTACTGTACATTTTAATTTGACCAATATTCGTACGTGTTTCCAAAAAGCTCTACATATAAAGCGAACGCTGGATATAAAACCACGTATTTCATTTTTTACATGGAGAACTAATTGGGGTTAGAACATCACGCTCACGACACACGAGACACAAATAATGCCAATCTTTGTTTTTCGTGACTGGAGGATGTGTAAAAAGCATCTATAGTTATTTATGAAAAGAGTAAATACTAGATACCACATGGGCTATTGTATTTCTTTATTTATTTTATATATCTTGATGTCTTTGAACTTGGATTTATATAATCGATATAGCAAATTACAATTATAACGTTTATACGCATCTTTGATACGCTCTTAATTGTATTACATCCCAATGCGTTGATAAAACACATATTATAAACGACCTTAAGTCATCACGTCGAATGTCTGGCGCGCCCTTCTTTCAATACCCTGAAGACTTCACTGAAAACGCTAGGTAGACAAATGCGTCTGAACTCTGAATCTTGACACAATAATCAGTGGCCTCAGTGCAAGTTTTTCGATCGCTATCACCATTTACGTCATCCGTATTTATGAACATGTGTATGCAAATCCGTAGAGTGTCCCTTCTGGATTGTGTTAGAAAGTTTTAATCATTCTTCTCGTATGATTGACGTGGCAGATATTGAAAAATTTGCATTGGACACACGGATATCAGTTTTGACGACCTTGGAATCGTTGCTGGTTCGGGTAGACCAGAGCCGAGAGTTCTAGCCGAGTGGTCGACTCTTACTGTAAGTTCCAAACCACTATTAGTCGCCTCAATATCCCCATACATAATAATATACTAAGACTAATCTTATGTACTCTCATCTCTATTCATGCAATAATATTTGCCAAAATACGCTCGCTTAAAGTAGACGACATAAGTTAAGCATTGCAGTAACATCCATCGGATTATGCTTAACTCCATACTTGATCAGATGCCAACGGCCATTCATTCGGATGGGGTAATTTATAAGAAATTTTACTTGTGCCATAAAATCTAAATAAATAAAACAGAGAGCGTATTGTTGTATGGAAGCAAACATGTTTATTATAATAAATACTTTCTCGTGGTTCCATTAATTTATATGTTACAATGAGTGAGTGATGTTGCACGTGTCAGTTCAATTACACGTACACATGAATATCTATATCTGATTGTTTTTATACCCAAAGTTTAAAATATGTTGAAAAATTACCATCTTTTTTATTTATAATTCTTTATTTTACATTAATACTAGATGACCCGGTGATCTTCGTATCACCTACATAATATATTTGTGTAAAATGTGGTCAAAACTTAATACAAATGTTTTATTTACATTAAATGCAATTAAGTGAGGTACTGCGCCATTGCACGTGAGGTAGCCCGTCGCACATTTAATTGACTTCGACGACCTAAGTCAGGTCGTCTCCCACCTCCCTCCGGTTGGACAGTCCTGTCCCCGTCCCGTCCCCGTCCTGTCCCCGTCCTGTCCGCGTCCTGTCCGCGTCCCGTCCCCGTCCTTTCCCCGTCCCGTCCCGTCCCCGTCCCGTCCCCGTCCTGTCCCCGTCTTGTCCTGTCCCTGTCCTGTCCTGTCTCACTGTCCTGTCTCTCTGTCATGTCTCTCTGTCCTGTCTCTCTGTCCTGTCTCACTGTCCTGTCTCACTGTCCTGTCTCACTTTCCTGTCTCACTGTCCTGTCTCACTATCCTGTCTCACTGGCCTGTCTCACTGTCCTGTCTCACTGTCCTGTCTCAATGTCCTGTCTCACTGTCCTGTCTCACTGTCCTGTCTCACTGTCCGGTCTCACTGTCCTGTCTCACTGTCCTCTCACTGTCCTGTCTCACTGTCCTGTCTCACTGTCCTGTCTCACTGTCCTGTCTCACTGTCCTGTCTCACTGTCCTGTCTCACTGTCCTGTCTCACTTTCCTGTCTCACTGTCCTGTCTCACTGTCCTGTCTCACTGTCCTGTCTCACTGTCCTGTCTCACTGTCCTGTCTCTCTGTCATGTCTCTCTGTCCTGTTTCACTGTCCTGTCTCACTGTCCTGTCTCACTGTCCTGTCTCACTGTCCTGTCTCACTGTCCTGTCTCACTGTCCTGTCTCACTGTCCTGTCTCACTGTCCTGTCTCACTGTCCTGTCTCACTTTCCTGTCTCACTGTCCTGTCTCACTATTCTGTCTCTCTGTCATGTCTCTCTGTCCTGTTTCACTGTCCTGTCTCACTGTCCTGTCTCACTGTCCTGTCTCACTTTCCTGTCTCACTGTCCTGTCTCACTGTCCTGTCCCTGTCCTGTCCCTGTCCAGTCTAGACGCTATACGACCCGTCATCACGGCAAGATTCGCAACGACAACTCAACAACTACTAATAAATTAAAAATTAATAAAAAAAAACATTGTCCAGCGGACAAAATTGTGAATCTAAACCATTCTCAGATCCCCTTGAACACACACAAAAAATTTCATCAAAATCGGTCCAGTCGTTTAAGAGAAGTTCAGGAACATACACACTCACAGAAGAATTATATATATAAAGATAAAAATAATAGACAACACGGTACAATTGACAGTCTTATAGTACAGGGAAATCTCTTACAGACAACCATTAGATGAATATAAAAGTAGAAGCAATACAGGATAGTCTAGAGTAAGTACAACGTATATACATGAAACATTTAAAATTAGAATACGTATTTTGTTTGAATTACATATAATAATATACAAAAACAACAATGATATTAAAAATGGAAACCACATGCTATAAAAATCATACATATTTGATATGAAAAATAGTTATGATTGTGGATCAACCCGTTCGGTTTGATTTTCATTTACTACAATCAGGGCTAGTATTCAATGTTCGAATAAATGTTAACCGTTTAATGATGCATAAGGCAGCCAACTAAGAATAACCAATTAATTTATACACACGCTTTTCCGTTTATACTGACAGTATAATCAATTTACTTTTTGCCGTCGTATATATTTTATCTAATATTAATAAGGTTTCGTGAAGTTCTGGAGATCGAAATATAGGTCATTATTTTACTAAGTATTATTACCCATGTACACCGATAAGAAAAGCATAAGAATCATACAATGTAAACGCTATAGCGAAAAGTGCACGCGTCATTGTGTAATTTTAATGCTATTGTACATTTGAGACAATTTCATTAACTGCTATTTTGTAAAATAAAAACCGTCAGATGTTGTCCTGTTTGTGTATACCTATTGATCCCATTATATAAAAAAATAAAATCTCTATGTAATATAGAATTTATAAATCGTTGTAAATGTGGAAAAATGAAAGATGGCTGACTCATGCTGATAAGATTATATTATTGTTATTGGTATAATTTGATAAAAAAAAATCCATGATAAAATACTTATATGTGCCACCTGTCATGATGAGCGGTCAAAGGCTGTCAGAGTCTTTAATCTCAAAAAGATATATCAACATCCATTTTGAAATACACAGATGGTATAAGATGTAAGTTTAAGCGATGTGGTAATAACGAGTAAATTTAGAGCGTAATTACTGTACAAATACTCATAGTAGGTACTTCTGAAGATCAGTCTCGAGGCCACTATTAGTAAAGTGTGCGCGTGCACGGAGCACAGACCCATAAGTCTAAATACGCCGTATACTCAAATAGTACATTTTTTTTTACCTTGGGCCGACAAAGTGTCTAAACTGGGCATTATGGTGCTTAGAGTGTAGTCCAAATACAATGTCGATAGTCAAGAAATATTGCGTTCCTACATCGCGTCACCAGAATGATGCTCACCTGAAGTTATTGCTTATAAATTCACTAACAAAGGACGCGACTAGCCTGATCGATCCACTACAAAAATATATCAAGTACACAGCTCCCACCACATGAAATGAAATCTTTTAATTAGGCCCATTATCAAGCTTTTATATCCACAAAGAAGCCTATGTCAAGTTGAAAGTCGCTAAGTTGACTGTTTAATACGTTATCTGACAAATCAAATTTAATCGGACATTACTAATTAGCCCCTAATCAATCTAAGAACAAGGGTTTACAGATAAAAGAACTATTATGGACGTATGACGAGTATAGAAACAGACTTTACCTATGCTTGGTGAGCGGGGTACTCCGTAAAATGGCATCTTGTAGATTTATTTGTCTGGTGTTCGAAGTAATGCTAATCTTCGCGAAGGCGCAGACACACATCTCGGCCGTCCAATTCTGCATACGAATTTACACATCTCAAACAATGTGGGTAGCGACCGATTAAATCCCCTTTCAAAACAACTTCACCGTATGGTGAATGCGTGAACCGCATTGTAATTATTAAATTTTGTCGATGAGGTAACTTCGCACGTTTAGAAATCTTTTCTCATCCTTTTGTTTGACATCGGTATCCTTCGAGCTAAAACCGTTTTTATACTGTTGTTTTATATATTTTATACGTATATAAACACGTGTATATAACACGTGTTTTTACGTGTCACTACACATGCACAAAAAAAACGTGAATTAAGTAGTGATACTTTTTCACATATCATAATTATTCTACTTTGAACTTGTATCACCTGAGTAACTGCTACTTACCAAATAAAATATGACATGTTCAAATACAAAAGTCACAATCTAACATATTATATTATACCATTTCTAGATTAAACGTTAATTTGAGATTGAATCGTACTCAAATTGTGAAATAGGCCCTTAATAAAGAAGCCGACAGACACAATTACATAGATGAGAATAAATAAATATTCCAAGCGATTTTTTTTTCCTAAATCTAACTAAAAAGAAATGTTCGTATTTATTTCCATTTAATTGTTACAATAGTTACACACATAGACACAATTAAATGTGAGGTTCGCCTATATTATGTATTATAAGAAGTTATGGTTTGTATGATCTTCGACTTGTCATTCGCAGTAGCATCGGCGTTGTTTTTACAATGTGTTACAAAAAGATTTGGCCTGTAGTTTTTGCAACCGCCCGCATGACTGGCGTCGACTCTTCTGGGGATAAAACACATTTGGTTCGGTGCGGGAATCGAACCCGCGGCCTCTCGCTTAACATCTGGCTACTCACCCACTGTGTCACGGAGGTAAGATGTTATATGCAACAAAATATTTTATATGGTATTTACTCAAATGTGGTGAAACAGGCTCTAAGAACACTTAATTTTTAGACAGTCACGTATAAATTCTTATAACGTAACATGAGGTCAGACCATATCCCCGAAAGGCTAACAGAAGTGCAACTCTACTTATGCCGTGCACCCACGTTTCGTCAAGCTTATATCGTACCATGACTATATGGCAAGTTTATGCCATATACGGCACGTAGACATGTGTGAGTTTTCATTTTTTTTAATACCACAGGCGAGCAGCCTATTACGTGAGTCACTGATAGTAAGTGATCTCTACCGCACATGTACACCCACAATTTATATAATCATAATGGCGTTGCTAATCTTAAAGGCAAAAATAATTAAAAGATTGGGAATCGAACCGGGGATTTGGGCCTCCAGATATCAATAAATAAAAGATAAAAACATTGCTTTTACCCGCGCGGAGTTTATTCCAGGAAACCGTTTCTCAATTTAAAGATTTCTAAACCACTATAGGCAGCGACTTTTCTGTCCCTATAGTGGTGATTAACCATTACGCGGGAGCACGCTTGTTTGCCCAACCAAACAAAAAATACTAACTATCTAAATGTATAAAACTCAAAGGTGACTGACTGACATAGTGATCTATCAACGCACAGCCCAAACCACTAGAGAGACCGGGCTGAAATTTGGCATGCAGGTAGATGTTATGACGTAGGCTTCCGCTAAGAAAGGATTTTGATAAAGTCTACCCCCAAGGGGTTAAAATAGGGGGTGAAAGTTTGTATGAAAATCACGCGGGCGGAGCCGCGAGCAAAAGCTAGTTGTATAACATTATTTTAACAACGGGCTAATATAATACAGTTTTGAAAAATCAATGTGTGATAAATTTCATGTTGCTCAACCGCAGCGTCAGGCGATTTTCATTGAAATAAGTCTACAGAAAGCAGAATTGTCGCTGCGATCTTATGTAAAACTGAGTGACTGGTTGTCGCCTTGCCAAGTTTGAAATTTTTTTTTTTTTTGCTATGGCGTAAATTATCTCAACTTAGTCGTCCAACTCTATTAAATCGCCTAATTATCCAAGGCCACATGCTTTCAAATACCTTTATTTTCAAATTATATATACTTAATGTAACCAGCTACGCGTGTTGTGGTAAAGTATTTTTATGGATATTAGATATGACTCATTCAAGTTTTCGAAACGAAAAAAATAAAATATTCAGATTATATGAAATCGGAGTTTTGTTAATGAAGCAATCATTTTAAAAGACAATAAAATTGAATGTGATATTTTTTGCCTAGATTTCTGTGAGAAGGACTGAACTATTTTGCATGCAAGCATGGGCTAATATTTAATATTGTGCTTACATTATTGTTTCGTTTAAATCGGTTAGCAAATAAAAAATATATTAAGTTCTTATGTTAATAAAATGCGTATTGCACGATTTTTTTTAATAGATAGCTACTAAACATTCATATTACGTATAACTAATGCGTCCAGAATATATGCGATACATAAAATAATTCTACTTATATAACCTACACTTTAATGCAGGTGGAAGGGATAGGTGGATAGATCTAGCTGCCTAATTGCTGCTTAATGTGGACGAGAATATTGATATGACACGGCAAAATGATCGTTAGTTTCAACGAGGTGTCAGAACAGATTGATTTGTGATTTTTGGTCGTAACATTCCACAACCGTTCATATCCGATGTGTTTTTGTTGCGCATATCAGACACGATCTCGGACGTGTCAAATTGTTCCAAATATTAACACCACGGAAATTGATTATTAGCAGCAATATGAATAACTATCAAAATATAATGTAGCATACATAAATAAATAGTTTAAACGTGTAATTACATTATTATTGTTAATCATGACGTTCATTATTTAATCTTAAAGTGTAAATTAATTGTTAAGTCTACTATAGCGACAATAGACCCGCTAAATATATATTTTTTATACTTAATGCCTCTATTTAATTACACTTTTATATGGGTTACATGATATTATTATTCATAATTTAAACTTATTTGAATATTATAATTGACAACGCGACGTGTGCGTCGTACTTGTTGTATAATCAACCACTCATAGCTCCGTCAATCCATCATACCAATCAGAAATGTGTTTTACGAACTAGTATTGTTACTTTCATTAGCTAGAACAACTGGCTACGAAATCACCGGGCTGTATGGATGGAGTCATTATATCCCAAACAATCAGAGCCTCGCCCAACAGCGATGTTGCTAAAGATTTGCTAAATACATTTGATTCCATTTATTTTACGTAATTCTGCAATTCTATAGAATGCGGTCAATTATAATGGTGATGCCTTTCCATAAATGTCTATTGTTTTTTATAATATATATAACGGTTATATTTTGAAATATCGAAAGTGAAGTCACACTGGGTTATCGTCGATAACTTATCTAAGATGTTTAAAATGTCTGTTTTACTAGACTATATTACGTACCTAGGTACAGTAGCCGAATAACCTAAGGCCATATCTGATACAAAATCGTAAGACGTAAATACTGACAGACATTTCACATTCACTTTTTATAATACAACATAATCGTATTAAATACTCGTAAAACGATTGAGTAATATTCTAAATTTTATCAAACTTAATACAGACTCCGTGGCAACTTCAATGGGCCTTACTATCCCTTTAGTAATCATCAATAAATTTACTACGTAATTGAATATTGTTTAAGCTTTTATCGTATTAAATATAAAAAAGAAAAGAAAATTACATACACACAGCATTTGAAAGGTGCTGGCATACATGTGCACAAAATAACACATGACACTAACACATGTGTTAATTAAACTTTGAAATAAATTAATCATTTTGATCGCATTCATGGCTGTATTAGAATTCCTTTGCTTTCTCCGCACAGGGATATTTTATACAAAAAATATAGGTATACAAACAAATACCTATAGCGTAGATTGCATTTCTTTAAAATGTTCATCGGTTATCTAATCGGATATCAGGTCTTCAAGGCGCCTAGTCTTGCCGTGATAGCTTTCTTATATCGCTAGCCTTCATCAGGGATATAAGAATGCCGATCCTGGGCAGAATCTCATTTGCTTAAACTTTTTTTAGAATTTGACCTGGTGGGCCATTGCTGATGGATTATGGAACGGGGTGAACACCCCGCTATTCCACACGTAGTAGAATAGCAATATCGAGAGTACATTAATAACTACATGTATACATTAATAATTACATTTGTATAAAACTACTTGTTTGTTAAATATTTTTTTAATAGTTAAGGCATTTTTTCCATTACCAACAAAATAACTGAATAAGATAAACGCGTAACATTAACGCGTAACATTGCACAAAATGAACCTTCTCGAACAAATGCTCTCAATGAGCACGTTTTACTGTAATCTCCATATCAGAAAGTAAGATAGTGTGTGACATTCATGGTAACCTGTAATAAATTGCTCAAAGTTGACGAGCGGGCAACAGCGCGAACCAAAATCGACGCTTGTGGTAAATCCACTTTCGCTCTCTTTTGAACTGAGCTTACAGTAACTCTACTCTGAATTTTAAATCTATTTCACTTATTTCGGTACGTGAGCCACGCGTGTTAAATAAGATAGCGATAACAATATCATCGCCCTCTCTACAGAGTGTTTTACCGTTTATGCAACTTTGGAACAAAATATAAGGTACATGGGTGTGGTGATCTCAATACAAATTGTTTATATAACGAACAAGTTAACTTTTACAAGTATTTTTATGCACAATAATTTTGGTGGGTGAATGGATATTTGTACCGGCTGGCGCGAATTGCGCTCGATTATCGTCTTAGCTACTAATCATTAAATATGCGATTGGTGTTTTAAAGATACAAAAAAGTCTGAGAAACTTAAAACAGAATTTAATAATTTTTACATTTACTAACCTAACTCGAATTATATTTTTATCGAATACTTATCGATATTTGATGAACAACTTTGGGCCACATGATATGATTACCAGCTGATACTACCAGAAGCCGGCGTCTAGGTGCGCATAGACAAACATGTCGAAAGAACGAAAAGTATCGATTTATATCATAACGGTGGTTTTAAAAGTATCAATAACGATTTTGATATATCCCGAAAAAAATAGATATATCGACTTGGTATATTTTTGGAATCTTAAGAATTGTTTTGGTACACATTTCATAGCATTCTATTTTAAAGTATTAGATTAAAATCATTAAAAATAAATTACATAATAAAAAGTATCGATACATCGACATGTGAATATATCGCCAATAAGACCGATGTATCTCAGAAAAAACACCGATACATCGATATTTTTTCAACATTGCTAATGCAGGTAATTTATAGTAATGTGATCGATTTTAATAAACGAGTCATTAAAACTAGTGTCACATGTTAGTATGTCTAACTTTTGACAAGATCCGGTACATATATACTCGCTGTCAGGTTTATGTAACCCTTAAATATGACCACACCGTTGCACACGTTATATAATATAATCATGATATTAAATATAAACTACTTCATCCTCCAGGTACATCTATCTACTCTTCATTACTTATTACTTTGCTATATATTAATCGAATACGTGAGTATTTTACATTGCTTGAACACTAAAAACAATGTTTAATTCCAGATTAAACAGATTGTAGAAGGTAGATACTGCTATCTGGTAGTCCAGTAATATGTAAGGCGTTCGAAGTACTATATCGCGTGCTACTAGTAAATCTACGGGATTGACCTTGCGAGTTCACATACTAACAAGAAGCACGCTTTGTACTACCAATGGAATGAAAACCATATATATGATAATGTTGATTGCAGACTATCGTATGTTTTAATGTTGAAACAATTTCGATGAATGGTAGAAAGTAAAAGTAATTGACCCACGTTGCGGGTATATTTCTACCATAATCCCAAATTACCGCAACAGATAGATACAGTGCATCCATTAAACATATTTTACTTTAACATGCTTAATTTAACTAGTTAGGTACTATTAATCATACATTATTCCCATAGTTAATACAAAAATTCAAAGATTACATATTTTAAAACAGACATCAGTAGACGAAACGAGGTTGTTATGTTTAACAAAGTTTTAACATAATACGTCCCTACTAGCTTTTCGCACTCAGAGATTATGTGTTGCGTCGTCTCTCTTTACACGCGGCATTTTCCGTCCACTGGTTCTTTTAATGTGTCACGCAGGTGTTGTCGTGTCATAATGGCTTAGTCCTGTGTAGCAAAAGTGGATGATTCTGTGCTTGGTTGTGTATGTTGCTTTTTAATCCATTTAAAATGAAGTTCTTTATCTACTTTCGTCTGATCTAGATTAGATCAGAAAAAACCAGTTCTTTCTTAGGAAAGTGCATACTTCGGCCGCTTATTCCGCCACATTTCATTGTGATTTTTAACTATTATCCTTTTAATTTCCTTAATTCTGTAAATGAAGTTATGTTTATATTTCAATGTATTCTATATGGGTACTACTAGTTACACCCCTGATTACTAATATATAGCTATTTTCGTGCCATTATGTATTCAAGATGGGAATTTCAACATTAAGTATATTTTTATTATAATAGACTATTATTTTAAGTACAACAATCACCGACCTGGCAACGTCGTTTCCGAAAATGTTGATTTTAACACGATAAAATCAAAAACGTCAAT
The DNA here is from genome assembly GCA_949126905.1 of Amorpha juglandis. NCBI lineage: Eukaryota > Metazoa > Arthropoda > Insecta > Lepidoptera > Sphingidae > Amorpha > Amorpha juglandis. The sequence continues at coordinate 11,628,273 of OX421367.1, forward strand.
TAACTTGGATTAAGCCAAAACAGTCCCAGTTCTACTATTTCTTTATTTAATTTTATTGAAATAAAATACACCTTTGGCTTATAATTATGCTCTTAAAGCACAGTTAAAATTAACAGTCTAACTGCTACACTCAGAGACATCTCTGAACTTTCATTATCATTGAGTAATTTCTTAGAATCTGATTATTTCTCACAGACGTCAATTATGAGGTTGTCTGTACTCAAAGAAATGACTATAGTTAATGACCATTAAAGTTTAGTGACATCTCTGTGTGTGACAGTTAGTCTATGGTCTGTTTAAATTAATTATATTGTTTGACAATCTTTATTTTTTTACAAATTAGTACTCATATGCAATGAATACCCAGCCGCCTGTGTCGGGTTAGACCTTTTAAAAAAGTAGTACATGATCTAGTGTTATTATATCTGTATATTATTACCATCACGAACAAACATTTCTGTAATAAGCGAAAATTACCGAACCTTAATCGTAGCTTTATTCGTAGTTTTGTCTAGACAAATGTCGGTTTCCTGATGGTCAGCGCCACGCCTGCCTTTAAACATACTTAGCACCACACAAAATTTAGAATTATAAAATAAATGGCACTGAACTGCGCTCATCACCCTGAAATATTATAAGTTGTTAAGTCTCAAAATATATGGTACGGCTGGCACGTGGTATCTGTTTTTTTAAAGCAGATGCCGGCAAACAAGTAAGCTGGACACCTAATGGTAAATGATGTCCACTGTCCATAACACCCACAATACTAGAAGTATCATAGATGAGTTGCCGATATTTAAGGATTACATTGGGGGATTTTTCTCGGCAAATATCCCCTAAAAGAATCCATGTCACCAAGCCACTATTAATTTTTACCATTTATTATTATTTGTAATCCATATCATACTTGCTATGACTATTAGTATTTATTTGGAACATTCAAAAAGTTGCTGTGAACAAAGTCATTCCGTAATGTTATTTTATAGGCATGTCTATACAAAATTAATTTATTGTAATGAAAAATACATGAAACTCGGTACGTAAGTTACACTATGTTTATATCTAGAAGCAACTGGGAATCCCAACTCCGTTGAATATTTTATCGTATATAGAGGATTACAAAGGCAAGCAGTAAACTAGGATTACTATGGGCCATTCCACTTGAAGTATGCCGACACAGAGACACCCATATTCCTGATTACACGTACATGCGTACCAAGACACAAACAAGGGTCAGATATCAAACAAAGCACTGAAATAGTTTCCGTATGACTATATTGGATTTGACGCGATAGTTAGATAGATAATATCATCATCGTCACAATAAGCTCACGCATGTATCTCAGGAAGTGTAGTCGGAGATGCAAATATTACACCCATGGTTTTTCAGCTATTTCTGTCGTCGTCTGGCTGTCTGGGTTGGTACCACCGCTTTGTCTATTTGTACCACCAAGCAACGTGTGTAAGCACTGTTGTGTTTCGGTTTGAAGGACATTGAAGCCAGTGAAATTACTGGGTATTATGAGACTTAACATTTTATGTCTCGGGGTGAGGAGCGCAGTTCAGTGCCATGCAGTGTTTTGTAAAGTTCTGTGTGGTGTTGCTTCTGTTTATGGGCAGTTGTGGCGCTTACCATAAGGCGAGCCCTCGGCTCATCATTCAAACAAAAAAAAGTAATATCTCTCAATAATTGCAATCCTTGGCAACTCATGTGTGATTTTTCATGACTAAACACAAGATGCGATATTCCGACATAGGATTTGAAATCAGGATCCCATCGTTTCACAACCTAAATATGCTAACACTATACTATTGAGGCAACGAACATAATACTTATAAAATAACTCAGTAAAAAAGAATGCAGCATATATATTAGATTGCCTCATTTAAAAACTACACATTAATCATAAAGTTTATAAAAGAGTAAAAGCTATGACACATAATGACCATATTATGTTCTCGTGGTATCGTTTTTCATGACATATTCGTATTGGGCACGCAAGGTCAGCGAACTATTGTTTGCTAAATAGCATACAAATATGGAATATTGTTAATATTATAACGAGCGGAGGTGTTGCAACCATTTAATTATTCGAGAAGGTGAACACCTCGCTTTGTGTATGATTCATAACATGCAATTTGAAATTTTTAGACTCGAGCATTGTTTAATAAGCGTGACCATAATATTTGAGAGAATCCGCGCGGCGATGAAGAATGCACAAACATATATCTACACAATTTAGAACAACCTGCTACCATTACATACGTGCATTCCTAACATTTGCGAAATACATTTCAGTAGAATGGCGTAGAGTACCTATTCAGCTTCGAATCGTATATCTAATGATCAACGTAACACCGATTGGTCAGACTATGAACGTGCTTAGTCTGGGCCGTTTGAGCACTAGATTTATCTCCTGGTTTATCTAACTTCTAACTAAAATGCCTTCGAAGCTGAGATTATGTTAGTTCTTTATCTTTTGGATTTTATAGACCTACGACCATCAATAATCGATCTTAATTTGATTCTCCGGATAGATAGTATAAATGAGCCAATCAGAATACGGTTTGAAGGGTATGCGTTCAAATAACTTCATTTGGTTGGTTGATTTCCGTGATCTATACGGATAATGAATCTAAGATCGCGTATTAGGAACCATTAGACAACACTCTAGAGTAATATTGTCATAATAATTAAACGTTTAGTGCACACACTACCGGGACTCCCTTTCACTTGCAATTTACCTATACTTAGCTTATTTTTAATATATTATTTGGTTTTTATAGGATTATTGATGATAGCATATTGCAAGGTTTCATCATTATGTTAGGTATTGTTACAAACAGAGCGGCAAGATTGTGTTACTATGGCCTAATACCATTTAAATCTCCATTCACTTCCCAACATGTGATGACACACTTTATTTCACTTTCCATACATTACTTGCTCGATTTCGTTATTATACCGTTTCGTGTCATTACTTATATTATAAGCGGTAGGGCCACGCTGTAAACAGACCAATGGCGATAAGCCGGGGCCAAACCGGCCCATTCTAACTGTAGAAAAATGTGTCTACCGCGTGGTTGTACCCCTTACAAGTAGAAAATAATAATTAATAAAAACAAAAGAAATCGTTCTTAATTATACATATTTCCTAATGATGACTATCGGTATATAAATAAATGAATATATAAATAAATTACCGCTAGCTTATAAAACGTCTCACATATTTGATATTGATGTGAATAATTTAGTATAGTGGTAAAGTAATTGCATAACACATCTCTATACGGTAACATGTTATGCCCACATTTCTACTTCATGCCGAAAGAATTATGAAACGCATTTTGTTTGTTACATAGGTTCCTCATTTGGGCATCTAAATTGGATCAATATTACGTTCACGTTATATCAATCATTCAAGTGAAAGAGATAAAGTCATGAAAAGCATCATTCGTATTAAAATGTATGCAGTGCACATTGTTGAACATCGTAGAAAATTAAGATACTTTTTGAGCTACGCGACCGAGACAGGAGACCGCAACGCGTGACGCAAGTCCTGTTTCAGGAACACGTCGCTTTGTTTATAATTGTATGGATACAGCGACTCGTGACTCCGTGGCATACCTCTGAAACATATTTCGAATATTTTTTTGGCAACAAAGCTTACTGGCCGTAAATTTTTGACACAATTTGTATGGAAAATAATATTGATAGTAAGCAAATGTATCTGTAAAGGATATAGGAACGGTCCTAAATTTACCTATACAATTGTGTACAAAGTGGACAAGTTACTGACGTCGTCGCGCGTCTCGGCCCCTGTCTCTGTCGCGCACGTAAAACCGTACCTTTACATACATTTTGACTATCAAGGGGATAAAAAAGCGCCTAAAATGTATAAACGCGAGTAAGAGTAAATAGAGCAAACGGAATCAAAAGTATAAAATTTTCTCACTTCAAAACTAACTTAGATATTATTGCCCACACGCCTCGAGTTATGCGGGATCAGTTCCTCAAAGACATCTATGTGGCTGGCTTTCGCCTTTGCCCCGACGAAGTAAATTGTATATAGAGTTTGCATCAGCATTTGCAAATAGAGAGCGTCTGAGTTAGGAACACATATTCTAGATACTATTTTGATACAGTGTACAGAACTGTTACTATGTTTTACTTGAAGCTATTTGCGAATTATAATTAATAGCATTAGCCATCATATAAGCAAATATACTAGAAAAAGGTATAAAATTAGACACTACAAAATAATTAACTTTATAGTTAAATTCCATTAAAAAATATTAAAGAAAAGAGCTTAATTCGTGTTTCGTTTCGAGGTCGTCTGTGTTGGAATACACCGCTGTGTCTATTTCTGTCGCCAAATAGCAGTGTGTAAACACTATTATGTTTCGGTTTGAAGGACATCGAAGCCAGTGAAATTATCGGGCATTATGAGAACATCTTACGTCTCTAACTTACGAGCGCAGTCCAATGCCATGCAGTGCTTTGTAATTTAAAGTTATGCGTGGTATACTTTCCTTTTATGGGCAGGAGTAGCTACAAACTGCTAGTTTCATCATTTTAGTTAATAAAAAATATTATAGTATCTAATCTTCTAATAGACTTTTACAAACACACTTTTATCTCATCTTAAAATATCCACACTGGCGTACTTAACATGCGTACTTAGCTAAAAATTCCTTACTCGAAAACGAGTTACATTAGCATATGTTTCGTACTCTAATAACTTTATGCTAACACACCTGAAGTGCAAAAAGCAAACTTTTCACATAAAGAATCGCAAACAGCCACTTTAGATTTTTTGGTAAAAAACCCTGCAAAGGTTCGTCGGGGTTCAAATTACTTTTAAACACGCAGTAATACCGTAAATATTTGAGCTCTTTTAACAATCACACTTTGAGATCTAATAAGCTAGTTATGATTAATTATTTAACGAACAGAAAATTACATATATGCCTGTTTCCCATTGGGGTAGGTAGAAACAATGGATTTCCACTTGCTATGACCCTTATACATCATTACCCTTACACTCACATGACATTCTAGATGCAGGTCGGTTCAGGGTACTGCTGACCTAACCTTTCTTGAGAATATCGCCAACTTGATCTGAGAACCTTCACCGAGGTCTTTCCCTCCCAACTGTAACATTCAAACCTGCCATTTAAATTCATTTCGTAATTCTTCTTTCATCCATCCTCTCTACGTATCCAGTCTTAGTATTTCTTTCCATCTTTGTTATATTTATATGCTATGTACTCTTTCACACCACACAAGCAGTTCCCACTTCACTATCTCTTACTCTGTCTCTTAAAATCACACCATATATAGGCACTTCAGCACATAAACAGAAATTTACCTCACCTCACCTCACCACCTCACATTAAAATATCTTTCTACTGATCCTTATTAGGATTCTGTTATAGCGAAGAGATTTAGGCATATAAACGTAATCACGCATGTTATTGTTCATGCAATTTGAATAAATACATAACATTATAGAATTTTTTGCATAACTTTCTGTTCGTGTCGTTCATTAGATCCATTATTTGTACGCATTTTAATCTCATGGTTTCGCAACTTGGATTTATATTCGAATGTTTTCTTCGCAATTGTCCTTCTTGGTGTGATTTCACAACTAAACGAGTTTCGAGTAACTTATTTTGTATGAGTCAGGTTTTAATCTTTACCTTCGTGCTTTAATGGATCAAACGCGCCACCAATCTCTATGCCATGCAATTGCCACTGATATCATCTGATAGCACGCTGTGATGCAGACAATGCCAATTATTTATTACCTAATAGAACACTCCATTAGCCGGCACGGAACCATAAAGTATTGTTCGAATGCCCAAGCTACACAATTAGAGCGCTTTTAACATCTACGACGTAAAAATTAAAGCATTGCATCGGTGAAAGTAATAGGTAGCAACCTACGTCGCGTCGTAACGTAAAGCGGTGTGGCCACCGCTGCCAATTTATTTGAAAGCACACACGTCATGCGATGTCAAGTCCTATTTTTGTTTCACACGGTCATTTCATATCCACGTCGACTGCAATAACTGTCAGAATCCATTTTTAGGATTCCGTAGCTAACTGTCAAAAACGGACTCTCATAATTTCGTCATGTCCATGTGTCCGGTTGACCGTATGTTCGTCCGTATGTCACGGACATTTTAATTGGAGACTAATTGGATTATATGTGTATCCTATGAACACAAATCATTTTTTTTATGTAGCACTCCATACATGCAACATAGGTATGTGTGGTATCATTAGGTAGATCCTTAAAAAAGGTATAGAGATTGCTAGAGGACTTTTTTGAATGGGTGATTATTTTGTGAGATATGTGTGTACAAACGCGTGAAAAAGGTTGCCCCATTCCCCTTTTAAACTACGAGGTGGAAATTGTAAAACCAATTTAAGTTCTAGTATAACTTAAAAGGTATCATAGAGTAACTTGAATATATGTGAAAGGTACTTCCAAGTTCCAACGAAAATTGCCTTCAATAAGCTAGGTTCGGTTTAGTTTGAGATATGGGATATTTTCGGTTACACTACAGAACCTTTTACTGCGCATGGTTTGATACGCACTTGGCCGGTTTTTTTATACAATTGAATGACGTAACGGTTGTGGTTGGTAAGCACTTGAAAGGTAGCAAAACCACTCACAACTTTGAATAACGAAGTTCTCAATGACGCTGCACTGCGCTCATCATCGCAGGACTTAAGATGTTAAGGCCCACTTGCACAACAAAGCTTAAACATTTTTGCCACTAAACATGTTACTACTATATAAGATACTTAGTCATTGGCTTTTATAAGCCGCACGAACCGTACATACTTCGATTATTAACTATGATACGATGACGGCAGATAATGCCGTTCCTGCAATGAGGTGTGCGAGGTTGCATTCAATATGTCTTATAACTAAGTAAAAAAATCAATAGATGCGGCGCGTGCGGCTTGTTCGGCACGAATGGTTGTACGTTCACCCTAATAGATGTTAATTTAGATCAATGATATCCTAGGAAAGGCACTAATAAAGCTCGTAATGAGCCTAGATGAACATAATGTGATAGCAGGTAAGAACGATTACCTATTTGAATGTAATTATTGTTTAATACTAATCAAATTCTCGTACGCGGTGATTTAATACTATCGTCATATTGGCTTTACTTAGATACTAATTTCCTTGTATTAGTATGAAGTGAAGCGAATTGCGAAATTGTGCGTCCATAATATGAGGGTTTATTGTTCGTGTCTGTGTATTTATTATATTATGTAGGAATAGCAGGGACACATAAGATAAATCCTGATAGACGATTTCAATGAATTTATTACATTATTAACTTGTTAAAGAGCACTTTGTGGTTTACTTGCAAAATAAATAGTTTGTTTTCGATTTTTTTATTTTGTACATTAAAACACGTGTTACAGAAATATTTGACTAGTAGATTTTACGATCGATCGCCTTCTTGACATAAAGCCTTAAGGAGGAAACACACCCAGACCCGAAACAAATATGTATGAATCACACAAACATTTTTCTCGGTAAGGGAATAGAACCCGCGGCCTTTCGCCTCACAGCCGGCTACTCGCTCACTGCATCACGGTGAATATCGCTTGAGATATGCGGCGAAATGTCACGGAAATGTGAACGCATCCTTAGGTAAAAAATATACAAAGTAAAGATTTTCTGCGTTATAAAATTTAAATCTGTATTGTATAACGTTTTATTAATAAAAAAAATAATCTAACGTGACACAATTAGCGAATATTTTATTCATATTCTTATTTGAATCCAGGACACTATCATAACCATACGAACGGAGCGAGCGTTCCAGGCCTAACCGAGGTAGAAGCGCCGACAACGGGGTAGAGGCGCTTCCCCATGTTTCTCTGAGTTCGGGCTAATACCTTTAATGCCTTTTGGTAATCCAAACCATGGGCAAGAGGCGCTATATTTTAATCTCACTCTATCCTCAAATTAGCCTCGAGTCGGTACAGTTTGAATCGCTTAATAGTTACTTGATTAAAACGTTGTGTAATTAACATTCGCTTAAAATACTTATTCAGTCTGTCGAAGCTGTCCTCAATGCTGTATTTTTATAAAAGTTTGTGTAAGTAGTTCAAGTTGAAATAGTGCAATTGTGCCAATGTCAGCTGGTAAAATACATGTTAATTATACTGATGAAAAACTCTCGCTAGTAAATAAATTGCGCATTACCTACTTGAATTAATGTTGCCGAGGTATTATTATGTGACTCACAATGAAACTCATAGAATAGAGCTAGCAGCTTATATGGTGTAGCCACGCTGCAGACGTTATTGTCTACAGCATGAATAGGCTCAATCGGCTTACTACCTCAGTCTCACAGAAAACTGACGTGAATTGGCAGCTAGCTAGTGCGTTTCGTACGGAGTGATATTTCTACGCAATCATGATCATGGTATTGTGAGCATGGTTTTTTCAGCAGTTGCCATAAATTAATATCCTAAAGACTCTCTGCATTAAAAAACATAGAACATCGACGCTGCGTCGTGCATTGTTCCATACACGATGCCTAAATCTAAATAACACAAGTCCTATATTATATATGACTGACTGCTGGACACGGGCCTCCCTAATTAATAAGAAAAATTAGGCCTTAGTCCACAACGCCACGCTGGCTTAATCAGGGTTGGCAGACTTTACATACCTTTGAGATTATTTGCATATTACAAAAATGAAATTCAACTCTAACACACGTCCACAGGCTACTTAAGAAACCTCGGAACTAAACTTAAAAACGCCTATAGATTTTTTATAACCTACAAGTATCCCATAAGAAGGATTTACGAAAATCCACACTTCAGGAGGGCGAAGTGGGTTTTCAAACGTCTTACCAAACCGGGACAAATTTGCGAGCGAAGCCACTAGCAAAGGCTATATTCATATAATACTTGCGAAGATGCCTTTAAAATTCCATTTTCTTTTTGACTGACTCCACATTTGATATCATAAAACTTTTCAACATTATATCATGCTCGAACTCGGTGCGTTCCAAATAATTCAAGACTATGTAGTGCACGAATATGTTCCTTGAATATTTTTCATAATATCTAGCATCACCCTTCAGATTATGTTCTCTAATGAGAAGCAAATATTAATGTCGTATGATGCATTGTATTACAAATGTATCTTAGCCTTTCTTCTTGTTTATGTAAGGAAATATATCACATAGGTATTTCAAACACGCGATCTATCGTTTAGAATTATTTATGGCAAATGTAATATTACCACGAAGAATAACTTAGAAAACAACTAAAATTAAAATGTTACGCCGACCCCAATAGCAGATTGAAAATAAAAAAATATATAAGTTTTTGTTACATTATAGTGTCGGCTTCTTTGTTTTTATTGAGTGACCGATTTAAGAAGACCTTTCGAAATGGACAAAGACTTGCTTTGATATTATAGTAATTAATAAGTAAAAAATTTACTTTATGTTAGACTATAGTTAATATGTTTGTTACACAACATTTATCTTTCGAATATTTGTAATCCGACAAAAGAATTGTTTATCTCATCAGGGTCTCATCAGGTCTCTAGTTATCAGTGTACGAAGATGATTAAAGCCCTGAGAAAAGAACTACAGGGCTTTAAGGCCCCCTGAGAAGAGAATTACAGGGCTTTAAGGCCCGAATTCACAAACAACACTTATGTAAGCTCTTTCCTCACTATGTTTTTATTACCGTTAAATCAAGTGACAATCGGCAATGTATATACACAACTTAAAAAACTCAAAGGTGTATGCTCGGGCTGATATGAAACCTCCGACTTTCGTGTCGGCAGTTCGTACCACTTACCAGCTTATTTAATATTTTTGAAAAAGCAAGCTTATAAAAGTAGTTGTAAAAAATAATAATAATTAGGTAGTGGTACAAAATATTTAATATAATATGAGCTGATGCGTGAGCGTCATGCGTGAGATAAAAAAATGAAAGTGAAGTAAATGCAGTAGAAATGCAATAGGTATCCGTGTTGTTAACATTATATCCTCACCCGACCGTAAAGTAACTTGAGATACGAGTACGTTGGATGACTAAATTGAGTGAGAGTCATCTTTGAAATGCATTGAAGTATGTTACCTTCATTTCGTCACGTGGCCAAAGATTATGAATCCGAAAGGTGGTTTAGTTCGTTTACTTTAATCCTGCAGCCCATCTGCGAACAGTCGCGGTCAGCGCGTGGTTAATACCTCCGCGAGTCCACAGTTTATCCGCCGTAAGACAGACTTCCGAAGATCACATCAAGCTTCAGCGACACGATTATTGGATGTCTGCCTTAAATCGAACTGCGGAGTACCGTAGTTACGCGTATTTCATTTAGCACACATTACTCGCGTAACGCAAATATCATGGCTCTTTAGAATCCGGTGATCTGCGTGCGTGTAGTATACCATTCCAATGTGAAGTGTTGATATGATCAAAAGCGCACGTCAGGTAATCGAGCGTACGGTTAGCAATATGTGGCGCACACTTAACTAGACATACTAAACATCGCGGTTTGGGCGACCTGTCACACCTAGGTAGTAGGTACATCTAATTGTGACTGGTTGCCCAAATTTTGAACTTTGTTTACTTTGATATGCAGTGAAAATCCTACTCTACATGGCAAATTGCAATTGTGTGCTCAAACTTTGCACACATACGCAAATGCCCGTGTCACACTACGCGAGTCTGTGGTATTTGCATACTTGAAGCTAAGTCTGGCGCCGGCATAAAGCACACGTACAGTCACAGCTCAATAAAATTTCAGTAATGGAGCAGCGCGTATAACACGCTACCGCGGTGCAGCTCATCTGCTAACGTCGAATTGTAAACACCTTAAAAACATACTTCTGATGGCCACAATAAGTGTCAGACGCTAACGTTTGTGTCGCTATCAACACCCTACTGAAAGCAACAGCGATGCTTTTAACGGCATCATCGATTGATCTCCCTTAGCACGTAGTATGCACAATAAAAACGAGCAGACGCGACACCAAAGCCACTTCGTTACTGACGCATACGCTTGTCGCTTGATGCGACCGTTGAAAGTCTGCCTTAAGGAATTACAAAGCAAACACGTTGGCGAGCAATCTAATCTGAGGCCGATCAGTTTATTCCAAGTATCTATTCAACGCTGCCTTGTCCCTTCTGCCTATTCTTCACTTGTGAATGGGTTCACACTAAAGTATTGTTTTACAGCCGTTTTACAAAATTTACCGAAGCGGAGCCTTATTAAATATATATAAACAAAGAGATTGCATCACGGAAGTGAGTTAGTAGGATAATTAGGTTTCATTGTTTGAAATTTCGGCTGAAAATCCGGGGCGTCTTATATAACTATTAACCAGTTCACAAAAATATCATCATCACCAGACCGCGATTGGCGATTATATTAAGGTTTCTAAATGAAAAAGTACAATACTTGATGTATGATTATTTAAAGTTAAATTCGCATAATGTAGCTGATACGCGCGAGTGTGGACATAACTATTTAGTGGTTTATTCATAGACGTATATCTAAATAGATCTCGCAAGGATTTCATCTGTATGAAACGAGCGTATCTTTTTTCTAACACCTGCTATAACGGCACATAACATTTTAGTCAGGGCTGGTCCGACCATACGGCGATCGAAACGGCCGCGGCTGCTCTAGCCGCCGAAGTCAGGAGAGGCGCCTCTACCCGTAATGGACAGAATCTAGGCTTAGCCATATCATAGCATACTGAATATTATTTAGGAACACCACATTCCGATCTCGCTCCATCCTGAATGTAGCCTCAGGGCGGCGCTAAATCTAATGACAAGACATACCCTTTTTTTTACTAGCCCTGTATTATACATGTCACTGCTGGGCCCGGGCCTCCTTTACTGAATGAGAGGGGTTAGGCCTTTAAAAGACATACCCTTAAAACACTATAAAGGATATTTTACAGTACCTACGAAAAGGCACTTTCAAAGGTCAATTTTATACCGTGCCCAGAGTCCCCGGCCTCAGGCTGGTCGAAAGGCTGATAAGTTATATTCGGTAACTCGAAAATATAAAAACATAAAACGTAGGTACCTATTTGATCTCTATCAAATAGGTTTACAAAAATATTATCGAAAATGATAAGCGAAAAATATTTTTTCTGTTTATTTATACTTTTTACTATGCAATAGGACCCCAAATTCGTGTGTTTTATATAGCCCCAATCTATATTATGCGTGCATAAAATGTCAACGTTCTAGTACGCAAGGTAGGTGCACTTGCGAAATCTATTGAAATCTATATCTGTGGGTTTATTAATATTGACTATTGACGTTCCTCACATCGTACACTAACTAACCGAGACACGTCACAAACTATGTTTGTCCAAACACTCCTAACACAATTCACTATAGGTTCCATTTGCTAACAATCAATAAAGTTTGAAGTGAACAGTCAAATAGCAATACACAATCAACAATGCATTCGGCCCACTAACGAGCTACACAGCAGGTTCCTACGGTTCGATTTTAATTAATCAAAGCTAAATCGCATGTTCCTTGAACTCTCTAAACAGACTTTATAATTAATTAACTTCTAGGCAACAGTGTGTAAGCACTGATTTCCGTTTGAAGGACATTGAAGCCTGTCATATTACTGGCCATTATGAGACTTAACATCGAATGTCTCGGGTGACGAGCGCAATTCCATGTGCCAGAGCCATGCAGTGCTTTGTTAGTCAAAGTTCTATGTGGTGTTGCTTCTGTTTATGTATGTATACTACTTCCATTGATTTAGCTAAATAATAATCCCATCACTGAGTTATATAAGTCTTACAGCTAGGCAGGCCTCCACTGCTCCACTAATGAGAGAGATGAATAAGCTATCAATGTTTCATAAGTACCGGTTAATTAATGGATAGCTGATCTCATGGTTGTGTAATTACAATTAGTGGATGCATTTAAAGTATCATTAACGCTTCATTTGAACGGGTACACGTGTTATTTCGCAAACTACATATTGAATTGGGATATGTACGTAATCGATTACAGTTATCGGCATGTTTTGGTCGACAACAATTTTGGCCTTTGTTATTAAAGCGTACGCACTCACGCCTGTTATCCCCGAAGGGGTAGGCAGAGGTGTCACTAGTACACCCACATTTCACCGAGCGTATCTCCGTTCCATACCGTGATAGGGAGCGAGCCTGTCGCCATACCGGGCACAATCCAGACGTCGAGCTGAGCATTTCGTGATAGAAAACCCTATATTACCCGACCTGGGGATAAAACCCGAGACCTCAGCACAGCAATCGTACCGTGGACACAATTTAATGGCGCCACCGAGGCAGTCACTGTAAATATCATTATATCAATCTCATTACTATAATTTGATTATTATTATTATGAAATGAATAAGAAAACATTTGTAAATAGCTGAACAGATTCAGTAGGAGATTGTAGGTCTCTCGTGTACGAGAGGCCGCCTGGGTTACCACCGCTTTGTCTATTTCTGTTACCAAGCAGCAGTATGTAAGCATTATGTTTCGGTTTGAAGGACATTGAAGGAAGTGTACTGTGCATTATAATACTTAACATTATATGTCTCGAGGCGACGAGCCCAATCCAGCGCAATGCACTGCTGTGTAATGCATAATTCTTTGTGGTGTTGCTTCTATTTATAGATAGACGAGCCATCTGCTCGTTTCGTCATTCAGGCTAATAAAAAAAGAAACTTCAAACATAGGTAAATTAGGTTTGTACTACCTCGATAAAAACAAATTCTAATCAATAAAGGGGTCAGACATATAGCATCTGTCTTTTTATCGGGGGTTAAAAAATAATTATGTTAACTCAGATAAGTGTGTCCGTGACCGATCTGGGATACATTGTTAATACGCGTGGTATTTTTCGCAAACGAGCAAGTGGGTCACCTGATGTTAACTGATCTCCACTGCCGATCTTAAAGGGAAGGGATAATTAAGGATTTCCTCGGGAATTTTACGGGACGTGTCTTCTTCCCCTGCCAGACATTTCATATTTAAAGGGAGAACACGAAAATAAATAATTATGAGATTGTAAACGATATTCAGTCTTTAAATAGCTTTGTCTATTTCTGCCGCCAAGTAATACTATTATGTTTAAAGAATACTGAACAATGAATACAGTGAAATTATTGGTTTTAGGAGATTTGGTGTTGGAGTAACCGGCGTAATACAATCCTATGTAGTTAACTATAATTCAGAGTTGTGGGTAGTGTAAAAAGTAGCCTATGTCTTATTCTGATGTATAAGCTATATTATTATAAAGTTTCATTAAAATCCATTCAATAGTTTTTACGTGAAAAAGTAACAAACATCCATCCATACTTACAAATTTTCGCGTTTATAATATTAGTAGGATTAATCTTTAAAACGTTCATAAATATACGATAAAACTATAGACACAATATAGCCTTTATTTTAGAGAACACCTTGTATAATAAAAATACATTTTATAAAGATATCCCGTTGGTTTCATTCAACTGTCACCAACAAAGCACCTTTAGTTTGAATGCAAAAGACCCCTAGAACGGTTGTGTGATAAAAATTCAATTTCCTTGCGATAGTCTCGGAAAATAATAAGAAATTTTTATAACGTTGAAATTGTTGACAGACTACTCTTTCATATTGTCTAAGACGCTGCACTGTTTCAAATTATTAAAAAGTAAATTTTAATTCAAACGACTATTGTCAACACTTCTACACTCTAAATGGGCCTGCTCGACTGAGTTAATGCCACTGTCTTACAGAAACCCGGCTGATGTGGCAGTTTGCTGTTGGGTTTCGTACGGTGCGTATAATTTGCGGAGGCCCAAATCCTCCTTCCCATTCCTTTCCCAGTCGCCATTCCTTTGTTTTAAGTTTGACAAGGCATTCATGATTGTTCTGGTACTATGGGTGATATCACTATCGTAGGGGGTGGATATCACTTTCCATCAGGTGATTTTTGGCGAATTGGTATAATTTTTAATAATAGTTATGTAGTTACTTTTGATCTATGTCTAGCCACATCATTTTTAAGCCTACGACTTAGAATATTAAATCAAGTAAAAACAAAATAAAACCCATAAACTGTTTTGGTACATTGTTTGGATTCCATTAAAAACTTTACCGTCAGTTCGGAAGCCTGTTTCTCTAGTGAAACCGGACAAGAAACTGTAACAATGGTCTTTTCAATACTAATTTATAACTATTATTGAGAGCGTAGAGGCTTCACAATATTTGATGGAAAATAGACCTGCGCAATGTATGTCAATAAACATCAAACAATCATGGAGATTATAGCTATGGATTATATTAGCATGCATGATCTGCTTAAGCACGGCGAACAAATAAAAACTATGATAAAATAGTTTAAAAGCAAACAACACCAAACCATTTCCTGTAAACCAATATACCCAGATTATAGATATACATGACATACCCAGATTGATTACAAATTAAAGTAAGACGGATACTCAATGTTTTCCAAAGACTACCTTGAAAGTTGTGGCATAATATCCATACAACAAATTGTTACATTATAAAGCTCACAGTAAAAATTAAAATTATCTATGATCACTTATATAATAAATGTTTTAGAATATTCATTCCCAAGCCTTTTTATGGTCCAACTCTAAATTTTTAAAATTCTGTAATAGGCCTTAAGAAGTAACTTTCGCTTAATGGTAGCTTTTAAGTTGTTAAAGTAAATAATGCCTATTTCCATTTTATTACTTAAGTATTGACTTGTACAAATCAAAGGTCACAGGTTTGTGTGAGAATCATCAACAACATCACCTCATTGGTCTAATGACAGCCTACTTAGGCTAATAAACCGTAAGGTTCTAGGTTCAAATTTCAAATCGAGCAATCACGAGTTGTGTATGATTTTTCTACAAAAAATTACACATTCGTTAACTGGGGTTGGAATATGTCCCCGATATAGCGAGAGGCTCGCCCTCTATCACATCACGGAATGGATCTATGTCCGTCGAGCTTATGCTCGACAAACCATGGGTGCAGCAATAGTTGCATCTTTGTCTACCCCTTCGGGGATACACGCGTGAGCTTGTGGATACATAAACAAGATTGGTTAAACGCATAAGTACTGAAAATGTACTTTATAGAAGGACTTTACTGTACAGAAGGTCAGTCGTTGAAATTGTTAATTGAATTCTACGGGTTTCTATGGAACTTTACAGGAGCGTATGTGCCCATACAATATGTTAATCGATTTAAATCACAATTCACAAGGGCTTCTTGTTTTACAATAACAAAATAGGAGCGCGCTAAATTAGTTCATGTAGGTCTTCTTTCGATTGTTTAGTTGTGGGCGTATTCTCCAAAAAACGTTTTAACATAAATAAATGCGACAAAACTAGAATGCAAAAAATAAATATAATAACTAATGTTGTGGTGCTATGAACATTAAAGTATGTTTTTGGTAAAAAGAACCGACTCAATTTTATTTTAGTTTTTTTAGTCAGTTTTATTTTTGTTAAAAAGTTTTAATTTCTATATTTTTAGGGAAAACATCATACAAATCGATGCAAAAATTACGAATTTTTTAGGGTGGTGGAATTAGTTGGAATTGCTTCTTGAAATTTAAAAGGGACCATTTTTTTATCATTTTCTTTTCATTTCTATTCATATTAACTTTCGAAGTTAGAGAGCAATAAAATGTAAAATTATATTTTGTTACAAAATAAACGCATAGCAAAATAGTAAAAGGTGGGGCAAATGAAATGGAGATAAATTCAAACAGTTTAATCGAAAATAATATATTCCAAAGTATTTTAAAGTACGAACAGTAATTATGCGCCTCTCTAATATTTGTTGTATGGAATATAATACGAATATGCAACAATGTTAATCTTTTCGAGACTTGTCAAGTATTTAAGATAAAAGTAGGCACAGACTCTAACGTTATATTTTTAATTAAAAATGGGTTTGCTCTTGACCTCAATCTAGCCGCATGGACAAAGACGAGATCGACGATGGAGCGAGCTTACCCATAAGGTGCCGATTCACACTAGTCTTGAAGACATTCGGGTTGTAATGAATGAATGAATTTCATCATCATCACGCTTAGTTTTTCCAAAATAAACAAAGATTGCCAAGGCACATAACTTAAATAGTAGTATTTAAGATAACCGTATCAATGATCAATTTTAGAACCATGCCTGTTAATTAATTTATTTCTAAATTTAACAAATTTTGCTATCTGCTTACTTCTAAGGCTTGTCACGGTGCGGTTATTATCCATTATAAATATAGGATCAATTAGATCTTCTTTCTTTTCCACATTTAAAGAATTGTTGCCTTTATTCACAAAATATATTGAAGGTATTTTAAAAGAACTTAAATCGTTTCCGTCGTTTTCAGGAAATATTATGTATACAAATGTAGTCGTGTTACCTTCACCAATTTTCATATCAGGGGGTGCTACTGCTACTAATATCTTGTATTCGTCAAACGGTTGTTTTATTATCGGCAAATTAATATTTGAACTTCTCCAATCCATTAAACCGTTAAAATCTTTCGTATGTGTTATTTTCGCTATCTGATTAGTACATCCAGAGCCCAAGTCAGATATCAGCGAGATGAAAGCATTAGATAGTATTTCCCTTCTTATTGTCGCTTCGGGTGATGACTCTTGAGGAACTTTTGCGAACAACGCACCAAACTTTTTGGGTCTAACATCTTCCTTGCTTGATATTGGATTGAACTTCACTGTAAAACCGTTGCTAATAGGAAGGCATTGGATATAATCCGCAATGCATACAAATAAGATTGCGATGATCAGCGAATTGAAGTTAAAAATAAAAATGGATTTGGCATGAAACTCGTTTGTATACATTTGAACTTACTAGATCCATATAAAATTGCAGTGTTACAATCGTCCGGGTTTAGACACAAACTATTGGAAGTAGTAATACTTACATACTTGATAGTAGCTATTGTACTGTCACCACCACTTGAATTGTTTTCAAAACAGATCATTACATCAGGATGTTTGAACGACTACAAAGAGTTAATGGACATAAACAAAGATCCAATTTATATTTGAAACTGAAACATTACTTCCTAGAAACTGATCAGTAATGAAATTAAAGCAGCAAATGGCAAACCTGATATAACATTTAAATCTTGTACTAAGTCTGTGTATTATATCGATTTTGATGAAATTTTATATGAAGGTAGTTTAAATACTGGGGAAGATTATCAACTATACATATTTCTTTATCAGAAAAATACTTTCACGGAAGCACGAGAAAAAGGATTCATATGTTAATAAAAGTTATGTATGACTATACTATACAATCACAATTTTGCTTGGGAACATGATACTTCACCGATATTGGAAATATGTCTGCTGTGCTTCCTATACCCGTACTTATTGCATCCTCCGCATTCAAATTCAATTCTTCGAAATGTGATCCTGGAAGTGCTTCTTACTGTGTACACGTGATCGTATGTGCAAACTGCAAACAAATGAAGCAATTGGGATATATATGCGTCTTTATTGTATTATACGTAAAATATTTTATGTCTTCATTCATATAACGTAGACTGACTTCCATGTAGGCATTATAAATAAATACACCCAACAGTCACACGCATCCCACACTAAGTTAACTAAGTTAACGTGAGTATCAAGAACTACTACGAAGAACTTAGGGTCCCGCAAGAGCCAAACCCAAAGCAAAGTACCACATAAACATTTAATTTTTTCTCGGTACGAAAATCGAAACCGCGGTGTCGTTTGTCGTGTAAAGATTATATTGGGTTTTTCTATCCCGAAATGATCAGTATCAGTCCGGAGTCTTTAATTGTGATCAGTGTGGCTATTAGTTCGCTCACTATCACATAATGAGACGGAAATAAGCTCGGTGAAATGTGGGTGTACTCGTTACACGTGAGTATGTACGTACGAAGTTATGAAAGTTACAATATTTATTCGAATTACTCATTTACTCATATCGGTATAAAAAAGATAAATAGATATCTTAAGTCATTTTACAATAATACCAATAAGAATTACAATAGCAAAATGCAATAGGGGATTTAAATCGCTCCATTCACTTTCATATCGTCTATTTGTACAATAATTTCCCACGAGGAGATTGAAAATGCGGGAGATTTGTAGAACGCATCTGACATTTACTTTGAAAGCTACTGAACATAGAAAGGGAGACCAAATTGCTTGAATTTTATTAAATTGTAGATGTTCAGCATTTTGAACAAAATATGTATAGAGTACAATTATGACAAGAATAAAGTTACGGTATTAACAATGGTGTCAATGTATAGCTATCGGTTCAATGTAGGTATATTCCAATTAATCATATCTGCACACACATAGTCATATATCAGGTATTAAGTATTCATGTATAGAATACTGAATATAGGCCTCATACATTAAACGGCGTGCTCCACCAAGCCTGCCCTCATGCATCTACTTGCAGCCACATTTACTAACTGGGTTTTAAGCCCATCTAATCCATCTGCATACGTTTTTGGCAACAATTTTGGATCTACACTCCAGTGCAGTACTGGTCACCACATTCACCCTATAGTAGAATACTTTATTCCACTGTTTTCAACTAGGTGATATCACTTAGGTGCACTGAATGCCGGTCATTTTGAAAGTAACGCATACAAATTACTTAGTTCGATTGGTTGATCTTCCGGATTGACCTGGAATCAAACCAAGACCGTTTGTTGAAATCGGCCATAGATGGCGTAATCCTTCTATCTTTATGTATGTCACTGGAGAGAAACGTTTAAAATCACTCAAAGCCCCTAAAATAAACAAAAATAAATAAACGCAGAGAGTATTATAAACATACACACGTAAATGTTGCGATAAATAATGAATTCCTGATGAGCCAAGTTTATTGCAATGTACCTTTACCGGCGCGCTCAAGTCAGGCCATCAATAAGAAAGTTGAGAATACGATACATCGGCAGTAAAATAAATAAGAGATAGCAAAGAAATAAGTTTCGGCAGGCTGATTGTTAGCCTAACATTATCCCTCGAATTGAAAATATTGGTATGAAGGATCAGAAGCTTCAATAGCTGCGAACAAAGGCAGCTGCAAAAATAATATGTGCTTAAGATGTAACAGGAATCTATAAATGACTGACATATTTAACAATAAACTCATATGTTGGAGTGCCTTTAATATTTTTTTAGTTTATAATTTCAGTAAAAAGCGTCCAGCCATGTTCAAGGATCGGACTATGTATAGCACTGGTCCAAGTTATTTAAACAATAAACGTCTAAAATTAAATTGCCTATAAAAACCGCATCCAGATCGGTCCATTAGTTTAGGTGCTACGATGTCATAGGTAAAAAGATAAACCAAAGTGTCAAATTAAAAATATGAATACAAAAAACATGGATATAACATTCGATTAGGTATCTATTTTTAAGGCAGACCTACGTTGATCGCGTCAGGCGCTGGCGCCAACGACGCTCTCGGCTGTGTGACCCTAGTCGCCCTACTAAATAGCTTGACAACTAGTAACACCGTACTTCGTGACGCTATGGTGGAACGCTTTGCAAAGTGCGCACCTAGTACAAATGCGTAGACGCGAAGACACACTTACTTCCGTAACGCGATCATCAGAAGGCTGCCTTTAACATATGTTTTACATAGATTGGATTGCCAGTGAGCTGGGTTTAAAAATTTAACATATTAAAATTCTACCAATTAATCCATTAGCTTACTATCTACTCTTTAATTAATATCGCCTTCATAAGCCACTTGTTTACCTAAAAATAGAATTGTCAATACTAGACATCAAAGACAATATAAGAGTTCGTATAATGACTTTGCTAGAGACAATCAATATCAATGTATTGTTAATGCATGAACAAACGACTAGACCTGCTTGAATAATATAATAAGGCATTGTCTCGATAAATTACCTTGGGTAAATGCTGCACTATGGTCAGTGGTAAGCCAATGGTGATTAAGTAAAATAGGTTATATTTTGTCCTCACCGTCGGCGTACTGTTACGTTGCATTGGACGGATTTCAGGCGAGTTTATTTTGAAAGTCTCAGATTGTAAGGGATGATGATAAATACAAGCAAGGAGTTTTTGGATGGTCAAATCCGGCATATCCTCTCAATCTTTTAAAATACTTTTTCAGGTAAACGACGCGTGACGCCAGACAGGCGACATCATATTTTGGAGCGCGAGATAGACGCGAATGTGACGTGTCAAATTACTAAGTGCAACAATGTGTTGCTCTCCCGTGTTGTCGCGTGCCGCCTTTTACTGCCTTAGTGGCGTACCCTAACTCTACTTTTACGGCACTATTACTATTTTCCATATAAAAAGACCTACACGTAGTATGTTTAAATATTCACCGTTGTCGCATTGCCGTGTTGTTTGGCTGTATAACTGCAGGCTATGCTGGGACGAGCTCTACAAACTATGGATATAAAATTAGATGACGCTGCGATGTTGCACTACTGTCGCAAGTGATCAACTTTCCTTTCATACTTGCTTTGTTTGTTTTAAAACAATCGTCGTCCCCTGTGAATGTTTTGAGAATATATTTACGTTTGTCAATTTGTGCATTCTATTCATTGTAGCTGTCAGCATATCTATTGTTATCTATAATGCAGTAATCAAATCAATGTGGTAATCAAATAGTTGTTATTAATATTAGGCATATTTAAAAATACGCTCTCGCCTGTATCCCCAAAAGAGTAAACAGAGGTGCAACTGCGATTTGCCGAGCACCGTAATAGGGATGAGCCTATAATCATTATAGCTAGATATTCCAATACTGAGGCAGTACATATTGTGTGATTATTTGATTCAAGAATTCAAACAAAATTAGTGATTCCCCGATATTGGAGTTTGAAACCAGAATCTCACGGTATACACACTCTAAGCACATTGCTACTAGATAACTGAGTAGAAAGGGATTTTTAAAATACCCTCAAAACACCCTGGACTACAGTTACTAGTCATATAAATTAGTCATAATAACACTTTTGGTTCAACGCGACGTGGAGTCTCCTCACTCATTTGCGCTGTCTACACCAGATCTCAGACAGGTCTGCTCGTCGAAAACTTTAGAATTCAACAGTTACATATTGCTGGCATTTGATGGAATTATTCGTTTAAGCTCGGAAATCGCTCCTTCGCTCATATATTTTTTAAAACAATAAAAGTGGCCAGCGGCAATTTATTGACACTCTTATACACCCAAATACCCTGAATTATTTTATCACCGTGTATTGAAATTGGATTTGCCTATTTCATTCTAAATTATATTATTTTTTACGACCAATGAAACCCGGGGTAAGTGTTGCTTCTTATAGTTTTTAGATAAATCATTAAAAGCTACGGCGCTCTTTATTACTTAAGTTTCAGTACAGCCATTAATAGTTGTGCCAATAAATCACTTTAGGTCATTACATACGTTACAATTCTAATGTTGATATAAAGAGGTTAGTAAGGATATATTAACTTTACCCCGGAGAGGAAAACATAGTTACAACTAGTAGGTACATCTAAGCTATGGTTCGCCGTTCCATGATAATGACATGAGTGAGTGATGATGGCGAGTCTATAGCCATACCGGGCACAAATTTGCAACATCATTGCACATGACTCAAGCTCTTAACACCTCAAGTTTCTTAATTATTAATTATTCCCGATATGGCGGGTCAAATTTCCACAAAAACGAAGCCTTCAACAAAATATGGTTTAATAAACGTCATAGATGTTATCAGTGCAATAGATTATCTCTAAGTTAATCCACTATAGCCAAAATTGCCAAAAACTCAGAAACATAAAGTTGTTCACTGATTTTGTTTCACCAACTTCAAACCAAATTACTCGTCGACGTGCACATGGCGATCCTACACGAATTTGAATTATTTTGTTAATGACGTTCCTACTGGACCATATCACAGATACAAAAGAACAAAGACGTAATTGCAACGCAATTGCAATTTCAATTACGTCTTTGTTCTTTTGTATGAGCGATATATTGATTTTATGTTACTTGGAAAAAGACATCGCTACTCGTGGATTTATACTACAGTGTATTCATGTTGCGATACATCAGAATATCAGCGAATTTTTGTCGAGCCTGTATTGTTTATTTAGTCACACTCTACTGCCGGGACGTCTGGAAAGAAGACAGAAGAAATCAGTCTCGATATGACCTTGCGCTATAATGCACCGGCTTAAAAAGTAACCTAAATTACTTTGTGAAGTGTTGAATCTGCTAATGAGAGTCCCGTCAAAATCGTTTCAGCCCTTTCGAAGACTATATCGGACAAACAGACGGATAGAAAATTCGTTTATTCTTTATATCATTTATACTCGTATGTATAGATTCATAAAAGCCCATCCCTCTAATTACTAAAAGAGGCATGTGCCCAGCTGTAGGACAGCATAACACAGCGCTGATACTGTTATATTGTAATACTTTATACATAGGTATTATTAATTTATTGTTACAATATTTCGCGAGTGCCCCTCCGCCAGTTGCCGATAACATGGCGCCGAAGTTACTTCTATTAAATAATTTTATACTGGCACGACAAAGTGACGACAATGGAGATCCATATAAAATATGTTAAGAATAATGAGTGCAGTCCAAATATAACGTTGAACGTTAAGACATTACGTCCCGCGACGCTCGGCAGAATTATGCCGGCCTGAAGTTAAAAGTGTAACTGTACTGTAAATATCGCCTACTTCTAAAATCACTTTCGACCGGTGAAACTTGCATGTTGCACAACACGAAAAATTCTGAGTGCTTCAAGAAAAAATATCTTGCAGCGCAAGTGTTGGATTGGGATTCATGTAGATCGATAAGTGGATTAATTAAAAAAACGCCAAAAAAAATAATAGCAGTAATTAAAACATTATTTTCCTAAATTGATCTCTCTTAAACAAATTGAGCTCCGACCTTGGAGCTTCGACAGAAAAATCTGTTTTTTTTTTTTTAAATATAGCGTTTGGATCAACAAATTTCTCCGAATTTTCTTTGAAACCGACGTCGTTTTTACGATTTAGCCGTCATTACAGCCTTAAACGAATAATATTTGCACAATAATATTCTTAAGATATATGAAACTGGTGCCAGAATTCAAATTGTTAATTCAGACCAAAATATTCTTCCATTCCAGCCTTAAATACATTGAATTTATAGAGCACAAGCATATGCTTGTGATAGATATCGACTACGCTACCCGCATGCACAATTCAAGATCGCTTGTACGTAAAGTAATAAGGCAGCATTTCTGAATATACTCCATATATTAAAAATTGGAAGAAATTGAATTTCTTACCATATTGGCATTGTTTGAAACGTGATGATGAAACGGTTAAGGATTGAATTACATAGTTTGTTCTGCTAGTGGATCCAAAAAAAGAAGTCTGAGCGGTTTAACAACCTATAATGTAAAATTAAAATACCTATACTCATTATTTCATAATACCTAAGAAATATAATTCCATTATTAAAATTCACGAAATTTATTTTACCGAAAGTCGTGAATGTGATTTTATTTATTTTTCTGATTTTTATAAGTTCGAAGAAACAATTGCTCGATGGGTTCTCGGTCCGAAAAACGACATTCCGATTTGCAATACTTAGAATAAACTGCTAAAATTAGGATTCAGAAAGATCCCCTATATTATCTGTTTATTTGTCTTGCTATTCAGGTATAGAAGGCGTTTTTATTTCGTAAATCTAATTAATCGGTATTTTAATAATCGGAATTCATATTTTTTAAGTTTCGAATTATTATTAAGTCGATGAGAATACTAATTATAAACGTTAGGAATATTGACATTTTAAAATTATAAAAATAGGATAAATCGGAAAATAAATAATAATAATAAGAATGAATAATTCCTAATAAATATTAGGAATTTTGAACCATTCGGAATTTTGAAAATCGGTATTTTGATATTCGTATTTGTAACTGACGGAATAAAGTTTTTCATATTTACATAATGTAGTGTACCCGTCTTAAGGTGATAATAAAATGTTTCTTTCTTCTCTTTCTAGCAATTATTGTACTTAATTGAAGTCATTCGCTAAAAGTAAAGCCGCACGGTGTAAATACCCTCAGTTTTATTTATTTATATAGATTACAAATTCTTTCAACTGTATACGAAACGTTTCAAAATGAAACGTTTATTCTAATTGGACGCATTGAAAACATTTATCAGTGTAACCATTCCCAATACGCGAGCCTTGTCATTTGAGCTTGTTCAGATATATTACGAGAATCAAATTGATTTTTCTTTGAAATTGAAATTCACTCATCCAAATAAACGAAACATTTGGAACACAAGATTGATGATGACATTTCGAAATATGATTCGACTGTGTCGTTCATTTCGTTCACTTAAATTAATATAGTGTAAGTCATATGGCTAACTAAATTTAAAACGCAATCATATTGTTTCGAATAACATGCGGCTAACAACTGACAAAGAGCAGTTAGACTGTAGCCCTTAATATATTACCAAAGCCACTTTTTGTGATATGATGTACGATTTTTTTTATTCAGTATCAAAATTATTATTTTCTGCCTCAATAGGAAACATTCGAAACATCGGCCAAACACTTTTAGATGTGATCGTGCTCATCAGGCGCAGCTTACGTATCCTTAGAGTCACATCCATTGGGAATAGTAAGAGGGAAGTCAAATTAACTTAGCCCAGAATCATGAATATCTCAGAAATATTTATCTAACCCCGATCGGATCGGACCCGGCAGTGTGATCTGCTGTAGAAATAAAAAGATAATTAGGTCTTGGCCTTACCAAACGATAGAATTCAATACCCTATAATAATTAAAGCCCGGCGCGGCGGCACGAGGATACTTTCCGTCCGACACGAATTAAATAAAATACGAAAGTTGCAGATCACGAAAGTCATTTCCATTTTCTAAGCTCCCATGAAATTTCTGTGCAACTGGTTCTCAAAGGTATGAATTGCTTCAAAGTTGTTTAAACATATTAAAAAATCTAGCGGCATTGTTAATAAGGCGTACCACTACGGCTTAGGTATATAAGATAATGCAATTAGGTAGCTCATGACCAGGACATGAACTACGTTATCTTATTCTACCTTTTCTATTGCATTTATTAATGGAAACGTAATGAAACGGCCAAACACAAGTCCTAATAAGAAGTAACTTTACAGAAGTTCTTAATATGTTAAAAGTAGAAAATCTGGTAGAAGTAACAATTGGAAGCTAGAAGTTCAGTTAAACGAGGGTGGCGAGTTTTGCCAACTCATCCGAGTTGATACGAAGCGACTAGTGTTCGGAACACAAGTCTTAGACTTCATATTTTATAGTAAAGGCATTGCGATTTTTATGCAACTTATTATATTAACTATCTGTACTCGACATGCAATGCAATGCCATGTGAAGAAGCATTCATTTTTTTTAAATTCCATCACGACTTATATTAGCCATTAATAATAAATATTATAACATTATTAATATTATAATAATATTACTCTGTGTGATGTGTTATAAAACTGTTCTGATATAAGTAGAAATAAAACTTCTATCTATCTAATAGATAATATTTTCATTTACCTGTACAAGACCAGTCAGGCTTATGATTGGTTAATTAAATAATTTTACACTGCAATGAACTTCAATTTATGCTCATCGTACAATGTAAACTCAATATCGCTTCAAGCAACTAGGTCCCTTGATTTGTATCTCTCGGGCCACCCTTTGTTTCAAGTGTCAGAGGCAGAAATTAATAGCTAGTAATATCCGTCATGCCGGCGATTATAGGCCCGAAATTGGACCGCCTTATTACACGAACTCAATCTCACAGCGACAACTATTGACTCTTCTTGACTGACATCCTTGTCCATAGAAATCAGATAACGTCCGGGCCGTTAGGCCATCACGATTATGTCTCACGTAGGCATTTAGGCTATTTTTGGTCGGAAAAAGGTCGGCAAAACGAGTAAGTGCGTCAAGCTAAGAATGAGAATTTCGTATTTTCGTCTAGTTTTATATCGAATAAAAATCAGAATGTTTTCTTTCGATATAATACTAAACGAATACGGTATCTCTAAACTACCTACGATCTCAGTACTGCAATTAAGTCTAAAGTTTTTATATGAAATATTTGATTTAGATTTCAAGAATTTAAAACAACATAATCTACATTAGGAAGCTGTTTCCTCCAAAGGAATAAAATATGCTTATTCATACTTAGGACCTGATTCACAATATTCAAGCTATTTTTGAAAGTACCTAGTAGATATATTTATTCCGGTATATATATGCCAGAATGTGACTTTTGAATTTCACTATGTCTTGTTTTATTTGCTAAGTAGTAATTACTCGAGGTGGTGAAATAGGCGCTTAGTGTGTGATAAACCCTTTTTATTAAGTTCTGCCCATTATATATTTTCTTTTCATTCATAGAGCTTAAAGTTTCTTGAAGAAAATATTATAACGTTCTCTATTCTTCCAGCACGTTTTGTTCCTGTGCACTCTATGCAGTCTGTACTTGTCATTGTGTAACGTGCATCCGCATAATACGTACTTATATAATGGAAAAAGATTTCATTTTAATAATGCAAATTATGACGATAAGACTCAAGCAATCAAAGGGATGAATAAAAAATAAAAGGATTTTAAAAGCAACAGATAACAGTTAGCTCCTTCCAGGCTAAAGTAACAGTTACAACAAATAACATTCATTGACAGTCCACAGTCGCATCTGCACTCAGTACTTTTAAAGTATATTATATTAAATACAAGACTAGAGATATAACCAAAAGGGTATAAAATTTAATCAACGTTCTTGTAAATAAAATGCAGGAAAAAATGCTACTATTTGCTGTTTTGTTGTTTAAAATCCAATAGGATAGGTATTAAAATATACACATAAAATAAATAAATAAAAATAAATAAATACACCCAACAGTCACATACATAGTCCTGACCCCACAGTAAGATACGAGTCTTGTGTCGTGGGTATCAGGAACTACGAGAGACTTTCGGTCTCACAACACCCAGACCCCGAAACAAATATTTGTGGATCACACAAACATTCGTCTCGGTGCGGGAATCGAACCCGCGGCCTCTCGCTTGACAGCCGGCTACTAGCCCGCTGCGCCACGGAGGCTGTCAATAAATATACAACATTATTTGAAATACTTGTTTATTTTAAAATTATTTGATTAAATCGTCTTGTTTATCGCTTCACCAGAAATTACCAACATTAGCCTCTTAAATTAAATACGAAAACCTAAAGACGCCATCACTTTCTTTCACTCATAAAAAAAGAAAGAGAAAGAGAGATACAGACTAACAGAGACTATACACAAATAGAAAAGTAGTCACACTTACACCTCTCTTTTTGTCGGGGGCTAGAAATAAAAGGGAGCCTATCGCCATACCGGGCACAAATTCCAATGCCGGGCAACTATAGATAATTACATACATTAATACAAATTATATATTATTAACTACCCGGCCTAGGATTTAAACTCAGAACCTTACGGTTTCTCTGCCTAAGCAGCCTACCGCTAGAACAATGATGTGACATTTAACAATCATTATGTTATAGGCTATCATATTTCACAGAAACTTTGCGCTTTGAAACTAGCTTAAGTTTAGAATCGAATATAGTGTATTATAGGCCAAATATACTACGTGTTGTGTGGGTATTGGTTACGGTAATCGAATTTCACAAGTTACGTAATCCCATGTTGTGTAACTAAACTTAATTTACATGCGTGTTTGTGACTAGTGTCCATAATATATGTAAATACCGTACAAAAATTCATTCATTCAGGTTAATGCGTTGTGATGTTTACTATAAAAATGATAGCTATCTTTATAGTGTACACTGACCTGACCCGAACAGTCTTTAACTATTACACTTAACTTTTATAAACAAATATGACTAAAACATCGTCAATAACAATAATATTTTAATTGTAAATATCTGGACAATATTATAACATAAATAACAATAAAATAAAAACTCTATTTTAAATGCGATTGGGCCCATTATACGTAGGTAAATAATTACTATCATTAACATAAAAAACACAATATAATTTAATGGAAAATTAAAGCCAATGAAACGAGAAAATTGGAGATATCCCTGTGTCTCACATACGAAATACAGTCACCAATATGTATGTGTTAAAACGGAATTTGGCCCCGCAGTATAAAATCCATTCTTCACTCACCATTGTGAGTACTTCCTTGGAATCTTCCTGTCTCTCTCACCCTGGTCATCGAAGACGCGGCTTAAAATTAAAATAAATGTACTTTATATTCTATCTGGTAATTATTATTTACTTGGATGTTGTGAAATAATAAATTGAATGCCTCTTCCTTTTTTGAAATCAATTATTTTAATTTAATTATTAACAGTCTCATTACATACTAGTGTTAGAATATTATTGTATAAATCTGCTTACCTAAATCTAGAATAATGTATAACCAAATATTCTCTATCGAAACCTCGGAGCCTCAAGTTCTCTCGCAGGGCTGTACGGTGAATCACGTCTTTCAGTTTTATGCCGCTTTAGATACATAGAGTCATCGTATGATACAAAATACGACACAACCTTGTCTTCCTCATCAAGCTCTGTATCTGGATTATTATCCACGGTTCCTAGATAATAGTTGACGGCAGCGGGCAAAGGGGATACTTCAGGAACCACAAATTGTTTAGAATATTGGGACCCTGCATCAGCACTTGCAAACATGGCAAAAATCATTACCTAAAAAACGAAACACTACTTATTAGATTAGAACATTATGTATTTACATTCCTAAATATGATTTGTGCATTTCACGACACGTGGACTTCAAGCGAAATCGCTTACGTTGCATTAATGATTCTACTTGCATTATTTTGCTATACACTACATAGCTAGGAGTAGTATTGTAATATACATACAAGACTCAAAAGGAACAACATGTAAGGAAAAAGGTGTACCCCACGCGAATGACCTTAACGATTTGCGCCCTACAAAAATCTACCGTATTGGTTTGGCGGGACCGAAATGCAGCGCGGCAACAACGTTTTAATGGTATTTATTTGTTCTAGCTGTCCCTCGCAGCTCCGCCGGCGTGATCTTCTTTTTTTGGGATAAAAGAAGCTTAACACTGGCGTCATCTGACGAAAATTGGTCGTACCAACTCAGAAACCTTCGTGGTCTCATGCACAACAACTTGGCTAAAGATCATCACATGATCAAATGCATAGTTTAAGATTCTATACAGACAAACATTCTTTTTTATATATACATAACTTCTGTTTAGAATGTTGTTAAAGTAATATTTCGAATATTGAATACGATATGAATCGATTCAGTGATACTTTGCATCAAAGATAACTGTTATTTTTATAGTAGCAATTAAAACTTTTTTTACATACGCACTGATACAAAGTCTGCCCCGGCAGAAATTTTCGTAACAAAACTATATTACACATATTATTCTTACACTGCGAATGATTCAGTAGGTTTCTCGGAATTATCTTGTAACCCAACGTAATTTTTATGATTCAGTCTTATACAACCTTAATTTGGAAAGAGTGCGCTGTCGTGATATGCACAAATTATACCAATAAATTTGACTAACCAACACAAAAATCATTTTGTTATCTGGACAGTCACAGTATAAATGAGTCTATAGACTGAGTTTTACATTTTATAAAGAATTTCTACGATAAAACAATATTGATGTGGGCTTTACATCATTTGCATCAAATATCGCTCTGCATAAATGACGATGATAACGGCATAAAATATAATCCATAATAATATACTCAGATATAAATATATAAATGCGAAATTAGCTGTCTGTCTGTTACCTTTTCATAGTACAACTACTGGACAGATTTTGATGAAATTAGGTATCAAAAAAGTTTGGACCTTAGGGTCCTCACGTAAGCTACCATTATTCACAAAAAAACCAGACGGCGACAATCCACACATTACGGGGTGAAATAGTGTAATTTAAAAATCGATAAAGGTGTCGTTGTTACAATTTTCTGGGACGTTGATTGCGAAAATGGCATCAATATTAAAATCAAGGTGGCGACATGACAAAAAATGAAACCTCTATAGGAGTGAATATGAACATGGAATAATGAAAATTGAAGTCATACTCACATATATTTGTTTTGTGGAGACTATGGTCAAATATTTCATCCAGGACTTGTTCATCATAAGCCTAGATATCTTGCTATACAGACCTTTTTGAATTTAAAAGCTTAAAATTTTGGAAGAATGCTGAGTATAAAAATATCGTTTTGCGTATAATCCACTCTGGTACGTGGGCGACGCCGCGGGCAATAGCTAGTGATAAATAATTTCGTAATATGTTATGAATATTTAAAACTTATGAGACGGTAAGCAAATCTATTAACATAAGAATTCATTATTATATAATAATAACGATATTAACTTCATCAGGCCGGGTGACAAATTGGGTAAATGTGCCAAGCAACTTGATATTATTGATGTCTACTGACACGTTACTGTCGTCTCAGCTCAAAATGCTTCAGATTACGACATCATATTATGAGCTACGATGCCACAGATAGACTAGAAGTCACGCAGATAACACCCATATTTTTTGTCTGCCCTTAAAAATATAATAACATCGTTTCATTCAATATACCAGTTGATTTATTAATATGATTGCTAATTAATGGCGTTAACTAAATTAACTAAATCTTAATTTTTTTTTGCAGCATTTCATTTCATTTTAGCGTATCAATAATAACTCAATAATTTTTATTGTATTCTAAAAGTAATTATGTAAGTGTTTAGCCAATATATTTAACGCCATTAATTAACGATTAAAACTCAACTCAACTCGTGTAATGAATTTTGTTTGCGTCTTATTTTTTCACTTTGGAGTGTACGTTGGTTACCAACATCCTAGATCCAAAGCCAACTTCACCTACACACTGATACATACTGATTAACAGACGAGGTAATGGCGAAACTTGGTACCCGTTGCCGATTGTAGGAATCCGACGGGCGGATTGCCTCACATAACACCAATTACACCGTCAAATCATGATCGAGGACGGCGGACCCTGACATTAAGCTGGGATAACGACAGACAGAAAGAAATAACGCTATTTATTCACTTTGTTACAATAGAAACTATGCTCTCTTTACAGTACCTACACATATTCCCAACACAGATTATAATGTTTTCTATATATTAATCTGTATACTTAATTATACATTTCTGATTTCATCATCAGCCACAGGATGTCTACTGCTCAACATAGGCCTCCTCCAAAGATTTCCAGACCGACCTGAAGCGGCCTGCATCTAGCGACTTCCTGCGACCTTTATCAGGTTGTCTGTCCACCTTGTAAGCGGACGTCCAACGCTGCGCTTGCCAATACGTGGCCTCCATTCCAGAACCTTTCTTCTCCATCGGTTATCGGTTCTGCGGGCTATGTGGCCTGCCCACTGCCACTTCAGTTTGATAATCCGCTGGCTACGACGGTGACTTTCGTTCTTCTATGAATTTCCTCATTTCTAGATTATATTATCATTATACTTTTAAAGAATATCAATTCCAAAAAGAATATTTTTGCATCTGCTTTCTATGTTACGAAACCATTTATCTTCCATTCATGATTTCTACCATAATGACGTAATTATAAATCATTAGCAAAATTAGAAACTTGATTTATCAATAATGTTACCAACGAAGAGAAAACACTACTCGTCTTGTGCTATTAAAGTATTATATTACATTTTTTTTTCTCATTGTAAAGAATATCATCTCTTATTGCTGTTGTGAGTGTACGTCGACCGCCAGCTGGCAATTACTGGAATCATCGATGCCTAGCTCAGTCATTAGGCTGCACAAAGGTAGTGACCGTTGCGTGTATAGGAATGCATTTGTAGTAATTAAAAGAGCTAATTGCTTTTCAACATCATCTGTTGAATGATTATAAGCTACAGCACTGAATCTTAGGGAAATACGCTCGAGGTATTTGACTCTTACATTTCAAATACCAAGCGATGTGACAGGCAATTATGGTGAGCTCACGATACACGCCGCGCTGAAAAATATGAGTTATCCGGCCACCGTGGGGCCGAGTACCTAACTACAATACCACACCGAAGTACCAACCAACTTACGTATTTTTGTCTTACTACATGTTGGATGCGAATGGATGACACCAAAGGGCGTTGATGATCCGCAGGCGACCGGTCGTAAAGCTAAGCCAAATCCTTTTAATGTAAAAACCATGTTGTCCCAACCCTACGTTAGAGTGGGAAAATTCCCGGAATACACATACAACTACTTAAAAAGTTTTCCTGTGCTAATATACCTTGATCATCAGGCACTATTTAACTAGTGAGATGAGCGTTAATTACAAGCGATCCGACTGTAGATGCAAATTAAGGTTAGTTATTTAATTTCGTGAAACACGTGGAAATATGGATTTTACGTTGCTACATAGTTACTACGGTACCTACCAGGCACAATGCCAAGAGAATAAGGATAGAAATACAAGAACATGATTTAATATTAAAACATATACATACTATTGGTGATAAAGATATTTATAGATGGCATAAGGCCTTTGAAAATAAAACGCGTTGAAGTCGTCGTGATAACTAAGTCGCCGTAAAATCTACGAGTAGACGACTCCCAAACAAAAGCAAGTCCTATCCGAAGTCGACAGGAATTTACCGAAGTGGAACCTAATGCTCCATAAAATAACTTTTCCAATATATGTAGCGGGTACCCATCGTGTGAGTTGCGGTCGCTGAATTATGGAACAAGTGACACGAGTCGCGTGCACTGCCATTCAAATTTATTGACTTAGTTAGTGTCTATAATGGAGTTGCAAATATTGCGTAACTATATTGCGCGCGAACGCCGTGTCCCATTACCGTGAGCGCTTTCAGCTTCAGTTTGCGTCATCATCATCATCATCAGCTCCAAGACGTCCACTGCTGAACATAGGCCTCCCCCAAAGATTTCCAGACCGACCTGCTGGAAGCGGCCTGCATCCGGCGACATCCTACGACCTTTATCAGGTCGTCTGTCCACCTTGTAGGTGGACGTCCAACGCTGCGCTTGCCAGTACGTGGCCTCCATTCCAGAACCTTTCTGCCCCATCGGTTATCGGTTCTGTGAGCTATGTGGCCTGCCCACTGCCATTTCAGCTTGCTAATCCGCTGGGCTATGTCGGTGACTTTCGTTCTTCTACGGATCTCCTCATTTCTGATGTGATCACGTAAAGAAACACCGAGCATAGCTCTCTACATAGCTCGCTGAATGACTGTGAGCCGTCTTATACGGCCCATCACTGGTAACACACATTGATCGAAGAGTTTAGTCTTCAGGCACTGAGGTATTTTGGACGAGAAGAACTTGCCAAGTTTCCCGAACGCTCCCCAAAATACAAAATGTCTACTTTATAATTAATTCATTACTTATTAACCTGCATTTTGTTTATTATTAGTCGAACAGATCGGTCGACAGTAACAGTTGGTAAGCGCCGCACCTATGAACTATTTTGATTAGTATTGATATAATATGAGCTGGTTGTTAGAAACTCCAATTAAAATTAAACAAAGGGGAATACAATGCCTGATACATTTTTTTTTACATTTTACATACTACATAAATAAAACAAAAAAAAATATTAATCTCCAAAGGCGAGGGCTAAGGGGTTCTAGGAAGTTTAAAGTCACCGGTGAATGAAGTGTATGTTATTTATTATTGTGTATAATTTATTTAAACAGAAACTACAACATAATAATGTTATAGTAAAATAAGCTAAGTTGTCCTTAACTTATTTGTGATAAAATAAAAATTAATTGCTTCATTTTATTTGTTACAGTCACCGAAAAGGAAATCCGTCTTTGGCACAAAGGGTTCCTAAAAGATTGCCCAAACGGTCTACTCACGGAACAGGTATGGAAAACTTACTGTTATTTAAACTCATCTGTAAAAGTCTGTATCCAAATATGTTATGTACATAGTACGTCAAATTATTTTAGGTAGAAATTGTCATAGTACAGTGGAGACCCGATTAATCGGACTAATTATTGTTGTCGTAAGTCATTCAGGTAATTGTAAATGCGGATAATTGGATGGATGAAGATACGTGATTTTGTATTATTAATAGATTATGTTGTATTAATTCAAAACAAATTCAACTTATTAAAATATATACATACATACACACTCACGCCTGTAATCCCCAAAGGGGTAGGTAGAGATGTAACCAGTACACCCACATTTCGCCGAGCGTATTTCCGGCCCATGATGTGATAGGGGGCGAGCCTATCCTCATACCGGGCATAATTCCCGACTCCGGACTGATACTGAGCATTTCGTGATATAAAAACCCAATATAACTTTTACCCGACCCGGGGTTCGAACCCCAGACCTCAGTATCACTCTCTGCTTATTTTTGATAATCGCGAATCTATTTAACTGAAGTCCGAATACTCGAAATCTCCACTGTATATATACTAACTGGTATAATATCAACTGTTTTGTATTATAAAATAAATATGCAGTTTAGGATAAAAGCAAATGAAACAAAATAATTATTAGATGTTGAGGAGATATTGGCAAAAAATGTTTGTTTTCTATTTTCAATTTCTGATAAAAATACTCTACTATAAAAATAAAACCATCAACATGGCACGACGTTAAACTATACACATGCACCTACGACGGGATAGCTAAGTGACTCTAATTTATTAATATGTCTCGTTTCCATTTTCAGGGCTTCATAAAGATATACAAACAATTTTTTCCTCAAGGTGACCCTAGCAAATTTGCGTCACTAGTGTTTCGGGTGTTCGACGAAAATAATGTAAGTGAACTATTTATTATGTAAGCTAAAGATGATTAAATATTGAAATAGTATCCGCCACTTGACCATATTTTTTATCTTTAATTTAGGTAGCTTTTAGTACTTGTAGGTTGGTTATCTATATATCGCACCTTGAAAACAAAACTGACACTAAACGAAAATTGACGATTTTTAGTTATGAACGCTTTTTTATGAAACATTTAAACTTTATTAATTTAGAATAATTTAGAATTCCATTATTTCTCAGAAAGGTCATATATTTTTTCTATACTCAGTAACGGAACTTTATCTGGCACCGAATGTGTCAATCATCGAATTGTAAGAAATTGCCTAATGATTGCAGTGCAGCAATTAGAATAAAGACTGTCAAAATCTTGTACTGAGAAATTTAATTAAAGTGAGCAACATCCTTAACACGAATAAGCTATTTCTGTTTTATGTGTCTTACCGACACACCTTCGATCAATTTATCAGGGACAGACTTCAGACAGGCGGCGGCGGCTGGTCATAAAACCATGAGCGAAACTTTGTGGAAAATATACAAAACGCGGTCCCACATAGTGCTATATCATAAATAATATCTGTTTTTATCATAATATTTTTAAATAATATAGATAAAGCCTTTTGATGGATGGAATGGTTCGATAATTATCATCAGTAGATGTCGTTTGCGGCTGCTAAGCTCGAGTTTGGTACGTTTTGGTTAGTACTTGGTACTCGGTAGTGGATCTAACCTCATGTATACCTACAATAGGAGAGTAATTGCGAGTTCATTGAGTACATAACTATATTAAAAACTCTTTTTTGCTTCATTCTTTCACATGGTTGGTTACTCATAACATAACATATACATAACTGTTTGTTAATCAATAATATCATTAATTTCGTCGAATGAATTAAACGGATATACCTCTAACTCTATTAAACTCAGGAAGTATAAAACTTGCCTACAAACTTGAAAGTTGGCTGGTATGCTCTACATAAGATGTAGGTAATTAGGCAACCTAAAGAATCTTATTTGAATCCAAATAAATTATCTTAAATCAAAAAATCTTATTAAATCAATTTAATTCATCACTCCTGCAAAACAATTTACCACCTTATAATATATTTACAGGATGGGTCCATCGAATTTGAAGAATTCATACGGGCGCTATCGGTGACGTCAAGGGGCAATTTGGATGAAAAATTACACTGTGAGTTATTGCCAGAATTAAGCAACTATTTAAAACAAATACCATGGTCATTATATAGGAATAAAAGTTCCTATTTAAATACACCCTATATTCCTGAAGTTTTATTAGATTAGAATTAAAATTACGCGTAAGCTCCTTATTTACTTTAATGGGACACACAGAACAAATTCTTGCGCAACAATAATCAGCCACCTAAAAAGAAGCAAAATAGCGCCTAATTTTACCAGAAAGCAAACTCCTGTAACGAATCAACCCGCAAAATGTACGCCAAATGTATATTGCAATTTTGCTTACATCCCAAACATTAATTAGTATATTATTCTTTTATCTGTGGTTTGGTACACGTGCATAGATATTTGCGTAGTGTCCATGCAAGTTGCGAAAACATCATCGCAATTTCCAATAAATGGTTGGACGTTTATCAAGTTGACGTTTATCTACCCTTGGTCGCGCCACAATCATAGTAGATGTAAATTTATATATGTTAGTTAATTGCACATTGTAAATTACAGGGGCTTTCCGCCTTTACGACGTGGACAATGATGGATACATAACGCGGGACGAAATGTACAACATAGTCGACGCTATCTATCAAATGGTGGTAAGGACCAAATGATAAAATTAACAAAATCCCTTATACTTAATATCTATCTTAGTCGGAACATAATAAAGGGCGCTTATAAATTTCTGCATTTAATATAATTTCGGATTGTTAGCCGTGTCAATGTGTTTAATTGTATGTATAAGGCATAGTATTTCTAAATTCAAATTTCTTAGTGTTAATTTAGTCATCGTATTCATGTGGAGCAATCTCAAAAATAATAGTATAATAATAATTCTCATTGGCATAAAATGAGCTACTCTAATTCAAATAAATTGTATTTCAAAGTAGTGCAAATATTTATCAGTTTAAAAAGAGACTACTCTTTTGTAACTGATAAATATTATTTAATATTATATTTCAATATCATTTTATAATTTAATATTAATAAAACGTTAACATTTTTCTTAGTAATGTCTCGTCAGTTCTTCTTTAACGAAACAGCATTCCGAACTGGTACATATTAGAGTTAAGGCCCCTTATGACTCAAGGTGGCAAGCGCAGTCCAGTGCCATGCAGTGTCTTCTGTTTATTGGCAGGCGTGGCGCTTACCATCATTACGTGTCACCATTCAAACAAATTAAAAAAACTGTCGATTATGTCCTTTTTCCTTGATTCTAAGAAATTCCCTCTAAACAATGTTAAGTATGATTTTTTTGTAGATTAGTGTATACTGCATAGCTCAGTCGCGGCACACAGATAGTGATTATCGAGTGTTTAACACTACATTTACTTATAATATCAGACTACATTATTGAGTTATATTCAATAATTTCATTAACACTTGTACTATTTTGGCTAGGAGGTAGATTTACATGCTCCACTGAGGACTCATATGAATTTGTACTGATACGGAGTCTTCGAGAGTTAGGCGATGTACTCTTACCTATGAGATATTTGAACTTATTGGATGGAATGTGACCAGAACGCAATCTTAGTGCTGTTATAGTGTCCCTTCTATTGAAAAGTCTGTTACCAATCCAAGGTATTTTTACAGGATAAGGCTCAGGCTAAGAATCGTTCTGTACCTAATTCCTTTTTCTTTTGATCTCTTGTCAAAATGTTGTTTCCATAGCACAAAACACTTGTTTGTAACATGGCTTACAATTTCTGAATGACAAAGCAACATCAAGTGAGGAATGCTGTCATATATTGCTTGTTTTGCCAAATGATCAGCGCTTACATTTCCCTCTATATTAATATGAGATAGAACCCATTGGAGGGCTACAGATTTCGACTGAATATATAGCTGTGAAATTACTTTCATTTTTGTATAGGTTGTCGGTATGCCACGGATAGCCGAATTGCATCGTACCAGGTCACTTATTCATGAAGTACTTATCCGTTCGCATTCTCGACGACATTTACAGTAAACCTCCACCATAGCCTGATTTATACTTCAAAGTCGACCTTTAAATCTCGCCTTTGAAAAAGTAATAATATTGCCTTTGAATGCACTTTATAAATTATCAATCAATATTATGTCTTCCAACGACCACATAACTAGAACAAGGGCACAATTGAAACAAACCTGGAATAGACATCTACATATAGATGATATATGGTATGATAGATACAATAGACATCTCAAATCGTTGCTTCTTCTTAGCATTAGGATTCCTTCATTCTGTAGATTTCAAATAATGAAAATATTTTAAATGTAATTTCAGGGCCAAACGCCGCAGCCTGAGGATGAAAACACACCACAAAAACGTGTCGACAAGATCTTTGACCAAATGGACAAAAACCACGACGACCGGCTGACACTTGAGGAATTCCGCGAGGGCAGCAAAGCGGACCCTCGCATTGTACAAGCTTTGTCACTTGGAGGCGATTAATCTACGGTCATCCTCTCGCCGGACTTCACATTTACTTAAAAGAGCTGCTATCATTACCTACATCGCCGTGTGTAGGAATAATGTTTTATATTGTTTTTAAAATTCAAGGCTCAGCTATAAGTATCAAATATGAAATACATTAATCTTTAATAGTTTTAATTATTATGTGTTAATAATTGATAATTAAATGTTTTGTTTTAATAACGTCAATAATAATAGAGCTCTATGTTCGACGTATATTACTAAGATAAGAGTCTTGCCACTTGGTTGATCTATTTTATAGAATCCATGTTATATTATGTTACTGTACCGGCGTTCTATTATATACAAAGTATATAATTCTAAATTCAATAATAACTCTTCTTTATTATCATTGAAAAGCTCATTCTATCAAATAGATCAATATTAGATATTATTTTTGAATTTATTAACATTTTGTATATTCAGCTTAATAAATTCCTGCATGTAATGTACACACACGGTGGATTTATGTTTTAATGTTGTACTTAATAATAATATTTGCCAATATGAATGTGGGACAAAGAGCGAGGTGCTATTTTAATCAACAAATTATCGTTTAACTATTACATTATCACTTGTTTAAACTAATTTGTTGTAACATAAAA
Organism: Amorpha juglandis; assembly: GCA_949126905.1. Classification (NCBI taxonomy): domain Eukaryota; kingdom Metazoa; phylum Arthropoda; class Insecta; order Lepidoptera; family Sphingidae; genus Amorpha; species Amorpha juglandis. Next base: position 11,668,459 of record OX421367.1, read on the forward strand.
ACCATCGCACCTAAATAATATTTTTCATATACATATATTGCATTGCTTCCAATGTCATCATCATGATATTTGCAGTGTGCAGAATAATAAATAATACACCGAAATAATACATAAATTATACATTGTCAGGATTTCTTCCTATACCTTCTTTAGGAAAACTACATTCCGATTTCCATATGACCTGCAATTATTATAAATTAATATACATATTACATACTCGCAGGTTAGATTGTTAATATAATAAGCATATAACCAACTCACACTCAAACGCTTCAAGTAATATTCGCTTACACACGGATTATGTTTACGTAAATATGTATGTCAAAATATACACGATCATATGACATATGATGATCGCACATCTTATTGAAAACATTATTTTTAATATTTAAATAATGTTTGGGTCACGCGTATTAAATAAAATCTGCGTAGATACTGTCCCCTCGCTATTCATTTCGTGTTGGCAAATTTAAATACGCTCTTTCTTAAAGTAAATGATGAAAACGGTTTCTTCAACTGTTATGCTATTTGATATGTAATACTTCTGGCTAATACTGTTGATATTACTTCGGATCCAGGAGTATCCAAATTTATTGAGATCTGATGCACTGCACTGACTCGTTTCCAAGGAAAGTTCGTGCGAGAGAATGACTATGACAATGGCTCTTTAACTCAACTGTACAAAAATAGATATTACTTTACTTTTGCCCTACAGATCTTGAAGGACTTAGCTGACATTTCTTTGTACCTCTACGTGACTAAAACAATGTTTATACCAGCGTTTTAAATAGATACTCGTAGTAACGTTATGTTAGTGGACACTTACTTATTCGCAAAGGAGTTACCACTAACAATATAAGTAAGTATAACAAAAGTTTGGTGAAGATTTACGACTTATGGTTTTTGTTCATTATTAAAAGTTGTGCCCCATTATCATGAAAAGTTATTTTAGAACAGTATAAAACTTGCTCTTGAATGTTTTGGTTTTCACTCAAGATAAATTGGATAGGCAAACCAAATATCTCTATTTATAGGTACCATCTTACATGACTAAACTTTGAGTTAGTTAAGAATTTGAACTGTCATTTATCATATTCCACTTGGAACCTCCATAGTGTGTATAATTAAGACGTATATAAAAAAATCGTGGCAACGTATATACATTCATAACGAAATATATAATAACTGTTAATGCAACGCTAGTACAAACTTGCATTAAAAAGCCATTCTTAAAATCGGATTACCTATATTATAATTTAAAACAGGAAATAATCAGTATCCACGTCTACTTATATCTTCGTAATTTTTTCGTCTTTAATATTCAGTTTGACTGATACACTTAGTTGTAAGTAGATGTTAGGGCAGTTTTTTGTATTGTATTCATAAAGAATTAAATTAAATTCGTGATGATGCAATTAAATATGATGTATTTTATCATGAATACGTCTTTGGCATTTAACACAGACGATAATAAAATTGTTTTCAAGCAATGCCAGTAATTAAATAAAATTTCGGTATCTGGCTACCACAGTTAACCATACTTATATTGTTTATCATACATTATGATTTTGAATATAGGTAAGTAGCGGAATAATCAATTCGATTCGAATTCGAAGTTTTTGAAAAGTTGAAAAGTTAATACTTATTGACATGATTCATAGCTAAGTAGTGATATAATGTTTGTTGATGCAAAACGCATGCGCCTAAATAGGTATAGTTTATCTAATCTAAAATGACTTGTAAGACCAATCCGTGCTCCACGAATAGATTCAATAATCTAAAATTATGCAGGCCAGGCAGGCATGATTGTGCCGACCAACGATAGTAGGCAGGCCGGCATGATTGTGCCGACCAACGATAGACACACTGTTTGTCTTTGGTCGACACTATTCCTGGATTGCGTTACACTTACCATCAGGTGTGGCGTAGTCATTTTGCCGAGCCAGGATAAAAAAAAAATGCGAAGTGGTCATTTTAGATTAAAGATCTCTACTTAGATAGCGATATAGCGATACACTTACCATCAGGTGTGGCGTAGTCATTTTGCCGAGCCAGGATAAAAAAAAAATGCGAAGTGGTCATTTTAGATTAAAGATCTCTACTTAGATAGCGCAGTTTGCTAGTCGACATTTGACAGAGAGACAAATAAGTATATTTAATTACGTATGTACTTGGTTCATAATTATATATTAGAGCTGTAGTGTGATGACGTAGATCTTGTAATGAATACGTTTTAACTTTTAATATTGCACGTATCCCACGAGTAGCTGTCTGGCGCATGACGCTTGCGGCTCAACATGCACTTCACTTCAAAACTCTATTCTCAATTAGTAAGTGTTTTGCCCAGAACATACAACCTATTGTTTAATTTCCAAGCGCCACCCCTACATTATTTACGGTGAATTCTGATGATACTTAAATATTTTCGAAAACTTTTGGATATTTCCGATAGCGACTCTCAGCGTAAGTATAAGATTAAGAATGTATGTACCTACGTGTTAAGAAACATATAGCCACATTATTTTTTACTTAAAGGGCTGCCTTTTTATACTTTTGTTACTATATAAATAGAATGGCATACACTCATGAGAGTACATAGTACTCTACCAATACCTATTTCTGGCGGAACTTCAAACATTCAAACAATTTGTAAATTCTTATAACACACTGCACTGGTTTGTATGGACTGACTAACTGGAAGTTATAAGAGTGCGAGAAAATTAAGATTTAGCTGGCTACCATTTCAACAAGTCAGACTGCAAATACTCTATATCTGGAGTGCAAATGCGAAAATCCTATGATTACAAATTCTTAAGTCTCTATTTACTTACCCATATAGTTAAATGAAGATAGTTTCGGGAAAGGCCACTAATGCTACGTACAATGTGCTTTCCGAACTTATAATTGAATGAATTGATACTATGTTTAATTTGAGCAGGTATACAACTTAAGGCGCACTGCGAATAAAATTTGTCCGTTTGTTAACAATTATACTGTATTCCATGCATTATTCAGAATATATTCTAGTGCTAAATTCAATTTAAAGGTTTCATAATAAGTGGTACGCAGATAGTAAAAATATGCATCTAGTAATTTTTGGTAGGCGCAATGATGAAATTTTCCGAAAATAGCTTAGGGAAATTGTCGCGGGCTGTGCATTTCACATAGATTTAAGTGGCTAGCTTTACATATATTTATAATGTGTTAATTAAAAAATCAGAAACAAGGATTACAGTTCATACCTATATATATTTCACTATTCATTAAACTTTCAGATACATTTTTACTAGGGTACTGAGTACTGATCTACTGTTACGGGCAATATTTAAATAGAATACAATAAAAATACAACAAATACAACTAACATTTTCTAGGCAAGAGTACTTACGAGCTTTATAAAGCAATTATACACACAAAAAGAATATTCCTTATTGTGTTATATATACCTAACTAACGTGTAACAAACTTAAAATAATGATTGCCTGTTTCATTAATTTTAGGTCCATTTTCTCTCAAATCTTGAAATTGAAAAAAAATTGTATGGCATCGCAGTTGTTCATGTCAGTAAAATGAGCCAGTTATTCTACGCTTCTAAATCCGAAATTCTATAGAAGTACCTAAGCGATTGTGATTTTCCGATTTTTTAAGTTGATAATGTTTTGACCATGATGATGAGTTTATAAAATCCAAAGTACCTAAATAAAAAATAGTTATCTTCACTTCCTTGCATAAAACACATAGTAGTTATTTGACTAACTTCTACAGCTTCTCTGTTTAACGAAGCCTTAAATTAAGCATCTATTTTGGATATCATGTGCCTGTCTAAAGAAAGAATAATAAAAAGAAGTTGTAGGTTTCTCCGTATCATTAAATATGTTTTATATAATTTAAGTGTTGCTGAGTAATAATTATATTCATGTACCTAATTTCAAATTATCTAACTTCATACGCAAAACCTGATGTTATAATAGATACTGTTTGTATCATTAATTAATTACACATTTTATTTATTAATATTTCAATTACGATATACTTTATTTCTAACCGAAAACGGCGATTGCAAACTGCGGACATAGCACTTGTCCATGTCATTTAGTCGGATTAAATTGACGCGCGGCGACTGCGGCTTACAGAGGCATTGATTCAGGCGAAATATTTAAATACAAAATAAATATTGACTGTCTCATAACACATTCGTAAAATAAAATATAAAGTAGGTAGGTATTTCGGTTTTACTTCACTCAGCGGAGAAAGCAATATTGTGTATATTATTAAGTAATATTAACCTCCCCGCTCCCTATGGTACGGTCTTGCAGTCAGCGATACGACCGATACGCTATAATATGTATGCTGATGCGGCGTAGTGCCGCAGCGCTCTCAAACACAGAAATATCAAATGTCTATCACACTCACATGTGTCGCAGCATACTCGGCTCTATATACCGGCATGATATTATATTACAAAATCTGCTTTGCAGACTACTCAGGGCTTAGTCGTCTGCGCGTCAATATACGGCCAGCATGTGCAGTTTATGATCGCTGCATGCCGACACGACGCGACGCGCCACCACCTGGTGCCAGAATCGCGTCGCGTCGCTTCGCCTGGATGCATTTTAATTTCCCTAGGTTTAAATAAACCAATGGGGTCGCTCTGAGGATACGGTCAGCAGTTTGAAGTTAGCTAAGAACTACCTAGCTACCATCTTTACCTTTCCGGTTCTAATTTTCTTCTTAAGTGATTTTTTATAATTATTCTAAGTTGATATTTAATGTAAGTAGTAACCTCATTTGACTCAACTGTAATTATCTTAGTCTATCGTTTAAATACGTATTTGAACGTATATTATTATGTTATGTATGTTGCTACAGGCAAACTAATACCATAAGTCGATTAAGTATTGCAAACTAAATGTTAATCTAAAACTATGAAGCTTGTCATTGAAAATGATTATTTTATACTTCAGTCCGGTAAGGCTGAAAATAATTCAATGTATATTATACTCCGGCGCAGCGCGGCGCGGCACTCAGTTCGCTACCATGCAATGGATCATTGTTTTTTATTATGGATTGTACTCGATTCTAATACTAACTCTCGATCTATGTATGTATATAGTAATTTATTATTCGCCTACTTTATTAGATATTATGGTAATATTCACTTTTAATAATAATGACTAATAATAAATAAACGATGTTGAGATTCATTTTGTTTTCTTTTACCGACTCTACATGGTGAAAACTACATTGCCCTGAAAAAAAACAGCTCTAGCCAACATCGACAACGGCACGTATTCAGAAAAGTGAAAAGCTCTGGGAAACTAAACTTATATATTAAACTAACCGTCTCCTCTATAACCCCCTAAAAATTATGCCCAGGTATTCCCTTCATAGTAGAGGATGGATTGCTGATATCGATAATTCTTTAGACGTTCACACATACCCTCAGAACCTGCAGCAATTTTACGAGGCATGATGTTGACCTAATGATGAAAGAGTACCTAGAAACATCCCAGTTTGAACTAATAACATTAGAATCCTTAGCAAATGAAAGGATAACGATGTGATGTTAGTCTAATATTGTAGATAGAAATAAGTGCCTAATAGATTTCGAATTTTTACTATTTTTTTTTAATAGCATAGGCCGGCAAACGAGCAAGCGGGTCACCTGATGGTAAGTGATCTCCACCGCCCATGTACGCCCACCACCAGAAGAATCATGGGTGTGTTGCCGACCTTAAAGGAAAGGGATAATTAGGGATTAGGAAGGGGAGGGGATTTGGGCTTCCGGATATCTCACTCACCGTACGAAACGCAGCAGCAAGCCGCTACTTTACGTCGGTTTTCTGTGAGACAGTGGTAACGACCCGGTCGAGCCAGCCCATTCATGCTGTCGACAAAACTGTCTACAGCGTAGCTCTACCACTCAAAATTTACATTATTTACATTTATATGCAATATGGGCACCCCAAAAGTGGATGAGCTAATCTTGTCTAACGCTAAACATTTACGGTGATATAACAAAACGTATTCTAACTTTAAACTAGGTGTCTAACAACTAGTAACTATGGTAGCACATACAAACTGGCCAATATTAAAACACTTTAAAATTAGAATACGTATTGTATTCGAAAACGTTTTTATTAACATTAAACTGGGTTTGAACTCGTATGTACTGGTTGCCATGGCGACCTATTTTTTTTTGTTATAAGATTGAGATTTTCACGTACTTACAGGTGGGCGTACAGTGGTAATTCTCTCCAATAAGTTAATTTCACTAGTTGGTAGGTATTTTCGTATGCGTGAGTCCATCTGTGTAGGCACCACTGCTTTGTCTATTTCTATCAAGCCAAGCAGGAGTGTTATATTCTGATTGGATTTTATTTATTATATCTAGCGAAATTCCTGAACATCTTGAGTTATATCTATGTCTAGGGCTGACGAACGCTGTGTAGTGCCATGGTGTACTGTTTGGTTCAAAGTTCTGAATGGGATAGCTACTGAGCGTCTGGGGTACTGATTTTGGGCGTGACACTTACCATCAAACGTCGAGCGGCTTACTTGTCTCACCATTCCAGCAAAAAGTCGCTTGGAATCCCTCCGCTGCCTCTTTCAACCATCCAAAATAAGGAAGAAATGTTGACCCTGCCCTCAACGCATCACCAAAAATAGCCAATAAAACAGTTCGATCAATGCCCGCCTGGACGAAGTCGTATAATGTATGCGTGCGTAAATCAGCGAATGTATTAGAGTTCAAGCATCTACAAGTGTGGTAAGATGTGGAGCCACGGTGTAGACAGTTTTGTCTACAACATGAATGGGCCGGATTTTGCAGGTATTATTGATGGTCATACGCAGTGGAGATCACTTACCATCAGGTGACCAACTTTATCGTTTGTTGGCCTCCTATAAAAAAGATATACGAGCCCCACCTGCAGTTGTGCCCGGCCGCCTGCTTTCCGTAATTCCCTTTGTCCTCATCCTCACGAGCGAGGACTGAATTATCAGGCATGCGTAATGGCCTATCACACCAGGCGATATTCAGATTTACAATAAGTGTGATTAAAACAGTCTTACTTTAAATTGACAGCGACCGAATGTACCCGCTCAGCCATACAAATTATTTTAAAGCAGTATGAATATCGTTCACTGAATCACGCGTGGTGTTTAAGGCCTTTCCGTATTACGGAGCTATTACATCCAACGGACATACACCTATCTATATATATTCTCATGCAATACATACACCTGTATGTATTGCATTAGAAGTGCTCTATTATGAATAAGTAAAATTATTATAATCGTAAGTGGTTGGATCACTATTAGTTACATATTGGTAAAAATAAAAAGTTACGATAAAGTAAAGAAATACTGAACTCAAATACTTTATTCCATGTTCGTCTATTTTCCAGATCTAAAATAAGTACTAGAACTGTCATTACATTATAAAAAATTGCTAGATTTGGACTTTTTCGCTGTAGGTAATACTGACTCTATTAAAAAAGGATAGACTTAATAAGGCAGTTTGATGGCACGAACCAATTATATTAACATTATTTAACACACAAGAATATAGCAGTCGCTCAGCACTTTGTTCTTTTAATAAACATATTAACATAGGTATTCATTATTCGTCTCTATTTAACTCACTCTTTCGTAAATAAATAAGGTATCAGAAGCTACCGACTCTATTAAATATGTGCGCACTCATTATTATAAAAACAATAATAAATAATTCACAACAAATATTAATGTCACTTTAAATACTAATAGCGAAAGTTAATTTAAAAGCGAAATAGTCTAATTGTCTAGAGCACAATTGCATCGCAGACTTTTTGCATCACAATCGCAACCTGTTTCAAATATTGAAACAAATACTTACAAACAACGCTGTGAACTAGCAAAACATTAATAAAAATGACATTTTCAAGGCACCGTTCGAAGTTTCAGATACATATTGTATTACGCTGGACATTGCCTAAGAAATTCAGAGTCGAAGTAAGCCACGGTGACGGTCATGTCATCCCTGAACATGCGACTAACATCAGGAGAGAGGCTCAGCAGATGTGCCAGCCGCGAATGGTCCACTCCGTATTCCGTTCCACCGATGGCGTGCCGGATCAAATGCGTCGCCGCGTTCCTATCTTTGGGCTTGCTTTTCAAACTCTCTTTCCTATGAATCAAAAGTTCGTTTATATCTCCCAGTTGGATATTTTTCCTAGGCAGCTTCAATGGATTGAAGAAAACTTTCCCCTTCATGTGTTCCCCAACCAGTTTCACGGCTTGAAGTGGAGTCATCATATCCCACAGGCCGTCTGATGCAATAATTAAAAATTTATCTTTCGACGTAAGTCTGTGGTAATATATGTCCGGCTGGGCGGTTAAGTACGGCGGCGTGTGATAGTTTTGTGGGATAGCCTTATCGCCCACAAGGGGTACCGCGACATCCATTAATATTTCTGTTGGCCATTTGTATCGGTAGTCTCCTAAGCTGCGGAGTGGCGCCAACTCTCCGAGCAACCTGTCTCTCCTTATTACGGTCTTCCTCTCTGCATCCGGATGTTCGCTCCATATACGCTTCAGTTCATCAAAATTCTCTGAATTGTGCTCCTTTGTAATTTTTTTAGCAATCCACTGACTGTCCTCTGTAAGTGTGCCGAGCACAGCATTGCAGTCTCCGACGTTGGCAATATGCAAATCAGGCCCATTTACGTGAGCCACGCAAACCACGGCGCCAGACAAAGCGACAGATAATGTCTTTGGATTAATCGTACCTTTATCTTTAAAAGGAACTACCACCTCCTTAGATATATCCCTATCTAAGTTCATTATACCTTGTTCAAGACATTTGGCAACATCAGAACCATTTCTGGATAAATCTGCTAATTGAGCCAAATATTGTTTAAAACTATTATCATACATAACTTTTAAATCCTCTACAATTTCCACCTGCAAATGGAAAATATTGGTTAAAATATATGTTTGATTAGAACTATGATGGTAAAATTATTTCATTCATTAATCTTAAAATCAAATATGAATTTATAGACCGGTGATTTTCCAATTTGAAACATAATTAAATTATAGTAGAATCAAACCCATTGTAAAAGGAAGAGAATACAACAAAATTGATAGGAAAAATAAATTAACGGCGATCTGAGGTCGGGAAGTGGGAAGGGGGGGGGCTTTTAAGGGTAAAAAACGGTTTATCTCGATTTCCGGAAAAACTACAAGTCCTATGGAAAAAAGTTAAATTGCAAAGTTGTAGGTAATAAAAAGATCTACAACTTTTGTATACACACTTTCTTCACATAACCTCAAAATATATGTGAAAAATTCAAATAACCAAGTTTTTTGTTTTTATTTTTATCTATTATAATAAATCATTTTTTTTCACGAAATTTGGTGAAAACTTACCTTTTTGTATCCCAAATACACTGTAATTTTTTTGATTTAAAATATTTATTTTTGCACCTTATTTTGACTTAATATCGAAAAAGCAGCCTAATTTTCAAACGAAAATTCTCACGTCAAAATATGAGCTTTTTTAAAAAAGTTTGTTGGTTTCTTGTTCATTGAATTCTCTACTTTCTGATGGTGTAAAAAAATATATACATTACTATGGTAAATGTGCTCAGAAAATGCAAAGAAACGAACTACTAAATAACAGGTAGTAAGGCCCAGACCCACCTAGCCCCTTCCCCACTTCTTTATGATGGGCTAAAATTTTCCGTAGATCACTCAGGTATATAAGTTATATTAAAATAACAATAAAGAGGCATCTACGCATATAATTTAAAGAAGATTCTACAACTTACTCAAAATATTGTAGATATGTCTTATTAAATATTAACTTATAACTTTACATTTTCTGAGCACATTTACCATTGTAATGTATATATTTTTTTACACCATCAGAAAGTAGAGAATTCAATGAACAAGAAGCCAACAGACTTTTTTAAAAAAGCTCATATTTTGACGTGAGAATTTTCGTTTGAAAATAAGGCTGCTTTTTCGATATTAAGTCAAAATAAGGTGCAAAAATAAATATTTTAAATCAAAAAAATTACAGTGTATTTGGGATACAAAAAGGTAAGTTTTCACCAAATTTCGTGAAAAAAAATGATTTATTATAATAGATAAAAATAAAAACAAAAAACTTGGTTATTTGAATTTTTCACATATATTTTGAGGTTATGTGAAGAAAGTGTGTATGCAAAAGTTGTAGATCTTTTTATTACCTACAACTTTGCGATTTAACTTTTTTCCATAGGACTTGTAGTTTTTCCGGAAATCGAGATAAACCGTTTTTTACCCTTATAAGCCCCCCCCTTCCCACTTCCCGACCTCAGATCGCCGTTAATTTATTTTTCCTATCAATTTTGTTGTATTCTCTTCCTTTTACAATGGGTTTGATTCTACTATAAATTTGTTTCTATTTTTACCATTTTCAACCGGATAATCACCCGTCTATTAATAATCAGAGGATAGAAAAGATTTCGCAAGCTGTTCAATGTTAGGTATTCAGGAAATATAATGCATAAGATAAAATATTCAGTCCTACATCTAAGTCTTCATGATCAAATAGACTAGTGGGTAGTGTAACGAACTACCAAGACAAATGCTGCCGGTTCGATACCAGTAACCAGGGCACGGAACTTTGTTTTTTGAGGTTAGTTGTGTATGTAACACACATGGAATATTAATAAAAAACAGAAACTAATATGTATTGGCGTTAATATATTATAAATGTATCAAAACATGTGCCCGAAAACAGGCAAAAAACATGTATCACAACATAAGCCCTAATGCAGACAAACCTTTATAAGAATTACGAGTAGGTAAAGACAGAACTGAGCACTCACTTTATCATTAAAAGCTTCTATTAAACTTTGGTTGAGCCCATCCTTCATATACTTATTCAAGAGGTCGAGTGGAAGCAGAGCAGCAGCTATATAGTTCAGCAAACGCTTACACACAATTTGAGCGCAGGCTGGCCCACCGTGTCCATCAAATACTCCCATGAGCAATCCTACTACCAAAACTATAAATTATTACCAAATTATATATACCTACTTATAAAGTTAAAGGCTTAGTACACCACACTTTATTCAGTGTAATATACAGGGTTAATTTTAAAACACCAGCAACCTCGCAGGACCAGATAGCTGACCCCATACGGAACAACTTTTGTTCTACGAGTTTGGATATAACTCAATATATTTAAAAAAAAATGATTTTACAAGTTTTTGTTGTGTCGTGTTTTTCTTCGTAGACTGCGGCGCGGCGCGGCGTGCGCGCGCGACATCAAAGGCGGCGGTCAGCTGCTCGGGCGTTCGAGGTCAAAGGCGCTAGCCCGGTTCCCTACGCTTCACGTGTTTGTTTACGTAATCTGCGATGCGCGTTGTAACATTCAAGACGGAAATTAAATGAATACTTATTTTTGTATCAAAATAAAATCTAACAAATTATCAAAAGTCGTAGAACAAAAGTAGTAGCTTATAACCTTAGGAATCTACCCCTGCGAGGTTGCTGGTGTTTTAAAAATAACCCTGTATAATAGGTTAATATAGTGTATGTTAATAGATATACAGCTTATACAGCTTTGTGTCCCCTGAAAGAATAGGCCTACGAAGAAAAATGATGCTTATACTCTGCTGATTTATAGATGAACATAATATAATTACAAAATTCAGATATCATATCATACAATGAGAAAACAAATAGCAATAGTGAAGGTTTATATAATTATAAATGTACTAAACATTATGGTAAAGTAGACCAATAAAAGAGATGTATAAAATCAAACTGACCCTAACTGTTAATGTAATGGGAAAATTGGTAAATACTATGTTTCAGGACTCATTTTAGCAACTGAAATTTCAATTTTTATTTACCAGAATACTTCTAGCTAGATGGTGGTTTTACTTGATTGTCACTTAATATAATAGTGAAACAGGCATAAAATCTGTTCAGCAGTTTTTACATAATGCTCAAACAAATTAACAAACAGATTGCAAATACTGCAGTTTTTATTATTGTATTCATAATCTTAGTATAAATACAAGGTCCACAAGTGGTCTTGAATATAATAAGTTACATGCAATAAGTATTTTATAATCACTTATATACAAATATCTGTTAAAACAAAAAGAATATTCTGTAAGAGTGTGATGATATCGCAAACAGGCAATCAACAGCAAATTGATAATAACCTTGTATTATGGCTATTTCTATGTATTACACAGATTATATAACAAACACCAAAGAGATAAGACCACACACAAAATATTTACCATAAGTTGTCAGTTAAATTAAATTACTTTTTCAATTTATTATATATTCTGACTATTGTTGTAGTGGGACACATCAATTTCAATTAATATGAACGCAAATTGCATAGTGTGAACCAAGTGTGAATCTTACCTGACGTCATCTTGCACAGAGCCTCACTTCTTGTGTCCTCAATAGGATCATTGGAAGCCAATTGATTTGAATCATATGATTTGACTGACCCAGATGTAAATTCTTTATTGAATTCATTTTTTCGAAGAATAGATGTGACCTGGAATAGTTTAAAATTGTCTCAAGTTATATTTAGAATATTTTAAACTAAGATATCTATAGTATTAACTACAGTTTATGTATTTCATGAAGATGTGCACTCTCTGTACTGCACCATTTACAGTGCATTAGTTACTGTTGATACCAAATAAGACAACCTTTAAATATCTTCCACCTTTGTATTTTTTACTTTTGTTAAATTCAACAAACATCTCTGGTCTATTAGTGACAATGATAATTTATAGAGTTCAGTATAGCAAAAAATAATATTGAAATGAGGAGAAAACATTTACTTTGATATGGTGAATGAGGCATACACTCCAGGTGTTAAACTGAGGGCAGGAGCCTCTACATCACACACAACTGTGGGAGTCTGACATAACCATGCTGACTAACAAAACAGTGGGATGGTACCCATAGAGGATTTACCATTGTAAAAAAGGTGACTCCACAAGTTCATAGACACAGATAGAGTCCAAGCTTTACACATAATAAACTATACTATATATGAGAGGCCGTCTGAGTTGGTACCACTACTTTGTATATTTCTGGCATCAAGTAGCAGTGTGTAAGCACTGTTGTGTTTCAGCTTGAAGGACAAGCCAGTAAACACAGGACAGAGGACATTATGAAATTTAACACCTTATGTCTTAGAGTGACAAGAACAGTGGTGCATGCTTTGCTTCTATGTATGGGCAGGTGAGCAACCTGCATGTTTCATCATTCAATATGATAAAAATTAAAAAATATATAAGAAAGCAAGGAGTGCCTTAAAGATCCATATTAAAACTTGCCTTGATAAAGAATTTGTGATTCTTGATGGAAACTTAAGTTGGTAATGTGGGTAAAGAGAGAGAGAAACTACAGTCATGGTAAATATGTCAAAAATTTACTACCTATAAGAAATCTATCGGTAAACGGAATAGGTTTATCAACCATAAATCTTTAGATAAACTATTGTAGTTTTATTAACAATAAATACCCAGAACTTTCACACTGACATCTTGACAATGCAAAGAATTAGAAACAAAATAGGTACATACTTCCTGCGGTGACGGTAAAAGTGCGATATCTTTTTCAGGTTTAGCAGATCTATGCGACAAATGAAAACAACGGTTATGCGTAGATGTAGCACAGAATTCCTCGTACACGATGTTATGCTGCTTACACCATTTACTTAACAGTCTGTATTTGATGCCAAGATCTAATTTCATGTAGGTTAACGTGTTCAAAATTATTTTGGAACAATTCATAATTACTATAAACCTCAACCGGGCACTAGCATGTTATGCAAGCGCTAATTATAATCTGTTATTCTAAAAAAGCGATACCTAAAACATATTTTGAATTCATAAATAAATCCCTGTTCGGAGTGTTTAACAAACCAAAACGCATAGAACGAATTTCTTTTGTACAATTCTTTCTGAATATCTCAAATTTCAAAAATAAATCCAAATTAACTCGAAGAAATTGACATTGTGATGTTGTTTAATTTTCCCTTTTATTGGGAAGCCAAAGGGACCTAGCCCATACAGCCTCGTCTTATGTGATAGGTATTTCAAGAACCATGCCCTGTTTTCCAATTACAGCACTAGAGCGCATTATGCGGCAAAATGCTCAACGTTGAATGTTTCAACTACAGCAACGCTACGCACAATCAAGCACTCTCAAAAGTACTGCTTTCGGGTGATACATGCAATCGATACCAACTCAGTAACAGAAAATTAACAAGTGTTTTTTCTTTAAGTTGGCATTGATCGAAATTTTATTTACATTATCGTTAGTAATTAATATTGTTTTGCTTTCTTCTTATCGTAGTGTTTTCGAAATATTCAAAAGTTAATAATAATTCAGACCCTGTTAAAAAGTAAATGTAAGGATGGATGAAGGTATAAACATTGACTATTTATATTTTTATTGTCGACACTGAACTTAGCGCACTCTGCTGGTGGACTAGAAAACTAATTCACGTTCCAATTAGCAATGAGCACACTTCGGCATTGTGCGCCACCGAGTCGCATTATGCTCTGTAATTGGAAAACAGGGATGAAATACGGGTGTTATGTATGTATGTATTGTTTTCGAGTTTTGGTGTTAATTCCTTTTAGTACATATGTACGACTCTATAAGCTAATGGAACGGATAAGGTTGATCACTTTGTCAATAATTAAATTAATGTATTTCTTTTATACACTGTAATTAACATTACATTATATTTTATAAATTCAGGGTTTTTAGAACGAGTTTCAAACTTTTCCTCATGTTCTTATATATTTTTCCCTAAAATGATATTATTTCCACATATATTTTCAAAAATGCATTTATGCAATATTTATAAAAAAAATGCTAAATGATTATTCGATAAGACCGGCAAACGAGCTAGTGGGTCAATTGGTAAGTGGTTTCCAACGCGGCAATGCTGCCTTTGATCAGTGCTGTCTTTCAGTTATATAATAATGTACTCGGTGCTGTCTTTGACCAGTGGCTGGACAGGCGCGGCGCCCCGGTACGGTAACATTTTGACTGACACAGATCCTCACTAGCCCCATAAGTTTCGGCCAGTACCTATGTCAAACAGCCGGCACAGAGAAGTCAGCTAGCACATCTTTATTTGTAGAAATAAATTTAAAAATCGCCACTATGAAAACAATTATGAGTAAACTCAAAAAACTGGCCAAGCACATGTTGGACCACACTTAGTGAAGGGTTCTGTAGTCAAAATGAATGAATATTGTAGCATTTAAAATATGTATTCCATATTTCGAAAACTATATAACATAACTTATTGAACCTATATTTTTTTGGAAATGACTTTTAAGTTGTACTGCCTTGATTTTTAATTTTCTTGATTATCAAGCCCATATTTTAAAAGTTAGGGGATGACTGTCATTTGTAACATGACGATTTTGTTAGGGTTTCATTTTTGCTATTTGGCTACGTAACCCAAAAAAGTTACGAAAAAAAACATACAACCAACTGTTGACAATCGCTTATTGATTAACTAAATCTACAAATAATAATTAGGTACCATCAATCTTGTCTAAGTTAGATGTTAATTCCCTTCAGTACAATTAATCTCACACTACTTTCTTTAAGCGAATGGAACGTATGAGATCGATCGAAAATACCGTACCTATTTAACAGTTTACCCATAAATATCAGAAATGAGCCTAAATGAGGTAAATTTCTACAGCTGTTAAAGTTATATTTGTTTGAAAATGCTTAGCATATTGTGTATTTTTTTTATAGCATAGGCCGGCAAACGAGCAAGTAGGTCACCTGATGGTAAGTGATCTCCAACGCCCATGTACGCCCACCTACAGAAGAATCATGGGCGCGTTGCCGACCTTAAAGGAAAGGGATAATTAGTGATTGGGAAGGGAAGGGGATTTGGGCTACCGGATATCTCACTCACCGTACGAAACGCAGCAGCAAGCCGCTACTTTACGTCAGTTTTTTATGAGACAGTGGTAACGACCCGGTTGAACCAGCCCATTCATGCTGTAGACAAAACAGTCTACAGCGTGGCTCTACCTCTCAAAAAAAAAGTGTGTGTCCCGGGACGCTCGACAGAAGTGATAACTAAAACTAATGTGGGTTAAAGTGAGAGCGGAGGAGCCTGCATACTGCTGCCATATGCGTGAGAGAAAGGGAAGCCAGACAAAGTGGCGCCGTAAAGCGTTACGTTACGGAGCCACTCTGTCTGGCTTCCCTTAACGCGTTACGTTACGAAGTCCGGTCAAAGCCCTGTCAAAGTCGTGTCAAAGCCCTGTCAAAGTCCTGTCAAAATCGTGTCAAAGTCGTGTCAAAGTCATGGCAAGTCGTGTCAAAGTCGTGTCAAATTCGTGTCAAAGTCGTGTCAAAGTCGTGTCAAAGTCGTGTCAAAGGCGTGTCAAAGTCGTGTCAAAGCCGTGTCAAAGCCGTGTCAAAGCCGTGTCAAGGCCGTGTCAAAGCCGTGTCAAAGTCGTGTCAAAGTCTTTGTGTGGCGCCACCTGGGACTTCGAAATTATCGATGTTCCAGATATAAAAGCTATAGTATAAGTTGCAATGTTTTCGCAACGATGCACTCGTGAATGCATCAATATATTAATGCCTCAAAATATAAATACCTGGCATGGTTATTATTATAGAATTAACAGTTCGTAAATGAGTTGAATCAACTTCATCATTGAGTGTGACAATATAATACACCTAAGCTTCACAAAAATATAAATTCAATTTTATCTAAATTGATTAATTAATGACTTTCTTTTATTTTTTGTCGTGGTGATTAGTGATGAAATAGTTATTTTTAAGACAATTTCAGTAAAGACTTATTAGGGTAAGCACCTAATTAATATTTTGATGTAAAATAAGAATAAGTTTTTTTTCAATTCAATTCGTGACGAGTATTCATTTTATACTGTTAAGTTATTAATCTTTGCGAGCATGGAGAGTATAGTGAATAAAATGTGTTCTGATCCTAACCAACTGGGCTCATTGTCTTATAGTAAAATATTATATGATTATCGTCTACAATATACAATAAAATTTAGGGTGTTTATCGCGCTATTAGACAAAAAATCGAATAAATACGCGCGCACAACTCAAAGTCTAAACATTGGTATCATTATTTTTTACCTTTAAAGCTATAAACCAAAGAGTCTATTCTAAAAATTTGCGATATAAATTTATAAATCAATAAATATCACGGAACATATAAACATAATTTTATATATTCAAATTTTTTGTCCGACATTTAATTTTAAATACTCAATTATTAAAATTACGCAATTCTTTCTGATTTTAATATATTTTGTAAAACAATATGACATTGAATAATGCTGAGAATAGTACCCGTACATAGAAAGAGACAGCACATGCGCATTTTAATACGCATGTCGAATTCGTCACTCATCGCTCGCTTTGGCCGACACCTTGGTACGAACGATTTTCCTAATCTGCTAAATTTGCCAACGAGCTAATACCTACGTTTAGAATAATACAAAATGCCGAATCAAGTTTTATCTATAGAGCCTCAAAATGAACTTAAATTCAAAGGTGAGTACTTTAAATTTGATTATGAATAAGCTACAAGCCGCCGCGTTGCAACTTGGACGGCATAACTACATAGGTCGCGAGCTAGATGCTGACAAATGGAGTTTCTATTTCCAGATATCGGCTTTTTGTCAGGGTGCGGTTTATTACATTTTCCTTGTTTTAAAATGTAAAAGCAGCATTACTATCGTCGAACTCGAGCTTTGTAGATAATTTTTATCAGTTATAAAAATATATCCTTGAAAATCTTTTCGTCCGTGTAATAGATTGATGAACTAATAAAGTCTAATTATTTCACAAATTATCCGAATGTATATAATAATAAGCATCATCGATTAATCCAAATAATAATGGAGGTATATAGAAAATTACTTCCACATTGTTTGCATTGTCATCCATATTATTTGTAATGAAATGGTGTTCGAATACTTTTTAATTTGCTTGTTATTGCCGCTTGTATGTTACGAGAAAACTGCAATGAACACATACTGATGGTTGCAACATTTTAGCTTAGTGTAGTGAGCTAGCTTAGTATGAAAAAGATTTTTAAAGAGTCAATTTTTGAAATGATCTGTAGTAACTTCTGCAAAGATCAAAATCTCAACCATAGGTGTATAGTTCAAATCATTGCAAAATATTATTTATCAAGCTAAAAGTATATTAAAGCATTAGTTAGCAAATTCAGTTGCTACATATTATATATATATATTAGAACCAGTATTTATTTGTTACCCTCATTAGTACAATAATAAATAATACAAATATACAACAATTACAATGGCATCTTATAAATAAAACCAATTATTTGCCTGTAATTCAATGTTACTATAATATATCATATTGTAATGTTACCATATAAATGTATTTCCATTTAAAAATATTATTTTCTTTGTAAATACAATTATAATGTCTAGTAACAAGATTGTGGCACTGGTTAGGTACCAGGTATATAAGTGTCTATATACC
The DNA here is from genome assembly GCA_949126905.1 of Amorpha juglandis. NCBI lineage: Eukaryota > Metazoa > Arthropoda > Insecta > Lepidoptera > Sphingidae > Amorpha > Amorpha juglandis. The sequence continues at coordinate 11,687,023 of OX421367.1, forward strand.
AAGAATTTGGGCAGAGATTGCAACAGGACATTTACATAATTTGTAAATTTTATCCCATGGTGTTATATGGGCCAAGTTTGTCCCATATGGACTACAAATTCAATAATAATCAGGTTGTTATTGATTAACATCTCAGCATAGATATTGTGCATAGGACAGGATGATGGTTGACAGCTTTAATACATTGCCATCAGAAATTAGGGCAATTAATTTTGTTTGTGTCCAGTTTATGGTTTCTTTTGTTTGTATCCAGAGTATCCTTTTTTTTCTTCTTAAACTGCATTGATGTCCTCAATACAGACATAGCATACACTCACATAAACATCACTCACTCACTCACTTAGACTTAAATGGTAAACATTACCATTAAATGAAAAGACATACCAAAGTATGTATTGAAATTAGATGTATTCAAAACCAGTTTGATTTATATTCCATTAATTGAAATTATATGCATAACTTGTAAAATTAATTAGTAGGAGTTGTTGTTTCTGGTTTTGTGATCAGTTACTGATATTACTGTACTCCATAATTACTTTCCGAACAAATAATTTATTTATGGTTTAAAATTATTGTTATTAAATATATATACAACATATTGTATATATATTTAATTACAATAATTTTAAACTTATTTTGACAATCTTAATGTTATGAATTAGTACAAATGCATGTGCCAAATTAACTCAGTGAATCACTCAGGGGAAAAAGTAATATTCTGCATTGTTATATAATGCATACATATTTCCAGAATACATACAGTATAGTATTGGTTGAAAAAAAATCTTATTAATATGTACATGCCAAACCGATAATATTAAAAATAATGTTTTCTTTTTTATTCAGTACAGTAAGTAAAGATAGAACACTAAAAAATTATTGAAATCCAGAAATCCATGTTTATAAAACTGTTTTGTTGCCAACAGTGTTTATTACAGATGACTGCACATATGATTATTAATTTATTTAATCACTCTGTAGAGTGCACCATAAAAGATTTAGCAGGCCTCTCATATGCAGATAAAATATCAGTAGATCTATTAAACTATGTTACTTCATCTCAATTATTATGTTTCAAAAGACTAATGTAATTAATACTACATTTCTTAAGTATATACCTATTTGTGGCCTATTTATTTACTGATTTCAATATTTCATGGTAATATATCACAACCAGTAGAACATTAAAAAAAATCCATTTATCTAAAATTACATGTCATAAAACTTATGATCAATTATGTTTTGAGAAAATATAAAGCCACTGCTAAATATACTGTGTTATACAAATCTTGAATAGAATGTAATCAAACTTAAAGTGAATACAAGTAGTTTAAAAAAATAGTAAATCTACTTTTATTTCATAAGTGTCTACCTATCCCCATTCCTTTCATGATCTTGGTCATTCTATAAATATATTGTTGTTTACATATTATGTTTGATTGTATCTCATTATTTTATACTGAAATAATGTCATAATAATATGTCTATAGTGCTGATAAAACCACAATAGAAATAATCGGCATATAAAATTGCTTACATTGCCTGAGCCAGCTTACTTCACTGTAATTACCTATGTTTCTCCAGAAACTTCTTGATTTCTTCTCCTAGGTTCTTTATAAGGTAGTGTGCTATATTAGTTAAATATGTGACCATGGAGAAAAAATTAATATTCTATAGAGAGTTAAATTACTGCATTTGAGTTGAATTCTAGGGGAAGTTTACTCAATATAAATTTCTTCAATACAAGGTTATTTTGTTAGTAAAATAGTAGTTTTTAAATGTATTCTTTTGATCCTGTATCTGAATAAAAATTATCACTGTTTTTTCTAGTGTGTCTCAAATAAGTTACCATGTTACTTCAATAGTATTAATAAAATATATAGATATTAGTTCTATTTATTAAATGCACTTTTACCTTGATATTTACACAAAGCCTTAGTAATATTCGATAGATTAAATTAATATTTAATTAAATTAATGTTTGATAGAGTTAATATTTGACCTATTCTATATAATAGGGCAATCTGCACTTTTCTGGGTGGATATAGTCATTATTATTGATTATTTCAGTTGATTTTTCAGGACTTTTTGAGCAAGGTTGCACCACCTACATGCGCCTCACAAACCCTACAAATGATACAGTTCTTTTCAAGATAAAGACAACTGCACCAAAGAAATATTGTGTACGGCCCAACTCAGGATCAATTGATCCCAACTCCAAAGTTGAAATTGCCAGTAAGTTGCTCAAGAAACAGAATGTATGTGAACTTATTATTTTATTTATACTTGATATTATATTTTTTCTGTTCAGTTACGCCTCAGCCTGTGTATGTTGATCCTAATGAAAAACACAAACACAAGTTTATGGTGCAAAGTGTCATTGCTCCAGAGGGAAAAACTAACATTGATCAAGTGGTATGTGTACAAGTTGAGTAGCTAATTATTGTTTTGATTTTGCCAAGATTTTATTTAAATTTTTCAATTATTACAGTGGAAAGAGATAAGCCCAGATCAACTCATGGACTACAAGTTGAAATGCGTTTTCGAGACTCCACGTGGAACTAATCTCAATGTAAGTTGTCATATGATAATAATAATAATAAAAAAAAAAAATGTAATCAAATGTAGGATCAAATCAGCTTCGTCTATTTCTGCCGGCAAGCTTTATTGAGTAAGCACTGTTTTGTTCCGGTTTGGAGGACATTGAAGCCTAATCTAATTACTGGGCATTGTGAGACTTAACTTTATATGTATGAGAATGGTAAACGCAGTCCAGTGCAATACAATGGTTTATAATTCGAAGTTCTGATTTGTGTTGCTTCTGTTTATGGGCAGGCGTGACGCTTGCCATCAGGCAAGCTACCTCAATTAAAGCTATTAAAACAAGCAACACAGTAAGTGCCAATTAAGTAAGTTAATAAATCGGACATCATACTCATCATCTCCAACTACATTAACTAGATGGGGATTATGTACCTCATAATACCATATTATACAAGATGCAATATTTATAAATATATCGATAATTATTAAGTTTTCATTTATAGAGATAACATGATAATTATTGCTTCACACCCTGATATTTTACACGTAATTGTTACAGGATGCAGGTGATAATGTTGTTCTGACTGAGGGAACCAAGAAGCGAGTTGCAGTGGCAGATGAAGCAAAGTCTTCCATCAAGGTAAAAAGCATGGTATAACTGCTTATAGTTTATGATCGCGTTTTGAATATGATCACTTTAAAAAAATTGAAAATGTAAATAATTAATGGAACTGTTATGTAGTGCATGTAATTGTTCATTATAAGTGCTTTTTTTTCTTTTTTTGCCTTTACGTATAGACACATCAGATGTAAACGAGTTTCATTGAACATTACTCATCAAATAATATTATCATTATTACATTGTTCCTGTGTTCTATACTTCCATTGTGGTGTCAAAGATTTTGCGTTATGGGTGATATTATCCTCTACTAGCAGAACAAATACGGGAGACTTGTACCAAGCTTGGCATGTTGTTTACATTATCTTACAGGAAGCTGTTGAGGGTCTCATCCAGAATGAAGCAAAGAGGAAGGATGATAACCACACAACAGGATCTGTAACCGCGAAAACGGTATTCAATATAATTATTAAAACAACACCTTGGCACTATTGTGTATAGTTCAATCATAATGATGTATTGAAACATTTTAGATGGTCTTTTATGAAAAATGTCACAGAATTATTCAAGTAATCAACCAATAATGGTTCGATATTTATTATCTAATAATTCAGGCAGAAGATTTAGTACATATTTGTTTTGTTTTTAATTATAAATCTTCATCCCGTAAGCATTGAAAGACTGGATTCTCTCACATAATAATGATGAAATTACAATTTTATAAATACAAAATATTAATAGTATAATGTAAGCATGATTATATATAATTCAAATCATTCTTGCACGTATAGCTATGTGTGCGTGATGTTAGTATGGAGACAATGACTGCCTGTCACTATTGACTTACATGTGTACAATGAAATGGGATGAATATGAACAAAACTGGTTTATTTACACATAAAATATCAAATAACTATATCCATAATAAGGACAAAAAAAATTCTTGAGATAACATTTTGGTAGTTAAATCTACGTAGTAATCTCAAAATAAGTTTTGACCCGATTCACTCAGTTTTAACGGTACATAATGACGGCTGATGCGTCATTGTCACTATTGACTTAAATATGTAGGTATGTAACGACGGCTAATACGTCATTGTCACTATTGACATAAATGTGTATGTAATGATGGCTGATGCGTCACTGTCACTATTGACATAAATGTGTACATAACGACGGCTAATGCGTCACTGCCACTTAAAAATCACAATATTTAAAAGCTCACGCACACATAGCAAGGCATGCAAAATGAATTAACTACACATCTTTATAGATCTCATTGACACATACAAAGCCTAGGTTATTATGCTGCATGTTATGTTTCATTTGCAATTATATCTTGTTAATTTAATTAATATTTGATTTTGTTCAATATGTTCATATTTGGAACTGTTCACAACATTCCAGACTTTAACCCTGCCTAAATCTGAAAATGTGGAAACTGATCTCCAGAAGGCGGCTGTAGAGGTAATTCTTTTGAGAGAGGAGGAAAGCAAATTAAGACATGAAAATCTGCAGTTAAAAGTGAGTATTATTTAATTTGTTTGATTTAATGTTGTCATGGAATTTAAATTTATCGCTGAAAACTTGCTGCTATTTTTTTCAAACCTAATATTTATTTTCACCATGCGAATTTAAAATTTAACAGTTTTTTTGCTAATGCGATTGGATCTTGTTATACACAGTATTAAAATTGGCTGTTAAGTGGACCTTGGAATATTAAGATTTCTACACCAAGCTTAATTCCAATACATAGAAGAGACTGTCTATTTTGCATACTCTGGAATACATTTTTTTACAAATATCGTAATTTACTTTATTACGATAAAAATTATGAGATGCCATTTTTTTCTATTACCCTAATAGTTACCGATTTTCTTGTGGTATTTATAATCTTAAATGCTGAGCGTTGTGCTTTTGTTTGCTTTAGGTCCATAAGACCAATGCTAGTTTAGAATGAGATAGACTCTAAGCTTCAGAATTAGAATTCCACTATATATCGAACGATTATTGGCCAAGCTATTAATCAAAATTTCCAAGCCGCCCGTAGATTCGGCTCCGGCTTATGCTGTCAGTTGACAAATAGCCCGGACCGAGTTCTTACGTGCCCTAGGCTATGAGCGCTTCAAGAATTCCTATTCAGTAGCGTTTGTGAAAAAAATGTGCATAAATATCACAGACCACGTGCACTTTTCAAAGTTACATGTGTGTTTATTGTTATTTATCACTCGCCAACGGTGAAAGAAACATAGTGATGAGTACTGTATACCTGAGAATTTTAAATAAAAAAACACTTTACACCTAATTAATAAAGGAAGCTCAATTCCAGCAATGGCACAGTAGGTAAGTAATGTATGTACATGAGGTGTAAGGGGACTATTGCCGAAGCCGAAACGGTAATTAAACACTACCTTAAGGAATGTCAAATCGTATGAAAAATGTTATATTAGTAAACACGTTTAATGATTCAATACGATTAAGTATCGTCGTGCAAATCGCTCTAAATATGAATAATTTATTTTTTATTTCACATTGCCACTATAAATTAAAATACTGACCCAAATGTTATAGTTAGTTAGGTACGTAGATAGACAGTAAAATAGGTATGTGTTATAAACTAGCATTGATCTTACAGACCTTACTGCTATGCCTTAATTAAAGAAAAAACTAATTAATGGTCGACTACAGTAAACGATAATTATTGCAAATCTACTGATAATGTAAATGAAAAATCTGAGCCAAAAAACAAGCTAATGGTAAAAAATAAATTTGCGGGTTTATGAATATTTGTTGAGTGGTAGAGCCACGCTGCAGACAGCTTTGTTTACCGCATGAATCGGCCGGTTCGACTGGGTCGTTACCTCGGTCTCACAGAAAACCGTTCTAAAGTAGCGGCTTTCTGCTGCGTTTCGTACGGGGAGTGAAATATCCGAAGGCCCAAATCCCACTCACGTTCCCAATCTCTTCCCTTTGAAATCGGCAACTGGCCCCTATGATTCTTTTAGTATTGTGGGTGTGCTTGGGTGGTGGAGATCACTTACCAGCAGGTGATCCAATTGCTAGTTTGCCGGTCTATGCTATAAAAAATATGAATAAAATACATTCGCGTTTGACATAATTGTGTTTATTATTATGTCAATAATCCGTACTGTCTCTATAAAATTCTTATTATCGTGGATGCAATATAACATAGTAATAATAGTACAAGTTTTGATAGTTTTTAAAACATAGACAGTTTTTGTTTACTCTCCATACATCGAAAATCTGTAGCCACTAATAGGAACTATGATGAATTAAAGTTGATATTATGATTAATTTTATATCATATTAATCGAATACGTTATTAGTTTACGATCGATTCCTTCCTTTTTACAGTACGAATTACTTCGACAATAGTAATTTCATTCGAATTAGAAAACCGTGAACGTGAATTTATAGCTCGAACTAGTTTTACTGTATTCTGCTGTCTCACTGCTGAGTACGGGACTTTTCTCCTGACGAGATCCCTCTCGTAGGCTTTAGTCCACCGTGCTGGCCTAATGCGGGTTGGTGTGTACAATATAAATTGTATACAATTATTTAATTACACCATGTGCTAGACAAAAACAATAATTATACAAAAGTACCTACGTTTGTTTGTATCTTTATGTGTTTTTAAATCTTGTATATTTTTTAGTATAATATATACTTTGCGAATTATTGATTTTTGCTTCTGTTCTTACTTATTTTTTGTTGTTGTATTTTAACCGCTTTACACACTACCATGATATTACTCTGGAATATTTGTATTAATAAACGGATCGGCCATCTGCAGTATGCTATCCCACTGCTGGTCATCTACTGAGATTATCAATAGGTAGGGTTAGTCAACCACGTTGACCTAATGCGGGTGGATAAACATCATATGCCTCCGAAACTCTTATCGAATTTTTCAAGTATGCAGCTTTCCTCATGATGTTTTCTTAATGTTTAGGGCCTGTTTTACATTGTTCAATTAAATTTTGGCGCTTTCGATGGACGGAAAATGTGATGCAACATGATTGTACGAACAAAGCAGGCATTCTAAACTTTTCAGTGTTGTGAGCCACATTTAATGCTGATGGGCTGACCTTAAAACATACAAGCAAGATTTAATAAAGATAAAGCAATAATTGAATTCCCTCGATACTTACGTTCTATGCGTTGGATTTATTTATCGCGGGACGCATGTGGTTGTCAATCACCCAGCCTTGTATTATATACTCACACACTTGTATTACATACTGCAGGGCATGGACTACTTCTTCTGTCTTCTGTATCAATGGCTATAAATATTGATCTATTTCTCTTTTTTTTAAATATGTAATCTTATACTACTACCTCTACTAATGAGACGAATTACAACACAACCTTGGCCTAATGCGGTTTGGTAGATTTCACAGCTTCGAAATTTATATGGAGACTTCTAATGTGTGGAGATTTCCTCACGATGATTTTCTTCAACGTTAAAATGAGCGATAAATAGCAATGAATACAGATGTAACTTCGAAAAGTAGGTGTTATATAAATTCAAATACATATAACGTTATTGCTTAGTAAAGCATCAAGACTTAAATTATGCGGTCTGCATAAGTTAATTTGGACGTATTTTTGCATTGTGTTATATCGATAATCTGCGATCGTAAAATATTGCCGTTTTCATGTAGTTTTATTAAGAACACAAGCGATAAGTCGCAGCGACTGTTATAAAATGCCGAAACAATTAATTTGTTGGACGATGGTTCAATTCTTCAACAATGCACACATCATTCACAATATACATTTGTTGGTTTCGATACATGACATCTTATATGGAGGATAAAGCGATCTACGCTGAATTTTGATTACACAACACCCAGAAATTTGCTCATCACTCGTTACACTGCCAGCGATTCGCCCGCTACACTACTGTCGCGGGTTTTATTTGATATTGCTCTTGAAACGATTTAGAACAAGAATTTTATATCCAAAACTATAATGATTTAATCCATTAATGACAGTGTACAATTCGATACAGTTATGTTAGTTTTAATCTAATGTAAGTAATATCATTCTCATTAGTTGATATGATTCATCAGTTGCATCATTTTGTTAAGAGTTGATTTATGCAAATGTAGAGTAAAACCGACAGGGTCCATGATTAATATAATAAAAATATCAGTTCCATATTCTATCATATATATTCCCATTGTTGGGCTAACGCTTGCTCTATTGAATGCGAGGGGTTCGGCCTTAGTCTACCACGGTGACCTAACGCGGGTTGGCAGACTTCACATCCCTTCGAAACTCACGTGGAGATGTTATGGATATCATCCATAACATTTAAGGAATGTGGTCCACATGACGAGCCATTCTTCTTAACGCTAGCACTACTGATTCATATAGACTTAAAAGGCCTGCTCAGTGGCTCTTTGGTGATAAAAGTGTACCTAAGGCACACATATTAAAATTTTGCAAAATCACATATTAAAATCTTGTTCTGTCTCTAAAATGTTGTCAAAATATTGTAAATGGGTTGAACAGGTTTTCATCCCATTCATTGGTTCATCGTCAATGCTGCATCAGCTAAGATATTATTTACATTTGCGTAGCAATTTTGGCAATTTATGCCGTCTATCCGGCCGCAGCTACAGCGAATATTCGAATTATAAATTCTAATTGATGTAATGATTTAATTCTCTGTTTATAATGGATGTGAATTGCGAAACGTTTTCTTGAGTAATATTGTTAATAATGTGACGTTGCAGGAGGAACTACTCCGCTTGCGTCAGTCAGCGGGCGGGGACGGACGCGTGGCCCGTGCGCACTCCTACGGGCCCGAGAAGAATGCGCAAGTTGCACTGATGCCATGGATAGCCACCGCTATTGGCATGGCCATCATCGGCATCATCATTGGCAAGTTCCTCATGTGAACGGCCTCGGCCCAGCGGCGACCTGGCAACACTCACAGACATCGCTGTTACAACACTCCCGACGCATCCCTCTCGCACAAGGCAGCTTGTTTTATTCTAGCGAATTCTCCGAGCTTATGTCTTACCGTCATTGTTTTGTTTAATACGATATCCGCAGCTGGGTTAGTGCTAATTAACATCCTTTTAGGTCTGTCTGTTCGGAAATGTTAGGACGCTATTATGTAACACTATATTCCCTGCGGCGATTGATTCAAGCGTTTCGTTTGTAGCCGTCGCATCGCGCGGTTGCCGCCAAGTGTTACACAAGCCGACGCGGCGCGGCGTCACGGTTTTAATGTTATCCATAATAGTTGGTCTAATCTAATCCACCACTCAATTTTGGCTGGAGTGAGATGCAATTGGTTTATACTAATATATGACATGAAGCTGTTAATATGGATGTTTGAAAAGATTTCACCAAATTAGTATTACATATAACCCAAATTTCACATAATTATCTGGGTCATTCTACGTCAAATCGATCAATAGTTGGAATCGACCCGTTTCGATTTCGACAAATTTCCGTCAGAAGATTTCTTCTATCCTATAATGAAGTTCTGCCAACGGAAAAAAAAGTTTTTTTTCAAAAGCTATGCAAAATGAAAGCTTTCAAACTTATGTTATTATTATTGTATTTTTAATCCCGAAAACTATTGCAATAAAAAAATCGCTTAGGGTCAGTTTCAAAGGGGATACTTGGGGCTATTAAAAAAATCCGAAAAAATATTTTGAAAAATTCCAATTTGTGGTATTTTTAATTTTATAAAATTGTCAAAAGTGACGATCGACAATAAATTTTTGGCTAATTTTTTTTTTGTATATTACCTTGTGCCAATCTTAAAAAATCCTGAAATTATTGGAACTGTGTGTTTTGGTTTTCAAAAATGTGAATTTTTGAAATATGTTATTTTTTTTTCTATTATTTGAGTTTGTCGAATCGCGTAATTGTGATATTTTGAACAATTGAAATTTCATTTCTATATCTGTATATTTCTATATCTATTTCTAGTTCTGGTATTTCGCTATAGATTTCGAGATTCTTTTTTTAAATTTAAAAAATTAACATTTTTGAAAAAACATAAAAGAGTTCCAAAAGTTTCAGTATCTTTTAAAATTGGTATAAGGTAGTACATATACAAAAAAAATGAACCAAAAATTTATTGTCGATCGTCAATTATGCCAATTTAAAAAAAAAAAATTCAGAAATTGGAGATTTTTAAAATATGTTTTCATTATTTTAATAGCTCCATAAATACTCTTTGAAACTGACTGCCCCTAAGCTATTTTTTTTTTATTGTAATAGTTTTCGAGATTTTAAAAACATAAGTTTCAAAAGCATGGAAAATAATGACATTTTAAATTTTGTATAAACTTTTGAAAAAAATATATATTTTTTTCCTTTGGAAGAACTTCGTTATAACGAAGGTTATCCTATAGGATAAAAGAAAACTTCTGGCCAAAATTTGTCCAAAACGAAAGGGGTCGATTTCAACTATTGGTCGATTTGACGTATAATGACCCATCTATAACAGTATTCAGAATAATTATAATAATTGTACAAAGTATTCGGATCAAGCAGTTTTATAGTTTTTGTGACTAAAACAAAATGTTAGTTTATAGTTAGCGATTGAAACATTGCCTAGTGCAACCTAGTTCAAAGGATTTCAACGAAATATACAAAAAAAAATGTATAAATAAATATTGTTGACGTTGAATATTATTCGATCTATCCTATCCATTATTAACGCAACATGTATGAATTTTTGTTTTAACTCGACATTATATTGTGTACCGAGGGCTGTAAGAAAATTTTACTGATTTCCCGGCGCGATTTTTGTTATTAAAGATTAAATATATGACAGTGTCAAACTAGAATGGTTTTGCCAAAATTAAAACGAAGTTCGCTAACAAACATATGCCCGTATTCACAAACAAGACTACGTAAGCTCTTTTCTAAGTATCAAATTCTATGTACATGATTGGTCTGTTTGGAGAAATCTTCACTATGGGTTCTCGTTCACAATGGGCCTCATAATAACATTTATGAATACGGGAGATAGAGTGTAGTAATTACTGAAGTAGCCATCACAATAATGGTTTCAATATAAATTACTTTGAATATATATTTGGGATATCGTATATATATTTATTAACAAATAGGGACAATGTGCAAGTGGGTCACCTTATAATAAGTAATCATCACCGCCCATAGACACCTACAACACCTGAGGAATCATCGATGTGTTGCCAGCCTTTGAGGAAAGAGAAGGCTTTTTTCTTGAAGGTACCTAAGTCTTATCTGTCTGGAACTACCGCAGGTAAATTTCACAAAGGCGCTGTACGGGGAAAAAACTCCACGTAAAGCGCACTGTTGTGGAATGCCATCCATACAGATGATAAGGATGATATCCCAACTTTCGGCGCGTTGTGCGGTGATGAAACTTGGCGGCTGGTATTATTCCAAACAATTCCTCAAAACACTCCCCATGGTACAATCGATAAAACATATAAAGAGATGCAACATCTCTTCACAGAGTCAGTGAGTCAAGTCGATCGGAAAGAACTCGACAATCGACCATTCGAGCCGCACGACGTTCGATGCGGTCAAGTGAAATGAGTTGGTTTTGGGATGCATCCGCCCACAAGGTGATGAGAACAGTACCCGTATGAGACCGGAGCTGTCCCTTATAAAGCTGAGGGCCGGCGAGAAATGCCGTCTGGCTCTGCTGAATACACCAAGCTTTTTAGAAGCCAGTTTGGCTTTACTTTCCAAGTGACCACAGAACTGGACTTCATTAGATATGTCGCCACCAATACTGAGCGAAGTACCTAGGAGAGTGCCCTCAAACCGAAGAGACACGATAAAGGGACTTTTTGTGGTAAAAGCGCATACTTGTGTCTTCTTGGGATTAAACTGCACTAGATTAAGTTGGCCCAGTTCAAGACTCGTTCCAGTGAAGTCTCGACTTCAGATACAAGTTTGTTCCGGCACTCGTTAACATCTCCCTGAGAAAAGTTGGCACGGCCGGTATACAATGCATCCCCTGTACTGTCATCCGCATAACAATGAATGCTATCAGAAGTAACATATCATTGATATGTAGAAGAAACAACGTAGGATATAGCACACAGCCTTGAAGGACAGCAGCATTCACGAGCTTAAACTTCGAGCACATACCGTCGACAACGACCTTTATGTACCGTTATGTGAGGAAGCTGGTGACCCATTTGCACAATCTCTCGGGAAGCCCACTAATCGGCTGGTGATCCTCTAGGTACCTCAGAAGCTGGCAGTTAATAATGGATTCCATAATTTTGGAAGAGATAATGCAATGGGCTAGTAATTAGAGGGGTCCGTCCGATTTTCGTTAGCGTCATGGGCAAGTTAGTCATCCCCCTTGCGCAAAGATGATAGTGACGGCGAACAGAAATTTCCTAGGATAGCTTTGGCGAAATACCAGAATTAATACGTAGCCGAAGGATAGACAGGTCAAAACTGCCGAGACGACGGAAACATATGTCCTCCCTGACAAATACACAAAGTGGTGCTAAATGTTGTAACCTGGGTAGCGCAGATGCGAACTGTCAGAGAGGGAGCATATCTGAGTTTCCGTCAGAAATAATAAGACTGGCTTGCACGTCTCTAGATGATGGTGGACGGAATTTCTGTTCTAATGAATTCCCCTGATGTTGCAGAAATCTATGATAAACAAGGCAGGGGTGCCATTGACTTTCTGCCTTTATTGAACGAATACGCTCAGGGGGGAATTGTCCAGCACTCACAGGTCGGTAATATTCATAGAAAACCCGCAGCCATGGTTGGCAAGGTGGGGGTGGACCTCCGGAAATCTCACTATCCAAACGAAACGCAAGAAGGCTGTTACTTCACGTCGATTTTCACCAATGTTCTCTGACATAAACTTTGAATGTGTCAAATTAGGTACTATTTAATTTTAAAAACCTACTATAGTTACTAAATTCTGATCTAAGTAGGTAGTAGGTACCCTCCGTTTCACACAAGTTAATAGTTATGAATAATTTCAAAATAACTCCATTCAACTCAGGCGAAGAGGAATTCCGGCGATTAGATTTTCATAGTAACATCGTTTATTAGTTAGGCCAAGTAAATTTCTAACAGCCCTCGTACAATTGACAGGTTTCCTGACAGGATTCAATTATTGTATGCTTATTTTATTTATGTAATAGATGTATTTTAATTAAACTCTGTATGTTCGTTAGATTTCCTGCCTTTCGAGAAATATTGCAAGTAAACTGATTTCATTACAAACATTATCTAACATGAGAAATATCCCATGTCCATTAGGACATGGTTGTCTGTATGAAAATAATTTGTATTTAATTCCTACACGCGATTGTGAAATTCTGCTTGCCAGGTATGCAAGTTCATGCTTCGTTTTTGATAATTGACCCTATTTGTTAATGTTATAATATTGAATAATAATGATTTCCATAAAGATTCGTAATTGTTAACCATACCCACAGTGTGTAATTGTAAGTAGGTCGTGTTTATTTAACATAAAAATATTGTGTAACATGGCCTATGGCCTGTTTGAGCGAAGGTATTTAAGTTTTAGTTTTTCATTAGCTGTTTTCTGACGCGAACCTTTCACGTTTCGTATGACATGGTATTGGAGGTGTATAAGGACTTGTAGATCATAATTAACTTATTGCTTTTCCCCTTATATTGTGACTATGTGTTTTCCCAAAGAGAAAAAGCTGACCTTGTGCTGACGATACTTATACTTGTTTTTTCCATTCGCTTTACTTTTTTTATGGGTACTTGGTCACAATAGTTTAATTTATCACAACGAATATTTTTTTTTTAATGTTTATTGCGAAAGCCTATCGCATTAGTTTGTTGTGATAGTATCCCGACTCGTAGCAACTACTTGATTATTGATCGACACGTGTACAGTGGGAGTGCAAGACAGCCAGTGAGGAGACTCGCTTATATTTAAACTATTAGAGTTTTTATGCGGCCAGTCTGGCCTTAGCTGAGCTTTAGACTATTATAAAGCGAATATATTACGGCGCGAATATTACGTAGCTTTATTGTTTAGAAATTTAAATTTATCAGGATAATGATTGATTCTAAGCTCAGCTAGTGTCGAACTATGATGGAGGTGCGAAGTGCGGATTATAGGAGTAAATTTATTGTAATACGAGCGTGGCTCTGTTGAGTTACATAATTAATTATTCAATATTGATAGAGGTCAACGTGTCATCTTTCATAGCACATTTTGATCGTAGTTTTTGTGTCAGTATATTTAGAGAATTCACTCTGAATATTGCATTTGTAATTATAATTTATATTTGTGGTGATCTGTTATATTATCCGGAAATGTTTAAATTAATTTTGTTTGTCGCAATAACGTGGAATGTGGTAAGGCTTATTTCGCAGGAATCTACTCATGGTTTCTGTAACGTTTTTTTATGAAATTAAATGTTGTAATTACCAGCCATGTTTGCTTTGTCATGTCAACAAGGTCATTTTGTGCATCGATACTAGTTTATTTGATTAACAATAGTAAATATTTAAACTTTCCTTACGGTATTGTTGATATATTAAACAATTATGCTCTATTTTATCGTTTCTAAAATAAAAGACTTAATTTATGATGGTTTTTGTGTAATTCTAAGTGAAAATTCCCGGATTGTATATTTCACACTTTAAGGATACTAATATAATACAGAATTTGATGCTGAATCAGACTCCTTGTATTTTTAACCAACTTTAAAAAAGAAGGAGGTTCTCAATTCGGGGTGTATATTTTGTTTTTTTTTTACTCAAGTACATCGATTCTCCGCCAATTGTGATTAGTGTTTCTAACTTTCGACTTTATCGAAAAAAATCATTCGATATATGCGATGTGGTGGTCCCATATAAATTTGGTTGAGATCTGATGGAGTATGGAGCAAACAATTGACACTCATAACAGTTTACTCGTCGCAATTGCGTTATTGTGTTGGAATTTAAATAGTAAAATAAGTTTAGCAACATTTAAAAACTAACTTCAATAATATTTTTTTATAGTCAAAAATATCAATTTTTATATGTATCTTTGGAGGCGGTGCAATGTTAGTTGGTCAGCAGCGACACAGACCTCGACTTTAGAAAGACCTATGAAAATACATAATTATTTTTGACTTTATTGATTTATTTTCCGAAATCGGTTTTTAAGTTTAGTTTAAACTTATTTACATCTGTACTTGAATTGTTAGATTGTTTTTACGTTTGGTTTATTTTATACATTATGGCTCGTATGAATCGGATTGTAGAAAATTATGGAAAAGTGTCCTTGTTAACTACAACCGATTCTGTCTATTACCCAAAGAGATGTGGCTAATAATTTTACACATACACGCGATAACCACGCACCGCATCGAGGCTGTTGATAAAACGTGTGGGCGGCCGTGGCCGTGCATGATTCGAACTTATTTTGTAAGTAAGATTAAAATACACGTACCGCAACCTCGCGACGGATACGGCTCGTCTGTTATAGTCCGCGACATCACGCACAATATGATCACCGGGGAGCTTAACATATGCAACACGAATTTTGAAAAAACAGTTTTATCTGGTTATCTCTTTATGTATATCGAAGCTAACATAGTTGCTTGCTAGTTGCATTTTCTACCTCGCACAACCACTCTGTGGAACCAGCTGTCGCCTGCGGTCTTTCCGAACCGTTACGACTGGGGAACCTTCAAGAAGAGAGTATATTCTTTCCTGAAAGGCCGGCAAAGCATTTGCAAGCCCTCCGGTGTTACAGGTGTTCATGGGCGGCGGTGATCACTTTCCATCAGGTGAGCCTTCGGCCCGTTTGCACCTCAACAAAATAACGTGTTTATTACAGTTGGTAAGTACCTACGTTATTTCGTACGAAAATCGAGAATATACAGTAAGTATCATATTTCAATTGAAACGTGAGCTTACTCATCGTATAATGTTAATGGTTAAAAATTAAAATAACTTTTCGAATAGGTACATTCAGTTTTTAGACGCTCGATTCTACCACGAATTATTGTGCATTTCACTTCAATATTTATCCCGCGCGATACAAGGAGTTACATAACATGCATTTTTGATTCCGCTCCAAGTTCGAGAAATCGATTGAAAATAATAATATTTTGTTATGGTATAAAATATTTCAATAATTTAAAAATAAAAGGACTTTTAGTCTGATACAATGATTATTATGTTACTAAAGTAACGCTTGAGCTATTTGGACAATACTTTTTTCATTCGGTCAAAGTGTATTTGATTTTAATTTAAAGAAAAAATTCCAACCTAAGCGGACGAATTCGAAGATGAAAGACTCATACTTCGTCATTTATGCCCTAATTTGATGATTTTTAACGATTTCTGAAAATGAGGAGGTTCTTAATTAGACGTTTTTCTTTTTGCTTTTTTTTCTCATTTAAAATAGTAATATAATTTTTTTTAACTACAAATATAACAGACTCAAGATTTTGCAAGTATATCTTAAGGATTCGTTTGTCAGTGGCTTAGATTTGAAGGCTTTATTTCAAGTTTATTAATTTGTTTCCAATTACTCGCCGCAAAAAATCCAACGAGTCCAAACTCTAGGTCTGCGTGTAATGAAACTGAGTTCCTGTTGCCACCATCCTACACCGTCATCAGACCTTCATCACCTATCTGTAACCCAACTACTCACCGAAACAAAGAGCCCGTAAACTATGTAACATCTACTGATTTTATAGAAGTTGAAAGCCGCAGACTTCGTGGTTGTATCATATCAATCTTACCTAGCTAAGGACATTCTCTATTAAATTAGTTACAAATTTAAAAGATGCATCTGGTCCATTCGTTTGGATGCGTTACCATGTCAGAGATACTCGCATCAGTACACGGTGAGAAAGGGGTTACACTTAACACCCCCCACTTTTTTGTTGGGGATTAAAATTGTAATAATGTTCGATAATATAATAAGATATCTTCAATACTTTATCAATCGAGATTCATCTGTATCAATACATAGTACAAAACAAAGTCGTTATCTGCATCTGTCTGTCCGCCTAATTCTTCTAACTACTTAGAAGCCGTTTTCACTATCATGTAGAGAATGTATTCCGGAAGATTTATATGTATATCACGCTATGACATACAGCCCACGGGAGCAGGACATCAGCATGACTGCGGTGTAACTGCGAAATACAGCTTATGATAATTGTATATAAATTCTATACATATTTAGCGTAACACCGACTAATTCATACCATTTTTTGTTTGTTTTCCATAGGTTACGTTAACGATTTTAAATTTATTTTTAATTGCTGTCATAAAGTTAATGCGAGTTTTTTATTTTTAACTATTAATAGTGATATAAACAGATTTTGATGTTTTTAGTATGTTTGATGTTTTAATGCCTACCGCTTATTTCAATAAAGCCTGTAATTTTGGACCTTACGCCTTCTACCACATAATGGGACGGAGGTCCGCTCGACGACATTACATTACAAAAACACATTGGGAATTAAAAAAACGTGTTGCATGTAACTTCATTTATTGAAATCGATTCATAATTTGTTTCTAAATTACACAGAATAATATTTTCATTTAACAATAATAATATATGCACACACAATGAAGAGATAAAAAGGGTAATAACACATTTTACGTAGTCACAACAAGCATTTACACTTAAAATATACCTTAAAAATAAAAGTGCTAATATTATAATTTCATTTTATTTCATGTAATCTTTTTGTAACTCTATTAATATCAAATCATAACATACATACCTAGTCTAAGGTACCTAACATAAAATAAACGTCACAAAAATAAAACATGGCCTATAACATTAACACGATGGCTGATGCAGTCCTGAAATCTATTAAAATTGAATACTGTGCACCATTGAGATCATTTGAAAATTACGTTCGAACGACATTAATATACAAACACTTACATAACATAATCTAATATAAATAAATAATATTACTTAATGAAATGTAGACATTAAAATAGTAAATTTAATTACAATCGAAAGAATATACAAATTAAGAGATTCTAGTGCCCGTATTCACTAACAACGTACACAGCTACATAACATAATCATGATGGGATTAGGTTTTTATATCATAGACTCTAATTACTCATAAGACACGTTATGAATATAAATGTTCACGATGTATCTTATTGAACGATGTACAATTTTTTTCACTACACGGTGGAATAAGATTGCCTATTTAAAAATGTTTCATTTTGGGCCAATTAATGTACACTATATCGAAAAATTGAGGCAGTCTGGGGAAAATACTGTTGTATTAATTTGATAGCGAATTAAAACGTTCCATTATTATTATTCCAGTTTAATTGTGCTTTACAGCCATGACAGTTAATGGGCCTATCGCGCCAAAACTGCGCGGTCGCAATGTTATAAAATTCAGTTTATATTACCTTTTTGATAGGCAAGGTGGTAGGTCCCTCGTATGCGAGAGGCCGTCTGGGTTGGTACCATCACCTTGTCTATTTCTGCCGCCAAGCCACAGTGTGTAAGCACTGTTGTGTTTCGCTTTCAAGGAAATTGAAACCAGTGAAATTACTGGGCATTATAAGACCTAACATCTTATGTCTCCGGGTGACGAGTTCAGTGCCATACAGTGCTTGGTAAATCATAGTACTTGTGTTTATGGGCAGGCGTGGCGCTTCCCGTCAGGCGAGCGTCCTGCTCATCTCGTCATTCAAGCAAATAAAAAAATGGCAATCCGACGTAACTGTATACCTCAATATAAAAAATACATTTAAAAAAAAACAATTAAAAACAGATGGACGTAGAAATTATGACGCAGACATATAGCACGCTACAGAGCGATCTTAGACTAAAGTTTTTACACCCTTTATTTCGATATAAATCAACGTGCATTTCACTGGTCGGATTTCTTGCTGCACTATGATACATACATTTGGACATGTCTATCAACTACTTCGAACGAAGCGAACTAGCACATCCATAATAATTATGCATTTGCAGCGCGATTTAAAAAACACTCGGAGACATTTTGTTATCCAGCAAAAAAAATTCATACGGTTGTGTTAGAATACAAGCATACACTATACGAGATAATGTTTTACAATCGCAAAGAAGGACCAGCAGAAGGGTCTTGCAGACCGATATCGATCGCAAATATGTAATTACCAGTTAGAAAGCTATTTTGATATAATGCAATATAGGTATAATATGCAACTATGGAGGCTCAATTCAAAGAACTGTAAAAAATTCCCAACGTCTATAAAAACTTTGTAATATTTAAACACATGAACAGATGTTCAAACATTACTAACCAGCATCTCGATTAAACTAGCTATCAAACAAAAAAAACGCATCCAATTCGGTCCAACCGTCTAGGCACTACGATGCTACAGACACACAACCCGCAGACAGACAAAGGGTTGAAACTTGAAACTCTACTCTTTTTCAAGCCAGAGATTGAACCCGTTGATTTTGGAAATTTCGCTAATAAGAATCGAATTTTCGCAAGTAAAACTTTAATTTATCAAAATACCTTTCTAATCACTTTCAAAAATAGAAAGTAAGTATAGAATAGCCATCACAGTCAGTATTTATATTATCAATATAAATTATTACTACTAAAATGAAGACGTAAGTAAAAGCGTGTATAAATTAAAAAACACACAATTTCACAATAAAATATTAACCCCTCTTTATTTGCGGGTTCACACAGTTCGATTTAGGTTGATTAACTGCTGAATCGCACCGTCTGAAAGACTCAGTCGAATTGATCAACAATATAAAAAAAACATAATTATACAGCGTCTATTGATTCAAGTCGGTTTATAAACTAAAATTGAACTATGTGGTCCCACTATATTCCAAATATCACTGTGACGGATATTTTATACTTACTACACTACGCCTGCATTTCGGAAGTATGATGTTACATTTTGTTTTATGGCATAGAACGCTAGGCTCTATACATTTTAGATTCGCTTTAAGAAAGCTATTTATTAATGGAAAGATGAAAATATAGACTGCGGTCCATTTGCTCAAAACACTAAAATGATGAATTAAGTAACGACGCTAACTTAGTACATACAAGCGAATAAATACTATTTTAACACTTTCAACATGACTCATCAAATCCATGAACCTACCAGTGTACATAAAGTACAATATATAAATTGAAATAATATCAATTAAACTTTACAAACTATTTAATATTATGCCGCTCCGTCACATTTTATTTACTTTTATAATACGAATATAACAACAGAACATGTATAGAAAATAATATACGTACCTACTAATTACTGTCCGTAGATACCTACCCAATAATCATTTTATTTAATCAATTTTACTTTCAATACATATTTATGCACCTAACATTAGGCAAAGACAAAAAGGTCAAATAACTTCCAGCCCTATTCTGCTTATACACAAATCCCTTACAAAAATATTGCATTGACACATACATATTATAATAAAAATACTGAATACACAAATAGCATACATAATACAAGCACTCGGTTATTCTCTGCTTTTGTCTAAACAAGCAGCTTACGCTAATTTAAGCTTTTTATTAGCAAAAGGTGGAGTCAATATACTATAGATAGCCATGGAATGTCATAGTATAAATTGTTATTATATAACTATAGTATTTGTGTGACATCTATAATATTACTTTTTAATAAAATACACAAACTACTTTTGAATTACATATACTATAACAGCGTGATAGCAAAATTCGTATGTTTAGTCACTACGTAATATTTAAGTCAATATACTGTTTAAAAGACATAGAGCTTTATTACTACGTCTAAAACAAATAAATGCTATGCCTAGTTTTTAAATGGCAACAATCTACATTACTTTTTTACTACATTTTCCCATATTAGTAGACACAAATAAATACTTTATGAAATAACGAATAGGCATTCAAATGAAACTTGTTAACGTCATTACAGTAATATGATTCAAGCTTAGTTAGCAAGTATTAGCAAGTAGTTTAGTTGACAATTAATAACACACCAATTGGCCTATTTTTCCGTTGTGTCGCCATCGCGTCGCACTCTTTTGAAATGATTTGGGCGTTAGGAGTCAACTAAACTTAACAATTCCATAAAAGCAGATAATTCAGAATCCTATTTTAATAGGGATATGCAAACATTTAACGGGCAAAATACTGGTAATAAAAATACTACAAACCATAGTGGTTATAATTCATTACATAACTCCAAAGAAATCTTAATATCTTGGTGAACGTTTAGGTCGTGTATTAGAATATATATATTATTAAAAGCAATTAGTATTTTTATGTTTATTGCATAAAACACCAATGGATATGCAATAAATTGGCAGTTGAACTTTTATTACGGCATACACACGGCGTGTATAGCAAATATACCTACTGAAAATATAGTTTTACGATAAAAATAGCTCAAACTAAAATTGTAGATGAAGTAATGCTCTACTAAAATTGTCCTCTTAGAAAAAGCCATTTGAAAGTTAGCTGGAGCTGTATTCTCCATAAAATGCATGGCTACGTTGTCTCTGAACATTATTGGACGCGTAATATAAGTAAAATTTTAAGTTTCCGTGACTAATACATTTACAATGTTGGTCGAGGCTCTTTGGTATCAACTCCTGGGCAACGACGACTATCGGGACAATAATTGTTTAGTGCACACCCCACATGTTAGTAACCTCGTGTGCCAAATCTAGATATTTGGACATTTTCTCTTTTTCGGCTTCAACGAGGAATGGTGACATCAACAAGCAATCGGACTCTTACCACAATATCAGGCTTATTGGCAACAATAGTCCTGTCCGTAATAACAGATCGCTCCCAATAGAGCGTTGCATGACTATTTTCGAGAACTTGTTGGGGGACATACTGATAATATGGCATCTCGGAAGTCACAAGACCTTAGACAATATCGGAGAGCAAGTTGCTGGTGTATGATCTTGGCTAATAGGTTATGTCTATGCAAGGCGTAATACCTAAGGCGTCTGGCATTCCCAGATATTTGCAAGTTTCCCCCTCTAAGAGGGATCTGAGTCGTATAGTCTTTGACAGCAATATGTCATCAGAGACTACAGACTCCCCACGGATAACCGCACAATGCATGCACGCATATCACGTACATCCGGCGGCCGCCCATCTCCCACACCTTGTTTATTATTATTATTTTATTCATTTAAAAATTTTACTTATATTACGCGTCCAAAAACGTTCAGACAACGTAGCCATGCATATTATGGAGAATACAACTCCAGCTAACTTTCGAATGGCATTTTCTCAGAAAAAAGTATAAGGACAATTTTAGTAGATAATTACCTGATCTATAATTTTAGTTTGAGCTATTTTTATCGTAAAACTAACCGTTTGGCAAAAAATCCACACATTTTGGTTCAATGGGGACTTTTCAGGATTTTATTAGAGTGGTAACGATTACGTGCCTGTAATTTTTCTGCTTGTTGTGAATTAATACCAAGGGCAACCCCTCTTTATTGGGCTAATTTGAATGGGCTAATATAATAAATAATTAAGTTGTTTTCAAATCAAACGTAGGCCTGGCAATTTTGTTGGTAAATTTATGGACCTATGTCTATGTTGGTGGTTTTATCACCAAAAGTGGGCTCATCTTTTAAAAATGTACCCGACCGTTCCATTACTGGAAATTCGTTATACGATAGATTATCATCATTTTTACTCGTATGTTTTAGATGTGCGTTCTTTTTGTTCCCCCCTTTGTTACTTACTGAATCCTTCACTACTTTCGGTACCATTTTAGCAGAACTGGATTTCGTAGCGTTCATCAGTGATCCCGTAACTTTCCTTTCGTTATTACTCTTACCGCGTGGCTTCGATGTCACGTTCATGATGGCTGTGGACGGCACGTTTCGTTTTATTGGCTCCGTTGCCATTTTATTATCCGTATTTATCATTTTATGATTTTGGTGCATATGCACTGGGATCTTAGTTTTCATCTTGCCATGCAAGAGGCTCGTTTGTGCAATCGTGGGATACTTCGACGATTTAATCGCTGCAAGAAACAACGAATTGTTGCATAGTCCTTTTTAGCGAGGTTACTAATATTAATTAAAAACAAACAATTATTACTGTTAAATAAATATTTTATACTTTCGGGATTTCTATACATACATACTATAATATTTAATTTATTTAAAACCCCTTTTTAAATATTATAGTATAGGAAGAATAATCCAAGCGTTTGACCTTATCGACTTAATTAAGCACCTAATAATGAAATAAAGTTAAAATAAAGTTAGTTAGTAAAATAATCCATACTAAAGCAAGTTACTCACATTCAACGGATCCTTTTGAAGGATGTTTCACTTTGGTGTAAGTAGCATATTTGTTGCTGTTTTGTGATTCACTTAATGAATCGGTCGAGGGCTCCGCAGTTCTTGGTCGCGACGAGGTTGCGAGACTATCTTGCGACATCGCCTGTGGTCTCTTTTCAAAAATTTGTTGCGTTTTCGTACGGCTGGTACGTAAATTACGAATTTGAATTGGGCTCGAATTACGGGACGATTCACTTGACGACATCATTTTGGGGACTAGTTTATTATTCGCAACTGTTTTCTTGTCACTTTCTTTGGGTAATTTTGGTTCTAGATATCTTGGTTTAGCATTTTCGTAAACACGCTTTGCGCTCGTCCCGGCTTTGCCGTTTGGGCGGACCTGATTCTTGGTCAGATTAAATTTTGCTCGTTCCTCTTGCGCTTTGGTCGTCCTTACTTTTGGCGGCTTGGAACGCCCTAGCTTTTTTAAATCATTGTTTCCTTTTAATATGTCTACAGTACTGACATGCGTCGTAGGCTTAGGAGCATATGGAACAAATGAAGCCCGAACTTGATCAATATCTAAGCTACAACTTGCAGTTGTATTATGCGTCTTACTTGTCTGGCTGTGATAACTGCTGCGACTTTTCCTATCGTTTATCAGCGAAGTAGTCACATGCCCTACCTGCGGCCCATACATAATACAACCAAGTTCGCGCAACCTTTTACGAAGTTCAGGAGGTAAGTCTTGGAATGCTTGAGTACCGACCACTCTAGGAGCAGCACGAACTAAAGCGCTTTCAAACTGGAGCCGCCAACTAGCCGCGTGACAATAGAGAAGATTATTAGGTCCGACAACCTTGGCTCCCTGATTGGCATTCGTGATGAGATCGGGTTTGGCGTATTGTTGGCTTTTCAGATTTTTCACAACGTCAGACAAAAATGCATAAGCGCGGCATGCTTCGTCGGGTGGAGCCCACTCAATAGAAGCTGCAATACAATCGTTAAGTGCTTGTCTGGCGGGCGGTGGCGCGTCGGGCGGTAATGAAGATATAGCTCGAAAGACAGCAACAAGTCTAGGTGCGACGAAGTGAGCAGCCGCATTTACCAAGCGACGGCACATTCGTGCGACGGTCTCTGCCCATCTACTGTTTTGTAGTGATGTGACTGCAAAAACACAAATATTTTATCGTTTCCACTTTCAAATGGATATACAGGTGACTGGTTCACCAAATGAGATGTTTAAGCACATATTTTTTGTCTAAAACGAATTATGATTAAAAAACCGAATAACTGGTAGAAGAGCAATAAACCATCAACTGACATTTTATACATAAATAACACGTTGTAAGTAAATCTTTATTACGCATAATATAATATTCATCATTTACCTTCATGAATATTTTGTACTAAGTATTTTTACATATTTGAAAAGAAAATATATCCGTTTAATATATGCCACGCTCATCCTGTCACCCTGTTTAATACTTACTAAAATTATTACCTAGGTACTATATTTGACTCACCTGTCATACCACATCCATATACAGTTTCAACGATATTATCCGTGGTCAAATGTACTATATGTTGTTGGTAACACTTCTCTAAAAGCTCCGACGGCAGAGTGGCAAACGCCTTAGTTGGCCACACTTTGGTAAAATACTTGGTAATCCATCGCAGACATTTCCGATACAAATCGTCTAATCCATATGCTGAAGAAAGTGGAAAACATTCCAACACGCCAGCTATACACACCGAACATGGCTAAAACAATACAAAAACCTAATATCATCCAAGTAATCAGCTATTCGTTACAAAACAAATTTTGCATTCGTACTTGTTAATTATCTAGATCTAGGACTTTTCATATATTACAGACGATTCATGGCATTAGTGCCTGAGAGACATCGTTTTGGTGATTAAACAATCCGATGTGAGAACGTCATAACTCATAATCTATCACATGCTTCACAAGAGAAATTGTCGGTGATTGGTGCCGAACCGCCTTGATGTTGTTATAGCAGGGCTGACTTAGGTAGAATTACCTCTCCACAGAGAGGTCCGCATGGAACAGGATTAAGGAAACAGACTTCAGTGACACTATGGGGCTTAAGTGTGAAGCAGAAGCTGGCAAACGGGCATGTTCATGTGATAGTGAGGGAAATCTAGAATAATCGTGGATACCTTGCCGACCTTAAAGGAAATGCATTGGGGGATTCGGATGGGATCGAGCAAGAGAAGGGGATGTTGGCTTCCGGATTTCTCACTCACTGTTCGAAACGCAACAGAAAGATGCCACTTCACGTCAATTTTCTGAGACAGTGGTAGAGACCCGGGCGAGCCGGCCCATTCATGCTGCACCTAAAGTGTGGCTCTACCACTTTATATAGGGATATGTGTTGTGTTATTATTTTTTATTTCGACATACGTTAAGAAAACATTAAAAAAAATAGTACAAAACACACTAAAATTATGAATACATACATACACCCTCACGTATGTAATCCCCGAAGCGGTAGGCAGTGGTGTAACCAGTACACCCACATTTCACCGACCTGACCTTCGTCCAATAATGCGATACGGAATCGCTATACCGAACACAATTCCAGACTCCGGGCTAATACTGAGAATTTAGTGATAGAAAAACCCAATATCACTTTTATCTGACCCTTGGATCGACCCCGAAACCTCAGTACAGCAGTCGTACCGCGTAAGCAAGACAACTGCGCCTACGAGGTATGAATAAATACAAAATAATAATATACATTTATTTTCAGGCACAACTTGTGACATTTTTATATAGTCCAGTGCAATTAGGTTTATATCTACTACGAATCCGACTATAGTCAGTGTGTTTCAATGTACCCGATTTATTAACTACATACTGAAAAATTTACTCTTGTCCTCAGGGACAAGGTTACATACTCTACTCAATATTAATAATATGATAATATTATCCTTAAATAACAATGAATGATAAATATTTACCCTATGAAAGTGATGGCAATATTTAGCTTTCAATGTGAACATTATAGCTTCCTTCAGACCTTCAAGTCCCAACATATCTGCCAACGTAGCCAACTCAAGAATGCTAATGGTGTCAGGTATCGCGGATAATCCAGAATATATATGACACATCGCAAAATGCACTACGTTATATGAAAACCTGAAACATTAATAATAACAAGGTTTGTCTGTTTATCTATATGACTTTTTAATTTCATAGTATTTATTATTAATAGCAAGATACTTACGAAGGTAAAGCTATTACATTCCCAGCACTTTCCACCCAGCCACCGCTTAAAATTCCAGCGAAAAATTGACACCTATACGTCAAAATGTTAATTAAAAATGGACCAAAAAATAAAATCTGAAAAAAATATATATTTTTTATTTACCTGGATGACAGTATACACTTATGAGCTTTTATCCGCTTGCCTGATACTTCTACTATAACGTCAGGCGCTATCTCCTCTAAGAACATACGTAGAAGATCCTGACCAAGACGAGATTGGCAGCTGCCTACGAGACTTGAAGTTTGACTCGTCTCTTCAGTAGTGCTGTTTTCTGGAATAGACAACATCGTAATGTTAGTTTATTTTATACTTCATGTTCGTAAAGAACTGGTATTTGGTAGTTAACTGTTTCTTACCAACTACAGAGCGACAAAAGCTGCTTTGTACGCTACTGATTTCTGATATGTCCGAAGCTTGCTCCTCCATTTCACCGGTACTGGTAGAGTTTCCTAATCTCAACGGAGACCTCGTTCGGCTAGATAACGACCCGGGAACACTCTTACTGAACTCATTTTTTAGGTGAGGAAACAAGCGATTTAAGCTTAATGCATTTTCTGAATGAAATGAACTTATAATATCTATAGACCTTGAATTACCAGTCATATGTGATTCTCCCCAACTGTTATCAGGTATCGAACGGGTCATCCTTTTCTCCCATATCTTTTCTTCACATATGGATATAGAGGTGTCTATTTTGGGAATAGACTTCTCTATGTCAGACAATTTTGTTACAGGTCTGTCTAAATCTGAGAGCTTAACAAAAAGATCATTTGAATCTTTTATCAAGTCTTCAGTAGGTGGTTCCTCGTGTATAGTGGGCACTGCGTTGTCACTGAAACTGTGCGAACTAATATCTATAGCTAAGATAGTTTCCGAAGTATCATGGGAAGGTATTACGGCTGCACCACTTTCTGGAATTTTTATAATTTCTGAAATACTTATGTTTGGATCATTGCATAGTGATTCTAATTTTTCAAACGTAGACAAACTGGTACGGCAAACGGCCTTATTTTTAATCACATCAGTTTCACTTGCTGACGTTTTGACGGTCTTGGTATTTTTAGTCATTAATGCTTCCGTGTTAGAATTCCCCTTTTTATTCAATGATGATAGCCTTGCTGGCATTTCCTTAACTGTTGATTTTTCACCTAAATCTATGTACATCGTAAAAATATTTTTCTTTTCGGGTATATTTTCAGGTTGTGTATGAGTTTTCGGTGGTAGTGGATCCGGTAAACTCGATAGATCAATATAAAATTTATGACTTGATTTTTCACTACTATCTGAATCGACAGAACTTCGACTTTTATTACAATTTTCAACAATGGCCGCGGATTTGGAATTAACTTTTACATTGTCGTTTGTGTTCTCACTGGATTTTATTAAATTTGCGTTTTGTTTGAGCATGTTGCTCTCTGTGTTTGATGTGGTAGACATATCAACAATCCAAGTAGGTGCGCTTGATATTTTAGACGCTTTTCCTTGATCACTAACATTTGGACTTTTTACTTCTGGTATGTAAGCTCCCGATACTATAGGAATATTTTCTATTTTCCGTTTGAGTAACGGACTGCTCCAATTACTAGTGCCTGGTTGAGGCAAATGGTCTTCCACTGACGCACCTCCTGATACGATTGGGGATAATTCATAAAACTTTTGGGATTTAATTCTAATGCTACTTTCACACTCTTTCAATGCAACGTTAGCTTCATGTTCGGACTCATATTGCCTCAAAGCAGAGGCTTTCACTGACATTATGGAATTATTTGGTGTACATGTCGTCATTACCCGGCCGACAATAAAGTGGTCCTCTTTATTGTTAATACTGTTATGTTCAACGAGTGCAGTGTTTTCAAAAGTGTTTGCACACAAAGAATCTTCTGTTATAGGAGTCATTTCAAATATGGTGGGAGATAAATCTTTTTGTATTGAATCTGGGTCTTTCTGATCTTGTTGTTCTAATGAATCATCGTTATCATTACATTCCGACCAATCATTTGGACTTATATCAGCTTTTATAGTGGAACAGGGTACAGGTTGACTGGGTGCTGGTAATGAATCCAATTTGATTTCTTTCAATTGTTTACTTGATTCTGAAGGTAAATTTATAGCTTCCGTTTCCTCTTCTACTAGACTTGCAGCATCAATAAAGCAAGAACCAGATTTGAAGGGTTTTTGACTTGTATCAGACTCAGGGTTTTCTGGACATAAATCATTAGAACTCGTAGATTCTAGTTTCTTTTGTAAATTATGTGCATCAGAACTTTGCCCATCACGTACATTGCAACTTTCGCAAATGTCTTTTTCTGATAATTTCGGTGGGAAAACTGACTCCCAAGAACCAGTCTCGGATGATAAAGATGATGACTCCATTATAACAATTTCTTCATTTTGCCTTTGCTTTTCTTCTTTCGACGATTTTCCGCTCATTTCTTCTTTAAATACACCGGGTCTGTTATCGATTGTTTGGTTATTACTTTCCTTTTCTACAGACATACCACTTAGAGATGACGAAAGTGGCAAGCCTAATAATTTCAATCTATGAAATTCTTTTAAGTCTGTGAATGGGCTATGGACTGTTTCTTGAGAATTAGTATTAGAGTTAGAATTAGTTACCTCGTCTGAAGTTATGTCGTGAAACGTGCTTTCTGTTAAAGATATGTCTGTTAATGTAACATCTTTATGACTATTAATGCTTTCCAACATTCCAGTATTTTCACAACCTGAATCTGATACATTGAAAATATTTTCCATTTTTGTATTATCGCCAACATTTAATTGAGCAAAACAGCCAGAAGAACCAGCTCCCGGCGAAAAAGTATAAGTAGCGGATTGATAATCTGATGAACTACTAGGCTCGTCTGTAATTAGGCTATCTGGTGAATACGTAGGATCAGCGATCGGCGCACAAGTATTCAGCGTTTTAAGAATGGGGTCAACAGTATCACTAAATACGGAAGAGTTATTTAATTTAGAATCTTGACTAGCGAACCCAATTGAATGCTTTTCATTACTCTTTTCAAATTTGGGGATGTTATCTGATACACGATACGAATTTAAAATATCACAAGTATTGGAATGTTTGATGGTTTTGGATGTGTGACTAGAAAGTGACAACGAAGTAGGTTTGGTAGGCTGTGAAACTTTTGTCTCTACTTTGTCATCGACTTGCGATTTTATAATTGATAAAAATGCATTAGAAAGCGCGTCCTGTTCGATTAGTTCTTTGTCTAGAAGATTGTTGTTTATAGGTACCAATGCATAATACTCTTTCGTTAGTTCGGTGCTTGGACTAGAGCTTATAGTTTTTTGGCTGCCTTTTTCGGTGCGTGAACTTATAGTACAATTTGGAGTGTAAAATGTTTCCGTCTCTTCTGTATTTTCCTTTGGATTCCACGACGCGTTTGCGGCGGAACGAACAATATTGAAATTTTCATTTAGGTATGTTATTATTTCGCTCTCTTGATGTTTGATGTCACACTCAGTGTATACGTCGCTGGAACAGAACAAGGCGATTTAAGCATGCAGAATATTGGAATGATAACATAATGTTTATAACAGCTAATCGTACCTTATAAAAGAATATATTTCATCAAAAGTATTGCGCTGTATATTTACATGCAAAATACTTTCAAGCTTGTGATAGAATTTACGGGTGCGCGTTTTGAGAATACAAGAATGAGTTAGTATTTTTAATTTCCCACACACCACTTCAAGATCAGAATAAATGGACTCGTCAAATATTCTGCAACAAACAGTCACATCACACCATGAAAACGAAATCAAGCTACACAGACACAAATCTTAGGAGCAGCATGATGTCAATATAATACTTAGAATAATAAAATGGCATTTATTAATTATTGATAACTCTATCGATATAATGACTTAAAAATATTCGTCACTGTGTAAAAAAACTTAAAAGTACCTAAATAAAAAATATAAAATAAAAATACCGGTACAAAATTATGTACATGTATTTATATGTTATGTATTTATCTATATTTGTAGTTTATATATATGAGTATTAATGTATATATTTGTAGATTTATATATTAAAATCTGATATCGTATTAACTTTTTAATAACTTTTATACACCCACATTGTCTCGTCTCTGTATCACCCGTAGGTTTATACATGTTTGTATATTAAGTTTAAATAAATAAGTACATGTCCCTTATACCAGTTTGCCTCTTGGCAAAGGCCATCTCTAGGTCTCTTCACTGCGTCTTGTCCCTCGCTACTCTTATTCAGCATAGTCTCTTCATTGCAACTTCGCAACTATATTGTTGAGTACCTCGGTTTTTGTTATCTGGGAATGTTTGTATCTGGGATATCAATTTATGACCTCTGTACTAAAATTTTCCTCTTTAGAGCGCATGAAGTGACCAGTCCACTTCAATTTTAGTTCCATTCTATTCTTTGAAAGGTATCAGTAACATGTGTTCGTTTTCTTATATCTATGTTTCTAAGTGCTTGACCTGACTGCAGGCGTGGTGCGGGGTGCGACGCGGCGATAACAGGAACGCGGTCGGGGTCAATATATGTAATTCTTACGTTTGAGTACGCCGCGCCCGCGCTTGCAACCTGATCATTTGCTATCCTTTTGTTGACTTCCGTTGTCATCTGGTCTTCAATTGATACGATTTGGACCAAATAGATATAATCATCAATTTAGAAGTCCATCGTTAACTAATATTTCTAGCTCCGCGCTATTCGACATAAGTTTGGTTTTAGTACCATACGTCATCATCATCAGACATAGGACGTCCACTGCTAAACATAGGCCTTCCCCAAAGATTAAAGACCGACCTGTTGGAAGCGGTCTGCATTAAGCGACTTCTTGCGACTGACTTTCCTGCGTCTGTCCACCTTGTAGGCGGACGTCCAACGCTGCGCTTGCCAGTACCTGGCCTCCATTCCAGAACCTTTCTGCCCCATTGGTTATCGGTTCTGCGAGCTATGTGGCCTGCCCACTGCCACTTGAGCTTGCTACTCCGCTGGGCTATATCGGTGACTTTCGTTATTCTACGGATCTCCTCATTTCTGATTAGATCACGTATTTGGTTTGGCACTACAGCGAATATATCCCGGATCAGCTTGTGCGAGATTTGAATGGCCCTCGGACAGCTCAAAAACAACAAGTATCATACATATTTATAATTATTCCTTTGTCGTTGATGTAATTTGTTAATTTTTTGCTTTAAAGCAAATCTATCAAAACACTATTGTTAGTAAGCAAATCTGTCGAAAAAGTGGATAAGGCTGTATATGGCTGGGTTGTAATGAAACCATAGCTGATGTTGACATCTAACTGTTAGAAAGTGTTGGTCTGTAATACCCGCAGAGACAGCCCTGTTGGGAATGAACAATGGGAGCAGCCTTTCATCTATGCCATAACATCTTTATTACAACCCACATCTGAGATATCTTTAGACTTTTTAGTTGTTGATATTTGATTCCTTAGGTGTTTATTCTTTTTTTGGGGTAGGTACGATGATGGCGTGTTTTTCTTATTATTTTGGCTATTTAGGGTACTTTGTGGCGACATTGATAGGTTCCAATTTTTTTGTTAGTGTGATAAGATGTACACAATATTTTTATAATATATAAGTATAATATATAAGTATAAATATATAAGTCAATAATTAATTCACAATAAATATGCTTCACATAGACAGCAATGACAATATTAGTATTAAGCAGGGTAGCAATGTTAGATAATAAGTACATGGGGTACATATTATACAAGGCTTGGCCAGTGAATCAGCTCCTTGTATTTGACCTCATATTGGATAAGTATTTCAAAGTTTCTTGGGTTCTTGGGACATTTTTGGGTATACAGAGTCGCAAATTGAAAATAAGTAGCGCATTATTGTACGCCTTTCAGACCATACCAGAATGTACCCTATTAGTTCAAGAACCATATTCTATATTGAGTTCGGCTCTTTGTCACAAAATGTTCTGTTATTGCTAGATCTACTACGCTTTATTGAGCAGTATAACAAATATAAGCGAAATGCTAATAACAAGATAAAACTGGTCAAGTATGAATGGAACTCACACCTATCTGGTTCCGTATTACTACTTGTTTTACAAAACATCTGTATATTTACTTTGTATTAATTATTTTATAAGTTTATATGTTTACCGCATTTGTTGTTTGCTAAAGAAATAATATAAAAAAACAATATAACGCAAAATTAGACAAACATTATAACTTTATTTAAGCATTACACAGTACCACAATATCAGGATTATAGAACAGATTGATTCCAAATACCAAAGAATACCAATACAAAGCTATTCTGAAGGAACATTTTCGAGACACAGACACATATTATGATATGTAACATATCCCAAATCATAGACACACTGAATAGAAAGCGCAGATATTAGGAAAAAATATCTAATTGGAAGTAAAGGGCATTATATAACATCACATATTTGCACATACCTGGCCACATCCTCCTCCAACTGCTTTTGAAGGTGGATTTTCAGATGTGATTCCTCATCGGAAGCAGAGTATTCGCCCGCCGATGCCGGCTTAATAGTCGAGCGAGCGCCCGGCATCAAGCATCTCTTATACCTGTTGATTTAGAAATGTATATTTAAGTATATGATCAAACAAACTCTAAATAATAATAATAATATTGTAAATTTTATTGCTCCCACATATTTCCTGAATTCGCTAGCTACTGAATTCGCCAAGTGTTCTTCTAAATGTGTATCTTTATAACGAAATTAAAATAAACATATTACTAAATTCAATAATATTATTGTAATAGAAAATAAAAATCCACACAAGAATTCACAGTTCCAATATTTATAACAATAAAACTATTATAAATTCAAACAATCTTTTTTCACTTAAGCACCAATAAAATATTTTTTTGTGATGTATTATTTAGAATTTAAATATTATCACAAAAAAGGAAACATTTTATGATCACTGATAAACTATAACAGAAATTATTTATCAGTTTCAATACTTCATGCTAACAAACAACCTGTCTGACTTCTAATCTAATCTCTGCATCATAATAATAATTGTGCAGTTGACAAAATTCAAGAAGCCAATGACAACTTCAAGTTAGTAGATAGGTATTCCAATATAAAAATTAAATGTATATCTGGCTCATGTGAGAAATTAGGAAAATGCTGATTAAGAATATGGTTCAACATATATATTTTCAAACATAATTAATTTGTTGTATCTATTTATCCCTTTTTTTCAGTATATTATATTTTATTTCTAAATAACACATTACAGTTGAAGTAACTATGCTATACCCGAATACTGTCATTTAATTAAACTGAGCATGTGCTTGAATGAAATACTGAGGTAGAGTTAAAATATCCAAACAGCATATCAGTAAATGTAAAAATCCTGACATTAATTGTAAAACGTTTTTATTATATAATCATTCAGATACAAATGAAATACTATACAACGATATGTCTACATACAGTCAATGATTGTGTTTAGTAGACATGCCATAGTGTGTATACAAGCGGGCCAAATGTAGGCATACATTAATTACATTATTTAGAATGCACATCACAGCTCTTCCTATTGTCTGATTTCTCATGACATCATTCACTGTTGGTTAAATAGGCTTCATATCAGGGTTCGAAAATATCCGATATTTATTATAAATATCAAAATATCGGATATTTATGATATATATCCGATATATATCAAGTTTGATATATATCCATTTTGTATGAAACCCATATTATTATTTTATTGTATTATTTATGAATACTGTTTGCATATGTGTTACATACACATACTAAAATTATAAAATAAATAACTCGTTTTCGGATAAGGCAAAATCAACTAAAAACCATAAACTCTTCTTTTAGGGCAGAAATGTTGCCATTTATGGATTAGAACTTACCATTAGGGAGTATGTTTTAACACTACTTCCACGCCATCTATATTTGGGAAGTAGAAATACAGCAACAAACTCCAAAAGTTACTTAATAACATTAATTTTTTAAACCATTTTTGTATTGCAATATATTATAAAAAAAATATTGATATATATCGTCGAACCCAGCTTGATATATATCGGATATATATCAGATATATATCTTGATATATATCCTCGAACCCTGCTTCATATATGACAAACATGTTTTCATTCTAATAGTTTATATATCGTTAGATTACTGCAAGAACTCATTATCCAATAAATACAAAATTTACCACTGCATAGTTGCAGAAAAATATAACATGTAAAGATATTGTAACCCAATTAGTATTATGGCATTTTTGTCTTGCAGTTTGTATCAAACTGACCCAATTTTTTCATATTACTATAGTCAAAATAATAAATGAATACTACCTTCTTTACTTTTGTTTAAAAATATCTATGGCTCCATCATTGTCTACCAGCTTGAAGTTACCTATTTTGTAAACATCTATTTTTAATCAGTCGACTAATGGTACAATATTAAACAAGTGAGGACCTTTTGATTTAGGTCCTCACTCCAAATGAAAATGATAGTATCATAAAAGTAGAAATGAGCTCTACATACCTAGTATTTTTTTATATATACATATAAACTAATAAAATATCATGCCATATTTAAATTTACCTCCCTTTATTGTAGTTTTATTTTTATCACCAACATCTGACAGGTAGTCACAAAATTATAATAAGGTCAGGCAATAAATCATAGGAAAGTCATATAGGGGTGAGATAATTTTTGGACTGTATCGGTGGAAGCCATTATTTTAAAAGAAGAAGATAATTTTTGGAAGATTTGTAGAAGATATGACACAGAGGAACTGCCTATGAAGGAAAAGTGGGAGGATCCAAATACTAGAGTAGACTACTGTGAGAAGAGTACTGTGACCTTAACATAGGTATTAAGATAACTTAAACTGAGATAACTTTCTTATAATATTAAATTACAAACTAACTAGATATAAAACTAAACTACATAAAATTCAAATAATTAAGATTATTTAATCTTCAACACACAAACGGCAAATACGCAACCGTAGTTATTAGTAGATAAAATGCAGTGGGTGATAAAGGCGCATAATGGGCCATGGACCAACGTTGAGGGGGCGTCATGTTCGCATTTGCAGCTGAGCAGGCATCGCTAAAACTTTTTCACGAGCAGACATATGTCATTTGCTGGTTGGTAACGCTTTGCGAAGTATCTAAAAACTGCTGTTACTGCGATTCGGTTGTTCTATGATCCACTAGTATCCATACTAATAAATACATATAATATAGAAGTCCCCCACTGGGTAAGTTCTGCATAAACTTAATATTTTGTCAATGTAGGATAATCACACAGGGGAGTGCGGCGAGAAAGTTGTGCTATGAAATCCGTACTGAATCTGCCTACGACCCTGAGTCTTACTCCTACAACACTACCTAATATCTTTTATAAAAAAAAAGTATCTTATTAAACTCTCAGTTAAAATTTGTTCCGATTCTTTTATTTTCTTCAATAGTAAAAGAAATACGTGACAGTACAAACACTGTTAAAAATCCACCAAAAATATTCAATTAGAATATGACGTATCACAACACCAATAAGATTCCAATAAGTTTGATGAACTGGGTAATTAATGATTAGCCTTCTAACTGGTAAAAGTAGTTAAAACTGTGATAACTATGGCTGTTGTGTTACAAGACTTCCTCCCAGGTAAACTCGATCGATAATCCATCTTCGTACATAAAACTCAGCCGGTTGACGAACGTCCCTACAACTAATAATTTACCACTATTCTTATTGAAATATGAACATAAAATAGTTTAATGTCATAAAACAACGACAGTTAATTTTTGTGTTAATATTTTTAGGCGTCCAAGTTTATAAAGATTTTGTATCATCATTTATTTTTATCCTATTAGTAGTTGTGAATTACCTACCCATTTAGCGCACTGATGTTAACTTACTTGTATTGAATCACAATTGCTGAATCTAGCTTTAGAGAGTATTTTAATATTTAGAGCCTTGCTTTACAGAATCAGGGTAATTTATAGTACGAAACACGGGATAACCGGAAATCTAAGGTTGATATTATCCCGTAATGCGATTGTTAGTAGTAACTAGGGATGTACATTCAACGACTTTAATTGATATAAAGGATGGATCGATTATCAATTTATTATGGGAACAATTCGATATTGAAAAGATACCTTTTCTTATTTGGTACATCGCTATTTGCGTATCATGAGTTCATTAACTTACATACATACGCACTCACGCCTGTATTTCCTGAAGGGGTAGGTAGAATCTATCTCCGTCCCATGATATGATAAGGAGCGACCTTATCATCATACTGGGCACAATTCTAGACTCTGGGCTGATACTGAGCATTTTGTGATAAAAAACCCAATATCACTTTTACCCGACCCGGAGATCGAACGCAGCAGCAAGCCGTTACTTTACATCGGTTCTCTGTGAGACAATTGTAACAAACCGGTCGGGCCGTCCCATCATGCTATAGACAAAACTACCAACAGCGTGGCTCTACCACCCAAATTATCAGGCTCTTGGGGTTAATTTAGATGAAAGAGGTAAATTGGAATGAAATCCCCTCGGTGTTCCTCAGATGACAGCTTTTATGCCCGGTGCCTTTGTGGTGCCAAACAAATGTTGACCAGCCCCTGATGAATAAGATTTGCCGCATAACTTATATCAAAAGGTACTGTACTGATTTTTGAGGTACGGAATCAAAAATTCTTATTAAATTAAGGATTATTTATGGCGATAAATCGAATCAACACTTTAACGCATCCCTAGCAGGTACAGGAGAGTAGGGGTAAGGAGCAGTAGATAGGTAAGTTAGTGTCAACAAATTTCTGAGTAAATATGACCGCACCTTTTAGTGGGTAGTAAACGATGTATTTTTTTAGTACATATTGTATCTATAAACGATGTGTATACCCACTTCGAGTATGTACTTTAATAATACATAAAATTCCATGTTTTTTGCATTTTGCTGTCGCAAAAGTTATTTTATCTTTAGAATGTACTGTTTAGGTCTATGGTTAAACCAGTTTTTTTATTGATTTAATTTGACAGATGTTTTAATTTTTCATCTTTGTTTTTTGACAGCTCGCAATGAAATTGCAATGGATTGCATCAATTCAAAAGGCAGTGTTGGTGGCGATTTAAATTCAAAATAGAATGAGTTGTAATTTTTTATTATAATCTCCTTTATAAGTTTTGTGTTATGTAAATATTTCACAGAATATCTACATCTATCTGTTGTATGTCAAAAGATTAGTGCTGAACTACCCAGTCGTTGCCTACTATCGAAGATCAGATCGATTCGTTATTTTAGATTTTAATATACTTAAATCAATGTCTTTCTTGTGACTAATATTACCTATTTACGAGTATGGACACCCCATCCGATAACTGGGACCCAGGTACGTGTCCTAAATACAATACATAGAGTAACTTGAATATACAATAAAGCTCGATATTGATTGAGGCTGATAACCATCTATAGCTCCGCAACCGCTCTTCAACTGGCCTCATTTTTAAGTAGTACCGAGTTTGTTTAAGTGTGAATTTTAATAAGAAAATATTTTGCAGTGTTCATACTAATTATTTGACCACTAAATAATTTATATTTATATTGTTACCAGAGAGTTTAATGGCCAAAAGTGAGAATTGCTAGCTGTTATTAAGATTATGATTTACTATTGTGCCATAAGTGTATAAATATTCACTTTTGATTTTTTGAAACAAAACAACTGATTCAATGGAAATGTAGATTATATTTAAATATTTATATGATCAGAACAATATTTGCCTAGAGCTTTTTGTGTTCCAGGTACTAGAACTAGCCTTTATGTAGAAATGAGTCTTACCACCATATTTAATACAATACTCAGGTCAGGTCATATAATGTGTGAATACATATGATCAATTTCTGCATATGATTGGTTCATTTTTGACTGAATAAAAATGATTGAGTCACATACAGAAACCTATGTACAGATACTACACTACACAAAGCTCAAGTGTTCTTGAATACGGGCATAAGACTTGTAGAATGTAGCATTTACAGTAGCAATATTAATTAGTGATCCAATACTACAATACATTACATATTTTTAAATTTATTATAGTACCTTCTTCATTACTGAGTGAATAACTGGATTGTAGATTGTTTTTTACTGCTTGTGTGATGGTAAGCGCCACACCTGCCTATAAACAGAAGCAACACCACAAAGAACTTTGAATTACAAAGAGCTGTATGGCACTGAGCTATGCTCGTCACCCCGATACATAAAATGTTAAGTCTCGTAATGCCCAGTAATTTCACTGGGTTCAATATCCTTCAAACTGGAAAACAACAGTGTTTACACCTACATTGTTGATTGGTGGTAGAAATAGACAAAGTGTGTTGGTAAGTCCAGATGGCCTCTGGAATATGAGGGACTTACCACCTTGTAAACATAACTTATTGGAAACATAATTTATTGATTAATATCATTTTTTTTTAAATATTATACCTGAACACTGGAATGCCACTCAACTGTCGACTGTCTAATGATCTTAAATGCTTGAGTTATTTGTCAGTATTCAGTCATTAGTCGTCTACGTTATTGTAGTTTTTTGAATGCTGTTTTGGTATCTTTATGGCTAGAATAGTGGAGGCATCAGCAAATTTTGCTACAATTTGAGATCTGAGGAATGCCTGCATGGAATATGTCTCCAAATGGTCTCTTCATTCAGTTGTATATAAAAAAAACAGTGTAGACTGTAGCATAATAGTCATGACATCATCCTTCAATATACAATGGTCTCTATTACACTATTTCTTATTTGACTCAGCAAGATTCACTCCATAAATACTTATAGAGAATGAATTTCCTCCTTTAGATACATTGGGACTTTCAAATTTCTTCATCATTGACTTCCACACATGTCAGCACTAAGTTCGTCAAACAGCGGACAGGGTCGGCAACGCGACGCTGACGGGACTGCGTATAGATAGTTGAGCGTCGAGCGCGACAGTTCTGTGTTGACTAATGCAATACAACTGCTCACGTCCCGTCAGCGTCGCGTTGCCGTCCCGCCGCGTTCGCTGTTTGACGAAACCCTAAGGCTGCGGTTAGACGACGCGAAAAATTTCGTGCGCGGCGGCTGCACGAAATTTTTCAGTCATAGCAAATGTATGTCTTATTAACTAGGACTTAACGTTGAAATTCTTTGTGAGTAACCAACCGCGCGGCGGCCGCGCTCGCGTTTACACGATCGCGCAGTCGCCGCGTGGTTGGAGCGTTGCGAAGAATTAAACATTATGGCTTAGTCAATAGAGTTTACAATAGTTTTTCGAGTGATTCGAGCGAGGCGGCCGCAACGCAGTGGGATTCCTTGTCATATAAACGCGCCCTCACACAACATTATGAACAGCTATTTATGTTTTTTCGGACATCACATGACTCACTAGCGCATGCAAAGTACTCGCTGTTTTACCTGCTGCTACTCTTCGTCCACTCCACTCTGCCACTGTTCTTCCATCTACCTTATCCTCATATCCTTCGTATAAAAAACGAGTGGTATGCGAGTGGTATGGTATGCGAGATGTGAGAGGACGTCTGGGCTGGTAGGGATTCTGCCACCAAGCAGCAGTATATAAGCACTGTTATGTTTCGGTTTAAAGCACACTCTACCGGGCATTTTTTTTACGGTAACAAGCGCAGTCCAGTGCCATACTGTGCTTTATAGTTCAAGGATCTGTGTGTTGTTGCTTCTGTTTTTGGGCAGGCGTGACGCTTATTATCAGGCGAGTGAATGTGTGTAAAAATTTGGAAAAA
Source organism: Amorpha juglandis (assembly GCA_949126905.1). NCBI lineage: Eukaryota > Metazoa > Arthropoda > Insecta > Lepidoptera > Sphingidae > Amorpha > Amorpha juglandis. Next base: position 11,727,581 of record OX421367.1, read on the forward strand.
AGTATAAAACGAATTTATTCATAATTTTCAATCTACTAAACAATATAACATAATGTATACACTTTGTTATAGCTCTGACTCGTCTTTTGACTTCACTGAAGGAGGTTCAATGTGGGGGTGAAGATGTCGCTTTCCTAAGTGAGCTACTTCAATCTAAACAGCTTCATGCTTTAGTACAAGTGCATAACAAGATTGTAGCAAAGGGGAAAGATGACAAATTCTATCCTCTCTTATCAAATGCTATGCAAGTCACTCTAGAAGTATTTGAAGTTCTTGGAGAAGTGACAACTGTCTCGAAGGAGTACCAAGAGCTCCTCAATTTGCTGCAGAAACCACATTTTCAAGTAAGTCACAGATTTGTGTAATACACAAAAATATTCTGTTGAAAATGACATGGAAATACCTTAGTGTTTGTCTGTCGATAGGATACTTTTATCCTGATAATATATTATCGTGGAATGTAATACTAAAAAGACATTTGCGACACCACGAGTAAAAGCTGGACATAAACTCAATATGTTATGAGCATAATTTGAAGTGTGCCCCTTTTAAGATGTGACAAATGTCCTACTTTTTTTTTTTTTTTTTTTTTATCCTGGCTCGGCAAAGTGACTACGCTACACCTGATGGTAAGTGTAGCGCAATCCAAGAATATTGTCGACCAACGATAAACAATGTGTCCATCGTTGGTCGGCAAGATCATGCCGGCCTGTCAAAGGGCCAAGGAGGGGGGAACGAAAAAGGGATGGGAAAAGGGTGAGGATCAGGGGGCAAGCCCCTGGGGAGAACCGGATATACACTGGCTGACCCTGGAACGCGACCCACGCAAGGTGGGCCACTATGGCAGGTTTTAGCACCAGTGTACGGTGGTCGCTATCCGGTCGGATACAAGTATCCTCCCACCAGCAGCACTAGACAATAAATGTGAAAGTTTAGATGTTTATGCATTTAGATGTTTGTTAGTTTATACTTGTTTAATGTCCATAACAATAGTTGACTGTATGGTATATCGGTCAGGCAATTCTCTGCACCCACGATGCTGTTGCCCAAAAAGACTACTACCCTCATTTACCTGACGTCCCCCCTGACGCTGATGAGGATGAGGAGACTGTCAAGATTGTGCAACTAGTCAAAAGTGACGAACCATTGGTAAGAACTGTATAATATTCTCTCTTTCTATTCATGAGTCAAACAAATAATCATTTAGAAATAGCAGCTAAGGTTCGTTTACCAAATGGATTGTACAAAGGGCTCATAGGTAGCTTTGATGCTCTGCACTGTTGAAATGATCTGTATATTATGTATAAACAACCAACCAATATAACATTACATATTTTATCATAACTACTATAATTAAGTATATTTAAGTATATGTATGTATTACTTATAGATTTTTTAATTTGTTTCATTCTGTATTTAGTATTTATCATTGAACAGGGTATCAAGCCAGAAATAGGTTTTGCTCGTTACTATGTAATTAATTAATTAGCATCAGGAAGGATATTATATTTGAATACATTTTTTTTCATTGTAAGGGTGGAGCACAGAGTGCAGAACCTATTGTGGTAAGTACTACTTACGATATCAATAATGTTGATTTGTTCGCTACTTATTTAAATGCTTGACTTTAATTTGGCAAATTCTATGTGTCACAATCTTTTTATTTTTATCGCCATTATTTCTCTATTGTCACTCTTTTTGCCGTTTCTACAATTTAAGATTATTATTAGCTGCTATCTCTAGATGCTATGGAATTTGTATTGTGCTGCGTGTCCGCGTCCTAGCCACCACATCCCAGTATCTAATAGTGCTGCACTAGCCTCACACAATACATATTGTCTAATGTCTTATGAATATGAATTATTTTGATTGCATATATAATCCTTTAACTTTTTGTGTACTGCATCATAATAGCCACTTGTTTCCTGATTTATTTTTACACATATTCTCATAATATCTGTATCTAAATAATTGAAATGTTAGTAGCTTTACAACATACGTTGCGTTGCAGAGAAGTGGCGCGACCGCGGGCCCTTGCATAGATATGTGCTTTGAGATGTGTAGGGTTGGATTCATTATAAACCCTTTGATATATTATATGTCCATGGACATCATAATATATGGTAAGAGACGTTTTGAGTGATTGTTACGTCCATGTCTGTCTATTATTATTATTTGTTTATGGCCAAAGAGCGTGCTAACGTGAACGGCTTATGTCAAATTCGTATTTTTAAAGCGCATGTTTTCATGTTAGTTCTGCTACGAATGAATGTTATCAAAACCTGCCTTGTATTTGAATACTAAAGAGTTCTATAAACAAAAAAAACAGAATAGTAAACCCCCTTCATTTTCTGTCAAAAGAATATATTACAATTAGTATTTTTCTACAAGAAAATTATAAACATTTTGGAAGCTAATATATATCTATCTCTCTTACTTTAATTTAAAAGTGACGCTGACATACATACTGATTTCATAAATAACTATTTTTGAATTGACAAATTCGAGTAAATTTTACCAAAATATAATACTGACGACCCAACCGTAGTTTGCTTGGGAAATTATTTATTTTAACAGTTAGTAATAAATGTGATAAATAAATGGCAAGTAATAGAACCACGCTGTAGATAGTTTTGTCTAAAACTTAAATGGGCCGGCTCGATTGGGTTGCTGCCATTATCTTACAAAAAAACGACGTAAAGTAGCGATTTACTGCTGCGTTTCGCACGGTGAGTGAGATATGCGAAGGCGGAAATACCCTCCCTTTCCAACTCCCCTAATTATACTTTTCCCTTAAGATCTTCAACGCGGTTTATAATTCTTCGGGTGTTGTGGCGGTTCATGGGCGGTGAAGATAACTTACTATCCCGTGACCCACTTCCTCGTTGGCCAGCCTATGCTACAAAAAATCCTGATACTCGCGATACATGTTAAAGTAGTGTGGGTTTAGGTCTAAGCGTGTGATTGATGGGGGTGTTTATTGTATTATATTATATATCAATAACTTCTTTGGTAAATGTATATTATGTTCGTTCGTAGCGCATAAATGAATGTACCGATTTGAAAATGGGTATAATCAAAATGGTGTTTGACTATGTATGAAGAAAATCAGTTTGCAAAAAAGAGATCTTTTCAAATAGATGCCGCGGCATTGTCGGTTATGTTACAAATATACTGGCTTGTATGAGAGGTATTTCATTTTGTCGATTAGGGGGCAACCATCAAGACTGATGAGGAAACTGGCAAGATAGTCATAGCACGGGTGATGCATGGCGGCGCCGCTGACCGCTCCGGGCTCATACATGCCGGAGATGAAGTGATCGAAGTGAACGGGATAAGCGTTGAAAACAAAACGCCTGCTGATGTTCTCACAATACTGGTAAGCGCCCCTTTAAGCCAGACTGTAGATTTTGACGTCGTAAGGCCGCTCGCAGGTTTAATACCCCCATTCAGACAAATGTTTGTGTGATTGGAGAATATTTGTGAGTATTCTCTGATTGAATGTCTGATCTTTATCAGGTCGTCTGTCCACCTTGTAGGTGGACGTCCAACGCTGCGCTTGCCAGTACGTGGCCTCCATTCCAGAACCTTTCTGTCCCAGCGGTTATCGGTTCTGCGAGCTATGTGGCTTGCCCACTGCCACTTTAGCTTGCTAATCCGCTGAGCTATGTCGGTGACTTTCGTTCTTCTACGGATCTCCTCATTTCTGATTTGATCACGCAGAGAAACACCGAGCATAGCTCTCTCCATAGCTCGCTGAGTGACTGGAAGTCGCTGGATGGAGGCCGCTTCCAACAGGTCGGTCTGGAAATCTTTGGGAGAGGCCTATGTTCAGCAGTGGACGTCTTGTGGCTGAAGATGATGATGATGATGAATGTCTGATAGTTCTTGATGCCAATGAAATAACATAATCATATCTTATTAAGAAGGTTAAGACAGTAGTATTGGAATAAAAAAAACCGATTCTACATTATTGGTACAAAATTAATAAATACACACGTGAGTTAATGATCTTTATATTTCTGCAGCAAAATTCCGAAGGCACCATCACCTTTAAACTGGTGCCTTCATTCGGTAAAGGTGGTTCCCGAGAAAGCAAAGTGAGAGTTCGAGCTTTATTTAACTATAGTTCTTCCGATGATCCGTACATACCATGTAAGGAAGCTGGACTAGATTTTAAGAAAGGAGATGTCCTGCACATAGTTTCTCAAGACGACGCTTATTGGTAAGTTGTGGTAACATCGTAATAAAGCAACGTATTGTAGATATGTATAGTCAAATTTAGGCTACGTATAGTTTACGTTATATCGTAATTATTTCATTAGAATATAAATAAATAATTTTATTGAAGTTATACTTCTTTAGGCGCGTTATGAAAAAATGATGAGAGTGAAATTTTAAGATGCGCGCGCACCTGTGACACAAAAAATTAACAGTATGAAGTTAGGCGCGTTAAGAAAAAATGATGAGAGTGAAAGTAGCCGTAATTAATAAACAAATGACGATTTAGACAAAGAAAAACTCTTTAGGTTTTTTCTTATTCGGAACATGTTGCCGTAAAAAGTACCAGGCTCGCATAAACGCGAAGAGAGTAGAATGTACTTCTATCATGTCGAGTGGATATGTTGATATAAATTAAAATACTTTTATTTAATATAATTAACACTAAATATTATTAAATTATTAATGTTACGATATTTCATCGTTGTTGTGAAGACTTGAGAATAAATTACACTTGTCTTTGGCGAAATGCATAACAATGCGAAGCTTAAGAGTGTTGTTACAAAGACTTGGCTGTATGAGCTACAATACCTTTGCCTATTAAAAACCCGAATTTGAACCAAAAATTATAATACCGAGGACTATGACGGAAGTGAATACTTTTTAAATTGTTTTCGAAATTAATAAGTGTCCGTTCTATTGAAACTATGAATCAACACGCATGAAACATTTACTATAATAATAATTATAATGTACATTATAAATAATAATTATTATTATAGTAAATGTTTCATGCGTGTTGATTCATAGGCCATTTTTGACAATGTCCTTTATAATTTATATATGTGCTAATAAATTATATTCAGTAGTGATTTAAATTGAATATTTTGATTGATATTACTTACTATTTGTGAATATTAGTGAAAAAAATTGTGCTTATATACTTTTTCAAGTGCTCCAATATAATTGAGGTTAACTATCCGTATGTATTATTTATTGATATAAATTAAAATACTTTTATTTAATATAATTAACACTAAATATTATTAAATTATTAATGTTAAATACTTATTATTATTGTAATCAATTATTTGCATGCAATTAAAAACTATTTTTTAATGATGCCAAAGAAGTATAACTTCTCACGCGCGTACATAAGTACACGCACCCATTTTTTTTTTTTTTTATCGAACGAGTTACCTATCGATAATCTACTTGCAACTGGACAGCACTAAATGTTATGCAGCTGAGCTTTTGTCTCACTGAAGTATTGTTATTCTCGCTCACCCACTTGACGTACAACTTGATTAGTTTACAAGGATAAATTTGCTGGCTCTCTTTAATCATAAAAAAACGAGTCATTGAAATTAGTATGTAAATTTAAGATGTATGATAATTTTATAGATTTTGTAAAGATCAGATATACCGGGCGGTGTAAGGCACGACTCCGAATAATTCTTCCGGTAATAAAACACTACTTTAATATAAACGGAAAACGTTATTTTTTTATTGTTTACTTGTCATTTTGGAAACAAGACCGCAATGTAAAGCGTACCAGTCGCACGCGTCATTACTCAGTAGGTAGTGTAAGGTCGGCAACGACCCTATGAATCTTTTGGTATTGTGGACGTGCATTGGCGGTGATCACTTACCATCAGGTGACTCACTTGCTCGTTTGCCGGTTAATGCTATAAAAAATACTACCTTCTAGAAAAGTTTCTGTAATACGTTGTACAAACATGGTCAATGTCACCTATATGACCGGTCTAAAGTTAGTCACGTGCTCTCTACGCTTCATGTTACGCATATCTCTCGAGGTTATATCGACCGCAGTACCGTCCAGTGCCATGCAGTGCTTTGTAATTCAAAGTTCTGTGTGGTGTTGCTTTTGTTTATGAGCAGACGTGGTTATTGTCATCAGCCATAACCGTCCTCCTTGTCTCGTCATTCAACCAAATAAAAAATATATATACTTTAGGTGGCAAGCACGTCGAGAAGGCGACAAGGTGATGAGAGCTGGCTTGATCCCCTCTAGGGCTTTGCAAGAAGGCCGCATCATTCACGAGCGACAATCGGATCCGCAAACGATGGATGGTGAGTTTAGACTTTGTAAGATTACTAAACGAATAATTTCGAGCCAATACTTACTCCCGCATTTATAAACGTTTCTGTGACGCCACATTGTGAGCGCGAACGCATAGGGACGATTTCTCTAAACGTCATTGTCTGGTTTTTGGCGCTAAATCAAAACAGACCAATCATGTCCACAGAATTCGACATTTGGCATAATGACTTAAGTGATGTTTATGAGTACAGGCATTAATGCCTTTGTCAAACAAACAGCGATCGGTGGGCGTGAAGAAGCGACTTAGGCAAATAGTTCAACACTTTTCACTTTCGCATTTTTATGTAACCAGCTTAAAGTGCAAATTACATAACTCGGTTGAAAATAAACACGCCTCGCCTCGCCTTTGGTTCTCTGTATTTTTGACAAAAGTTTAAGCCCATACAATACTACGACGTATAGTGACGATATACAAGAAGTTTCTCGCTTTGACTATTTCTGCCGCCAAACAACAGTGTGTAAGCACTGTGTAAGTGAAAAGGGTAATATTGCTACATTAAAGACATATTTTCGTACAGTACAAGCACGTTTGTATAATATTTTATTTTATTTTATACCAACGTGCTTGTACTAATATATAATAATGATATTTTTTTATTGTCGTTATTTAATTCTGTGACGTGCAAAGTATTGTATGAATAAATTAAAATGAAATAAAGTATACGCAAAAAGTATTTGTGTGACATCGGTTTCATCCCTATTGGAAGGTGCAAAATATCAGTATTTTTTTATAAAACTAAGATAGAACATTGTTTGCGTTCAAACCCTGATAACTCTTAGGCTGGATTGCACCATAATAACAGTTATAGTTAAGGTTTATGTCAAATTTGACGATTACAGTAACGCTGACTTTAACATTGACTAAGGAACGTGTTGCACCATCTTATTTTGATAATACTAGATTCCTCCATAAATTCTAGAAGCAGGGACATAATATTATTTTGCATCATAGACGCTTTAGGAGATATATCGGTTTGGAGGTTGCAATTGAAGCATCTGACAGCTATTTAACTTAGACAATAGCTTTAACTAGCGAGTCTAAGGCGGTTACGGTTAACAGCTAAAGTTATGACGTCATCTAACAATTGTCCAATGGTGCAACTCGATTTTTGCTTAACCGGTACTTTAACATGTTTGTCATAGCTAAAGTAAGTTGGTGCAACCCAGCATTAGTTTTTTAGTTTTTTCTCTTGTTTTGTTTCATGTTTTACCATGTGAATCCCTAACACTATAATATCTAATTTGCATGCTCTGATCAGGAAAGCCAGCCCTCTGCAGTCCCTCAGGTAACAACTCGGACTGCGGCCCGAAAACACCATGCTCACCGACTCCCACGGCCACCGCGCTCCTACCGTGCAAGTCCACTCCGAAAGTGAAGAAGATCATATACGACATCACAGAGAATGATGATTTCGACCGAGAAATGATACCCACGTACGAGGAGGTGGCCAGGTTGTACCCACGTCCGGGGTTGGTTCGACCCATTGTGCTAGTGGGAGCGCCTGGTGTCGGACGGAACGAGTTACGGAGGCGGTTGATTGCGACAGACCCCGATAAATATATCACACCGATTCCTTGTAAGTAAAATGATAAACACGATAGCTGATGATGGCCTGCTTGCACCCAAGCAAGAAAAGAAGAAGGCAAATAGTGCAACACTTTTCACTTTCGCATTTTTATTTAACTAGCTTAAAGCGCAAATTACATAACTCCGTTGTTAATAAACACGCCTCGCCTCGCCTTTGGTTCGCTGTGTTTTTGACAAAAATTTAAGCCCGTGCAATACTACGACGTATAAAGACTTCTTCTCGCTTTACTATTCCTGCCGCTCAAGGTGGTATGTCTCTCGTATGCGGGAGGCCGTCTGGGTTGGTACCACCGCTTTTTCTATTGCTACCGCTTACGCACTGTTGTGTTTCGGTTTGAAGGACTTTAAAGCCAGTGAAATTACTGGGCATTATGAGATTTAACATCTTATGTCTCGGGGTGACGAACGCAGTTCAGTGCCATGCAGTGCTTTATAACTCAAAGTTCTGTGTGGTGTTGCTTCTGTTTATGGGTAGGCGTGGCGCTTAACAACAGACTTGCTCGTCTCGTCATTCAATTAAATAAGAATATATTTTGTAGATACATCTCGAACGCAGAAGCCCAGCGAACAGAACGGCAAAGATTACATGTTCGTTACACGTGAGAAAATGGAACAAGACATCGCCGACGGTAAATTTATAGAACACGGTGAATATAAGGGAAACCTTTATGGAACATCGGCGGAGAGCGTGGAAACTATCATCAATTCAGGTAATATTTGTTGGTATATTAAATTAATCAAGATTTCTTCTCTCCCTTCACCCCCAGAAGCATTCAGGCGTACCTATTGATCTCGACGTTTCGAAAGCTTTTCAGCCTTCGTGGTCCACCCCGTGACCGTGATTTCAATGGGTATTGTGATATTTTTTAGGGCGAGTGTGCATATTGAGTCCTCATTGGCAAGCGTTGAAAATGCTCCGCACGGCGAGACTGCGGCCATACATTGTGTTCATCAAACCGCCCACACTGGAGAGACTAATAGAAACGAGAAGTGCAGCTAACGCACGTTCTACTTTCGACAAAGAATCGTCTCGCGCGTTTACGGTCAGTATAATATTGAAACGATAGTTTATTATATATCTATTTATTTATTGACAAAATTCCACAGCTCTTAAAGATAATTAAAATAAGCTAAAAAATAAAGGATTTACTATTTACTTTCTAAAGAGTACAACAGAGACAGTACGTATAATTCTTTATTAGTTTTTTGTTCATGTGTATGTATGTATTAAGTAGTAATACGCTGGCGCGCTCAAGATGCAAATATGTTTTTGGCATGCTATTGTCGACTGTATTTTCAAATTGCATAAGGCCAATATTTTATTAACCGTCATAATATTATATGCGTGTAGCGATTTGCTAATTGCTAGGCGTGGGTTGCCACTGGCCCTGTACAATGTGTTACCAGCTGCGAGTGGGATAAGGGCAAGTGGTAGAAGAAAATGGTGCATAACACCTTTAACAACCTTATTTCCCGTCAAAAATCGTTTTCAACTATATGAGTTTGTAAAGAAAAAAAAACGTGTGCGTCTCGGGTCCCTCGACAGAAGTGATAACTTAAACTAGTGTGGGTTAAAGTGAGAGCGGAGGAGCCTGCCTTCTGCTGCCGTATGCGTGAGAGAAAGGGAAGAATGGCGCCGTAACGCGTTACGTTATGCAGCGGTTTACCCTCTCATAAGAAGTTATCACTTCATTGCATTGCTCTGCACTGCACTGCACTCCAGTTCAGTCCAGTCCGGTCAAAGTCCTGCCAAAGTCCGGTCCAAGTCGGGTCAAAGTACACACTATCGTAAACAAAAATTACAAATTATATTACATAACTGAGGGTTAAAGTAAGAGAGGAGGAGCCTGTCTACTGCTGCCGTATCGTTACGTTACGAAGCGTTTTGCCCTCCCATAAGAAGATATCACTTCAAAAACAATCCTCATATGTTGTTACATCGTTTGATTCCAGGAGGATGAATTGTCGGACATAGTGCGTTCGTCGAATCGCATAAATTTCCTCTACGGGTACATGTTCGAGGAGGAGATCGTGAACGAGGACTTGGCGAGCGCTCTGACACAGTTGTTGAAGGCGACGTGGCGCGTACAGTCCGAACCACTGTGGGTACCCGCCTCCTGGGTGCAGTAAACACTACACTGCACATACAGAACATACGTCTAAATAGACACCGTATGTGCTGCTCGACCGCAACAATTAGGCGCATGGCAGATGTGACGTTTTAGAGCTTGATGATAGAGGGTGGGGCATAGCGGGTTCATATTGAATACACGTATATTGGAGTATAATTAAGTATAATTTGGGGCACGATATAAATTTGTTATGATAACTCTTGTTAATTACTTAGTTTTTGTTATGAAATCAATGGAGTACGTAATGAAATCGATAAGTACATTTTTTTTGTATGTTTAACTGTGGTGAAATTTTGCCAAACACTCTTTTCCTTTACTTGACATTGCAACGCATGCGGGGTACAGCTAGTTGCTAATAAATTTTAACAGAATAATATAACAAAATTAGCAATTTGATGATCAATACAACCTGGTAAGTCCTGTGAGATGTAAGGTCCAACGGAATGTCACCCTTACTTACGTTCCATCCGTGCGCCTAAATGTTTTCGTCGTTAGTATTTACCTACTTCGCGTGATAAAATCTTGGAAGTTTTAGTTAATGCGTACTCATACACCCGTATTCACAAACCTGACTATGTAGTCTAATTGTGTACGTGAACGCATTAGGATCATTTCTGTATACGTGATTAGTCCGTTTTAATGCTCAACAAAAACGGAACAATCACTTAATATACAGAAATTCATACATGGTTATAAGCTCGCTTATGCATTGTTCTTGAATACGGGCATATGATGTAGTCCGCCTGTGACGTTAACGCAGTAATACGTCAATATAGATAGTAAAAATGTGGCACGCTTGGTTAATACAGATTGGAGAAGTAACGTTGTCTATTTAGGTCTATGTCTGTGAGTGCACTTCTACCCATGTCTCAGAGACATCTGCACCGTACCAAACGGACTTTTAGTTCATAAAGAGGTTGAAAATATAACTGCATTTATGTACACATATATACCTTAAAATATTAAAACTATGTTCATTATTTGATAACAATAGTTTAATAAGTTAAACACATCTATCTATATGTGATTGTTTTGATTTGTCGTGATTCGTGATCGGGCTTAGATTGAGTTCATTATGAGAATGTTTCGATGTGTCGTGATCATGCCCCGTGAATGGGCTTTAACGTAAGCAATAGTACACCAACGTGATACAATTATCACATATGTAAACACGATTTCAATAAAGAAAATTCTAAATGTTACGTAGAGACAATACTAGACATAGTTTGGAATAGGTTTGATGTGATCCACAGATCATTGATAATATAATAGATGTCGTACCTTATACTACATCGTATACTTACATTTAACGAAAACATGCACTATATATGTAATCTATGCGTATTGCGTGACGTCAGACTATGTAGTAAAATTGGACTGCTTGATTTTAATATAGATTTTTATATGTACGTGATCTATTATATTATGCGTGATGTGTAATCCTATAATTGAGGCTAGAACCAGAGTGGCCTAACTGCATTTTGATTACTTTTAACCTATTTGTGTTTTCGTCAATGTAAACCACGGCCGAAATGGACTTGTACTGCCATCTATGTCAACATGATGTTACTAATTATAGGCCGCTCTGGTCTTGTAGATTAACATTTTTAAATTATGAAAATACAAATAGGTTAAAAATCATCAAAATGCAGTTAGGCCACTCTGGTTCTAGCAGCCTCAATTACAGACCAACAACATGTAACTATTCTATACCAGTTCCCGAGCCGTGGAATCGGAACGTCAAGCCGACTGAAGTAATATTTCTGTTATCGCACAATGGTTACGTCGTTAGTTGATCTGTGACCACCTTCGCATTGTGAACGTCATAGTTTTAAAGCAAAACAGATGCACCAAATGACATTATAGCTTTATATTTCTATATCGTGCTTATTGACAAAATATTAGTATAGTTTTTTCTAGAAAATATCTAAGGCTGGGTTGCACCATAATACCAGTTAAAGTTTAGGTTTATGTCAAATTTGACGGCAACAGTAACGCTGACTTTAACATTAACTGCGGAATGTGTTGCACCATCGTATTTCGATACTTCTAGGGGTTATAATTGAATCATCTGACAGCTATTTCAACTTAACCCATAGCTTTAACTAGCGAATCGTGGGCGGTTACCGTTAACAGCTAAAGTTATGACGTCATCTAAAATTTGTCAAAAAGTGCAACTCATTTTTTGTTTAACCGGTACTTTACATTATTCATTGCTAAAGTAAGAAGGTGCAACCCAGCATAAGTGTGTTATAATGACGATAAGTTGTGCCTGTTTACACAGTTAATTGTAGTTATTTGCGCATCATATCCACGTATTACGGGCAGAATAGTCTGTAAACTGTTGCCTGAGCATCGTGACAGATGTCACTAACTCTCTTACATTTATTTAAGGGTATTACGCGGATTGGTATTACATTAATATGTCATGTGAATATCACCGATTAATCCACACATCGAGAACCTAAATAGATTTGTTACTTCGAGTGCCAATATCTAGGGCAACTCGTCAAAGTGCACTATATAACTACAGTGCACCACAGTGGTAATGTCGGTGTACGTACGTATATATATACAGTTTGGAATTATAACACGCAGAAGTTAACTAGGCACCTCGGTGTAATGACGTCATAGGAATGTACTAACTGCATAACAAATTCAAGTACCCTTATAAGACCCATCGATACAAATTATTGTGACTGCGAATGTGGATGGGCACGTTTTCAAGCGAAGTTCACGGGCGCGGGTTCGCGTGCGTACCTACTAAATTGGTTACTAAAATATGTTTTGTCTCATTCTCACTCTGACAGATGACAAATGTGTGACTGACGCTAAACATATAATAATTAATCAATAGATACCTATTCAGCGTTTATTAATAAGGGGGCTAAATGTAGGTATATTTTTTGGTAACAGTTCTATATCCATAAAAATAACAATAATAACAACGAAAAAAACACGAAGGAGGCGCGTGCGTAACGGTAGTATTTAATTTACTGACCGTAATGACGCGTCGAGGGCGAGAGCGGTAGGCGGTGGGGTGTGGTGGGAGGGGACGCGCATTCCACTGAGGTGCCAAGTTGATTTCTGTGTGTTATAATTCAATACCTATTACAAATTCATTTGCCATCAGCCAAGCAGTAATAATAATATATCCTTCTCATGTCGAGCCTACATAGTAGTGTGAGCGTCGCGCGTCATAAAAACAACTTTTTAGTATCAAACTAACGCTATATTTATCGTTATCTATGGGCTACGTGTGTTTGGATTGCAAATAAAGTTTGTAATTGCTATTAAAATGGGGTTTAGTAAAAAAAGTACTTGGTCACGTCCCATTTGTATTTGGTCAAGCTTTAGCAAAACGACCCGTTCGCAGAAAATCCTATTTGCAAAAGGTCCCATTTATGCCAACTAATGGAAAGTAAATAAAAACCCCTTTACAAACGGCTACATAATTTTATATCATCAACCACCATACAATTATACAAACAATACTACTTAATACTTATATGTCCAAGCTTCATTATTAAAGCATAAAAGATTCAGGACATATTATACAATGTTCGAGAAAGTTTCAACTACTATTTAACGTATAAGACAGCTATTTTACTTAGTAGACATTACTCTTTATGATTTATGAAAGACTAGTATATAACATAAAAAAATGGGTGCGTGTACTTATGTACGCGCGTGAGAAGTTATACTTCTTTGTTATTTATTCAATTTAATAGCAAATATTAAAAATTAATATTATTATTTGATGTTCAATTTTAATTTTTATCACAAACTTTTTATTAAATGTTTTTTAAATTTATTTCTTTATTTTGTGAATATTAAATAACCAATAATAAGTATTTAACATTAATAATTTAATAATATTTAGTGTTAATTATATTAAATAAAAGTATTTTAATTTATATCAATAAATAATACATACGGATAGTTAACCTCAATTATATTGGAGCACTTGAAAAAGTATATAAGCACAATTTTTTTCACTAATATTCACAAATAGTAAGTAATATCAATCAAAATATAAATAAATAAATAATACATACGGATAGTTAACCTCAATTATATTGGAGCACTTGAAAAAGTATATAAGCACAATTTTTTTCACTAATATTCACAAATAGTAAGTAATATCAATCAAAATATTCAATTTAAATCACTACTGAATATAATTTATTAGCACATATATAAATTATAAAGGACATTGTCAAAAATGGCCTATGAATCAACACGCATGAAACATTTACTATAATAATAATTATTATTTATAATGTACATTATAATTATTATTATAGTAAATGTTTCATGCGTGTTGATTCATAGTTTCAATAGAACGGACACTTATTAATTTCGAAAACAATTTAAAAAGTATTCACTTCCGTCATAGTCCTCGGTATTATAATTTTTGGTTCAAATTCGGGTTTTTAATAGGCAAAGGTATTGTAGCTCATACAGCCAAGTCTTTGTAACAACACTCTTAAGCTTCGCATTGTTATGCATTTCGCCAAAGACAAGTGTAATTTATTCTCAAGTCTTCACAACAACGATGAAATATCGTAACATTAATAATTTAATAATATTTAGTGTTAATTATATTAAATAAAAGTATTTTAATTTATATCAACATATCCACTCGACATGATAGAAGTACATTCTACTCTCTTCGCGTTTATGCGAGCCTGGTACTTTTTACGGCAACATGTTCCGAATAAGAAAAAACCTAAAGAGTTTTTCTTTGTCTAAATCGTCATTTGTTTATTAATTACGGCTACTTTCACTCTCATCATTTTTTCTTAACGCGCCTAACTTCATACTGTTAATTTTTTGTGTCACAGGTGCGCGCGCATCTTAAAATTTCACTCTCATCATTTTTTCATAACGCGCCTAAAGAAGTATAACTTCAATAATTATAAATATTATTTGACTAACGATATAATAAGTACATAAAAAAATGCATCAAAATTGCATCTCGTTGCATAATTTTATGAATGGAGTTATTGTATTGCAGTTGGAAAAATTGATTTATAATATTATTTATGTATGTACTTACTGAATCCTAATATCTGTGTAGGAGAAATGATAATTCAGAAAGAAAATTAAGTAAGTAAATCTTTTATGTTTTAAATAATGGCGCTTTTGACGAATCATTATGTTGTGTTGATTATATATTTATGTAGCCGTTTATATAAAAAAAATATTGTTTTATTTATTACTTTCTATTAGTTTGTAGGCATGGGACGGTCTGCTAGCAAGAGTTAATACGAATGGGAAATAGGATATTCTGCGAATGGCATGTTCTGCAAGTAAATCATTAAAGGTTCTACGAGTGGTAGAGCCACGCTGTAGACAGTTTAGTCTACAGCATGAAGGGGCCGGCTCGACCGGGTCGTTACCACTGTCTCACAGAAAACCGACGAAAAGTAGCGGCTTGCTGCTGCGTTTCGTACGGTGAGTGAGATATCCGGAGGCCCGAGTCCCCCTCCCCTTCCCAATCCTAATTATCCCTTTCCTTTGAGGTCGGCAACGCGCCCATGTTTCTTCTGGTATTGTGGGCGTATATGGGCGGTGGAAATCACTTACCATCAGGTGAGCCACTTGCTCGTTTGCCGGCCTATGCTATTAAAAAAAAATGTACTTCAGCATCCACTTAGAATTGAAACTGCATAAAATATGTTGGACCATACTAATAAGTTATATTATGCATATTGTAATGGCTGATAAAGTTTGTGCTATGCTCATGGTACCTGTACGTAGTATTTTGCCCGTGATGTATATAATTCTTTTAATTTGTAATTTCACTGCCTACCTCAAATCATGTTGTTTATGACCAGTGCCTATAATACTATTGTGGTGTGGTATGCGTTTTTCTCATTAAATGTAGTAATTTGAATCTATCGGAATATGTGTAATAATTAATAGCTAATTACTTAAAGGCGGTTGAACATAGTAACATAAAGTAATTTGTCTGTGACCCTGTAGGTAAAATTTTATGTATCCTATTTAGCAAAATGGTAAGTATCCCATAATACTCAATCAAGTAATTCCTATAGAACAATTATAAATAATTAATACTATGAATATTGTTCCATTTCTTTTGTTTTAAATGATCTCAAACAAAAAGTATATATTGCAATATGTATGTTTGTTGTTGATCTGAATTTGAATAATTGGATCGTGTTCATAATGTTTAATGTTTCATTGAACAAAAACGAATTAGGCTCGATTCGTGACGTAGTTTAACCTCTAGAAACAGTTAATTGTAAGACTATCCAGTAGATACTGAATTTCGCACTAAGTCTTGTCATATTAAACTATTGAACAAATGTTATTAATTCTAAATCATAATCTGTACTTAGAGTCTAGTTTCATAGCAGAAGGATATAGTATTTATTGTTTGTAAAATGAAGTTTAAAAAACAAACCACTTTATTTTGTATTACGTATATAGATATTGTGATCACAAGAAATGTATTAAATTCATTATTGCCCGCTTTATAGGTATATATTTAATGGCGATCGTCGTTTACTTTGTCGACAATAATGTTTATCTATTTCACATGGAACATGTTGAATTTAAATAAAACACCGATATTTCATCATCGATATTTAAAAATTAATTGTAAAAAGCGTTTTAAAATTGACACGTGTGTATCGATTGTACCTACATCAGTTCCAATCGGAGTGTTCTTGAATTAGGCGTTACATTCGTTCGATGTATTTTACATTGTAGCGTAGATACATTTTTTTTCAACCAATTTTTTATATCTAATCGTATTACATCTTTTTAAAGATATAGTTGTTACGTTAATAAGATGTGTATGAAACTGTGTAACATCAAGTTGTTGTTTACCAAATTTTAGTGTAAAATATAGTTTAGATAATAAATCCCAAAAGAAGACATTACTCAAAAGTCTGAATATACACAGTGGCGGGACGTACACACTATGCGTCCTGCCTTAATAGTAATGATATGTTCGAAATATAGTGAATTTTAAAAGTATATAAATTTATAGCGGTTTATTTGTGCATACTTTTGGAACTTAGGAAAAGTACATTATTGTCGCTTTTATGATTTAACTCGGACGGCACAGTGTCATTGTAATAAATCAATATAGGAGCCTAAAATGTATGGAATCATAAGAAGCGTGGCGCTGCTCCATCATCACCTTGTATGGAAATGGTGCACGTACGCTACATTTTAAGGCATGCCGTCACAGTAACCCACTGTGCGTAATAAACATACGTAAATTGTTTTAAATTCAATATTGATTTGTCCCACAAAACTCATCACGACTTGTTCATGTTGATAATCCATTATTTGGATTTTTCCTTCTCATCCATCCGAATATCTTGGGCCCGATGCTTCCAGTCCCGGTCACCGTGTCGTGTTGTCACCAATTCAGCATGGAGGTAGTTTACTGTGCCCTGTAGTCTTGATTCTGATATTCCATCCCTTATTTCAACTTCTTGTATATTGCCATCAAGTTCACACCAATATATTATGCATTATAGTTTATATTTAGAAGACTTGTGTTTTCGACGTGATTTTAAGTTATTTCGCCTTATTTCTCAAACGCGTAAAGGTGTCGTCTCTATATAAATATAGATTTTTGTAACAACAAATGATAAAAGCAACAAATATGATATTATGACGGTGTAATTTATTCTACTCGAAATATTATTTCACATTATTATTATAATATTATTTACTTAATATTTCAGACATTCGTTATTAATACCTTTGGATGATTTATTTACAAATGTGGGCCTAAAGTAAATCATACCAACATTGCATTACATTGCTGCGCTGAAATGTCGACTTCAAGTATTATCTTGCCATGCTACACAAAGATTGTAATTAGGTAGGTATGTTACGTCATGTAACTTCATATAAATAAAGATTCATAGCACAGTGTCGTATCGTGCCGTGACGAGTCAGAATGTCTAACCGTAAATTCGTATAAGGCGTGTGCACTATTCTTTCAATGACCAGCACAGACGAGTGTGCAAGCCTTTGTTTAGATAAACATTCTAATGCATCACGTGTCACGATACGACACTGTACTATGAATCCACCTGTAGTATTATAGCATAGCTAAGAAGAAATAACAAGTTTTTGTGTTTCATGTGATCATTTTTGTAATATAATGCATTGTATCTACTATCCAGCGACATGTTGGCGTCAAAGCGAGAATACGTACCCCGTACTGTTGGTGAAAAATTAGGATAGACTATGCATCATCATAACAAATCTTTAGCATGATTGGGATTATTTTTATATTGATTTACTTTAATATCTCTCAAAATATGTGAACAGTACCTAATCTATTTTTTATGCTAAAATCGAATCTTTAAATTATAGTAAGGTTTGACATAATGAAACCGGCTTCGAAAGCCGTTCAGTTTTTTTTTACTGATGGGCGAACAAGGGTAAAAGGGAGTAGTACTGTTTTATTGAATACAGGCTCAATACGACGATATAAATAATGCGCATCGACAATATTCGATTTTTACGATTGTAGGATTATGTATTGAGGCCACGTACTGGCAAGCGCAGCGTTGGACATCCACCTACAAGGTGGACAGACGACCTGATAAAGGTCGCAGGACGACGTTGGATGCAGGCCGCTTCCAACAGGTCGGTCTGGAAATCTTTGGGGGAGGCCTATGTTCAGCAGTGGACGTCCTGTGGCTGATGATGATGATGTATTGAATGCCCGGCTATTCAGATCCAGTCAATCACTCAATAGAAAAATAACTACCTACATATTAATCTAATGTTGAAGCGCATAATTTTAATATGTAGGTATAGATTTTTGGTCAGAAAATTGGACGTATTATTCGATTTTCTATTTTAGCTTTTCTTTGACACTAAGAAGTATTCAGAAAAATACAGTAGGCATAGATTGTCTATGGCTAAAGAAAAATGTAGTGAATAAATATTTAAGTGGTAAAAAGTAGTGTTACCATTAAAATCCTTATTAAAGTATGTCGAGTCGGTAAATTAAAGCTTCTCTTGTGTAGTTTCTTTTACCACAAAAACATTCCTCTATTAGCCAGATGACAAATTCTGATATAGATACGCGGACTAAACCCCGCTCCCTCAGAGTGGGGTTTTTCAACATAAACGGCATCAAGGATGACCGTTTAGAGCTCTCTCATTTTGTCCGCGACAACGACTTAGACGTTTTCCTCATCCAGGAAACGTTTCTCAAGCCTCCAAGGCGTAGTCCCAATCTTCCTAACTACCGACACGTGCGCAACGACCGCGTCACGGGTCCATTAGGCGGCACTCTCATTTATTATAAAAGGTCCCTGCACTGCATACCTCTTGATCCCCCGGTAGGGCTGAGGAACATTGAGGTCTCGGTCTGTAGGTTAGCCATGACAGGCCATCAGCCTATCAACATTGTATCCGCATATCTCTCTCCCAGTAAGGAGCTTCTCTCCACAGATTTAGACCACCTATTTGCATTGGGTGATTCCGTCCTAGTGGCGGGTGACCTCAATGCCAAGAATACCCTCTGGAGCTGTCACTCGACTAACGCGAGAGGCACCGCTCTGGAGGCTAATCTTGAAAGAATAGGCATAGATATCCTTGTACCCAACGAACCGACTCACTACGGACATCCAGGACAAAGGCCCGATATACTCGACGTGGCACTTGTAAAGAACGTATGCTTACGCATGCGTTCTATACAGGTGCTACAAGAGCTAGACTCGGACCACAGACCTGTGATCATAGATTTTGTTCCCCATAGAGGCCCCGACGACACAGGTCTTAACAAACCGACGAGGATTCGGACAGATTGGCGCCTTGTAGGCGACAAGCTGGCCGACACCTCGTCCAGTGCTCTTGCCGCGATCCCTGACCGTATCGAAACTCCTGAGGAAACGACAGTGGCGGTTCGTTGTTTCACCACTCACCTGCAAAACGCCGTGAGCGAAAGCTCCAGGGAGGAACTTGTGACTGTTCCCAGTCACATGTTGCTCCCTAGCGACGTGCGGGCTGTGGTGAGAAAACGGAACGCAGCCTTAAAACGCAACGCGAACACCCCCCATCCGACTCGACTGGCCCCTGCGCGTTACTTCCAAAGGGAAGCGAAACGTCGCATGATGGGGGTAGTCGAGTCGAGATGGGACGGTCATCTCAGCGATATTCGCCCGACCCATACTGCGTTCTGGCAACTCTGTCGTTCCTTCAAGAGACGAGACGTATCGACCATGCCCCCGCTTGATCGTCCGAATCAACGCCCAGCGTTTGATGACGACGAGAAAGCGGAATACCTTGCCGACAGCCTGGAAACTCAATGTTCCCTCAGTGAAGTCCCCATATCAGAGCAGGCCCATCTTGTTGCGGTCAATGAGTTTGTCGAAAGTAGGAACGCGTTCCCGCCGCCGACGCAACCGATCTCTCTCCCTACCGCCACCACCTTCGCCGTCGACCCGGATGTCGATGAGCCTTTTAATCCACTGTCACCGGTGACATTCGATGAAGTAAGCAATCTGGTCAGGAAACTCAAAAGACGTAAAGCCCCCGGGGGCGACGGTATCTCCACCCGCGTCCTTAAGATGCTCCCCAGCCATCTGCTGGAAATTCTCACTGCGATTTTGAACGCAGCCTTCCGCAATTGCCTCTTTCCACAAGAGTGGAAGGAAGCAATTGTCATAGGAATACCCAAACCGGGTAAACCCAAATCTAGTCCGACATCTTACCGCCCCATTAGTCTCTTGAGCTCTTTGGGTAAGGTGTACGAGCGTGTCGTCCTCGACCGCTTGAAAGTAGTAGCCGCGAACCACAATCTGCTCCCCGAGGAGCAGTTTGGGTTCCGAGCCCGCCACAGTTGTTTGCATCAGGTGCTCCGCATCACGGAGCACATTCACGATAAAAACTTTAGAAAGATCCCCACCGGAGCCATATTTTTCGATGTCGAAAAAGCATTCGACAAGGTGTGGCACAATGGCTTGCTTCACAAGCTATATTCCATGAACGTGCCCACTCAGCTCGTGCACATCATACGAGCGTTCTTGTCGAATCGCGGTTTCAGATATCGCGTGGAGGGAAGCCTCTCTTCCCGACACACCATTTCGGCTGGAGTCCCGCAAGGCTCAGCTCTCTCTCCCTTCCTTTTCTCGCTGTATACAAGCGATATTCCCAAACCAAAGGGTGCCCATCTGGCGCTCTTTGCTGATGATACCGCGATCTATACATCGCGCAAAAATCCGGCTGAGGTGGTCCGCACTTTGCAAGCCGCTGCCGACGAACTCGGTCAGTGGTTCCGCAAATGGCGAATCACCATCAACCCGTCCAAAAGCGCCGCGATCATATTCGATAGATTCCCAGCTCGTCTTGACCCAGTCCCGAATGTGACCATGTCTAACATGCCCATTCCCTGGACCAAGACAGTTAAATATCTAGGAGTTACCCTTGACCAGAAGCTTACCTTCATTCCCCATTTAAACGCGGTACGCGCGCGAGCCGCATTCGCGTTGGGCCAGCTCTACTGGCTCATGAACCCTAAAAGCAAACTCTCGACCCGCAACAAGATTAGGATTTACACGACCTGTATTAGGCCGATCATGACTTACGCATCGCCCGCGTTTGCGCATGTACACGAAAACCGACTTAGACGCTTGCAAACCCTGCAGAATCGTTTTCTGCGTAGAATTACTGGGGTCCCGTGGTATGTGAGGAATCTCAACATCCACGTGGACGTGGGTTTGCCGACCATCCGGCAGTTCATGAAAATGAACAGCAAGCGCTATTTCGATCGCGCCGCCCACCATCCGAATCCGCTCGTCCGACGAGCCTCAATATACACTCCCTTTGACCGTGCAAAGTGGAGACGTCCGCGTAGCGTCCTCACTGACCCCGACGATGCGACCACTCTGGCCATCCGAAGGAGAGAGGAATTCAATAAAAAACACTGCACACAACCGATTTACCGTCCTCGCCGCCGAGGACCGCGCCGCGTTCCCCGCAACGCCCCCGACCCTAGTACCGGCCCGCGAGCCGATGTTAATGATGATTGAAAATCATCACCAATAGAGTCCTAAAATATAGTCCCCTAAACCCCAATCGCAGATGTCTCTGCCCTCTCCGGTGACCGTCCTGAGCCGAGGTTCGTACCCCAAAGGGGGTGCCCTCAGCGGTGGTCACCTAGTCAAGGGCTGAGAGCGCCTGAAAGCGCTCGCCCGAAAGTCCGGTGAAGCTGTATACAGCCGACTCGAGTCAGGCTTACAGCAATCCCAGCACACAAAAAAAAAAAAAAAAAAAAAAAAAAAAAAAAAAAAATCTGATATAGATAACTAAAATATTTTGATCATCACTCTATTATGTTTTGTGCGATAGTTACACTGAGGCGCGTGTTGTTCGCAGGTTTGCCGATGGCATTATGACGTCACCTGTAGAATTACTAGCACATCAGTGCTACTAGTTAGTATGTTATGTATACCTACTAGCGCAGGATGGGGTCGCGTCCGTTGTAATGAGTGTTCATCCATAAACTTTTTGTGCAGTTCATTGACGGGTAGACGGTTGACATCTGTGCATTTCTCTCTTTGCCGCCAACATAATACTAATAGACAATCGTTATAGTTAGGACCTGTTTCACAATGTCCGATTAAATGTTAATCAATAATCAATAGTAGCTAATTTAGAAAGTATCGTTTTAACATACGTACGCTTCTCTGTTTGTATTGACAGCTAGATAGTTTTGTAATTTGTTTTATTTAATATGTGATAATGTTTACTTGGACATAGTGAAATATGTCCATTAGTCTAATTTATTATAGTGATGATAATATTCCAGTGTGTTTTGCTAAATGCTGCAGCCTGTATTAGGTAATTGTATCTAGTTAGATTTACGCGATAGAATAATTTGGTTGATCTCACTCGATTGTCCGTTGACTAATGTCTACAATGTGTGTTTGCATAGAATCAGTCGACAAAGCTATTGTGTTTACAATTATGAATGATAGCTGAGTAACCTTTGTGTTAAGTTATTAAATGAGAATAAGACTATTTTTTATCGCTTCAATACAAAAACCGTTTGTTTCTCAAGTATACCAAATAAACTATTATACTAGTCACAAATTATAAAGATGTCGAATTAAAATGTACTTAAATTAAATAATATCTATTTATATAATATTATATTAATTATTGTTAATTAGTTTTTTCCAAAGTAATTTATTCACCGCATGTTGCTCCTTTTATATTTTTGAGCTTAATTTGCTTTTATAAAGATAGAATCAGCGCGCTTCATGCCAAAAAAATAAAAATAGTTTGTAGTTAGTGAATATATAAATATTACCAATAAAATTTTTGTCTGCAATATATTATAAAAGTATCCATAAAACCGACCCTCAAACACCATTATAGATTGAAATGTTTGTATGTATATTGTATACTATAGTTCAATAAATATTATGTATGTATGTAATAAAAATAAATACAGAAAAACGATATGAGTACTTTTCCTTCCCCATCATTTAAACGGTTATTTTAATCCATACCGAAATACAGAAACTAATTGGACAGTACTTACATAAAAAATACAGTAGAAATAAAATGTTCAATTAATACAATTTAATGGCTTAGGCGCATATTGTCCCATTCGCAGAATGTCCTATTCGCTAAAGGTCCCATTCGCAAATCATTCCTTGTATGGTATCTAATGGAAAGTAAAAAATCACTTTATAATTATATATTCAAGCGCTATACAATTATACAATCAACGCAACAAAATAATAAATTACCATAAATCACTTTTCCAACTGCAAGAAAATTATGTTCTCATTACCATCCGTCCCGCGCCGTTTTGCGAAGGCCATTTTAAATGATAGTTTTGACCTAATTACCTATGATGTAAATTAAAGTACTTAAGGTATTTTAATCTCCAAAGATATAATATTTTTTTTAGTCCTCAAAACAATTTATAAATGTAGTAGGGGTGGGTGGGAATTCCTTTGGTAACAAACACCAAGATGGGGTTGGTAACATGCACCAATGAGTTTTTTAATAAACAAAGTAACTAATACTTACAGTTTACATACTCTTTGATAATGAGAACAAAAACTAGAATGACAGATTTCTCGAAAATAATATCAAAAATGGGCTGCGATATTGTTATCATAATATGTTACGTAATTTTAATCTTAACTGTTGTACTTAGCGTAAACGCTATTGAGGGAAATGGTGAAAATATTGTTTTAGATCCGGTTGATCTTATCGACAGTGTCATAGAAGAACGCAGAAGAAGCAGTATCCCGATCCACAAAAATCATTTTGTTGCCTATGCTAAGGGACCTAAAAACAGGAAAAGGGATTTTAAAATACCAGGTGGTGGCCAGTTTTTGGTTGGTCTCCACACACACTCACACACGTGTCTTGCAAAAGATGGTGTGGATGCACCATACGGTTCAGTTAAAGTTATTGCAACAAGCAATGGTTGACGTCATACATTACAGATATTAACATTTTGATAGTTCTGAAAAATTATACACCTATATTAATAGCGCCAACCATTTCTTTTTACGCTAACTTGAACTTATGGATGTTGCAACCCAAATTAACGCACCTGATGCTTAGGTATCCATCATTCCAAAAAAAAGAGCGATGACACGGAAACTTTGAAAATGCGCAAGATGTGGAGTCGATGGAGCAAATGGAGTGATTGCTCAGTAACTTGTGGCGAGGGAAGCACCGTGAGGCGAAGGAGTTGTGTAGCCGGGCGCTGCGCCCCCAATGAGCGAGAGGAGCAACGCCGACCCTGCGCGCGCCCACCTTGCTCTGAACACATTGAAGATCTGCACGACTTTGAATAGACCCAGGTAAGTTTTGCGAACACTTACATTACATATTTAGTTGTTCGCGCGGAAGTGTACATTTAACCACTAGCATTACTCTAATGGAGAAATTTGAAACGCAGTTTCAAGAAAATATACAATTGTTTCATAAAAGTGGTAAATAAAAATTTTAAATTACTTAAAACAGCATATTATAAAAATTAAAAAATTTCAAGTGGAATACAATTATCAAAAAGTCATTGTAACGCTTTAGCCGTTTAAAATACTCGTACTTTTATCACAGGACACTGACGGAACAATAGTACCAACTGTCATCAAAGTACGAATTCTATCTACTTTCTTTCTTCGAAAGGTATCAATTGTCATATTAACATCGTAGAATGTGTTTTATAAGTTCTTAGAAAGGATGAATGGAAATCGATACTTGCAATTTGTTCACGTTTGCAGTACAAAACAAACATTTTTTCATGGTAATCCTCAGCCCAGTGGCGGACTAAGCCCGCCAGAGACCCAGAGCGACACAGTAATAATAATAAATAAATTTTATGAGACTAAAAAAGAAATACAATGTTTTAAACCCACCAAACTGCGCAGCAGTTTGTCGACGGGAATAGCGCTTGCTTCTATACAATGATATTTACTATACTATTACATAAGTAAATGTTATAAGTATACAATACAGTGTTTATGTGAGCAAAATTAAGTTTATTATACATTATTTTACAACAATCTAAGTTAATAGGACATGTCTTAATTTATTTTTTAAGGACAGTTTGCTTAAGTAATTGAGGCCTCCGGATCTTCTTAAAAATTGACGTATTTGTATTACTGATATCTATTTTAAATCTGATAATATTATGGTAAATTTTATAGATGAAACTGATAGTGGTATGGCAGGTTACCGGAAATCCAGCCACGCTATAAGCCAGATGACCGGCCTCCAGAAGTCGGACTTGATTGGTCACTAACCATTCGATACAGGGTAGAATGGGTTTGTTAAGCCTTCACATATTCTAACATGTGGACCGGGAGTTTGGCTTCTTTTGTTTGTTTGGGTCTGTGTAAAATTAAAAGAGCTTGTCGCGAATCCGAGAATTAGCTGTGTCCATTTTCTGTCACCAATTCAGGGTTCCTTAACCAATGGTCCAAGGACCTCAGAGGGGTTCGTGGCAAGGGTACTGGGGTCGATGCCAGTTTCTCAACTGGTAACGTCAAACGATAGATACTGGACGTGAATTTGGAGGACTATCCTCAAGGTTTGGAAGCCTCCCAAGACGTAGGTCCCGGGCGCCCCCTCCTTAGTTCGCCAAAGCCTCGGCCGCTAATAAAAATGGTATAACATGTACATGTAATGGTTAGTTTCAATTCGCTATCCAGCGGGGTGATATCTCGTGTTTTAATAAACAAGAAATGGAGTCGAACGATTTTTGTTTCATAATATCTGTGTTTGCGGCTTTATTGTCTCTTGCTTCTACTGAAAGTAAATATCGAGATCATTAATTATAAACAGATATATTTGAATAAATGAGCTATTTTAATATTAACAATTGTTGATTTCAGCTACAAAGGAAGCCAAAAATACGTCAAAAACCACACAAAAAATCTTATATGATCCATCTACTAGCTCTACTACACGATCCAGCGCGAATTCTAATTTGAATTCTTTATGGATCTATCGACCAAACTCTTACGTGAGTCACATCATTATGTACTTTTAATAATAATATGATTCATACTATTATGTATAATAATAACTAATAATTTCTAACTTCACATAACAAGTGTTTTTACAGCATTCTCATTTACGTGATGACTTCGGCACGCGAGAGGCAGTATTTACGGCCCCTCATCCATTGACGAAACTTGCCAAAACGCTTTCGTTGGATTTTAATCCTTTTTTCAGTAAGGTAAATTCATCAAATACATTTATAATTTAGTATAGCATTGACGTCTATTCTATCGTATGATATAGCATATTTATATTATTTGAAAATTCTCTGTTAGGGTTACTTCGAGCCGTTTGAGTGGCGACCGCGCCCGGTCACTCTTGTTGCTTTGAGAAAAAACGGATACGTGCCCCGGAGGATTGTAAAGGTGAAGTTTCAGGATTTTTTAAAACTTTAATTATATAATACACATGTGCCTATATACACCCCCTGACTCCTCCTATTCTAAGACTCGTCCGCGTCATCTTTAATTTCAACCTGTAGCATTTTAATTGTTTTTCTTTTAATTTATAATTTATTCATGCTGCTATAAGTTAACACACCACCTATTTCATATGCATTTTATGAAGCCGCAACTGCAGTTGTAGGTAAATTGGTAAGTATCATGTGACATGGAAATATAATCATTTCAGTAATAAATTGACACTAGCACTGACTAATCCACGAATTGTACACAAGCCTCTTAAACCACGAGTATATTATATTTAATTATGGAATGTTAAATGCAGGTTGAAGACATCAAATCAACTGATGTAGCGGAACTTCAATCACCATACAACGATGTGAGCAGTTTTTGGCAAGACGAACCGACAGTCGCAGAGATAGCGCAACTATAACATCACAAAAATTATAGATTGATTGATTTGATCACGCCTCACTATGTGTGCGTGTTTTTTTTTAGTTTGTAAATATGTAGTTTATATCTGTGTATATTATTGCAGTGTCACGTCAACCATTCTAAAGCAAGTATATATACACATTGTCATTGTTTCTATACAAGCTACTACTACACGACTAGTGGAAGGGTACCTGATATTTTGTACCCGACTGGATAGCGTCCACTGTACTTAGACATAGTGAGTAATCCGCCATTTCTAGCGGCCCGTTCAGTCGAGTCGCGTTCCAGGGTCGGCCAGTGCACCAGAGTATATCTAGTTACTTCAAGCCGGCATAATTTTGCCAATCGGCATGGGATGCAATGTTGCTCGACTGTCGACATTATACTTGGACTACACTGTACTTAACATCAGATCCAGTATGCCTACCTAGTCACTTTGCCGCGCCAGGATAAAAAAAAACATCACATAGCACCGCGTGCACAAATAAGTTGAATTATCTGCATCGATATACATACTTACTTAATTTTAATAATAAAATGTATTAGGTAGGTAGATACTTAACTTGATGAGCCCGTGCCCTTCATGTTATTTTTAATACTTAAATGTTACTAGTTTTGTACCATTATATGCAAATTAGTCTTTGTAAATTTTATAAATTGATATTATTAATTCATATCAATATTTTAGATCTTTGATCAGAAATGTGTTTTTTTTAAGTACCTATTTTCGTTTTTATACATATAAATTTACCTAATACAGTAGGTAAAGTTGTTACGTTTTCTTTTATGGTATCAAAATAATAAAAAATAATAAAGCGTCTTTTCTCCATGTCCATGTCCTCCGAAATCTATTGCAGCTGAAATGGTAGCTATAGTATCCTGTGAATAGCTAAAATAGTATGCCGGATAAGCGAAACTAAATTTTTGCCTGCTCAACACAATGCTTAGCTAGTCAAGAAAACATCTTAAAATGTGAAGCCGCACATAAACAGCAAGACCAAGCAGCGACAAGTAAACAGAACGAAAAGCGATTTCTGTTTGTAGTAAGGTAGTGTTTTATTACCGTTTCTGCATCGGAAGCGTTTCCCTAACACTGTATATTACTCTGAAACAGAGTACACTAATTAATACCTACCTAATTTAGGTAACTCTTACTCTATAGTAGTATAGTGAAAAATCTGCCTTGCTAGGTATATTCAGTGGAAATACCTACGTATGTCTATACCAGTTCAACTCTAAAATGTAGCCTATTACAATTCCATAATAAATATAAACTTTTATAGGTTTGATTTACTATCGTATAAAACCGTTGAAGCTATATAACATGTGGTTGATGCTGAATCAGGGTGTGTCCAGATTAGCTAATGTGTTTCGAAAGCGTGAAATGCGACTCGATACTACAATAACATTGTTTTTAGTTGTGCTCAACTTGCAAACAAAGAAGTGTTGAACAATACTACCTCGACCCCAGGGTGGATGACGTGTCGAAAAGTAGTGCCAATATGTAACCCTCCTATATTACACCTATTGGATAATATTTGCTGCGCGATTGAGTCACGTTGGCCAATATGGATGCACCTTTACATGCTTATACGGTAGTTAACTAGTGTGTAGCCTTGTAGGTACTAGGTACGCGTTAAAGCAATGCCGCGCCGCAGTCATGCTACACACGAATAGTGTAATGACAGTGACGTTATTAATATCATTATTTCGCCACGGTGACTGTGATTTATCGGACGCCACTTATTCTGATGAAGACAGAGTGCTTAAGGAGGCATTGCTTTTAGTTGAGATTCTGAAATCAGGTTGATTCATGTTATATAGTAAAATCATACTCCATTTATAGTACAGTGCAATTCCTAGTCGATTGCAGGTCCATCATAGGTCATGCGGGATCCCCTGGTTAGGCACACAGTTGGGGAGCCTCTTTATAAAGTAAAATATATCTATTTTTCTTTTCAATGATATAACTGAAATTACTAGCGAATAAATTTAGTCATTGGTACTGGATGTTGGCATTTGGGGGGCCCTATCAAGCCAGAGGCCAGCGGCTTGGATGCTCATAGGGTAGTCATTACATATGAGCCATATTAAACACGGGACTGTTTCCTAAACGGTCGTTTGAAGAGTAAAAGCACGGAAGTCGAAGCTCAGTTCCAGTGTTTGGATGGTTCTTTTTTGTTGAATTGCTTATGCCATAAAGTACAAAGTTTACCATTTGAAAAATAGGTACTGCTGTTTTATAAATACAATTCATATACCTACAAAAAATAAATTTGTTAAAAATAATAAGTCCCTACATATTAAGGTATTATTGAGTGGTAGAGCCACGCTGTAGACGGTTTTGTCTACAGCATGGATGGGCCGGCTCGACCGGGTCGTTACCACTGTCTCACAGAAAACCGACGTAAAGTAGCGGCTTACTGTTACCTTTCGTACGGTGAGTGAGGTATCCGGAGGCCCAAATCCCCTCCCCTTCCCAATCGCTAATTATCCCTTCCCTTTAAGATCGGCAACGCGCCCATGATGCTTCTGGTATTGTGGGCGTACAGGGGCGGTGAAGATCACTTACCATCAGGTGACCCACTTGCTCGTTTGCCGGCCTATGCTATAAAAAAATGTAGGTACCCATTGAGATGTTCGAGTTACTTTCCTTTGTATCAAATTGTGAGTGTAATGTGGTTGAGACATTATCTCAATTACAAGGCAAACAGCTGATACCTAAATAACTTCTGGGACTCAAGAATAAAACTTGAGTTATTACAAAAAATCTTATAAAACGTGTACCTACCTATCAGGAAGAAGAAATAATACTTAAATAATGTTTATGAACTCTTTATAGAATACTCGAAAGTGTTAAAAGAAAATAATGATCTTCGTTCGGGTACTAACACTGTTGCAGAATTATCGACTTGTCCTACAACTAAAGCGTCAAATTCAACCATATTGTTATGTAAGTGCTAATACAAGGAATGTGCAAGAAGTTTTTTTTTTATCCTGGCTCGGCAAAATGACTACGCCACACCTGATGGCAAGTGTAGCGCAATCCAGGAATAGTGTCGACCAAAGACAAACAGTGTGTCTATCTTGTTGAATATATTGTTGTAGTTACATACGGTATAACGCGAAGTCCGGTATGCTATAATCGCTTCTTTATAGCTAGCGGTCGTGCACTAGCATAAGAATTATCTATCAACTAACATTAACATAAGTTTCATGTCGCTTCATAGAGGCAACAGTAAGCATTATTTCAATTTGTGAATCTGGGTGCACAAAGTGTAATTAATTAGGTTACTTTGTTTAACTCGTAATTTTAATTGATCATTCATTTGGATGATAAAGTGAAATAATCCAATCAGCATTCAACATGAAACATTCAAAGCACGCGATGATACGCCTTATGTAGATGCGCTTGCTGCCTTCTTTGATGCACGCACCATTTTACCACGTGCCCACCCATTTGGTCTTACAAACAATACGACTTGGATCAGGGCCTTGTAGAAAAAACATAGCAAGAGAAACATAACTTAAGCATAGCATAGTAAACAGTTTTATGACCAAAGTAACAATAATATTATGTAGACGGAAAAGTTGACAACGCCTACATCTAGTGATGCGGTTGGTGATCACCCGTGTAACAGTTGTAACAAAGCGTCTCTGGTGCGTCCGGCCCGTCTCATTCTCCGGAACGACTTTACAAACTAAGCTACACATAAAGGGTATCATTTTGAAAACTAACTCGGTCTATAGTTTATGTTTCTTCCTAACAGTAAATATGACAACAAATATTCTACCTTCGCCAAAGACGCCTGTGCACGCAAAACCAGGAGCACCTGAAAACCTGTTAAATCATTGG
The DNA here is from genome assembly GCA_949126905.1 of Amorpha juglandis. Lineage (NCBI taxonomy): Eukaryota > Metazoa > Arthropoda > Insecta > Lepidoptera > Sphingidae > Amorpha > Amorpha juglandis. The sequence goes on from OX421367.1 coordinate 11,758,890, forward strand.
TCGCCACCGCCTTTCTATCGTCGGAATGCAAGGAACCGCAGACGATTTCTTCCTAGTAAGACATTTTAAGGAACATAAGCATTAAGATAACAATTTGAATGATAAAATGCAAAGATGGAAATGTAATCTTCTAGCTTTCAAAGTAACAGCCGAGCTGTGAAAAATGTTTAATGTGTTAAAAATTATTCAATTACGGTCCTACAACTTATGAGCTTTGTTTTATATCAGAAGATATGTTTCTGATATTATTTTGCCGCTTACAGTCGTGTCACGCCAGGTAATGCTCCGTCATCATGTACACATTCTTTGGTATTTACTCGCATTCTTAACAGAATTGTATATCTCTCACCTTGAAGCTACACCACCGTCTTTGCATCTTTAGTCATAAAATATTTATGACACAAAGGTCATCTATGTGATTTCAGGAATGTTTGTTACAGGGTATTACAGAAGATATATGAACATGCCCATAGATTATTATTATTACGGTAAGTTAAGTACGCAAATGACAAACCAATAGCGACAATTTAATTAATCAAAATTAATTTAGATATTATACAGTGTGATTCTAAACTATATACAATGGTTAGTGAACAACGTAATGTCAATGTTTTCAAGCCGCCCAAAGGGTTCCGACTTGGCTTGACTACATCTATTACTTGATAACGTTCGGGATCAACTTTTTACGTGCTCATGACGTGTAATATAAAACTTATTTTATTCTTACACGTTACATATATTTAGATGTCCATAAAGAATCGGTAAAAGTAAGTCAAAAGCTTTATCACCATATTAACAAAATAACTGAATTAAATACAGGTGACCATTGCAAAAAGCCACGCCACTTGTTCTCTTGTAACCATGAGTGGAATACAGATTTCTCCAAAAGATGCAGCAAATACATTGGACTCTATTTAAACCGCCATATCACATGAAAAAATAAAACACATATTTACAAAGCGTAGGTAAAGCTCATGGCATCTAACTTAGAAAAATTAATAAAAACCTCCAATGTTACTGAAAAACAAATATTAATATATAAAGGCACCTTGAACAAGGTTGGACTTATGGAATTCATCTATGTGGACCTGTCTCTAACTCAAATATTGAAATTCTGCAGCAATTCCAGTCGCAAATGTTATCAACAATGTGTGTGCTGTGCGGTACATAGAAATGCGCCACTAGGTTGCGGTCAATCGTACCGTGACCGTAACTCAGTATTACCATTTCGCTTACTTATAAGAAGAATCGCTCCCCGGTTTGTTTGTCAGTTGTCAAACCCCCGAGTTATGTGACTCCATTTTACTTCTAGACATCCTGTCTAGTAGTATACATTGTTATCTTTGCAAACACCATGACCCCAAGCTCATGATGAATCAATCAGGATGGTCAAAAAAGAGGAACACGTTGTGACTCGCTACAAAAATAGGCTGGACAGCCATCCGAATATACCAGCCACGCACCTATTGAAAAATGATTCGAAATTCAACAGACTGAAATAAAAGGCCCCTACACATTTATATTCACAAACATAAAATTAAGCACATGACACTGGACTTAATATTCATCCAAGCTTGTTGACACCTTCGTAACCGGTTGCTGAATTTTTCAGGAGTCACAAATAAGAAAAAATAACTATTTTGCCGATCGAGAGATAAGCTAACTTTAGTTTAGCCCACACAGCTATGATCGTTAAACATACCGCAAACTACTTATCTATTTAGGATGACTGACGATATTTGCAAAATACTGACAGCTAGGTATGTCCGGTAATGTTCAGCTTTTGGTTGGCTTACAATCGGAGAAGCCAGATAAAAGCACCAACAATGCAGAGGGGTTTGATTATGGTGTAGAAAACACTACAAGAACGTCCGTGCCATTTGATTGTGATTGATTGGTCAAGAGACCAATTTCTGACGACACACGTTTTAGAGTTAGAATGCAACGTTTTTAGGCGAAACACATAAGTCGGTTTATTTATTTATTTATTTATTTTACACTTTATATACATGGAGTATAAAGGCGGACTTAATGCTATAAGCATTCTCTCCCAGTCAACCTTAGGGTGATGCAGAGATGTACATGGCAGGTGTAAAGATGACAAAAGGAAAATATACACAAAAGAGACATATTTGAATATAAATATATAAATATATATAAATACATATATATCTACACATAATACATATCAATAATAAATACAAGAAGAATATTAATAAATAGTTACATATTATATAAATAAATAAGTATAAATACATAGCGTAAATATATAATAGTACATATTATATAATACCATAATATATCACAGTATACTAATGTGATGATTCTGCTACTCCATCCAAGAGTAACTGCCGAACTCTCACTTTAAATCCAAGCCTGGTCGTTGACGACCTGATTTCAAGGGGGAGTGCGTTCCACAGAAGTATAGCTTGAATAGAGAAAGAAGAGTGTGTGAAGTCGGAGGTATGAGGGGGACACTTGAGAAGGAGATTGCTTGAAGAGCGTAGATTCCTGTCATGACTGTCACAAAGAAATTGGAAGTTGGAAGATAGATAACAAGGAGGAGAAGGCGACGTGAGAAACGAGAAAAGAGTTGTTAGAGCACGCAAAGAACGGCGTTGGCGGACAGGTAGCCACTTCAATTGCGAACGAAAAGAGGAGATGTGGTCATATTTGCGAAGGTTAAAAATAAATCGAATGCAGTTATTGAGAAGACGGTCGAATTTGTTGAGTTGATCTGCATTCAGATCAAAATAGCACACATCACCATAGTCGATTATGGGAATGATCAAAGCTTGCACGAGCATTGTCTTGGTCTTAGACGGAAGGAAATTCTTCAGGCGATAGAGGGAACGAAGAGTACCGGTAACTCTCTGACTGACTGAGGTCACCTGGGGTCGCCAACTCAAAGTGGAGTCTATGTGTAGCCCAAGGTCCTTAACAGAGGTACACCAAGGAATTACTGAGCTATTAAATATGACAGCTGGAACGGCAGAGGTGTCTATTTTGTTGATCATCCTTGAGCTGCCAACTATAATGGCCTGACATTTGGTGGGGTTTACAGATAAACCAAAGCTGTCAGACCAAGTTTTAATGTGTGCTAGGTCCCTGTTCACTTTCTCAACTGCCTCGGCTACACAATCGACTCCAGCTTGAGCATAAATCTGCAAGTCATCGGCATAAAGATGATACGCACACTGAAGGTTTTTAGTAATGAGATTAATGAAAATAGAGAATAACAATGGGGAGAGTATGCCGCCTTGAGGGACTCCAGAGTCTATGTTGCACCAATCAGATGATTTATCATCAAGACGCACTGACTGCTGGCGCCCCTGAAGATAGGAAGAGAACCATTCCAGTGCCGCGGGGGAGACAGAAAGGTAGGAGAGGATTGACAGTAGGATGTCGTGGCTGACGGTATTAAAGGCGTTCGAGAAGTCAACCAAGGCCAGCACAGTGACCTTGGTGTTCTCCATGCCTGCCCTAATATCGCCAGTCACCTTAAGGAGCGCGGAAACGGTGCTGTGGCCAGGCCTGAAGCCAGACTGTAGTGGAGACAACAAGTGATTTAAGTGCACGAAACTAGACAGCTGCTTATGAGCACAGGCCTCCAGCACCTTGGAGAGGAAAGGAAGTATAGATATAGGTCGAAAGTGAGTCACGTGTGAGGGGTTTGAGATTTTTGGAAGAGGAACAACATAGGCCTTCCGCCAGGGAGATGGGAATATACCAGCACTAAGGGAAGAATTAATTATGTGAGAAATGGCTGGGAGAAGATGGGACAGGATAGGAATTATCATGCGACGGCTAACATTGTCACAACCAGTCGCATTAGACTTAATGGAGAGGATTACCTTTTTGACCTCACCCGGTGCAACTGGAGAAAACTTAAAAGGTTGTATATTACATCTAGGCAAACCAGCTAAGAAATCCATGGTAAGACACTTGGTTTGGCGATCAATTAAGGCAACAGTTGAGAAATGACGATTAATGTCATCCAAACCAATAGTCAAGCCATGGGAATCTCTATTTTTCCCCTTACCAATACCTAGAGTCCCAAGGAACCTCCAAATACTGGCAGGGGTAGACGAGGAGATATTATTGAGGATATAACGGCGTTTAGCATTACGTACCATCTGGTTACACCGATTCCTTGCAGTCTTAAAAAGACACCAGTTTTCCTCCGTCCGATCTCTCTTGTATTTCCGAAAGGCCCGGTCCCTTCGTCCCATCGCCATCCGGACCCCTCGAGTTATCCACAGTGCGGGAGGACGCTTCAATTTGACTCTCCTAATAGGGGCGTGTTTGTCATAAAGTGCAAGGACGCTAGCATTAAAAATATTAACTTTCTCATCAACAGAAACAGCTGCCAGCATTTCGTCCCAGTTTAAACTTGCAGCATCTCTGCAAAGCTTATCCGCATCCATACGACCAAAACTACGCAAGTGCAAAACCTTGGGAGGGGATCGGGCGGGCTTGAGGGCATAGCAGATAAAGATAAGATCATGATGAGAGAAACCGGGAGCAGGATGCTGGCCGTGTAAGGAGACTAGGGAAGGAGCAGAAGTGAGGATGAGGTCAAGCCAAGTGTCATGACCATCAGGGTTGTGGTGAGTGGCTTGCAGAGGAAGGACATGGAGGCTAATGGACTCAAGGATGTCAAGGAGTTTTCGGGACCGAGAAGAATGGTGAGCAAGGAGGTCGGTATTTAAATCACCCATGATGATGTGATGAACATATTCTGATCCCAAGGATTCCAGAACTGGTTCCAGACTGGAGAAGTAGTCGAGAGATGGGGGACAGTAGACGACGCCAAGTAAGGTTTTCACTCCCCTGACCCAAACCTCAAGGAAAAGATACTCCGCAGAAAGAGAACAAAGAGGAGATGAGGAGGCAACAATAGTATATTTAAATTCACAGCGCAAGTAAATAGCGACCCCGCCACCTCTCCTTCCGACTCGATCATTCCTAATCAAAATGAAGCCGGGGAGAGGGTACAGGGCTGAAGGAAGATGAGGTTTGAGCCAACTCTCTGAAATCAGGACGGCATGAACGCAAGCACTTTCAAAAGTTTCCAACAAATCACTGTAGTGACTTGGTACGCTTTGTGCATTAATATGGCAGACGTTGAAGGTGTTAGTAGTTGCCTGGTTAAATGTTTGGCGCACCAAGTCACCAAGACCATCAGTCACTGAGCAAAAACTGTCATCATTAGATGAACCAGCAGACTCCGCAGAATAAAAATAATCATCACTATACATAAATAGTAAAATATAAATAAATATGTATATATATATAAATGATATAAAAATAAATAAATGAGGAACACGTAAAAAATATTTGGAAAGAAAAAAAAAAAAAAAATGGATCAACTACCCGTTTGGTGCAACACTACAATCACTGCACCACCCGCCAGCCGACCTACACATACAAATTATAAAGAATAAAACACGTACACTGTGTACACACAGCACAACCTAAATATAAAAATAAAATTAAATTAAAAACGAAAAAAGAATGACATGAAATTACTAAACGGTTTCCGAACGAATTTGACATTGACAACATTTGACAACTACTTAGTACCAACATTTGAGTAATGAGTGTAAACAATATTTAGAGGGTAACTTATCAGTATTATAAACAAATACGAACAAAGGTGATTTCACAAAATACTAAGTTAAATGTGAGGTGTACACAACTTACAGAAACTATGTTAAAAGTTAAAAGACATAAACGTACTGTAGTTGAACACGACAATCACTTTTTGCGCGACTTGAGGCTTAAACCGGCGGTTGCCACAGGCCTACTGCTTCCCGATGTCGACGCAGAAGTCTCCGCAGCTTTTGGATTTTTGTCCACCAGAGAACTCAGCTCGTCAACACAGGTGATCTTATGACGAGTTCCATCAGGCGCTTTCACAACTACAACGCCGTCCTGTGACCAAACCGCACGCATACCGAAATGCTGCCGGGCTTTGGAGAAAACCTGTTGCCGAGGTCTTGTCAGGAATTCCTTCACAGACGTCGACGAGCCCTTAAGCTTCGCTTTAGCCCTCCATACAGCAGAACGATGTTCTACATGCGAGAACCAAGCAAGAATTGGCCGGTGGCGATCCTGATTTGGTGTTCCGATACGGTGACATGCAGATATATTAATTGCTGATACATCTTTCAAGGCCATATTGTTATTAATAGCACCCAGGACAACAGCAGTACAGTCTTCATTAGGAGTCTCGGCAACCCCTAGGAAGACTAACGCTTTCCGCCGGTGTCTTGTTTCAATGGCATCCACAGTATGCTCACAGTCCGCGATTTGTTGCCTCAACAGCCGAAGCATCTCGAACATGAATTCGCGGAACGTCCGGAACTCCTCAGCTACTCGAGCCACGGTATCCTTGCCTGGACCTCCACACTGCAGCTTCGCCTCGAGTTCGGCCATCCTCTGGTTGAAGCATTCTTCGAGTTTGCTCTGAGTGCTTTGTATACTGGCTAATTGGGCCATAGTGAAGTGTTTCTTATGATTACAAGGAAATTATCAGTAAGAAAATGTGTAGTTGCTTGCTGGCAGGTGGTGTACCGTAGTAGAAACTTTACATGTAGTGTCACTTGAGTCAGTTTTGCTTTACTAGACTTTTATATTATGCGAATCACTCAATTATAGATCAATAACTTAGTGTTTAATATTTTTACAAGAATTAATTTAACAGCTGATTTACAAAAACGTTTACACTTTTCACACCTACCCGCAAAAAAAAAAAAAAAAAACAATTTAATGTCACGTGACCGAACGTCACGTGATTAAACTAATGTTTAGAATGTAACTGACAATAATGACAAACGGCGAGTATGTGATTACAGATTTAGAAGATAAGTTTCGACGATTCAGCTATGAAGATCAATTTGGAGCTCACCCAAATGAAACAGGTAGATATTTCAACCACAAACATTGTTCAGCCCACAAACCTAAGATCTAAATAGACGCCGTATGCCTCACTACTTCGCAGACATCTTGAACAACTTATGGCCGTTCCAAATATTTAACATATCGTTTTAAATAGATAGCTATAATTAAACAAAAAAGTCGTACCTATTTTCTAGATAACGAACTTCAGATATTGAGATAGCAATAGATAGCTTATCTGGGCCCTCTTTTACGTATCTAATGTTCATACGAGTTGAGAAAGAGGCAATATTGCGCAGTTTAGTGATTTATATAATAAATTATAAGTTTTAATTTAGCATTTATCTATAATTCTTTACATTTTTTACCCCTGTAAATAATACAAATATAAAGAAGAATATTTAGTATGTTGAAAAACACTTTAATTTTAAACTGTCAATACACTTTAATTAGTTTACGGCTCTCAATATGGCCTTTGAACCAATCTAACAAATGAAATGTCATTTTTGTTATATGCCTGCAAGTGCTATGTATTACTTGTATACTTATGGCTATGTCTTCAAAAGGCCTATCCAGGAATTATATTAAACTGGCATAATTCTGTAATATCTCAGACATTATAAGAGGTAATAACCCTAAGTTTGTTTCGGCATTATACAGGGTTATTTTGACACCCTGTTACTAAATGAAACCACATATTCGTAATTGCCTCTGCTTACCTTGTACCAAACATGAGGCTTGAGCTTGTAGTAGTTTTGCCAAAAAACGTGATTTAAGTTTTGAGCCTTTTAAATCACGCTGTACGGTTTTTGCACTTAACTCTATTAAATAAAATGTCACAGCTGACGATGTTATTATAAAACACAAACGCTTAAGAAGGGCAACTTCATACATATGAAAATACGTCTCAGACTCACAAAGACGCTCTCGACACATTCACTGAAAAAGTTGCGACAGTATTACTTAGTTCATTGATAATGACAAAACGTAAAAAAAAATGTGTTTGGGAAATGCACATATCTATAAATAGGTAACACAAATTTGACTAAAAACAAATAATCATTATAAAAGTTACAAGATTCGATTTTACTTAGGATTTTATTACATTTCATAGGGTAATCTAATATTTATTTCAATTCCTAAATTACTATTTTGCGCCGTTTGCCTTCTGTACGATTGGCGTTTTTATAAAACGGGCACATTAACCTTGACGGTATAAAGCTCGCAATACATGCTGCCGAGTGATGACTAACACCAACATATAGATAGTATTTTTGGGTATCAGGATAGTATCGTGGGTATCAGCAACTACGAGAGACTTTTGGTCTCACAACACCCAGCCCGGGGTCTGGGTTTGTTTCGGGAAACAAATATTTGTGGTTCACATAAACATTTGTCTCGGTCCAGGGATCGAACCCGCGGCCTTTCGCTTCACAGCCGGCTACTCGATTGGTTTTCGATAAACTTGCCGAACGTCTAGGCACTAGCGCTTGCCTTGTATTAATTTACCTACACTCGTGTTGGCCTAAGCTCGTCCGACATGTATTCCAAGCTTAATGGTAATGTATGTGTGTGTGTCTCATTCATTCGATGACGGGTGTGTATGTTGAGTTTTATATGTGTGTGCGCGCGTATACAGACTGTTTAAAATTAATCTAATGTTAACGGCATTTAATTTGTTAGGAAATATTATTTTTTTATTTTGCCTTTAATAAGAAAATGTCTTAGCTCAAAGTACTTGTATTAACGAACACTACACATGGTTTCATTTAAGTATAGGGTGTCAAAATGACACTGTATAGCCACGAAATACCGACCTAACGTAATGGTGCTGCCACACTGGTGTTATAAAATGTTTACAAACATTTTCTAACATTAAACATTTACTAACATTATCTAACATTGTGATAAAATGTATCAAATTTTTGTTAACAAATGTTTAATAATGTTTTGGCAACATTTTATAACAGCGGTGTGGCAGCACCATAATAAGTTTTAAAAAATAATTAACATGTAAAAGCGATATTTATTTACTATTTTGATAGCCGAGTAATATATCTTTAAAACATTAATATTTACAGCGAATCATAACTAGATTATTGTTATGTTTCAGTTGCGTAGAAAATAGATATGAAAAGTAGGTAGTTATAAGAACGTTATCAGTATCGCAATAACGATAACGTAATCTTTATGCCTAAAACGCATGACACATAACTAATACAAATACAAAAAGTGCCAATGGAAATATGAATCGCAGCTTATGTATGTCAGGGTCCGGGTGTGAACAATTCTATGTATAAAACGAGCCCCATTTGTGCATGGGCACCCGGCTACTAGGGCTATGGTATTACAATATTACTCCATTGTGCTACTTACTACTCAATTGTGCATTTATAGTATTGCACTGGTTGGGGTAATAAAAAGAGGGCGGTGTCGAAAATTTTGTACAGGCAATATGCATTGACCACTGGCAGTAACTGTAAGATAAAATGCATTACATTATTGTGATTTGTTATGGTATGATCGTGATAATATAATAACTCTTATCGATAGTTTTCCGAACTTCGAAGGCGTCTATTATAATTCTCGAGAATTATAAAAATAAAAGAAAGCGCAGCTTTCATGCTTCATTTCAAGGAAATGAAAATCTAAGTTAAAAATATAATTAAAAAAAGACATCAACGCGATCCATTTTTATGTTTTATCTTTGGTAATTAATTATTTAATTCAATTTTTAAGAAGGAATAATAACTTATCTGTAAAATGTAATACCATCTTTCGTGAGACTAAATGTTGTACTATACTTTCCACACGATTTCACTGAACAATACGGCATTATAGCAGTTGTAATTTCATCTCGTTTTCGAGAACACGGACAATATTATCGCTATGACTCTCGTCGGCGGAATGAAGAGCGTATAGGGGCGGGGCCGGCTGTTATGCAATCTCACTGCCTACCCTTGGCAAAAGCATACCTCCTGTATTGGGTCGTCTTTAGGTTGAGTTGTCTGTGACTACCACACACATCTCAACTTTCTCCTAGTTCCTGATACCAACGATACAGGTTTTAGCCTAGTCTGGGGTCTGGACTATGTGTGTAACTGTTTAAAAAAACACATCTGCAGTATGCCTTACCGCGTCATTCAATGTTCTGAAAAATTAGAAACATTGAAATAACGAGCAATATATTATTATAATCCTTATATTGCCTAGGTATTTATTCAATTTATCTGCCATCTTTACTTCAAAGTTATTGCAGTATTAAATACATACCTCACGTAAGCATATATTAACACGCTTTTTTTTACTTAGATCCAACGAGTGTGATGACCAACAAAAATACAGATACAAAAACATCTGTAGTAACGGCTACATCAATCGAAACGAAAATCATTAAGTCAACTACAATGTGTAAGTTGAAACAATTAAATATTTTAATCTATTACTGAACTATCTAACTACTACATCAAAGCAAAAGACCATTATTTCTGAACATGTAAACTGTGGAACCCCAAAACTCTTTTAAACCACTTTCATTAAAAAAGATAGTAGATAGGCACCTACTTACTCGGCCGTATTTTTTACGTACCTCTTATCTATACTAATAATCTATACTAATAATAAAGCTGTAGAGTTTGATTGTTTTTTTGTTTGAACGCGCTAATCTCAGGAACTACTGGTTCGAATTGAAAAATTCTTTTTGTGTTGGATAGTCCATTTATCGAGGAAGGCTTTAGGATACATAACATTACGCTACGACCATTAGAAGCGAAGCATCAGTGAAAAATGTTGCAAAAACGGGGAAAATTATTCATATTTGAATGCTTCCGTTGCTAAGCTACCAAAATAATATTATTTGAAGGCTTCCGTTGTCAAATCAAAATCAAATCTATACTAATATTATAAAGCTGTAGAGTTTGATTGTTTGTTTGTTTATTTGATCACGTGGGCGGAGCCGCGAGCAAAAGCTAGTACATTATAAAACATATTCTTCACATTTGAGGTGTCATACACTTGAGTAATAATAATAATAATATCATTTATATTTTTTGTTTCTGTAGCAATTCTACCACAATCTACGGGAACTTCAAGCCGAACTAAAACAATTTCAAGCAAAAAGCGTAATGTAGCTGCATTCAGTTCAGAAGTGATACAAAAAATAAATTTGATGCAGCCTGTTCCGCACGAACATATGACCACTACTGCAGACCCTGTGATATCTCAAGTAGCTTCAGAACTGATTCATGAATTTGGATCAAGACACTCTAGTTTTCCACCAAAGCACATAAATATGATTAATCATCCCAATAAAGCTATAAAAATAGGAGCGACAGCAGATTGGTGGCGTCAACTTAAGCTTCCAAGAACAACTCTTCGAATCTATTTAAGTGGCAGCACGAAATTTCCGATACCTTATCCTGATAATCACTCCTTTTGTTACACTAATCCAGAAAATGCTCTTTGTCGTACCATGATAAAATAAACGAATGCAAACATGATGAATGGATAAAAAAATTGTTTTCATCATTTCCGTTTCTCTACAAACACTGCCTACTTACCTATTTATAGACTATTAGTAGCTGTTATGCAATATAAATAGCACAGTGTATCCAAACAAACTGGTATGCGTTTGTTATGACATAATTACATAGGTACCTCATAATTATACAAATCAGGCGCTAAATATGAATAAAGATTTGCACCATACGAACGTGACCCCGTAACAAATTATAACGATAAGTAGCAAATAGTAGCAATTGGTTGTGCAATTCGAATTCGGAATTTTAATTTTCTACCCGAAATATGAGTGGTCATTTTGACGTTCGTCATTTTAAATGCATTTTTATGTAATATTTAATCAAAAAAATAAAAAGCAGCGATAGCTCAGCGGCGAGTGGTATGGATTGTCCAGACGAAAGTCGCAGGTTTAAAACCAACCCCCAAGAGCATATACCACTGACATTTCTAAGTTAAATGTATATTCATTGTTAATTATAGCTTGCTTTAACGGTGACGCTTTCGCTTTTTTTCCTCACCATCGTGAGGAAACCTGCATACCTGAGAACTCGATAAGATTTTTGTGAAGTTGCCAACCCGCATTAGGCCAGCGTGGTGGACTAAGGCCTAATCCCTTTCATTCAGTAGAAGATGCCCGTGCCCAGCAGTGGGACGTATATAATACAGGGCTAGTATTATATTATTATAAAAATATTTAATCACCAATGAGTAGATATTGAGCAATCAATATACAGCCAGTATGGTGCTGCCACACCGATGTTATAAAATGTTAACAAAAACATTTTCTAACATTTTCTAAAAAAAATTAACATTTTCTAACATTTGAAAACATGACATCGGCCCTTCTTTGACGGCTTCTTTGACAGCGCTCTCAAAAGAGCCGCCGCCCGCGGTTAAAAAATGTTAAAAAATGTTACAAATTGTTAAGAAATGTTTACTAAATGATGCTGCCACACCGCTGTTATAAAATGTTATATAACATTTTCTAACACCGGTGTGGCAGCACCATCACGAAGGCAATATGAATTTTGTTATAACTTCGTTGGGCGTTATTTTTTAGCCAAGGTACTAAACAGTACAATTTTGATTCATTTTCGGCAAATATTATTATTCGATTCGATAATGTACATCCGCTTTTCTGATATTTACTACAACTGAATGGCGTAGTTACCGTCATGTACAACTGGACACTAGTCAGTTACAAAAGAAAAAACGAAATAATTTCCATTACTTTTATTACGTTAAGAAACCTAATTTTCACAAATTTTTGTTACTATGTTTAAAATAGCATTCTTATACTATATTGAATTTGCGTTTTAAAATTCAGTTCCCAAAAACATGCACAAAGATAATTATCATATTCATTTAGTAATATTGAGGTAGTTATTAGTTTCAGAACTTATACCAATTATAAAATGGTTCTAAAAGTAACAGTAAATATTCAAAGAAAATTTCGCTGGAATATGCCATATTGCCGGTATGAACAGTTATTGGAAAATAAAACAATACTCTATTATACTGTGGAAAATAAAATCGGAACCTTATTACACCCATAAGAAGCAACAATAACAGCTTCTCCAATTCTAGATAAATATAACAGGTATCAGTGGTCCGTGTGATAGGGTTACATACATGCACGCACACTGTGGAACATAACGCGACAAGACAAAGCTCACTCGACTCTACCATGATATACGATCGCCAAGACGCGCACCACTCGACGAGTCTGTCCGCGCGTGACTCCACTGACACACTGTTATGTTACAGTAAGGTACATAAATACATACACATTACATAAACACTTAGCTATAGACTCGATGAAACTTCAATAAAACAGAGTTGAGTGCTACGTTTTCCCACTAATCACAAAGTTAACAATTCATTGAAATAAACCAAATAAAATTACTAGGCAATGTGTGCTCGATTCTTTCATTAACATAAAATTGTAGACGAATACAATAATCATTCCTTAATAAGTTTCATTTCATTTATAATAAGACGCAATTTTCGAAATAAAATCATACAATAAATGAAATACGATATGATCAGCCGTTCACACGTATACACAAAATAGTTGTTACACACATGAGAAAGTAATATTAAAATGTAATGTAAATAACAGTAGAACCATCTTCAAACAAGAATGAACTTATGAATGACATGTAAGTAACTGGCGCGACGGCGCGACGGCGGGGGTGTAATTCAGTCTCGTGGCCACGCGCCGCCCGCGCCTTACTCTCTCTCAACTTAAACTACTTCACAACGATACAATTAATCAACTAAAACTATCATCTGCATCCTAACATTACAAATCATAATGTACCCTCTCTTGCTCACATTTGAAAGGAATAAACAATGCGCCTATATGTACATTCTGTTGTAGTGAAAGTAACCAATTATTTTATTCCATTTGATAGCCGATGCAAGTAGAATCTGGCTGCTCGTGTGTCAGGTCAACATACACTCCAAACGGTCAAAGTTCACAAAGTCAACCGATCTTTAACACATTATAGCAGATTTCTCTTTACATTATATTGTAAGACTACACCAATATGTACATCGATGTGGAACAGTTACTGCAATGCAATCAAATATAAATCTGTATAAAGTGTAAAAAGCTTCCAACAGAAGGGTAAGTTACCCATAGGTAACAAAAAAATAGCTGAAGGAAAATAAAAGCAAAAGTATAGCATTCCACTATAAATGTAATACCCGACTTTACCACATGGTAAGTACAGTAATTGTCGAACAATTTTAAGATATTAGATTCCTTTGACGATTTTCTGCAAACTTTAAAAGTACAATCAATCAATCAATAAGCATAGGGTGTTACTAAGTTTGGAATGTTTATATGCCGAACAGTGCGTGGAAACTAATATCTTAAATACAACATAATAAATGGAATTGATAATTAATTTTTGCTCTAGAGGGTACTTAAAATATTTAAGGTAATGAATTCTCCCTGTTTCAAAACTTTAAGTTTTAAGTGACCCAAACAAAGAGCCATCAAATTCAATTTGTTAGTAAACTGCTCTAGGCTACCTGACGCACTTCTATTCGTCTTCGTAATAGGTACGTTCAGTGCAAGTCTTTCTGTCAGTTGTAGTTCATGGACAAACATCAATACTAGTTGGACGACAAAAGATTGCTCGTCACATATCAGTCTTGGATGTCAATTTTGTTATTTTTAAGACTGTAAAATGTCGGGAGTAAGTTTGCCAACAAGATAAAATGCATCATACATTAATCAGCACACAGGCATAAAATTCAGTCTGAATTCCAAGATGTCTGGTTGTATATTATTCAAAGTTAATCAGCTCGTTAATACTATGTGGACATTTGTTCTGCCTGGTCATTACAGGTTAATTTATAGTTCCAATGCCACCCGTAACGTTGAATTTGAATAAAGGTGTATTCAATTAATTTGTAATAACCATATGTGTGTATAATATAATCTTTCGTAGCGTGAGTATTGTGAGTGATTCTCCAACTCTGCAATTATCACACTATGAATATATATATATACTGCCAAACGCTTAAGTGTCACAGGATCATACTGTGGGTAAAACGTTGTAACCAATCTCACAAACACTATATTTTCGGTGAATTAATACCGGTTTGTTACGAGGACCACCCATTGTTTTCATTTGCTAACATACTTTTAGTGTAGCAATAATGTGCTATACTAAAAGTATATTATGTAATCTTATTGATATTTAGTCGAAAAACAGTGAAACAGTGTATACCTTTTACTACTGTGTGAAGCAAAATATGCCAATACATCGAAAAATATACAAGTTAAAAGTAAATTCGAAATTTCACATTACACACAACTGAATAAATTAGTAAAAAAATCTTAATGATAAAGACAGCATTGGCATATTATATTGATCATACAAAATTATGTGCTTCACTGTCGTCGTGGTAATATTACGTTAACGATGCGTATTTTGCAAAACTAATTATTGTAGGTCAGGATATTTTGAAATATAATAGTATTATGTAAAACCATAACTCACACATACTGCTTTTATAAACCAAGTGAATATTTATTTGCTATGGTTGTGAATAGTAACTAATATTTTTATTTATAAATATGTACTGTAATTACAAGAATAAATGCTCGATATAAATCTGTCAAATAAGGAACTAATAGGAAAACAGTGAGACACTTGGTTCTGTAACAGTATATGTGCTATAATATATTTTATTGCATATATGCATTTAATACTTTATTTTCAATGTAAAATATTACTTTGTTGATAAATTACAATATACAATAATACATTTTTTTTATAATTTTATTTGTTAGGAATAATGCCAAATGTGAGATTTATTGTCAATAATATGTGGAAGCAGTAGAAACAATGGCAAACTATTCGCTTTATTTACCTGATAAATATTGTAACTTTCATTAAAATGTTGCGTTCGCGTTATACAGGAAATCAGTGAATAACATTCAAGCCTAAGTCAATATTATAATAAAATTTAATAAGTGTACCCTTGTACCCCCTCGATATGCTCAGTACTAAGCATGTTGTAAATAACAATCGAAAGTGAACGTGTTTGTAGTTGCGAGTTGAATGAAATGAGAATTATTTTGATGCACTTGGGACACGGTGTATCGGTATATTATTATAATATATCGGTGTAATGTATATGTAGAGTGTGTTGTGTTGTGTCGAAGTACCGGGCCGTGCGAGCGAGTGGCGCGCGGCATGTGATGTGCGACATGGCACAGGCATCGAGTATCGACGACATGCGGCTCGCAGCATCATGCCCACCGTGCCAGCGAGCGCGTCATCTACATACAGTATACACTGTACAGTATATACAACGCAAACGATCACCTCATGCTTCCACCGCGGCGCCGGCTCGCCTTCACGCGTTCCATTTATAATTTTATTACAATCTAACCTAAAGTTGAGGAAATGGAAATAAGAATGTTCAAACATTCTTAGTAACATTTTTGCCAAAACTTCCATATATTATTTATCACAATTATAAATATAAATATCTAAGCTTTCATTAATTTTGATATTATTCACTTAATCTTAAAACTCTCATTTAAATATCTCACTTGGCACAATTATAACTCAAATCGTACATTTGATAATAATAAAACATCACGACAGAACCAAACAATACGACGCTTACACTCGCACCATTAATCGCTAAGGTATCATCCTAATTTTCAAAATCTTCATTTAGATTGTCAATACAAGAAAACACTATAAAGCTAACAAAGACAAAATGACAAAGAAAACGATCAACAAATGCCACTTACAAATTAAAATTCATAAGGTTACCTTACATCTCCAACAATTACTACCATATCAAAAATATTTATATCCAACGTCGGTGGATCTCATCTCCAATATCGATGTGGACACGGTCGCGGGGCGCGAACGCCGGCGAGCGCTGGCGAATGTTGACGAACGCTGGCGACTACTAGCGACCGCTTTAGTCAAGTCAAGGCTCGTCAGAAAATCTTGCCGATTCGACATGCGATCGGCTTTCACTCTTTGGATTTGTTACTAAACACCCAAGGCACACGTCGATTAATTTGATCGGTGTACGACGCAGCATGCAGAAATTCCATTAATCCGATACAAGAAACATTCTTAAAATATACGTGAAAAGCATACGTTAGTCCATTGAGCCTCCTCATTAAAGCGATGTTGTGTACAATTTCCATTTCGAGGTTGGTTTACTTCCCACACACCCTTCAAATAATATTTAACATTATAGTGTACTGATTTCAACAGATTAATCTATTACTTAATAACAAAACAAAATATGCTCTCGGTTGTATAAAATGGCGTGGTACTATAGATATCGCTATTAACTTGTGTATATTGTAAATGTGTATAGAGAACATAATCATTAACTATTGCATTAATTAAGTCAACTCTCATAATGTAGGCTGAGGAACGGTATGAAAACAATATAACAATTACTATCGTTAAAAAATAGTGTATATGAATAATATTATATATAATAATATATATTCATTCAATAATATAATTAATCATCAACATAGATAATCACCGGGATAAAATATGGATTTATCAATATTATTTAATTACAATTCACTAGATTAATATATTTACGTCAACAACAATATCTGGACACGTGTTGTCAACATAACAGCCTGCCGGCGCAGTTATTCGAGACACTGCATAGGATGAAAGGATTCCGGAGCGGTAGCATGCAACTGCGTTTCGACGTGTAGATATAGTTGTGACGATGTGTCACACGGAGCACGGTGCACGGTGCACGGCCGGCTGATGCTGACGGGAACTGCTGGGGTCGGGGGGCGAGACGGTGGTGAGGGCGCGCGGGGGAGTTGCGGAGGTGACTGTGGTGTTTACTGCTGCTGCGGCGGCGGCGGCTGTGCGGCGCGACGACGGCCTGGCGCGCTCGCTTGGGCCACCATCGCGCGGATCCGGCGTTGAGCAGACTGCGGACACAGACACCACCGCTTACTCAATCACATCTCACAGAGCACGCAACAAAACAATGCAAGCGATACACGCACGATATACAGCATTGCGCATTGTGCATGTTAAATAAAATCCTAACTATACACACAACGATACATTTCGCAATACATATGTAATACGCATTCTTATTCGTAAGCGATTGTTATGCACAATCAATTTGACTATCATTTAGTATTTATCTTTAGTTACAGTAAGTGAATATGGAATGTACTTTACGCTAAGGTACTTATATTCCCATACTCCCCGCAATAAGGTATTTGACTCGTATTTTTTATTATTATAAGCTACATTCCCCAAAATCTATTATCGAAAGAATTAAATAAATCAAATCAAAAATAAAAAAGACGCTATTTAAATCAGCTTGAAGGTGTAGTTGTCAGTTGATGGATAAAGGATGCACGACATGGTATGTTACGTCACAAGGCACAGGTCACGCCTCTAACGGTGTACGCATGCAAGGGAGATAGCGAGATTTTCCCACTACGCCCACCTTTGCTTACTCCAATATTTAAAACATGAACTGCATCGTCATTTTTAACCAATTTTACTTTCGTTTTTGCAAAATTGTTTCATTTTCACATAAAATATGTGCATATAAAATAATGTAGAAAAGTAGGCAGTCAAATACCCTATTAACGTGATCGGCAAGTCAGGTCAAAGAAAGTTCTATGACAATATCCAACTTATAGTCTTTCATTTGGAAGTGTTGTTGCAGATCGCGAAACTAATTAGGTGCATCAATATGCTTTCATCAGATTCATTTCTTTTTCTTTTTCCCCTATCAATGACGTCTTATTTAAATAATAATTAATACATATCGAAATGTTCTTAATAACGTAAAGTATAGCCAATAAAAAAAACATGACGCTCGGAATCAGCTTTACCGCACGATGTACCACAATGTGTACAGGGCAATGGAGCGCGGTAATGTGTGCGGATAATTGACGAGTTTATAGCATTAATAAGCTTTACATTACGGGCTTATGTTTCCGATATGGCAAGTACTCGTAAACAGCAAAGAAATTGCGTTTTACGTTTATGTTAACATAGTGTTATAATACCGCTTCGGCTTCAGAAGCGATCCCCTTGCACGCGGTATAAAATATAAGGGATCAACAATGTCTATATTTTTGCCTGGCTGGCTCGGGAGCGCAGTTGTAATGCGTACTCGGTATGTCTGATAATGCTATATTTACGTAACAATGCGATTTCATCAACGAAATGTATTATGATTATAGTTCGCATAATATATATTATCAATGGTCCAGTCATTTTAGCTTAAATTAGGTAAGAATCTCGGAATTCGAGATACCCAGCTGTAAGTCTGTAAACACTTGTATATTGACACCCTAAAAGTTGTCTCAAAACCTACATATGGTAGGGTGTGCGCAACTATTAAATTTCAAGGTCAAAGGTCACAAAAATCGGTTTCTTGCGCTTTTTTTTGTAAATATCTCATTTCCTATGGGTTTTTTGCTATTTGTATCTATTATCGATATTGTAGAATACGAAATTCTCTACAAATTTTGTTTAAAACTTTTTTTCATACGGTGAACCGTTTTCGAGATAGAGGGCGGAGAGCGCGCGGTCACAGGATCACTTCAGGTCAAACGGTGCCTCCGGTGAAAACGCGCCATATATAGTTGATGAACTATCGATAAATCAATGATTATAAATATTTGTCAATTTTTATTAACTATTATGTTATACTAGCTTTTCGCGGCTCCGCCCGCGTGAACAGCATTTTCCGGGATAAAAGTAGCCTGTAACCGTCTGCAGGGCTCCATCTGTCTCTGTAGATAAATTCATCAAAATCGGTTCAGTGATTTAGGCGTGAAAGCGTAACAAACAAACTCAGTTTCGCATTTACTTTCACCCCCTTTTTCATCCCTTATTAAATAAAATTTCCAAAATTCCTGAAACACGTATTTATTTATTTTACGTCAATAACCGAAATACAAAATTTCGTTCATGTAACTTTCAAAATGACGGACTTGTGACCGCGCGCTCTCCGCCCTCTATCTCGAAAACGGTTCACCGTATGAAAAAAAGTTTTAAACAAAATTTGTAGAGAATTTTGTAGTCTAAAATATTGATAATGGATACAAATAGCAAAAAACCCATAGGAAATGAGATATTTACAAAAAAAGCGCAAGAAACCGATTTTTGTGACCTTTGACCTTGAAATTTAATAGTTGCGCACACCCTACCATATGTAGGTTTTGAGACAACTTTTAGGGTGTCAATATACAAGTATTTACAGACTTAACAGCTGGGTAGCTCGGATTCCGAGGTGAACTTACTAAAATGACTGGACCACAATAAAATATTACAATTAAAGCCATAAAGGAATAGTTTGTTAGGCAATATTAGAATTAGTGATCGACCAAATTTCGGCTTCGTTACTGGCCAGTTTCTTCATAAATACTGGTTTCGGCAAAAATTGCCCGGAACTAGCGCTGGTCAACTGTTGTATAAATTAGGGCCTGAATCTCACGCATTTTGCCGGGAGACGTTAAAAATACTTTTTTTCTACCTGGCGCTGCTTTGCGTTAGTGTCAGCGCCCGGTCCCACCTTATTATATAAGCCCGTTCCCTACATTAAATTTATAGATAACAGTGAGTTAAGTTACTGCTATCGTATCTGGCATCACTTGATAGCCTACTTCGAATGAATGACTCATGGTATCATATTTGTACAACAAATATATTAATCCTGAGTCGCTATCGATTTAATTCGATAAGTTTTTGCGTATCGAAATGATTCATTCTTAAGGTACCAAATTTAGTTTCTCGTGTAACCGCCGAAGGCGCCACTGTGTTTCTCATACCATAATTTGAAATAAAATGGGGTGAGCATCAGGGTGAGATTAACTTCGGGAGTATGCAGCGCGATTCAAAACTGTCCAAGTTGTGTCGAGCCCGCGGCCCACAGAGAAGATAATCTGGACATAACGCGGACAGGAATTACGTATATCGCCCAATTTATAATAAACTAGCGACCCGCCTCGACCTCGCACGGGTAATAGAGAATATTATGCCTACATGTTTTGTCTGTGGGCGACAGCGGACATCAAGCGAGTCCCGGCGTCGGTGTGAGAAACGCGCTTGAATTTATTTTTGCGACCAAATTTTTTTGCGATTACTACTAACATATTCATTTAAATTAAATGGTGTAAAAGATTATAATAATGTGCATGAAATGCTTAAGGTAACTGACGTATTTAAGCTGTCAAGGATTAATACTGTATCCGTCTAAATAGCTTTCCAATTATCGCATTGTACGTAACCATTTTTTTAGAAAATGAAATGGGTAGATTAAGTTATTCTTATAACATAGATATATGCCATCGCGGACTTTTTTATAGATCTATAAAAGAGGAATATCCCACCATGCTTTTGATGAATTATCCTAGGCGACTCGACTTTTTCCGACACTTCCACCAACTATAGTTATATTTCAACCAATTTACACAAAATTATGACAAATGATAAACCTAAACGTTTCTCATGAATCACTCTATCGATAGGTTAAATCGCATGAAAATCCGTTCAATAGTTTTTGAGTTTATCGTAAACAGACAGACTGACGCAGCGGAGGACTTTGTTTTATAATATGTAGTTACAATAAGCGTTGACGGGGGTTGTCCAGACACGTCTGGCAACCCTCTAGATCAGGGGTCAATCTATAAGACGAAGGAAGATAGAATAAGGCAGGGGGGTACACCAGTCTATAGAGCCTATTAAGCTTCAACACAGTCATCCAAACAGACAAAATACTGGAGCCGTGGAGCAGACGTGATTTGATATGTGATGACTACTGAGTGCTGACATTAACAGCAGTGATCACTTGATTACACGTTTGTAAACATTTAGAAAAAAATGAACTACCTTTGTGGTTACCGAACCAGCACAGCGAATACGCATTACACGCGTCCACACTAAGCCTTATTCTTAAGATAAATCGATAAACCATAGTGGTAAAATTAAATTTCCCAACCCATACCTATGCTTTGAAATAACTTGAATCAAGCCAAATGCAATCATATATTTATGTAAGATTGAGTCATTATAGTTTCAAAAACTATCTAAACAACGAACCGCATACTTTACGACGATTTCTTACGACATATTACAAGATTTAGATGCTTACGTTCTATTTAAAATCATTCACATTCATCACATTCAACCTACAATCCACATAAAATAACTAGGTACATGTAGTTACAGTCCATTGTAACAAAACTTTATGGCACAAATGCAAATATATTAAATTAAAAGATTGTTTTATATATGAATATATTTAATTCGCCGTGATTAGCATGGTACATTAATAATTAATTGAAACTTACCTATTGCGTCGTGTCAAAGACATAAAAGAACGGGGCAGTCAATAAGTGGTGCCTTTTCTTAGGTTCACACAATGTAGAAGGTACTCTTAGACGGGGGTGTCTCGAAATGCTCATCCCGCTTCGGACGACCGCTACAAAACGTAAACATCTCATTATGTCACAGTGAGCCGGTAAAATTACAAAACAGTCAACGAACAAGTTCGCAGTGCACAGGGTATTTAATAATACTACGTATACTTATCTTAGTAACACTTCAAAGTATGCGCCAACACAATCTTCTTACAATAAAATAACTATTATTATTAATTAAATAGTGGACTTGTAACTACATGTATTATTTTCCTGGTTACATTACATTCAAACGCCCTTACAACCGTTCACGCACAACCACAATACATATATTAATATAACATTTCGCAATCGCAAGGATTATTATAAACGAAGATCAAACATTTTAATTTGTATACAACATACTTGTGACCGTTTATATGCCGCGAAATCAATATAGACAGATTACATAAACCCTTAGAACAAACATGTCATGAGTCTCGAAGAGTAACCGTAACCGTAAGCGCCAGCAGTCGTCCCGTGATATTCGCACTATTCATACCTGAACACTGTAGAAGGGGCCGACGATGTGGACTGTGGTATCGTGGTCCTGCTGCTGTGCACCTTGCTGTTGTTGAGATTGTTCGGGCAGTTTGATCAGCGAGCCGGTCACGCGCTGCAACTCGCGCACGTTCTGACCGCCTTTGCCGATTATGCGGCCTACTTGAGATGATGCAACTACGATCTCCACGGTTAGCCGTACATCATCAGAGCCAGACATAAAACCTTCTTCCCTCATCTTCTCGAAAATGAGATACTGCGCCTTAAAAAAACAAAATAAAAATACGTTAATACAAATCACTATGTTTTTTGTTCCATACAAATATATGTACAGGGTTTGAAATTATCACGATAAATATGTCTCATGATAATAATTATCATTGTCATTATCAGATAATTATCAAGCAAATCTACAAGTTGATTTATAAGACGTAGGACGTGAGATAAGCGTGCATCCTTATCATAACACATGGGTCGAAGAAATAATAAAAAAATAGGTCTTTCATAGAAAACAATAAGCAGTAGATCAAATATTGTTTGGAAGACAGATTCGTTTTAATGTTTTGTGTCTTGAATACAGTTGTTAAATTTTATGGCAAGTATACTCTAGTTCATGACTATTGTCTTTCAAACCACCCAATATATTATATGTTTAATAATCTTTTAGACGCAATTTAATTAATAGTTATAGAATATTCATAATCAACATAATCTGCAACTTTTGGCTACAATTTCGTCATAAAAAAAATTACTAAGCTAAATATATGAACAAAAGTAGAATCAAATCGACACAGAGAGTGCTTATTGAGTAAATGAATGAATGGGACATAATTCTCATTCTCCTCTGATGCTTTACCTGGTTGAGGATTATATTTGACAATTACTCAATTCACAATTTATATTTATTTACATATGTTATGATTTGTTAGAACATAATTATTTTAGTAGTTATCACTTCAAACCCTGCGAATAAACAAAGCACTTTTATATATCATGGAATTATATTTAAATATATATGCCTACCTTCCACTGAGCTTCGGGGCTGCCAACGATCGTGACCTTACGCTCCTGCTGAGGGTTCTGGGTCTCTGCTTGCTTTTCTTGTTCCAAAGGAGCTATTTTGACTGATGCATTGCTGAATCTGATAATGTTGCGAATATGGGAACCCTTTGTGCCAATGATAGCACCCACTGCATTATTCGGGATATACAAATAAGTTGTTTCCTGGAAACATATAAATATAACATGTAATAAGATTTTACAATTATATAAGTGGTAGGGCCACGCTATACTGTTTTGTCTGACTACAGCATGACAGGTCGGTACTACCACTGTCCCGCGAATCAATGTTAATGAAGTAGCAGATTGCTATTACGGTTCGTACGATGAAATATCTGGAGGCCCAAATCCTCCCTACTTTCCCAATCCCATAATCATCCCTTCCCTTTAAGACAGCCAACGCGACCATGATTTTTCATGTATTGTGGGTGTTCATCGACAGCGATCACTTTCCATTAGGTGACCCACTAGCTCGTTTGCCAGCCTACGCTATAAAAAATAAATATTCCGAGTATTATACTAGTGCAGTACGCAACATATTTTTAGTATTCTTTAATCTAATACCAACTAATACTACCTAAATACGTATATTAGCTATATTATAATGGGAGAAATAAACATGCTTTCTGCTTCATCAACTAATACAAGGTGGGGATTTTCTTTCATCAACCAATACAAGAAAGAATTCGCTAAACGAATCAAAAGTGTAGGAAATAGTACCTTTTGGAATATGAGGCTTTATTTACATTTCAGCTAACATTGAAGGTAAAGCCTCGTGTAAATCTAACGCGGACCATATGTGGACAAATTCAACAAAAAGTGGAATCCGCAAAAGACAATAGCCCAGGTGGACATAATTAAACAAATTTGCTTATTGGAAAGATGGATTCGAAAAGGCATTGAACCAACAAAATTTATAAAGGGATGAGTGAGCTTCGCCCAGACTTAGGCACAGACTCCAGAATCGCCAACGCATGGCAGTATTGTGACAGATACACATCTTATAATATTACATTTGTACATCCCAATAATGCAAAATAGCAATCAAAATATCATTTTTCACGATGGCCGCTACAGAGATCTTTCGATCTAAAAGCACGAGTGAGGAACTCGACGAGCATCGTTTGCGTCGGTTTCCAGTATTTGCACATGCAAAAATTAACCAAAACAAATAAAGAAAGTAGAAAGAACGTAGTTTAGTTACCTGTGAGTCTCCAGCGCCTTGTTGAGCACCCTGGCCAGCCATTGGTGCGTACATAGGCGGTGGGAATGGCGGAGTGGCGCCACAGAAGGCGCGTCCCGTCGACAACATCGCCATCGGATGCAGACCCGGGAACATAATACTTTGCGGTGCCAGCACCTGCAGGTTACATACACAACTATTATGAAAATACTTCGCTGCTGACGGTCATTTGTTGATATTACCAAACTTTACTATGTTTTCCTAAGGAATCTCAATTTACCAGTTAATGAAAAATTTGTTTTAGAATCTAGCGTGTAATCCTTATAGAACACTTCGGTAAAACGACCAGAAAACTTTGAAAACGTTCTTCTGAATAATTGATAAAATGCAAATTAATTTAAGTCAGCTAGTGAGTAACTAAACAAGTAAGCGAGTACTTCAAAGGCTTTATTTATTTAATTCTTATTGCCCAAGTGATTGGTTTTTATTCTTAGGAATTTTTATTATTCTTCTATTACTCTTAAGAGATTCGTTACAGTAAATTATTACACAAGTGTATGTAAGCGAATTTTGTAATCCATTTAAATATAGTGGGCATGATTTTTTTTATGCCATAAAAAAAAACATTGTAGAGCAACCCAAGAGTGACCCGAATCAACTTCTGCATATATTTTCAATATGTTTCCCTCTGTAAGTAGTTTGTTTTAGTTAAAACGTGGTTCGTGTTTTGACGGGTCTATATAAATTCTGGTAAAACTGGTTCCATTTCCAACACTCTATCTCGTTCAACCTATGATAAGTAAGTCGATTTACATAGTAAAACATTCAGAAACAAATTTGTTTTTCCTCGACAAAGTAATGCAAAGGTTCCCCCCATTACGACCTCACTCTGCTAGCTCATTCCAGTATTAAAAATATTACTGCCTCATTTTACATCTTTCTCTTTTTCATGCTACATTTTGCTATTAAATAATGTGCACAAATAACATTGAGCATCTGGCCCACCACCTCTAAGTATAAGCTACTTGCCTATTGAATTATAACAATAAAGTAGGAAATAAAAAATATGCAAAAGCTTGTTACAATCACTAATTAACTATAACCGTCGGATGGTGAACACACACTAATGATTGGTCTTTAAAGTTTACCATTTTTAACGATACTGTGGCCACATTATACGTATTAAACATAAATACTATTATTTTGCATTGAATTCAACTACGTATGTTCAATAGCTAAAATAAATATAATTCTCAATTATATTTCGAATTGTGATATCTTTCACGTTGTGATAATAACCAGGATTTTTTATTTAAACATTATTGTGCGGTTGAACAGAGAAGCTGATATGAATTAGATAACTTCAACAAATAAGGAAGACATGAGGGATCTAGCTAGCGGTAATGAGATTATTTTTTATACGCTCAATAAGAATTTTAATCTAGTTTTGAAAAGAGCAACGCTACAGTTTATTGTCCGTTCTTCGCTTGAGAAATAGGCTTTAAAACTGGCTCTACCGCCAAAAATTTACAGAATCAAGTATGCTATCATGTGTTGTCTTTGCGACTGCGTACTACTAAACTAACTAAACCTTCGGAAAATGTATCATAAACGACGTGGTGTATCATTCACATGTTTTATTTTTTTGCATTTGCGTATTAAAACTCATTAGTTAAATAAAATGGTTAATTAATTTAATCTAATAATTCTGAAGTTTCACTTCTGCCGTGTGTGAATTGCACACACACACTTGTTTTTATTTCTATTGTATTTTAATTATGTAGGTAATTTTTTTACTCGTTGGATGGATGAGTTAATAAAATAATCAGAAAAAAAAGACTTATCGCATCCCTGTGTACGCAGTGGAAACCTTAAGTGTTAATAGGCGATTAATCTCATAATGGGTACATGAGATTAAAATCTAAATGCCGTCGAAGTACGTCGCGTGATATAAACAAAAGAGCATATTTTTTAGACGCATGACGCGACGAGCAGGTCGCTTGCCTGATGGTAAACGCCACGCCTGACCACAAACAGTACAAACACCACACTTAACTTTAAATTACAAAGCACTGCATGGCACTGGACTGCGCTCATCAAACTTTTTGGCGTCAACTCCATCGACCAAATTACATATTCAAAAGTTACACGTGTCTCATAAAGCATCCAACACACAGTCGCGTCCAGTGATAAATGTTTCTAGTACATTTTGTATAGGGACCCCCGCGCGATCTTACAAAACTGATGCAATCTAAACGCCAGCGATCCCAATGGGAGGCTACGCGTCCTTGCGCTTAAAGATCTTAAGATATGTGTTTCTAGTATATTTTGTATGGGGACGCTCGCAATCTTACACACTGCTGCGATCCACATTGCGATCTATACAATTGTACTGCCAGATTGTATAAAGGAATACAAAAACTGTATCATGGTTGGTGTGTTTTCGATTCTATGTTCTTTCTATCGTGAAATCCGATGTAAATAACGAAAAGCAAATCAACAATAAAAATAAATAAAAAATATTTATTTACATATATAAACTTTATATACAAAACATGTTCTAAAGGCGGACTTAATGCCAGAGGCATTCTCTAAAAGTCAACCTACGGATGATGCAGAGACGAGACAATGTGGAGTGTTTAAAATTTATAAATGAAATTATTATATAAGATATGAAGACATAAATCTACTTTTGTCTTTTTTATTCTTTTCATAAAATACTATATTTCCGGCATTTCATTGTACTTAATACTGGATAATACTGTAACTGCCGAAAAAATGTCACCAACCCTACTTAAGACGACTGATGGAGGATGGAGAAGTCTGACTGTCCCTGATTATTGGACGCTGGAATGATGATACGAATAAATTGGTGCATGTGTAGGCATCGCGGGACACGAGATCTCGGTAATGCGTTGGTGGCTTTACCCGTAACCGGGGTCAGAACTCGGGATGAATAAACTACCTAACAACCCCATGTAATAGCCAACTGTTCCAACGGATTTTATTATCTCGCAGAGAACGTTAACAGCGTGATTTACAAAATGTCATTTGCACAACACAATACATCGATTTTTATTTATTAGCTTGAATGACGAAACGATCAGGTCACTCGCCGATGGTAACCGCCACGCATGCCCATGTACAGACACAGAATTATGAATTACAAAGCGTTGCCTGGCACTGTTGTTCTTTTTTATGCGACAAAATTTACTCGTTTTTGTGTGACTGTGTTTTCTAGCTGCTAGTAATTATTAAACCTTATTTTGCGTCATTTGATCACCATTTCTTATTAAAAAAAAACAACTAATGACTTATCACCATGTTAAGACTAATTCGTGAATTTTATAATAATACCCACTCAACTTTAGATAGAATGAAGCCCGAAACCCCTAAGTCTCATTACCGCTTTCGCACTAGTGTAACCGCGACAGTGTGCAAGCGGGATGGAGTTCCGTACTAAGGGCAAAATTCAACTTCAGGCTGAGGTGGTATGGACTCTTAAATAAATACAGCCAACAGCCGCCACACTTAGTCCTGACCCCACATTAGCCTAATACTATACAGTGAGTATCAGGAACTCGAAGAAATTAATACCGCAACACCTAAATTCGAAATAAATATTTGTGGATTATACAAATATTTCTCTCAGTGCGGGAATATAACCCCCGGTCACTCGCCCATTGAGCCACAAGAAAAACGCGTTTAAAGTATCGCGTAAAGTAAGTTTCTCGCAGTCTAAGTCATGAATATCATGATTTAGTCTTACATTTATTCAATCTGTCATTCCTGTTGCATATATTAGACCTTCCTCGACTTCCAAAGAAGCATTTTCGACGATTACATTTTTTCAAATTTCTAGACTAGAATACCCAATGCCATTTAATATACAATCCTTACTAACACTAACTGTACAAAAATCATAGAATTTTTATCATTACAAGTATGTACCACCTATAGTGCAAAGACTCGACATTTTCATTGATGTAATGCTTAAATCTTAGCAGGTACATTACACGTAAATTATCCCAACCAATCCTCCCTCTTATGCGGTGTGGGAACATAAAATTTATGGAGATAAAATAGGATTTACGAAACCAACCCAATTTTTTTAAGTATATATTGAAGCTGTATTTAACTTTAGTTGTAGAATACATACAAAAAATAACTTGGCAGACCTAAAATTAATCGCCAGCGGCCCTCGGCTATTGTTTTCAGAGTCAAAAGGGTAACATCGCAGGTGCAAGAGGGCTGGTGAAGGGAATGTCTTCAGCAAGGCCACGTTATATTGCACTTACGGTATATAACAAAGAAATCAACAAATTATGTCTTAAGAAAAATAACCACATGGCTAAAATTATGGTGTAAAGAGATGTCAAATGTCATGTTGTATAACAATCTGGCACACGTTCCTGCGTTAGCATCGTTCGTGGTTCTTAAGTATGTACCTATTTAAAATAAAAACCTTTATCAGAGAGCGCTTCGTTTTTTTTGAGTTGCTCATTTGCTGTGGCCAAATGGCAAGCTGGCAAGATGGTACTGTCTCTAGAGATACGGCTGCACATCAGCATATGGCAGGGTTAGCGTGTAGAATAAGACATATGATTTTTTTTTTATTTCCATAATAACTGTAATTCGAGTACGATTACTATTTCGCAATTTGAAAATATTGAAAGGAGCCGGGCATTTTAGTGCTGAATAAAACCAAATATCCCACTCACGCTCTTGTCGTGCGTATTAAAGGTTGTACCCCATGCCAATGACCTAGGCGGTTTGCAATATACAAAAATCTATTTTTGTTTAGATTCTAATTAAATTCTCATTTTTGATTAGATTCTAAACAAAAAAATAGATTAATTAAGCTGGGTAAATACTTGTGCAAAAAAATATTTTTAAGATCATATCTATAAGTCGTGAAATAATTTATCCCTATGCATTATCCATTACATATCTACATCTACACTAATATTATAAAGAGCAAAGATTTGTATTTTTGTATGTAACGAATAAAATTAAAACTACTGGACCGATTTAAAAAATCTTTTGATGTTAGAAAGCTACATTATCACTGAGTAACATAGGCTACTTTATGTCCCGGAAAAAGCAGACCACGCGGCCGGGCCGCGAGGAAAAGCTAGTTACTCATAAAAATTATCCGAGAATGTGGCGATATTTACTAATAATAAAAAAGTACGTATTGAATTGATGATGGCATTAAATTTCATCATTACCAATGGGACCTCGCTGTGTTGGAATAGTAATTTTAAGGATTCATTGTTTCTAAATATCAAGCCAAATTTAAAAGCACGGCTGTAGAAGGTTACTTAACGAATTGTAATGGCTATTAAGAGGCAACATGCACTGATTATATATGCAAAAGGTGAAAATTATGCTGACTTGTAATTATTAAGATAAATTTATCAGGATAAGACACAAAAGGGTAAAAAAATACGTAAAAAATTGTCATATTCACCTGCAGATCACTTTCGTAGCTCTGGCGCAACTTAGAGGAAATTTGCGACTCAGCTTTAGCCATGTTTTCGATAGTTCCCTTCACAGTTATGATACGTTCTAAGTTAAAGCTGCTGATGTCGTTGATTGAAGAAACTGTTATCTTTGTTTC